>CM057830.1:120582874-121913009 GCA_030068075.1 Paguma larvata | reverse complement strand
TTCTCTCCATTTTAGAGACTCACCTCTTGAACTGAGGACTCACCCATTCTCCTTCTCAGCCACCCTGGTGCCTTGTAAGTGGCCCTACTGTTGTGCTAAATAAGAGCATCTTTCAAGGGAAGGCAAAGGGCAATCTCCTTCATCTTTCCTCCCCACTTCAGGGACACCACTTCCCCTTTTTGTTTTCCTCAAGGGCCCCTGTCAGGACTGTAGGGAAGTAAGCAGCAGCATAATAAACTGGAAAAACACCGGGGAAGGATGATGCAAGAGCGATCCAAGCACAAAGAGCTCTGAGAATTGCAGGGAATCTCAGGGAATGAGGGCTCCGATGACACGGGAGTACAGAGGGTGGGGCGGGACCAACTTAACCAGCTGTCCCAGCGCTTTTTTCCACAGATCTGAATCAAGGCCAATAAGCCACAAAATTCTACTCAGTATTCTGGTTTGTACATTAATATATAAATGTAACCATAAAACTAAGAAAATATTCCAACATGTTGACAGTAGTTAATGTTGATTAACAGGACATAATTTGTTCTCCCATTGCCTAAACGGTCTTCAATTGCCTTATACTACTTGAATATCTGAATCTCAGAATCTCTCCTCCCACCCGAGAACAAAGCAAGAATATGAGGAGGTGTAGATGCTAAAAATAAACCAGACATAGAATAGTAGCAATTTTGTTTCCTGCAGTTAAATTTAATCACCAAACAAAACATGTGGATCCAAAGCACCCAAGGGACAGTATAGGCAAAAGATCGGGCCCCAGTAACAAAGCTGCAGCTGCTGCAGGAATCACTGTCGCATGGGGGGGTGGTGCCTGGGATGACACGAACTTGGGCTTAGCCCTCTTTTCCCTCCTGCGGCTTCATGATCTGCATGGACCATATCATTAGGGAAATCTGGTCAAGACAGGAGGTGATGGAAATATGGAGTTGGCCAGGATCATCGGCAGTCAGTCGGCTAATGGGAAAAAATAAAAGTGAATTTAAAGGGGAGGTAGGGCACATTCCCCGCTCCGCCCATTCACACGGCAGCAAGCCTAGAGCACCACACTCCTTCCTTCAACTTCATCCTTTCCTGTTTCCCTTGTCTCCATTACAGCTCCTCCTGAATTCACCTTGTCCCTGGCCACCCGCCACCAACCTCTCCCTGGACCATTCTAGAACTAACACAGTCAGGATGCTGCCGTTCACACTGAACTCCTCCTGAACTTGCTCCCGGAGATCCTCGTTTGGAGTCAGGAACCTGTGAGCAGTCTCTGCATCCATGGTCGATGGGAAAGGTATAGTGAGGGTGCTGGTGGAGATTTGGTTAAGGCACCATCCACAGTACCAATTTTGCCTGTGCCTCAGGCCTCCTATTCAGTGAGGCCTGCCTTCCCGACCCCAGGCTGACCCTGAGGCTGTCCACAACCTCCCACCCTGTAACAGTCAGGCCACCGTGGATAGCATTGTCCCTGCCCCTTCAGTTCCTTCAGGCGGTCCACTCCTCCCCCCCAAATGCACTCCTCTGTCAGCACAGGCCAAACCCTAGGCGAGACCCTCCACATGCCCAGAGTTCCCTCCTGCTCCCCTTTCTCCCCACTTCCCTATGACTCGCCCCACACCTGGCCCCACCAAACCACCTCCAGCCCATTCCCCTGCCGTCCAGCCCACCAGGGCTCCTTGAATAGGATACAACTGGAGCTGTTGGTTCCCAGGGACTCTAGCTACAGGTGCTGCATCTCCACCAGGCCCTGGGGTATTGGGTGTCTGCTCCATCCGGGGAACGACACCAGATGCGGCACCTGCCTCTCCCACAATGCCAGTTCTTTCGGACTTGCTCAGGCCTCAGAGGTTGCTGGGATTGCCAGGGTCACGGGGACCCCCGGAAACGCCAGAGACTCTGGGTCACTGACACCAAGAGACTACCTGGCCCACCCTGGCCACCAGCTGCTGCACCCACCACAATGCCTACAACACCTGTGCCTTCGTTAGCTGCCCTCACTGGGCATCAACCAGCGGCCGGAGACCCAACCCTGAACTCCCACCCTCTCCAACCTTTTACTTCACAATGCAACTCGATGCCCTAGGCAACTGCATACACAGAACACTGGTAATGCTTCCTGACTCGTGATTGGTTCCCAGCAAACAGTTCTTCTGCAGCCAATCGGCTCTCATTTATGAAGTTCCACCCCTTAGAGTGCCGAGTAACCTTAGTGCGCATGCGAAAACAGGCACCCACACAAGTGAGTCTCCCTGAGTCCTCCCTGCCACAGGCCTTAGACAGCCTACAGGCGGAATAGATAATGAAGCATCTGCATGACACTACTCCCCACACAGTGGTGCGCTTAAGGGAAATTGGACACGGTTAAGCGTACCGTGTCGTGAGTTACGACAAAGGTGTCCACAACCAAAGCCGAGATACAGAACATTCCCATCGCTCTCACAGCCCGCCTCGTGCCTCCGTGCAGACAGTCTCCTCCTCTCCATTCTGCCCCCGGACAACAAACACAGCTTAGATTTTGCCTTTTCTGGAATTTCCAGGGATCACACAGTATGTGCTCTTCCAAGTCCACTTTCCTTTACTTAGCATAACGACTTGGGGATTCATGCAAGTTGTTGGGCGTACCAGTAGTTCATCCCTCTTTTTTGCTGACCGGTATTCCACTGTATGGATGTACCATAATTTGTTTAACCACTCACCTGCTGTTGGACATTTGGCTTGTTTCCAAATTGGGGTTATTGTTAATAAAGTTGATATGAAAATTCATGTACAAGTCTTTGCACAGGCATATATTTTTAATTCTCTTGTGTAAGTAGCAGAAGTGGGATTTCTGGGTCACATGGTAAGTGTAACTTTATAAGAAACCAAAGCGCTGTTTGCCAATATGATCATATTGATTTCCATTCCCACCAGTGACATGTGAACTTTCTGTTCGATCTATCTCCCCGTTTAGTCATCCTTATGTCTTTCAACTTGATTCCTCTTTTCCAAGTTCGAGTTACCTATTCCAGGTTCTTTGCATTTCCAAATACACTTTGGACTCAGTTTGTTAATTTCTGCAGAATCAGGATTTGTACTGGGTTTGCCCTGAATTTATAGAATGGTGTGGTGGGAATGTACATCTTAAGAATACAGGGCCTTGGGGTGCCTGGGTGGCTCAGTCGACTGAGCGTCTGACTCTTGATTTCGGCTCAGGTCAAGACCTCAGGGTTTGTGAGACCAGGCCCTGCATCGGGCTGTGCACTGACAGCTCAGAGCCTGCTTGGGATTCTCTCCCTCCCCTGCGCCCTGCCCTCCCCCTGCCCCACCTCTCTCTCTCTCTCTCTCTCTCTCTCTCTCTCTGCCCCTCCCCTGCTCGTGCTCTCTCTCTCTCTCTCTCTTCCAAAATAAAGAAATAAACGTTAAAAGCAAAAAGAATACAGGATCTTCCGCTCCATGCGCAGGATGCATTTGTCCATTTATGTAGGTTTTCTTCAATTTATCTTACCGATAGTTTTTGGTCTTCACTGTAAAGGTTTTGCACATATGTTATTAAGTGTGTCACCAAGTATTTCATGTTTGGGGACGCTATCGTAAAAGATAGTGGTGTTTTAAAATTTCACTCTTCCTTTTTTGTAGCTCACTTAGGATTTTCTACGTAAACAAACATGTCATCTCTGAATAAAGATAATCCCGTTTCTGTTTTTCCAATCCGTATCACTTGTATTTCTCTTTCTTGCCTAGTGCAGTGCCTAGGACTTCCAGGACAGTGTGGAATGGAAGTGGTGAACATCCGTTCGTTGTTTCTCAAACTCTGTGGGCAAGGGGGAGGAGGCGGTAATTCTATCTTTCACCATTGAGGATCATGTTAGCTGTAGGATTTTTGTTGATTCCCTTTTATCAGATTAAGAGAGTTTCCCTCTAATCCTAGTTTTCTGAGAGTTTTTATCACACGTGGTTGTTGGATATTGTCTAATGGTTTTTTTCCCCTGCATCTATTGAAACGATCACATGTTTTTTCTCCTTTATTTCCTTAATACGGTGAATGACACGGGTCGATTTTTTAAATGAAAACCAATTCTTGGGGTAAACCCCGCTCGGTCATGACCGTATCATCCTCTTTGCATATTGCTGGGTTGAAGTTGCTAAAATTTAATCAAGTTTTTTTTGTAACTTCATGAAGGATATTGCTCTATGGTTTTCTTTTCTTGCAATGTCTTCATCTGGTTTTGGTATTGTGTAATGCTGGCCTCATAAGATGATTTGGGAAGTGATTCTCCACCTCTGCTTTCTGAAAGACTTTGTGTAGGATTGGCAATATTTCTCCTTTAAGTATCTGGTGGTGTTTGCCAGTAAAGCCATGGGGGCCTGGACTTTTCTGCTCCATTTCTTTCACAGATTCAGGGATATTCAGGTCTTCTAATTCTTCTTGAGTCAGTTTTGGTAATTTGTGTCATTCAAGGGATTTGTCCATTTCATCTAAATTGGGAAACTTGGGGCACCTGGGTGGCTCAGTCGGTTAAGCGTCCAACTTCGGCTCAGGTCATGATCTCATAGTTTGTGGGTTCAAGCCCCGCGTTGGGCTCTGCGCGGACAGCTCATAGCCTGGAGCCTGCTTTGGATTCTGTCTCCCTCTCTCTCTGCTCCTCCCCCGCTCATGCTCTGTCTCTCAAAAATTAAATAAACATTAAAAAATATTAAATTGGAAAACTTATCCACAAATATCGTTCCTAATATTCCCTGGTTACACTTTTTCTTTTTTTAAATCAGTTTGATCGGTATCCTTTTTACAAAAGCTCTCAGGGGCACCGGGGTGGCTCAGTCGGTTGAGCATCGACTTTGGCTCAGGTCGTGATCTCGCGGTTGGTGAGTTCGGGCCCCACACGGGGCTCGGGGCTCGCTGCTGTTGGCACAGAGCTCGCTTTGGATCCTCCGTCCCCCTCTCTCTGCCCCTCCCCCGCATGCACTCCCTCGAGAATAAATAAAACCTTAAAAAAAGGAGCGGGGGAGCGCCTGGGTGGATCAGTCGATTAAGGGTCTGACTTCGGCTCAGTCATGATCTCGGGGTCCGTCGGTTCAAGCCCCGCATCAGGCTCTGTGCTGACAGGTCAGAGCCTGGAGCCTGCTGTGGATTCTGTGTCTCCGTCTCCCTCTGCCCCCTCCCCCACTCGCACCCTGTCTCTCTCTGTCTCAAAAATAAACATCAAAGAAGAAAAGAAAGAAAGAAAAACACTTTCGGTTTCATGGAATTTTCTCTATTGTTTGTCCATTTAACATTTATTCATATCTGCTCTTATCTTCATTATTTCTTTCCTACTATGTATTTAGGTTTAGTTTTACGTCTTCTTCGTGAGGTGACCCCTTGGTCATTTGCAAACGTCCTCCACCCCATCGTATTCCTTGTCCTGAAGTCTACCCTGCCTGCTATTAATCTAGCCAGTCAAACTTTCTTATTAGTAGAGTTTGCATGGTGTATCTTTGTCCCTCTTTTTACTTTTACCGTATCTATGTCTTCCTAGAGTACATTTCTTATGCCTAGCACATAGTTTTGCTTTGCCTTCTTATCCAGTCTGGCAATCTCCGCTTTTTAGTTGCCACGTTCAGACCATTTAGAATTAAGTGTAATTAGTGATATTGTTGAGTTGAAAATCTACCACCCTGCTATTTATTTTCTATTTGCCCCACGTGTTCTGTGCTCCCCTTTCCGTTTTTCGTGACTCCTTTCAGCTTAAGCAATTTCTAGAACTTCATTTTATCTCCACTAGATATGTATACATATTAAATCTAGGGTTCTAGGGTTTCTAATATGTGTTTACTCATTATAGACTACCTTCAAGGACTCTCAAATCACTTCACGTATAACGCAAGAACATGACAACGATATACTTCCAATGACCCACCCATGTCCTTCGTGCTATTGTTGTCATACATTTTATTTCTATAGCAGTTATAAACCCCACACTGTGTTGTCAATAGTTTTGCTTTAAATGGTTTGCGATGATTGAAAGAAATTTTGAAATGAGAAAAACTATTTTATATTTACCTACATCCTTTCCAATTCTGGAACTCTCTTCATTACTTCATGTAGATCCAAGTTCCCACGTGGTATCGTTCCCTACTCGTGGAGAACTGCCTTTAACATTTGTTGCAGTGCAGGTTTTCTGCTGACGACGAATTATCTCAGCTTTTGTAGGTCTGAAAAAGTCTTTATTTTGCTTCCTGTTTTCATGGAGACAAAACTGACATAACATAAAATAGACCCTGTCAGAGGGAGCAATTCAGTGGCATTTAGTACTTTCCCATGTACCAGGGTTGCCGAGCAGGGCTGGCACAATGAAGAGAGCAGCTGGAGAAATAGGACAAATTAGCCTTGGATGGGAGGGCAGAGCTCTCTTCCACCGAGGCAGGAAATAGGCAAGGGCGTTTGGGGCTGTGGGCAAGTCTGAAGATGCGACGTGGGGCACGGAGCTGACAGACTTCTCGCCTGATGGTCGGAGAGGAGAGGAGAGGAGAGAGCGTATCACAGAGGGCCTGGTGGGTCGTCGGGAGGACTTTGGCTTGGACTCTGAGTGAGATGGGAGGCACGGAAAGGTTAGGAGCAGGAGGAGGAGGGACCTGACGAGTGTCCTATCACTGATCCTGAGTAGGGGCTCTGCTGGGTTGGTGAGGGTGAAATAAAGGGACCGCTGCAGAAAATTACAAGGTCTAGGGTCCTTACTCAGGTAGAAGTTTCTGAGGGATTGACTTTGATATCCTTACAGGAGATGCATGCACTGTGGCTTCAAGGTCTGTGCACCTCATCTTGGTGTGGGTTACCGACTCCATTCTCCTGGGCTCTACCTTTCTGCTGGCCTCCTGAACCTAACCTCACTCCCCCCATTCCGAGTCTTATTTTCTTAGGCTTGAAACCTGTCTTTTTTTGTTCGTTTGTTTGGTTTTTGGTCTCTGGACCTTCCCTCACCCCCAGTCCCTTGTGTAAACTGGAACTCCACACCTAGACCCTCATCTGACTCTGAGTTGGACTCTACAGGTGCAGGTTCTGTACATGGTTCCGTGCAGCTGGGGAATGAGACCCGAGTGTCCCGTTTCTTCTGGAAGGGCTGACCGACACAGAGGAGTTGAGGCCCTTGCTCTTTGCGACCTTTCTGCTGGTCTACATAGTGGCTGTGGTTGGGAACCTGGGCGTTGTCGGCCTTATTGTGATGGACGCCCGACTTCACACTCCCATGTACTACCTCTTAGCCAACCTCTCACTGCTGGACACCGCTTATATCTCCAACACGGTGCCTCAGGTGCTGGTACACCTGCTGGCACCAGTGCGGACCATGCCCTATGGTGCTTGTCTTACCCAGATATTCTTTCTCCACTTCCTGGCCCCTTGGGAGTGCTTCCTGCTCACAGCCATGGCCTATGACCGCTATGCGGCCATCTGCCAGCCGCTGCACTACCCAGTCCTCATGGGCCAACGGACCCGGGCAGGACTGGCTACAGTCTCCTGCCTGCTCGCCTTGGCCAATGCACTCACCCACACCGTCCTCGCAGCTCTGCTCAAGTTCTGCGGGCCTCGCCTTATCACCCACTTCTTCTGTGACCTCCCTCCACTGATGAAACTCTCCTGCTCGAGCACGTGGGCCAACGAACTCGCCCTGTTCTTCTTCAGTTTTGTGGTGGCTCTTGCACCCTGTGCCCTGGTCGTGATCTCCTACATACACGTCGTGGCCGCGATTCTCAGGATTCGCTCCGCCAAGGGCCGAAGAAAAGCCTTTTCCACCTGCAGTGCTCACATCACCGTGGTCTGCATCTTCTACATCACGTCGGTCCTCTGCTACATCCTCCCCAGCTCTGCGTACTCTGGCTCACGGGACCGGGTGCTCTCTGTGCTGTACGTGGTCCTCACTCCCATGCTCAACCCCATCGTCTACAGCATGCGAAACAAGGAGGTGAAGAGGGCTTTGTTCAAGGCCCTTGGGAAAGAAAGTGCCTCTTAGGCACGGGTCACATCAGATCAAGGCCATACCCCTTCTCCGTGGCCAGGCCGCCACATGCCTGATGCTTTGGGGGTGAATCCAATCACGCAGGACTTTGACGTTTCATGTACGTGATCCGTTTGGTGAATCCTATTTTGCGTGCCAGGTTTCCCCCCATTTTCAGCAAAGATCAAATATTTCTGTTGTGTTTTTTGATTCTAAAACATCGTTTTCTATTTATGGAAGTAGAACATGGTCATTGCATAAGTTGTGCAGTTACAGAAACTTATGAAGTGACCAAAAAAAAAAAAATGCCCTGTACAATCTCACCACCCAGAGAGAACATCTTGATGGTTGATTTCAGGTTTCTTTTTGCACCACAAATGTATGTGCGCGCATATTCGAAGTAGGAAAGCAAAACTGGAATCAGAGTGTATTTACAGTTGCGAATGCTTAGGTAGTTAAAACGTTTTCCGTTATAATATATGCTTATTATAGAATCATTCATGCCTTACACAGAGGTGTGTTGTTAGAAAGTAAAAAAGTTCTCATCTCAGTCTCTGCAGTAACCTTGGTGAACAGTTTTATGTGCGTCCTTCCAGACATTTTCTAGGATATATTAACCTGCGTTTATAACGTGTTTTGTTTTTCTACATACGTAAGATCATACTGATAAAGTAGGCAGTTGGTTCGACATGAGCCAGAGACAAAGGCGGCGGCAAATAGGTGACTGGTTAGAAGCCTGAAGGCACAATGTCCTGACTTTGTGGCTGTTAACATCCTGGCCTTATGGCTTCCAACACTGCCAGGCTGACAGACCAAAGGCCACAGGTGCAGAACACGGGCTCTCCTCTTCAACCTCTGCCCCCCCCCCCGGGGGTAACCTCCGGCTTCGTTATAATAGATTTACATTGTTTCTTCAACCCCTCCCCCTGGGGAAAGATGGCCTTGGACACTTTTGGCAAGAACCCCCTGGGGCCAGAAAACTCCCCCTCCCAACTGGTAGGAGGAGTTCCTCACCTGATGGGAAGCACCCTCAGTGGGAGACCCCCCCCCCAGCCGTGACCCATCTGTAACCTATGCAGACATAAAAAGAAAAGACACCCCAAACCCCGGTACAGCTGCCATCTCTGGGCCCGCCCGCTCCGCCACCTGGAGAGTGCACTGTCCTTGATAAACTGCTTTGTGCTCGCTACTTTCCTTCTCGCTGTCTTCACTTGAGGGCAGATCCTCATGTAAATATCCCGCGGGGGATCCAAGAATGGAGGCTTCCATTCACACGGTGTAGATGCTCCCACCGGTAAGCAATACCGGGTACCAAATTGGCTGTTTAAAATCCTTATTCCATGAATTCCATGTTCCCGTCATTTGTACATTTTTCTACTGGGCCGTTTTTTCCTTTTATGTATTTATTTCTAAGAGTCATTTGTGTTTTCAAGATATTCACTTTAGTTTACCATTTGGGTTACTAATGTCTTCCTAACTTGTTGTTTGTCTTTTCATTTTATTTGCGGTGTTTTCTTCCATAACAGAGCTTAACACCTTTGTGTAATTAGACACCGGTGTTGGTTTGTTTTTGTGGTTGGTTGTTTCTAGATTTTGCATCCTGTTTTGTTTACTATCTGACATAATTTTCTCAGTGGAGTCCCAATTTGATGCTTTTATGCTGTTTGCCTACCACAAATAACTTGATGTTTCCTTGTATTCAGACATTGATTCATTTTTGTTCGTGCGTGGCTTCTGGGTTTTGTATCATGCATACATTCATTCATCAGTGTTTTTTCCTTTCATTTCAATGGTTTCATATTTGCTATTGAATTGTGTGCTTTCCTTTGTGTTTTCCACTTACACGTGGATTCTTTAGGAAATTTATTTCTCCGTAAGAGGCAAGGTCAGGACCGGCTTTCTTTTTCTTCTGACTCGAGTAACCCAAATAACTTCACCATTGTCCTTTACGTACTCTTTCAAGTTTGGTTTGACTCTGGCTTCTGACCCTTCATTTAATTTATCCTGGCTGATAAACCTTACCTTCCCATGAGGACGGGGGACTTGCGTTTGACTTTGGACATCGACTTTGCAGCCACCCATCTGGGCCTTTCTCCTCGTACGCTTCACTCTCCTATATAGTGGAACAGTGTTCCCTCAGTCCCTAACCAGGTACTGTGCCGTAAGTACAGAGCCTGGATCAATAGGTCATGGGGGGATTTACGGCTCCTACAAAATCATGAACTCAACAACCTGAAACTTCTGTCACCACTAAAACTCAGGCTGTGTATATTTAAGTATCTGTAAATATATTTAAATTTTTACTCATTTCCTTTGAGAGAGCGTGCATGCATGCACGCGAGCAGGGGAGAAGCAGAGAGAGAGACAGAGAGACAGAGACAGAGAGACAGAGAGAGAAGAGAGAGAGAATCCCAAGAAGGCTCCATGCTCACCCCAGGGCCGTATGCAGGGCCTGATCACAAAAACCGTGAGATCATGACCTGAGCCGAAACCACGAGTCACACGCTTAACCAACTGAGCCACCCAGGTGCCCCTGTACAATCTTTGTAAACAAAATATTCGTAATAGCATTATTTACTATAGGTCTTTCTTTCTTTCTTTCTTTTTTAATGTTTATTTACTTTGGACAGAGAGACAGAGTGTGAGCAGGGGAGGGGCAGAGAAAGAGGGAGACACAGAATCGAAGCAGGCTCCAGGCCCTGAGCGGTCAGCACAGAGCCCGACGCAGGGCTCGAACTCACAAACCGTGAGATCATGACCTGAGCCGAAGTCGGCGCTTAACCGACTGAGCCCCCCAGGCGCCCCTATTATAGGTTTTCTTAAGACAACCCCAAATGCTCAAGTATCCCCACTGCGACAGCCCTCTGACCCACTGATGCCCTAACCTTTGTCTTTCTCATCCCCTTCTTGTCCTCCTGCTTCTCCCTGCACCCTTGGAAAGGCAATCCAAGTGGACCAATCGAATCTCTCTGTCGGTCTGTCTTCCTCTGTCCCTGTCTGTCTCTTCTCCCACACCAATCCCAACTTTCTCTATTGTATCCTTCAGATTGTTTTCCCAGAGAGGCCATTCCAGATCACCTAACCCAAATTTGCTGGAGAAGCAAATGTGCAAGAATAAATGAAGATGTGGGTTTAGACTTTGGTGCAGACGACACTTCAATTCAGTACAGATATATGGATTAGTCAATAAATGGCACTGAGACACCTGACTAACCTTGGGGGGAAGGGGAGGAACTTAGACCAGTGTCATCTTTCACACCAAAATAAATTCCTAGTGTATTGACATTTCAAAGTACTGCAAGATGTTAGGAGTGACAGATTTTATAATTTTACAGCAGGTAAGGCTTTCCATTGGACATAAACTACAGAAATCATAATGAAAAAATACCTCTCCTTTACATACATTAAAAAATGTTAAAGCCCGTCGGTATAGAAAAGAACCATAAACAAGGATACAGTGAAGCAAGGAGGAAGGAAAGTATTTTCAAATTGTGACAAGGATTTGGTATCTTTAATATATAAAGAGCATTCACCAATCAACAAGTAAAACAGGACTATTCCAATCAAAAAATAGATAAACGAGGCCGCCTGGGTGGCTCAGTCAGTTAAGCATCTGACTCTCGGTTTCTGCTCAGGTCATGATCTCACCGTCGGTGGGTTCGAGCCCCGTGTCGGGCTCTGCAGGGACAGCCCCGAGTCAGGCTCTGCACTCATAGCGCAGAAACTACTTGGGGTCTCTCTCTCTCACCCTCTGCCCTCTCCCCCTGCTCTGACATAGTAGTTGAAACTACACTCAGATGTGGAATAAGAGTTTTATTTTCTGTTGTAACAAACACTAAGACCGCCCCCCGTCCAGCAATAGGGAAAAACAGTAAGACCCAAAGTCCAATGCGGACAACGAGACCCCCGTAATAACGTGGCAACTAGCGTAGGCATCAGCGCACTAGGGAAGGGGCACTGCCTAGGAAGGGACACAAGGTTAGAACTAGCCCCTTTTGTCCGGCTCTGGCGAAGCAAAATATGGGGGCAGGAAGCGCCGCATGGTCCAAACCAACACGGAGAGCTGGTCAAGGCAGGAGGCGATGGAACTCTGGAGTTGGCCAGGATCTTCGGCAGCCAGTCGGCTAACAGCGAGGGGAAGAAAATCCAAATTGAAAGTGGTAACTCTGCCCCTCTCTCTCTCTGCCCCCCTCAGGTGGGACAGGCCCAGTGCACCACACGGAGCTCTTTGGACCTCACCTTTGGTGTGTCCAATTCACTACCAGAACGACCCTCAGGAGACCCACCCCAGCCACCTGCCACCGCCCCCTACCTGGGACCCACTTGGAACTAACACAGTCAGGACGTTGCCGGACACCATGAGCTCCTTCTGAACTGCCCCGCGCTGGGACCGGACTCTCGGGGCCAGCGACTGGTGGGCCATCCGTGCCTCTGCGGGTGACTGGAAAGGCACAGTGATGTAGCTGGTAGACATTCGGTTAAGGTGCCACGGAAAACCAGTCGCGTCCGTGCCTCAGGTCTCCTGACCACTCCGAGGCCTGCTTCCCTCATGGCCACTCTCACCCCTCTCCATCCCCTCAGGTCCGCTCCCTTCCTTCCCTGTGCATCAGGTGGCCTCTCCCCGCCGCCCCTCCCGGCCACCACCGGCCCATCCCCCCCGGGGCCGGTCCCTGTGGTGCCCGGTCCACCCCCTTCCCTCCTCGCCCTGTACCCCCAGCTGAACCCCCTCCCCTCCCGCCCCATCGCCTCCTCTAGACCCATCCCCTCCCCCCTCAACGCCTCCCCCTCCCGCCACCCAGACACTCCTCTAAGAGGATACAACTGGATCAGCTGTCTTCCTGAGCCTCCGGCTGTGGGCTCGCCGTGCCCACCGGGTCCCGCCAAAGGTTGTGCGCCAAGCCCTGGCACGGCAGCTCCGCCCGGGCCGGGAGCACATGGTGCCTGCGCGACCTGCGGGGCTGCACCGGCCGCGGCACGTACCTCTCCCTCGCCACCTCCACCGGGGCCATCTGGGACCCCGGGGTCACCCGCGCCACCCTGACCTTCGGGACCGCCGGCCACACCGCCTGCACCTTGGTCTGCAGCCTCCATGGTTCCTCGGCGTGGACTTTAGCCTCCCGAGCCCGGGCTGAAGTGCAGAGCAAAGGCAACGAGGCTCCGTCCGGAAGCGGGTGACGTCACCCGGGCTTCCCGCACGCCTGCGCAAACCTGCCCTGCTGCGGGTAGGCCCCTGGCACGTGACTGTTTCCCGCCCAGCCCGCCCCGCCCCCAAGCGTGTGCCTGCGCATGCGCCAGCCGAGCGCAGGTGCGACGAACCACCTGACCGCCACCCGGGTCCCGGTCATCGAGTCGTGGGCCGAAGTCAGGTGCTTCTGGGCCAGGGCCTGCCTGTCCCTCTCTGTGGGCTCTGCGTTTGGCCCGGGTCTGCGTGTGTGCCGGGGTCCGGACCCAGGGGGGATGCAAGGCAGGGGCCACTCCCAGTCCCTGCCTGTCCTCACGGAGTCTCTAACCGGGTCCCTAGGAAAGGAGGAATGCATGGGCCTTGCTCCCTCACCATCTCTCGGCCCCTGGCATTGTCAGTCCCCGCGTGCCTTTGCGCCTCGGGGACGGGAGATTGCTGAGTGCACGAACGGCCCTCCGCCTGCGGCCAGGGGCTCCCGGGCTCGCAGCTCCCGCACGGCAACGCCTGCGGGCTGTGGGCATGGGCCGGGCCCGGGTGCCCGGGGCCCCGGGGCCCAGGGGGCACAGCTGGACGCGAGGGCTGTGGCATGGCGGAGCACCGCCCTTGGGATGCCTCCCCGGTCGCTTTGCCCTCTGCCACCGCAGCCCTCACGGGCTCTCCCTCCCCCGGGAACAAAGTGTTGCGGCTCTTGGGGGACTGGAGGGGCCGGGGCCCCTCCACTAGGAGGTGACCCTGTGTCTGCTTGCCTGCTGGGCGCCGGTCTACTTCTGTGCCTGGAAGGGGGTCAAGTCAACAGGAAAGGTACAGCTGGAGGTGGGCAGGGACGTGGGAGTGGGGGTGGCGGCAGGGCTGAGGGCAGCCTGGCCGGTGGGGAGAAGGAGCCTCTCTGTTGGGGGATGGGGAACCGCTGCCACGGGAGGTGCCGGGGCCAGGGCCGGAGGGGGGGCAGGTACTTGAATCCAGGCCAATCGAATCCCTCCTCCCCATGCCTGGGGGCTCCTTCCCAACCTCCAAACTCCATCCCAGCAGCCTTCAGTCCGGAGGGCACAGGCCCAGTCGGCAGCCAGCTGAAGTTACCTGTGTCGGGCCTCCCCACCCCAGTTTCCCTCTCTCCCTCACTCACTATCTGCTTTGCCGGCTGGCCTGGGGGGACCCGTTCGGTGGCCCTCCCTTGCCTGCCTGTCCTGATCTGCTGAGCGTGGTCGGGAGGCAGAGGTCTTTGCCGTTACGTCGCTGCTGCCTCTGTCTCTGGGTGCCCAGACCAAATCCCAGGACCCAGGACCTGGGTCTCTGCAGAGAACTACCTGCGGTCAGGGACTCCGGAGCCCTGGGACGTGCCTCCGGGCTGGGGTCCCGCTCCCTGCCTGGGGAAGGTCCTGCCTCGGCCGCACCCTCCCTCTGCGGCCGACCTGTCCTTGCCGCAGGGCGGCCCATGCCCCAGGTGAGCACTCAGCTTCCTTCAGGAGGAGCCCAGGCTCTGAGGAGCAGGAGGGGTGCTGCTGGCCCGCCTCCCTCTTGACTTCGGGGCCCCCACGCCACAGTGGGGCAGTGTGGCTCGCCTGCCCTCTTGCTGAGGCTGGGGGCCCCTAGGGGGGGAGGTGGGTGCCACAGGGCCTATCTGAGCAGCCCGGCCCCCCAGATCGTGTACTTCACCGCTACATTCCCCTACGTGGTCCTCGTCGTGCTGTTGGTGCGGGGAGTGCTGCTGCCCGGCGCCCTGGATGGCATCATCTACTATCTCAAGCCTGACTGGTCGAAGCTGGGGTCCCCTCAGGTGAGGGGGCGGTGGGCCGGAGCGGATGAGGGGGCGGGCTGGACCGTCAGAGCCCCTCACCTCCTCCCTTCCCTGGCCCATCTCCAGGTATGGATAGATGCCGGGACCCAGATTTTCTTCTCTTATGCCATCGGCTTGGGCGCCCTCACGGCACTGGGCAGCTACAACCGCTTCAACAATAACTGCTACAAGTGAGTGCCGCAGCCTGCCGGCCCGCCCGCCCGCCCGTCAGCGGGCAGCAGGCGGCCTGACCAGTCCCCCACGGCCCCTCTGCCCCCAGGGACGCCATCATCCTGGCCCTCATCAACAGCGGGACCAGCTTCTTTGCTGGCTTCGTGG
Source organism: Paguma larvata (assembly GCA_030068075.1). Taxonomy (NCBI): domain Eukaryota; kingdom Metazoa; phylum Chordata; class Mammalia; order Carnivora; family Viverridae; genus Paguma; species Paguma larvata. Next base: position 121,897,774 of record CM057830.1, on the reverse strand, counting down.
TCTTCTCCATTTTGGGCTTCATGGCCGCAGAGCAAGGGGTGCACATCTCCAAGGTGGCAGAATCAGGTGAGGACCCTGACCCTCCGCCCGGCCTTCGGGCAGCGACTGCCGTCCTAACAGACCACAGCCACGAACACACGGGCAAACAGACGTTCTGGGAAATGAGAGAAAGATTCACTTAACTGGTCACGTCACTCGGGGCCGGGGGAAGGTCTGGCTGAGCAGCTGCCAGGCATAGCTCTTCCAGTCGGCTCGGAGCTGGAGCCTCACGGGCCCGGCCACACAGGGCCTCGGGCTCTCGTCCGTGCATCCATCCCCAGGGCCCCCGGGGTGTGCCCTTCACATATGGCAGAGTGTTGCAGAGGGAGAGGAGGGGCTTTCGGGGTGGTGAACAGTGACCTGTGACCAAAGAGCAGCTGGAACGCAAGACTGGGAGTCTGAGCCAGACACCCCACGCTTACGGGCTCGGGCCACCCAGCAACACCTGGACTCGAGTGGAAAGGCCCCCAGCCACAGGGTGCCCTGGTGTCGTCCCTCAGTTTGGAGGCACGGGGAGGGGGGAGGGCCGGCAATGACGAGAACAGATGGAACGGAATGCGGGCGAGGGACACAGGTGTCTAGACCCTGCTCCTGTCCCCTCAGGGCCTGGCCTGGCCTTCATCGCCTACCCCAGGGCCGTCATGCTGATGCCTGTGGCCCCGCTCTGGGCTGCCCTGTTTTTCTTCATGCTGCTGCTGCTCGGCCTGGACAGCCAGGTTCGCAGGGGCTGACAGGACAGGGGGTGCCGGGAGGGCGGGGGAGGCACGGGGTGAGGGGAGACACTGGCAGGTAACCTCAGGGGCGTGGCCTGAGCGCCAGGCCACAGTTTGTAGGTGTGGAAGGCTTCATCACTGGCTTGCTCGACCTCCTCCTGGCCTCCTACTACTTCCGTTTCCAAAGGGAGATCTCTGTGGCCCTCTGCTGTGCCCTCTGCTTTGTCATCGACCTTTCCATGGTGACTGATGTGAGTGGGGGGCGGGGTGGGGGCCACCCCGGGCCTCCCGCTGCCGGCCACCTTCCCTGACCTGGCTCTGTCCCCAGGGCGGGATGTATGTCTTCCAACTGTTTGACTACTACTCGGCCAGCAGCACGACCCTGCTCTGGCAGGCCTTCTGGGAGTGCGTGGTGGTCGCCTAGGTGTACGGTAGATCCGGGCCACGGGGGCGAGCGGGGGGGGGGGGTGCGGCCCGGAGCAGGGGTGGCAGGGTCTCCGGCTCCAGCCCAGCCCTCCTGCCTCACTCGCCCCAGGAGCTGACCGCTTCATGGACGACGTTGCCTGCATGATCGGGTACCGACCTTGCCCTTGGATGAAATGGTGCTGGTCCTTCTTCACCCCGCTGGTCTGCATGGTAAGGGTCGGGGGAGGCCCGGGCGGGGGGAGGGACGCCGAGGGCGCGCCCGCCGGCTGAGCACGGGGGTTCTTACCCGCAGGGCATCTTCATCTTCAACGTGGTGTACTACAAGCCGCTGGTCTACAACAACACCTACGTGTACCCATGGTGGGGCGAGGCCATGGGCTGGGGCTTCGCGCTCTCCTCCATGCTGTGTGTGCCCCTCCACCTCCTGGGCTGCCTCCTCAGGGCCAAGGGGACCGTGGCTGAGGTCAGTCTCCTGCACCACCTCTCCCCTGCACGACCGACTCCCTCCCTCCCACCAGGAGGCATTTCCTCCAAAGTGCCCATTCTACCCGCTCCTACGCTCCTACGAGGTAGCATCAGGCTAGAAGTCTCTGGGCCGGCTCAGAAAGGGGTGGATGGAAGGAAAGCTGACCTTCCAGGTCCTGAGGTCACAGCAGGGGGAGGAGAGGGCTGTCCCTAGCCTCTCCCCACCCCACTCCCGCCCCCGTTTCCGTTTCCGTTTCCCTAGTACAGAGAGTGGGGTGTGGTCAGTACCCACAGGAGGGGTCCCGGTTCCCAACCTGTGGCAGGTGGTGGGATGTGGAGAGAGACCAAGGGAAAGCATGTGCGCCCCCTCCCCCGGCCCAGGGACTTGAATGTGTCCCTCTCTCCTGCAGCGCTGGCAGCACCTGACGCAGCCTGTCTGGGGCCTCCACCACTTGGAGTATAGAGCTCAGGACTCCGATGTCAGGGGCCTGACCACCCTGACCCCAGTGTCCGAGAGCAGCAAAGTGGTGGTGGTAGAGAGCGTCATGTGACAGGCACCCCGGCTCCCATCACCAGCTCACCCTCTTGTAGCCATAGCAGCCCCTGCTTCAGCCCCCCCACCCCTCCAGGGGGCTTGCCTTTCCCTGACACTTTTGGGGGTCTGCCTGGGGAGGAGGGGGAAGCACCACGAGTGCTAACTAAAATAACTTTTCTTCCATTTTTAATAAAACGCCAAAAATATCACAACCCACCAAAAATAGATGCCCCTCCACCCCCCACCCAAGCTGGTACACACGCTGCTTCCCAGGCCCTGCCCATCACCCTTCCCCCAGCGCCCGCTGCAGATGCGTCTCACGCGACCCCAGCGCCCGCCTCTCCGGGTTCTGCCCCGAACGCCCCCCCCCCCCCGTGGCCCCTCTGCCCTAGAGGCAGCACGGCAGCTTGGGGAGGAAGGCAGGAGAGGGGAGGAGGAAGGTGGGAGAGCGGCTGCGGAATCAGGGCGAGTATCTCAGCCGGGCTAGACCCCCTCTCCCCGTCCCTATGCCTATCCTAGAAGCTTAGAGAGCCAGCCAGCAAGGGAACCTTCCGGTTCCCGCGCCAGTTGCCACCAATATCAGTTGTGTGAGCTTGTGTACGAATGCATGTGTGCGTGAGTATGTAGGAGAAACCTAGATCTCTTAGCAAAGGTGACTACCAGGTGTAAACTGTGCCTGTGGGCTAACGAGGCTTGTATTTTGCACATTTTATAAAAACTTGAGGAAAGAGATTTCTGCTTGTATATTTCTAAAGAGAAAACCACCCAGCGTCCCTCTCCTTGCCACCCCGTGTCCCTCTCAGCACCCCCTTAGTCCTCTGCCCCAGCCAAGGAGTGTGAATTTATAGATTACTTTTCATAGGCAAAAGCTTCAAGCTGTTGAGTGTGCGAGTCTGTCGTGCGGGTGTGCATGTGTAGCGCCCGGCCCCAGACCGGGTGGAGGCGTGCACGGCGGGGGCTGGGGGGGAGGGCATCCCCGCACCCTCTCTGCCGGCGAGGCGACGGGGTGAGCGGATGCATTGTCCTGACCCGCGGGGGATCTGGGGCTGCTCACCTGGCGCGCTCAGGCTCGCCCACACCGTGCCCCCTGGGCCAGGCGCGACTGCAGGGATCGGAGGTGGGCACCAGCCAGGGAAGGGACCCTGGGCACGGCTCCCACCTGCCAGCTTAAGGCCGATGCACTTTCCACGGCTCAAGTCTTCCATGTAGCAGCTTTAATTAACCCACGTGTGTGTCACGTCCAATCCCAAGACAGCCGAGTGGACCCTAGAAAGGCTTCCCCCACCCCGCGCCACCCCGACATCGGTCGGAGGGGTGGGACTGGGTGAGGGCGGGGGTCCGGCGGGGACATTCTCTTACTGTGCTAAAAAGCCACTGCAAACATAGCAATAAAACATGTCATTTTCCAAAGCCGGCTCCTGCTCCACCTCTGCCTGTCTCGAGGGGTGGTGGGTTCAGGGGTGTGGGAGCTGCAGGGGAGTGGGGGGAGTCTCCCCACCTGGAGCTGCTTCCTTGGGCAAGTACTTGTTGTGAGAACTCTGGGAGTGGGGATAGGGCAGGTGACAAAGCCGGGAGAGCCTTTTCCCCACAGAGCTGACGTACTTGGGGAGAAAGGGTAACAGTGTGGTAGTGGTAGAGAGGAACACCAAGAGCAGGGAAGGTGGGCGAAGGGATTGACGAGAAAACACAGGGAAGGGCTGTTAGCAGGTAAAAGCCATAGACTTCAGGTGGAACTGCATATGGAGGATGAAGAGCGTTGTCAAAGAAAACCTCTGGCCTTCTGCATAACAAGGTCATACTGACACATAGGTCCATCAAGAGAAAAAACATGCTGTACACGGTGACAAATGAGCAGCTCTGCTTTGACTTCCTGTGTTTTCTACCTACCTTTGGGCTCTCCGGTCACCCTCAAGTGCAGGCTGCGTGTTGCTGTGCCGTTTATTTCCATAGACATTTTTCCAGACCTCAGATTGCGCCGTGTCTTGGGGTCCGTGTACACCCTCATGCCCTCTGACTTTTTGCTCCTGTAGTTGACATCTCTGGACCTGGGATCAGCATTCCCATCTGGCTCCCTGAACGTTCTACATTTCTTCCTTCTGCCTGTGCACAGTGTGGGCCAGGGAAGTGCTGGGGGGCTTGCGCTCCGGGACACAGTTCTGTGCTGATGCAGCCAAGGGTCACCGAACAAATGCCTCCCTCTCTTATCCTTTGGAAGGATAATTCTGAGGTGCAAGTGATGTTTGCATGAATGGAATAAAATAGGAGAGGACAAATGAGCACTGACGTGTTAGTGCATTGTTACATATTTCGATGAAGCATGGGAGGGAAGTGTGTGAACCACATCCACGCTTCTGCTGCGTGTTTCTGTATTATATCAATTGTTTATAAGAAGTATGTCTGTATTATACACACAATAAGATCAATATGAAATAGCAAAAGAAAATTTAGATGAGCTTTATTTGATTTCTGAATGGGGAAGGGCTTCTCTAAGTCTACTGACAAGGGGATAATAATAACCAGTAGCAGTTATTGGGTGATTAGCATGTTTCCATTACTGTTCTAAGCATGAAATATGAATGAGGTCATCTTATCCTGAAAGACATGTTTTCACTGTGGTTGTCTTTAGTAAGTGAGATGATTGATCTTTGTTTTCTTTCCAAATTTGCCCGTATCTTCTTTATTTTCTACAGTGAGTATGGGTTACCTTGGTCAGCAGAACACAAAATAAGAAAGTCATTCAGTAATTGTCGTGCAGCAAAACTTCTAATTAGTTCCCAAGTGAACTAGTCTGTTGAAGTTTAATAGTTTCGTTCAATTCATTGGAGGCCAATCTTTCTTTTGAAAGTGCTTCTAATTGGCACCTTTTCTTGATGCAATTAGGAGGGTAGTGATGAAGTCCCTGAAGTCACCAGACCTCAGGCCCAGGCTAACCCCTCGGGGGCAGTGTGCACAGACTTGCCTGTTTTCCAGACTCTGAGCCACTTCCAAAAAGCGCGCTTTCTAAATTGCACACGTAATGCTCATCCTACCTGGAAAGTTATTCTCCAGGGAGCAACTGATTGCTTCATCAGCATTTCATCACTATTACATGAAGAAATATGTTGCTTTTCTACCTCTTCCAAGCACTCCCATATACTCCTGTATACACGCACATATGTCTGTGAATACAAAAACCGTGCACGCACAGCCAGATACTCAGGAGGGCTTGGCGCTTCAGAGCCCTCTTCTCCCCAGAAGAAGAGGCTGTGGAGCAGTCACAGTCTTCATGTCTCTGAATCAGAGAAGACTTGCTCGTAATGCATTACATGTATTTAAAAACAGAGTAGGCACAATCTGTGATGACTATGGTTAAGAGGTGGGAGGGCCAGGGCGTACGCCTTCGAAGAAGGCAGTGATTAAATCAACAGCGATCTCTTTGCCAGTTGCCAGATACGCAACATTTTTCTTGAATTCCTGAGCTTCAAGTCAGTATAGCACCTAAATTAGGATGTTCTGTAGGCACCTGGAAACCCAACCAGCCTCCAACAGACCTCACTATATTTCCCCCACTCTCCAAAGGCTTCCCTCTCCTATTTCTTTCTTCATGACAGGTGTTCCCACGGCCACTCATGCTCTCATCTCATGGCCTCCCCAATCAATCCCCCAAGTATGTCCTAGCCACCCTTCCTAGGCCACGTTAGACCAAGTGTGCGTTGTCTCTCACCGTACAGATTCCACAGCTCCTTCCTTCTGGGAACACTCCCCCAGACCACTGAGGAGGGTAGTTGGCTATCATCATTTCGCCTCTGACAATTCCCTGCCCCCCACCCGCACGGGGGCCCTGTGGTCTCATAGGTCTCCCTTCCCTAGGGCACTGTGTGCTGCCCAGAGTGGTGGGACTTCCTGTCTTTGCCCCTTTGCCTCCAGGCCATACGTGCATGTGCGTGTGCACACATGCATGGTTGCATGGGTTGGCACAGTCGCTTCTCTCTCTCACAGATAACAAGGCCATGGTGGACGGGAACCTGCAGCTGTACCTCTGTCAGTGGCATTCTCATCACACTTGCCTTCGATGGGAACGAGACCAAGGCAGTAATCACAACTGGGGCCATGGACTACATCGTATTTGAGCTGTGCCTTAAAGGAAGAGTGGAGGTTAGATACATGGCAAAGATGTGAGAAAGCATCCTAAGCGAGGGGACTGCTTGGGTGATGGAGACTCATCAGTTCCTTTACCTTTTTAAAATGCTTTATTTTGGAAATTACACATCTACACACAGAAGAGAGAATAGTATTAACAAACCCCACCCTACTTTCACCCAGCTCCAACGCTTGTCAACATTTCACTAGTTTATTTTGAAAGTAGGGAAGGAGTCTTGGGGAGAGAGAAGTGGGAGCTAATGTTTCTTTAAGTGATAAAAGAAGAGGCACCCATCCAAGCTTGTCCAAATACAGGGGTGCCCGCACACCTTTTTACAAGTGCATCGCATGGCCCTGACGCCATTTACAAGTGTGCAGGTGGGGTTGGAGTGGGTGACATCAGCTACAGTCTCTCTCCCTCTCTCTCCAGAGCCATGTGGATTTCATTTATCATTGTGGCAATGTGGAGGGGCCCAGTACTGCACCAAGATGTAGCTAATCCTTGCTACCATGGATTCGACACTCTGTAGCCCAGAGGCTGGTCTAGGGATCACTTTCCAAGCACTGTCCCTTGCAATCCTCACCATAATCTCAGGAGGTGTGGAATAGTATCGCCTCATTTGATAGCAACATGGACCTATCTCTCAGCATAGCACTGAGAGCCCTTGGACTGTCACCAGGAATTTGCTGGTCTGTAAGTTCCTGGGCAGAGTCCTTAGTGGATTCTTCTCTTTTGTCACCATCTTCCCTTAGTGACTTGCAGTCACACCGACCAAAAAGCGAGTAAGGCCGGGCACTAGAAACATGATCTACAAAGTTCCTGCCCTTCAAGCTCTGCCTCTGTTGTTGAGGGATGCCCTCCGGTGGCTCTGAGGGTCTCCTTGTGGTAGAAGATGGGGTCATTGCCTAGGCATGATAAGCAAAGTGGTCAGGGCTGTGAACTGAGGAGAGGAGGCAAGTCTGGGAATAACTGACACTCATGATGTTTTCCTGGGCATCGGTTGCGGAAAGCGTTATGGGCTTAAAGTATAAGGAAATGTATTGCTGGCTGAACACGAAATCTAGAGGGAAGTGGTCATGGTGTTGGTTTAGTTGTCCAATGAAGGGTCATCAGGGTTCTAGGCTCCCTCCTTCCTGATCCTTTTAACAGCATGAGGGTGTTCATAGTTTGGTGGTGGGACTAGTCACTTCTTACTATGAATGGTTTGTAACCACTGCATTACAACAAGTTGTTTTGGTGCCTAACCCCCCCCCCCAGGTTAATTTATGAGCTTCTTGAGGGCAGGGACAATGTCTTATGCTTTTCTGTACCACAAGTCCCATGCCCAGTGCCTGGTACATACAAGATGCTCATTCATTCATTCATTCATTCATTCACTCACTCAAGAATTATTCCTAAGTGCTGTGATGGAGGGGAACACAGGGATCCATGGCATTTATCCCAGTCTGTGGGATGGAAGTAGATTCAGCAAACACTTTCTTGGGATCATTACGCCTGACCTGAGTCCCTCAATCACAGAGGCCTCAGTTCAGCAGAATATTGAAGGCTTTAATTCTGTTAGCATCTGGGGTCCAAAGATATTCCTATGCCAAAGCTCATGGGAATTCACAGTTCAATAACTTCTTGTTGAATGGCCATGACATACCAGGTTTTGGAGTGATAGAAATTAATCATAGTTCTCACCTTCAAGGAGTCTCCAGGTTGGTCAGGGAGACAGACAAACCATTTCAGTACTAGGTGATGAGTAAGTACATGGGGCCACAGAGGAGGGGCCCTACCCACGCCTGGCAGGTTGGGTTAGAGGAGACGCCGTGTGCACAGGCTGCCAGGAGTAAGTGGCATTGAAGGGCGAGGAGGAGTCAGTTGGCCCAGAGGCCAGAGGTGGGGCAGATTGTAAAATGTCTTAGTGACCATGTTGAAGGGGATGAGGATGGAGCAGGTTACCGGCCTCTGGTGGTGCTGCAGATTTGGTTGGCATTGTTGTGTCTCAGGTGATCTCCAGGTGATTCTCTGATGTGGGATTCAACTTCAGCACTGGCTCTGCCTTTCTACCCTTTCACTTTACCTAGTTCGTACTTGGGAGCTCTTCGTACTTTCGTTACTACCAGCTCTTTGGCCAGAGAAGTGGTTGCCTTAATGTTTTGTCCGGGTCAGCTCATGACCTTCTTCCCATCAGTGTCTTTGTCTCTGACAGTGCTCCAGATGATACATGTAATTGTTAATGAAGGGACAGTGAAACATCCACAAATACCCCAGAACTTCTGCATCTTGGAAAGCCTTAGGATTCATTCTCTCTCTATGACCACAAGAAAGGGGGTGTCCAAGTGCACAGAACCATGAAGCAGCCCTCAGAGAGAGGAGTGGAACCACAAGGTGTGCTGTGTGATGACCATCTGGATTCTGGAAAGGGGACCAACTTAGTTCTGGTAGACCCCATCTTTCCCTTCACCTTGCATTGGGTTGTTGCCTCATCTGGTTATAGCTCTTCAGAAGTCTCCTGAGGGCATCCTTGACTTCCTTATTTCTCAGACTATAGATCATAGGGTAGAGCATGGGAGTTACATTGGTGTAGATTAAGGACACAATTTTGTCTTGTTCCGGGGTGTAGCATGACTTGGGGCGAATGTAGATGAATATTGCACAGCCATAGTGCAGAACAGAGACCAGCAGGTGCCCAGCGCAGGTAGAGAAGGCTTTGCTCCTTCCCTCGGCTGAGTGGATTCTGAGGATGGCAGCAATAATGAATGCATAGGAGAGCAGAATCAGCAAGAAGGGAATCAACAGAATGAGCATGCAGACAAGGAAGACTGCAATCTCATTGGCTCTTGTGTCCGAGCAAACGAGAAATAGCACAGCAGGGATGTCGCAGAAGAAATGATTGATCTCATGGGACTGACAAAAGGGCAGGAGGAATATCAGTGTAGTAAGGGTGAGTGAGAGCACAAAGCCGCTGATGCATGCCAGAGTCATCATCTGCAGACAGAGGGCCCGGGTGATGATGATTGTGTAGCGCAGGGGGTTGCAGATGGCCACAAAACGGTCATAGGCCATCATTGCCAGGAGGAAACACTCTGTGCCACCCAGGGCAATGAAGAGGTGCATTTGCAAGGCACAGCCCAGGAAGGGCATCCGCTGGCTCCTGGACAAGAAATTGGCCAGCATGTTGGGGACAATCACCAATATATAGCAAATTTCAATGGTGGACAGATTGCGAAGGAAGAAATACATGGGGGTCTGGAGGCAGGAGTCAATGAAGGTGATGAGCACAATAGTGATGTGTCCTGCTAGGGTGACAAGATGCATGATTAGAAAGAGTCCAAAAAAGAAGATTTGCAGTTCAGCCAGGTCCCCAAAGCCCAAGATAATAAACTCGGAGCTTAAGGTGTGGTTTTTCTGCAATAGGGCCATCCTACATTCTCCTTTGTAGAACTTCCGGCCTGGAAAAGGCAGTTTTCTAGCAATTCTCCAAGTCATGAGAGACCCTAAGGCCCTTTCTAGCGACGGGAGAGTATCGAGCTTTGCAGGACCTTCACCTCCCTTTGCTGGACTTGACTCTTGTTTTCATTCTGTTACCTTTTTTGAATTCTCCTCTCTGATCATCGAGAATGAACTGTTCACTATGATGTCACTTTAGTTCACCTGTTGAGTTATTATAAAAAATGAACTGGAATGAGTAAAGTCTACATATGGAGTTGTTTTCCATAGACCTTAATGATAGTCTTTCTTTCACATTTTGAAGAGTTGTCTTTGAGTGGGGATGAAGGGGCTGAGCTTGATGTTGTTAAATAGGTTTAAACAGAGGCTAGGCCTGCAGGGTCATTGATTGTGTAGGGAATTCTTGTCGGATGTAAGGTCTGGAGAGTTGGTTTTAAAGACAATTTTGGGGGTGCCTGGGTGGCTCAGTTGGTTAGGCATCCGACTTTGGTTCAGGTCATGATCTCATGGTGTGTGGGTTCAAGCCCCACATCAGGCTCTGTGCTGACAGCTCAGAGCCTGGAGTCTGCTTCAAATTCTGTGTCTCCCTCTCTCTCTGCCTGCCTCTCTCGCTTGGGCTGTGTCTCTCTCTCTCAAAAATGAGTAAACATTAAAAAAAACATTGTAATTAAAAAAATAAAGACATCTTTGACTGTGTGCATAGGCTGTATTGCCCCTCCTTTACCACTTCCCCCAAAGTCACAGGATTCCTGGGAATCCCAGAAGAGGAAGGAATAGAACCAGCAGTAGTTGTTGCCTCTCCTCTTTTAGTGGTTCTCGGTCCCAGGGAAGTCCTGGCTTATGTGTCACCTCCTTCCAGATACCTCTCCTGACCCTTGGACTGAGTTAGTACCTCGCTTAAGTTCACACTCTGGGCTTCTATAACTATGTTATTTATCACTCACTCCTGTGGATTTTTTATTATCTCTCTGTCTAACCCAGCAAACTGTGAGCTCCAGGGTAGTAAGAATGGTGTCTTGATTCAGCCTCTCAAACAGTGGCTCATATGTATTGGGAGTTTCAATACATATTTTTTGAATAAATGCTTATTGGTAATTTCTGCATCTTCCACAGTTAGCACAGGATCGGGCACTGAGTAGGTGCCTAACACAGGCTTGAATGAAGGGTTCAGTGAAGTACTGGGGATGGCTGAGGCCGAGATCACCCAGGGAGGTGTAGAGTGAGAAGAGCAGAGGGCAAAGTGTGGGTCAGGTACAGGAAGGCAGTGAACAGGAAAGAGCCAGGAGAGAGTTGGGGTGGGAATGATAACTCTCAGGACAATGGGGGTTTGACTGCCTGGGGGGACAGTGGCTCTGGCTGGTCTGTGTCCAGAGTGCAGGAGAGAGGGGATAAGACCCGGCAGCTTCCTGGACTTTAGGGAACATGCTTCTTTATTCACTTGGCAGGAGCCAAATTACAAGTCAGAAACCTTGTGTTTAGCCTTAGATTTCTTCCTGTGCACGCCTCCATCACAGAAGAACACAGGACAAGATTTCTAAAGATTCTAGAGATGTAATGAATCTAGAGTCAGCAGGAGTTAAGGGTCCCCAGGGAATAGAGTTGTCATCTAAAGGACAGAAGCTCACTTAGGTATGTACCATGTCACCTGGGGCCACTGAGATTCAAAGTGGGTTCAGTGAAACCTGAAAAACCATTCTGATGATAGCTTTGCTGGGCCTAGACAATGGTTGATTCCAGTATGGCAGCCACATGTATGTTACACTATTATTTTGTTTTTTATTGACCTACATGGCATGTGGAGTCTTAGAGTTGAATGGGTCCCTAGAGGGCAACTTGACCACTCCGTACTTCAGAGTACGTGGTCATGAAGTCTTTTTCCCTGAACGACCCATGCCCTGCTCTACCCCCACCATCAGCCCTGACTAGAAATGACAATAAGTTCCCACCTGCGGTCCCCTGCCCTGGCAAAGCGCACAGTACAGCCTGGCTTCCCTGCTCTCAGCCTCCCTGAAGCCTGTCTGTCCCTGGATAACTGTGACTGAGCGTACACTTTCCTGGTTCATATTAATCTTCCTTGGGCTGGGACCGTTGGTTTTGCTTTGTCACACCAAATCATTTCCACTCTTTTCCCCCATGGCAGTGCTGCAGAAATATGGGATTGTTTTCTTTTATTTGGGCCTTAAACTTTGAAAATATTAAGAAACACACAAATGAAAGTAAAAGTCACACGTAATCCTAACACTTAGAAAGTGAGAAGTGAAAGTCAGTGTAAAAGTTTTTGTTCCTTCAGTCCTACTCCCACTTTCCCAGAGAGGCACCCTTAGGAGCGAGGCTCATTTCCTTTTCTGCTTTGTCCTGTGTGTGTAAACACACACACTTCATACACATGTGCGCATGCACACACACGCATGTACACACACAAAACAAACATAGCCACACATGACACATACACACTCACCTACACACTCACACACAAACACAAACACATACACGCAGTCACACACATATATAGACACACACATACATGCATGTGTACATTAACCTGCACATGCACACACGTACATACACATATTCACACGTTAACACAATATATATGTAAACATTCACCACACTCACACATTAAAAAGCTTAAATGGGGAAGCGCCCAGGTGGCTCAGTCGGTTGAGTGTTGGACTCTTGATTTCAGCTCAGGTCACGATCTCATGGTTCATGGGTTCCAGCCCCATATTGGGCTCTGCACTGATAGCATGGAGCTTACTCGAAATTCTCTTTGTCTCTCTCTCTCTCTCTGCCTTTCCTTCACTCACGCGCATGTGCGTGCACCCCCTCTCTCAAAATAAATAAACATTAAAAAGAAAGTTTAAATGGGGGGCACTTGGGTGGCTCAGTCAGTTGGGTGTCTGACTCTTGATTTGGGCTCAGGTCGTGATCACAGGGTTGTGGGATCAAGCCCCGCATGGGACTCTGTGCTAAGTGTGGGGCCTGGTTAAGATGCTTTCTCTCTCCCTCTGCCCCTCTTCCCCGCTTGCTCTCTCTCTTCTCTCAAAAAGAAAATTCTAAATGGGATAATAGTATATAAACTTATTGCTGTTAATATTTTCACCTAATAATATGTCTGGGAGAAGTTTTCAGTGAATGCATATTGCTTTACTTCATTCTTTTTAACTGCTGCCTTTTACAGTATGGATGTGCTAAAATGTAATGAATTGTAATTAAGTAATATTAACACATAATAACAAATATAATCTTTAAACAAAATTAAGTAAAATATGAAATAAATTATAAATTAATTAGTCTTTTATTACTTTCACATCGAAGTGGTGTCTGCCTGTTTCTTACCACACTCCATGGTACAAAGCACACCCGCACACGGAGCAGACAGCAGCTGCCATGCGGTCCGGCTAGTACGTCCTTCCTGCCGGTCTCCCATGCCCCATGAGTGGCCCTGGTGTTACCTGGGAGGGCGAGTCAGTGCCCGGAGCAGAGATCTTGGAGAAGCCCCATCAGAGGTTCTTCTGCTATCACCTGCTGTTGGTGAGGGCACTGCAGAAGAAGGAACAGACCCTCTTTGGGGGAGTGATGGCAGAGACAAGTGGCCTGGACCCAGCAGCACAGTTTCCTAAAGCCCAGAAGGTGGCTTTTCTGTGTGTCTGGACCACAGGGAGCAAGCCCTCGGAAGTATTGCCTGATGGCTGTTAAGAAGGGAATGTCTAGAGGAGTTGCCACATTCTGTCACTTGAGTTAAATAGTCGTGAAGGCAGGACTCTGGAAGTCCTGGAGGAGAGGTCGGGGAGGAGGCTGTCCCCATGCTCTCCCACCAAGGGGACTGCCTTCCCCAGGTCATATAGCTGAACCTACACCCAAACCCAAACCCAGCGACTTATGTTTTCTTTGCAAAAAATACAGTATAGGTCTTGACGAGGCTATTTAACTCAGATCTGCTGAAAGTGTACCCCTCAATGTGTGAGCAACAGTATGTGAATGGGCCTTGGGCTGATTTTAGAGGCAGAAAGTGTACAGGCTTGGCTGGATTTGAATCAAGCGAATAAGCCTTGCTAGGAAGGAACACAAAGTGGGCAAAGGAACCTGAGATTGGGGGCTTTTTAAGCTTCCTCGATGCACAATGCTGAGAGTCCGTGAGTCTTTGTAATGACTACAAAGGAGCACAAACTGGGTTATCAGGGCCTCCATTTTAATGTGCAAACCCTGAGCATTCACAGTAGCTTACCCAAATCAGGTGGGGATAAACGTGGTGAGCTCTTGAGAACACCATGACTCAGCTGACTTGACTTTGGGTCTAATATCTTCATCTCCCCAGTCCCAGGCTACATATGGCCCAATGTCCAACCTGTTCCATGGTCTGCATCTTAGCAAAGCAGGGCCCAGCTTACTTCTGGGGCCCTGCATGCCTCACCTGCATTCGTTAAGCAGTCTACATGCCGCGGCTGCTCTGGGCTGCCGCCCACAGCTCTGTTCGCTTCCATTGCCTACGAAGTTGCTCACAAAAAGCCTCCTTACCACCACCACCCCTTTTAGGAATGCCAGGGCCCAGGCCAAAGCCATTGCCATGTCTCAGAATCTTCCATTCCTTGGAGGGCCAGCACAGTGCTGGATTCCAGACAGCAGTAAGGAGAAGCATTTTGCCACATTTTGCCACAACCTGGAAACAGGAAACAGGACCCCCCATAAAGCCTTATTTGTGCTTAGAATCAATCAACCTCCTCCCATCATCTTGTGGTTTCTGCCTGTGATCCTGCTCCCAGAGGGGCTCCCAACACTCCAAGATGGGTGTATGATACTTTTCCAGCCCCTCTACCTTTCTCTTCCTCTTCTCTGGCTTGTCTCTCCTCTAGGCCACAATTTCTTTTTCTTTTTCTTTTTCTTTGAGAGAGAGAGAGAGAGAGAGAGAGAAAGAGAGAGAGAGAGAATGAGTGGGAGAGAGGGGCAGAGGCCAGAGACAGAGAATCTCAAGCAGGCTCCATGCCCAGCATTCAGCCAGATGCAGGGCTTAATCCCACGATCCTGGGATTATGACCTGAACCAAAATCAAGAGTCGGACACTCAACCGACTGAGCCACCCAGGTGCCCCTATGGCCATAGTTTCTAGTACAAAAGCTCTTCTTCTTTCTAATGGAGACAAAGCCATGTAACAGGGTTTGTGAACATCTCCTTGACATGATCTTTCCCTGCATGTGTCATACAGGGCAAAAGAGGGACCTGGAAAACAAAATCACTGAGCCTTTCTGAGCTAAGCTGGCTCAGTGGAAACCAACGGGAGCCCACAAGAGCAACCCGGCCGGGAAACAGAGGTCAAGGCCACAACAAATCTTTGGCAGGGTCAGTGGACAAAGCAGTTTGGCTCAGGGCTGACAGTACCCACTGTTTCACCAGGTAGTATGCATGCTTGCTTTAGTACCATGCTTACCCAGGGTGGAATGGAAAGTAAAGAAGTTTAAACCTAAATTGAACACTTTGAAAGGAAGGCACTACAAATGAGACCTGAGTACTAGGGTTGCTACCTCTGCAAATTCCTAGATGTTCTAAAGCAGTGATAGCTCAGCTACCCTGCCACTCAAAATTACCCACAATTCCTGCATCTCCCTCCAGTTAGACATCACAGAATCTGATAGGATTTGGGGCAACACAGCACTGAATTCTGAGAGCATCATTCTGCTGGGACTGGACATTGATTTGACTTCCCAATTTGGTAGACACAGGGCCAGGAGTGTATATTTGTGTGATCCTATTAATTGTTTAGACTTTGTAAAAGGAAAATTCTGGGTGAGTTTGCACTGAAATAATCTAGTTGCTGATACCCTGAATGAAAAGCACCCATTCCTGTGGATGGTGGCCCAGACTGCGCAACTCTACTCCAATAACCCAGAACCTCAGAGTTTGAGCAGAAGGGAGATTGGAGAGCATGATTTGGGACTTCAGTTCTTTCAACTTTAGCTCATAATTCTGAAAGACTTTTATGTTTGGCTTTTCTCTCATGTCTTTAAACTTCAACTTGCAAGGACAATTTTGAACTGTCTTGCCTTCCTAAGAAATCCATTATGGGTTTATGTCTGGGATATCTTGTATGTTGGGCGGTGAACCAAACAGGAAGAGTTGTCTGCTCTTGCACAGCTGATGTCCTAGTGGGGAAGAAAGAGAAGGGAAATAACAATAAGTAAGTGATGCAGTGTTACCAGGTATCTCATGCTATGAAAGCAAAGAGGGTTAGGGGCGCCTGTGAGGCGGGCCTGAGTGGGCAAGTTTATATTATTATATTTAGTTAAAAAAACCCTAAGTTATACACAAATGTAATATCAGAAGTCAAATAATTCCACAGGGGCACCTGGGTGGCTCAGTCGGTTGGGCATCCGACTTCAGCTCAGGTCATGATCTCGCAGTCTGTGAGTTTGAGCCCTGCATCGGGCTCTGGGCTGACAGCTCGGAGCCTGGAGCCTGCTTCGGATTCTGTGTCTCCCTCTCTCTCTGCCCCTTCATCCCTCTCCCTCGGTCTCTCTCTCTCTCAAAAATAAAATAAAAAAGGGGAGGAGGGGCAACATGGCGGAGGAGTAGGGGGCTCCAGTATTTCGCTTGCCCTTTAAACGGGACGACTGAAACCATAGTCTCTCTCAACTCCAAAAATCAGGGGGAAAAGGTGCTACAGCTAACAAGGAACGAAGGCGAAAACAGACACGGCCCAGCTAAACCGTGAGTTTAATCTGGGTCGGATAAAACGAACTCGAACTGGGGAAGTTGTGCTGAGGGGAGGGTGAGCGTCTTCGGAGATAGCTGGGAAAGTGCCGATCGAACAACATCTGAACGAGAGGGCCAGAGCAGGTGAGACCGCTACCATCCAGCCCCTAAATGCAGGGCTTTTGAAGAGAAGTTCAGCGGCAAACAGCAGCACTACCCGCGCACTGCCGGGACTGCACCAACCCAGCCCGGAGCCGTGGGGACGCGCGCGCCGCCGGGACTGGCAGCGGGAACCCAGGCGGCACCACCTGCCGAGCACCTCTAACCCCGGCACAATTATAACGAAATCGGGGGTAGCAGAGGGCCGCGTCACCACGCCACCCTCGCCCAGCGCCTCCGGGGCGCGCACGCCGCCGGGACTGGCAGCAGGGACCCAGGCAGCCCCAGGCGGCGGCTCCTGTGGGACACGGCCGGGTCACCGTCCAGTGAACCACACTAGGCCGGCATTGGCGGTGGAGAGAGAACAGAAATAAAGGGGCGAATAAAGCCTCCAGGACTGGTGGCGCGGGTCTGGAGAGACGCCATTGTTGTCTCACAAGCCAGGAAGTCACCCCAAAAGCCATCCCTGCAGCCGTGGAGGCGGGACCCGCCTACACCAAACCAGGCCCCTCCCAACCTATCAGCAGGAGCGACGGATGCCAAGTGGAGATTGTTGCCTGGAGTAACTCCAGTCATTTCTTCTTTTTAAATTTATCCCTCCCTTTCTCATTCCTACCGATCCCCATCCCTGAGCTGATCATCCGGAGTACTGACTGGCTTAATCATTTTTTTTTAACCCACTCTTCGAGGACATGTCCTACAACCTCTTCTTTACTTCCCTAGCCCTTTTTCTGGAATAAACAGGCCGTATAAGTTCATCTAGACGACATCGATCTTTATTCCTTTTCCCTCGTGCCTGTCCTTATTCTGATTTCTATCAGTCTGGATTAAACCCTTTAGTCGCTCTACCTGGGTAAAGTCCATTTCCTTCTTCTCCCTGCACCAGTCATTATTCTGTCTATATATGCTCTGCCACCAGCACACTACATACCCTGTCCTTAACGTGTAGCTGTTACTTCAGGACATTGCCCTCAGAGAGTACCTTGTTATTTTTTTCTGTTGTGAACTGCTTGTCTGCACCATTTGTCGGTACGTTTGAGTATTTCTGTGTTCTGTGTGTCTGTCAGTCTGTTTTCCTTTCCAGGGAAACTTCAAGAAACAACCCAAAACACATCCAGCCAAAATGACGAGACGGAAGAATTCTCCTCAAAAGAATCTACAAGAAGCAGTGACAGCTCAAGAATTAATGAAAACAGATATAAGCAACATAACAGAACATGAATATAGAATGATAATCATAAAACTAATCACTGGCCTTGAAAAAAGCTTAGATGAATGCAAGGGGTCCCGCGCGGCAGAGTTCGAAGACCTTAAAAACGGTCAGGAAGAATTAAAGAAGACATTGGAAGAAACACAGGGGAAACTGGAAGCAGCCACAGCACGGATTGAAGAGGTAGAGGAAAGGGTTAGTGCATTAGAAGACAAAATCATTGAAAAAGAGGAAGCAGATAAAAAGAGAGAGAAGCTGATCCAGGAACAGGAAAGGAGAATTCGAGAGCTGAGCGATGCACTCAAAAGAAACAATATCCGTATCATAGGAGTTCCAGAGGAAGAAGAGAGAGAGAAAGGAGTCGAAGGGGTTCTTGAACAAATCATTGCTGAGAACTTCCCCAACATGAGGAAGGAAACGGGCATGGAAATCCAAGAGGCACAGAGAACTCCCCTCAGACGGAACTTGAATAGACCTTCTGCACGGCACATCATAGTGAAGCTGGCAAAATACAAAGATAGGGAGAGAATCCTGAAAGCAGCTAGGGACAAAAGAACCCTAACATACAAAGGGAGACCTATAAGGGTAGTAGCAGACTTATCTACAGAAACTTGGCAAGCCAGAAAGGAATGGCAGGATATCTTCAATGTGATGAGCAAGAAGGACATGCAACCAAGAATTCTGTACCCGGCTAGCCTGTCATTCAGAATAGAAGGAGAGATCAAGGTTTTTCCCAACAAACAAAAACTGAAAGAATTTATCACAAATAAGCCAGCACTGCAAGAGATCCTGAGGGGCATTCTATGAAGGCAAGGTTGCAAAGAACACAAACTGCCAGGGACAGCCTTACAAACATGAAACTTACAGATAATACAGTGACTGTAAGCCCATATTTTTCAATATTAACACTGAATGTAAATGGACTAAATGCGCCAATCAAAAGACACAGGATAACAGAATGGATTAAAAAACAAGACCCATCTATTTGTTGTTTATTTTTATATTTTGTATTTTCTTTATTATTTTGTGTTATATTATAGTATGGTCATCATTTTTATATGAATATTTTGGGTTGTAGAATGAATCATCTGAGTTTCCATTATTTCTTACAGGGAAATTCACTTTGATATACAAGTGCTTTGGATGACAAGCATGTTTCTGGAACAAATTATGCTCACAAACCAAGATTTTACTGTATATATACAATGAAATGTTACTCAACGATGAAAGAGAATGAAATCTTGCCATTTGCAACTATGTGGATGGAACTAGAGTGTATTATGCTAAGCAAAGTAAGTCAGAGAAAGACAAATTTCATATGATTTCACTCATACATGCGATTTAAGAAACAAAACATGAACATAGGGAAAGGGGAGCAAAAATAAGATAAAAACAGAGAGAGAGACAAACCATAAAAGACTCTTAAAGACAGAGAACAAACTGAGGGTTGCTGGAGGGGAGGTGTGTGTGGACATGGGCTAAATGGGTGATGGACATTAAGGAGGGCACTTGTTGGGATGAGCACTGGGTGTTGTATGTATGTTATGAATCACTAAATTCTATTCCTGAAATCATTAAAAAAAGTAAAAACCAAAACAAAAAAGAAAACTGTTGTAAGTCACATACATCTTAAATAAAAATAAAGTGCAAGTGACACACAAGGAGCAAGGTTTGCAACATACATAACAGAAACACAAACAATAGTCTTTATATATAAAATCTCTTGTAAATCGTTAAGACAGAAAATAAATATTCCAGTAAGAAAATAGCCAAAAGACATAAACATGCAATTCAGTAAAAAAAAATCACAATTAGGCAACAACAAAATAACACTTTTCATTCATCATATTAACAAAAATGAACAACATTTATAGTATCTGGGAAACACCACTGGGGGCATGTAAATTGGTACAGACCTTTGGAAGGCAATTTTGTTAGCTGTAAAAAGCAAACATTTAGGTAACCCATTTGGTTGGGGAGGTGGATCTCAGCTGGAAGTGGCCTTGCCCTCACACGCACTGCTCTGGGAACACTGCAGTGTTCTGGTGGCTCTGCAAGTCCAGTGGCTCTGAAAATATCCACACAGGAACAAGATATCAATCTTCACTTCCTGCAGGCTCCCAAACACTGTACACACAAGGGGTTTGCCCCCACACTCTTCCTAACATTGGGAGAACCTTGGGGAGGAGAAGGGTGGTTTACTCCCAAAGGCAACTTCTCCACCTTTGAAATGGTGCCTTCCAGCAATCTCTTTGGGAAAATGCTGGGTCCTGAGCAGGTGGTCTTCTGTATTTAGAATGGGAGAATACTATTTTGAGAATCTTTTTTTCATGGCTGTGGACTTTAGTCATCAATTCCAGGAAAATAGAAAAGGTTTACTGTTATGGACTGAATATTTGTGTCCCCCAACCACTAATTCATACGTTGAAGCCCAAACTCCAATGTGATGGTATTTGGAGATGCGGCCCTGGTCTGATGGGATAGTGCCCTTATAGAAAGAGGAGGAGACAGCAGAAGGCTCTCTGTCTGTCTCTCTCCCATGTGTCATGTGAGAGCACAGAGAGAAAGCAGTCATCTATAAGCCAGAAGGAGAGCTCTTACCAGAAACTGAATCAGCTAGCACCTTGATTTTAGACTTCCAGACTCCAGAACTGTGAGAAATACATGTCTGTTGTTTAAGCCCCACATTCTATGGCATTTTGTTATAGCGGCATGAGCAGACTGACACATGGCCTTGGCATCTCATGTCATCATGCCACCTTGTTGCATCTATGTCACAGAAATATTGATATGTGTATGTAATGTGTTTCTATGAGAAGCCTTGTTAAAGTACTGTTTGGACTTGTGAGAATTTTGAATAAAAACCCTAAATGTCCATCAATAGAATAATATTGAAATAAATTTTAGTACATCCATACTATGGAACATCATGCAGCAAAGGATGGCCCTACTCTACAGGACTCTCATTTTTCTGGGACCAGAAGGTTACCTGGCTGTTGGGATGTGTTCTTTCCATGACAATCGCAGAAACGCAAGAGGGGTAACCAGAATTCTTCCTAAGGCCTACAACCAAATTAGCACATTGTTACTTTTGCCTAGAAGAAACCATGAGTAAACACAACACATTTTTTTAAAACTTTTTTTTTAACGTTTATTCATTTTTGAGAGACAGAGAGAGACAGAATGCAAGTGGGAGAGGAGCCGAGAGAGAGGGAGGCACAGAATCCGAAGCAGGCTCCGGGCTCTGGCATGAAAGTTGGGGAGGGGAATCAAGAGAGAAGACACAGAATCCCAAGCAGGTTCCAGGTTCTTAGCTGTCAGCACAGAGCCCGATGCAGGGCTCGAACCCACGAACCGTGAGATCATGACCTGAGCCGAAGTCAGACACTTAACTGACTGAGCCACCCAGGTGCCCCTGTATATTTCCTTTCTTTTTTTTTTAATTTTATAATAGTTTATTTTCAAACTGGTTTACATATAACACCCAGTGTTCATCCCAACATGTGCCCTTTTTAATGCCCATCACCCCCTCTCCCCCCTCCCTCATTCCCCTCACCCTCAGTTTTTTCTTAGTCTTTGAGAGTCTCTTATGTTTTATCTCCCTCCCTCTCTGTGTCTTTTTTTCCTTTCCCCTCTTCCCCTCCCCCTGGTTTTTGCTTAGTCTCACAAAGTCCACCTATTCGTGGAAACATACGGTATCTGTCTTTTTCGGACTGACTTATTTCACTTAACATAATACCCTCCAGTTCCATCCATCTGGCTACACATGGCCAGATTTCATTTTTTCTCATTGCCACGTAGTAGTCCATTGTATATAAGTACCATAACTTCTTTATCCATTCGTCAGTTGATGGGCACTTGGTCTCTTTCCATGATTTGGCTATTGTCGAAAGTGCTGCTATGAACATTGGGGTACACGTGCTCCTATGCATCAGCATTCCTGTGTCTCTTGGGTAGATTCCTAGCAGGGCTATCGCTGGATCATAGGGTAGCTCTATTTTCATTTTTTTGAGGAACCTCCACACCGTTTTCCAGAGTGGCTGCACCACTTTGCATTCCCACCAACAGTGTAGGAGGGTGCCTACTTCTCCACATCCTCGCCAGCATCTATAGTTTCCTGATTTGTTCATTTTAGCCACTCTGACTGGTGTGAGGTGGTATCGCAGTGTGGTTTTGATTTGTATTTCCCTCATGATGAGTGACATTGAGCATCGTTTCATGTGTCTGTTGGCCATCTGAGTGTCCTCTTTGGAGAAGTGTCTATTCATATCTTCCGCCCATTTCTTCACTGGGTTGTTTGTTTTTCGGGTGTGGAGTTTGGTAAGTTCTTTATAGATTTTAGATATTAGTCCTTTATCCGATATGTCATTTGCGATGATCTTTTCCCATTCCGTTGGTTGCCTATTCGTTTTGTTGGTTGTTTCTTTTGCTGTGCAGAAGCTTTTTATCTTGATGAGGTCCCAATAGTTCATCTTTGCTTTTCATTCCCTTGCCTTTGGAGACGTGTCGAGTAAGAAATTGGTGCGTCTTAGGTCAAAGAGGCTTTTTCCTGCTTTCTCCTCTAGGATTTTGACGGTTTCCTGTCTCACATTCAGATCTTTTATCCATTTAGAATTTATTTTTGTGAGTGGTGTAAGAAAGTGGTCTAGTTTCATTCTTTTGCATGTTGCTGTCCAATTCTCCCAGCACCATTTATTAAAGAGGCTGTCTTTTTTCCATTGGACACCTTTTCCCGCTTTGTCAAAGATTAGTTGGCCATATACTTGCGGGTCCATTTCTGAGTTTTCTATTCTATTCCATTGGTCTATGTGTCTGTTTTTGTGCCAATACCATACAGTCTTGATGACCACCGCTTTGTAGTAGAGGTTAAAGTCTGGGATTGTGATGCCTCCCGCCTTGGTTCTATTCTTCAGTATTATTTTGGTTATTCGAGGTCTTTTGTGGTTCCATACA
This sequence comes from Paguma larvata, assembly GCA_030068075.1. Classification (NCBI taxonomy): domain Eukaryota; kingdom Metazoa; phylum Chordata; class Mammalia; order Carnivora; family Viverridae; genus Paguma; species Paguma larvata. The sequence goes on along the minus strand of CM057830.1, from coordinate 121,875,032 downwards.
AATTTTAGGATTGTTTGCTCTAGCTTTGAGAAGAATGCTGGTGCAATTTTGATTGGGATTGCATTGAATGTGTAGATTGCTTTGGGTAGTATTGCCATTTTGACGATATTTATTCTTCCAATCCATGAGCATGGGATGTTTTTCCATTTCCTTGTGTCTTCCTCAATTTCCTTCATAAATTTTTCATAGTTTTCAGTATAGAGGTCTTTCACCTCTTTGGTTAGGTTTATTCCTAAGTATTTCATGGTTTTTGGTGCAACTGTGAAAGGGATTAGCTTCTTTATTTCTCTTTCTGCTGCTTCATTGTTGGTGTATAGAAATGCCACCGATTTCTGTACATTGATTTTGTACCCTGCAACTTTGCTGAAATCATGGATCAGTTCTAGTAGGCTTTTGGTGGATTCCATCGGGTTTTCCATGTAAAGTATCATGTCATCTGCAAAAAGTGAAAGTTTGACTTCCTCCTTGCCAATCTTGATGCCTTTTATTTTGTTTTGTTGTCTGATTGCTGATGCTAAGACTTCCAACCCTATGTTAAATAGCAGTGGCGAGAGTGGACACCCCTGTCGTGTTCCTGATCTCAGGGGGAAGGCTCTCAATTTTTCCCCATTGAGGATTATATTAGCTGTGGGCTTTTCATAGATGGCTTTTATGATGTTTAAGTATGTTCCTTCTATCCCGACTTTCTCGAGAGTTTTTATTAAGAAAGGGTGCTGAATTTTGTCAAATGCTTTTTCTGCATCTATTAACAGGATCATATGGTTCTTATCTTTTCTTTTGTTAATGTGATTTATCACGTTGATTGATTTGTGAACATTGAACCAGCCCTGCAACCAAGGGATGAATCCTACTTGATCATGGTGGATAATTCTCTTTATATGCTGTTGGATTCGATTTGCTAGTATCCTGTTGAAAATTTTTGCATCCGTATTCATCAGGGATATTGGCCTGTAATTCTCTTTCTTTGCTGGGTCTCTATCTGGTTTGGGAATCAACGTGATGCTGCTTCATAGAATGAGTCCGGGAGTTTTCCTTCCGTTTCAATTTTTTGGAACAGCTTGAGGAGGATAGAAATTAACTCTGTTTTAAATGTCTGGTAAAATTCCGCAGGAAAGCCATCTGGTCCAGGGCTTTTATTTGCTGGGAGGTTCTGATAACTGATTCTATTTCTTCACTAGTTATGAGTCTGTTCAAATTTTCTATTTCTTCCCGTTTGAGTTTTGGTAGCATATAGTTATTTAGGAATTTGTCCATTTCTTCCAGGTTGCCAAGTTTGGCGGCATATAATTTTTCATAGTATTCTCTGATGATTGCTTGTATTTCTGAGGGATTGGTTGTAATTTCTCCCTTTTCATTCAAGATTAAAATTTTTAAAAAAAATAATATCCATTCTGTATTTTTCTCCATCTGAACGACCTTATCTATCATCTGCTCATTTCTCCCAGTTTCTTTGTGGCATCTCCCATGGAAAGGCCAGGATGCTCCCCTTGAGCAGAATGTGATACTCAGAACAAAATTAGGAAATGGACAAAGGGCTCTTGAATTACTTTAGATCCTTAGGTTGTTGTCTATTCAGGGGGAAATGAGCTGTGTCTGCCTCTGCCATGTTTCGCCCTTCGCAGAGCATTTGGAGTAGGAGGCTGAAGCATATAGATGAAGCTTCTAGTGCTCCTGCTGGCACCATTTGGACTCTCAATTCTATTTCTTTGGTCTATATGTCTCTCCATATGCCAATACCACACTGTTTTGACTACTGTAGCTTTGTAATAAGTTTTGGAACCAGCAAGTGTGTGTCCTCCCATTTTGTTCCTTTTTTTCAAAATTGTTTTGGTTAACCGTGCCCCCTTGCAATTCCACAGGAATGTCAGGATCGACATTTCTATTTATGAAAAAAAAGTCATTGCAATTTTTATAGATATTGCCTTGAATCTTTAGATCACTTTGGGTAGTACTGCCATCTGCCAAAACCATTCAATGGGGAAAGAATAGTCTCTTCAACAAGTGGTGCTGAGACAACAGGATGTCCACATGTAAAAGAATTATGTTGGACCCCTGCCAAACACCATATACAAAAATTGATTCAAAATGGATCAACAACCTAAATGGGATGTCTTTCCACTTATTTAGGTCTTCTTTAATTTCTTTCAGCAATGTTTTATAGTTTTCATGTATAATTCTTACCCTTTCTTGGTTAAATTTTTTTCTAAGTATTTTATTCCTTTTGATACTATTGTAAGTGGAATTATTTTCTTAATTTCATGTTCAGATTGTTCATTACTGGTGTATAGAAAAAAACTGATTTCTGCATGTCGATCTTATAATCTGAAGCTTCCCATAATTCATTTATTAGCTCTAGCAGTTTTTTGTGGATTCCTTGAGGTTGTCTATATATAAGATCATGCCCTCTGCAAATAAAGATAGTTTTACTTTTTCGATGCCTTTTATCTCTTTTTCTTGCCTGACTGCTCTGAATGGAACTTCTAGTACAGTGTTGAAACTCAGTGCGAAAGTGGGCATCCTTGCTTGTTCCTGATCTTAGAAGGAAAGCTTTCAGCCTTTCACCATTGAGTATAATCTAATTAGCAGTGGGTTTTTCATAAATCCCCTTTATCATGTCTAGGAAGTTGCCTTGTATTCTTAGAGGTTTTTTTTTTTAACTTTTTTTTTATGAAACGTTGTTGGATTTTTTTAAAAAAATAGCAGCACTTTCAACAATAGCCAAAACATGGAAAGAAACTAAGTGCCCATCAACTGACGAGTGGATAAAGAAGATGTGGTACATATATACAATGGACTACTACGTGGCAATGAGAAAAAATGAAATCTGGCCATGCGTAGCAACATAGATGGAACTGGAGGGTATTATGTTAAGTGAAATAAGTCAGTCAGAAAAAGACAGATACCATATGTTTCCACGAATAGGTGGACTTTGTGAGACTAAGCAAAAACCAGGGGGAGGGGAAGAGGGGAAAGAAAAAAAAGACACAGAGAGGGAGGGAGATAAAACATAAGAGACTCTCAAAGACTAAGAACAAACTGAGGGTGAGGGAGATGGGGGGGAGAGGGGGTGATGGGCATTAAAAAAGGGCACATGTTGGGATGAACACTGGGTGTTTTATGTAAACCAATTTGAAAATAAACTATTTTAAATTAAAAAAAAATTGTCTATACCAATTAAGATGATTGGAGGGTTTTTTTCCCTTTGTTTGTTGATTCACTGGTAGATTTCACCCTTGCATTTCTAGAACAACTCTTACTTGGTGATTCTGTGTGTAATTCTTGTAATATGTTGCTGGATTCAGTTTGCTAGTATTGTGCTGAGGGTTTTTGAATCTACATTCATAAGGGATATTGACTTGTAGTTTTTTGTGGTGTCTCTACTTAGCTTTGGTATCGGGGTAATGTCAGCCTCATAGAATGAGTTAAGAACCATTCCCTCTTCTTCTGTGTTTTGAGTTTGAGAAAGATCAATGTTAATTATTCTTTAAATGTTTGGTAGAATTCTCCAGTGAGGCTATACCTGGTCATGTATTTTTATTTGATGGGGATTTTTTTTATTATTGATTTAATCTCTTATTAGAGGTCTGTTCATATTTTCTTACCCAAATATCCATGTGGTTTGCTTCTTCACTTCTTTCAAGTCTTTGATCAAGTGTCTACTTCTCAACAAGGATTTTCCTGGCCACTATCACTAAAATGAACCCCACCCTGTCTCCCGTCTCTCTTCCATGCTCTTTTTCCCTTAGTAATCATTGCCATTTAACATACTATTTATTTACTTTATTTATTGTCTGCCCTCTCCACAGGACTGTAAGCTCCATGAGGCAGAAATTTCTGCCTGGATTGTTCACCACTGCAGGCCTAGTGCTTAGCAGGTCTAGTGGACGTTTGACTAATACTTGTGGAATAAATGCATGAATAAATCAATATAGCTGGAGCTCAGTGAGAGAACAGTTCCTAGATGACGTAGAGGTGGGCCACAGTAATGAATGTGGATTTTAGCTTGAAGTCCAATGGAAGGCAAAGAAAGGTATCAAGAAAGGCAGTAAGATTGTATCATTTATGTTTTAAGATCAATCTGGAAAATGTATTTGAGAGGGACTGTGGTGAAATCTGAAACCAGTAACTTTATTGTCAATAGCTTTCAGGAGAGATGATGATGACTTGAACTAGTATTTCAGCAGTGGACGTGAAGAAAAGTTGATGAATTCAAGAAATACTTTGAATACAAGAGAGATAGAGCTGGTAAATGGCTTAGATATGGAGGGGGGAAGGTAGGTGACAATGATCACCATTACAGTAAAGCCATCTTAGATCTTCTAGATAAGACCAGACACCAGTTGAATATCACCAGCTTACCAGTGTTGGTGTCACAAAGAACATAATTGGTCAGGTGAGCCCTGCCCAAATTTCTGATCCAAAATATTATAAAATATAATTCAATGATTATTGTTTTAAGCCAGAATAATTTCTGGTAGTTTATTACACAGATCAGATAATCAAAACAACACTCTCACTAAGAACAAATAGAAAAGCTGACAAATTATAAAATCATATTTTTAAAGGCATGAAACTACAGAAGCAATAAGGACTGAAAGAGCTAAAATTTCAGAAGGGAGTACTATATACTGAATATTTGTGTCCCCACAGATATCATATGTTGAAACTTAATTCCCAATGTGATGATATTTGGAGGTAAGGCCTTTGGGAGGTCATCAAGTCATAAAGGTGGAACTCTCATGAACAGGATTAATACCCTTATAAAGGAGACCCTACAGAGCTTCCTCACTCCCTCCACACAGCAAGAAAATAACCGTCCGTGAACCAGGAAGCAGGTTCTCACCAGATACCAAATCTGCCAGCATCTTGATCTTGGATTTCCAGCCTTCAGAACTAGAAGAAATAAGTGTCTGTTATTATAAATCACCTAGACTATGGCATTTTGATGCAGTGGCCTGAATGAACTAAGAAAAATTAGTACTGGGAAGTGCTGCTGTAACAAATATCTCAAAAATATGGAAGCAGCTTTCAAACTAGTAATGGGTAGAGGTTGGGAGAGCTTTGAAGTGAGTACTAGGAAAAGTCTATATTGCCATTAACAGACCATTAAGGACAATTCTGGTAAGAGTTCAGAAAGAAAAGAGAGCTGGAAAGAAAGCCATAATCTTCTTGGAGAAGATGTAATTAATCATGAAGAGGATATTGGTAGAATATGGATAATAAAGGTCATTCCGATGTGGTCTCAGACGGAAAGGAGGAACAAGTTATTGGACACTGGAGGAAAGGCTATCCTTGTTATAAAGTGGCAAATAACTTGGCTGAACTGTGTTTGTGTCCTAGTGTTTTGTGGAAGACAGAATTTATAAACAATGAAATGGGATACTTAGCTGACGAAATTTCTAAGCAAAGTGTTGAAGGTGCAGCTTGGATCCTCCCGATTGCTTATAGTAATATTTGAGAAGAGAGAAGATATTTAAAGACAGAATTGTTAAGCAAAAAGGAAACATAACTTAAAGATTTGGAAAATCTTCAGTCTATCCATATTACAAAAGATGACAACACTAAGAATGTGGCCAGGGGACCATTTGATGGGGACGTTAGTATAGATTAGCTATCTTTTTTTTTTAAGTTTATTTATTTTTGAGACACAGAGACAGAGCGTGAGCAGGAGAAGGGCAGAGAGAGGGAGACACAGAATCCGAAGCAGGCTCCAGGCTCTGAGCTGTCAGCACAGAGCCCAGCACAGGGCTCGAATTCACAGACCGCGAGAACATGACCTGAGCTGAAGTTGGCTGCCCAACAGACTGAGCCACTCAGGCGCCGCCAGATTAGCTATCTTAACAGAAGCCAGGCACCGTTCTTCAAGACAATGTAATAATGGCCTCAGAGGTGATTCAGAAATCATCAGGGCTGACACTCCTATCGCAAGCCCAGAGTGTAAGGGGGACTGGCAGGGAGAGGAGGCGTGTCTGCCTCCACCTAGGTTTTAAAAGACAAGGTTACCCAGCACAGCCTCAGGCATACAACCCCATCCTAGGAGAGCTGCAGGGCCCCAACAGAAAGAAGTTGCAAGACCATCCCACCAAGCCCTGTGGTGACATTGCCACCCAAGTGGGCCTGGAAGACAGAGCATCAAGCTAAAGAAGACTATTCTTTTTTTTAATATTATTCTTTTTTAATATCATTCATTGACAAGTTAGATAACATACAGTGTATACAGTGTGATCTTGGCTTCAGGAGTAGATTTTCATGATTCATCGCTTCCATACAATACCCAGTGCTCATCCCAAAAAGTGCCCTCTTCAATGCCCATCACCCATTTTCCCCGCCATTCCCCGCACCTCCCTCCATCAACCCTCAAGTGTGTTCTCTGTATTTAAGAGTCTCTTATGGTTTGCCTCCCTCCCTCTCTATTTGTAGCTATTTTTTCCCCTTCCCTTCCCCCATGGTCTTCTGTTAAGTTTCTCAGATTCCACGTATGAGTGAAAACATAGATTTGTCTTTCTCTGAGTGACTTATTTCACTCAGCTTAATAACTTCCAGTTCCATCCATGTTGTTCCAAATGTCAAGATTTCATTCTTTCAAAGATTATTCTTGAGCCTTAAGGTCTACTGGAACTTGCACTATTAGTTTTCAGACTTACTTAGGACCTGTCACTTTTTTCTTCTTTCCTATTTCTTCCATTTGGAATGAGAATGTCTATCCTACGCCTATCCCACCGTTGTATTTTGGAAACACACAACATGTATGTTTTCACAGGTTCACAGATGGAGAGGAATTTGCCTCAGGATGAATCATATCTTGAGTCTTACCCACATCTGATTTAGATGATATCTAGATGAGGCTTGGCCTTAGACTTTAGAGTTCATGCTGTAACTGCTTAAGATTTTTGAGGCTAGTGCAATAGAATGAATGCATTTTGCATGCAAGAAGGACATGAATTTTGAGGAGTCAGGGTGGAATGGTATGGTCTGAATGTTTATGAAGATGGAGCCCTCATGAATGGGATTAAGTGCCCTTATGAAAGGGACCCCAAAGAGCACTCTTGTCCCTGCTGCCATGTGAGGACACAATGAGAAGATGGTGATCTATGAACCAGAAAGTGGGCACTCCCCAAACACTGGATCTGCCATCAGAACTTGGACTGCCGGGCTCCAGAACTGTGAGAAATAAATGTCTGTTGTTTACAAGCCACCCAGTCTGTGGTGTTTTAGTCACAGCCACATAAGCAGACTAAGACAGGGAGAAACTTTTAGACATGAGTTGAGGAACTGCAGCTGCTTTCTGCTTAAAGTAATATGCTGGCTCTAGTTGAAGGATAGCTGCTGAGAATCTGAACTTAACTCACACAGAAAGCTACTGCTGAGGTTCAGAAAAAAAAAACAGCAGAGCTTTTAACTGTTATGTGGGTCTACAGTGACAAAATTAGAGTCTTTTGGGTCCTCAAACCAACAGCTGCTCTCCCCAAAGACATGCACATAGTTCTGAAGCTGCGCAGGATCGGAGGCTATAGACCTAAGATGAGCAGTGGTGGGGATTTTCTGTAGTCTCTCTGTGCTTGTAAAACAAAGACTTCCTGGGGTGCCTGGGTGGCTTAGTCGGTTGGGCGACCAACTTCGGCTCAGGTCATGATCTCGCAGTTTGTGAGTTCAAGCCCCGTGTCGGGCTCTGTGCTGACAGCTCAGAGCCTGGAGCCTGCTTCGGATTCTGTCTCCCTCTCTCTCTCCCCACTCATGCTCTGTCTCTCTCTGTCTCTCAAAACTAAATAAATGTTTAGAAAATTAAAAAAAAAAAACAGACCTCCTAAAGGAGAAACCCTGAAACACAACAAACAAAAGTGAAAACCTGGAGGGAGTAATAAATTTATGCTGATCATCTGCAGCTACTTTTTCCCTGGGGATAATTTCAGATCTCAATGCAGACAGAGGCCAAGGGTTGCTGCTGGGGAGTGGGGGATAGAGAAATCAAAAGAACTTTAGTTCAAGTGGAATTAAAGTGACAAAATTGGAAATTTGGGGGATATATTAGTTTGTTAAGGCTGTGATTACAAAGCACAACAAACTTAGTGACTTAAAACAACAGAAGTTGATTCCCTCACATTTCACAAGGCCAGAAGCCCAAAATCAAGATGTTGGCAGACTATACTCTCTATGAAAGCTCTAGGAAACAATCTCTTCCATGCCTCTCACCTAGTTTCAGGTGGTTGCCAGTAATCCTTGACATTGCTTGGCTTATAGATGCATCACTTCAGTCTTTTCCTCCATCTTCATGTGGCATTCTTCTTTTTGTGTCAGTGTCTATGTCTCTTCTCTTCTAAGGACATCAGTTATATTGGATTTAGGGCCCACCTACTCCAATATGAGCTTATCTTTACTTGATTATGTCTGCAAAGACTCTGTTTCCAAATAAGGTCATACTCAAGTACCAGGGGTTAAAACTTGAACATATATTTTGAGGCCACAATTCGATTCAAAACAGAGAACTTCAAATACTCAATTGGCCCTTAGCTCAAGAGATACTTACTACAGCAATCCTTTTCAAAATAACACCAGCATTCTTCACATAGCTAAAATGAAAAATCCTAAAATTTGTATGGAACCAGAAAAGACCCTGAATAGGCAAAGTAATCTTGAAAAAGAAAACCAAAGCTGGGGGCATCACAATTCCAGACTTCAAGCTGTTTTACAAAACTGTAATCATCAAGACAGTATGGTACTGGCACAAGAACAGACACATAGATCAATGGAACAGATTAGAGAACCCAGAAATGGACCCACAAACATATGGCCAACTAATCTTTGACAAAGCAGGGAAGAATATCCAGTGGGAAAAAGACAGTCTCTTCAACAAATGGTGTTGGGAAAACTGGACAATGACATGCAGAAGAATGAACTTGGACCACTTTCTTACACCATACACAAAAATAAACTCAAAATGGATGAAAAACCTAAACATAAGACAGGAAGCCATCAAAATCCTAGAGGATAAAACAGGCAACAACCTCTTTGACCTCGGCCACAGCAACTTCTTACTTGACATGTCTCCAGAGGCAAGGGAAACAAAAGCAAAAATGAACTGTTGGGACCTCGCTAAGATAAAAACTTCTGCACAGCTAAGGAAACAATCAGCAAAACCAAAAGGCAACCGACAGAATGGGAGAAGATATTGCCAAATGACATATCAGATAAAGGGTTAGTATCCAAAATCTACGAAGAACTTACTAAACTCAACACCCCCAAAAAAAACAAATAATCCAGTGAAGAAATGGGCAAAAGACATGAATAGACACTTTTCCAAAAAAGACATCTAGATGGTTAACAGACACATGAAAAAATGCTCAACATCAGTCATCATCAGGGAAATACAAATGAAAACCACAATGAGATGCCACCTCACACCTGTCAGAATGGCTACAATTAATGGCTTAGGCAACAACAGATGTTGGTGAGGATGTGGAGAAAGAGGAACCCTTTTGCACTGCTGGTGGGAATGCAAACTGGTGCAGCCACTCTGGAGAACAGTATGGAGGCTCCTCAAAAAAATTCAAAACAGAACTATCCTATGACCCAGCAGTTGCACTACTAGGTATTTATCCAAAGAATACATGAGTGCTGCTTCAAAGGGGCACGTGCACCCCAATGTTTACAGCAGCACTATCAACAATAGCCAAAGAATGGAAAGAGCCCAAATGGTCCATCGACTGATGAATGGAGAAAGAAGATGTGATGTACTTGGCGATCAAAAAAAATGAAATCTTGCCATTTGCAACAACGTGAGTGGAACTAGAGTGTGTTATGCTAAGCAAAATAAGTTAGAGAAAGACAAATATATAATTTCACTCATATGTAGAATTTAAGATACAAAATAAACGAACATAAGGAATGGGCAACAAAAATAATATAAAAACAGAGAGGGAGACAAACCATAAGAGACTCTTAAATATAAAGAACAAACTGAGGGTTGCTGTAGGATGTTGGGTGGAGGGAAGGGCTAAAGGGGCAAGGGGCATTAAGGAGGACATTTGTTGGAATGAGCACTGGATGTTATACGTAAGAGATGAATCACTGGGTGTTATACATAAGAGATGAATCACTAAATTCTATTCCTGAAATTAAAAAAACAACAACATTATGTTGTACACTTTAAACTTATACAGTGTTATATGTCAATTATATCTCAGTAAAACTGAAAAAAAGACATAGTTACTACATATCAATAGACTGGAGGACAGAAATCACATGATGATCTCAATAAACACAGAAAAAGTATTTAACAAAATCCAACACTTTTCATGATAAAAATACTCACAAAGGTAAAAATAGGGGCACCTGGATGGCTTAGTTGGTGCAGCATGCAACTCTTGATCTCAGGGTTGTGAGTTCGTGCCCCATACTGGGTGTAGAGATTACTTAAAAATAAAATCTTGATACTTTTAAAAGAGATTATAGGGGGAGAAGGCAACATGGCGGAGGAGTAGGGGGCTCCAGTATTTCGCTGGCCCTTTAAAGGGGGACGACTGAAACCATTGTCTCTCTCAACTCCAAAAATCGGGGGGAAAAGGTGCTACAGCTGACAAGAAACGTAGGCGAAAACAGACACGGCCCAACTAAACCGTGAGTTTAATCTGGGTCGGATAAAATGAACTCGAACTCGGGAAGTTGAGCTGAGGGGAGGGTGAGTGTCTTCGGAGATAGCTGGGAAAGTGCAGATCGAACAACATCTGAACGAGAGGGCCGGAGCAGGTGAGACCGCTACCATCCAGCCCCTAATGCAGGGCTTTTGAAGAGAAGTTCAGTAGCAAACAGCAGCACTACCCGCCCGCTGCTGGGAATGCACCAACCCCGTCCTGAGCCACTGGGACGCGCGCGCCGGGGGGATTGGCAGCGGGGACGCAGGCGGCGCCACCAGCCGAGCACCTCTAACCCCGGCACAATTATAACGAAATCGGGGGTGGCAGACGGCCGCCTCACCGCGACACCCTCGCCCACCGCCTCCGGGGCGCGCGCGCTGCCGGGACAGGCAGCGGGGACCCAGGCGGCGGCTCCTGCGGAGCACCTCTAACCCCCGCACAGTTACAGCCAAATCGGGGGGTAGCAGACGGCCGCGCCACCGCGCCACCCTCGCCCAGCACCTCCGGGCACGCACGCCGCAGGGACCCAGGCAGCCCCAGGCGGCGGCTCCTGTGGGACACGGCCGGGTCACCATCCAGTAAACCACACTAGGCCGGCATTAGCGGTGGAGAGAGAACAGAAATAAAGGGGCGAATGAAGCCTCCAGGACTGGTGGCGCGGGTCTGGAGAGACGCCATTGTTGTCTCGCAAGCCAGGAAGTCACCCCAGAAGCCATCCCTGCAGCAGTGGAGGCCGGACCCGCCTACACTAAACCACGCCCCTCCCAAACTATCAGCAGGAAGGACTGATCCAAGTGGAGATTGCTGCCTGGAGTAACGCCAGTCATTTCCTCTTTTTAAATTTATCCCTCCCTTTCTCATTCCTACCTATCCCCATCCCTGAGCTGGTCATCCAGGGTACTGACTGGCTTAATCATTTTTTTTGTTTTTTGTTTTTTGTTTTTTTTGTTTTTTTTGTTTTTGTTTTGTTTTTTAACCCACTCTTTAAGGACATGTCCTACAACCTCTTCTTTACTTCCCTAGCCCTTTTTCTGGAATAACCAGGCCGTATAAGTTCATCTAGACGACATCGATCTTTATTCCTTTTCCCTCACACCTGTCCTTATTCTGATTTCTATCAGTCTGGATTAAACCCTTTAGTCGTTCTACCTGGGCAAAGTCCATTTCCTTCTTCTCCCTGCACCAGTCATTATTCTGTCTATATATGCTCTGCCACCAGCACACTACATACCCTGTCCTTAACGTGTAGCTGTTACTTCAGGACATTGCCCTCAGAGAGTCACTTGTTATTTTTTTCTGTTGTGAACTGCTTGTCTGCACCATTTGTCGGTACGTTTGAGTATTTCTGTGTTCTGTGTGTCTGTCAGTTTTCCTTTCCAGGGCAACTTCAAGAAACAACCCATAACACATCCAGCCAAAATGACGAGACGGAAGAATTCTCCTCAAAAGAATCTACAAGAAGCAGTGACAGCTCAAGAATTAATGAAAACAGATATAAGCAACATAACAGAACTTGATATAGAATGATAATCATAAAACTAATTGCTGGCCTTGAAAAAAGCTTAGATGAATGCAAGGGGTCCCGCGCGGCAGAGTTCGAAGACCTTAAAAACGGTCAGGAAGAATTAAAGAAGACATTGGAAGAAACACAGGGGAAACTGGAAGCAGCCACAGCACGGATTGAAGAGGTAGAGGAAAGGGTTAGTGCATTAGAAGACAAAATCATTGAAAAAGAGGAAGCAGATAAAGAGAGAGAGAAGCTGATCCAGGAACAGGAAAGGAGAATTCGAGAGCTGAGCGATGCACTCAAAAGAAACAATATCCGTATCATAGGAGTTCCAGAGGAAGAAGAGAGAGAGAAAGGAGTCGAAGGGGTTCTTGAACAAATCATTGCTGAGAACTTCCCCAACATGAGGAAGGAAACGGGCATGGAAATCCAAGAGGCACAGAGAACTCCCCTCAGACGGAACTTGAATAGACCTTCTGCACGGCACATCATAGTGAAGCTGGCAAAATACAAAGATAGGGAGAGAATCCTGAAAGCAGCTAGGGACAAAAGAACCCTAACATACAAAGGGAGACCTATAAGGGTAGTAGCAGACTTATCTACAGAAACTTGGCAAGCCAGAAAGGAATGGCAGGATATCTTCAATGTGATGAGCAAGAAGGACATGCAACCAAGAATTCTGTACCCGGCTAGCCTGTCATTCAGAATAGAAGGAGAGATCAAGGTTTCTCCCAACAAACAAAAACTGAAAGAATTTATCACAAATAAGCCAGCATTGCAAGAGATCCTGAGGGGCATTCTATGAAGGCAAGGTTGCAAAGAACACAAACTGCCAGGGACAGCCTTACAAACATGAAACTTACAGATAATACAGTGACTGTAAGCCCATATTTTTCAATATTAACACTGAATGTAAATGGACTAAATGCGCCAATCAAAAGACACAGGATAACAGAATGGATTAAAAACCAAGACCCATCTATTTGCTGTCTTCAAGAAACTCATCTTAAACCTGAAGACACCTTCAGATTGAAAGTGAGGGGATGGAGAACTATCTACCATGCTACTGGAAGTCAGAAGAAAGCCGGAGTAGCCACACTTATATCAGACAAATTAGACTTTAAAATGAACGATGTAATAAGAGATGAAGAAGGACATTATATAATAGTCTCAGGGACCATCCAGCAGGAAGAGCTAACAATTGTAAATATCTACGCACCGAATTCGGGGGCACCCAAATTTGTAAAACAACTAATTACAAACATTAGCAACCTCATCGATAAAAATATCCTAATAGTAGGGGATCTCAACACTCCACTCTCAGCATTGGAAAGATCCACAAAACAGAAAATCTCCGCAGAAACAATAGCCCTGAATGACACATTAGGACAGATGGGCCTCACAGACATCTTTAGGGTCCTTCATCCAGAAGCAAAGGAATTTACGTTCCTCTCATCTCCACACGGTACATTTTCCAAGATAGACCATATTCTGGGGCACAGGGAAGCTCTGAATAAATATAAAAGAATTGAGATCATACCATGTACACTGTCAGACCACAATGCTTTGAAACTTGAAATCAACCACAGGAGAAAGCCTGGAAAATATCCAAGAACATGGCGGCTAAGAAATAACCTACTAAAAGATGACTGGGTCAACCAAGCCATCAGAGAAGAAATTAAAAAATACATGGAAACAAATGAAAATGAAAATACAACAATCCAAACGCTCTGGGATGCAGCAAAGGCAGTCTTGAGAGGGAAATATATTGCAATCCAGGCCCATCTCAAGAAACAAGAAAAATCAATAACACAAATTCTAACAGCACGCCTAAAGGAACTAGAAGCAGATCAACTAAAACAACCCAAGCCCAGCAGAAAGAGAGAAATAACAAAGATCAGAGCACAAATTAACCACATGGAGACAGAAAAGGTAGTGGAACAGATCAATGAAACCAAAAGCTGGTTCTTTGAAAAAATAAACAAAATAGACACCTCTAGCCAGGCTTCTCAAAAAGAAAAGAGAGAGAACTCAAATAGATAAAATCGTGAATGAAAAGGGAGAAATTACAACCAATCCCTCAGAAATACAAGCAATCATCAGAGAATACTATGAAAAATTATATGCCGCCAAACTTGGCAATCTGGAAGAAATGGACAGCTTCCTAAATAGCCACACGCTACCAAAACTCAAACGGGAAGAAATAGACAATTTGAACAGACCCATAACTAGTGAAGAAATAGAATCAGTTATTAAAAACCTCCCAGCAAATAAAAGCCCTGGACCAGATGGCTTTCCTGCGGAATTTTACCAGACATTTAAAACAGAGTTAATTCCTATCCTCCTCAAGCTGTTCCAAAAAATTGAAACGGAAGGAAAACTCCCAGACTCATTCTATGAAGCCAGCATCACTTTGATTCCCAAACCAGATAGAGACCCAACAAAGAAAGAAAATTACAGGCCAATATCCCTGATGAATACGGATGCAAAAATTCTCAACAAGATACTAGCAAATCGAATCCAAAAGCATATAAAGAGAATTATCCACCATGATCAAGTAGGATTCATCCCTGGGTTGCAGGGCTGGTTCAATATTCACAAATCAATCAACGTGATACATCACATCAACAAAAGAAAAGATAAGAACCATATGATCCTGTCAATAGATGCAGAAAAAGCATTGGACAAAATACAGCATCCTTTCTTAATAAAAACTCTCGAGAAAGTCGGGATAGAAGGAACATACTTAAACATCATAAAAGCCATATATGAAAAGCCCACAGCTAATATCATCCTCAATGGGGAAAAACTGAAAGCCTTCCCCCTGAGATCAGGAACACGACAGGGGTGTCCACTCTCGCCACTGCTATTTAACATAGTGCTGGAAGTCTTAGCATCAGCAATCAGACAACAAAACAAAATAAAAGGCATCAAGATTGGCAAGGAGGAAGTCAAGCTTTCACTTTTTGCAGATGACATGATACTTTACATGGAAAACCCGACGGAATCCACCAAAAGCCTACTAGAACTGATTCACGATTTCAGCAAAGTTGCAGGATACAAACTCAATGTACAGAAATCGGTGGCATTTCTATACACCAACAATGAAGCAGCAGAAAGAGAAATAAAGAAGCTAATCCCTTTCACAGTTGCACCAAAAACCATGAAATACTTAGGAATAAACCTAACCAAAGAGGTGAAAGACCTCTATACTGAAAACTATGAAAAACTTATGAAGGAAATTGAGGAAGACACAAGGAAATGGAAAAACATCCCATGCTCATGGATTGGAAGAATAAATATCGTCAAAATGGCAATACTACCCAAAGCAATCTACACATTCAATGCAATCCCAATCAAAATTGCACCAGCATTCTTCTCAAAGCTAGAGCAAACAATCCTAAAATTTGTATGGAACCACAAAAGACCTCGAGTAGCCAAAATAATACTGAAGAATAAAACCAAGGCGGGAGGCATCACAATCCCAGACTTTAACCTCTACTACAAAGCGGTGGTCATCAAGACTGTATGGTATTGGCACAAAAACAGATACATAGACCAATGGAATAGAATAGAAAACTCAGAAATGGACCCGCAAGTATATGGCCAATTAATCTTTGACAAAGCGGGAAAATGTATCCAATGGAAAAAAGACAGCCTCTTTAACAAATGGTGCTGGGAGAATTGGACAGCAACATGCAAAAGAATGAAACTAGACCACTTTCTTACACCACTCACAAAAATAAATTCTAAATGGATAAAAGATCTGAATGTGAGACAGGAAACCGTCAAAATCCTAGAGGAGAAAACAGGAAAAAGCCTCTTTGACCTAAGACGCACCAATTTCTTACTCGACACGTCTCCAAAGGCAAGGGAATGAAAAGCAAAGATGAACTATTGGGACCTCATCAAGATAAAAAGCTTCTGCACAGCAAAAGAAACAACCAACAAAACGAATAGGCAACCAACGGAATGGGAAAAGATCATCGCAAATGACATATCGGATAAAGGACTAACATCTAAAATTTATAAAGAACTTACCAAACTCCAAACCCGAAAAACAAACAACCCAGTGAAGAAATGGGCGGAAGATGTGAATAGACACTTCTCCAAAGACGACATTCAGATGGCCAACAGACACATGAAACGATGCTCAATGTCACTCATCATCAGGGAAATACAAATCAAAACCACACTGAGATACCACCTCACACCAGTCAGAGTGGCTAAAATGAACAAATCAGGAAACTATAGATGCTGGCGAGGATGTGGAGAAGTAGGCACCCTCCTACACTGTTGGTGGGAATGCAAAGTGGTGCAGCCACTCTGGAAAACGGTGTGGAGGTTCCTCAAAAAAATGAAAATAGAGCTACCCTATGATCCAGCAATAGCACTGCTAGGAATCTACCCAAGAGACACAGGAATGCTGATGCATAGGAGCACGTGTACCCCAATGTTCATAGCAGCACTTTCGACAATAGCCAAATCATGGAAAGAGACCAAGTGCCCATCAACTGACGAATGGATAAAGAAGTTATGGTACTTATATACAATGGACTACTACGTGGCAATGAGAAAAAATGAAATCTGGCCATGTGTAGCCAGATGGATGGAACTGGAGGGTATTATGTTAAGTGAAATAAGTCAGTCCGAAAAAGACAGATACCATATGTTTCCACGAATAGGTGGACTTTGTGAGACTAAGCAAAAACCAGGGGGAGGGGAAGAGGGGAAAGGAAAAAAAGACACAGAGAGGGAGGGAGATAAATCATAAGAGACTCTCAAAGACTAAGAAAAAAACTGAGGGTAAGGGGGATGAGGGAGGGGGGAGAGGGGGTGATGGGCATTAAAAAGGGCACATGTTGGGATGAACACTGGGTGTTATATGTAAACCAATTTGAAAATAAACTATTATAAAATTAAAAAAATAAATAAATAAAATAAAAAAATAAAATCTTAGAAAACATACAGGAAAGTTCTCAACATGATAAAGTGCATGCATGAAAAACCCACAGAAAATATCATACTTAATAATTAAAGACTGAAAGCTTTTTCCTTAATATCAGGAACAAACCAAAGATGTCGGTTCTTGTTTTCTGTTCGACATTGTACTGGAGGTTCTAACTAGTGCAATCAGGCTAGGGAAAGAAGTCAAAGTCAGCCATAATGGAAAGAAAGACTGAAAATTATCTCTATTTGCAGATGACATCATCCAGCATGTGGAAAATTCCACAGAAAATACTAAAACAATATTAGAACTAATAAATGAGTTCAGCAAGGTACCAAGATGCAATATCAGTATATAACAATTATTTGCATTTCCATACACTTGCAATGAACAATATGAAAATTACATGGGAAATCTATTCCTTCCACATAGCATCAAAAACAATAAAATATTTATAAGCAAATTTGAGAAGGGAAATTTAAAACTTACACTCTGAAAACTACAAAATATTGTTGAAAGGAATTAAATAAGACCTAAAGAATTGAACCAATATCCCATGCCCGTGAAGTGGAAGATTTAATATTATATTAACATGGCAACACTCCCCAAATAAATATAGGAATTAATGCAATTTTTATCAAATCGTGAGCTTCGTTCTTTGCGGAAATAGACAACTGATCCAAAAATTCATATGGTAATTAAGGAGACCAAGAATATCCAAAACAGTCTTGAAAAAGAACAAAGTCGGAGGACTAGCTATAGTGATCGAGACTGTATGGTACTGGCATAAGGACAGATATAAATATCAATTGGAATAGAACTGATAATCCAGAAATAAACCCTTACACTTATGGCCAATTTATTTTCAGCAAGAATGCCAAGACAGTTCAATAAGGAAAGAACCGTCTTTTCAACAAATAGTGCTGGGATAACTGAATATCCACATACGAAAGAATGAATGTGAACCCCTACCTCACACCAAACTCAAAAGTTAAATCCTAATTGATCGCGGACCTAAATTTAAGAGGTAAAACTAGAAAACTCTTAGAAGAAAACAAAAGCGTAAAACCACAATCTTGGATTGGATGATGGTTTCTGTGATATGACAACAAAACTATAAGCAAAAAAAAGAAAAACAGATGAACTAGACATGATTAAAATTAAATTTTTTGTGCTTCGAGGGACATCATCAAGAAAATGAAAATACAAGCTACGGAATGGTGGATCATTTTGCAAATCATATGTCTAATAGGGGTCTACCATCCAGAATATATAAAGAACTATTACAACTCAATATTAAAAAAAGAGGGGTGCCTAGCTGGCTCATTTGGAAGAGCATGCAACCCTTCATCTTGAGGTCATAAGTTCAAGTTCCACATGGGATGTAGAGATTATTTAAATTTTTTTAAACTTTTAAAAAAGAAAATGACCTAATTTTATTTTTTTTAAGATTTAAGTAATCTCTACATCCAACATAAGGCTCGAACTCACAACCCTGAAATCAAGGATCGAATGCTCCACTGACTAAGCCAGCCAGGCATCCCTAAATGACTAAATTTTAAATGGAGGAAATGTCTGAATAGAAGATCTACAAATGTTCAAAAAGTACATGAAAAGATGCTCAAAATAACTAGCCATCAGAGAAGTGTAAATCAAAACCAGAATCAGATGCCACTTCATACCCACTCTGCTGGCTATATTTAAAAACACAATAACAGGGGTGCCTGGCTCGCTCAGTCAGTGGAGCATGGAGCTCTTGATCTTGGGGTTCTGAGTTCAAGCCCCACATTGGGAGTAGAGTTTACTTAAAATGTTTTTCAAAGTTTATTCATTTTTCAGAGACAGAGCGTGAGTGGGGGCGGGGCAAAGAGAGAGGGAGACACAGAATTCGAAGTAGACTCCAGGCTCCAAGCTGTCAGCACGGAGCCCGACATGGGGCTCAAACTCACAGACCGTGAGATCATGACCTGAGCTGAAGTCGGAAGCTTAACTGACTGAGCCACCCAGGTGCCCCAAGAATAGAGTTTACTTAAAAAAAAATAAATATTTTTTTTAAAAAGACAATAACAAGTGTTAGCTGGGATGAGGATCAACTGGAATCCTCATACCTTGCTGGGGGGAATATACAATGGTGCAGCCACTATGGAAGACACTTTGGCAGTTTCTCAACAAGTTGAACATAGTCTTACCTTATGACCCAAAAATTCTACCCCTAGATATATACCCAAAATAACTGAAAACAGGTGTTCAGACAAAAACTTGTACAAGAATATTCATAGCAGCACTATTTGCAATAGCCAAAAGGTAAAAATACCTCAAATGTGCATAACTGATAAATAACCACTTACACAAAATGTAGTATATGCATACAATGGAGTGTTCTTCAGCCATAAAAAACTATAAAGTATTGATACATGGTACAATATATATGGGTTTTGAAAACATTATGGTAAGTAAAAGACACCGGACACAAAAAGCCACATATTATATGATTCCATTTATATGAAATGTCCAGAACAGGTAAATGCATAGAGATGGAGAGCGGATTAGCTGTTGCTAGGGGTTTGGGGTAAAGGGGAATGGAAAGTAACTGCTTAGTGGATGTGAGGTTTCCATTTAAACTGATGACAAAATTCTGGAACTAGAGAGTGGTAACTATTGCACAACATAGTGAATGTACTAAATGCCACGGAATTGGATACTGTAAAATGGCTAAAATGGTGAACTTTGTGTTATGTGTATTTGACTTAATTTTTTTAAATAGCACAGAAGAAGTTTCTGCAGTCTTCCCAGTGATGTGTAGACAAAGACCCGTACCCCCAAGACGCACTAAGGCTGCCGATAAAAAGCCCTAGTGACTCAGGAGTAGACTGCAACCTGGCATCAATATGGACCAGCCCTCGACTAGACAGAGTATGGTGATAAGCCCCCAAATTCTAGATACCTAGCAGGGAAAATGCTTAACCTTCTGTGGTGGAAGATAAGCTCATCTAGAACATCTACAGTGTTTTTATACTGTAGGGTTTGGGACTCAAAATCACTAGGCATGAGAACTGACAAGACCATATGACCAGATAACCAAGAGAAAAAACAGATAGCCAAGAGAAGCAGACTGAAGCGTAACCCAGGTATTAGAATGAGCAGAGAAAATGACTTTAAAATAAGTATCACCAATACGTCCAGAAAAATAGAGAAGATGGAGATTTTCATAGAGCATTGGGACTATAAAAAACTTAAATGGACATCCTAGAACTGAAAATTCCCATATTTGAAATTAAGAAGTCAGTGAATGTCTGGCCAAAAGAAAATATCTAAACTGAGAGACACAAAGAATAAATTTTGGAAAAACTGAACAGTGTAAAAGGCATGTAGGACATGGTTAAGAGGTCTAACATACATGTAAACTGAGTCTCAGAAGAAGAGAAAGATTGTGGAGCAGAGTCAATATTAGAATTCAGGTTTTTCAAACTAATGAAAGACATCAAGCCATAGATTCAAGAAAGGTCAGTAAAGGTCAAGCAAGATAAATACAAAGAACATGATACCTAGGCACATAGTAGTAATACTGCTAAATACAAAGACAAGGAGAAAATCTTAATAGCAGCCAGAGGAAAAAAGGAAGGGAAAGAAACAACACTAAAATGGACAGCTGAATTCTCCACAGAAACAGTGGAAGCCAGAAAACAAGAAAATCATACAAAGTGCTGGAAGAAAATCATTTCAAACCTACAATTCTATATATCCATGAAAATATCCTTCAAAAATAAAGGCGATATATGTGGAATTCCCAGTATGATAGAGTGAAGAGGTTAACAAATCCTATCCACAAAAAATCAGGTACAAAACTAGATAACATTATCAAAAACAAACATTGCAGGGCTCTAGAAAGTAACCAAAGGTAGACAACAAACTTACAACTTCAGTTAGGAGCACCAGGATTCTGCAGCCTTTTTGCCTAGAGCCACTGTCAATCTCCCCTCCATTTAATTAGGTAGCTGTACTGTCATGGGAAGTGATCTTAATTTGGGAAAGGGAGTAAAAGTCAAGGTTTTCTTGTCTTTTGTAAGTGGAGAATTTGATAGGGAACAAATGGGAAAACCTAGTTTGAATAACATTGTGATCATAGCTAACATGAGCAGTGAGCCATCTAGAAATTTAACAGAGTCATAAAAGGGCAAAACAATTTCCACTCATCCCTAGCTGACTAGAAAATTACATGCATGAGCAGGAGAGACCCAAGAGAGACCAACAGAAAGTGAAAGCTAAGGGAGATTTGAAAGCTGTATAAACTTGGAATGCACTTCCCATAGAGGCCGCTTTTAGGCAAACGAGCTTGAGCAGTGGAATGTAGAATGGGTCCACAGTGACCCCCTGGCTGAATACAGCCAGGCCCATCAGGCCACCCCCCTCAAGATATATCCATAGTCCCTAACTAACCAATGGCTACTTCCAGCCAGGCACATTTACCAAAAAGGGAAATTTCCATACATCACCGTACCTCCTCACCATCCCCCTTTAAAAACAACCTCCACCCACTGTCTGGTTGCAGACAGCCTCTCCCTTGCTGTCCTGCCCGCTGCTCCCTTGCAGTGTATTCAATAACTCCTGTCTCCTTTGTTCTGCCTCAAGTGAATTCTTTTCACCGTCCACACCACTGGCTTCCACCCGATGGTGGCCCCACATTTGGGGCTCCCATCCAATCGGGAGAGACACCACACTCAAACTACAAATGATGGAACTGTTTTGGGCTCAAGAAGTTTCCACACAATCTCTGCCAAAATCATTTGCTTACCGCTAAGCTATCCAGACACTAGGAAGCCAGATTAAAAAATAAAAATAAGAGAGGCGCCTGGGCGGCTCAGTCAGTTGAGCATCTGGCTCTTGATTTTGGCTCAGGTCATGATCCTAGGGTTGTGGGATGTGGAATTTAGCCCTACATTGGGCTCGGAGCCTGCTTAAGATTCTCTCTCTCCACCTCCCTTTCTCTCTCCCTCTGCCCCTCTCCCCCACTTATGCACTCTCTCTCTCTCTCTAAAATAAAAAAAAAGCAAGAAATTTTTAAAACTGAAGAGAGAAAACAGCAGCTGTACTCCATGAGACAGATTGCGGGAGTGACAGATTCCACAGTTTATGTCCAGGAAAGTTACTAAAACAGAGCAAAACAAAACAAACACTCAGAAAAGCTCAGAAGCCAAAGTTGCACATTATCCAAAATATCCATTTTTCAACAGCAACAAAAGAAAACATGCAAAGTGTAGGGAACGGAGACTCTGTGGCACACGCTAATGACCTTGCATACCTCCGCATAGGCAAGAATTGACCACAGTCTGACCCGGGTCTTGGCAGAATACCATGTGAGTGTCCTAGATCAAGGCGGGGAATCCTGGTGTGGAGCTGCTGGGAGGCATTTTCTCATCCGTGTCTTATGGGATACTTGGACAAACCATTTTTCATCTATTGCCCCAGTTGCAGTTGAATATAGAACTTTCCACCCTGTTTCCCCTCAGGTTACAGCTTCAGAATTCTATACAAGCCTATAAACCTGCTTGGCTGTAACTTTAGAGATGACTCCTCAATGGCAGAGTGTGCCACTGCCTGTGTCCCCTGTCATATGTTTCCTCTGGTTTGGTGCCATCCTGTGAGACCAAAGACATGATCTGACACTATGCTGATCTTGCTTTTGTTGGCTGTGTAAGTTACAAACTATCCGAATCCATTTGGGCTCATTGCTTCCTTACCAGCTGAATCTATGGAAATGTGGCAAGCAAAAACCCAGCAGCCACAGTGCTGCTGCTTAGGAACCACTTGACAACTTGACACGAAGAAAATGGAAAGTTTGACCCATACTTACTGGTAAAAGCAGCCAAGAGAATCTGATTTTGAGAGGGTCTAGATACTCAAATTAGTAGTCAAAAGCTTCAAAGCACCTATTATGAATATGTTCAAAGAACTATAGGAAACTTTGTTCAAATAATTAAAAAATATATGACAACTCATCAAATGCAGACTCTCATGGGGAAGTAGAAACTATATAAAATAACCAAATGAGAATTCTAGAGTTTAAAAATGTAAGAACTGACATGAAAACTTCACTAGATGGGCTCAACAGCAGATATGATATGAAAGAGGAAAGAATCAGCAAACTCAAAGATAAACCAATAGAAAGTACCAAATCTAGATAATAGAAAGAAAAACAAACTGAATAAAAATTACATAGTTGCATATACTGGTGGATGCCATCAAGTGTAATAACTCAAGTGCAATGAGACTCCCAGAAAGAAAGGAGTTAAAGAGGCAGAAAAAAGGGAACTGAAAAAATAATGGCTGAAATCTTCTCACATTTGATAAAAAACTTTGAACTTTACTTTAGACAAAATGGACCTAACAGACATATACAGACATACACATTCTTCTCAAGCACACATGGAACATTCTCCAGGATAGATCATATGTTGGATACAAAACAAGTCTTAACAAATTTAAGAAGATTGAAATTATATCAAGTATCTTTTCCAACCACAGTGGTATGAAACTAGAAATCAGTGACAGGAAGAAAATTGGAAAATTCATACATGCATATTGGAAGCTAAGCAACATACTCCTGAACAACCAATGGGTCAAAGAAGAAATCAGAAAAATGTCTCGAGGGGTGCCTGGCTGGCTCAGTCAGTAGAGTATGTCATTTGATCTTGGGGTTGTAAGTTCAAGCCCCATGTTGAGTGTAGAGATTACTTTAAAATATATTTTTTAGAGAGAGAGAGCACGCGAAAGGTGGAAAGGGACAGAGAAAGAGAAAAGAAGGGGGGAGAGAATTTCAAGAAGGCTCCACACTCAGTGCAGAGTCTGACGTAGGGCTCGATCCCACAAACCATGGAGATCATGACCTGAGCCGAAATCAACAGTTGGATGCTCAACCAACCAAGCCACCCAGGCACCTCTAAAAATAAAATATTTTTTAAAAATATCTTGAGACAAACAAAATTGGAAACAGTATTAAAAAATAACGTATTGCATGCAACGAAAGCAGTTCTAAGAAGGAAGCTTTTAGCAATAAACACCCACATTAAGAAAAATGAAAGATCTCAAATAAACAACCTAACTCTATATTTCTAGGAACTATAAAAATAACTAAGTCCAAGGTTAGAAGAAGGAAGGAGACAATAAAGATTAGAACAGAAATAAATGCAAGGCACCTGGGTGGTTCAATCGGTTAAGCATTTGACTCTTGATCTCACCTCAAGTCATGATCTCATGGTTTGTGAGTTCATGTCCCATGTCAGGCTATGCACAAGCAGCACAGAGCCTACTTGGAATTTTCTCTTTCCCTTTATTTCTGCCCCTTCCCTGTCCTCTCTCTCTCTCTCTCTCTCTCTCTCTCTCTCTCTCTCTCTCAAAATAAATAAACTTTAAAATATATACTTAAAAAGCAGAAAGAAAGACTAGAAAAACCACAGAAAAGATCAACAAAACTAAGAGCTGTTTTTTGAAGAGATAAACAAAATTGACAAACATTTATCTAAGACTCAGAAAAAAAAGGAAGAAGACTCAAATAAAATCAGAAATGAAAGAGGAGACAGTATAACTCATATTGTAAAGGATCATTAAGAGACATTATAACTCATATTGTAAAGGATCATTAAGAGACCGCTATAAACAATTATGTACCAACAAATTGGATAATCTAGAAGAAAGGGATAAATTCCTAAAAATGCACAACCTACCAAGACTGAATCAGGAAGAAATAAAGTCTGAACAGATCAATAATGAGTAAAAAGATTAAATCTGTAATAAAAAACCTCCCAACACAGAAAAGCCCTGAACCAGATACTTTCACTCGTGAATTTACCAAACACTTAAAGAATTAATGTCAATTCTACTTAAAATCTTCCAAAAATTGAATGGGAAGGGACAATCCTAAATTGTTTTAGGAGGTCAGCATTCCCCTGATACCAAAGCCAAGTAAGAACACTAAAAAAAAAAAAAAAAGGAAATTACAGGCCAATCTCTAATGAACACAGATGCAAAAATCCTCAACAAAATACTAGCAAACTAAATTCAACAGCACGTTAAATGGATCATTCACCATGATCGAGTAGGTTTATCCCTGGGATGCAAGGATAGTTCAACATCTGCAAATCACTCAATGTGATATACCACACCCACAGAATGAAAGATTAAAATCATACGATAATCTCAATAGATGCATAAAAATCACTTGACAAAATTCAACATCCTTTCATGATAAAAAAATCTCAACAAATTATGTATAGAAGGAATGTGCCTCAACATAATAAAGATAATCTATGACAAGCCCGCAGCTAGTATCATGCTTAATGGTGAAAGGTTGAAAGCTTTTCTCTAAGATCAGAAATAAACAACAAGACAAAGATGCCCACTCTTACCATTTCTGTTCAACATAATACTGAAAGTCCAGAGCAATTAGGCAAGAAAAAGAAACAACAGGTATCCAAATCATAAAGAAAGCAGTAAAATTTTCCCCTAAAGACTCCACCAAAAACTGTTGGAACTAATAAATGAATTCAGTAATATTGCAAGATACAACATCGACACTAAAAAATTTGTTGTTGGGGCGCCTGGGTGGCTCAGTTGGTTAAGTGTCTGACTTTGGCCCAGGTCATGATCTCATTCATGGTTCATGAGTTCAAGCCCCGCATTGGGCTCTGTGCTGACAGCTCAGGGCCTGGAGCCTGCTTTGGATTCTGAGTCTCCCTCTCTCTCTGCCCCTTCCCCACTCACACTCTGTCTCTCTCAAAAATAAATAAACAT
Organism: Paguma larvata; assembly: GCA_030068075.1. Taxonomy (NCBI): domain Eukaryota; kingdom Metazoa; phylum Chordata; class Mammalia; order Carnivora; family Viverridae; genus Paguma; species Paguma larvata. The sequence continues at coordinate 121,849,159 of CM057830.1, read as the reverse complement.
TGAAAAAATTTTTAATAAAAATAAAAAATTTGTTGCGTTTCTACCTACTAACAATATACCATCCAAAAATATACCATCCAAAAAAGAAATTAAATAAATAAGCCCCACTTGCAATCACATCAAAACAATAAAATACTTAGGATTAAATTCAACTAAGGAGGTGAAAGATGTACAGTGAAAACTATAGAACATGAATGAAAGAAATTGAAGACAACACAAATAAATGGAAAGATAACCCATGTTCATGGATTGGAAGAATTAATATTGCTAAAATGTCCATACCACACAAAGCAATGTATAGATTTAAAGCAACTAGTATCAAAATTCCAATGGCATTTTTTTCACAGAATTGGAAAAAACACTCTTAGGGAAGCATGGGTGGCTTAGTTGGCCGGGTGTCCAACTTTGGCTCTGTCATGATCTAATGGTTCGTGAGTTCAAGCCCCACATCAGGCTCTGTGATGACAGCTCAGAGCCTGGAGCCTGCTTTGGATTCTGTGTCTCCCCCTCTCTCTGTCCCTCCCCTGCTTTCTCTTGCTCGCTCGCTCTCTTGCTCTCTCTCTGTCTCTCGCTCTGAAAAACAAAAATAAACATTAAAAAGTAATTTTTAAGAAAAAGAAAAAAACACTCTTAAAATTCTTATAAAACCACAAAAAACCTCTAATAGGCAAAGCAATCCTGAGCAAGAAGAAAAAACTGGAGGCATCATACTTCCTGATTTCAAATTATATTACAAAGCTCTAGCAGTGAAAACAGTATGTAGTTCTGATATAAAAATAAACATATGGACCAATGGAACAGAATAGAGTCCAGAAATAAATTCACACATATATCGTCAATCAATCTTTGACAAGGGTACCAAGAATACACAATAGGGAAAGAATGGTCTCTTCACTAAATGATGTTGGGAACTGGAGATCTATAATCAAAAGAATGGATTGGACCCTTATCTTACACCATACACAAAAATCAACTTGAAATGGATTAAAGGCTTAATCATAAGACCTGAAATCATAAAACTCCGAGAAGGAAACATAGGGGGAATGCTCCCTGACATTGGTCTTGGCAACAATTTTTTTAATATGACACCAAAAGCACAAGTAACAAAAGCAGAAATAATCAAGTGAGACTACATCAAACTAAAACGCTTCTGCACAGCAAAGGAAACAATCACTACAATGAAAAGGCAACCTACCGAATGGTAGACAATGTTTGCAAACCATATATCTGATAAAGGGCTAATATCCAAAATATGTAAGGAACACTTACAACTCAATAACTAACAAATAAACCAATTTTAAAATTGGCAAAGGACCTGAATAGACATTTCTCCAAAGAAGACATACATACAGCCAATAGGTACATGAAAAGCTGCTCAACATCACTAATCATGAGGGAACTGCAAACAAAAATCATAATTAGATATCACCTCACACCTGTTAGGGTGGTTATTATTTGGTGAGAATGTAAACTGATACAGCCAATACAGAGGAAAGTATGAGGTTCCTCAAAAAATTAAAGATAGAACTATGATATGGTCTATGAATCTCACTTCTGGTTATTTATCCAAAAAAATTGAAATCGGGATCTCAAAGAGATATCTGCATTCCCCTGTTCACTGCAGCAGTATTATTCACAACAGCCAAGATACAGAAATAACCTAAATGTCCATCAACAGTTGAACGGATAAAGAAAATATGGTATATACATACAAAGAAATACTATTCAGCCTAAAAAAGATGGAAACCCTAGCACATGCAACAACATGGGTGGGCCTGCAGGACATTATGCTAAGTGAAATAAGCCGCACGCAGAAAGTCTAACACTGTGTGATTTCGTACGTTGACCTAAAATAGTCAGACTCATAGAAGCAGAAAATACAATGGTGGGTGCCAGGGCCTGGTGGGAGGGGGGAATGGGGACAAAGTTCTAGTTATAAAATAAATTTCTAAGATAAATTCTAGAGATCTATATAGCATATTACCTATAGTTAACAATAATATATTATATACTTAAAATTTGCTCAGAGGGTAGATCTTGTGTTAAGTGTTATCAACACGCACACTAATAAAATAATAAATAATAATAATGGCAGGAGGAAACTTTACGGCATAGATTGCAGTGATGTTTCATGAGTGTATACATACTCCCAAACTCCTCAAGTTGTATACATTAAATATGTACAGCTTTTTATATGTCAGTCATACCTCCATAAGTGAAAAAGACAACAATGAAGAATTAATACACAATAATAGATAACTAAAACAGTAGCAAAACTATAAAGAAATGAAAAAAAGATTAACATAAAGCACAGAGTGGTGGTTACCTCTAGGAAGGAAGTAGAGTCGTGATTTGGAAAAGGTACAGGGCTTTCTGGAGTTATGGTAGTGCTTTATTTCTTGCCTTGAGTAAATGTTATAGTAATGTATTAAGCTGTACATTTATATTTTGTGCACCTGGCTATATGTGTGTTATATTTCACAATAAAAAGCTTAAGAGAGGTGCCTGGGTGGCTTAGTCATTTGAGTATCCAACTCTTGAATGGGCTTGAGATTCTCTCTCCTTCTCTCCCTGTCTCTCTCTCTCTCTCTCTCTCTCTCTCTCTCTCTCTCTCAAAATAAATTTTAAAATTTTAAATTTTTTTTTTATTTTTTTAATGTTTATTTTTGAGAGAGAATGAGAAAGCATGAGCAGGGGAGGGGCAGAAAGAGAGGGAGACACAGAATCCAAAGCAGGCTCCAGGCTCTGAGCTGTCAGCACAGAGCCCGATGCGGGGCTCGAACTCACAGACCGTGAGATCATGACCTGAGCCGAAGTTGGACGCTTAACCAACTGAGCCACCAGGGCACCACTCTAGTTAATTTGAAGTCAAATTATTATTTTTTAAGACTTTAATTATTAAGATTTTGTGCTTGTTAGATAAATGTCTTTATGGTAGCTAGAGACTTGTTTTACTTCTCTGTCAAAGGAATTAATACTATTGAGATTTCTTTCTTTCTTTTTTTTTTTAAATTTTTTTAATGTTTTATTTTATTTTTGAGACAGAGAGAGACAGAGCATGAGTGGGAGAGGGGCAGAGAGAGAGGGAGACACAGAATCTGAAGCAGGCTCCAGGCTCTGAGCTGCCAGCACAGAGCCCGATGCGGGGCTCGAACTCACAGACCGTGAGATCATGACCTGAGCCGAAGTTGGACGCTTAACCAACTGAGCCACCCAGGCACCCCTTAAGAAAAATTTTTAAGAAAGATTCAACCAAGCGGGTGTGTACATCTCTAGTTCATTATTTTCACTGCTATGTAATACTCTAATAAATGATAGCACGAGAATATAAACAGATAACACAACCTGGTAACACAATTAGACCTGGAATAGCTGAAAATCAGACATAACTCAATTGGTTACTGCCTCCTCTCCTCTTCCCAGGCCCCATTCTCAAACAGAGGCAGGTTTAAGTTTTTACTTTCAGCAGGAGGTCATGGAAGGGAGGGTAAAGCCAGGAAGGAAAGAGGTACATAGCCGTGTCTCAAGAAGCAAGATGGAGGGAGGGTCTCCCCAGTATTCTTCCAACCCGGTATTCCCAGATCAGGTAAATAAAACAAGGCCCAAAGTAACCGGGAGATTCCTATAGCTATTGCCCCTCTCCTGGAAGTCCCAGCCCTTCGACCCAGAATCTTCATCAATGCTTATGCCAGAGCAACACCTGCCAGTAGATGACGCCAAACTCCAGCCAGGATCAGGACAGATTTGGATGGTCTAATAGGCTTTCCTCATTCATTTCATTAATTCCACAGTGACACAATTTCACATGATTAAATTTCTTGTAAGCTATTACATTATGGCAGGGGTTGATATTGCTCCAATTTATCCATTCTACTGTTGATGGGCATTTGGATAGTTTCCAATCCTTGGCTATTATAAACAAAGATGCTGTTTAATTATTTAATTAGATCGCCTTTAATTTTTTTCAGCAATGTTTTATTGTTTTCAGCACACAAGTTTGTACCTCTTTGGCTAAATTTATTCCTAAGTATTTTGCTCTATTTGGTGGTATTTTAAATTTTTTTAATATTTTTTTGGGAGAGAGAAAGAGAGAGTGTGTGAGCAGGGGAGAGGCAGAGAGAGAGGGAGACACAGAATCCGAAGCAGGCTCCAGGCTCCATGCAGTCAGCACAGAGCTCAACTCGGGGCTTGAACTCACGTGCCATGGGATCATAACCTGAGCCGAAGTCGGATGCTCAACCAACTGAGCCACCCAGATGCCCCTATTTGGTGCTATTTTAAATAGAATTGTTTTCTTAATTTCATTTCAAATTGTTCACTGTTACTGTATAAAAACACAATTAATTTTTGCATGTTGACCTTATATCTACAACTGTGCTGAATTCCTTTGTTACCTTTAACAGGTTTTTTGTGAATTCCTTAGAATTTTCTATATATAAGATTATGCCATCTGCAAATATAGTTTCACCTCTTTCTGTCCAATATAGATGTCTTTTAATTCTTTTTGTCATTTAATTGGATGTCTTTTATTTCTTTTTTCTTGTCTCATTGCTGTGGCTAGAACTTTCAGTACAATGCCAAAATGAAGAGGTAAGGGGCACCTGCATGGCTCAGTCGGTTAATAAAGCGTCCAACTCTTGATTTTAGCTCAGGTCATGATCTCGCAATTTGTGAGTTCGAGCCTCGTGTTGGGCTCTGTGCTGATGGTACGGAGTCTGCTTGGGAGTCTCTCTCTCTCTCTCTCAAAAATACACAAACTTTTTAAAAAATAAGTGGTAAAAATGGGCATATTTATCTTATTCTTGATCTTAGGGAGAAAGTCATTGAGTATGATGTTAGTCATGGGTTTTTCATAAATGCCCTTGATCATGTTGAGAAAGTTTCCTTCCATTCCCAGCTTTCTGAGCATTCTACCATGAAAAGGTGTTGGATTTGGTCAAATACTTTTTCTGTGAAGGATTTTTGGATCCATATTCATAAGGGATAGTGGTCTAGTCTTCTTATATCTTTGTCTTGCTCTGGTATCAAGGCAATGCTCGTGGAATGAAGGGAAGGGAAGGCCTCACACAATGGATTGGGAAGTATTTCCTCCTCTTCATTAGTTTAATGAGTTTAAGAAGGATTGCTGCTAATTCTTTAAGTGAAGCCATCTGGTCTGCTCCAGGACTTTTCTTTTGGGAGTTTTTTTTTAAGTTTATTTATTTTGAGAGAGTGTGTGCACGTGCAAGAGAGTAAGCGGGGAAGTGGCAGAGAAAGAGGGAGAGAGAGAGAGAATGAAGGGAAGGGAAGGCCTCACACAATGGATTGGGAAGTATTTCCTCCTCTTCATTAGTTTAATGAGTTTAAGAAGGATTGCTGCTAATTCTTTAAGTGAAGCCATCTGGTCTGCTCCAGGACTTTTCTTTTGGGAGTTTTTTTTTTAAGTTTATTTATTTTGAGAGAGTGTGTGCACGTGCAAGAGAGTAAGCGGGGAAGTGGCAGAGAAAGAGGGAGAGAGAGAGAGAATCCCAAGCAGGCTCCACACTGCCACCATGGGGCCCAGCTTGGGTCTCAGTCTCACAAACCACAAGATCATGACCTGAGCCAAAACCAAGAAGCTTAACCAACTGAGCCACCCAGGCGCTCTCGGAGGTTTTTGATTACTGATTTCCTTGGTCCATTTGGGCTGCTTTACCAAAATGTGCAGATGGGCGGCTGCTAAACAACAGAAATTTGTTTCTCATTTTTTCCAGAGGCTAGAAATCTGAGATCACAGTGCCAGCATGGCCAGGTGAGAGCTCTCTTCCTGGCTGCAGACTTTTCGTGGTACCCTCACATGGAGGAAGGGGCAAGCAAGTTCTCTGGGGTCTCTTTCATAAAGGCAGTAATCTCACTCATGGATCCCATCCCAATCACCTCTCAAACGCCCTACCTCCTGATACCATCCTTTGGGGGTTGGGATGTCGACATATGAATTTTGGGAGAATGTGTTCAGATCACAGCAATGATTCAATCTCTTTACTCATGATAGGTCTGTTGAACCTTCCTATTTCTTTCTTTAAATTTTTTAATGTTTATTTCTGAGAGTGAGAGAGAGCACAAGTGGGGGAGGGGCAGAAAAAGACAGGGTGTGAGTGTGGGAGGGGCAGAGAGAGAAAGGGAGACAAAATCTGAAGCAGGACTCGAACCCACAGACTGCAAGATGATGACCTGAGCTGAAGTCGGATGCTCAACTGACTGAGCTACCCAGGCACCCCCCACACCTTTTTTAAAAATTTTTTGAAATTTTCTATTTCTTCTTGAATCAGTTTTGGTAGTTTGTGTTTCTAGGAATTTGTCTATTTCATCTAAGTTACCTAATTTGTTGGTATATCATTAATTATTCATAGTATTCTCTTAGGTTCCTTTTTAATGTGGAAATTCAAGCTAACTTTATTAATAATCACATTGTTCATATCTTACCAATAAACATATTTTAATGATGACAATTTAATACCACCCAGATGTAAACAAAAATACATATTCTCAAGGGGCACCTGGGTGACTCAGTCAGTTGAGTGTCTGACTCTTGATTTCAGCTCAGGTCATGGTCTCATGGCTTGTGAGTTCAAGCCCCACGTTGGGCTGTGCGCTGACAGTACAGAGCCTGCTTGGGATTCTCTCTCTCTCTCTCTCTCTCTCTCAAAATGGATAAATAAACTTTTAAAAATGCTTTTTAAAAAATACAAATTCTCAAAGAAAAGGCTTGAGACAGAGATCAAGATATCAGTAATAAAACACGCACATTCCGTAGGGGCAATAATAAATATTCTTGCAGCTTTTCTTATTATTTTTTTAATTTCTCTGAAGTTTACCCAACGCGGGGCCTGAACTTATGACCCTGAGATCAAGAGTCCTATGCACTTCTGACTGAACCAGCCCGGAGTCCCACTCGTGGCTTTTCTTTATCAAGTCTAAGAGGCCGGGGTCTGTGGTGACGTCTTCTCAACCTCCAACATCTGCACCCACTCAGGCAGCTCCGTGCGGTCCAGAATGCAGGCTAACAGAGACCCTCACCTCATTTAGGACAGAGCAGCATGAGGACTTCCATCTCCCATCATTAGGTCCCAATGTCCTAGGAACCGTGTCTCAAATTGAGTCGCCATGAAATATTTGATTAGAACAAGTAATGGGATAAAGCTGAAGTGTAAGCATTCCGGCTGGATTTCAGGCGAAGTAACAGCAAGTTGGAAAGACGTGCAAAGATATTTCAAGAGTCTTGGAAATTCGCAGTCATTTAAGAAGAAAACACACTTCACTCAATTTCAGAAAAAAATTCCAGACTCCCCTAACTCCTGGTCCAGACATTGATATTCTCCTATGATATTTCCTTTGTTGAAAGAGGAACATTAGAGCCTAGGAGGCAACAGTTTGATAAGGAAAGATTTCAAGTATTTTCCCAGCTTTTCATTTTCTCTTTTCTATATACTCCAATTAAATTTTATTTTGTTTTGTTTTTTAAGGCAATTTTAAAATATTTATATATTTATTTTTGAGAGGGAGGAGCACGAGCAGAGGAGGGGCAGAGAGAAAGAATTCCCAAGCAGGTTCCATGCTGTCAGCACAGAGACCAATGTGGGGCTCGATTCCATGAACCATGAGATCTTGACCTGAGCCCAAATCAAAACAGCCACCCAGGCACCCCATCCAATTAAATCGTAAACAGTTTGGGCTGTACCTGGGTGGCTCAGTCGTTAAGCATCAGATTTCACCTCAGGTCATGATCTTACAGTTCATGGGTTTGAGACCCACATCGGGCTCTCTGCTGACAGCTCAGAGCCTGGAGCCTGCTTCAGATTCCATGTCTCCTCTCTCTGTGCCTCCCATGCTTGTGCTCTGTCTCTCTCAAAAATAGACATTAGAATTTTTTTTAATAAAAAATAAACAAACAGCAGTTGGTCATCCAGAAGCACACACTGTCACAGTTTTCATGTCCCCTATAGTGCCTTGCTAAATTATACATTTGTTGACTGAATCTTTTAAAAATGTTTGAGAGAGGGAGACAGAGAATCGGAAGCAGTCTCTGCACTGACAGCAGCAAGCCTGATGCGGAGCTTCAACTCATGAACCTTGAGACCTTACCCTGAGCCAAAGTCAGACACTTAACCAACTGAGCCACTCAGGTGCCCCTTGTTGACTGAATCTTTAAACCCACAAGTAAAAATGTACTGCTGTAAAATGTAAAGTCACTGGTAAAAATTGATCTTTCAATCAACATAGATCATGGAGGGGCATCTGGGGTGGCTCGGCTGATTAAGCATCTGACTCTTGATTTGGGCCTAGGTTATGATCTCATGGTTGGGGAGTTCGAGCCCTACATCACGTTTTGCTCTGGCATTGTGGAAGCCTGCTTGGGATTCTCTATCGGAAGGAAGGAAGGGAGGAAGGAAGGGAGGAAGGAAGGGAGGGAGGGAGGGAGGAAAACATAGATAATGGATGATGAGTGTTGGCGGTTCATGGGTTCGGAGCCGACGACCAAGAAAGAATTCTTGAGATGTCTTTGGTGCAAAAATGGTGATTTTATTAAAACATGGGGACAGGACCCGTGGGCAGAAAGAGCTGCCCTGGGACCCTGAAGAGAGACTGGTTACATACTATGGAGTTGGCGGACCTAAAGTCCAGGGGAAATTTTCAGTAAGATTTTCACATGCTAAAGAAGACTCACAGGATACCGGAGCCCAGCTATTGTCAAGCTAAGGTTGTTTTTACCCCGAGCAAAGCATTAAGACAGTAAGGAGTTCCTGGAGAAACTTTTGCTCTGCCTGCCTCAAGTATTTCTCAATGGGCTACAGGTTAGAAGGAAATTTAGTTCTATCTGCCATTTCCTTCTGCCTTTGTTTCCCACATCAGTGGAAACATCACTACCTTCCTAAATGCCAACATAATAGATACTAAAGAATTAGGGATTTTTTAATAAGATTTTATTTTTAAGTAATCTCTACACCCAATGTGGGGCACAAACCTACGACCCCAAGATCAAGAGTCGTGTGCTCTACCTACTGAGCCAGCCAAGTGCCCCAAGAATTAAGTTTTAAAGAAGCATTTTGAACAACCTTCACTTAAATTCGTCGTGGACTCCAATCTTATTCCACCGCACTTAGAGCAATTTGGATCTACTTGCTTTGATACCCAAGGCTGATTACTAGTGAGGAAAACTATACGGCAATTTGTTTTCTTCTTCCATAAGGACTTCCAATAAATGAAAGAGAAAGAATGAAGGGAAAGAGGAAAAGGAAAAAAAAAAGAAAGTAAAGGGAGTGGAACCCTGATGATGTGTATTTAGTAAGCATAATATTTACTACTTAAAGTACTTAAAGACAGAGCTCCAGAAATGCAAAGTAACTTTAAAAAAAATAATGCTCAGCTACTTGCTATTCGGCTGTTACATCAAAGAATAATTAACCTACTATAGGAAAACATATCCTCGGGTGATAATACCCTATGGAATAAACTAACAGTGGCTTCAGAAGTAAGAGGAGGAAGGAAAAGAATATTGGGGAATGCGGAGAAACCTCCCCCCGCCCGAGATGTTCCTGCCGTCCTAGCAGACTTCCTCTTCTCCATCCATTGTCGTGGACAGGAGGCAAACTACAGCCAGCTCTCGAATGGAAGCTACGGGAGCTACTCCAATGGAAGGCAAAGCTTTGATGTTCTCATTTCATGGATGTGGAGACTGGGGCTCAGAAAAGTGAAGTCAGAGGCCCACCATCAAACAGCAGGCGCCCCAGGGCGGTCTCCTCCCCTGCTGCTGGGAGAACCTGTCAGCTCTGTTCGGATTGTTGGTATCCGGCTGCGGGGCCTAGTCCTCAGTCAAGGAAGCCAGCTCAGCCCTGTCACCCTTCGGAGGTGTCAGTGGTCACCTGGCAACTGAAGGCTTCCTACTGCTGATGCTGGCTGGCACTGCGCACTCGTCTCTCAGGCCTCCTATACAACAAGGCTGGGCTACCCATGTGCTATGGGTTAAAATGTGTCCTTCAACCCCAAGAAATGTGGCAATCGTAACCCCTAGGACCTCAGAATATGACCTTATTTGGAGACGCAGTCTTTACAGATGGGACAGTTATCAGGAAGTCGTGAGGGCAGGTCCCCATCCAGGAGGACTGTGTCCTTATAAAAAGGGGACATTGGGGGGCGCCTGGGTGGCTCAGTCAGTTGGGCGGCCGACTTCGGCTCAGGTCATGATCTCACGGTCTGTGAGTTCGAGCCCCACGTAGGGCTCTGTGCCGATGGCTCAGAGCCTGGAACTTGCTTCAGATTCTGTGTCTCCCTCTCTCTCTGCCCACCCCCTGCTCATGTTCTGTTTCTATGTCTCTCAAAAATAAATAAACGTTAAAAAAAAATTTTTAAAAAAAGGGGACATTGGGAAACAGACTCGCACAGAGGGAGGGCCGCGTGAAGACACGGGAGAAGACTGCCATCTCCACGCCACGGGGACACGCCTGGAACCGGTCTTTCCCTCACGGCCCCCAGAAGGGACCGAGCCTCCCAACACGTGGATCTTGCACTTCTGGCTTCCAGAACCGGGAGACGATACGTGTCTGTAGTTCGGGCTGCCCAGCCTGCGGTGTCTTGTCACGGCGGCCCCAGCAGACGCACCCCAGGAGCATCAAATCTGCCCCTTAGACGATTCATCGCCAGTTGTCAAGAGTGCTCTTTTCCCAGCCACTAGCGCAGACAAAACCTCAGTGCTGTGCTCACACCACAGTAACATGTATTTTCTGTGTATCAACGTAGTACATGCAAACTATCGGCACTCAGAGGACGCGTAACTACAAAAGGAAAACTTCTTTACCGGTCATCCTACCACCCACATCCATCCCAATGGTAGCTGGCTGTGCACCAGCTGCGTTTACTTTTTTATTGGGGTCACACTTTGCACAGAATCTTGTCTACTGGCTTTTTCATATCAACCTGCTACAGAGTGCACCCCACGTGGCCAGATGTCCACAACGGTTCGCAAGTGCAGACTCTCATCTCACCAGCCTGTGGCACCTACAAAGGATGGCGCAGCGAGTGCCCCTGCGGTGCCAGAGTCACCAGGTGCACCTGGCTGTCGCTTCCAGATGAGCGAGCTGAGGATGGTTCCTAAGTGCTGGTTCCATCCTGCCAAACCGGCCCCCAGGTGAGGGCCGACCTCTTGGGCCCGTCCCCCAAACTTTGCCGGCAGGACACCCGAAGTCCTCATTTGTTGCCAGTTTGACGTCACTTTTTGTCGAGTTTGAATGTGTTTTAGTTACCAGTGAGGGAGAAATGCTTTCTTATTGTGCTTATTTTATTGGTCACCTGGATTTCTCTCAAGCACTGACCAGCACGTAGCAGCACACGCAAGTGAGAGCAACAAGGAAGGACACAGGTTTCGGCAGGATGTGCTTCTGGCTGGGTCTTTATCTCCCAAACTCAGGGTTGTGAAGGTCAAGGGGCCACGGCTAATTAGGCAGGCAGGCCACTTCCCTCACAGGAGGTATCTAACCACTTATTCTGGAAGCCCAATCTAAGGAAAGCCAGAGGAGAAGGAAGCGGAATCCCCTCGCTCCTAAGCGAATGGTGTGCTTTCAAACCCTTGGTGTGTAATGTACAGTTGGCCATATGGGGCACTACAGGAAGGAAGGATGCAGAGAGCAAGGGCGCCCCAGAGAGGGGCGCTTCAGGACAGCAGGGGCTCCCAGCTGGCAGCTGGTCCTGCACCCGGACCCGGGTTCAGCTGCCCCAGGGCCCAGGCATGGACGTCTGTAAGGCTCCCAAGTGGCCGTGCGGGCACGGCTGCCAGAACGCAAGGAAAGCCCCCGGGACGGGAACATCTGGCTCTCTCACCACTCCTGGGTCTCATCCTCTTCCCTTCAACTCCCTTTCGGAAGACAGGGCCAGTCAGAGAAGGGTGCCCCCATGCCTGTGTTCACTGTCCGAACAAAGCAGGAAGCCCGTCCCTACCCAGCTGGTAGCTGGAGCCCAGGGTGCGGGGCGCTCCCACGCCTCTGTCCCGCGGCCTTCCCCTCCTTTCCCCGCCCGTGTCTGCTGGCCCTGGCACGGTGTCCAGCTGGACACAAGATGTCTTAAAGAGCGATGCTCCAACCTGCAAGGACCTGCCCCACACCCAACCAACCACGTGCCTCTACGGCCACCATCAACCCAGGGAACGAGACCCCCTAACAGAGCCACCAGGGCTGAAGACCTGTGTCTTCAACTGCATTTGTCCTAGTCTGTGCACTCTAGGAGACAGCCTTGTGCTGGGCTCAATGCTGGCCCAAAAGATACACGCATGTCGTAATTCCCAGAATTTGTAATTACGACCTTATTTGGAAAAAGGAGTCTTTGTGGATGTAATGAAGATAAGTCTCAAAATGAGCTCATCCTGGATGATGTAGGTTGGCCCTGCATCCAGTGACTGGTGTCCTTGTAAGAGAGAAAAGACGACACGGTCAGAAAAAAGAAGAGGCCATGTAACCACGGAGGTAGAGAACGGAGTGACATGTCTACCAGCCGAGAATAGCAAGGGCAACCACCAGAAGCTGGGAGAGGGGCCTGGAATTGCTTTTCCCAACCCTGCCGCCACCTGGATTTCTGACTTCTGACTGCCAGAACCACGAAAGAATGAATGCCTGTTGTTGTAAGCCACCACGTTGGTCAGTTGTCACAGTAGCCACGGGAATTTAATACACCCCGCCCCCAAAACTAAAAGTGCCCTTGCAGAAAAATCACAGGATCAGGACTAAATGCAGCAGCCAAGAGTCGGGCGGGAGGGGGGGGTGGTGAGTGTCTGGGCCTTTAACATTTTCCCAAAGCACAATCATGTGTGATAAGACACCTGGGCTTCAGGCAACGGAAAAGGTGCCCCTGCTCCCGCACGTGCCACACAAGCCCCCGGCCCAGGCTCGTCTTCAGTAACATCCCGTTCCCAGCCAGAGGAGACCAGAGGAGGGCCCGGGGAGGCCAGAGCATTCTTCCTCCACTTCCAACGTCCTTTCCTGACAACCGAAGGGTTAATGCCCATGGCTCTGACATCCACGGAAATATCCAGAATCTTACAAAGCCACAATGAGTCTCCAGTGTTCACGATCCACCAATCACGGCCTAGTGGCTTCCCTTCGCAAGGCCCGGGCATTCGGGGCGGGTGTGGGGAACGACATCATGAACTTGTGGACTGTGATGAAACACAGCCACCACTGCTCACACAGGGTGGCGACACACTCGGGGAGGGCAAGGGTAGGCTGCCCTTCGAGGACAGGGAAAGGAAAAGCGCACACGTGGGAAGCAGCCCGCCGTCAGACCAGGAGCTGCTCATGACAGCAAACCCAAAGCGGCACAGCACAGGTGGAGACGTGTGAGTACGGAAGGTGACAAAGTTCAGGCCCACGACATACTGGTACGAAATCGGGTTCAGGGAAGATCACCGCAGTCTCTATCACACACGAGAGCTGATCCTGCTTATGACCCCAGAGCGCCTACAAACGGAGGAACAGAACATTCACAGCCCAGTAGAAAAATGGGCAAAAGATACAAACAAGCCATTAACACCAGAAGAGCTGGAAGGGATCCTTCGAGCTCCGCCAAGATGCTCGAGCTCGCCCTTAACAGACAACCCCATGCCTGACAGACGGGCGAGGCTACGAGGAAGGTGGGGGGCAGCACCCTGACACCATCCACCCCGTGTGCACATGCTCACCGCCACTGCCTCTAACGACGTGCCCCAGAGATACACGGAACTGATGCACATGGCTGTCCGCTGTAGCCTTCTTGGTGACAATACAAGAGTGGCCGCGACCCAAATGTTCGTCAGCAGTGGACTGCTTGGATCGAGCACAGCGCGGCCTCCACACAGAAGGGCACACAGCCCACGAGAGTGCCGGCGCCGCGGTGTGCTGGAGCTTGGGGGAGAGGAAGGGCTTCTGCCCGTCTCGGCTTGAGAAGTTCCCTCTGAGAGCCCTGGCCTTGATTCTCGACTTCCCCAGGGAAGGTGGGACAAGACGGAGCCCCTAGAGGCAAGCAGTCCAAGCAGACAAGAACAAACAGAAAGAGCGGAGCATCGGGCCTAACTGGGGTCGCAGGTACCCTAAATGAGGCAAGCCAGCAGATGGGGGAGCTGAAGCGTGAGGTCCTCGAGCTGGCTCTCGGTGCTCAAAGAGGTGGCCCGCTCCGTGTCAGCCAGCCCGTAACCGAGGACCAAGCGGGCAGGACAGCACGCGCCGTGCAGCCCCGTGCTGCTCGTCAGCAGGCGGCCCTATTCGATGCACTCCATGACGTGTATCTGCAGGGTGTCCATGTCGGGAGCCTGATACTGGCACTTAGGGCAACAGAAGTCAGGCGGCTCCTCGGGGGGGCTTCTCCTCTGGCTGGGCAGGGCCAGGTGGAAGGAGGGGTGAGCTGGAGAAAGACGGGAGACCTGTCAGAACTGTCGGGTCTGACTACTGGGGTCACCATCACCGGCTCCTCCCCGTTAGCTCCCCACCCACCCCCACCCCCGGCAGTAGTATGCTCCACACAGTAACTCTGGGGAGGCGAGACGGGGCTTTTTCTAGCACCCCACCCACCCATCCTCCAACGGCTCACTCACCTGGGGCAGGGGCTAAGGGGGCCTGGGAGACCTCCACGTGCCGCTTCCTCATATCTTCAATCCTTTGAAAAGAGAAACGGCAGATCAACAAGTGCGAGTAAATACCCCAACAAGCCCCGAGCCCCGCCTCGTGCCCTCACCGCAAGAGCCCGGCACCCGGTCCCACTCCTTGGGGGGCCCACCTGGCAGACTCCTGGCAGCTGGCCTTCAGCCGGCTATAGTCCCGCTGCAGCTGCCCCAGCTGCTCCTGCAGGAGCTCCTTCTTCTCGGCCAGCTTCTCCCGGGCTTGCCGCTCAGCCTGGAAGTCGGCCTTGTAGATGTCCGCCTGGCAAAGCCAAAAGAGGGGCGCACCTGCCATCCGTCGGCCATTCACTGGACACTCCGTGCCAGAGGACCGGGGAGAGCCGGCTCCCACCCTCCCACAGCCCACGGCACAGAGAAAGTCACACCCCCCACCCCGGGCACTGAGAGGTCAAGGAACGGCACAAGGGACGCGAAGGGCTTCCAGGAAGCCACCGCAGAATGACACCAGGTCCCGGCGCCAGCAGGCCCGGCTGGCTGCCCCGCGTGCAGGCCATAGAGAAGAGCCCTCACCTGGGCTTTTAGCACCGGAACAGTCTCCATCACTATCTTGTGCTGCTCGGCCTCTTCCTTCAGCTTGTCAATCACTTCCTGTTTGGCCACCAGGGCCTCCTCGGCCTGCTGAAGCTGCTGCTTGAGATCCTCCAGCTGCATTCCCTAGAAACGGGTGAGGGGGAACTGAGGGAGCCCAAGCGGGCCTGGGGCAGAGGCCAGGCCGCCACCAGGGCAGCTGCTGCTGCAGGTAACAAGAACCAAGAGGAAGAAGAGACCAGCCATGGCTGGCCAGTGCTGGAGTGATGCCGACCACAAGATGTGGTGCGTGCGGGGCACAGGAAAGGCGAAAGGCTAGAGGGGGAACTCCAAGGTCATCTGGGGCGACATTCTCGTCCCAGAATCCCCAACTGGACAGCCCTCCTCCAACCTTTCAAGGGACAGAACCAGACTCCCTCCTGAGGCCATCCCCTCCACGCCGTGCTGGTCTCCTGCACCAACACTCCACGACATGCCGCCACTAAGCTGAGACTCATCTGTCCTTCCACTCTGCCACCCGACCAAAGTTCTGCTGGTCCCTCACAGACGCCCCCCAGCCCTGCACGCACACACAGACGTTACAAACACACACACGTACGTACACGCAGATGGCAACACACACCACCAAGCCTTCCTTCTGGAGAGCAAGGGGCCACAGCTTTGTAACCAACTCTTCTTCACTCAGTCGGTTTCAGGCTTTACCCTTATAAGTCTCCCATGGGTATGTTCACGTTTGACAACATCCTTCTTAAAACATGCTCGCTAGAAACTGCGCCCAGTACAGATCTGATGAGAACAAACCAGAAAAGGCGTCCCAGCCGTCTTCAACAATGGGATGGAAACATTCCCAGGGCTTACCTTGGCTCTGAGAAATCGGAGCCAGGAGCCAAGCTGGCCACGGACACAGGCAAGTTCCCAGCCCACAGAGAGCGCATCCAGAGGCCCAGCCCAGTCACTCGTAGGCAGCAAAGAGCACAGACCCCCATCTCCCCACGTCCTGCCCTGGGCTGTCACACCGCGAGCTTGACAAAGCTCTAGGACAAGTACAGCGTCCTTCCTGAAAACCAATTCTGTCAAGTCTTCACATAGGGCCTTGAGTCCCAATGTCCCTAAATTTGGGGAAACAGGCCTTGAGTCTAGGCCACAGGGAGAGGAAGCGACACAGAGTGAGTCCTAGCCAGTCCCAAGGACATCTCCCCCGTACTCACTCGGTTCCGCTCGCTGCTCACCACGCTGCTCTTGATGTGGCTGTCGTACTCCTGGAAGAGCTGGTGATAGGCCACCTGTAGCTGCGCCAGCTTCCGCCTAAGGAAAAGGAGCTTTTGCTGGAGAAACACACTGTCCTGGCTCGGCCACAGGCTTCTGTGCCTCCAACCCCACCCTGTTCCTCCTTCTCACGTCCACACACCAGAAAGGAGGCGGCCAGGGTGCCTCTGGGCCTGGAAGGCCATCAGCTCTGAGGCAGGCTAAATGCTTAGCATCTTTTTTTCTTAAAGCTAACGTTTTAAGAATAAGAGGAATGTCTGTAATACAGGGGAATTATCTGTACTCTTCGAAAGAGTCAGCTTCTGAAAAACACAGAAAGGCAGGAGGACTGGCCTAGGTTCAAGGAGACTAAGAGGCACGCCAAGAAAGCCGCACGTCCAGGTGGCGCTACAGAGCAGATGTTATCGTGCCGAGGGTGGATTGTTTGGGTGTGACGGCGCCAGCAAGGCCCCTCGCCAGGGAAAAAGCCGATGACCGACCGGCCCGTGTCCGTCCGGGGGGCGAGGCGCCACTCACTTCTCCTCCGAGGCGGCCTGGCGCTCCATGCGCAGGGCGGCCTCCACGCTCTGGCTCTGCATGCGCAGCTGGTCCACCTGCACGCTGTGCTGCTGCTGCAGGGCCTCCCGCTCGCTCTCCAGCTGCCTCGCCTGCTCGCTGGCGGCCCGGGCCCTGGCATGGGGGAAGCGGGGGGAGGTCACGGCGGGGGCTCCCGCCGCGCCGAGAAGCCCCGACAGCAGGAGGGTGGGAGCCCCTCAGCTTGCGGGGAGAGCACGGCCACGGGCGCAGGCGTGCCCACGACGTCCCGTCAACACAGAACCAGTTCGGCGCGAGAAAAGGAGAGGCTGTCCGTGTCAGGGTGGAAGCACTGTCACCAGAGATGGGACAACCGCACAGGGCCGGCTCAGGGGGGTAACTCTTTCCCTCCCACTCACTGTTCCAGAAACGATGAGGCGGCACCTGACCCACCTCGACGGCTCAGCGAGAGTCCCCGTGCATACACCTGAAGCGGAGCCTCGCCCCGGTCTGGCTTGTCTCTTCTCGCCTGGACCCCACCACCCCCATCCTCTGAGTGATATCACCCCACGGCCCCCAGTCTCCCACTTCCACACTGCTCCCTAGGTCTGCAGGCCCAGGCTCCAGCCATGTCATCCTGCTGGCCCAAGGCCTCACATAGTCCTGTCTGCAGAGGCAACGGTGGCTCCTTCTGGGTGGGAGAGGCCACCGGGGACGGTCACTGGTCCACTGTCTCTCCGCACCTGTCCAAATGCACTCAGCACACTGCCCTCTGTGATGGGACGTCGACTTCACCAGGTGGAACTGCCGTCCAGCAGGACGGGCCCAAGGCTCAGAGGGCATCCCTGTATATCAAGTCTGAAGCTCTGGAAATGGCCACACGGGATGATCTGAGATGCAAGCGAGGCCCTGTGTCCGTGCTGTCCAGCTCAGCATTTGTGGGCCCGACCGCACTGGGAGGGACACGAAACGACGTTGCTCAAGAGCCCAGAATTGCTGAAGTAAACATTCGTGTGAGGTCATTAACCAACCAAAGTTGCCTCTGGCTGTTTTTTTTAATGTACACAGAAAAAGGCACCAAACTGTACTGAAAACGATACATGTGATCTTAGAAAGCAGGAGGTAGAGAAGAGTCCACAGGGGAAAATACCAGAATGCGACGAACCAGAGGCCGCCAAGCTCAGCCTTCCGAAGCCCTTCTTCACGGTCTGCTTTCTAGATGGAAGCACGTTTACGTGGTCTCTCGTCTGGCTCTGATACTGGAAAACTCCTGCCCGCTCCCCTCACCCCCTTCAGGAAGGCGTCTCTGCCACCGCCCAGTGCACCCGATCACGTCCTGCAGTCAGAGAGCTGGACCCGCTGTCGGTGGGACCCATTTCTCCTCCTGGAGGGCAGCATGTGGGTGGCATGAGAGCGGGGGAGACACCCGTGCCCCTGGCCCAGTGATCCCACTCCGGGAACTCTGTCTGCAGAAAAGAGCAACTGGCAGGCCAGTCGAGTTAGCAGAGCTACTTGCCAAGCCGGCCCTCTGGTGGCACCCGGGCAATGGGCTGCTGAGGGTCCCTGACAACAACGTGACACTTTCCCTACTGACGAGGGTGGTCCCTGCGCCTGGACTGTTCATGTGACTGGGTGGTTTATGCAGAGCGGCTGCTTTGCTGGGGGGTCAGGAAGTTTGCTGTGTGCCTGGAAGAGGGGGCCCATGTGACCAGCGCCCAATAAGACCCATGCTGCTGAGTCTCGAGTGGGTTCCCTCGGTCTCCAGGGACGCATCTGTCACTGCTGGAGAAGGGAGAGCACTCGGCGGGCCCCTCACAGAAGGGAGGGAGGGAGCCCAAGACACCCCAACCTGTGTCTTCTGTCCTCACGGGTCCTGGTGCTTGTCCTCTCCCTGTAATAACTTTAGTTGTGAGAGCACGGAGTGCTCCTAGAGGATCACTGTGGATCACGGGTGTGCTCCCAGAGTCCCCCCAAAACGCTCCCTAAGGAAATGATCCAAGCTCCAGCCACTGGTCAGGGAGCCCAGAAGCTCCGCTGGGTTCCAGGTTCTCCAAACCCCTGTGTGCTCACACTCCACAGCTTCCAGTCCATTCTTTCCCAGAGGAACCCCCCCAGAGGCCCCGAAGGTGCCTCACTCGTCTCGGGCACCCCAACAGCAGCCCCTGGGGGGCTTTCCCTTCCCACTCACCTGCCCTCCAAAGCCTGCCGCTCCTTGATGGCGGCCTCCAAGCGACTCTGGCTCTCTTGGAGCTCCCCCAGCAAGGACGTCACCTGGGCTTTCACTGACGCCTTGTCCTCAGCCAACTGCTGTGTGAAAAAAAGCCACTTCCCGTCAGCGATGCTTTCTTGCCAGCTGCCTGCCCCCGGCACCCCTGAGCCGCAGGGCGGCCTGCAGGCACTGAGACGTCACCTAAGGGCTTCTCTCCCACCCCCAGCGCCACCACTCATCTGGCCTCTCGCCTCCAGAAGCTTCCTAACCCCGATGAGGCAACTGTCCTGGGACCCCACGGCCCCAAATCCCTCCTCACCCTCACGGACGCTAGCACAGAGCTGCCTCGAGTCTCGTGAGGCTGGCGAGCAGGCTGTGAAGACAGAGCCCAGCGAGAATCTCTCGGCCTCTGACACTTGCCGTCAGAGAGGAGACCTAAAGACGGTGCCAAAATATGCGCTCCACCCACAGGCCGAGGCCGCCAGAAGGAGCACTGAGATGGACCGATGCCGTTTCCAGAAGACCTATGCCAGTAACAAAACTCAAGAGCCGTCCAGACCCCCTGACGCCCATCCTCCCTCTTCCAACTGTCCACACCAGGTCCCCTACGACCTCAGGTCACTCAAGCCCAGGGTCGGCCTCGGTCCTCCGCATCCTGACCCCTCCGTAGCGACCGCCACTCCTGTCACCTGCACCCCCGCCCTGGGCTCCCGCACGCCATGCCGCCGCTCCTTCCCTTCTCTGCCGGGAGTGCGGGCCTGAGACCCTGGCTTCCCGTGTCCACAGGCCCGGGCTGGTCTGCAGGCCTGCCATCTCCCTGCAGGCTGACAGGATGGACCCCTCCCATGAGCCCCAGCCCGGCCGTCCGACCACCTGCCCCACGGATCCGCACGTGTGGCCGACAGCAGACCCCACTGGCTAGCGCCCTCCCCGCCTGTACCTGGCCTCCTCCTCCGCTGCCACCCCTGTAGGAGTTTCCTGAATCTTCTGTGAAGAATCACAAAGCGAGATGCTTCTGACAGCAGAAATGTGCTGCCTCCCAGTTCTGGAGGCCAGGAGTCCGAGAGCAAGGTGTGGGCAGGGCGGCTGCCTTCTGGGGGCTCTGCGGGAAAACCTGCCGGCGCTCCTTGGCCCATAGACACTTCACCCCCATCTCTGCCCCCATCATCCCGTGGCCATCTTCCCCGTGTGCCTGTGTCTATTCTCATAAGGACAGCAATCTTCGGATTTAGACCCATTCTGATCCAGCATGACCACATCCTAACTTTATTATTTTTTTTATTTATTCAAAGTTTTTTACTGTTTATTTATTTTTGAGAGACAGAGAGAGACAGAACACGAGCAGGGGAGGGGCAGAGAGACACAGAGCCCAAAGCAGGCTCCAGGCTCTGAGCTGTCAGCACAGAGCCCAACGCAGGGCTCGAACTCACCAACTGCAAGATCATGACCTGAGCCGAAGTCGGTTTAACTGACTGAGCCACCCAGGTGCCCCTTTTATTTATTTATTTTGAGAGAGATAGAGAGAGAGAGAACGTGCACATGCAAGCAGGGGAGAGGCAATGAGAGGGAGAGAGAGAATCCCAAGCAGGCTCCTCGCTGCCAGCAGAGCCCAATGGAGGACTCAATCCCATGAACAGACAGATCATAACCTAAACTGAAATTGGGTGAACACTTAACCGACTGAGCCACCCAGGTGCCCCTAACTTTATTACTTCTGCAAAGACCCTATTTCCAAATAAGGTCACATTCTAAGGTAAAGAGTTTAGGATGTAGACATTTGTTTTAGGGGGACACAATTCAACTCATAATATACCCCCTACACTCTACAATCTACACAAAACCAAATAATATGTCCCACTAGCACAGCTAGTGCATGGTCCCTTTCACACTCAGGTCAAAGCCCAACTCCTTCCACTGGCCCCATGAAGCCCACAAAACCAGCCCCTACCATGACTCTCCCACCCACTCCTCAGCCACTTCCATGCAGCCTCAGCCATGTTTGCCTGTTTAATGTTCCCTGAAAATGACAGGCATGCCCCTGCCTCAGGACCTTTGCACATGCCCCCCCCCACTCTAAAACATGGTTTCCCCGATACCCATGTGGCTCAGCCCCTCACTGTGTTCTGGTCCTTACTAGAAAGCACCTCAGTGAAGGTCTCCCCATTGAACAGTGCAAATATCCCCACAACCTGGCCTGTCACATTGACATCTCCACTTGGATATCCAGTAGTGCTCTCAAGACTAACCTCTCTTAAACTGTACTCCTGATGTCCCCCAAAAGCCAGTTCCCCCCACAGCCCTCCTTATTGTCAGCGGATGGCAAATCCATCCTCCAGCTACCAGGACAGAGACCTTGGAGTCCCTCTGGACTCCTGTGTCTCACGGCTCACATCTAACACATCAGGAAACCCTATCAAAATGTATCCCAGAATCTATTTGATGACACTGAGCAATTAACGCTGTTTTATGGAGGACGGTAGTACTGTGGTTAAGGCTTTCCAAAGCCTTCTCTCCCAGATGCATACTGCAGTATTTACAGATAAAATCATACAATGTCTGCAATTTGCTTCAAACTACCGGGGGAGCTGCTAGGTATCCACCCGATAATGAAAACACACGTCCACGCCCAAATGTTCACGGCAGCATTACTGGGGACCCCTGGCTGGCTCGGTCAGAGGTCGTGAGTTGGGAGCCCCACATTGGATGCAAAATTTATTTTGAAAAAATAAAACTTAAAGTAAAAAAGAAATACACGGCAGCATTACTCACAAGAGCCAAAGAGTGGAAATGAGCCAAAGGTCCATGAACTGATGAATGGAAAAACACAGTGTGGTATCTGTGCACGCTGGGTTATCGCTCAGCCATTAAAAGGCACGACACACATGTCCATGCTACGACATGGGTAAGCCTCGAAACCGCAATGCTGAGCGGAGGAAGCCAGAGGTGAGGGGCACTCGGCGGACGATTCCACTGGTATGACACGTCCGGCACAAGCGAACCCACAGACAGGACGCAGGCTGCAGAGTGCCGGCGGCGGGGGAGAGGGTGGGCGGTGACTGCTAAGGGGGATGAGGGTTCTTCTGGTGGGGGCGGGGGGGAAGGAAAATGTTTTGAAAGTAGAGAGTGGTAATGGTTCTACAACTCTACTGATACAGTAAAAAAACCCCACCGGATTCTATACTTGAAGAGGGTGACTTTTATGGTGTATGTATTTGAGCTCAGTAAACTGTTTAAAAAACTTCCAACCTACTGCTCCATGGGCTTCTCCAGCGGTGGGCACTCGGGCTGCGCCCGGGGTTTTGCTCCACTCGATGTACAAGATCTTCTATTAGATGCCCGCCTCGGGTGAGGCTGCTCAGCCAGGGGTGACCTGAATTTTCAACTTGAGGAGCAAATGCTTGTCAAAGCTGTCAGACTTGTTGGCTGAGAAACAGGGCTGCAGCCGCGATCCTGGCCACTGCTGGGAAACCAGCACCACCCCAGCATGGGTCCCGGGACCAGCAGGCGGGGACTCTTGGGGCTGCGCGGACAGAGGGCCTGAAGGCACTTAGCAAAAAGCACTGAGTCCATGTGCTCCAGGCTGCAATGGGCTGGATGGCGGCCCCAAAAGACAGCTCCACATCCTCGCCCCCAGGACCTATGAATGGGACCTGATTTGCAGATGCAACGAAGTTACGCCGAGGCCATCCTGGAGGAGATGGGGGGTGATCCGATGACTGCTGAGAACTACAAAAGAAATCAGCACAAAACAACTTTGACTCCATCCAAAGCCCTGCACTCAGGGCCCCGAACAAACTTTAACACGGCTTCTAACAGGCAAGGGCCGTGACCCCGCACTGGCATGTCTACCGAGGAAAGCTCAGTGCTGCCAAAATTGCGTGTTTCAGCCATCACCAGACCGACGCCCCCACCTCCGCTCATTGAGAGCATTTAATAAGAGGCCTCCCCACTGTGAATCCTTCCTTTGTCCCTTTGAAATGTCTACGTACCTCCTTTGTAGTCCTTTCTCAAGGACTTGGGAACCATTCCTTGGAAATGGACTCGTCGCAAAGGACAGGGCCTCAGAATGCCAGGCTCTGTGCAGGACGGGATGCTAACTTCCAGAACCGCCAGCTAGCCTTACCCATTTACTCTGAGCAACCCTTTGTGAGTTTTCGCTTGAGCCCCGGCTCCCTCTCCCCCCTACACCCCCTCACTCTTTAAGTGACAGTCACCTCTGCAAATCGCAATGGAGCTCAGCTCATCCCTCTGCTGTAATTACCAAATAAAACCTGTTCTCACCACCATAACTATCATCCAGCTGTATTTCTCTCTGACACTGGCGTCTTCATAAGAAGAGGAGAGACACACGGACAGACAGGGGAGAAGGCGAGGTGACCATGGGAACAGAGGAGGAGCGATGTGTCTACAGGCCACAGGAGGCCAAGCACCGCAAGCACAAGCCAGAGCAGGTAAAGTGACCTGGCCCGGGTTCTCCCTCGCAGCCTCCGGAAGGCACCAGTCCAGCCCAGACTTTGCTCTTGCACTTCTGGCCTCCAGGACCAGGAGGCAGTACATTTGTTTCTTGGAGCCACCCACTCTGTGGCCCTTTGTTATGGCAGCCCCAGGAACCTGGCACACTTCCTTGAGATCCCTGCCGGGCCGACGGCGTGATTCCCGGTGGGGCCGCGGCTTCACGTCTGGGGTGCAGAGACTGAGGATCTGAGGTCGGCCCCCCGGGAGCCCCGGGCCCACAGGACCGACCCCCTACTAAAGTCCCCAGACACCAGCACTCAGGGAAGCTTCCCCGGTGGCGCCCTGCAGGCATCGTCACGTGTCACCGTGGGACAGACCGCACTGCCCCACAGCCCCGCTGGCCAGGGACCTGGAAGCTCACTCCCGGTCTCTCCCGGACCCTGCCCTGTGCCCCTCTTGTCCTTGCTGATTCCAGCCTGTGTCCTCTCACTGTAATTAGCCGCAAGAGCCATAACCACGAGCATGACGGCTCTGCTGAGTTCCGTGGCCCTCCTAGTGAAGTACTGAGCCCAAGGGTGCTCTCGGGGACCCCTGAGCCCAGGTGTCCTCTGGGAACACTGGCGTCCCTGTGGTTTGCAGAACGCAGGTCCGGTGCCACAGGCAGCCAGAGGCCCCGGCCGGCCAGCTCCTGGGGAGGGACCCACCCTGCCCCTCTGCCTACCTTCTGGCATCTCTTCAGGTGTTCCACCTCCTGCAGGGCCTGCTCCCTCTGCCTCCTCAGGTCAAGCTTCTCCAGGCTCAGTCTCTCTACCAGCTTCCTGGCTTCCTGGAATTTCTGCATGAGGAACTCTTTCTCCTTCCTCTGGCTGCCTTGGAAACGCTGCAGCTCCTCGCAGCGCTCCCGAAGCATCTGGTTGCTCTGCCGGATGGCATCTGGCGACAGAGACGGTGGACGCGTGAGACCGGGCGGGCGGCACCCTCCTCCGTGTGCAACCTCTCACACAGACATGGCTTCAAAATGGTTCCTTTTATTTTGCGTCACATTCTCAGAATTAATGACGCTGATGATAAGCACCTAAATTTCTCCAAAAAGATACTAAACACATCAGCTTCACTCAAAAGTGTGTGCCAAATGCCACTCTGTTTGTGACTCAAACTCATTCCTACCCGGCCATCTGTACTGTGGCCAGGTCAGAGAGGCACATCTGCCCGCCCTGGGGCACTCAGTCACGGTCCCCGGCATCTGGAAATCCTAACCTGCCTGCAGACTCCTGGAAGGCCGCCAGGGGAAACTCCCTGCGCCGTTACTGACTGCAGCCTGGGAGGGCCAGGTCTGCGGGCCGCCTCCCTGAGCCTTGCCGGCCTCATGTGCATGTTCCACAGAGATAACCACACCCACCTCACGGGATGGGGAGGCCAAATGAAGAAGCACAGTGCCCAGGGCACAATAAACATGCAAGAAACAGCCAGTCCCCCCTCACCAGGCCAAAGGATGAGTGCGTGCAAAGGCCAAGGCAGTCAGCAGAGGCTGAGGAAAGGACAGCCACACACCCACGGACACCCTAGGCAGCAGAAGATGGTTGAGGGGTGACAAAACTGATCAGTGACACACGAAGGTTCTAGCAACTACAGAACCGTATGAGATAGGAACAGGCAATAGCTTCATGTCACCCTCTGGTCAAAACCTTTGACCAGCTAACCAATGCCCCCTGACGGATCATTCTTTCACTCAAACTACAGTGGCTCCTGAGCCTGGCTCCAAAGCCACTTTGTGCACTCTCCTGTCCCCATGTGACCCCTCCCCTGCGGGGCCTCCAGCCTCTCTCGTCCACCTCCACCTGTTGCAATCCTACTTGGTTCCCCGCCTAAGGCTCAACTCATAAGCTGAGGTAAAACTTTTTTTCTACTGAGGTAAAATTCACATAACATCGAATTCATCATTTTAACTATTGTAAAGTATACAGGCATTGAGTGGCTTTCATGTATTCACAAAGCTATGCATCTGTCACCTCTAGCTAGTTCCAGAACACTTCCACTCCCCCCAAAACAAACCTGTACCCACTGGCAGTCCCTTTCCCATTGTCCCCAGCCTCTGGCATCCACTTATCTGTTCCTCTCTCTGGATTCGCCCCTCCTGGACATGTCACATAAATGCACTCCTACACTAGCTTAATGCAACTTCTTCCATGACGTTTCCCCCCAAACATTCCAAGGGAAGCCTGTGTCCTCTCCCTGCCCCACCCTCCCCAGACACAATCATGGACATCATTGGGGAGCAGACACCTTCAGGGCCATGGGGGTTTGATCCAGGACCTGACACACAGCACCCATTTAACAGGAATGTACAGAGCTGACACCATGTGGAGCCAACACACTGAAGAACCGCCGGGCAGGCGCATATAAGGAGGCCGTGCAGCTTCAAGGTCTCTACCTGCTACTAAAGCCCGAGCTCCATGGGTGGGGGGCCGGTGGTGCCATAATCCCTCTACACCCAGCCTGACAAACTCTCGCCCCCCAACTTCCTCTTGCCAGAGCACTCTCCTGGGGACCAGCAGAGGCCACAAATGTAGCTGTGGCAGGTGAGCTATCTCTCCACTCCCAACCTGGCCGCCAGCTCTATGTGATCCCAACACAGCAAGGCATTTGACAACATTAGGGACATTGCTCGCTGTGATAACTGTAGGAGTGCTCGTGGCATCTAGGGGTATACGCCAGGGATGCTGCTCAACACCTGGTCACACCAGGACAGTCCCTAGATGTCTAAGTGTGATTACAATGCTGCGGAGAGCAGGAGAGCAGGTGCTGTCACGGGCAGGGCAGGCAGAAATGTGCCTGAGAGGCAAGGTGCAGGCCCCTGGGACCTGGAGAAGCTGCCCCACGATATAAGTGAGGACATGGCAGATGAGCGGATGGGGGCGGTGATGAAGACAGGAACGGCCTGGTTCCGGGAGCCACCGCCTGGCCTGTGGTAACGTCCCGCACCAGCTGGACCAGAAATCCCCTTTCCCAACTCTTAAATACTAAGAACAAACTGAGGGTTGAGGGCGATATAGGAGGGGGAGAGAGGGTGACGGGCACTGAGGAGGGCACTTGTTGGGATGAGCAGTGGGTGTTGTATGGAAATCAATTTGACAATAAATTGATTAAAAAAAAAATCCAAGGTACCTCAAAAAAAAAAAAAAAAGAGGGGCGCCTGGGTGGCTCAGTCGGTTGAGCGTTCGACTTCGGCTCAGGTCATGATCTCACCATTCCCGAGTTCAAGTCCCGCGTCGCGCTCTGTGCTGACAGCTCAGAGCCTGGATGGAGCCTATTTCAGATTCTGTGTCTCCCTCTCTGTCTGTGGCCCTCCCCTGCTCATGCTCTGTCTGTCTCTCTCTCTCAAAGATAAATAAACATTAAAAAAAAAAAATTTAAAAAAAAAAAAAAAGAAAAAAGAAATCCCCTTTCCCAAAGCAGCCAGCAGGCCCTTCCCGGGGCAGGCCACGCCTCATTCCCAGGACACGCCACGCCCCCTTCCCTGGGGCAGGCCACACCTCCTTCTCGGGACAGGTCACGCCCCCTTTCGGGGCTGGCCACTCCCAGGATGGTCAGTGCTTCATGATGGATCAGGAAGAGACAGAAAAGTCTGGCCACGTTGGCCCAACTTGGGACAACTCAGAACGGTGGCTCCGGCTCCAGAGCTCCCGGTTGGGTCGGCCTGCACCGCTGTCCAGCTTCTCCCCCAGCCCACCTCTCTTCTTCCCTGTCCTTCCCTTCCCCAGGATTGGTCCTATGCATGCGCACTCTAAATAAACGTCCTGCACGTTAATCTATACCTCAGAGTCCATTTCCAGAGAATTCTCACCAGAAACAAAAAGGGAAGATGGCTGAGTTTGAATCACTAGCTGGCTCTCAGGTTGTACCCCCACCTCAGACCCAGTAAAAGCAGACGCTGGGGCTGGACTGGGACCTCTGACATGTCACTCTGCACACCTACTATCCTCCTAACCTCGGAGCTCTTGATTCTCCTCCAGACAGCGCTGAAACGTCTCAGGAGCGCCCTGCTCAGAAGGTAGGTGGGGCATAGCTGGCTTCCCCAGAGAAGACTCTTCACCCAGCACGTCCTGGTCCCCTGCCGGGCCACCGCCGGGCTGCACCATCTCACACAGCTGACTCTTCCAGGGGGGCCTGCTCATCCAACAAGTCAGGGTCTGGAAGAACAGGGCATCAGAGGTGTCACGTGAGACCCTCCCCGGATTCTCTTACCTCGCAGGACAGGGAGCAGAGTCTGTGTGGGAGTTCTGGGGCCACACTTTAAGCAGAATGCCGGGCACTTTATCAAGTATAACAGGATGCTAAAGCGGGCTTTTCAGTCTAAGAAGGGGCATATACTTTCATTGCAAAGGGAGGTGCAGGCCCATATGCGGGATTAGAAAGGCCGTGGTCCAGCACCTGTTATAAACTCTGTCTAGCACCTGTTTCCAGGCTGTAAACTGAAATTAAGAATTTAGGGGTGCCTGGGTGACTCAGTTCACGGAGCGCCAGACTGTTCATTTCACTTCGGGTCATGATCTCGAGGTTCAGGAGTTCGAACCCCACGTCAGGCTCCATGGAGCCTGCGTGGGAGTCTCTCTCTCTCCTTCTCTCTCTCTCTCTCTCTCTGCCCCTCTCCTGCACTCTCTCTCAAAATAAATAAACTTAAAAAAATTTTCCCCAGAGAATGGAAATTAGAGAGACGATTATTTTTGTAGGGAGGTGTCAGTGTGCTGTGAATCCTACCTGCTACATACACCTCTGAGCAGGAGTGAAGGATGTCGGCCCCTTACCTAGTGTCGTGGGCTGAATGATGGCCCCCGACAAGATATGTCCACGTTCTGACCTTATTTAGAAAAGGAGCTTTTTGCAGATGTGAGTAAGTGAAGGATCTTGAGATGAGATAATCCCAGATTAGAGTGGCCTTAAATCCAATGACAAATGTCCTTTTAAGAGACAGAAGAGTGCGGCGCCTGGGTGGCTCAGTCGGTTAAGTGGCCGACTTCAGCTCAGGTCATGATCTCACCGTCTGTGAGTTCGAGTCCCATGTCGGGCTCTGTGCTGATGGCTCAGAGACTGGAGACTGCTTCGGATTCTGCGTCCCCCTCTCTCTCTGCCTTTCCCTTGCTCACACTCTGTCTCTATGTCTCTCAAAAAATAAAATAAAAAAAAAAACGCTAAAAAAAAAAGAGAGAGAGAAGAGAATAGACACAGAGAGAGAGAAGGCCGTATCACAACAAAGGCAGAGTGATGTGGCCACGAGCTAAGGAGTGCCTGGAAAACTGTCCCCTAGAGTCTGCAGAGGGAGCGTGGCCCTGCCGACCCCTTGATTCCAGAGTTGTGGCCTCCAGAGCTGGGAGAGGATAAATGTTTTCTTAGCCACTCCACTTGTGGTCATCGTTCACAGCAGCTCTGAGAAATTACGCCACCGAGTAAGAGGAGCTTCAAGGACACTGCTCAGACGACCTGGCAACATGGCGGAGGAGTAGGGGGCTCCAGTATTTCGCTTGCCCTTTAAAGGGGGACGACTGAAACCATTGTCTCTCTCTCAACTCCAAAAATCGGGGGGAAAAGGTGCTAGAGCTGACAAGAAACTAAGGCGAACACAGACACGGCCCAACTGAACTGTGAGTTTAATCTGGGTCGGATAAAACGAACTCGAACTCGGGAAGTTGAGCTGAGGGGAGGGTGAGCGTCTTCGGAGATAGCTGGGAAAGTGCCGACCGAACAACATCTGAACGAGAGGGCCAGAGCGGGTGAGACCACTACCATCCAGGCCCTAAATGCAGGGCTTTTGAAGAGAAGTTCAGTGGCAAACAGCAGCAATCCCCGCGCGCTGCTGGGACCGCACCAACCTCGTCCTGAGCCACTGGGACGCGCGCGGGAGGGACTGGCAGCGGGGACGCAGGCGGCGCCGCCTGCGGAGCACCTCTAACCCCGGCACAATTATAACGAAATCGGGGGGTGGCAGACGGCCGCACCACCGCGCCACCCTCGCCCAGCGCCTCCGGGGCGCGCGCGCTGCCGGGACAGGCAGGGGGGACTCAGGCGGCGGCTCCTGCGGAGCACCTCTAACCCCCGCACAGTTATAGCCAAATCGGGGGGTAGCAGAGGGCCGCGCCACCGCGCCACCCTCGCCCAGCGCCTCCGGGCACGCACTCTGCCGGGATAGGCAGCAGGCACCCAGGCAGCCCCAGGCGCGGCTCCAGTAAACCACACTAGGCTGGCGTGGGCGGTGGAGAGAGAACAGAAATAAAGGGGCGAATAAAGCCTCCAGGACTGGTGGCGCGGGTCTGGAGAGACGCCATTGTTGTCTCACAAGCCAGGAAGTCACCCCAGAAGCCATCCCTGCAGCAGTGGAGGCCGGACCCGCCTACACTAAACCACGCCCCTCCCAAACTATCAGCAGGAGCGACTGATCCAAGTGGAGATTGCTGCCTGGAGTAACGCCAGTCATTTCTTCTTTTTAAATTTATCCCTCCCTTTCTCATTCCTACCGATCCCCATCCCTGAGCTGGTCATCCAGGGTACTGACTGGCTTAATCATTTTTTTCGTTCTTTTTGTTTTTTGTTTTTTTGTTTTTTGTTTGTTTGTTTGTTTTGTTTGGGTTTTTTTTGTTTTGTTTTTTGTTTTTTGTTTTTTGTTTTTGTTTTGTTTTTTAACCCACTCTTTGAGGACATGTCCTACAACCTCTTCTTTACTTCCCTAGCCCTTTTTCTGGAATAACCAGGCCGTATAAGTTCATCTAGACGACATCGATCTTTATTCCTTTTCCCTCGCACCTGTCCTTATTCTGATTTCTATCAGTCTGGATTAAACCCTTTAGTCGCTCTACCTGGGCAAAGTCCATTTCCTTCTTCTCCCTGCACCAGTCATTATTCTGTCTATATATGCTCTGCCACCAGCACACTACATACCCTGTCCTTAACGTGTAGCTGTTACTTCAGGACATTGCCCTCAGAGAGTCACTTGTTATTTTTTTCTGTTGTGAACTGCTTGTCTGCACCATTTGTCGGTACGTTTGAGTATTTCTGTGTTCTGTGTGTCTGTCAGTTTTCCTTTCCAGGGCAACTTCAAGAAACAACCCATAACACATCCAGCCAAAATGACGAGACGGAAGAATTCTCCTCAAAAGAGTCTACAAGAAGCAGTGACAGCTCAAGAATTAATGAAAAGAGATATAAGCAACATAACAGAACTTGAATATAGAATGTTAATCATAAAACTAATTGCTGGCCTTGAAAAAAGCTTAGATGAATGCAAGGGGTCCTACGAGGCAAAGTTCAAAGACCTTAAAAACGGTCAGGAAGAATTAAAGAAGACATTGGAAGAAATACAGGGGAAACTGGAAGCAACCACAGCACGGATTGAAGAGGTAGAGGAAAGAGTTAGTGCATTAGAAGACAAAATCATTGAAAAAGAGGAAGCAGATAAAAAGAGAGAGAAGCTGATCCAGGAACAGGAAAGGAGAATTCGAGAGCTGAGCGATGCAGTCAAAAGAAACAATATCCGTATCATAGGAGTTCCAGAGGAAGAAGAGAAAGAGAAAGGAGTCGAAGGGGTTCTGGAACAAATCATTGCTGAGAACTTCCTCAACATGAGAAAGGAAACGGGCATGGAAATCCAAGAGGCACAGAGAACTCCCCTCAGACGTAACTTGAATAGACCTTCTGCACGGCACATCATAGTGAAGCTGGCAAAATACAAAGATAGGGAGAGAATCCTGAAAGCAGCTAGGGACAAAAGAACCCTAACATACAAAGGGAGACCTATAAGGGTAGTAGCAGACTTATCTACGGAAACTTGGCAAGCCAGAAAGGAATGGCAGGACATCTTCAATGTGATGAGCAAGAAGGACATGCAACCAAGAATTCTGTATCCGGCTAGCCTGTCATTCAGAATAGAAGGAGAGATCAAGGTTTTTCCCAACAAACAAAAACTGAAAGAATTTATCACAAATAAGCCAGCACTGCAAGAGATCCTGAGGGGCACTCTATGAAAACAAGGAGGCAAAGAATACAAACTACCAGACACAGCCTTACAAACATGAAACTTACAGATAATACAGTGACTGTAAGCCCATATTTTTCAATATTAACACTGAATGTAAATGGACTAAATGCGCCAATCAAAAGACACAGGATAACAGAATGGATTAAAAAACAAGACCCATCTATTTGCTGTCTTCAAGAAACTCATCTTAAACCTGAAGACACCTTCAGATTGAAAGTGAGGGGATGGAGAACTATCTACCATGCTACTGGAAGTCAGAAGAAAGCCGGAGTAGCCACACTTATATCAGACAAATTAGACTTTAAAATGAACGATGTAATAAGAGATGAGGAAGGACATTATATAATAGTCTCAGGGACCATCCAGCAGGAAGAGCTAACAATTGTAAATATCTACGCACCGAATTTGGGGGCACCCAAATTTGTAAAACAACTAATTACAAACATTAGCAACCTCATCGATAAAAACGTCCTAATAGTAGGGGATCTCAACACTCCACTCTCGGCATTGGATAGATCAACAAAACAGAAAATCTCCGCAGAAACAATAGCCCTGAATGACACATTAGGACAGATGGGCCTCACAGACATCTTTAGGGTCCTTCATCCAGAAGCAAAGGAATTTACATTCTTCTCATCTGCACACGGTACATTTTCCAAGATAGACCACATTCTGGGGCACAGGGAAGCTCTGAATAAATATAAAAGAATTGAGATCATACCGTGTACAGTGTCAGACCACAATGCTTTGAAACTTGAAATCAACCACAGGAGAAAGCCTGGAAAATATCCAAGAACATGGCGGCTAAGAAATAACCTACTAAAAGATGACTGGGTCAACCAAGCCATCAGAGAAGAAATTAAAAAATACATGGAAACAAATGAAAATGAAAATACAACAATCCAAACGCTCTGGGATGCAGCAAAGGCAGTCCTGAGAGGGAAATATATTGCAATCCAGGCCCATCTCAAGAAACAAGAAAAATCAATAACACAAATTCTAACAGCACGCCTAAAGGAACTAGAAGCAGATCAACTAAAACAACCCAAGCCCAGCAGAAAGAGAGAAATAACAAAGATCAGAGCTCAAATTAACCATATGGAGACAGAAAAGGTAGTGGAACAGATCAATGAAACCAAAAGCTGGTTCTTTGAAAAAATAAACAAAATAGACAAACCTCTAGCCAGGCTTCTCAAAAAGAAAAGAGAGAGAACTCAAATAAATAAAATCGTGAATGAAAAGGGAGAAATTACAACCAATCCCTCAGAGATACAAGCAATCATCAGAGAATACTATGAAAAATTATATGCCACCAAACTTGGCAATCTGGAAGAAATGGACAGCTTCCTAAATAGCCACACGCTACCAAAACTCAAACGGGAAGAAATAGAAAATTTGAACAGACCCATAACTAGTGAAGAAATAGAATCAGTTATTAAAAACCTCCCAGCAAATAAAAGCCCTGGACCAGATGGCTTTCCTGCGGAATTTTACCAGACATTTAAAACAGAGTTAATTCCTATCCTCCTCAAGCTGTTCCAAAAAATTGAAACGGAAGGAAAACTCCCGGACTCATTCTATGAAGCCAGCATCACTTTGATTCCCAAACCAGATAGAGACCCAGCAAAGAAAGAAAATTACAGGCCAATATCCCTGATGAATATGGATGCAAAAATTCTCAACAAGATACTAGCAAATCGAATCCAACAGCATATAAAGAGAATTATCCACCATGATCAAGTAGGATTCATCCCTGGGTTGCAGGGCTGGTTCAATATTCGCAAATCAATCAACGTGATACATCACATCAACAAAAGAAAAGATAAGAACCATATGATCCTGTCAATAGATGCAGAAAAAGCATTTGACAAAATACAGCATCCTTTCTTAATAAAAACTCTCCAGAAAGTCGGGATAGAAGGAACATACTTAAACATCATAAAAGCCATATATGAAAAACCCACAGCTAATATCATCCTCAATGGGGAAAAATTGAAAGCCTTCCCCCTGAGATCAGGAACACGACAGGGATGTCCACTCTCGCCACTGCTATTTAACATAGTGCTGGAAGTCTTAGCATCAGCAATCAGACAACAAAACAAAATAAAAGGCATCAAGATTGGCAAGGAGGAAGTCAAACTTTCACTTTTTGCAGATGACATGATACTTTACATGGAAAACCCGACAGAATCCACCAAAAGCCTACTAGAACTGATTCATGATTTCAGCAAAGTTGCAGGATACAAAATCAATGTACAGAAATCGGTGGCATTTCTATACACCAACAATGAAGCAGCAGAAAGAGAAATAAAGAAGCTAATCCCTTTCACAATTGCACCAAAAACCATAAAATACTTAGGAATAAACCTAACCAAAGATGTGAAAGACCTCTACACTGAAAACTATAAAAAATTTATGAAGGAAATTGAGGAAGACACAAGGAAATGGAAAAACATCCCATGCTCATGGATTGGAAGAATAAATATCGTCAAAATGGCAATACTACCCAAAGCAATCTACACATTCAATGCAATCCCAATCAAAATTGCACCAGCATTCTTCTCAAAGCTAGAGCAAACAATCCTAAAATTTGTATGGAACCACAAAAGACCTCGAATAGCCAAAATAATACTGAAGAATAAAACCAAGGCGGGAGGCATCACAATCCCAGACTTTAACCTCTACTACAAAGCGGTGGTCATCAAGACTGTATGGTATTGGCACAAAAACAGACGCATAGACCAATGGAATAGAATAGAAAACTCAGAAATGGACCCGCAAGTATATGGCCAACTAATCTTTGACAAAGCGGGAAAATGTATCCAATGGAAAAAAGACAGCCTCTTTAACAAATGGTGCTGGGAGAATTGGACAGCAACATGCAAAAGAATGAAACTAGACCACTTTCTTACACCACTCACAAAAATAAATTCTAAATGGATAAAAGATCTGAATGTGAGGCAGGAAACCATCAAAATCCTAGAGGAGAAAACAGGAAAAAGCCTCTTTGACCTAAGACGCACCAATTTCTTACTCGACATGTCTCCAAAGGCAAGAGAATTAAAAGCAAAGATGAACTATTGGGACCTCATCAAGATAAAAAGCTTCTGCACGGCAAAAGAAACAACCAACAAAACGAATAGGCAACCAACGGAATGGGAAAAGATCATCGCAAATGACATATCGGATAAAGGACTAATATCTAAAATTTATAAAGAACTTACCAAACTCCAAACCCGAAAAACAAACAACCCAGTGAAGAAATGGGCGGAAGATATGAATAGACACTTCTCCAAAGGGGACATTCAGATGGCCAACAGACACATGAAACGATGCTCAATGTCACTCAGCATCAGGGAAATACAAATCAAAACTACACTGAGATACCACCTCACACCAGTCAGAGTGGCTAAAATGAACAAATCAGGAAACTATAGATGCTGGCGAGGATGTGGAGAAGTAGGCACCCTCCTACACTGTTGGTGGGAATGCAAACTGGTGCAGCCACTCTGGAAAACGGTGTGGAGGTTCCTCAAAAAAATGAAAATAGAGCTACCCTATGACCCAGCAATAGCCCTGCTAGAAATCTACCCAAGAGACACAGGAATGCTGATGCATAGGAGCACGTGTACCCCAATGTTCATAGCAGCACTTTCGACAATAGCCAAATCATGGAAAGAGACCAAGTGCCCATCAACTGACGAATGGATAAAGAAGTTATGGTACTTATATACAATGGACTACTACGTGGCAACGAGAAAAAATGAAATCTGGCCATGTGTAGCAAGATGGATGGAACTGGAGGGTATTATGTTAAGTGAAATAAGTCAGTCAGAAAAAGACAGATACCATATGTTTCCACGAATAGGTGGACTTTGTGAAACTAAGCAAAAACCAGGGGGAGGGGAAGAGGGGAAAGAAAAAAAAGACACAAAGAGGGAGGGAGATAAAACATAAGAGACTCTCAAAGACTAAGAAAAAACTGAGGGTAAGGGGGATGAGGGAGGGGGGAGAGGGGGTGATGGGCATTAAAAAGGGCACATGTTGGGATGAACACTGGGTGTTATATGTAAACCAATTTGGAAATAAACTATTATAACAAAAAAAAAAAAAAAAAATTAATAAAATATTTAAGAC
The DNA here is from genome assembly GCA_030068075.1 of Paguma larvata. Taxonomy (NCBI): domain Eukaryota; kingdom Metazoa; phylum Chordata; class Mammalia; order Carnivora; family Viverridae; genus Paguma; species Paguma larvata. Next base: position 121,813,375 of record CM057830.1, on the reverse strand, counting down.
CCTAAAAAAAAAAAAAAAAAAAAAAAAAAAAGACACTGCTCAGAACCTCATGAGTGCTCCCTGGAGCTGAGGGCTAGAAGGGGACATCCAGCGTCTGCCACGCTCTGAGGGATCTGAAAGTGGGAGCTGGACTTACAGCCTAAGAGAGCAGGCTGAGCTGCACGCACTCTCCCGTGGACTAGACAAGTCGGCCATGTGGGGCAGCACTAGCCTGGAGCCCTTATAAATTCGGCCCAAGAAAACAGACTACCTGGAGGAGGAAGCCAATCCCAATACAAGTTTCCAGGAGCAGGCCCGCGCTGAGAGAGGACGGCTTTCACACCGCGAAAACTATTACACGGCTACTGCTCCCCTGAACGCCCCGCTGAGCCATCTCTCCACAGGATCTGATGAGCCACCAGTCCTTCCCTCGGCTTCCAGAAAAGCCCACTCTCCTGGTTCTCCTCCTACTTCACTGGCTGCTGCTGCTCAGGCTCTTTCACTGGATCCTCCTCACCAAGCCACCCTATCATGTTGTGGTGCCCCAGAGCTCTGTTCTGGGGTCTCTTCTCTAACCTCAGTCACCCCAGTACAGAGTTCATTCAGCCTCTCAGCTTTAACCCCCATGCCCTTGTTGATGACACCCAAACCCAACATCTCCACTTGGATATCCAGTAGTGCTCTCAAGACTAACCTCTCTTAAACTGTACTCCTGATGTCCCCCAAAAGCCAGTTCCCCCCACAGCCCTCCTTATTGTCAGCGGATGGCAAATCCATCCTCCAACTACCAGGACAGAAACCTCAGAGTCCCTCTGGACTCCTGTGTCTCACAGCTCACATCTAGCGCATCAGGAAATCCTGTCAAAATGTATCTCAGAATCCATCTGATGACACTGGGCAATCAATGGTCACTATCTTAGGTGGGATGTGGCATCATGTTTATGTTATGTTTTTTAATCCTTTCTTAGAGATGCATGCTGAAATACTTACAGGTGAAATTATACAGTGTCTGGAATTTGCTCCTAGGCATCTATCTCCCTGGGAGAAACAAAAACACGTGTACACACGCAAATGCTCACAGCAGCATTAGTCACAATAGCCAAAGAGTGAAAATGACCCAAATCAGTCCATCGACTGATGAGTTAACAAAATCCAATACATTCAGTTGCCAAAAAATGGACAAGTCTTGCGAACATTACACTAAAAGAAGCAAAAGACCACATGTTGTGTGATTCCATTTATGTGATGTCCAGAACAGACAAATCCATAGAGACAGAAAGAAAGATTGGTGGATGCTTAAGAGCTGGGAGATATGGGGCGATGAAAGTGATAGCTAACGAGTACCAAGATGTGGGGCTTTTCTGGAGTCATGAAAATATTCTGAGGTAGTGGTGATGGTTGCACAAGTCTGGATATATTAAAAACCAGTGAACTGTACACTTTAAATGGGTGAATTGGATGGTATGAGAATTATGTCTCAATAAAGCCATTATTGAAAATAATAATAATGAGAGATGCGTGTGAGAAGTATGAATTAAAAGTAGCCATGGGGCGCCTGGGTAGCTCAGTCGGATGGGCGTCTTGACTTCGGCTCAGGTCATGATCTCATGGTTTGTGAGTTCGAGCCCCAGAGCCCCAGAGCCCCATGTCCGGCTCTGTGCTGACAGCTCAGAGCCTAGAGCCTGCTTCGTACTCTGTGTCTCCCTCTCTCTCTGCCCCTCCCCAACCTGTGCTCTTGTCTCTCTTTGTTTCTCAAAAATAAATACATGTAAAACAAATTAAACAAAAGTACCCATGAGTTGACAACTGTCAAAGCTGGGAGGTGAATACATGGGATTTGCTATACTATAATTTCTACTTTTGTACATCTTTGAAATTTTTCATAATAAAACGCTCAGAGCACCATCTCTCATCTGGATTACTGACATAACCTCCTAAAAGGTCCCCCTGCTCCTACCCCCTGTCCCCTATAATTTGTTCTCCCCACAGGAGCCAGATTAGCCTAACAGGTAATTCTGATCATGTCCCTCGTCTACTCTGTTCCCTACCACAGTTCCCCGTTGCCCTCCGTGTAAAAGCCAAGGTCTCTAAAACGGCCTGCAAAGCCCTGAACTATCTGGTGCTTCATTGCTTCCTCTCCAAGTATTCTCCCCTCACTCACTCTACTCCAATCATAGTGGCCTCCTTGCCGTTCCTCGAACATGACAGGACGGCTCATCCATCCCCAAGTCACAGAAACGGGTAGACAAGGAATCGTTTGGCAAAGTAAGACACATGAAGTAAGATACGTAGCTGCCAAACTATATTTGAGGCTTTTTTAAAGAATTTAACAACCTCCAATGCAGTCAAGTTTGATGAACAGAAAATGTCTCAGAGTCATTCACGAAGCAGGGGTGTGGTCAGACTCCGCGGCGGTGGCGAAGGGAGAGGCGGAAACAGTCCCACTCGCCACCAAGGTAACTTAGCCCCTGCATCGGCCCGCCTCAGCCGGTGCGCTATAAGCAGGCAGCAGAAATGGGCCGGAGCCCAAAAGGAAGAGGAAGCCTGGATGTCCGGGGGAGTCTCGGAGGCAGCGGAACGCCCACCAAAAGTGCCCTTAGGGAAGAGGACCACACCTGTCAGCAGAGTCGGTCCGACGTGAAAAGGCGAGGAATGGCGAGCAGCTAGCACTCCTCGGGCCCGGGCGCTCCGAGAAAGTCCAGGTTCTGCGGTCACCCTTCCCTTCTCCCGCTGCCGAAATTCACACTTCCTGCTTCCTGTGTCGTAGCTGTGAGATCCGGAAGTAAAACACGCTAACCCCTCCCCCCCCGCCACCGCCCAGGAGCCGGCAGAGATGTGGCAGAGGCTGCTCCCGAGGGGAACCCGAGCCCATCAGCCTTGGCCGGCCCACAGGACGCTCCAGTGATACGCAGCACCTGGTACTTTTGGGGGCGTCGCGACCTACTCACACCCTCGTCTCTCAGGCGGTGGTCTCCAGCCTCCGGGAGCTGAGCCGCCCCGCCCCCGCCAGGGGAGGAACTAATAGAGAGCCTACGAGCTACAGAAGGCCCCGCCCTGGAACAAGGTCAAGGAGGTGTGGCCTCACTGCCGGCGGAAGTGGACCCCTCCACGAGGGTGCAGAGCCGTCCGGGACGGGCGAAAAAGCTGAATTGTAGTACTGGGCGGAGCTAGCGATGGGTACGCGGGCGGACAGCGTAGAGTTGCACGCGGACCCACGAGGCAACGAGGACGTGGCGCAGCGGCAGCAGGGACAGAAGGCGCCACACAGCCGGGCGGCCTGCACAGGTGCCCAAGGGGCGGGGCGAGCCAAGGGACGGAGCTTAGCGCGGCGGGGACGGCCCCGCCCATCGTGGGGTGCGCGCGCACCTCCTCGCGCCCGTGCTCCGCCCCGCCCATGGGGGGGAGGGACCCTCTGAGGCCCCGCCCACACGCGTCGCCTGAGGCTGGTCAGCTCAGCTTAGGCGCCCGCCCCCTCTGGTTAAATGAGCCGGCGGGGCACAGCCCCCGGAAACGGCCTGGGATTCAGGGGCTTGGAGCACGGCGTTCGACGGCGGCTAGACGCAGGTAACGTAGTGGCCAGGCGCCGCGCCAGTGGAGGAACGTGCTGTACCGCGAGGCCCTTTGATTTGCCATGCTTGGGAGCGGGGCCGGATCGAGAGGGTTTAACTAATCTCAAAGTCCCCTGCATCCCTCCGTTGGACCCCTGAGGAGGTAGAGACCCTGAAAGGGGCGGCGACTTGCCGGTGTCTCCCAGCTTGGCAGGAGGAGCGCTGGAACTACTTTCCGTCGTCTGCATGGTCTATCATGCTCCCGCTCATTGTCCAGTTTCCGCTGGAGTCTGGGGTGAATTGGTCCTAGGCAGGTTATGCAGCGCCCCAGCAGTTTTCCGTAGTCCCGCAGAATTGAGGCTCTTGCTGGTATCCTCCAGTGCTTTGAGTAATTTTGTAAAGTATGCCCTGAAGAAAAGTTGCCTGGATAGTATGGTGGGAGCCCAGAGCCTGGCAGTTTCTAACCCCCCAGCCATCCTATTCCCCAGCCATTCAGCAAGTGGTTCCAATAATCAAGCATCGCTGGGTGAGATCCCAAAGGACCCCTCCGGAAGGGGACCAACTTCTCAATCCTCTTATGTTCTTGTGCCTTGTCAACGAGCCTTTCTTTAACCAGAGAGCATCATGGCAGAGCAGGTGGCCCTGAGCCGGACCCAGGTGTGCGGGATCCTGCGGGAGGAGCTGTACCAGGGCAATGCCTTCCATCGATCTGATACACATATCTTCATCATCATGGGTGCATCGGTGAGTCTCCCCACAGGCTCCACATCTTAAAGAGGCTTAGAGTGTGACATTGCCTCAGGTCCCTTCCTGCTGGGTGCCTGGGCTTTCCCAACTCATTGTCATGGGGCCCCAGGGGCTCCACTCTCTTGGGCCCTCCGTCTTGCTCCTGCCTGTGTGCCACTGTCATCCCAGTACCACCCAGTATACACGCACTGCCAGGCAGTTGACTATAGGCCCGCATCCTGGAGCCGGAGGTCCTTAGAGACTGTCTAGTTGGACTTTTTCCTTCACCAGGAAAACCGAGCTGCAGACAGGGGAGGCTGTTAATTTTGGATCTTTTTCCAACCTCTTTGTGACTTGACAGATGTCACACAGTTCCAAAGGCAGGATCTGAGCCCCGAGTTCCACCTTGTCTCTCTCTCTCTACCACAAATTTCTCAGGGGCGGGTGCGGGGGGGGACACTCAACCTTCCTTTAAATACCATGTCATTACCCAAACTTCCAACGCCTGCTGAGGAGCTATGACCCGTCCCAGCTCATTGTTTCGCCTGTGGAACTGCCATTTTGGTCCTAAAGGTCAAAGGCAAAGAGGTATAGCATGTGAACTGGACATGATGGAGGGTGGGGACAGGAGGGGGCGGGGGGTGCCTAGTGGAGCCACGACCCCCTCAGACTAAAGCACCCCACCCGCGTGCCATGTGGAAACCAGATCTGCTGGGTGGCAAGGTGAGCTGCCAGGGCGTCATCTCCAAGTAAAAGCGATCTCTCTTCACTTTCCTCCTGGGCAAGACCCACAACCTGCTAGCCATCGCGTGAGCATTTCTGCCAGTAACTGATTGTATAGTCTCAAGCAGGAATTCTAACAAAGTAGCTGACTCTTGACTGAGTACACATTGTCTCTCTGTCCTTCCATATCAACGTCCTCTTAGCTCTGGAAGAACTTGGTTCTTTGTTCATGTATCATATGCAGAGCCTCTCCTTGCCAGCTTTTGTGATTCTGATCAGAACTCAGAAAGGGAGGGCAGGACGAGACAGTGCTGTGGGGAAAGGGGAGGGCTCTGCCAGAGGTGGGGAAGGGCAGGCCACCCCTTGCACTGTCCTCTGACTCCATAACCCCAAGAGTGGGGGGGACCCAGGGAGGTGGGGAGCAGCCTTGGTCTCTACCCTGGCCCTAGCACATTCTCCTTCGAGGAGCCATACCTGCATTGGCCACAGACCTTCACACCTAGGACTCTGACCATTAGGCTCTTCGTTCAAGAAACAAGTCGGAGCAGAAAGCTACTCAGGACCCTTCCTCTTCTTCCCCCGTCCGCATAGCAGCCCGGCATGGCATGCTACACTAACGGACCCCAGGCCGCAGCAAATGGCCTATGACTCCAGGCTCTCAACTCTTAGATGCTTTACTGAGAGCATCCAAGCTTGCTGTGTGACTGGCCAGTGTCTTTCCTCTCTGAACTTCAGTGTTTCCACATAGCAAATGAGAGCTTTTGAAACAGATGCCAAGGGACCTGAAGCTGAGCTAATTCCCTGACTCTTCACTGCGTTCGCCTGTGGCCAGCTTGGGGTTGGGCAACTTCTTTTTGCAATTGGTAGGGTTCCCCTTTGCTCTCCTCTGCTCTGAGAGCAACATCTAGAGGCTTCCAGGGCCGAAATGGGAAGTACCACTACGGCGGGGCGGGGCGGGGGGAGGACCCCTTGTCCCGAGTCGTTTCGCCCTTCCTCCTGCTCAAGGGGGCTGGGGCCGGGTGGGCGGGCCCCCTGTGCACAAGCAGCATCTAGAACAGCTCCTGCTACCTGATGCCTGCCTTATCCTTGTAAGAGATAGGGAGAGTGGCGCTGGAGGCGCGGCGTGCCAGAACCCGCTCTTCCGGGAAGCCAGCAAGCTCCCTGCCCATTCGCCCATCGCGTTGTAATCAAATGCCTTCTCTGCAGTATCGTGAGCACGGGCCCTGCCTTCTTTGTGTGACCCGTATGCTGGGACGAAGGGACCCAAGGGGAGTTAGCAGCCGAATAAGAGCTCGAGGTGGTGCATGTGACAGAAAACAGAAACAGGCCTTTGTGTCCCCGGCCACGTCCAGTACACAGTTCCCATGAGGAGGGCCTTCAGAATGAGGGTTGTAGAGCCAGGATTGGGGAGCATTCCATGTAAAGAGAGGAGCAGGTGCAGAGCCCCCAGTGGCCAGCAGATGCCCCAGGGCAGGCTGGGCCCACAAGGCCACCCTCTGTCCCTTCCTCCTTCCTCACCTGCTTACCCACCCCTCACTCTCACGCCCGGCCTCCTTCCTAGGAGTGCCCTGATGTTGACTCACAGAGTTACCCGATGGGCTTTGAGCTGCTCTCTGTTCCTCCAGTGTGGCCACTCGCCCTCCCCGCCCCGCTCAGGACTCCTACGCCCAGCCGGGAAAGGAGTGGAGGTACTTACTGTACCCGTCTGGAAAGCTTCGGAATGAAAGAAACAAGTTTCTCTTCACAGACCAGTGTTGGAGGGAACCTTGGGCCTGGCAGGTCACATGCTCCCCCAGCTGATAGGACCTGGGACAGGCCAGCAGACTCTCCTCCACAGAGGATGGAGAAGGGGATGGAGGGGCAGGAGAGAGAATAGCTCAGGGAGCGCGCCTGGGCAGAATTGGCTCACTGCAGGGTTCTCGGCGAGCCCCTCACCCCTCTGGACCTCAGTCTCCCCGCCCGAACCGCAGGGGTCGTGGACTTGATGAGTGCTTGAGCCTCATGTCAGTATGGGACTATGCAAGGGATGGCCTGGAGGTCCTAGCCCCTCTCTCTTTTGGGGACATTTCTGGGTCAATAAGATTCTTGCTGTGTCATGATGACCTTGGCACTTCCCCAAAGGCCCGATGATTCATGAGCCCCAGGGTGTAGGAGGGAGGCCCTTTTGTTGGTTTTGTGTCTGAGCCTACCTCCGCAGCCCGCAGGTTCTCCCCAGCTGTCAGGAGCCAGCTGGGCCCCAGCCAGGGCCCAGCCTCCACCCCAGAAGGCCAGGCAGATCCTTGACCCAAGTGACCCTCAGGGGACCTGGATGGCCTACCCCTCCCAGGCCTCCAGCTGGCAGCCAGTCTGTGAAGCTGTCTGCTGTACCCTCCGCCGTAAAATTCTCACACACAGATGCCAGCGGTGGTTCAGGTTCATAACACTAGAAGCTGAGGTCAAGTCTAGGCGGTGACACGCAAGTGGTGGCCTAAGTCCCTTTGCTCTAGCGGGGACAGATGTCAGAAGCTGGAGATGTTAACGAGGGCCTGCTTCTCCTGCTAAGTCACCACAGGTCCCGGGGCAGCTCTTTCCCCACTGTGGTCCTCAGGCAAAATGAGAGGGTTGGGAAAGACAAGAGGCTTCCAACCGCATTTCACCCAGAGTCCCTGTGATCCCCCCTCCCCCGCTCGTGGCATGCTTAGGTTTGGTCGATGTCTTCCCACGTTCCTTCTTGCAAAGGAGTCTGGTCTAGGCTGGCGGGGTGGGTGGCCCACCTCCCCTCCCCATGAGGAGGAGCAGCCGCCAGAACCCCTACTACTGTCGTGGGTCCCACCTCACCTCACCTCTCCCGTGGATGATGTGGAGCCCAGCAGGCCTCTGGTCTCAGGGACTGAGCTGAACAAGGCAAGCAGGTTCCGAGGCTGGTTAATCCCAAGGGGAGCAGCGAGAACAAACAGCTTAGGGTGTTGGGCACCGTGACTCAGCAGACAGGAGGCTAGTCCCCTGCCACCAATCCATTGCCCGCAGCCTGTCCCGATTCCTGTCAGCCTACTGGAATTTGATCGTAAGCAAACATTACCTGCCACAAGGGAGGTTGGGAGGTGTTTGCGGGCCGTGGTTCGGATTGTTTCTCCTGGGGGCTGGTCCCCAGCAAGCCGGTCCTCTCTGGAGCACGCTGGGCCAAAGTGACCTGAGCGAAGTCTCCCCCCAGCCCCACCAATGGGTCACCGTGAGGAGTGCCGTAGTGGAGGCTGCTGGGCGCTGAGGGACATGGACAGGGAGCTCACATCCCAGGCTGGAGGTTGGAGTGGGACCTTGAAGGACCAGCGACAGAAGCCATCTGAAGGTGGCAGTTAACAACAGGGACTGACACCAGATTCCTTGGAAGATCAGTTGTGAACAGTTGGCAGACATGGGCAGGGGCACCAACACAAGGAACCCTGGTTTGGGAACCACCGACTTTGGGAGTTTGGGGTCGCAGTGGAGCCTGGAAATGACCCAGGCAGATGACAAACACATGCCTGTGTGGGTTCAGTGCTCACTAAAGTCTGGGCAGGAACAGGCACTTGGAGTGGTCCTCATGCAGGTCCTGCCCCAAAGCCCTGGGGGGATGTCAGGTCGCCCAAGGAGCAAAGAACAGGAGGGAACTGGAGCGTACGAGGCACCCCTGAGCCTACGTGCGCCCCCACCCAGCGTCGGGATCTCCCACCTAGGAGCCCCCTGGGTGCCTTCCTAACTGCTCGCCTCTGGGGGCCATTTAGCCAGGCCGAAATTGCTTTGGTTCTGGTCACATGGCTTCCATTTTGCAGCTCTTCATAGAAATGAATTTATCTGGTAGTTGCATTGTTTCTAAAAGGTGATTTCACATTGAATATACAGGTCCTCATCCCTGGAGTTAGTTTCTCTGCCTGGGGCAAGTCCAGTACACCCCAGCCTGGCTTCCTCTCTCCCCAGTGACTGGCAATGCGTGGTGACGCGTGGGTTCCTGCCCTGGGCCCATCCCACGCTCTAATTGTAGGGTGCACAGATGAAAGGGCTCTCTGCTCCTCTGTTCTTCCAGAGCCTGTGACCTTTCTTGCCCCTGCCTCTTCCACCTGGACTAGAGAATTCCTTTGTCAGATTACAAATTTAAATCCTACTGGGATGGCTATGGCAAGGGAACCGGAGCACGGGGACAAGGAACTCGGCGATTCTTTCTGGGGAGTCGTCTGTTGAATTTGTGAGATTTGCCATGTTGGGGCTCGAAGTTGCCTTTTGTTCAACACCCTTTCATTTTGGAAAATTTCACACATGCACAAAGTCAACAGAATGGTGCGATGCATGGCCACTGTCCGTTGACTTGGATTGAGTTTGTTTCATTTTGTTTTCAGGGTTTTCTCCTTAGACAAAATGTAAATGCCGATTGAGCATTTGGGCGGTGTCCGGCGCGGGGCTGCTGCGAGTCGAGGCTGCCGCGAACGGCCGCTGCAGTGCGCGCCGCCGCCTCTCCAGCACCCGGCGCTGCCAGGCTCTGGGGTTGCGGCCATTCTAATAGACACGAAGCAGCATCCGGTGCTTTAACATGCGGTTTTCTGACAACCGATGACCTCGCACGCTTGCTCGCGTGTTTGTTACCCATTCGTTTCTCTTCTTTGTGAGGTATCTGGTCGGCTTTTAATTGCGTTGGTTTCTTATCTTGTTGTAGGGGTAGGTTATTGAATATACAGGTCCAGGGCTTGCCTCTGGACGGAGCTCCCTCTTGCCGCATTTTGGTAGAGCCCACTGGCGAAGCGCTTTAGTGAGCGGGTCAGGGCTTGGTGCTGTGGGGTTGGAAAGGTTTGTGGCCACGATCTGATTTCCCGAATGACCATCACCCACTCAGGTCCCTGTCTCCATTTTGATAGATTGGATTTTTCGAGAAATTTGTCTATTTCATCAAAGTTGTCAGACATGACATAAGGTTATTCGTGAAATGCCCTTTTGTGTTTTCCTGACTGTGCTTTTGTCTCGTTTCACTCCTAATTCTTGGTGCCTTTTAGAAAAACAGTCTTGCCAGAGGGTTGTCTGTTTTTATTAGTCTTTTTAGAAACCAACTTTTGGCTTTGTTGATATTTTATTTTGGTTCGTTTTTTGTTTTATTGATTTTTAGTTTTTATTATTTCCTGCCCTGTAATTTGTTTGGCTTTAAAATTCTGTCGGGGCGCCTGGGTGGCTCAGTTGGTTGAGGATCCGACTTTCGGCTCAGGTCATGATCTCATGGTTTGCGAGTTCCAGTCCCACATTGGATTTGCTGCTGTCAGTGCAGAGCCCACTTCGGATCCTCTGTCCACATCTCTCTGTACCCCTGCCCCACTCACACTCTCTCTGTTTCGAAAATAAACAAACACTTAAAAAACTAAAAAATAAAATTCTACCATCTTTTGTCTGACTTCTTAAGTCTGGCACTTAACTCTTTAGTCCCAAGCTAATGTCAGCCTTTCAGGCTATCCCTCCTAGGTTCTCACATATGCTACTTCTGTTGCCATTGGGTTCTAGAGTTTTCAGGTTTTCTTATTTAGCATGTGGGCTGTTTAGAAGTGGACTATTTGAAGGACTCCTGGGTGGCTCAGTCAGTTAAGCGTCTGACTTCAGCTCAGGTCATGATCTCATGGTTAGTAGGATTGAGCCCCGTGTCAGGCTCCGTGCTGGCAGCGTGGAGCTTGCTTGGGATTCTCTCCCTCTCTCTGCCCCTCCTCGACTCGTGCTTTTTCTCTCAAAATAAATAAATAAACTTAAAAGAAAAGTGGGGTTTTTGAAACTTTTTTATTTTTATTTTTTTTTAATTTTTTTAACGTTTATTTATTTTTGAGACAGAGAGAGACAGAGCATGAGTGGGGGAGGGGCAGAGAGAGAGGGAGACACAGAATGTGAAGCAGGCTCCAGGCTCTGAGATGTCAGCACAGAGCCCGACGCGGGGCTCGAACTCATGGACTGCGAGATCATGACCTGAGCCGAAGTCAGACGCTCAACCGACTGAGCCACCCAGGCGCCCCTATTTTTATTTTAGAGAGAGAGAGGAGAGCATGCACACGCACATACATGAGTGAGCAGGGGACGGACAGAGGGAGAGAAAGAGAATCGTAAGCAGGCAGCACGTCCAGTGTGGAAGCTGACACAGGGCTTGATCTCAAGACCATGAGATCACGACTTGAGCCAAAATCAAGAGTTGGGCGCTCAACCGACTGAGCCCCCCAGGCGCCCCTGGAAGTGGAGTCTTTGGCCTGGTTTCATTGCAGCTGTACCTGAAACCAGAGGCCGTGGTCTGTGCAGTTGCATGGCAGGCAGGTTAGTCAAGGCACCTCCTGGCATGAGGTCCGTTTACCCCAGGGCAGGGTGCCTACTGCGATACGCGGGCGCCGTCAGCCCAGGGGCAGGGTAAGGGGCTAGTGCAGGCTCTAGTTCAGGCTCCTCTCGCTACAAACAGGGGCAAGACAGATATGCTCGTGGCCGAGCGGTGCCCCTGGATGAGTGCCCCGGTCTCCAAGGCAAGAGACCATGTAGGCACTGGCCCCAGCTTTTCCTAACCATGCCTATTCCTGCCACAGGGCGACCTGGCCAAGAAGAAGATCTACCCCACCATCTGGTAAGCATGTGCCCTTACTGCCCCACTGCCCCCAGCTCTCCCCGCCCTTCCCCCCGCCCTGGCCATGCTGTGCCCTCAGGTGGCTGTTCCGGGATGGTCTTCTGCCCGAAGACACCTTCATCGTGGGCTACGCCCGCTCCCGCCTCACAGTGGCCGACATCCGCAAGCAGAGCGAGCCCTTCTTCAAAGTGAGTGGCTTCTGGGGTCTCCGTGAGGGACATGCCCCCTTCCCAACCCATCCCAGGATGCCCTGTCTTCCTCGTACTCCTGCTCTCTGGGACAGGCCCCCTTGTCCCCTACCATGGGGCAGGGCCTTGTTAGGAAAATGGTCGAGGGCGCTCATGCCCTCAAAATTGTCATCCTTGCCTCCCCCCAGGCACCTTCACTGCCCTGCCACACTGGTGCACAAATGCCTGCCAGCCCGAGACTCCCGTCTCCTAGGTCCCCCGTGCTAACGCCCCCCACCACCCCCCCGGGGCCAGGAGCCGAGAAAGTCTCTTCACCACAAAGATCTTACAGATCTGCCTTTTCTCACCACACCATGATCTGGTGTGACGACTTTGGAGAGCAATCTCTCTCCGGTGTGTTTCTCCCAGGTCACGGTTTCCTGGACTCTAACTTCTGTCTTGGGGCACAAGGGTCCCAGGGGTGACTGCTGGCCCCCGTCTCCTGCAGTGTTCATGCTGCTTCAGCCTCCCCCTGTAGACATGCGAAGCTGACAACATGGGGGTACACCCAGTGTGGGGCTACAGTGACTGACCACTGCAAGAGCCCACCCTGGCTCTGGGAGGACGGCGGGGGGGGGGGGGGGGGGGGGGGCGGCAAGGGGCCAATGTCCCTGTCTCCGTCTTTCTCAGGCCACACCGGAGGAGAAGACCAAGCTGGAAGAGTTCTTTGCCCGCAACTCATATGTGGCCGGCCAGTACGACGACATGGCCTCCTACGAGCGCCTCAACAACCACATGAGTGGCCTTCGCCAGGGGCTGCAGACCAACCGTGTCTTTTACCTGGCCTTGCCACCCACAGTCTACGAGGTGGTCACCAAGAATATCCATGAGATCTGCATGAGCCAGACGTAAGGCTTGTCTTTTGCCCTCCCTGCCTCCGAGGTGTGCCCTGTCCCGGTCCGGCCTGCCCTGGCGGTGTCTGGAGCCCCTGGGGCAAACTAGTCTCCGGAGTCGGAAAAGGAGGGTGACCCTTGTTTGTTCTGCACGTGAATTAGCTCTCCCCAGAAGACAAAAGGGTATAAATACAGGTGCTTTCTAAATACAGGTGTTTTCTAATAGCATTTGCTGAAAATGCCACCATACTTATCTGCCCTGGAGAGCCCCTGTCATGACCTTTGTGGTCCATCTTGCTAGAAATCCCACGTTCCCTGGCAGCTACCCCTGCCAGGGCCACGAGGTGGCAGTGTTGCTCCACCAAAGTCCCGCGGCTGGTTCCTTGTTCTCTGGTTTTTCAGTGCTTCCCGAGGTCACCTTTGTGACCACAAGGTGGCAGCATTGTTCCACAAGCATTTTGTTTCCTGTTGAGCACCAGCTCTGGCGGTCCCAGCCTTTTCCCAAAGCCACTTTGCCTTGGTGTTGAATGCAAAATGCCACGTGAACTCTCCGTGGGAAATAGCGAAGAAAGGGACCTTTTTTCATTTTAAAATTCTTAGAGATAGCTGTGCCCTTGGCATCCACTCCCCTCTCCGCCCCATCCCCCTATTAGCCCCCAGGCCGCTCCTGAAGACCCAGTGTGGGGCTGGAGGTTGAGCAGGACTCGCTGGACGGAGCACTTTCTCTAGTCAGCAGTGGGTCAGGCCAGAAGGCCTCCGAGGAAGATTTGAATGTGGCGCTAAGGGCTGTGGAGGACAGCCGTCCTCGGGTCTGAGGCTCTGTGCCAAGGTGGGGCGGGAGGGCTCGCCTAGCAGAGCCTCACTGGTCACCTAAGAATGCAAAGGGGGAGGGGAGGCTCTGCGTGTCCTCGAAGAAGGGGCCCTGGGGGGGCGACGGTGTTCTGGTCCCCCGCCACCCCGGGATGGGTATGGGATGATGCGGCTCTGGCTTCCCACAGAGGCTGGAACCGTGTCATTGTGGAGAAGCCCTTCGGGAAGGACCTGCAGAGCTCCGACCGGCTGTCCAACCACATCTCGTCCCTGTTCCGCGAGGACCAGATCTACCGCATCGACCACTACCTGGGCAAGGAGATGGTGCAGAACCTGATGGTGCTGAGGTGCGAGGTGCTGCAGAGGGGCGTGCGGGGGGAGCGGGGGCCGATGCCGACCCGGCGGCTGTCGCCCCGGCGACGCACCGCCACCCTCCACCCCTTGCCTCCCGCAGGTTCGCCAACAGGATCTTCGGCCCCATCTGGAACCGGGACAACATCGCTTGCGTCATCCTCACTTTCAAGGAGCCCTTCGGCACTGAGGGCCGTGGGGGCTACTTCGATGAATTTGGAATCATCCGGTGAGAGCCTGTCACCCTCTGTCCTGGGGGCCCCTCCTCCTACCCCAAGGTTCTTGTTCGTGGGTGGGTGTCTGAGTGGTCAGTGGTGACTGTGAAGTGATGGCTCACTGTCTCTTTCCTTGACTCGAGGGGATGTCCATGGAAAGCCGTGGGCTCAGGGAACAAATGTCATAGCTTGCTACTAGAAAGTCCTAGCGCGGCTGATGGGGCGGGGCTGGGGTGAGCCCACACCTCCAGCCGCCAGCCCAGAAGCCCCTAATCTGAGTTGCGCACGCTTCTCCCTCCACAGGGACGTGATGCAGAACCACCTCCTGCAGATGCTGTGTCTGGTGGCCATGGAGAAGCCCGCCTCCACTGGCTCGGACGACGTGCGTGACGAGAAGGTGCGTGCAGACGCACCCTCCCGGGCCCTTGCCGCTGGCCCCGAGGGCAACAAGCCCAAGATGTCAGTCCCAGGACTGACAGGGACTGTTGTGGGACCAAAGGCAGACCCGTGGGCTCTTCAGCGCTCAGCCTCTCCCTCAGAAAACAGGGGAGCAGGTCCAGGTGACCCCAGAGAGCCCTTGGGTGGGAGGCCACGACCACGCCCCTCAGCAGGGTGGACGCAACTGACTGGGCACCAGCTCCCATCCGTGCAGGCCAGGCAGCCCTGCAGGAAGCCCACACAGAGCCACACGGCCACCTCAGGCTACTGCCCTCTGCCCCCCACAAGGCCTCTCCACCCCTGTACCCATGGAGCTCCTCTCTCCCGGGCTCTCTCCCAGGTCAAGGTGTTAAAGTGCATCTCCGAGGTGCAGTCCAAGAACATGGTCCTGGGCCAGTATGTGGGCAACCCCAGCGGAGAGGGGGAGTCCACCAAAGGGTACCTGGATGACCCCACCGTGCCCCGCGGCTCCACCACCGCCACCTTTGCGGCCGTTGTCCTCTACGTGGAGAATGAGAGGTGGGAAGGTAGGTGGTGCCTCCGGGCCTGGCGGGCGGGCCCGCGTTCCCCTGTGGAGCCCTTGTTCCTGGGCTGTGACCAGCTCGGGGTGGCAGCCAGCACACACTGGGTGCTGGGCCCAAGGGTCACTGGGTGGGAGAAGCCACCTCGCCACACATGTGCACGTGTGCGCTCACCTTCACCCCCACAGCGTTCACAGCCCCTGCCTCGCCCCCTCACACGCCCCCTCACGCCGCGCTCAGCCTGGGCCACTGGGGAGCAGGGCCTGATTCCAGCTCTGCCCCAACCAGGGGTGCCCTTCATCCTGCGCTGCGGCAAAGCGCTGAATGAACGCAAGGCCGAGGTGCGTCTGCAGTTCCGCGACGTGGCCGGCGACATCTTCCAGCAGCAGTGCAAGCGCAACGAGCTGGTGATCCGTGTGCAGCCCAACGAGGCCGTGTACACCAAGATGATGACCAAGAAGCCCGGCATGTTCTTCAACCCGGAGGAGTCCGAGCTGGACCTGACCTACGGAAACAGATACAAGGTGGGCGCGCACCCCGGGGCGGAGGGCGAGTGGGGGGGCTGCACGTGGGCCGGCGGCCTCAGTACCACCCCCTCCCGGTAGAACGTGAAGCTCCCCGACGCCTATGAGCGCCTCATCCTGGACGTCTTCTGTGGGAACCAGATGCACTTTGTGCGCAGGTGAGGGCCGGCCCCGTGCGCGTGCTGGGGCGGGGCCAGGCCGGGCCGGGCTCCTGGTGACATCCCCTGCTGCCCCCGGAAACACCCCCAAAGCCACATCGTGTCCCCTCAGTGATGAGCTCCGGGAAGCCTGGCGGATCTTCACGCCGCTGCTGCACGAGATTGAGCGTGAGAAGCCCCAGCCCATCCCCTATGTTTATGGCAGGTGAGGCTCCAGGGCGGGGAGGGAAAGATGGGCTGCTGCGGGTGGCTGGGGGGCGGGACACGGGAGCCAGGGGTTCCCTCACATCTCCCCTCTGCCTGTCGCTCCCAGCCGAGGCCCCACGGAGGCAGACGAGCTGATGAAGAGAGTGGGCTTCCAGTACGAGGGCACCTACAAGTGGGTGAATCCCCACAAGCTCTGAGCCCCGAGCCCCAGGTCCCTGCCCCACCCGCCGTGGCCCTGTCTGTCCTTGTTCCTCCCACTCGCCTGCCACCCCGAGCCCACATCGGGAGGGCTTCAGGACCATAAGCCTCACATTCCTGGCCCCTGGCCACCCTGCTCGTTCTGTGCTGCCTGCCGCCTGGGCCTAGCTACATTCCGCAAGCACCACGCACTCGAGACCCGCGCCATGACCATCCCTAGCTGCCACCAGCCTTTCCTGAGCCAGCTCCGTCCGCAGGAGTGAGCCCCAACGGGAGGAAGTGGTGTGCCTTTTCCGCCAGTCTGGGGCTGTTCCTACCAGGACAGAGGAAGGGGTGGCAGGGAGGGGCATCGGGCAGGTCTCACTGGGCCGGTGGCCACTCCACACTCCGCTGGCTCTGAGCAGGCTCCTCAGAACTGGGGGGAAGGGGCTGAGCGCTTTCCCACTGGTCTCGGTGCCATTTGACATTCCTGGTCACCCGCTGGAAGGGACCTCCATGCCACCTAGTGGTCCCCTGCGTCATGGGCCCCCCTGAATGTCCCTCCGCCTCACGAGCTCCCCGCACCCCTCCAGCTCCGCACTCCATGGCCCACGTACCTACAGGGGGCCCCCTCTCCACTGGAAAAGCAGAAACAGCGAGGGGCACGCACCGTCTCAGCCCCTTGCCATTAAATCCACAGACAGACCCACCTGTTCCCTGGTTGTTTCCTTCCTGCCACTCGCAATCATGGAGGAGGGCACATGCGCCTGGCGCTGGCCCCTTCTCATCACCCGCTTCCCTCCCCGGTGTGGGCTTGGGACCTAAGCCTTCAGCCCTGACCCCACGTGTAGCTGTGGCCGAGCCCTGTGGCTGAGCCGCCTCCTGAGCCCCTCCCCCCACCCCCAGTCTGCGCTCTTCACTCTGCCCACTCCGCAGGGTTTCGTCACGAGACCATGTAGGGGTACGAGGTCAGGTCACATTGGTTTCCGCCTTGCACCAAACATCTCCACTGCCCACATGGGTGTCCGCCCTGACGACATCCCTGCCCCAGCCGGTTCGCTTAGCAGAATGGCCGGGGGCCGTGTACACACCCTGCCGGTCCATGCAGGCAAAAGAGGGATCTGGGCACAAGAGGCATTGGGGGTGCTGGGGGAGGGTGCCTGTAACAAGGCAGCACATGCAGCAGGTTGGGGGGAGCGCAAGACGACAGACTTTTATCCTGTCACAGTCCTGACGCTGGAAGTCTGAGACGTGTGCGTGGGCAGGGCTACACTCCCTCAGAAGACTTTAGGGGATGACCTTGCCTGTCCCACATGCAGGTGGTGGCCGACGTCCTTGGCCCTCTTTGGCTCATACACACATCACCCCGGTGTCCATCTGCATCTCCGTGCCCCGCCTGGTCTCTGTGCGTGTACGTCTCCTGCTTTCTCTCCTAGGGACACCAGTCATATTGCATGCACACAGGGTGCGCCCCGCTCCAGCAGGGCGTCAGCCGACCTTCCCTTGATTATCTCTGTAAACACTCAATTCCCAAACAAAGCCCTGTGCCAAGGATCCAGGTGGACAGAAACGGGGGTGGGGGTGCTGTTCATCCCAGTACACTCCCAACCACGGCGGCGGCCCCCAGGTGTTTCCTGCCCTCTCCCCCAGCTCCGCTCGGTGAGCCGCAGGGACACGGCGGGAAGCAACACCGCAGTCCTCGCACTCATGGCCTGGGTTCCACTAGATGCAGCCAATCAGAAACAGGACCCCATGGTCAGATGCTGGTACATTTTACGGAGAAAACACGAGGCCCAGGAAATCACCAGGGGAGGAAGGTTCCCCTCCCAGGGATGTGAACACATACCCAGGGGACCATGCACTAGGCATGCTTGGTGTTACACGAGGGGGGAGAGCCCCCAGGCTGTTGGCCGTGGCCCCTCCCTCCAGCTTGACCTGTGCCCCACTTGGGAGGCAGTTAATTGCCCAGAGCTTTTCACTCCAACCATCTAGGCCCATTCTTGCCTGCCACCGAGAAGCAGCTGGCCTTAGCTCCCACACGGCCCTCTCGCCCAGGGATGGGATGGTAGCAGCTGTGGGCCTGGGTAGGGAGCGGCCACCAGAGTGCAGTGTGGCAGGCAGGTTGCTGGCTGTGGGGGACAAACCAAGGCTCCCACCCAGGACTCTGCAGCAGCAGTACAGAGACAAGAAACTCCAATGGTGAGCTGGTCTGTTTCTGCCCCGTAAGCTAGGGTAATATGTCACCCCTGGACACATGATCTGCACCCTTGGGTGCCGTCTCCACCCTCCTGCCCCCTCCTGATGCCAGGTAAAGTGGCACCTCTGGGTTAAGGAAGGAGGGAAGTCACCGAGGTCACTGGAAGACGGATAGGATAGGGACAGATCACAGTGCCTTGAATGCCAACTCAGTGGGATCTGGACCTCAAGACCTGTCCTCCCCAGGTCCTTGCAGAGCAGCCGGAAAGACTCCATATGCACAGGATTGGAGGCCAGGCTTCATCCCGGGGGCAGCGGCCTTCATCCTCCTGGCAGTGGCCAGGGTTTCCCCAACGGTCGGTGGGGGCCAGCCTGGGAACTCACAGGCTCTCCCATAACCCTTTGGCTCCCACATGGCTACAGAGGGTCTTTGCCTGTGACTGTGGTACAGCCACATGCCTGTCTGTGATGGGCAGATGAGCTGAAATGACAGGAGAGGGATGGTGGCCGGGAATGGGGCAGAATGGGTCCCTGAAGATGCGGCCTGCCTCCCTCCTGCTTCCCACCAGGGGGCACTGCCCTGCCTGCTCCAGGGGAAGTGCCATCTAAGTCCACCGCTACCCTGGCCTGTCCTGGAACCTCAAACACTCAAAAGAAGGATCTGAGGATAATTTCAAGCCCTGGGGGTGGGGAGGAGCCAAGTAAGCAAGGGTGCAGGAATCCTTCCTGGGGGATCTTCAAGTTCAGAGTCCTTCGCAGAGCCCGACAGGCATTCACAGACTGGGGGACTCTCCAGAGCTGGATTCTGTGGATAGTCCCCTGGGGACCATGCTGGCATGGCATGACCAGGGAGGGTGCTTCTGGAAGTGTGGGGAGATCCACAGAGGTGCAGCAGCAGGAGGCCAAAATAGAAGAGGGACCCAGCTCCAGGGTCACGAGCACATGGTGACCATGTGCGAGCAGGGAGGGAGGAGTGTTGGGGCATCCCGATCCTCATGCTCTGAGTGTCTCTACTGCGACTGCCACGTGGGCCCAGGATGGCAATCACCTGACACTTCAGACATGCAAGAGCCCTGCTGGCGACACTCAGCTGTCACCTGGCCTCTGAGTGCCTCTGTGGAACAAAGCGATGAGGGCCCTGATGAGGACGGTCAACTCTCCTCTCAGTTCTAGGAGCCTGCAGCGGGGAAGAGGCACGAAGTCCTGTGTATGGACATTGGGCTGTCACCTCCACTCTGGGTAGCAACAGCGGTGCTGAGGTATAAGGGCTTTCAGCTGGCACCGAATCTCTACACTGGGACAGGACAGGAGGGCCCGTGTGAGGACAGCCGACAGTCCCCTAAGCCCTGGGTGCCTACACTGGGGCAGAAGCCCTGGGTCCAAGCTTCAACATTCAACTGCCATTTAAGTTGACCCTGCTCTAGGGCAAGGCTTGAGGGCCAGGAGTGGAGAGCCCCCTTTCACCTCAGCTCTTGGTGCCTACCCTTGGGTGGAGGGATGAGGGGCAGGCGCGGGCATTCAACTGTGACCTCAGGTCGGGGTCCCTACCCTGAGGCAGAGCATGTCAGCAATGAGAGCTACATGGACAGAGACGTGAACCCCATCGGAAGGCACCCCAGTGCCGCCTCAGCGCTGTGAGCCCGGCTGATGACAGCATCCGAATGAAAGCTCCCGTGTCTGTCCACGTGCTGAAAAGGAGAATGAGGTACAAGGTAGAGCTATGAGGGCCCAGAGGAGGGCAGTCGAGTGAAAGCCCAGATCTTGGTGCCTGTCCTGGAAAGGAGAATGAGGGACCATTGAGGTCATTCGACTGTCACTTTAGCTGTGGGTTATTAAACACGGAGATCTGAAGGTCGGGGGGGGGGAGTCAATTGTCCCTTCAGCTCTGGAGTCCCCCACTGTGACAGAGGTGAGGGCATTCGACTGTCACCTGAGATCTGGTTGCCTAATCTAGGATAGAGGCAACAATTCCCAGGTGAGGGGGCCTCCTGTGGGGTTGAAGCCCGCAGGCCTAGAGGCTGACCATCGACTGACAGCTCCATGGCCAGTGTCTACGCGGAGAGAAGCAGAGGAGAGATCAGTTGAGGATACCGGCCGGCACCTCAGCTCCGGATGCCTACAATGAGGCAGAGACAAGAGGACCGAAGGAACAATAGTCAGCTGGCCCCTCAGCTGTGGGGACTATGCCGGGGCACAGGTAAGAGGGCCCGCAGGAGACATTCTCTGCCACTTCACGTTGGCTGCCTGTGCTGGGGCAGTGACATGAGGGCCTGTGACTTGAGGGTCTAATCTTCTCTACGTCCGGAATGAAAAACAGTCCCCGAGAAAATAAGGGAGTTGTGCAAGGCTGCCCCACAAGGCCCAAAAGACCTGGCACTGAATCCCAGGCTTCTGGCCCATGACTTATGTGGCACCCGCAGGGATGGGGGGTGTGCCTCAGTCCCCTCAGGGGGACTCATTAAACCAAGCTTTCCAAAATGCCTGCTCTGAGCAAGATGTAAACAGATGCCCCATGCCTGGCTGGCAGCCCAGGAGCCTGGGCACCGCAGCTACAAGCATTGCCAGAAAGAGCACTGAGGAGGAGCACCAGGCACTGGTGTTTCACAGATGGTCAGCATTATGTCTGCTACCAAATTCCATGTAAAAGAAAAAAAAAATACCCCTGCCTGCAGCAGCAGCGCCCTTAAACTGGTTGCCTTGACCTTGTGTGTTGTGTACACCAGTACAGACAGTACTGGATTCTAACCAGACTTGTCACTGCCTGGCTCTACAAGCTTTCTCTGTATTTTGGATTATTTTCTTTATGAAGGTTTTGTAGTGGGATCACTGGGCCAGGGGCACGGGTGTCTCCCCCGCTCTCATGCCACCCACATGCTGCCCTCCAGGAGGAGAAATGGGTCCCACCGACAGCGGGTCCAGCTCTCTGACTGCAGGACGTGATCGGGTGCACTGGGCGGTGGCAGAGACGCCTTCCTGAAGGGGGTGAGGGGAGCGGGCAGGAGTTTTCCAGTATCAGAGCCAGACGAGAGACCACGTAAACGTGCTTCCATCTAGAAAGCAGACCGTGAGGAAGGGCTTCGGAAGGCTGAGCTTGGCGGCCTCTGGTTCGTCGCATTCTGGTATTTTCCCCTGTGGACTCTTCTCTACCTCCTGCTTTCTAAAAGAGACACATACCAATTTTGAAACAATTTCTAATTAAGACTCCAGATACATCCGCTTCATCCCAGGCTTCAGAAATCCGACTGCGGGACAGGACGCAGCCCCAGCCCTCGAAGCCTAAGAAAGCTGGCATGTACCGCCTTAAAGGAGTCTGGGGGAGGCTGGTGCGGCGAAGCGCGCGTGGGATCAGGTGCAAGACCACACGGCTCCTCCCATTTGGAGGCCTGGGAACTCCGCCGGAGCGCGTCCCGAGGCGGGGCCGGTGCGGGCCCCTCCCACCCGGCGGCCAGAGCGGGTGGTGGAGGCGGACCTGAGGGCGGGGATGCGTTGGGCCGGGGGCGGGGACTCCACCGCCACCTCTCCTCTGACAGCCCGCGGCGGGGGCGGTATCGGCGGGCTGTGGCCCCGCCCCCGGACCGCCATTGCTGGGCCTGTCGGGCCAAGCTGCGCGTTTCTCTCGTCTCCCCTCGTGAGCGGAGCCGGTCGGCTGGCCTGACAAGGCTGCCCCCAACCCAGCTTGCATCGCCCCACCGGCCAGGCAAGTCTCCACCAGCTTCCGCCCCCAGCCTGGGAAGGGAGACCTGAGCACAGGGCCTCCCACGGGAGGAGGGCCTGCGTCCGGGAGAACCAGTTTTACTTGCCGGCTCCAGGGGCTCCCATGGGCACGGCCTTGAGCCGACAGGTTCCTGAGGACCTTCTCGTCCTGGCAGGGCCTTTCTGCGCGTGCCCGAGGAGCCTGGCCAGGTGCTTAGACGAGCAAGCCGGTGCACCGATCGCCTCCACTCAGCAGCAGGGACCAGGCACAGGCTCATCCTTGAGTCCCGTTCAAACGCTCTCTTGTGCTTTGTTGTGCCCGGAGCGCAGGGTACCCAAACACTGCACCTGCCGGCGACCCCAACCCAGCGGGAGAAGTGGACATGAGGTTGGCAGGTGGGTGGAGTCCACGGTGATCGGGAAGGAGTCGGAAAGGGGACCGCCCCGGAGGCCCAGGTGTCCAGAGCTCCCTCTGGAAGGGCCCTCGTGGACCACTGAGTGTGGTTTTGGAAACGGAGAACACTTCACAGTCATTCTATGACCTTGAGGAAATCCTTTCACCTCCCAGAACTTTAAGAACTGTGAAATGAGGATTAGGATACTCGATTTGTCCCAACTCGGGTAACTGGCCGCTGTCTGAAAAAACAAGTTGTGGGAGAGGCTTCAGGGAGCATGGCGGCTAGGTGGAGGGGGCGGGATGTAGTAGCGGGGAGGGCGTGGTTACAGAGGAGAAACTGTCCCAAGTGGCGATGGGGCTGGATTGGACCCGGTGCCAAACCTGCTGTCGGCCGGACAGCTAAGATGAAGATGGCTAGGCTTTAGGAGGGACACACGAGAGTGGGCGATTGAGACCAAAACTCAAAAATTGGACATCAGGCCTCCTAGGGTTGCAGCGTTATAAATGTATTCCCGTTAGAGCTGGCCAGTAAGGGACTGGCTGGGAAGTTGCAGCCTCAAGATAAGTCAGGGCTGCAGCCAGAAAGTAGTCGCTGCTCTGGGGGTTAATCCAGGGCCGGGACGTGAGGAGGGCATGTAGAGGAGAGGAGACTGTATGTAGACAAGCCTGGGCACATCGAGCTTTTCAGGGGAGAAGGATGAAGACTATCTGAGCAAGAAGGATGACAAGCGTCCAGATTGGGTTAGAATGTGCCATCTCAGACCCCGGTGGACAAGTGTTTCCAGCAGAAGGGCCCACAGGCAACTCAGGGAACTGACACCAGGAAGGTCATAGGTGGCTTTAGCAACAAGCTGCTTGATGGGGTGATGGAGACAAGGCCAGACTTGAGTAGGAGGGGACAGAGTGGAAAGTGACACTGGGGAGAGAGCCAGTGAAGACGACTTTGGAGATGCTGACTGCGAAGATGAAGGGACAGGAGAGAGAGGTCAGTGCCTGGATGGGGGCGTGATTCTGGACGAGCAACTTCCCTTTGGTGATTTCTTACAATGGGAAATACCCAAGATAGAGGAGAAAGGACAAGATAGAGCGAATGGCGACTATTATAAGAAATCTGCACAAGGAGGAGAGCTCAGAGTCCAGCTCACGGCAGGTGAAAGAACGGGTCTTCAAAAGGAGTAGGGACCCCCTCCTCCATCATAACGGGAGAAACGAGGACAGTATGGATGGGACAGGAGTACATTGGTAGCCTCAGAGGCCAAAACGTAGGGAGCTCCTGAGGGAGGCTTGGAGCCTCTTGAGCAGTAAGGGCCGGAAGGCTCCTCCACACCTGCCACAGGGAACCAGGCTCACAGCCTGGGACTCAGTTTCCTCCATCTACCTGCCAGGAGCTCAAGTCCCTGTCTCAGGCCAGGTGGATGGCAACAGGTTCCCACCTTCGTGTTCTTCCCAAGGGGGCGGGGAGATCCAATCCCGAGAGGCCCTAGGGTCGTTCGGAAGCTCACTGGCTACTGAGGGGGCCTTCCTGTGTCTGTCCTGCCTCCAGGCCCCCTCCGCATCGTGGCCCTGGTCGTCACCGTGGGCCTCACCTGGATCGTGGTCAGCATCCTCCTGGGTGGGCCTGGCAGCGGTTTTCCTCGCATCCAGCAACTCTTCACCAGTGAGTGTGGGACTCTTCCTTGCTCTGCTGTGGAGGTCACCAGGGCGAGCTCCCAGGTCTGTGGGCGGAGGTTCTGGGCGTGGCCTGGATTTCCCGTCTCCCTGGTAGACCGCCTCTAGGTACCCTCAGTCTGTCTGTCTCCTGGCATCCAGCAGTCTTCGCTCTACTACTCATTGCTTCATTTGGGAGCTCCAGTCCCCGTCATTAGAATTCTGTGCCCAGTTGGAGTCAGTGGTGTCTCAGTAAGGGGCAGGGGGGTTTCCGCTGAACACTGGGGACGACACCCTGGCTGCTCCCTGCAGGCTGTACGCTGGGCTCTGAGATGGTGACGGGACTCTATACCTTGTTATTGGTGACGTTTCACCCGAGTACTGTTTACAATTGCAATTTACTTTTTTCCCGGAGCAGGGGGCTTCCCTCTGGCTTAGCTGCTGGCCCCTGAGCCTGATCAACCCTCCACCTTGACTTCAGGGTGTCGGGCCAGGAGGCCCTACCGCGGGCCCCTGGAGGCGTCCACCCTAACACAAACAACTCTCTGTACCCACAGGCCCAGAGAACTCAGCGACTGCAGGTAAGGCTCCTGTCACCTCCCTGCTCCTCCCCTGTCCCCAGCCCTCGTACTACTTCTGGGAGACCGCTACCTGCCTTAAGGCCTGCAGGCGGTCTATTCTCCATTCATCCCTCCCCAAACTGGCCATCACAGCCCACTGGAGCTGCTTGCGTGCTGTGAACCTAGAAATCCAGTTACCTGTTTCCAGAATACACTGGTGAGACAAACATAGAATAGATGTCCGCACTGCAAAAGGGAGAAAATGCTTGAGGAGAATCCTCTGTGGCCCAGTACTCTGTGCTCTGGATGTAACTGAACGGGGGTGGGGAGCACCCTCTGGAATGGAGGGGGCGGTCCTACCCTCTGGGTCTGAGCCATCTCTGGCCTCTGTCGCCTCTGCTCTGCCCTCAGAACTATCCTTCCTTCCTTCTGTCCTTTTTCTGTCCCTTTCAGCCCAGGACAGCACTCTTTCCGCTGGTATAAAATTCTCAAAACCGTTGTTGGTCTGTTGTGCAATTTATGTGACTCTAAGCTAGAAGCTGAGAGGGCCCTCCAGATCTGTCCTGAACAATCCCACTTCTGTTCCTGGCTTCTGCTGACATGCTTGAGCGGGTCCACAAGTCACATGCTCTGGCCCTGTAGTAAATGCTCATCCAATCACAGAGCCTGCTCCCTCACGTTTTGCAATGGCGAGCTTAACAATTTCTTTTTCAATGTATCTTTCTAACCTGACATGTTCCTGTGAGCTGAAAGGAGAAACCAGGCCCTGCCCTCAATACCATGTTTGGAAATATCCTCAACTAGGTATCCAAGTTCAGTTACAAGTTCTTTGCCACTTTATGACAAGGACCCCCTTTCCTCCAGTGTCCAGTAACACGTTCCCCATGTTTCCATCGGAGACCTCACCGGAACCGCCTTTTTAATTTTTTTAATGTTTATTTTTGAGAGAGAGAGAGCGCGCGCACGCACGCGCACACAAGCGGGGGAGGGGCAAAGAGAGAGGGAGACACAGAATCCGAAGCAGGCTTCAGGCTCCGAGTTGTCAGCACAGAGCCGGACATGGGGTCAGACTCAGGAACCGTGAGAGCATGACCTGAGCTGAAGTCAGGCGCTTTCACCGACTGAGCCCCCCAGGCGCCGCACAGAAGCACCTTTAACATTCACATTGCCTGCAACATTGTAGTCATGATGATGTATGTGCTCTCTAAGCTCTCAAACCAGCTCTGCCCTCTTCTATCCGTATTTCTACCTACGGTCCCATAAGGCAGTTGAGGCCCTTTCTAGCTTCACCCCCAAATTCTACAGCCTCCCTTCATTGCCTAGTTCCAAAGCCATTTCTACCTTTTGGGGGATTTGTCGGAGCAGTGCCCACCTCCTGCTATCAAAATCCATGTGTATTTCCTGGCACATTGTAACAAAGTACACGAACCGGGTACACTGTTTCTGCTCTTCAGTCGCAGCTTCTCCCGCAGTTCAGGAAGCCAGAAGTCTGAAGTCTGTAGGCTCCAGAGGCAGCTCCTTCCTGCCTCTTCCGGCTTGTGGGGGCCACAGCTGTGCCTTGAGCTGTGGGGACGTCCCTCCTGGCTCAGCCTCCGTCTGCACAGGGCCTTCACTTCTGTCTCTGTGTCTTGTCTGTCTCGTAAAAGGACACTTGTCATTGAATTTAGGGCCACCCTACTCCAGGATGACCTCATTTTAACAAATTACATCTTCAGTGAGCCTATTTCCAAATAGGTTTGTATTCGAAGGTGCTGAGAGTTGGCCCTTGAACACGCTGCTTGTGGGGCACAGTTGAACCTGTACCAGAGGCCACCCTCCCGTCCTCCCACCTCTGCCGTGGGGTCCAAGTGCTCTTCTCATCGCCACTTTCCTGCATCCGCCCTCCCAGCTGCCCCTTCCTTCCGCACCTGTGCTCTCTTCGCAGCGGGGCCAGCGCTCCTACCTCTTCTCTCTTCTCCCACCAGTGGCAGAAAAGCCTCCCCGAGGTCCCTGTCACCTTGAGCTGAGGCCAGCCCCAGCAGGATGCAGAGTGTCTGTGGAAGTGTCCCTGGCCTTGGCCTGAGCCATGTCCTCTCCGTCCCCCCCATTGGTCCCCTGCTCTGTGGCCACTCATTCCTACCTGTGGGCTGGTCCTGACCCCCCCCCCTCAGATCTCAGGTGACCCCAGGGCCAGGCCCGTGGGTCACCCCTGCTGTACCTGCCCAGAGCCACGAGCCAGGAAGTACAAATGCGGCCTGCCCCAGCCATGTCCCGAGGAGCACCTGGCCTTCCGCATGGTCAGCGGGGCCGCCAATGTCATCGGACCAAAGATCTGCCTCGAAGATAAGATGTGAGCGTCTTGGGGTGAGGGGGGTGGGAGCCTGGAAGCTGGATCTGTGAGGGACATTTGAGAGCTCTGCTCCCCCCTGCTAGGCTCATGAGCAGTGTCAAGGACAACGTGGGCCGTGGACTGAATATCGCCTTGGTGAACGGTGAGTCCCTGTGATGTGGGGTCAGAGTTCAGACCCAAGAAGCAGAACTGTGCCATGACCTGCCACCCTCCTTGCCCACACCCTCCCCACAAGGCATCTGGGTGTTCACCTTGGCCTTCTCTCTCCACCCCCACTTCTGAGAATCCCCAGGGAGGCCCGGGAAAGGGTCTGTGCAAGCTGAAGTTTCCACAGAAGAAGTGACCCAATAAATAAAAGCAGTAAAGAACCAGAAATTTCCAGGAAGTTAGACGTGCTTCCTAGGGAGCCCCTGGAGGCCCTCAAATGGTAGACAGAACCTGCACAGCCTTGAATGGGCCGCAGCTGTCTGAACAAGGGGCATGGTGGGCATGAATGTGCAGGATGTTTGAAAAGCTTCCAGAAGGGCTGCACCCAGTGGCCGTTGCCATGTCCTCAGCCTGGTCTAGGGCGGCCGAGATGGTAGGGTGGAGTTGTCCTGGTGGTTCGCCCAGCAGGACCCCTTCCCTCCCTCTCAACCCAGGGGTCAGCGGTGAGCTCATCGAGGCCCGGGCCTTTGACATGTGGGCAGGAGGTGAGTGGCGGCAGGATGACCGGGCCCCTTTCCTGAAGCGCTGTTCTCCATCCGTTCACTGTGGCTTCTCGAGCATTTCCTTGGGTTTGGAAAAGGCAGGGAGAGGAACAGGTGTACGGTCGTGGAGATGGCCCTGGCTTCTTACACCAGTTTGTCCCTTTTACTTGGGGACCTTGGTGGGCGAGTCCCTTGCCTGATCCTGGCTTTAGTTTCCTTGTTTGGAGAGCAAGGGTTGGAGGGGGAGAGGTGCTCAGTGGTGCCTGATGCTCTGTGTTTCACGTGACCTGCCACCCCAGATGTCAACGATCTGCTGAAGTTTATTCGGCCACTGCACGAAGGTACCCTGGTGTTTGTAGCATCGTACGACGACCCAGCCACCAAGTAAGTGATTGCGGAGGCCGGCCTCAGCCTCACCCTTCCAGGCAGCTGCTCATATTTCTTCCTTCTGTGTGGCAGGATGAACGAGGAGACCAGGAAGCTTTTCAGTGATCTGGGCAGCAAGAACGTGAAGGACCTGGCCTTCCGGGACAGCTGGGTGTTTGTGGGGGCCAAGGGCGTACAGAACAAGAGCCCCTTTGAGCAGGTACGGGCGGAGAGCCTGGCACCTCAGAACAGTGTGCCCGCCCCTTCTCTTCACCCCCGCAGGCTTCCCTGGATTCTGCCCCCAACCCCTCACCATCTGCACAGGGAGGGGCAGTATAACTTTGACCTTCTCTGTCCTATATGGATTTCACCCTACGGGGTCCTTAAATGGCAAAGCTTTCATAATGGCAAGACTCACAAGTGAGAGCCCTTTCTCCCAAACATCTTCAGGATGCTCAGTCCTGCCCCATGCTTCTGCAACCCTGAACCCTGATTCACACCGCACTTCCTTCTGCCACCAGCCCCTGCTGCCCTCTGGTCGACTGCCCCTCCAGAGCCACACGTGTCAAGCCCCATGTGAGGGGCTGGGGGGCCCCAGGCACCATCCTCCTCTTTGGGAGGTTCCTAGCCTGGTGAAAGCCACGGTGCTCCCCAGCCCTGCTCCTCACAGCAGGACAAGGCAAATAGGCTATTCCAGTGCTTTCTGGAAGGCTCTGGGTGCCTCAAAAGAAAACTCAGCACCCCAGGCAGAAATGCTCCCTCTGGCCTTTTTCTTCCTGAAGCTTCCAGCAGCCCTCTGTGGGCTGGGTGAGGGCAGGAATATTCACGGTCCCTCCTCCCCTTCCCAGTGTGTGTCCTGGGCGCACATGAGTTCAGAGAAGTTGGCTCCTTCCGCTCTGCCCATTTTCTAGGTGAGAAAATCGAGGTGCTGGGACAGACAGAGGGGGCGAGTGTCCCGAGAGTGCAGTTAGTTGACAGCACAAGGGGACCGCATGCCCTGTCTGTCCCTTCTGCCTGAGGGCTGAAGCCATGACTCCCTGCTCCCCCAACCCCACAGCACGTGAAGAACAGTAAGCACAGCAATAAGTACGAAGGCTGGCCCGAGGCGCTGGAGATGGAAGGCTGCATCCCCAGGAGGACCACGGCCAGCTAGCCAGACGAGCG
The DNA here is from genome assembly GCA_030068075.1 of Paguma larvata. Taxonomy (NCBI): domain Eukaryota; kingdom Metazoa; phylum Chordata; class Mammalia; order Carnivora; family Viverridae; genus Paguma; species Paguma larvata. The sequence goes on along the minus strand of CM057830.1, from coordinate 121,784,317 downwards.
CAAGGACCCGGCCGAGGGGGACTGCGTGTGCCCAGCCGGGACAAGGCTGTGGCGGTGCCAGCACGGGGCTGAGGCTTGACCCCACGCCTGGCCAGGAACGCTCTCTTGCCCCAGCACCTCGGGGCTCCAAGGCGGTGACTGGCAACCAGGTGTGACCAGTGGCGGGGGTCATGGAGGGGGGGAGGCCCCACCTCCCTGTGTCAGGCGAAGCGGGTTGCCATCTCCTTCTCTTTGTAAAGCTGCTTCCCCTGGTCAGCCCCGCCGGATTCTCAGGCACCCGCAGCCACGAGGACCCCGGGTGCTCGCCCCTCGCTGCGCCAAGTCTGGTAGCAGCCTGTAGCGGGTCAGGGCACCTTCCAGAACCTCTCCGTCCCAGAGCTGCTCGCTGCTCTTTGGGCCGATCCTGTTTCCAGGGTGATTCCTTCAGATGAGCCACACCTGGCTGCCTCCTGCCTCGCCCTCTGTGGGAAGGGACGTCGTGGGAGCCGGGCTGCCAGGGGCGCTAAAGTAGCCTGATCACCGTCCCTGGCGTGGCAGATGGCGGCTCCCATGCTTTGTCGGGGGCCCACCTTCCAGATGACCTCTCAATAAATTAGTGGCCTTCGTGGCATGAAGTGCATTGAGTGGAGAGTTGGGAAGCGTTGTCCTTGCGGGGAGGGACATGTCCCCGAGGCTTAGCCAACCTGCTCCCACAGCCTTAGTTGACAGCCTTTGTCTCCAGGGTTCCTGCCACTGCCGGGCTCCACGGTGGCTGAGATGGGGCGCGGGCAGAAGGCAGAGCGGCTTCCTAACTGGCACTCACGTAGCCCTGCCCAGGAGAGAGGACTCTGCCCTCTGGGGAAGCAGGAAGCCCACCAACTCCCTCGAACATCTCAAAGGCTGGTGGAGACAGGGATGTGGATTAAAAGCAGCCCAGTGCCTCCCCACTCCCCTCAGACTCCATCCAGAGCAAGGGTGTCTACTGCATCGCTTGACTTTGAGATCAAGGTTTCGAAGCCCAAGTCAAATGAGCCATTTGGCCTTTCTTGAGGATTACAGTTCTATTTCCCTTCATTAAGTGAAAACCAACAAGAAACTGTAAGGAGTTTTGCTGGAATGGTATATCTGTGGGCAAAGAAGTGGTCAGGAAAAGGAGAAAAGGCATTTTTTGAACTTCCTCAGTTCAGGGAATCCAGGACCCAGCCGGGCAGCCTCAAGGGGGCCGTGGCAGTGGCAGTGGCAATGGACTTAACGAGTCCTGCTCTGGAGACAGGCTTCCCTGGCCTCCACCTTCTAGGAGTTCGGTGCTACCAGAGTGTGAACAAAGTGTCAAGAAAAGAGAGTATTTAGGGAGCAGGCAGAAGAGGAGGAGAGGCTGCTGCTGTGATGCCAGGACCTCAAAGATCAGGGAAGCGGAGACACAAGGAGAGCCCGGGTGCTTGCCCAGGAGATGGTGATCAGACAAGTCAACAGCCAGCCTGACCCCGAGCCAAGTGCTTTAGAGACTTGCTTTTTTTAGAGCAGTTTTAGGTGCACGGCAAAGTTGAGCAGGAAGTACAGAGGGCTTGCACCTCCCCAACCTACACCGACACGTCATCACCCGAACCCCAGGGTTCACATTAGGGTTGCTTCTTGGTTTTGAACAGTCTGTGCATTTGACACTCTGGTATCATACATGGATTCACTTTTAAACCTTTTATTATAGACAGTTTCAAATCTCCCCCAAAGGAGGGAAGACACTATAATGAGGTCCAACAGGCCCGCTGGGCTGCCCTGGTGATGAACACTGGCCAGTGTTTCACCTGCAGCCTCCACGGCCCGTCTCCCCTGAGTTTCTCCAGTGGCGTTCCCGTTATACACACGCTACCTACGTGGGCCTCATGCCAACCTTAGCAACCAAGGACTGCCATTCTCCCCATTTACAGAAGAGATAAAAGTCCCTGCTGAGCCTAGGAGAATTTCACTGGAGCCAGGTTAGAAGCCAGGTAAGCAGGGCTCCCCAACGTTGGTGGCTTGCCCCAAATGAAAACGAATGTCACTGAAGGTCCACACTGCAAGCCTGGGAGGCACACAGGCCCTGCTGTGATTGCCTAACCTTCCCCATTCGTCAAGGGCCTGCCCTGGGCTGTGTTACATGTTGGGAATACAGGAGTGAGCCCCAGGTGTGGCCCCTAAGTCCTCAGCAGGGCTGTGTCCTCGCTAGGAGTCTCCACGGTCGCAGAGACAGAGAGGGTAAGCCAGCTCTAGCCTCCACTTGGTCCAACACAGGCTAGGAAGCTGATGGTATGAAGGAAAGCCTGCCCGGCTTTCCAGAGTAGAGGTAAAGCTCTATATATCCGTCAGCCCTCCTCCGCCAGGGTGGTGCCCCTGCGCCGAAACCCCACTCCTGCCTACCAGAGTTAGGTCACCTTTTGTAATAAAAGCCAGAATCCTGACTCAAACTGACATGAGCAAAAATAAGCAATGACAAAAGAGGGGGACTTCGTGTTCCCACATCAGACCCCCATGCCCACAGTAATTCTAGCCCCAATAATGTTATCAAGACACGGGTCTCTCCATCTCTTGAGTCTCCTATTCTCTGTAATTGCTTCATTTTCAAATACGCCGTCTCCGTCACATGGGGGGAGCAATAGGAGAGGTCCCAGTTTAGCAACCCCAGCCAAGCAGCTCTCACCTTCTCAAGAGTTCCAGTACAAGTCCCTGGGAACGAACTCCCATTGGCCCAGATTGGATTATGGACTTCTTGTATCAAGTTGGCCTGGCTTTGATTGGCTGCACCCAGCCCTGTGCCCACCCCAGAGGCCAGTGTGGGGGTGATTCCCATAGAAACGTTGTGTACCAAGTGTGGAGGAGGGATTGAGGTGCTGTTACCTGATGCTGGGTAGGCAAAAATGACAGCTGTCACTACGCTTCCCTGTAAATAGCAAATGCATGCCATACTTGTTCTGGTACAGAGCATGTCTTCCACGCATACTTATTTATCACAGTACTCCTGGAGACCCCTGCCTGGAGAGCAGGAGGTAGGCACCCCTCTCAGGCCCACCTTTGTGACTCTACGACCTAGTACAGCGGCAGGTCTCCATCTGAACTGCACTTAAACGTTGTTCTGGCTCTCCCTGTCATTTGTTCTGTACGTTGTCTCAGTCCAGGTGACTTCTCTTTTGGAACAAGATATCCTTGACTGGTTTGCAGAGCCCTTCTTCTTCTGGGGTAAATTACTAATCCCCTAAACCAACTCCGAACATTTCCTTGCCTTCAATTCAGCTGTCCCTTTTTCCTGTAGAGGCCTCCAAATTCCCTCATGCCAGACAGCCCGCCGGCCCACTCTGGCTTTTCAGGGAGTGCTGAAGCGACTGACCACAATGGGGAGCAGCCTTCTGACTCCATTTGTTCCCCTTGAGCCCTGGCACCAATTCCCATTTAGTTGGGTGATTAAAACATAGGTTTCCTCCAGGGATAAGTCTTTTAGGTTTTCCTTCCCCAGCTCTTCTGGCTGACCCATTCCCCTTCTCCCTGCGGCCAGTAATACCCGGTCCCTGGGTGGCCTCATGTGAGAGGGATAGTACAGAGATGTTCTTAGACAAAGTACACACACACACACACACACACACACACACACACACACACACACACACACACACACGGCTTATGCCTTACTGGTCTCTAAGGCTAACCAACAGCCTAGAACTGAGGCCTCCAAATGTTTCTGACCAGGGACATAAATCACACACCCCCATGTTAAGCAGACACCCCCACCATGTGTTTAACTGTTGACATATCACGTACACGTACCAATCTGAACTTTATAAAACACAAATACAATTTTTAAAGTAAAATGTATTTAAGTTTAAACTTAATATATTTTTACTTTTTTAACTAATAGATTTTTATTAAAGTTCTTATGTAACTGAAAAATTAAAATACAGATGCTGTTCTCTTGGTTACATTCTCCACGATGTGTCCTGTGCACCTCCTGTGGGCAAGTACCTGTAACTCTGGGGACCGCCAGCCTCCATCACAGCCGTGATAAGTTCTTCCAGCAGCCTTTCGGAACATGCAAATCCCCTCAGATTCAGCACTTGCTTATTGTCTCCCCATTCTGCCCAACTTATGCCTTCTGTTTGCATATTCCTTTTCCGTGAGGCCTTCAGACCCTGCTGGCGGCGCCAAAAAGTTTTGAAAGGCGGACAAGCCCCCTGATGTCCCACAGTGTGGAACTAGACACTGGGTCAACGGATGAACGAAGGAAGGTGGGACTAGGCGGCGCGACCCCGGGCTCCCGCCACCACCAGTGGCCTCCGGGCAACCCGGCCCTACCAGCGGCTAAGCCCGTGTCCGACTGCCCCCAGAGGTCGCAGAGCGTTTGGGCCCGATCAGGGCCCCTAACCCGGAACGGGTCTCCCCAGCCACAGCTACCGAAGACCCGGACCCACGGTTCGAGGGCAGCCCGGCGTGGGCTAACCACGCCCCGGAAGGTATCCAGGTCCTCGAGCCCGCGCCGACTCGTCGCTCCCGGATACGTCACATCCGGTCGCAACTAGCCCTGGTCGTGAGAGGTGAGCCGGCCGCCTCGGGGAGGGGCGGGGCCTCGGCGGGACGGGGGCGGGACCAGTGCCCCGGTGGGCGGGGCGGGGCGGGGCGGGGCCCCGGCGGGCCCAGCTCGCAGGCGTCCGCCGGCCCAGCAGGCGCTGGCGCCGCCGCCGAGCTCCCCAGCCTCGGCGGCAGGTGAGGGCTTTGGGCCGGAAAGGGCGGGCGGAAGGCAGCCTCCGGCCCCGGCCCGGCTCCGTGCTCGCCCGCTCGGGCGGCCGGGCCCGGCAGGCACGGGCGCGGCCGCAGGGCCTGGGAGTGGCGTGAGGGCCTGTAGCGCAATCCCGGGACCGCCCGGGCGGGTTGCCCGCCTGTCGACTGCAGGACGACAGCGAGAGCCCGGCGGCGGCGCGCCCCTCCCGCCTCGGTTCGCGCTCGAGCTCTGTGCCCAACCCCGCAACTTCCGGACTCCCAGGTAGGGAGGAGCCCCGGGCCGGCAATGCCAACTGCCCTAACACCGAACTCACGGCCTGTGTGGAAAAAGCGGCCGGCCCAAGCTTCCCTCCCCTGCCTCAGGGTGCATCTGCTCAAAGTCTTCCAGCCCCTCAAGCAGAAATGGTGTGGGATCTGGGCCAGACCTCTCTTGCAGTGACTCAAAGCCGCCAGCAGTACTGGAAGGACAGGGTGGATGGCCCTTAGCCTCCTCCCTTCTGAAGGGAGGAACCATCACACCACCCCGGTGGCTTCAGTCCCGGGTGCTGTCATCTTTTCCCAGTGACTCCCCTCCACTTTGCTTCTCATACTCCCTCTGGTTTTCCTGCCTCCCTCTTCAGCGGTGGGATGCAAAGCTGGACCAAGGCCTCCAGGGTAAGTGACCCAAACTCCAAAGCAGCAGAGGCCATGGCATGCAGTGGGTAAGGGGGGAATCTTCCCAGGGATGAGCTTTTTGCTTAACCTGCCCTGCCCATCACCCCCTACTTCCCCTGCTCTCAGGCTCAGATGACAGGGGACAGGGCCAAAGAGTGACAGGATTTGGAGAGGCAAGAGCCGCTTCCAGGACTGGGACACTGCAGTGAGGCACCCACCGTGAGGAAACCGACGGTAGTGATGATAACCACTGCGGCCCCATCCTGGTTGCCCCAGTTCCAGTAGGTGATGTGACTACAGGGTGGCGGCAGCCCAAACTGAGAAGTGGAAGCAAGCAAACCTCTGTCCAGCCCGAGGCACCTTCTCCCACTAGAAACACCTGGTCCCACTGGAACTTCTGGGCTCTGGTAGGGCCACGTGTGGGTATGGGGAGGAGCCCCTGGACCCCGAACAGAGCCTCTCAGATGTGACACAGTGCTTCTAGGAGCTTAAATTCTGGGGACTGCCAGATGAATTGGAGCTCTGACAGGAGGAACAAAAGCACACAGCAAACACGTGGGTTTGACCTCCTCCTGCTTCCCATTCCAGCAGTTTCCCTGGAGAGAGAGGACCTGTCCCCCACCCCAGGACCCCCATCTCACTGCCATCAGCACGTAGGGTAGGCCAGGTAGCCACACCATTCATAACTCTACATCCATGGTAGACATCAGCCCCCGAGGCCTGCGGCCAGATGGTTACCCACCGCGCATGCCCACTGGCAGATGGCAGTCAGACACCCTTCGCTCTCACCAGGCTTGTCTCCTTGGCATCCCTGCGCAGCCTTTCAGAGATTTCATCCTGGTTGCGGTATCCCTGCGGCCCCTCCAGAGCTGTGTCTCAAAGCCCACGGGGAACAGGCTGGTGGTGATGGGACTTGGGGAATCTCCCAAGTCCCTTGGTATCAGGACATTTCTGCATGTTCACGGTGCTGGAAAAGCCCAGGGAGATCAGCAGGCTGAACAGGAACTCCAGTATGTAGGTGGCCCCTCTGGGCGAGGGATAGGAAACAATGCAGGTTTGCTAGGGGAGGGGACAGGCCAAATGGCACTTAAGGGCCAACACTAGGCATTGCCGGGATTTGGGGCTAGGGGCTCTGCTGAGTGTCCCAGCAGGTGGGCTCCCAGGTCCCCTCGTTCCGGACTCACAGCTGCTCACCCTGACCAGCCACCTTTCTGTGTCCCTTCTCTCCTCAGGAAGAGCTCTGTCATCAGGGAGCACAGCACAGGCCCAGGCCCGGCCCATGGACCCTTCTCTGGACGGCCCAACAGCACCAGTGGGGCTGTTCTCCTAAGCCACAGAGGGCCTGGGCACACTGTCCTCTGGGAGGAGCCATGGTGTTTAGGAGGGGCAGGAGCAGCTCCCAGGGGTGGCCTGGCCTGGGAGGGAGTGGCAGTTGCCGAGGCCCCCTGGGCATGCTCAGGGCTTCCTTGCTGCTGGTCAGCCTGCCCTTGGGGGCCAGGGGGACAGCCAGTGCCAACCTCAGCACAGCTCTGGGCCATAGCGGGCCACTGTTAGGGGGCCGATACTTGAGCATTGGCGACGGCTCTGTAATGGAGTTTGAGTTCCCAGAGGAGAGCGAGGGCATCATTGTGATCTCGAGCCGGTACCCGGGCCAGGGCAACAGGACAGGGTCTGGCCCCCTGCTGAGGGTCACCTCCCTTGACACGGAGGTGCTGACCATCAAGAACGTGAGTGCCATGACCTGGGGCAGTGGGGGCGGCTTCGTGGTGAGCATCCGCTCGGGCCTGCCGGGGCTAGCCCCACTCCACATCCAGCTCCTGGACCCCCGTGAGGCCCCGCCCATGCTAATCGAGGAACGGAGAGACTTCTGCATCCAGGTCTCACCTGCCGAAGACACCGCCGCCACCCTCGGCGCCGACCTGGCCCACTTCTCGGAGAACCCAATACTCTACTTGCTCCTGCCTCTGATCTTTGTCAACAAGTGTTCATTTGGGTGCAAAGTGGAGCCCGAGGTCCTGAAAGGGCTCCTGCAGAGTCCCCAGCCCATGCTGCTGGGCCTCCTAGGCCAGTTTTTGGTCATGCCCTTCTATGCTTTCCTGATGGCCAAGGTCTTCATGCTGCCCAAGGCCCTGGCTCTAGGCCTCATCATCACCTGCTCGTCGCCCGGCGGCGGGGGGAGCTACCTCTTCAGCCTCCTCCTTGGAGGGGATGTCACCTTGGCCATCTCTATGACTTTCATCTCAACAGTGGCTGCCACCGGTTTCCTGCCATTGTCCTCCGCCGTCTACAGCCGCCTGCTCAGCGTCCATGAAACACTCCACGTGCCCGTCTCCAAGATCCTGGGGACCCTGCTGTTCATCGCCATCCCCATAGCAGCGGGCGTGGTGATCAGGTCCAAGCTCCCCAAGTTCTCCCAGCTGCTGCTGCAGGTCATCAAGCCTTTCAGCTTCGTCCTGCTCCTGGGCGGCCTCTTCCTGGCCTACCGCATGGGGGTCTTCATCCTGGCGGGCGTCAGGCTGCCCATCGTCCTGGTGGGCCTCACGGTGCCCCTGGTCGGCCTCCTGGTGGGCTACTGCCTGGCCACGTGCCTGAAGCTGCCGGCGGCACAGCGGCGGACGGTCAGCATTGAGGTAGGGGTCCAGAACAGCCTGCTGGCCTTGGCCATGCTGCAGCTGTCCCTCCGTCGCCTTCAAGCCGACTACGCCTCCCAGGCCCCCTTCATTGTAGCGCTGAGTGGCACCTCGGAGATGCTGGCCTTGGTTGTTGGCCACTTCATCTATAGCAGCCTGTGCCCGGTCCCCTGAGGGCCCTGGGTCCGGCTTTCACCACCCCTCACCCCCGGCCTCCACCCACCATCCCCACAGCTCTTGTGTACCAAAGGCCTTCGGCTCTCATGCACTATGCACTCAGAAAACAATCCAGGCTTATTTTTTTTACTGGTTTTTTTATTATCCAGCTTTCAGTGCCAAAGAGGCCACGCTGAGTTAGGTAGGTGGGCACTACTCAGAAAATATATTTCAATAAAAGAGAGAAGCAAGCTTGGGTGCCTTCTAGTCTTTGACCTTTGGGGCCTGGGGGAGGTGGGGTAGAAAGGGTGTGGTTGGGTGGATGTGGGCCAGGGTGGAGGACTGGCGTGGGTGACAGTGGCAACCTCTGCACAGACTTTCTGTCTCAACGCTCCTTACCCACGCATCCCCTCTCTGGGAGAGGTGGGCCCTACCATTCTAGAATGAGCGTGGGAGGATGAGGGCAGAGGCCGGGTTCCCCAGCCAGCTCCCAAGATGAGTCGATTTTCTGCAGCCAGACTAGAAAAGAGGAGGCAGAAGGCCCGCGAACAGTGGGGAAAGCTTAGCAGGGCTGGGCCACTACGCGGACTCCCGAGAGGGAGAATGGGGTTCGCGCTGACTTGCCCCCCACCGGTCAGCTGGGGGCGGCCCTCCCTCCTCCCAAACCCCGGCTCCCGGACGAATCCGACCTGGCCCCAATGGCTCCTCCTTCCTCTCGTGGCGGGCGAATCCGTCTGCCCGGGGGTTCGCGAGGCCGGACGCCAAGGTGACTCCTCCGGCGGCGGGGCGGGGCGGGGACGGGGCGCGCCCCTCGCACTGTTTCCGGCGGCGGCGGGCGGTTCCGGCGCGCGCCCGGGGCGGCGGCGCGCAGCGGGGGGCGGTGGGGCGCGCGCCGGCCGCAGTGGACGCCGCCGCGGCCGCCATGCAGCTGACGGTGAAAGCGCTCCAGGGCCGCGAGTGCAGCCTGCAGGTAGCGTCGCGGGCCCCCGCCAGCGTGCCGGCTCGCGCACCCGCCACCCTCTGGGCGCAGGGGCTGGCCGGGCCGAGGGCGGGGACGGGATGGGGGCGGGGGTCGGCCGGGAGAGCCGCCGTCAGCGGGGGCCGCGACTCAACCCCTGCCTCCTGCCCTCTGCCCGACCAGGTGTCAGAGGACGAGCCCGTGTCCACGCTGAAACACCTGGTCTCCGAGAAGCTGAACGTCCCGGTGCGCCAGCAGCGGCTGCTGTTCAAGGGCAAGGCCCTGGCAGGTACCCGGGAAGAGGAGACGCCCAGGGGACCCCCGCAGGAACTCAGGGGCCGGGGTGCCTAGGCAGAGCCCGAGAAACAGTGCGATGGCTGGGGTGCGGGGCACTCTACCTTCGGGGAGGTGACAGAACCCTCCTCGGACAGATGCCGCAGAGCTTCGCTGTGCGTAATGACTCCATCAATCTCTCTTTGGCAGATGGGAAAAGACTCTCCGATTACAGCGTTGGGCCCAATTCCAAGCTCAACCTAGTGGTCAAACCTCTGGAGAAGGTGTTGCTGGAAGAAAGCGCTGCCCGGAGACTGGCCGAGGCCCCACCGCCACCCCCACCAGCCTGGCAGCTGATCTCCAAAGTCTTGGCGCGCCACTTCAGCGCCGCAGATGCCAGCAGAGTCCTGGATCAGCTACAGAGGGTGAGAACGGTAGCCCAGGACACCCGCTCCCAGCCCGGCCGCTCCCAGCCCCTGCCTCTGTCTTGGTGTACCCCTCCCATTGGCACCCCCGAATCCTTCCGGCCTTCTCTCCTTCAGGATTACGAGAGGTCCCTGAACCGCCTGACGTTGGATGACATTGAACGCTTGGCTAGCCGCTTTCTGCACCCCGAAGTAACTGAAGCTATGGAGAAGGGGTTCTCCAAATAAGATTCTCAGTGTGGGGAGGAGCCCAGCCAGGTTACAAGCTGCATGTAGCATTAAACGTGTTCTCCTGTCAGTCTGGCTCATAATAATAATACCGGGCAGTACCTGGGTGCCCACACCTGGCTCCTGCCTGGGTTTGCTCCCACGCCTCACCCAAAAGGTAAGACAACAAGGCTCCTAGCAGTGAAGCGAGGGAGCCAGCATCTGAGTCCAGCCGGATTCTAGAAATGCCTCAAAGTGCAGAGGAAAAAAGGGGCTGTTTGCAAGGGTTCCAGCAGATGGCCTTTGGCATATCTCGTTTAGCCCACTGACAATAAACCCTCTAGTGACTCCTCTTCAGGCCTGAGAGGTGAAGCAACTGGCCCCTGCTGCCCAGTCCTGTCACCTGATCTCCGACGTTGGCAGGAGGTGCGGCGTTGGCAGGAGGTCATGTGACAGCCAGCCCCGGGCCCCCTCAGCTGCTGCAGCCAGTGCGCAATCGACAAGGGAAAGCAGGCTGGGGGGTCGGGGACCTGTGCGGTATGACCTGAGACAAGTCCCTGGGCCACATTGGTACCTAGGCGTTAACTCTGCACAGGGAGGGCCACTCTGACCCAGTCCTGGCGTGAGGGGCCTGCACCAGTCCTCCCATGTGCTCTGTAAGCAGGCCCCAAACAGCAGTGGCCAAGCAGGGCCCAGAAATGTGATGTCTCGGCGCTTCGGTAACCCTCTGCTTGTCTCCTCCTGGACGTGGGCATTTCTCAACTCTTAGGGATGACAGGTGACTGACTCAAGGTCACTCAGCCTTGGGCAGACCCCCACACCCTGCATTCACCCACAGTGTGGAAGTGGACCCTTCCCCTGCCAACACGTATACAGGGGCTTTCACTTTGCACCCCCCCCCCACACTGCCTGAAAGGAAACCTCAGCGTGCTGGGAAGGAGGAAGAAGCATGCGCTGGTGGCACTGACCCTCCCACCTTGCCTGATGTGTGGGCACCAGAGGTCACCTGGGCACCAGCTCCTTGGAAGAGGACACCTAGGTCGGTCAAGTCTAGAAGGAAGCCACCCTCCTGCCTGGGCCTCATGGGGTGAACGCTGGGTCCCCAGGCTGGGAAGACAAACAGAGGCCCAATGGGTGAAGGCTTTGAAGAGCAGACAGAAGTCCCTGGCTCTGCTGAAGAGCTGGGAGTGTGGAAGAGCAGGGCCCGCTTAGTGCTGATGTGCTCTGGCAGCTCATGGGACTTACCGATGCCCTCATCTTATTTTGAGTCAGGAAATGTTTGTTGAAATTTTGAATCCCATTAAAGATGAATGTGAGACTGACTTGTATCCGAAAGGAACTACATTAGCCAGGCTGCTTTCTTTCCAGTGATTGGTTTAACCATGAAAGAAATTGGTTTAAATGATAAAGGAAACGTTGGTTTACAAAACTGAGAAGTCCCAGGGATGTTGGCAGCAGATGAACAATTTCACCAAATACCTAGTCTCTTCCCACCTCCCCCCCGAGCTCTGAAGCGGTGGCTCCATCTCTGGCTGCTGCCTCGGATCCCAAGATGGCTGCTTGTGGTTTCCGCCCGCCGAGTCTCTTGTTCACAGCCCTCAAGGAGCACCGGCTCATCCTGCGGTGTAGCTGCTTTCTCTGATGCCCCCCCGCAAATAAACGCTGTCTTTTATTGGTCAGAACCAGGTCCTGTTCTGATGACTGGCCAGTGGTGGGGTGGGAGGTGGGAGGCCAGCACCCTGGGCACCCCGGGCACCCCTTGGCTGTGGGAGGGAGCGGGGGATTCTCAACCAAAGCTAGGGCTGAATGGGGCCTCGAGCAGCAACTGTCCCCTGCAGGGGTGTGACACAGATGGCCATTGAGTCCCTCATGCCTGCACCTCCTAGCTCAGGAGCGACAAGAACCCTCTGGTGATTAGGAGCCATCCACTGGGTAGTTGGACATGGGGGTCTGGAACTCCGCAGGGAGATCAGGAGGGACATGGAGACAGGAACGAGGTGTTCAGGATGTATGGTGGGAGCCTGATGGAAGAGTCGACTGGGACCCCAAACCCTGTGCGGCCTTCTACAGTGACATTCAGGAGCGAGGTGTGGACAGGTTGTCCTAGAGTCTCTGAGAAGAGATGAGGGGGCTTCCCAGGGAGTGTAGCATGCAAAGAGGAGAGAGGACTGGGCCTCGAAGCATTCCACCAAGCAGAGATGCAGAAAAGGCCAAGGAGCATCCCAACACTAGGCCACAGGGAAAGCTCATTATGAGAAGCTAAGAACGCCTTTCCAGAAAGGCGGAGGAGTTGTCGGTACAGCCAAGAGGCATTGGTAACAAGAAGTCGCTGGTGATGTTGGGAAGCAAGAAGCAGCTGCAGCATGGTGAGGGGAGAACGTGATGACGGTGACTGGGGACCCCGCGTTCTGGAAACCTGTCTGCAAAAGTGGATGGTGATGGGCAGGCAAGGGAGGAGAGACAGAAGGGTCAGGTACTCCACGCGGAGGTAAAGCAGCTATAGGCTGTACTCCGCCTCTGCCCCCGGAGTCTAGGGGTGGCCCAGTGGACCTGCGATTCTTCAACTGGGGCCTGAATGCAGCACTCCACCCCTCTGAGCCAAGGTCTCCCCCCCGGGAGGTGGGTACCAACCCACCGGCTACCCTTTGTGTCCTGGCCACTGTGGGTCTCTGAGACCCACCGCCTGCCCTGGGACAGTCCCTTCTCCCCAGGGACACGGTGCACCTTTGCAGGTCCTGCTGTTCTCACAGAGACACCAGGAAAGGACAGGATGAGTGAGGGGCCCAGCCGAAGGGGCATCTCGGCCAGAAATGCCCTGGCACCTGGAATGGGATGCACATGAGAGGGGCAGCATTTACTTTGGGGCTGGGCTTGCTGAGCTGGAGACCCCCAAGCAACTGGGCTGTCCCCACAATTCACTGGCACCTTCAGGCCTCCTGTGCCGGCCCCCAAAACCGGGCCTCGCCAGCTCCCATAGGTTCAACAGAGGTGCAGCTTAGCCAGGCCGGGCGCTCCCAGGAGCCTCCATGATGCTGTGGCCTGAGACCTCTGGGCCCCGAAAAGCCTGCAGGAGAGACAGCCAGGCTGGCCCACCTCAGGGCTCCCTCCCGGGGTGTTCACTCCTTCTCTAGCTCCCTTGTTGCTTCCTTCCCCCTATATACCCTACCTCTTAATGTGGGGGGGCTCCAGGGCCCTGTTCCCAGACCGCTCCTCTCCTCTCTCTCTCTCTCTCTCCCCCAAAGGAGCTTGTCCACCTTCATTCCCATTTCTGTGCTTCACTCCTGGCCTTCTCTCCTGAGCTCTAGAGTGGCTGAGAGCCGCTGGCCCCCCTGCAGACACCCCATCCAATCCTTCAGACACTTCCGCCGACCGCCTGCCCCGTCCCCTGTCCATGAGGACGGTGACACCGGCACTGGAAGAAGCAGCTCCCCCCCTCAGGGCGCTTACTTCAGCACCGGGCAGGCCCTCAGCGAGCATGTTTTCGCCACAGCTTGCCTCAGTGAATGCCAGCAGCACTCAGCCAGACTTTTACCAACGGAAGCCGGAGGACGCCTTCGCCTCTCAGAACTCTCCCTTCTCCACAGGCAATCAAGCAACGATAGTTTTGGAAGAGCCCAGAGCAGTTGTCTTGTGGAACGTCCCAGAGTCTGCATTTGCCTGGTTCCTTCCTTGTTAGATTCAGCTTAACCGCTATGACCAGTTGCTGTGTCCTTCCCCCGCTCCCCCAGCAGCTTCGGGAGGCATCGGTCCCAGTCCCTCACCGTCACCGGGGAGGCTCAGATTGGTCGCATGGTCAAGGTTGTGGCTGCCATACCCCTCCCTCACAAAGGTGCGTTTTCCTGTCCTAAAGCACCAGGAGTCTGGGGTAATAAATACCTCGAGGCCACGTGCCCGTCTTGTGCCCCCAACAATCTCTAACGGCTTTACCATACGAGGCTGATCCGCGCCTCAACGAATTGTACCGTGGTGGATGCATTGGGGTTTTTTATCCGACAACTTAGAATCCAAAAGTAGTGTTTTGGGGGGTAACTTTGATTGGACTACAGCATGCATGCCGTACCATACTCATCAGTGCACAGCTCAATGGATTTTTAAAGTAAAGAACACCCATGTATCCAGCCCCTCTGGATCAAACCGCAGAACGCTGCCAACACTCCGGCCATACCCTGGCGCCGCCCTCCCAGTCACACTCCTCACCGAAAGATCCAATATCCGTTCGGATGATCACATTGTTCTAGCTGCGGTTCTTTCTGGTGGGCTCCTGCGTCCCTTTGACACGACTCGTCCTTTTGTTTTTCAAGCACTTCCTGACTTTTTGGCACTACGAAGCGCTCAGAGCTCATCTATTTTTTCCTGCCCCACCTCTAGAATCAGCCATTACGCCAGGAACCTCTGATTCCTTTTAGAGGAGAACGAGATTGAGAAACCGAGGCCTGGGTGTAGGGTGTGTCCATTGCTACTGTAGGCTCGTTGCTTTCCAGACAAAACTAGGAGATATATGTCTAAACTCACACTGCGATTCCCACATCACAGTCCTTTCTCACCTTTCGTCGTTCCGCAGTGAGAACTCTGGTTCCTGACCACACTGACGTGCCTACTCGTTTGCCCCACCAGACAGCCTATCTTAAAGGACACGGAAATAGCCTCACTGTAACCTCAAGACTACCGTTGCTCATGGCAAAAATACTGAGAGTAAGGTTCTTTTTTGTCCTTAGAATATATCCCCTGAAGGGATATACAAGCAGAAAGCGGAGTTAAAATCGCCTGAATTTCCTGTGTGGTTTTGTTATCATTTGGATATGTAGTTAGGCTCATGTGTTGTGTCTGTTTTCACTGACTTTTGTTTTTATTCAACTTTTGCACTTGGGTTGTTTTTAGCTCTCTAAAATGTACTTTTGAACATGTAAACTATTTATGTGGTTCAAAGTCAAAACTATACAAAATGGTATGATCCAAGAAATCCCATGCCCATCTGAAAATAGTCACTATTTTCATTAGATTCGGGTTTCCCTTTCCTGTTTTTGTTTTGTTTTGTTTTGTTTTGTTTTTTGCTAATAAACATGTGTGTCTGTGAGAGAGAGACGGAGAGAGAGAGAGTCCTTTGCATTCTTTTTTTCTATATGACACTATGTCCTGGAAATCATTTCATTTTTCATTATGGATTTTCCTTCTTTTTTTTTTTTTTCCACTGCTGCTCGGGGTGATTGTATGAATGCACCACAGTTGATTTCACCAGTTTCCCGCTGATGGAAATGTACATTGTGCCGGAGAGTTTCCTATGACCAGTTATGTTACAAGGAATCACTTGGTGCATACATTGTTACATATTTGTGAAGTAACTGCCTATCTGAGAGATTGCCGGGTCCAGACAGTGATGACTTTTGTACTTTCTTAACACTCTCTTTCGTTCGACAAGCAACGAACCATCTACTTTAGAAACTGCACTGAACAACAACAACAAAAAAGGTACTGGAGACGGCATATGACCAATATAGAAGTAAACAAGACCAGATTATCATTTCAGATTATGAAAAATTCTATGCAGCAGACTAAAATGGGCAAATATGATGACTGGTGCCTGGGGGCAGTATGTTAGACTGGGGACCCAGAAGGCCTTTCAAAGGTGACACTAGAGCCAAGATCTTGATGACGAGGAGGAGCCAGCTATGGGAAAGTTTGTGGACAGAGTCTTCCAAATAGAAGAATAAATGCAAAGTGGTAGGGCAGGCCACTCTTGGTCAGGAGCAAAGAGAAGGCCCCCCAGGCTTCAGAGAATGAGGCAGCAGACAGGTGAGGTAACATGATGGATCGGCTGGAAGCCAGGTGACACAGAGTTTTATAAGCTACATCAAGGAATTTGGATATGATTCAAAGGGCAATGGGAGATCATTTTAGGATTCTAAACAGGGAGGTGATGTAATATGATTTATATTAAAAGTTAAGAGGGGCGCCTGGGTGGCTCAGTTGGTTAAGTGCCTGACTTCGGCTCAGGTCATGATCTCACAGTTCACGTGTTCGAGCCCCGCATCGGGCTCTGTGCTGACAACTCAGAGCCTGGAGCCTGCTTCAGATTCTGTGTCTCCCTCTCTCTCACTCTCTGCTCCTCCCCCACTCGCTCTCTGTCTCTCTCTCTCTCTGTCTCTCTCTCTGTCTCTCTCTCTCTCTCAAAAATAAACAAACATTTAAAAAAATTAAGAGGCATTGGGGCACCTGGGTGGCTCAGTTGGTTGGGTGTCCAACTTTGGCTCAGGTCATGATCTTGTGGTTCATGGGTTTGAACCCCGTATTGGACTCTCTGCTGTCAGCATGGAGCCTGATTCGGATTCCGTGTCCCCCTCCCTGTCTGCACCTCCACCGCATGCAGTCTCTCTCTAAAATAAACAATCATTTTTTGAAGAGGCAATTCTGCTATGTGTGGAACAGGCTGTAGAATAACGAGTATAGGACAACCAGTAAGGAAGCAGTTGAAGGAATTCAGGGAGAGATGGTGGCATCCACGTGGGGCTAGCAATGGAGAGGGAGAGAAGTGGACTGATGTAGGGTCTGTTTTGAGAGGAGATGGAGCAGGATTTGACAAATAGTTGCTTTGTGTCTGTCCTTACAATTGTCAAAGGAGGAACATACACAAAACCAACCAGGGGCACCTGAGGGGCTCAGTCGGTTAAGCTTCCGACTTCGGCTCAGGTCATGATCTCACAGTTCGTGGGTTCGAGCCCCACGTCGGGCTCTGTGCTGACAGCTCAGAACCTGGAGCCTGCTTCGGGTTCTGCATCTCCCTCTCTCTTTGACCCTCCCCTGCTCACAGTCTGTCTCTCTCCCTCTCTCTCAAAAACAAATAAACATTAAAAAAAATTAAAAAAAAACCCAACCAACACAACACTTGGCACTGGAAATTGCATGTCACTTTGTGAACCTTAAAAACCTTATTTTTGATTGTAGGGGTTCCCCGGGCTGGCTGGTTCGTGGGTGGAGCATGCGACTCTTCATCTGGGGCAGGGGTGGTTGTGAGTCCAAGCTCCATGTGGGACGCAGAGATCACTTACACAATAAAATAAAAAATTGAAAACACTAAACGTCGTGTAAAGTCACTGTGAACCTTTCATTGGGGAGGGGAACACAGGAGAAGGAAATGAAAACCACCCACAGTTCCACCACAGGAGATGCGAGGTATTTACACTTCAGCGTATTGCTGCAGGATTTCTGTGCATGTATACTGTAGCTTACTGAGTTGGGATTTTAGTGACTTTGGTTTTGCATTGTGATTATTTCCTCTGTGACTGGAGCCCTGTTCTCCATGGCCACTAACTGCTTTAGCTCCAGTTGCCATCAACTCCCTCCTTGCCTCCCGCTGGCAGGCTGGCCCCCCACCCCCACCAGAGCCACTTAGTGATCTTCCAGGACCGCAAAACTGATCCACACGTCTGCCCAATCGCCCCCTCTAAAGGCCACTTTGCTGTGTCCACATATACCTGGGAAGGGGACGGGGTGCGGGCAGTATCCGTCTGGGCGGTGTCCCACCTCCCTCCACGAACGCTGTGAGGCCGTCACGCCCCAAATCCTGGGGACATTGAGCCCAAGGAAGAGACAGGGAGGACAACGGGCCTCGAAGACGTCGAGCCCCGTCCTGGGAACACTGAGCCCAAAGAGGAGACAGGGCGGCAACAGGGCGTGTAGTCTGGCGTCCTCACACGAGGTTTGGGGCGGGGATGGGGGTGGGGGGGGTCTAACTGAGGCAAGAGCGGTTTCGTGGGTGCAGTGGGGTCACCAAGCGGGGCGACGATACGTGAGGGAGCGTCCGCTGGCTAGGCTGCCAACGGCGGGGTCTCTGGGAGCCCGCGCCAGAGCTGGCTGCGGGGCAGGGGGCGCGGGAAGCAGTCGGAGCCCAGGAGGAGCACAGGGGGTCTGTTTGCGCAGGCGCTCCGGGAAGCCTGGAAGCTGTGGCGGCTTTGCGCACTAGGGGGCGGAGCCTTAAGAGGGAGCGCTCCTTGGCTAAGCAGCCAAGGGTGGGAGGGGTGTAGTCTCTAGGGGCTCCAGGCAGGGCTGTCTCGGCTGGAACCAGTCACGTGCCCAAGGGAATGACTGAAAGGCGGGGTGGAGCTAGGGGCAGGGAAATGTTGGCGTAGGCGCTCCGGGGAACCCGAGTTGCATTGCGCGCACTTTATGAGGAACCGCTCATTGTCTAGGTGGCCGTGGGGTCTCCCAGGGCCCAAGAGCGGAAAGGCCGGCTGAGCGGGAACCGACCGTACGCCTGACGGCCTCGCGAGGAACCCGTTGACGCAGGCGCCCCAGGGTGGCGTCGAGCTGTGAGAGGCGGGGCTTCCGCAGCGAGCGTCCGAGAGCTCGCGACAGCGTCGCTTTGGCGGGAAGCGGCCACGCGCACCGCAGCCTCCCGAGGGCCAGTGTGCGCGTGCGCGGGGAGGGCGGGGTTGGCGCGAGGGGCGGGGCTTCCGGAAGCAGTCGCCGCGCCTCAGCCACCGGCGGACGGGGCGGGCGGCAGGGCCTGCTCTCGGAAGGCGGGGTCTGAGGCGGAGCGCCGCGACCATGCAAGGAGCAGACGCAGGCGCAGGCCGCGGAGCGGGCGGCGCCGACAACCGCCTGGAGGGCCGGGAGGACCTCGGCGGCGCGGGTGCGGCGGCCGCGGCCGCCGGTGAAGCTCTGCGTGTCCCGGTACCACTGCACGCCCCGGGGCCAGGCGGAGATGCCTTCTCCACGATCGGAAGGCCGGAAACTCGAATACACGAATTGTATCCTAGCCGACGGGACAGTGGGGAATGGGCTGGGGTCGGGAAGGGAGAGGAGCCGTGGTAACCTGGGCGCGCCGGGCACAGATCCGAGAGCAGAGTGGTCACGGCGTGGCTGGAGAGAGGTGTGGGGGAGGGGAAAGGAAAGAGAGCAGAGGGCATAACCGGGTTTCCGGGGGCGGTGGTCGGGCATGGGCCGGGTAACGGGGTGGCCGCGAGCGACTAGGGCTGGGAGAGGGTGGCCTCGTCAGGGTGGCGTGAGAAGGGGGCCCGAGCACTAAGTGGGTACGGGTGGTGCCTTAACCGAATCTGCACCCAGCGTCGTCTACGTGCCTTTCCCATCCCCCTTGGAGGCAGAGATCGCCCGTGAGTCCTTGGCCCCAGATCGCGAACCGCACGGAAGCGTTGTGAAGGAGTTAACTGTGACCGACAACGTTCTGGCCATGTAATTTCTGGAAGGGCCGGGGTCAGGGTGGCTGCAGGTGGCGTGTCCAGTCTCCACGGGGTGGGGGGGCGCTCTGCTGGAGCCACGAAGGTTAGGTGCGGGGAGGGGGCCGCAGGCTTTAACAACTGCACCGGTGGGGGAGGGATAGGCGCTCCTGGGGGCGGGGAGAGGGCCGCAGGCTGTAGGGGGGCGCTCCCGGGAACCGGGAAGAGTTAGAGGGATGGGACCTGGGGAGCGGAGCGAGGAAGGGGAGGAGCCACCCCTCCAACTGGATTGTCTTTTCTCCTCTCAGCCGCTGGAGAGCTGAAAACCCTCGCCTCCTCCGAATTTCCGTCAACAACTTTCTGGACCAGCTTTCCCTGGTGATGCGGACCATGCAGCGCTTCGGGCCCCCCGTTTACCGCTAAGCCTGCGCTGGGGAAAGGGGACCAAGATCGAACCTCGTGTCCCCTGCCTGGGCGGTCCGTCCTTCCGGGGCAGGGATTCCAGCAGTACCTGCCACCGGAGGTTAGGGGCCTGCCTAATCTTCCGCGGGTACCCACACTTGGGCTCTCAGGGTCCCCTTGTTTTGTTTGCCATTCGAATGTTTGATACTGCAGAAAATAAAACTGAGCAGAGTTTGCACGTTTCGCCTTAGTCCTGATATCTTTCATCAAATGTGAACTTTTTATACAAACTCGTCAAAAACATTGAATGAGTGCACAAATTATGCATTAGGGGTGCCTGGTAGGCTCAGTCAATTAGGCCTCGGACTTTGGCTCTCGTCATGATCTCGGGGTTCCTTAGATTGAGCACCGTGTCAGGCTCCCACGCTGACAGCTCACGGTCTGGAGCCTGCTTTAGATTCTGTGTCTCCCTCTTTCCTCTGCCTCTCCCCTCTTTGCTGTCTCTCTCAAAAATAAATAAACATTAAATCTTTTTATAAAAAGATGCATTATAATGTAATTACTGAACATTTAAATTATTTTCAACTTTCTGCCCTATTCTAGGTAATGAATCAGTGAAACTCTTGCATATGACTTTGCATGAATGGTTGCTTCCTTAGACTGGCTTAAAAGAGGTACTGTTACTGGGTTAAATATTTAGTATATTTTTTTAAAGCTCTGTCAAGAGTGCAAAATTAGTCTCCAGAAATCATATTCCTCTGCCAGAGTGCTGGTTTTGCTACACTCTGTCACCACTGGCTCCAGCAAAATTTGGAAACAAAATCTTCTCCTCTGGCTCACACAGTTGGGCGTCCTACTCTTGATTCTGGTCCAGGTCGTGATCTCACAGTTCATGGGATGGAGCCCTGTGTCACCCCATGTCACTCTCCGTGCTGACAGTGAGGAGCCTGCTTGCAATTCTCTCTCTGCCCGCCCCTGTTCATGTGCAGACCTGCACGCTCTCTCAAGAAAATAAACATTTAATAATTTGGGGCACCTAGGTGGGTCAGTCGGTTAAGCGTCCAACTCTTGATTTTGGTTCAGGTCATGACCTCACGATTTGTGAGATCAAGATTGAGCCCCGTGTGAGGCTCTGGTGACGGCGCAGAGCCCGCTTTGGAATCTCGTCCTCTCTCTGTCCCTTCCCTACTCACACTTTTTCTCTCAAAATAAAAAACATTTTTAAAAATCCTTAGAAAAAATAATTTAAAAAATTAGTTTGCATGAAAAGCGCAAACAACCCGGAAACACTAGACTCAGAGTGTTGAGGCTGACTGGCCTTAGGTCAGTGAGGAAATCTGCTGGACAGTTTTCAGCTCTTTGGTGGAAGGAGTGTGTTCCCTGTGAAATACACTGCGTCCTGCAGACTTGCCAAACCCAGGAATTCTGTTGGCTCTTTAGTGGAAGGTGCCATGGGATTTGCTCCACAGGTGACCGTGTGTTCTCACAATAAAGCCACTTCTATTTCTTCCTTTCCGATCTGGGTACCTTTTAGTGGAGAATGTGTGTGGGTTGGGTTTTCCTGCTTCTCGGCATGCCCGCTAATTTTAGATTGGATGCCAGACATTTTCCTTGGGTGCTGGATGTCTCTGTATTCCTAGAAATATTTGTTAGCTTTGTTCTGTGATGTTGTTGAGTTACCTGGAACAGTTGGACCCTCTGAGGCTTCCTTTGAAGACTTGCTGCCTGGGACCAGAACGGCTCAGTGCACGAGTCCCCCCCCCCCCCCCCGCCGCACCACCGAGCGCCCCGCCTGCTGCTTTACTAGTGGTGAGGTTTGCCCTCCTGGCTGGGAGGGACAGCTACTGATCACTGTCCCGCTTGAGTGCCGGACAAAGTTACCATTCGTCCTGCCCGATGGACCTCAGCCCAGCTTCGGGCGGCCTTCCCACACGCTTGCGCTGATCAGCGGTGTGCTGCTCACTCCCACGGGGTCCTCTGCTGACGCACGGGCGCTTCCCGCCGCCGCTCCCCCGGGCCCTCTGCCCCACCAGCTCCGGGCACCTGGAATCTCAGGTCTTGAAAAGTCCTGAGTGCCCGTTGGGCCTCAGCAGGAAACTCCGTCTGCAGCCAGCCGGGGGAGGTTGCAGGGCCGATCTCTGATTTCTCATCTCCCAGAGATCGCTGTCCTGCAGTGCCTGACACCTGAGCATGTGTCTCATCCATTCTGTCTGGTTTCGGGGGGTCTTTCAAGTGGCAGGGTAAACCGGTCCCTGTTGCTCCACATGCACGAACAGAGTCTGTGACTGCTGGCATGGAGTGTGCTCGTGCGTGCCGCAGGGAGAGAGAGATGCTGTCAATGGGGATGGTGGCGGTGGTCGCGGTGAGGACAACACTCTCACATGACAGCAGGCAGCAGCTGTAGTGGCTACAGCAAGGGTCTCTTTCTCTTTCTTCCTTTTTAAAAATCATTTTTAAGACCTTTCTTATTGATGGATGAGAATTTTCCTATTTCACACCACTCTCCACTCGGCTTCCCTTCTTCATTTTCCCAAAATGGTTCTCGGGGAAACATTTACTCAGGGTTTCTTTACCCTCAAGGTGAAAAACTGGCTTGTTTATGAGCGCCTGGATGGCTCAGTTGGTTAAGCCTCCAACTTCGGCTCAGGTCACGATCTCACGGTCCGTGGGTTTGACCCCTGTGTCAGGCTCTGTGCTGACGGCTCGGAGCCCGGAGCCTGCTTTGGATTCGGTGTCTCCCTCTTTGCCCCTCCCCCACTCATGATCTGTCTCTGTCTCTCTCCCAAAAATAAACAAACGTCAAAAAAATTTTAATTGCCTTGTTTAGTCTTTCATTGCCTTGGTTTCTATAAACTCACAATGGTAATTTTTTAAAATCATCTTCCTTGGCCTCCTCTCTCTCTCCCTGTCTGCTTCTCTCCAAGCCACATGCCTGCACGGCTGTCAGCCCGGCACCTCCCTTCGTCTGGGTGTCAATTCTTATCCTGGATCAAGCAGCTTTCTCTTTATTCTTTATCTCTCCTTTTTGTTTACTTGTTTGTTTGAAGTGAGGTCTAACTTCCATCCTCTCAGCCTCCCCCTTTGTAAGTGTGCAGGCCTAGGAGTTTGGGCAAATGCACAGTTTTGGAACCACCACCACAGTCGCTTTGCCTACTGCGTTGAGAAGAGGATGAGGGCAGGCAGGACAGAAGTGGGGAGACTGGCATCCAGGCGAGACACCACCGGGGCCAGGGCAGTGGAGGTGGGGAGAAGGGAAAGGATTCTGACTGCATCTTGAAGGTAGAGCCACCGGGGTTTGCCGACACGGATGGGACGTGGCCCTGGACCTCCTCAGATCCTCAAAACCCCCGCGACGGGTCTCCCTTCCTCCCGTAAAGGGAGTCTAGCTCCTCCAGAGTCACACAGCCTCCCGTCCTGCTTCCCTGTTCGCCCCCCACCAACCTGCCACACACTGACTCCGTTTTCCCAACATTTAATTCGGAAAAATGTTCCATGAACAACAACCACCAAGCTCATGCCAAAACACAGGAGAGAACGGGGTTTTCCGGGACCACGAGACGGGGCCCGAGGCCTTGGAGGAGGAAGAGGAACAAAGGGGTAAGGCACTGCCGCCTCGGCCACTCAGGGCAGGCGCAGGACAGGGCGGCGGGGGTGAGGGGTCCGGGCCGAGTGCGGACAACACTGAGGAAGTCGGGCGGTAGGTCCTGGAGAAGGAGCGTTCCAGAGCCCCCGGGACCACGTGAGGCCCTGGCACGTGCCCGCTCAGAGTCCCGAGGCGCTCAGGTCAGGGCCCCGGGGAAAGGTACGGTCTGACGCCCAAGAAGTCTGCAGGGGATGCGGTGACCCAGCCGCGGGGAGACCCGTGGGCACAGCCACAGTCTGAGGATGGTGTCACTGCATCCCTCTGGGCGCCCCCCTCCCCATCAAGGGCTGCTGTTGCCCCGGCCCCCTGCTGGGAACAGGTGGGACCGGCCATGGCCGGGGGAGGTGCCAGAGGCCAGGCCAAGTCCAAGCACGCCACGGAGGAGCCAGGGGACTCGAGAAGGAGAGAAGGTGCGACTCGAGAAGGAGAGAAGGTGCGAGAGGTTGACCACGTCCCAGAGAAGGGACATGTGGCGACAGACGGACACGGTGAGGTGCGGATAAATTAAATAAATAGTTGGTTTGGGGTATAAATAGCAAGGGGGAGCAGGGGCTCTCACGACACCAGGGCGCAAGGGCAGGAGGGCGGGGGTATTGCTGCTGCCGGGCTCGGGGGGACTTGGTCCTGTCACCCCTGCCCCCACGCAGGGCCCAAAGGAAGGCACTAATGAAGGGGGCCCGGGTGTGCCGGGGACATGTGGGCCCAGTGACCGTCCCCTCCCCGCCCCCGTGCCACCTGATCCAGGGCTCGGCCCAAGGACACCTCAAGCCTGGGACGCCCCCTCCTCACCGCTTCCGCCACCCTTAGCTGTTGCCGGACACGAGGCTGATGATCTGCTCCAGTTTTTGTCGTAACTTATGCTTCCGACAGGAGGCGTCTCGGTCCAGAGCGGTGAGGACCTGGGGGAGGAGGGCCCCCCCGGGCAGGGCTGGCGAGGAGGGGCCACCCCCTTCCTTGCCAAGCCCTCCTCCCCTGCCTGAGCTCTTCTGTCCCTCCCGTGTCTGCGCGCCCCCTCTCTGCGGACCCTGGGCATGTGGGTAGGGCGGCAGCCCCCACCTCTGCACCCACTCCGGCTTCTCCTTGACTTTGCCCCAAGCCCCTCCCTTCTCTGCTCCGCAGCCAGAGTGCGGCCCCTCCGGGGAGTGGGCTGGACCTGCTGTCCCCAAATGCCCCGTCCACTCCTGACCTGCACCCCGCACCCGATCTCTCTGTCCCCTCCTGACCCCTACCCCCATCCCGCACCTGACTTCCCTGTCCCCTCCTCCCTTGCGCCCCACACCCAACCCTGTCTTTGCAGGTCTCCAGGATCTTCTTGCCCAACGCAGCGACATTCTAGGGCCTCATCATCCTTGACTATCAGCGACATCCCCGGGAGCCAATCACTCCCTTCTCCCTCCTGATCACCCCCTTCTGGCCCCAGGTGTGTGTGTGTGTGTGTCACTCCTGTTCCAGGAGGCCACCCAGCACACTTGGTGTCCCTTCCTCCACCCCACCCCACGCCGCCATTCCTCAGTCTCTGCTGCCGGCTCCCTCTCTTCTCTGCCGCCTCAGAGTGTCCCGGGACCCCAGGAGTCGCTGCTTGTCCATCTATACCAGCTCTTGGCTACCCTTGGTGAGCAGGCTCAGGGCTTCCTGGGCCATGTCCTGGCTCACAGGTTGTTATTTCCAGCAATAATGCATCCTCAGATCCATGCCTCTAAAGTGCGGGGTCACAAATCCCGTGGGCCCTATACGGTGCTGGCCCCACCCCAGCCTCTCCGCCCATCCCTTTCCCATGGGCCCTATACGGTGCTGGCCCCACCCCAGCCTCTCCGCCCATCCCTTTCCCATGGGCCCTATAGGTGCTGGCCCCACCCCAGCCTCTCCGCCCATCCCTTTCCCTGGACGTTTACTTTTGCCCGAGCAGAATTTTGGTCTCTGGCGTCACCCGTGCTAGCCTGGGGGCTGACCGGGGGAGGTCCCGTGAGCGATCTAAGAGATGGGCTCCACGCCCCCTCTGTCCCCTCCACCATCGTCTAGCGCCCTTCACCCTCACGGGGCTCCCTGCCACTGACTGCACCATCAGGGCCTAACAACTAGGGGGGGCCCGTGAGACCGGCACACACCTCCTGGCGGTACTTGGTGACATAGAAATAGAGTTCACTGAGCGCACTTAAGATGTTGAAGTCGCTGGCATGGAGACGGGACTGCTCCACCAAGTAGGCGTCCATGTCCTGGTCACTAATGGATGCCATCTTTGCGATGTCCCGGTAGTACCTGTTGGGACCCTGAGTCGATCACAAAGGCAGGTGCCGCCAAAGACCCTGCCCCGGCTGCCAGGCCGGTCTCTGGAAACTTTGTCCCGAAGCCGACCCAGCCCAAGGAGCGGCAGCAGTCTCCTCGGGCTGCCTGGCCCTGCTTCCCCTCCCACCCGGGCCCGGGGCGCAGGGCCCAGCCTACCTCTCCACCCAGCTCTTGTAGTTGGGGATGTCCTTGGCATAGAGCAGCTTGTTGGAGGGTGAGTCCTTGCCCAGGCGATGTTCAGAGGTGGAGCAGGAGTCCATGAAGGTCTGGGCCACCACCGACAGGCAGGCGTCCGTGATGCTGTTCTTGTGGATGTCGAACACGAACTGCGGGTTCTTGATCACGTTCACCCAGAAGCGCAGGGGCAGGCTGGACAGAGGGAGAAGTGGCACCCTTCTACGGTTCCTGTCTGGCCTGTGCACATCTTGCCCACAAGCAGCAAGTGTGACATATTTAGGGTCAGTGGCCTTTGCTTTAAGCTTCTGCCAGACTTCAAACAGTTAGAACTGAGAGTAAACAGCCTTCCGTCCTCGCTGCATCTTGCCCCCCGCCGCGGCTACCACGTGGGCTTGGCTGTCAGCACCTCTGTTCTGTGCTGGCCCCACCCCCAGCACCCCACACGGCCCAGCGAAGCCCGTGTCTGGAATCGACCCAACTCCCCTTCTGTGCTCGAGGGGCAACTCTGATGCAGGTCCTCTCCTGCCTGGACGGCCGCCTCAGTCCCTGTCAGTCGCCCGCCCCCACGGTCTCCGAGTACTGGCGAAGCCACGGGTGTCCTCCCTCCCTCCCCCTGTCCCCGGCACAAGGCAGTACCAGTTGCTCTTCCAGGTGTGGCGCACATCAGGATCGCTGATCTGGCGCCGGTCGGCCTGTTCATCCAGGAAGTCGAACATGTACTTGATGGCCAGGGGCAGGGCCGAGCCCCGGTGCGCCGTGCTGAACACGGTCTCAAAGAGGTCGTCCACAAACTTCTGCAGCGTGCCCTGCGGGGGCTCGGCAAGAGCACAAGCCAGGTTGGGATGGCCCCACAGCAGGACAGGGGGACAGAGGGGCTTGGCAAGGACCAGTGCTACCCTGCAGAGACAGTGCCCCAGGCAGTCCCAGCCTCGGCCTCGGCCTCAGCCTCAGGCCTTGAGAAAGGCACCCTGGATTTGACGGATCCCGCGGCCTCCCCCCAGGGCAGGCCGGACCAATCGCAGGGCCGAGGCTGGGCTGTAAGATGTCTGGGCTGAGGCCAGGGTGGCTCAGGGGAGGCCCACACCTTGGTGGCCAGGAGTCGAGTCAGGTAGATCTCGGAGACCATCTTGCTGCCGCGGTCCCCCTCGCGGTGGTCGGCATGGTCGTGGTTCTTCACCAGGTGCCACAGCTTGGTGCCAGTTTCCTGGTCGGGCGTGATCATGGGTGCCCGAGAACGGAGGCTGTCGGGACTGCTGGCTGTGCGCAGCAAGCTCTCTGGGGCAGGGGACAGGCGTGCCCCTTAGGCCAGTGGGGCCACGCCAGCCATCGCCGCGGCTCTTGCCCCACTCTGTCCCAGGAGCCCAGCAGGCTAAGGGGGAGCCTGCCTGCTCTCACTGGCCCACCCCACCCCCAGGCTCTATGAAACTGGTTGTCTCCTAAGGGCAAGGCCCAGGGAGGCCACCAGATGCATGATGGCCACTTGGAGAGGGGGCTCCCCATGATGGCTGACACACCCTCGAAGGGCACAAGGCCAGCAAAGGCCACCACCCCGAAGGCACCTACCGTAGCGACTGAGGGAGCGAGTGAAGGTGAAAGAGTTGGCCATGTTATAGGCAGACACTTGTTTGGGCACCAGTGCCACCAAGGAACCATCTGTCACCTGGAAGCCACAGAGACAGAGGAGGGGGAGCACAGGAGGCTGGGGAGCCAGTGGGCCTGAGCCACCACCCACCCAGACCCCACGGTGTGCGTGTGGGGAGGCACGCAAGGGTCCTCGAGGAGGGACCGTTTCCTCGGGGCAGGGCCATGGTCCCCAGGTGGCTCCCAGACCCTCACCTGGTAGTGGGCCAATGAGTTGACCCTCTTCCAGTCACACTCGATCTTTGTGGTGACGTCTTCGTCCTGGAGGATGATGCGGGCCATGCGGCCCTGGCGCCATTCTAGGGGCCACAGACAGTCCTTGAGGTCCTGCCCAGAGTTCCCCAGGCCCCAGGTCCACTCCCCTCAGCAGACAGCGCCCGAGCGGTTATGAACCCCAGTCATGGTAACGTGGCCATAGGGTGGGGACCGGGAAGAAGGGGCAGGTCACCTAGATCCATGTCCTCAGCTTTGGGGCGCTGCGAGTACGGGACACCCTTGTACACAGCGTCCAGCAGCTTATCTTTGGCTTGGGTGACACTGTCGCAGTTGAGAACCTTCACTGGGACCTGAGCGCTGCCCTCGCTCTCCGGGAACACACAGTGCAGGGTCTGAGGGCAAGGGGAACCACAGGCTGGGCCCTGGGCGAGGCTTGCTGCCATGCCTGAGGCCCTGCCCACCCAGCCGCCAACGCACCAGCGTCTTGTAGTCGATCTGCTGCCGGATGAGCTTGTCCTCGCTCAGGGAGTAGCGGGCCTCGCCCGTGATGGCGTCTATGGGGCCCTTCTCCATCTGCTGCTTGATGGCGCAGTAGAGCAGAAAAAGCGGCTCCCCGGCACACTCCTGCAGCCAGGGGAGGGCACGCGTATGCATGCCGGCCGCCTGCCGGCCAGCCACTTCCCCGGATCGCCCCGGCCGCCCGCCTGCTTGCCCGCCCACCCAGCGCACCTTCAGAAACTTGTGCAGAAGGAACGTGAACCAGTTGGTAAGCATCTTCTCGGCCACCGACTCGGTCCTAGGGCAAAAGGGCCGCTGGGCCAGCCGGAGGGGGCCGAGGGGGGGGGCCTCCCCTGCTCCCCAGGCAGGACCCGGCCTGGAGGGGGTGGGGGGCTGGCAGAGGGCGGGGCTGGAGCCCTGCCGTAGGTACCTGCGCAGCAGCAGCTTTGGGTGGTTCTTGCTCTCCAGGTTCTTCTCTATGAGGTCTGCCAGCAGCTGCTTGAGCAGTCCCGTGGCGTAATCAAGGCGGCTCTGCAGGACCACCATGGTGAGCGAGGCCACGGTGCCACGGTCGCGCATGGAAAAGCTGCTCTGGGCCTCCAGCGTGTGGATGAAGGTGAGCAGGAAGGCGCGGCTGTGCAGCAGCTGTCCAAAGAGGCGCAAGGCCTTCTCGACGTTGGGGGGGGTCTGGGAGGGACGGGGAATCTCAGAGAGTGGAGGTAGCGTGGCAGGGGATGAGGGGCGGGTGGGCTGGGGACTCACATCCAGCTCCTTGAGCACCGGATGGGCCTCAATGCCGGGGAAGAGCACGCGCACGGCATAGGTCCGGTAGTCCAGGAAAGGGATCTGCACCCCGTCCATGTGGTTGGTCAGCTCATTGATATCTGTCTGCAGCTCGGCGAAGGCTGGGGAGGGTGGGGAGGCAGAATGAGCGGAGCGGGAGGAGAGAGGCCCCCAGCCCAGCCGCCCTGCCCCGCATCCCCATCCCAGGCACCTTCCTTGCATTCCAGAGCCACGCGGGACTCCAAGTTGTCCATCTGTAGCTGAAGCCGCTTGAGCGTGCGGTCTGCATCCTGAGTCTTGCGCTTATAGGCGACCAGCACAGCAGTGATGGCCAGCAGCAAGAGCCCGCCGCCCGCCACCAGGCCCACCATGGCTGGCAGAGTCAGTGCCCGCTCAGCGGTGATGTGCAGGGTACCCAGCCAGAACTCCAGGCCACCTACAAGTACCTGCAGGGAGAAGCCCCCTGTGAGCTGACCCCCACCCCCACCCCCACGCTCCCCTGGTGGCCTCCCCCACCGCCCACCCACCATGACAGGCTGCCGGCCCGTCTGGCTAGGTGAGTCGCACAGGAGCTGCGTGTCGGAGACAGTGAGCGCACATGGCTGGCCCCCAATCAGCACCGTGTAGTTGAGGCGGGAGCTGCCGGCCGCTGCGGGGATCAGATTCTTGCCCTGTGGGGGGAGGGCGCCGTCAGCCAGGGCTCCCGCTTCCCCGACTCTCCCGGTCCACTGTGCCCCACTCGCACCTTCAACACGACGTGGGAGCCAGGTTTGACGTCCAGGACGCCGGAGGGCCCCAGTGGCTCGAAGCTGGGGTCGGGGTAGTAAGTAAAGGAGGACCGGTTGAGGGAGCGGGCTGTCTGCACGTGGTCCAGCAGGAAGCCGAACTCGTCGGGGTGCTCGCCCTGGGCCTGGGGCGGGGGCCGTCCCAGGAAGATGCCAGGGGCCTTACACAGCATGGCGGTGTCGTTGATCACCTGGCAGGTCTGCGGGGACACGGGAGAGGAGCCCGCACGTGAAACCACAGGTGGCAGGGTGAGGGGCAGGTCGAGGGCAGCTGGCACTCACATTGGTGGTCTCGATGCCTCGGTACTTGGCCCGGACCCGGGGCTCCTGGACAGTCAGTAGGTGGGTCCCACTCACAGTGATGGCGGTGCTTCCGCTGGGGGCAGTGGAGGAGGGGCCTCAGGTTCCCTCCGCCACTGTCCCCAGCCCGGCCTCTGGAAACTCAAGGTCTTCCGTGGGAGCCCAGGAACTCCCCACCCCAGGTCACTGGGTGAATGCCAGGTGCCGTACCGTTGGGAGCACCCTGCCCTTCTCTGCAAATGAGGGCTCAGGCTTGGGGGATGTGTGACCTGATGCCCTGGGCTCCAGTTGCCAAGTCAGGCCCCAGGACAGGAGCTCAGGGACACAGTCCCTGTCCCCATCAATGCCGACCGGGCTCTACATTCTGCCTCGGGTCTTACTTGATGATGCTCCAGGTGGGCTCAAGGCGAGTGACCGTGGGGTCCTGGGTGTAGGTGTACAGGACGCCGGGACTAGAAATGTTGGCGCGGTCGATTGCCAGGGTGATGGGGGCCTGGCTGGGGCCCAGGGTGGACACAGGTGAGATACACACGATTGTCTCAGCGTCTCTCCTGTGTTGGTAAGCAGGGTACTGAGAGCAGGCAGCCCCGGAACCATGGCTCACCCTGCCCTTGTGGTCCCCTACCCAATGCCCAGGCCAAGGCTGACAGGGCCCTGCCCACCTCACGAACTGGCACTCGCCATCTCTCACAGTCACTGTGACCCTGCTGCCGGCATCCAGAGAACTCCCAGAGATGGTGAGCCGTGTGCCCCCAGAAGCCGGGCCCCGACTGGGACTCACACGGTCAAACGCTGGCGTCTGTGGGAGAAGCGGCCCTGACGTGAGGGAGTCGGCGGCCCAGTGGGGGAGGGGGGCTCAGAAGGGATGGGAGGGGAAAGGGCAGGCAGCCCACGCACCACGAAGCTGTAGAGCTGCTCAGACTGTGTGCGGAAGTCAGCGGAACAGTCGCCAACACAGAGCTCGGCAGGCCCTGGAGGTGGGCTGGGCACCAGCGACTCCTCCATCTCACACACGATCCTGCAGGGGAGAGAAGGTCAGGGCCAGCGGTAGACAGCCCAGGGCCCAGGCACCCGCGTGGCCGCACTCACCTCTCGGCGCTGACGTACTCGGAGGGGATGGAGTTGCAGCGCACACCTGCGACCCGCAGGCCCACCTCCCGGTAGCTGAGGCCCAGGTTCTCACCCACGATGGTGACCCGAGTGCCTCCCTCCTTGGGCCCCATGAGCGGGTGGATCTGCAGAGCAGGGCGATAGGCGGGAGGGTGAGCCCAGACTCGAGGGGGCCTGGCAGACGGGAGGAGGCCGGGGAGGCTGACCTGGGCGATGCGAGGGTGGCTGCAGCGGGCGCCCTTCTGGCTCGGGTGCATCCAGTTGGTCTTGGGAGCTGGGCAGTGGGCCCGCAGCTGGCACCTGTGCTCCGAGACACACCAGCCGCAGTTGAAGCGAGGGTCAGCCTTGAGGCAGAGGCCGCAGCTGGGCCGCCGTGCCCAGCACTTGTACAGGAGAGCTGCGGGCAGAGGGCACCGCTGGGGGTGGCCACGGGGCGCCGGGGGCACCGAGGACCCTGCCGCGGGGTCCCCCCGCCGCACCTGGCCCCAGCTCATGCCCGCCGTGCCCCAGGCACATCAGCCCCATGCTGCCCCGCACCTCGGAAGGTGGCAGGCTTGTCAATGGGGAAATCGCCATCCCAGACCACAGAGAAGTCCAGCTCAGTGTCACCATACTCGTCGCCTTCATAGGAGTACTGGGAGAGAGGGACCCGCGTCACCTTAGAGCAGCTGTGTCGACCCCCAGCGAGACGCTCAGAAGGGCCCCCGCCATAGTCGCGTCGCGCCTTCCGAGAGGAGAGCCGGGCCCAGACCGGCGCAGCGCGCGCACCCCGCGGGAGGGGCCTCACCGAAGCGTTCTGGCACTGCACGCTGCTGCTGTTGAAGCGCACGGCCGGCACGCGCTGCTGCCGCCCCTGCACCCGGACCACACACTCGTAGTTCTTTTGGCCCGACTGCGGCTGCGGCAGGTTCTTGGCCCGCAGGGTAAGGGGCTGCATGACGCCGACTGGGATCAAGAGGTCCCCGCTGGGCAGGATCTCAGGGCAACCCTGAGGGGAGACCGCCTGTCAGCCATACACCTGCCATCTGGGCCCAGCTGGGCTGGCCCCGAACTGAAGAGGCTCCGGGAAAACAATGAGAACAAAGGCAGAAAAGCCAGAGGCCAGCCCACATGGAGCCCAGCCCCCTCGCGCGCGGCCCCCGCCTCACCTCAGGGCTGTGGACCCTGCCCTCCTGGAAGGAGCACTCGTGGGGGTGGCTGGTGCACACGTGGCGGTACTTACACCAGTGGCAGGGGTAGGGGCTGCCGACGCAGGACGTGCACCTGGGGGGAGAGGCTTTGCGAATACCGCAGAAGACCAGGCGGCGCGCTTGCCACTTGCCCACGGGGCATGCGGGAAGCCCCAGAGAGGAGGTGGCGGCCCGCCTGAGGACCACACAGCACAGCACGGGACGGAGGGGTGTGGGGACAGAGGTCAGAGACGCCAGTACTCACGACTGGAGTACGCTGCAGTTGTAGAAGACGAAGTCGACCCCGGCAAACCTCACGCCAGTCTCCTTGGACAGCAGCTGCAGCCGCACGGTGCGTGTGGCCCCTGCGGCGAGCCCGGGGGTGGCTGTGAGCAGGCCCGGGACGCAGAGCGCCCCCATCCCGGAAAGCCCCAGCCCACTGACCATGCCCCCTGGTGAGAGCCCGCAGCTCCCGCAGGGAGGGCGATGGGCACTGCAGCTCCCCGGAGGACAGCAGGACGGCCTCGCTCTCCGCCACCTCCTCAAAGGTACAGCTCACGCCAACACTGAGGTCCGGCACGTTGCGCACGGTGACAGTCAGCTGGGGGAGGTGGAGGAGTCAGAGCGGGAGGCGATCCCCCAACTCCCCCTCCAACACACACGCTCACGGGCCCGCACACCCCCACCAGTCACAGCGCTCACCTGCACCCCAGGTGATGTCACCGAAACATTGTTGGGCCGGACCCGCACCTGGACACACTTGCTCAGTTCCTCGGCAAAGCCGTGGGGGGCAGACGCACCCGGACAGGCTCCTTCGCGGCAGCATCTGTGTGGGGTCGGGCCAGAGCCCGTTATGCGGCTGCCCTGAGGGCCCTGGCCAGGTGCTGGGGCGGGGGGGGGGGTACGTGTACGTCCACAGGGAAGAGGGGGCGGCCAGCTCAGCCCACAGTGCCAGGCAACAGCATGCATTGGCCTCATCCCCTGGGCTCCGAGGGCGTCACTCGGGATGGAGGCTCTGCTCATTAGCGGAATGAAGCAGGAGGGGATGGGGGCAGGGGCCACAAGGGCACGACTGGGAGAAATGGGCATGTGGGCAAGGGCGGGCTCTGCCCTCCCCAGTCAGTGGGCGTTGCTGGCTCCTCCCAGGAGCAGGGCCCCTGCAGACCCGTCCTCTCGGCGGCCCTCACCTGTGCTGCAGCACACACCAACCGCAGTGCGGGTCCCCCGAGCCGAGGCAGGCCGCACAGCTCACGTACTGCTCGCAAGTCTCCACGGGGAGCTGGCTCACCTGGGGACGGCAGCGTCAGTACCCACCCTGCCCCCACCCCGCCGCCCGCTGCCGCCTGCCGTGGGCCCACCTGCTTCTCACTCAGGAGGTAGATGTGCCGATGGTCGGGGCTGAAGAGCAGGTCTCGGAGGATGGGGCTGCCATCCACCACGGGCACCGTCTCGTACAGGTGGGCATACTGAGAGCCATCAACCCGGACCTGAGCCGCGAGACAAGCCGGCCTGATGCCATGGGGCGCCACACACACCCAGAACATCCACTTGTCAAGCCAGGGACTTTCCGGGTCATGGCCAAGCTAAAGCCAGGACGTGGTGGGGCTCAGCAGTCAACCCGCCCACCCCTAAGACCGCCACAGGCAGGGGAGGGGCTTTCTGGGGCATGACACCGTCCCGGAATGAGCTCGTGCTGACAGTTACACAAATCTGCGAACTTACTACACTTTAAGCGGGAGAAGTGTATGTATGCTTTGCAGGTGATGCCTCCAGGCAAACCTTCCCCGGCCAACCCCAGACCTCCTAGAGACTGTCCTGACTGCTACCCCTTCAGAGCCAGCACACTGGAGCTCCCAGAATGTGTCTCCCCATTTCGCGCTCCCCCCTGCCCTGGAATGGAAGCAGCTCCGGTTCCCATGAGGGGACAAGAGGCAAAGGGGGCTACATTCACATTTCTTCCTCGTTCGTTCAAGTGAGGACCCAGCAATGATGGCTCAGCCAGGGCCCCGCTCTCCTAGCAGGGAGGCCCTGAGACGGGTCTGGTCTGTGCCGGAAGTCAGCAATTCAGGCCGCAGCAGGCACTGGTGTTGTAGAGGGCGGGTGGCCAAGCAGCCACCCGTGGAGCGTGGCCAGGTTCCTGGGGCCCAGCCCGGGGAAGTCCCCCTTCCCTAGGGGCCATGCCCCATGCAGGGCCTCACAGTGCAGGTTCTCACCCCCAGCCCTACCTTCTTCAGACTGCCGGTACGAGTGCCGATGAAGACCACGGAATGCCGGCGGTAGGTGTAGGCAGCCACGCTGGCCATGCCGTCGCTGCTGTCAGCCAGCAGGGGCAGCCCCTCGATCACGTGCAGGCCACCCAGTGGCTGGTTCAACACCAGCCCGCAGAAGTTTCCATTTATCTGCATGGGCTGGTGAAACAGGACGGGTGCAGTGAGAATCAGAGCTTTGGGGCACCAGCGGGACGGAGGGCAGAGACCCCATATTCCAGACGGGCGCAGGATCTGGAACCGACTCCCCACCAGCCAAGACCAACGGCTTGCCCTGGGACCCCACAGGAAGTCAGCGGCTCGGGAGGAAGAGGAGGAGGAGGAGCGGGGAGAAGAGGGTGAGGCAGCAGGTGGCCCCGGGCACACCTCAAAGGCCTGCGGGATGGGGCTGCCCAGGAGGACGAGCGTGGAGCACCCGGCTGGGACGGGTGCAGGAGGGAAAACACAGCTCGCGAACAGACAGCACCCGTCAACAGTGAGAAGGCGGCCAGGGAAGAAAGAGGAGCAGCAGAGGGAGGGAGAAAACGAGGGCGGGAAGTCCTGCCGGGGAGAAAGAGCGTCCCAGGGCTAGGGCGCCGCTCCCGCGGCCACGGCAGGCCTGGGCGCGGGTGACAGCTCACAGTGTTGATGCAGGGCAGCTCCTTGTTCAGCAGCCAGGGCAGGGCCAGTGTGCCCTCCCCCCGATAGCAGGACTGGATCCGGCGCCGGATGTGGGCGTTGATGTTGCTGAGGGTAAAGAGGCAGAGGACGGTCTGCCGAGGCGGGCTGGCCCGGTTCTTCTGGCCCTGAGAGAAGACGGTGAAGAGCACGTCCTCGTCAGGCGGCACGCCCAGGGCCTGGGCCAGCAGCAGGCCGGGCTTGGCCAGGTGGGCGCTCTGCACCAGGCGGTACTCCACGCCGCGCCAGGAGCAGCCGATGGGGAACTCCACATACGAGTAGAACTCCGAGTCCCCAGCACACATGCGCACGATCTTGGACGTGAAGAATTTCTCGCCCGCCGTGTCGAGCAGCGTCTGCTGGGTGTCCAGCTGCAGTGTCAGGAAGTACACGAAGGAGGCGCTCACAAAGCCATAGATGTAGTAGATGTCAAAGGCGGGATACAAGGACAGCGTGTCTGAGGGGATCTTGATCTGCGAGGAGACGAACTCGTCCTGGTACACCTGGCGGGGAGGAGGTTCAGGAGGCAGCATGGGACGAGGCCCGGGTCCTTTGCCAACCTCCCAGACCCTGGCCTCTCGGCCTCCACGGCCCCACTCCAGCCCTGCTCCCACGACATGGTCGCCCCTGGGGCCTCCCTCATGATCCCACCCTGCCCGGAGAGTCGCAAGGGCACAGCTCGGAAAGGCCACCAAGGGCGGGCTGAGCAGCCCCATCCTGGGCCCTGGCCCGGCCTCCTTCTGGATCAGGGCCCCTTCCAGGACAGGGCGAAGGAAGGAAGGAGACGAGAGGGGTGAGAAGAGGCACCAGGGGAGGAGGGCCTGGCAGCCGGCCTGACGAGGCGAACGCGCAAGCGGGCTCACCCACCAGACTGAACATGTCGGCCCCGTCCTCATCGCTGATGAGCTTGCGTGAGCTGAGGGTGGGGAAGTACTCAGACTTGCCGTCCACGGCCGTGCCCACGAACAGCTTGCTGGGCCCCCGAGCCTGCTCCACAATGACGCCGGCCATAGAGTCAGGCTCCTGGGCCCCCGACAGGTAGTGCTCCTTGCGGTGGTGCGGCTCGCCCAGCTTGAAGAGGTCATCCAGGCGCAGGAACTGGCAGATGCCCTGCCAGACGCTGCCACAGGCCACCAGGCGGCGGGCGGCATAGTCTATGAGCAGCAGCTTGTTCACGTTGTTGACAGGTGCCAGGCGGTGGGCGCATACTCGCATGCTGGGAGGTGGGTAGCAGCGAGCATTGTCCTCGACAGGCCCCGTGACGTGTGCCCGCAGCTCCGTCAAGTTGGGGGCCAGCTTGAAGACGCGGTTCACCGCACCCACAAACACCTCCCCGGTCACCCGGTGCACAGCCAGGTGGGTGAGCGTGGTGTCTGTCACCGAGAAGGCAGGGAAGGGCCTGCCGCTGCCCAGGGCCCCCCCCACGGCAAGGAGGGCTACCAGGAGGAGGCAGACAGCAGGCATGGCCCGCAGCTGCACCTGAGGACAGGCCTGGGAAGAAAAAGCAAGTGCCAATCAGAGGCCCTGGCCCAAGCTGCCTGCCTTCCTCCTGTCCCACTGGCCTAGGACCCCCAGCGGACCAAGCACCATGCCACAGAGGGTGGAGGCCACTCATCCACCACCATACCAGAGTCCCAGATGGTGACCGTGGCTGGGAGACAAGAAGGGCCTCCACCAGGGCGCATGAGTGAGCAGCGAGCACAGGCAGGCTTGAGGGCCATCAATCATCCCCTACCCCCCCTGGAAAGGAGCCAGGAGGCCTCCCCTCAACCGGGCCACACCCAAGGGGGCAGGAGAGCCAGATGCTGAAAAAGGCAGGGTGGGAGGCCCTCCCGGAATGAGACCCCAAACACCAGATCCTGGAGCTGAGGGTGGCCGGCCACACACCAGAGCCACTGCAGGCAAGTCCCAGGCCACAGAGACACCCCACACCCAAGTTGTGGGAAGGGGAAAGGCAGAGAGTGAACAATCATAAGTGTGGGGGGTGGGGGTGGGGACACCATTCCAGAGTGGCACTGCCACCAGGAGACCGAGGTCAGAGGACTGAGGCAATAAGGTCTGAGATGTCCCGCTGCCATCACACCCCAAGTCCTGGCCCCAGCCGCCTCCTCGCCCCGAGGGCCTCCCCCAGCTGGCTGTCCAGAAGGCTGCTGTCTGGCCTACCCACAACACAAAGCCGAGTTGTGCCTGCCCCTACAGCCACGCGCCAAGACAGACATAAGTCAGGCTCTGCTCAGGCACAGCCAGACAGATGGCCCAGGGAGCCCCGTGCCGTTCTCCCTCCAAATCCAGAGGTTAGCTGGGGAAGGGGAGGTGTATGGGGGCCCAAAGAGCCCTACGGAAAGGAAGCAATGTCCCTAAATACGGCAAGGCCTTGGGGAGATGGGGTGGGGGCCCAGTGCCCAGCTTGGCCAGGTCTTCACCCCCAGGCCACACCCAGCTTTCTGGCCAGCTCTAGGCAGCAAAGAGCAGTGTCGTGGCAGCCAGTGGGGCAGGGCTCAGAGCTACTCTCTCTGTGCCCAAGCCCCAAGGGAGACACAAGGTACCCAGCTTGGGAAGCAAACTAAGAAGGCATAGAAGATAGAAAGGAAAAAATGCAATTGGTAGAACAAGGAAAGGGCCCTGCTCGAAACTGCAGGGTTTCAGCTCAGACTGATCGTCTCTCTGGGGCGCTTTTGTCAAGTCTGCATCTTGGACCCCTAATGCAACAGCCAGAGAAGAAAGGGAGGCGGAAGAGAAGAGGGGTGCCATATCCCACCCTCACCTCCTTCACAACCGGCAGGAATACAAGCCTAGGAATGGAGACGGGGACAGGGGACAGGTCCGGAGGGAGACCTGGAGAGGCAGGATGTGCAACCCAAGCCCCCACCCCAACCTCCACCTGTAAGTGGGAGCCTCGAGTATCACAGGCACACCCAGCTGCTGCTACAGCTACAGCCCTGCCAGCAGAGCGCCTGAGGAAAGAGACAGCTCTACACAGAGATGCGGCTCCAGCGCCCGGCTCCCCGTTGCCCCCCTCCGTGCTGCTGGCCTGGCTTGCCCAGCCCCCACCGGGGGCACTCCTCAGCGGACCCAGGAGGACCCCAGTGGATGGAGGCGCCGCAGCAATCCTTGGAGGGGCCGCTCCTGAGCCACAAAGGGTCCACATGGGGCAGGGGAGCTGGGCTCAGGCTGTCCATCCTTGCTGGCGCTGGGCACTAAGGACCACTCAGGCTGGCGTCCAAGATGCAAGAGTAGAGGTAGGGCCCGACCCCCTCGAGGCCCAACCCAACCTCCGAGCTGCTCGAATCCCGGGCCGCCGAGCAGGCCGTCCCCGCACGGGCGGAGGGGTATGGAGGCCACCTACCTACCTGTCCCTCCGCTGCCGCTGGCTCCGGGTGGCCGCCTGCCAGCCACGTGGACGCGCCCCCGAGCCCCACACCGGCCCCACTCGCGCGTCCCCGCCGCCGCGCCCGGCGCGCGCCCCCGCCGCCGCCCACACACTGGGCAGGCCCCGCGGCCGCCGGGGCCTTTTAAACCCGGACCGTACCACCGCGCCGGGCGGGGGCGCCCAGGGAGAGCCGGGCGGCCGGGCGCGCGGGCAGGGGCCGCTCCTACCCCGGAGCCAGGGGGAACCCAGCGCGCGGCCGGGGACCCGAGGAGCCTCCTGGGTTTCCGCCCAGCGAGCCGAACCCCCTCGCACAATGGCCGCTTCCACGGCGCGCGCCTCTCCCCCGGCTCGCCGCCCGCCGCCTCGGGCAACCCTGGGACCCGCGCGCGCCCGCGCCACACCCCCTTGAGCCAGGCGCGCCGCTGCGCTGGGGCGCACAAACCCCGCCCCGCCCTGGCACTCCGAGGCGCGCCCCTGGCCACCTGCTGCCGGTGAGCCGGCGGCCCCGTGTCGACCTGTCAGGCACGCACCAGCCCGACGTCCGCGCGGTCCTTGCTCGGGACGCCCTCTCCCCCAGGGTCCGTAACCAGGAGGGCTCGCAACTAATATCGTGCAAATGCCCAGCACAATGACTGGAGGCTGTCAGCCATTTACACCCGACCCCTTACCCAGCCAGCCACTGCGGCCCTGAATCTGGAGGTTTCATTCCCTTGCTTGCTTTTTCCTTTTCTTTTTATTTTTTTCCTTTTCTTTTTAAACAGCTTTATTGAGATAGAATGCACCTATCACATATATCATTCATTTAGGGTGTAACACTCAATGACTTGTAGTATATTCACAAGGTTGTGCAACCATCCCATCAAATTCTAGGACATTTAATCACCCCCGAAGGAAACCCCCATACTCGTAAGTAGTCTCCCCCCCCCAGTCTCCCCCTCCCCCAGTGGGCAACCACTGATCCTCTTTCTGACTATGGATTTGCCTGTTCCAGACATTTCATATGAATGGACTCATACAATATGCATGTGTCTTTCAGGTCTGGATTCCTTCACTTTACCCTAATGCTTTCAAGGTCTGTCCACGTTGTAGCATGGATCAGGACTTCGTCTCCTTTTAGGGCTAAATAATATTCCATTACATGGATATATCACATTTTATTTATTCATTCATCAATTGGTGGGCATCTGGGCTGTTTCTATCTTTTGGCTATTGTGAATAATGCTGTCAAGAACCTTCGTGTACAAGTTTTTTTGTGTGAACACATTTTCATTTCCCCTCCACCTAGGAGTGGGATTTCTGGGTCACATGATAACTCTATTTTTAACTTTTTGAGAAAAACGGCCAAAGAGCTTTGCAAAGTAGCTGCACCATTTTACATTCCCATCAGCAGTGTATGAGGGTCTCAATTTCTCCACATTCTTTTTACAACTTTTTAAATGTTTTCATTTATTTTTGAGAGAGAGAGATACAGAACATGAATGGGGGAGGGGCAGACAGAGAGACACAGAATCCGAAGCAGGCTCCAGGCTCTGGGCTGTCAGCACAGAGCCAGATGTGGGTTCAAACTCACAAACCGTGAGATCATGACCCGAGCCGAAGTCGGACACTTAACCGACTGAGCCACCCAGGCGCCCCAATTTCTCCACATTCTGACAAACTCTTATTATCTGATTATTTGTTTCTGGCCATCCCAGTGGGTGTGAAACGGTATCTTGTTTTGATTTCCATTTCCCTGATCAGTAATGATGGTGAGCATCTTTTCATGAGTCTGTTGGCCATCTGCATGTCTTCTGTGATATACAAAGCAATCTGAAACATCTATTCAAGCTCTTTGCCCATTTTTTAATTGGGTTTTTGCTTTGTTGTTGTCGAGTTGTAGGAGTTCTTTATGTATTCTGGATGTTAATCCCCTATATATGATTCGCAAATATTTTCTTTCATTCTGTGGGTTCACTTTTCACTTTCTTCGTAGAGTCCTCCGATGCACAAAAGTTTTAGATTTTAATGACAGCTAATTTATCCTTCCTTTGCTGCTTGTACTTTGTTGTTCTATCTAAGGAACTGTTTCTTAATCCAAAGTCACAAAGATTTACTCCTATGCTTCGTTCTAAGGATTTTATAGTTTTTGCTCTTAAGTTTAGGTCTCTGATCAATTTTGGGTTAGTTTTTGTATGTGATGCGAGGTTGTGGTCCAACTTCCTTTTTTTCCATGTGGCTGCTATTCAACTGTTCCAGCACCGCTTGTTGAAGAGGCTATTCTTTCCCCCATTGAATGGTCTTGGCACCCTCCTCAAAAATTAGTTGACAATAGATGTACGTGTTTATTCCTGGACTCTTTCAGTTCTGTTCCATTGATCCATATGTGTCTCTTTATGGCAATATTACAGTCTTGATCACTGTAGTTTTGTAGTAAGTTTTGAAACTGGGAATTGTGGTTCCTCTGAATGTGTTCTTTTCCCAGAGTGTTTTGCCTATTCAGCGTCCCTTGCATTTCCTTATAATTTTAGGAAAAGCTTGCCAGTTTCTGCAAAAAAGCCAATGGGAGTTCAATAGAGATGAAATGGAATCTGTAGCTCCATGAACATGGGATGTCAATTAATTTTATGTTTATTAATTTAAGTTGGCTAGGCTATGGTCCCCAGTTATTTAATCAAACACTCATCTAGGTGTTGCTGTGAAGCTATTTTGTATATGTGGTCAAAATCTACAATTAATCAACTTTAAGTAAAGATGGCCCTCCATAATTTGTGTGGGTCTCGTCCACTCAACTGAAAGCCTTAAAAGCAAAAATTAAGGTTTCCTGGAGGAGTGGAAATCCTGCCTGAATCTCCAGCCTGCTTGCCAGCCCCCACAGTTGCATGAGCTAATCCCTCAAAATAAATCCTCTGTGTATGTGTCCTGTTATGTTTCTCTGGAGAACTCTGACTGAACAGATGTTTTTCTGTTTATTTAGGTCCTCTTCAATATCTTTTGACGATATTTTCTAGTTTTCAGTGTACCAGCTTTGTACTTCTTTTATTAAATTTGTTCCTAAGTGTTTTATTCTTTCTGATGCTATTTGTAAATGGAATTCTTTTCTTAATTTCAATTTGGATTGTGTATTGCTAGGGTATATAGAAATACAAGATTCCGTCATCTGAAAATATAGTTTGACTTCTTCCCGTCTAATCTAGATGTCTTTTATTTTATTTCGTTGCCTAATTGTCATGGTTAGACCCTCCCATCAAATGTTGGCTAGAAGTGGTTGCTTTCCTTCTGATTTTATGATTTGCAATTGTTTTGGACTTACGGTAAAGTTGTAAGAACAATACAGAGAGTTCTCATGTACCCTTAACCCAGACTCACCCATAGTTCATATTTTGTCCCATTTGCTTTCTCACTCACCCTCTCCTTCACCCCCACCTCTCTCTTATGTGTGCACATATATATGTATTGTATAAAACATTTATTTTATGTAAAAATGATATTTTTTGAACTATTTCATTTTTTAAAATTTTTTATGTTTACTTATTTTTGAGAGAGATAGAGACAGAGCATGAGCAGGGGAGAGACAGCGAGAGAGGGAGACACAGAACCCGAAGCAGGCTCCAGGCTCTGAGCTGTCAGCACAGGGCCCGACGTGGGGCTCAAACCCACCAAGTGTGAGATCATGACCTGAGCTGAAGTCGGATGCTTAGCCAACTGAGCCACCCAGATGCCCCTTTCTAAACTATTTCAAAGTCATGTGCCTACACCTTGCTCCTTTCCCACTGCATGTTTGAGTCTGCACTTCATACCCACAGTATGGTTGTGACAGAATTACTGTAGTGTCTACATAACCACAGCACACATGTCAGCGTCAGAGGCGTTCATGTTGTTCTTTCCGGTGCAGGGTCCAGCCTGGGATTGCACACTGCATTTGGTTGTCACTTCTCTTCGGTCCCCTTTAATTTGGAACATTCCTCTGCTCATCTTGGCCTTTCATGACATGGACACCTTTGAGGAGAGCAGGCCAGGTATTTGGTAGAATGTCCTTCAGTTCGGGTTTGTGCGAAGTTTTCTCATGGTGAGATCCAGGCCGTGTGGTGTTGGGACGACAACCACACTCTCTCCCCATAGGCTGGGCCCTCTCTAGGTGCCTCTTTGCTTTGTCCCGTCACTGTGATGTTCACTGTGAGCACTTGGTGAAGGCGCTGGACTGCCAGTTTCTCCAGTGGACGGTCACAATCTTTCCCTTTGTAATTAAAAACTAGTTTGTAGGTGGACCCCCGGCTGGCTCAGTCGGTGGAGCATGCGACTCTTGGTCTTGGGCTTGTGAGTTCGAGCGCCACCGTGTTGGGTGTAGAGCATACTTAACAAAAAAGTAGTTTGTAGGAAGATACTTTGAAACTAGGTAAATATTCTGTCCTCATCAAAATGTCACCCAATCATTAATGATCCTTGCCTGCATCACTGATTACTCTGATGGCCACGAGAGGGGTTTTCTTCCTCCGTGACCTCTCCTACATCTATTCGATGGCCTTCTGCCATCAGGAAGAGCTCCTCGGTTTATCTGTGTATTCGTCATCAGTATGGACTCGTGGACGGTGACTCTATTCAATGGACTATAACCCATTATTGTTCATTATTCGTTTCGATGCTCAAATTGTGTCAGATTTGGCCCCTTCAAGCTGACTCCTCTGCCCTTCTGACATGTTCCCATCATTCTTTAAAACTTTTTTAATGTTTATTTTTGAGACAGAGAGAGACAGAGTGTGAGTGGGGAAGGGGCAGAGAGACAGGGAGACACAGAATCTGAAGCAGGCTCCAGGCTCCGAGCTGTCAGCGCAGAGCCCGACGTGGGGCCTAAACCCACGAACAGTGTGTTCATGACCTGAGTCGAAGTTGGATGCTTAACCGACTGAGCCACCCGGGCGTCCCTAAGTACTTTATTACTTTTGGCACAAGAACTTCCGCATGCTTCTTGTACTTTGCTCATCCTGACCCTGGAATCAGCCATTCTTCCAAGGAGCTCTGGTTTCTTTAAGGAGAATGATATTTAGAAACCAAGAAATGGGGGTGAGGTGTGCTCATTGCTACTGGGGTGTCATGCTCTTAGGCACTTTCAGTGGGCGGAGCTAGGATGTCTGCCTGGATAGATAGATAGATAGATAGATAGATAGATAGATAGATAGAAAGAAAGAAATCCAGAGAACTACTACTGTTACCTCCCCTTCCAATTCCACAATGAAAGTTCTTAGCCTTTCCCCAATCTCTATTCATATCACCCTTCTCCAGTAGTGGGAGACAGAGACCTAACTTCCCAACATCATCAATATGTTGACTCATTTGCTTGATCCTCCAGTCCATAGACAGCACCCATAGCCCCAGGACAAACAACCCTACTAAGTGGGGCTTGGGATTTATTTGCAGGATTTTGTTCTTTGTGTCTTCTGTCTTAACACTGAGGGTGTAAAGTAAGAATGCTGTATTTAAACATTGCTT
This sequence comes from Paguma larvata, assembly GCA_030068075.1. Lineage (NCBI taxonomy): Eukaryota > Metazoa > Chordata > Mammalia > Carnivora > Viverridae > Paguma > Paguma larvata. Next base: position 121,740,361 of record CM057830.1, on the reverse strand, counting down.
GGGTAGTCATTTTTATATATCCCATTAATATGGTTATGTTATTCATTTGAAATACTCTTGGGAGAATTTTTGTTTGTATTCAATTTTAGCTTTTCCCCCCATTCTGTTGTTTTTTATTCTTTTAGTATATAAAGCAGCAACATGTGTCCAGAAGTCAAAACTACACAGAAGATACACCCAGGGCCATGTCACCCCCTCCTGCACCACTACCACCTGGTTCCGACCCACCTCCTTTAGGTAATCAATTTCATTAATTGCCTTTGTTTTCTTTTTTCCCTTTAAAATGAGCTTTGGGGCACCGGGGTGGCTCAGTTGGTTAAGCATCCTACTTCAGCTCAGGTCACGACCTCATGGTCCCTGAGTTCGCACCACACATTGGGCTCTGTGCTGACAGCTCAGAGCCTAGAGCCTGCTTTGGCTTCTGTGTCTCCCTGTCTTTTTGCCCCTTCCCCACTCACACTCTCTGTCTCTCTTTCTGTTTGTCTCTCAGAATAAGTAAATAAACTTTAAAAAAATAAAGAGCAAAAGTTTGCATTTTTATGAAATCCAGTTTATTTGTTTTAAATTTTTTAATGTTTATTTTTGAGAGAGAGAGAGAGAGTACAAGCAGGGGAGGGGCAGAGAGAAAGAGAGGGAGACAGAGAGTATGAAGCAGGCTCCAAGCTCTGGGCTGTCAGCACAGATCCCAACATGGGGCTCGAACTCAGGAACAGTGAGATCATGACCAAAGCTGAAGTCGGACACTTAAGTGACTGGGCCACCCAGGCGCCCCAAAGTCCAATTTATTAATGTTTCCTTTTATGATTAATGTCCTCTGTATCCTGCCTAAGGTCACAAAGATTTTCTCTGTGTTGTATTTAGATGTTTTTTCAGTTTGGGCTCTTACTTTTCGGCTTATAATCCATGTCCAGTGTCCTGCGGCTGCTATCAGAAAGTACCATGTACTGAGGGGTATAAAACAAGACATGTTTACCCCCCTGGCCACCTCTGGAGGCCAGAGGTGGGAAAGCAGGGCAGAGCTCCCTCCGAAGGCTCTAGGGGGAGGATCCGTCCCCTCTGTTCCAGCTTCCGGTGTTGCTGGCAGTCCGTGGCCTTCCTCAGCCAGTAGACACATCATTGCAGTCTCTGTTGTCACGTGGCCTTCTCCCTGCATATGTCCGTCTGTCTCCTCTTTTCTTAGGATACCAGTCACACTGGAATAAGGCCCATTCGCCAGTACAACCTCATCTTAACTTGATTATATCTGTAAAAACCCCATCTCCAAATCAGGTCACATTCAAGGGCCCGGGGGCATCTGCAACATTTCTTTCTAGGGGACACAATTCAACCCATGACATCGGGGTTAAAGTTCACTTTTTCCACACAGATATCTGACTGTTCCAGCATCATTTCTCTCTTTCTTTCTCCCTCCCCTTCTCCCCTTCTTTCTTTCTTTTTAAATGTTTATTTATTTTTGAGAGAGAGGGTACCACTGGGAGAGGGACAGGGGGTGGGGGGGACGGAGGATCTGAAGCAGGCTCTGCAAGGACAGCAGAGAGTCCGATACGGAGCTCAAACTCACAAACTGCGAGAGCATGACCTGAGCCGAAGTCAGATGCTTAAGAGGGTTAAGTCTGAGCCCCCCGGGCGACCTCCCAGCATCGTTTCCTAATTCTGCACCATCCACCTGTACACCTATCCTCATGCTCATATGACATGCCTTGATTACTGCGACTTCATAGTAAGTTTTGAAATCAGGTAATGTGAGCTCTACAACTTTGCCCTTCTTTCTCAAAATTGCTTTTTGGATATGCTGGGTCCTTCACATGTCTTTATACTTTGAGGATGAGGTTGTCAATTTCTACAAAAAAGCATGCTGGGCATGGGGTAGGTAGGGGTTGCACCAAATTCATAGATCACTTCGGGGAAAGCTGTCATCACGAGGCAACATTCTAAGATGGCCGCAAGCTGCCAGCATATAAGCCTGTATGACTCCCCCCCGCCTTGAGGCAGAGCAGAAGCTCCGCACATGATGGGACCGCACTCCTGTGGTTAGGTTACTAACCAGCTCACTTTGAGCTCATCAAAAAGGAGAGTATCTGGGTGGGCCAGACCTAATTAGGTGAGCCCTTAGCCACAAAGGGGCCCTTCCTGAAGAGAGAGATTCGAAGCACAAACGTGGCTATGGAGGGCACCAGGTGGCAAGGAACCTCAGTGGCCTCTGGGAGCCGGGAGCATTCCCTGGCCCACAGCCAACGAGAGAACAGGGACCCAGTCCTGGAGTCACAGGGAACTGACCCCTACCAAGAAGAATATGAGCTTGGGAGAGGACCCCAAGCCTCTGATGAGAATGCAGCCCAGCCGCCCTTCATGGCATCCTCGTGAGCCTCTGAGCAGAGGCCCCACTTACGTCATGCTGGACTCCTGACCTGCAGAAACTGTCAGGTAATGACTGGGTGTTGTTTTAAGCCACTGAGTTTTCGTTCATTTGGTACATAGCAATGGAAACCTAATACAGACACCTTGACCGTATTGAGTCTTCCAATCCATGAACGTGAAGCATCTTTAATGGTATGATACTGTTTATGTGAACTTTCCAGACGACGCAAATCCATACAAACAGAAAGCAGGTTAGTGGTTGTCAGGAGCTGGGGGAAAGGGATGAGGAGAGACTATTTAATGGGCACAGGGTCTCCTCTTGAGGTGATGGAAATGTTCTGGGACCAGAGGTGACAGTTGCACGATGTTGTGAACAAAGAAAGGCCGCTTGGAAACAGACATTTGTAAATGGTTAATGGTTGTTGTTATGTTATGTGAATTTTTCCTCAGTTGAAAGGAATTTTTTTTGAGAGTATGCACGTGAGTGAGGGGATGAGAGAGAGAGGAAGAGAGAAGAGAGAGAGAAGCGGGGCTTACCCAAAGTGGGGTTCAAGGTCACCCGATGCGGGACTTGAGTTCACAAACCGTGATCATGACCCGAGTCGAAGTCAGATGCTTAATGACTGAGCCACCCAGGCGCCCATCAGTTGAAAAGACTTTAAAAATTAAATAAAAGCCCCCACTGAGAGAACACATGGTCCATCTCGGGCTGCATCTGTCCCCTGGTGAGGAGTGATGGACCGTACCCTGTGAGCAAGGCTCAGGGGACCCAGGACACTCTCACCCGCTGGTGCGGCTGCAAAACGGGACAGGCCCTAGGGAGGGGAATTTGCCAACATCGGGAAAATCAATTATGCTCCTTTAAAACAGAAGCATGAGGAGGCTCTGAGTGTACAGACACGGAGAGACACGTAGGACACTCAACAGCAAGAGCTTCTGTTTTGGAGGCATTGTGGGGAGTGGGCGGGGAGGGCCGGGCAGGAGGCGGCCGTCCCCCCTTTCTTGCTGATGTGTGAACTGGGTGAAAACCTAGGCTCTGCAGAACCACCCAAGGTAGGCAAGATCGGCAGCCACCCCTCCGGGTCATCTCCCGGGCCCCACGCCTCTGCCGTCTTTTCCCTCCCTCTCGTTCCCCTCCATCCTTCTCTCCACCCCAGCCCTGCTCACCCCCAACCTGCCTGCCAGTGCCCTCACACTTGCTGTCCCTTCTGCCTGCAACACTCCCTCCTGTACTTTGGGACGGCTGACTTCTCGTCCCTCTTGCCAGCTTCAGTATCCTGACCTCAGAAAGGCCTCTTCATCTTGTTAGTTCATTTTTTGTTTCCCTGTTTGTTGTTTATGTCCACACACGTGCACACTCACCATCCCCCCGCCTGCCATCATATACATCAGGAATGAAACCTCTCTCACCTGTGTCCTCAGGACCTAGCCCACCCCTGGCACAGGCTGGTCCCCGGAAGCATTGGGGACCACTCACTGACCTTGGTGACTTCACGTAGTTCCAGAGTCTAACAACTGTCCAGACAGCTTCCCAACTTCTCTCTACAGCCGCCCACCGTCTCTGAGCAACATTCATATGGGTCCAAGGTCCCAAGAAGAGGGCCCTGCAGTCCCCCTCCTCACGGGAACTCTGGCTTGTGCCAGCCAAGCGTGAGGCCAGATGCCCAGTGCCAGCAGCCAGGAAGAGTGTCTGAGGCCCTTACTTAGGACAAGGAGTTTATCCCTGAGACCCCCTCAACTATGGCACGGCCTTTCCTGTCCCTTCATTGGCTATAAGGAAGTGGGTCTCCTTCCCTTCCAGTCCCCCTGGCCCCTGGATCCCGACCCCCAAGACTCCCTCCCTGCCCCCTCCTCACCCAACCTCCAGGTCCTTCCCCGCCAGGACCCAAGATTGGGCCCAAGGACGGTATTTTCCAGAAGCTATGGGCCCCCTGAAGGCAGTTCCCTTGGATACCATTTCCATTGGCTGAGCTGGCTGGGAGGGGCTCCCTTTCCTTCTGCTGGTTTTTCAGAGACAGCACAAAGGGGTTGGTGCAGAGGCCGGCTGATCCTCTCTCCAGGGTTCCCAGTGCTAAACAAAAGGCTCCATGGAGGTCCTCAGACTTGTCCCCCACATCCGGGACCTAGGGTCAGGCTTGGCCACCCACTCCCTGCTGTGCCCCGAGGTGCTCTGGCCCAGGCTACCTTCCTCCCTCCTGCAGGTGACCCCAGATGGCTCTGCTCCAGGCTCCCAGCTGCCAGCCAGGATCCCCGGTGCTGCATCTGAACAGGACTCGGGGCCCTGCCTGTGGGAGGAGGGCACAGGAGCCTCTGCACCCAGTGAAGTCCGCCAGGGTCAGATCTGTGCGTCTGCAAAGGAGGTGGGGCCAGACCCAGAGCCGGGGTGCTCTCTGCCAGCCCGGGGCCGCCCTGTTCACTCTGCTCTGCCTCAGGCGAGGGGAAGAATGGAAGCAGGGACTGGTCAGATTGCCTTCCTCAGCCTCCTGGAACGGGACCACCTGCCTCAGCTTACCCAAGGAGCACTGGGGGATTTGGCTGCTGAGGTGAGGGTGGGGAACAGGAGCACTCACCCCCCAAAACCAGATTCGTCCCCTGGGGGCCATGATGGCAGTGCGAGCAGGGCTGGCCGAGCCCCGAGGGCACAGCACCCACAGCAACCTTCCCAAGCGGGGACTGGGAAGAGATGCCAGGAGAGGAGTGGCACCCAGAAGGGCCTGGTAGGGACAGAGGTGCCGGGAGCCAGAGGACAACCACGTCCCCTGTGGAATGGGGAGCTATGAGACACAGAGGAGCCCAAGTGCCTGGGGGGGAACACCCCTGCCACCCACAATAAGGAACCACAATGCCATGTAGGTGCCCTGGGGAGTGCAGGTTGGCCGCAAGGACAGCTGGGTCCTCCCCGGCCCCGGTGGGTTGCAAATGCCGCGTTCTCCCTCCACAGGCTCACTTCCCCTTCCGCCCTCCCACCCCCAACAGATATACCCTCTCCTCACCAGACACAAAGACCAGAAATACTGTACGATTCCATTTATGTGAAACTTCCAGAAGAGGGAAACCCCTGTGGACAGAAAGTAGACAAGGGGGTCCCAGGTGCTGGGGGAGAGACTGTGGAGGCGCACGGGGTCTCCGGGGGGATGAAAGAAATGTTTGGGAAGTAGGTAGAGGTGATGGTCGCCCAACACTGGGAATGGTTGAATCGTACACCTTCGAATGGTCAAAATGGTGGATTTTATCTCAGTAACAAAATGTTTCAAACAAAACACAACAGAGGTGCTCCAACTGTGACATGTGTGTTTATTTGCGGTAAAAGAAAAAGGCAGTAAATGACGACAGCAGGGCTGGGGAAGTCGGGGACGGGACAGTGGGGGCAGCGCGGGGAGCCCAGCGCGGGGAGTCCCGGGGGGGGGGGGGCCTCAGGGGGCGGGGCAGAGGGAGCCAGGGCGCATCGCATTCATGGGCGGCATTCACGGGCGTTCACCGGATCTGGTGTGAGAACGAGAGCACAGAAGAGGGAGGTGGAGCGGAGCAGGAGCCTGCGCCTCGGGCTCCCGTCCTCTAGGGCCCGCGCGGCCCGCCCCGAGCTGACTTCCGGGCCCTGTGCTCACCGCCCTGTGCTCACCGTGTACTTGTCCCACTTCTTCTCGGGGTCGTAGGGCTCCCAGCGGCTGGCGGGGAAGATGTGCTTGTTCTTCTCGTACCAGCTCCGCAGCACCACCTTGCCCGCGTGCGACTGGTGGGGGAGAAGGGCCCGCCGCTCAGGGTCCCCGGAGGGGTGCGGGCTCCCCGTCCCTCCGCTCTCCCTCCCCCTGCCCGGCGCCCCTGCACCCCCGCACCTCATCCTTCTCCACAGTCGCGTCACTGAGCAGCCGCACGTCATCGTGAACGTCGAAATTAAAGAGCGGCCCTGCAGGGAAGCAGCAGCCATCCCAAGGTCAGGAGACCCAGGAGAGAACTCACCGGCGATGCCAGGGGGCCGGGCGCAAGTACTTACCACTCTTCCCTCGGGCCTTGGTGACAATGAAGTCATAGAAGCTGTGGTGCTGGGAAAGCAGGAGAGCGGTGGCTGACGACGCATCTCGGCTTCTCCCACCGGCATCCCACCCGCCTGCCCACACTGAACCCACCGGCCCGAGCCAAAGAGCCAGGCTGGAGCAAGGGCGCCCTCTCGAGAGGCCCCCGGGCCCCCCAAAGCCCACCGCCCCTCCTGCGGCCCCCGCGCCCCGGGCTGCAGGGAAGAGAAGGGACTCACGTGGGGTATGATCAGGTCCTCCTTGATGTACATGAGCTGCTCCACCCCCGCTGACCTGAGGGAGAAAGGCACCCAAGGAGACCCCGGCAGCGGAGCCCGGAGGCAGTGGTCACCGCGGCAGCCCAGAATGCTTTGCGGCAGGCCACAAGGCCCGGCGGACCCGGGACGGGCACCCCCCACCCTGCGTCTCAGGGCTAAAGAACTAAAGCTGGTACCCCCACCTAAGCTGTCCCTGGTGACAGGAACGGAAAAGGAGCCTGACCCTCTTGCTCAGGAGCACAGTGCCCAGCACGCCACCTTCCTATCCAGAGAGTAGCAGCCAGACTTCAGGGCTCCAGCACCCGGGACCCTGCGCTCCAGACGCGCATGCGTACACACATGCTCCGCGCGCTCCTGAGCGCGCGCACCTGAGCTCGTGCACCTGCGCTCTGCGCACCTGAGCTCGCTGAAGTCTTTACGCAGGATTTCAAGCGCCTTCTGCAGGAATTGCTGCATCGTGTTGCCCTTTTTCATCTGGAGGAGCGGCCCGGGCACCAGCATCCATGAGAGCGAGGGGTTGGTAACACAAGACAGAAGCCTGGAGAAGAGCTCTTAAGAAGGCAGTGGCCCAGAGGCCCCTCCCGGGGACCTTGGAGCCCCAGGATACCCCCCACGAGGGACAGGCCCTCTTCCCTGCTCCCTCCAGGCTCTCCAGGCTCCCACAGGAAAGAGCCCAAGAAGTTTTGAACTCAGGACTGAAAGCTCCTTCCCACTGACGCTAAGGGAGACTGGGCCCCGGGGAGTCTGGGGAGTGGGCTGCATGCCCCACACCACCCACCTTGACTGTCCGCCGGTGCCCAGAGCCATCCCAGTAACTGAAGGTGATTTCGATCTCCTCACCTACAAAGCAAAATTGCCTGTTGGCCTCCAGACCCAGGCGTGCCTGCCCTCTACAAGTTCCCGGGAGCTCAGGCCTCTGCCCTGACACCTGTCCGCAGGAGAGCCAGCGCCCCCCGCTCCCCCCCCCGCCCCCCCCCCCCCCGGCATCCCACCCGGCAGACACTCACTTTTGATCTTCTCCTGCTTGGCTTCCCACTCCTGCCGCAGCTCCTCCCGGAGCCGGTTCTCCTCTTCCTGCGAGAGGAGATGGGTAAAGGAGGGCGGCCCAGGGCTGCTCAGGGGGCACGCAGGCCCCCGCTCCCTGAGCAAAAGCCCCTCCCAGAGCCAGAGGGCAGGCCACTTTTACCTCGCGGTCTCGGTCAGGCAGGAAGCTTGTGTCCACATCTGGGTTCTTCCCCAATTTCCTCTTCTTTGTGGTGATCTCTGGAGCAAACGGAAACGCAGCACGGCACGATGGGCCCCGCTTCCAGGGCACCCCGACCCTTTGTTTCTCCAGCCTCAGCTCGAGGCTTCCTGGAGCGCCCTGGCACCACCATGGGTCCCCAGCCACAGCAGCTGGAAGCGTCCTCTCCACAGCACTCCACAGCACTATGGAGACCTAAAAGCACCTTTGCCAAGAGGCCTTCACCTCGTTCTCCACTGCCAGCAGCTGGACAGGCGTTCAGGGACTGTGTTCTTAGCCCATCAGCTGCGACCTGAAGCGCCTCGGGGGACTTCAGGCATCGGTGCTGGTGTGCGAGGGAGCAAAGGCTCCTGTGCACAGAGGGACGGGCATCCCCAGAACGGTGGATGCTCGCAGAGGACCCGCTCTGTGCCGGGAGCCGTGCTCATCACGGGCGCACGTCTGATGCATCACCTAATCCTCGCGACAGCCCCAAAGGGGTACGGCACTCCTTGCTCCCAGACAAGGACACTGAAGCCCAAAGTCCCACGACAGCTAACACTGGGGCTGGAGGGGAGAAGGAAAGATGCCCCAGTAGGGCTTAGGCCAGGCTCGCCGACATCTTGGACTCGGGGATTCAGTTTCCCCAATTCGGACGTAAATGAACTACAACTTGCTGGCGTCAGCACCCCTGAACCCTCTTACAAGTTCCCGAGGACCCCAGAGAGCTCTCACCTCTGAGGACTGTAGCTATGGACAGTCACCAAATTTGAAATTAAGCCTGAGAAACAGTGAAGACTCAGAAACGGGAAAGGCCCACACCCTGTTAGCTGTTGGAGTGGTGACATCATCCCGTGTCACCTGGCCTCTGCAAAACTCCACACCACATGCTCAAGATAGGAGGCGCAAAAGGCCAAGAATGCTTTGTCACGCTTATGGAAGTGTTTTTGACCTCACAGACCCCCTGAAAGGGTCTCAGACTGGAAGGAGCACTTTTTGAGCACGGGGGCCCTATGAGACCAGCCTACACTGCAGGGCCGGGCTGCACATCAGCACCTCCCAGAGGAGAATCTCACCCCTGTGCCCCATCACTGCGCCCCCCAAACAAAACCGCACAAAGCCCCAGTGACACACAGTGAAGTCAACAGCCTCCCCCCAGATCCACGCTGTCCACGACAGCGCTCCCTGCCGCACAGATGCGTACCTCCCGGGATAGTACCAAAGGCTACTAAACAATGTTACCAAACAGCACCGGGGCGGGGCGCAGGGGTGGCTCAGTCGGCTGAGCATCAGACACTTGACCTTGGCTCAGGTCATGATCTCACGGTTCACAGGTTCAAGCCCCATGTTAGGCTCTGTGCTGACAGCGCAGAGCCCAGCACGGAGCCTGCTTGGGATTCTCTCTCTCTCCCAATCTCTCTGCCCCTCCCCTGCTCTCTCTGTCTCTCTTTCTCTCTCTCAAAATAAAAAAACAAACCATATTACTAAACGGAACTGAAATTATCTTCACTGGTTTCTTTTGAGCATGTTTTACTGCAGGTCGTGGAACACACGGAAGCCCAGGAGGTCAGCCACTCCTCTTGAAGCCACCATGCCAAGCCACGGCCATGCCTTGAGGTACCACCCCCCTGGCTTCAGTTCCTTCCCGCACCACTCCCCGCCCGCTCCCAAGCCCTTCCAAGTCCTCAGCTGTGTCCCTTCCCGCTGGATCTGCTGCCGGCCACACTCATTCTCGACTCCATGCATCCCTCCACCCCCCTGCTCTGGTTGCTCATGAAATTCCCGTCGTTCTAAAGGCCCGGCTCACCTGTTCCCGCCGTGAGATGCCCTCCCTGCCCTGGGCCGGCCCTGGGCCCTGCAGAGGGCACGTGCTTACCTATGTGACTCCAAGGACACGGAAGGCGCATTACCTCTATCTATCTGCCTCGGCACCGGCTTGGAACAGGTACATGGCACGTGGGCACCCCATCCTGGTTTCATCCTTGTCCCCAGCCTTCCCAAGTTGTCCCTGTCACCCCCTGGTCCCTTGGCTGAGACCTCTACTGTCCAATTAGTAGCCCCTGAATGTCTGTGGCCATATTAATTAACACTGAAATCAAACAACTGACACGTTGGCCACATGCTCAGTGGCCACCTAGCAGCACAGACCCGAATGTCTCCATCATCACAGGAAGTTCTACTGAGTAGCCTCGTCAAGACCATCCTCTCCCCTCCTTGGTCCATCCTTCATGGGCACTTACAAAGGGCAGCTTCTGGAGACTTCTTGATCAGGAATCGGCCTCTTGCACTGAAGACCCCACAGCCCTGCCTAGCGGCCACTCTGCCACTAAAAGCAAGCCCCACCCCTACGAAGGTCCTCTCTCTCCCGCCCGATCCGTGAGGGTCAGGACCACGAACGTAGCAGGCCGTCGAGACTGGGTGACAGACGCTCTTCTTCGTGCTAGAGCCTGCTTCCTAGAGCCAGCCCTTACCTTCCCTCTCCAGCTCCTCCTCAGCCTCCTCCTCGTCTTCGTCGCCTGCCTCCTCTTCTTCCTCCAGAGTGAAGGACAGGCTGGAGATCTTCCGCTTGGCCTCCTTCTTGCGCTCCTTCTCTCGTAGCTTCTCCAGCTTCCTACCAAGGCACAGCACCACCATGCACCCCACGTCCCGCCCTGAGGCCCCTTCCCTAAGCCAGAGCTACCCGCGGACGGGCAGGCCCAGTCTCACAGGGCGGGAAGGGCCTGGCCCACCCCCCAGCACTGGCTGTACGTTGGGGCAGGGGGCTGCTGGCTGAGGCGACAGGACCCACAATTGCAGCTCCTTCGACTGCTCTTTCTTGGCCAGCTGCTTCTCCCTCTCCTTCACCAGCGCCTCCTGCTTGGCCTTCATGTCATTCAGGGTCACGAGACCTATGAGGTGAGAAGAGCCAGGGATGAGGATCTGTCGCCCAGCGCCGGGGAGGCGGCAGGCCTCTGGATCCCAGAGGGGGTGGCGGGCGCGCGCTCGGCTCACCGACGGTGCTGGACTTGAGCTCCGCCTCCACAGCATCATAGTGCGCAGAGAACTTCTTGTCGATGTTAGATTTCATTATATTCTCCTGTTGCAGAGGGGGGACAGCAGTGAGGGCCACCCGCCGCCCCACTGTGGAAGTGGGGAGCTGGGTTCTGAGCACAGATCTGCCTCTGGATTCGTGATAATGTGACCCTGGGAAAGACATGTCCCCTTTCCTTGGTCAATAGAAGGTTCCACAAGGCTATGAGGGGCCCTTCCAGTGCTGAGGAAGCCAAATGAGGCTGTTTCCCTGCGACCTGTGTGCTGATCTGGCCTCTCCATGTGTCCTGCTGGGGACCAGAGTTCCCTCAGGGGCCCGGGGTCACAGGCCCTACCTGCCTTTGGTATTTCTCATAGCCAGCCTTTAAGCTGAAGGTCTGGGGACCCAAGCCGAGGGGTGATAGGAGAGAGTGAAGAGTGGCCAAGGGGCCCAGTCTGCCACTGAGCAACGTTGCTCCCTCTTGGCCCTAGATGTTGCTAACAGCTTCCCATGAGACCTCTCTCCAGGCCAGCCCCATCGCGCTCGGTACCACACAGGTCCCTCTCTGGTTGGTGGCCTCCAAAGCAGGTGGCCAGCAGAGAAATGCAACTCTACGGGCCAAAGAGCCCACACCGAGACCGCGGGGCTCGGGCACCAGTGTACAGCTGCTTCTCCGAGCCTGGCATCCACAGTGCCCAAGGTACTCCCCTCTCACCCCGAGTCCCTGCTCTGCAGACGTCTCCCCAACAGGCTCAAGCAGAGGAATCCTTTCTTCCTGCCACCGGCAACTCATTAAAGCCCCTAGTGAACCACCAGCACCCCAGACGCTGGACTCTGCCTTTGTCGGGGTGCAAAGGGCTCTGCAATGAGGCTCAGTGACCGGTGGATAGGCCGCGGCCCGTGGGGCCTGACTTTCCTGGCATCCATTGGATCAGGGCAGAGGCCTCGTTCTCAGGGATGAGGGGCCAGGGCGGGGGTGCTCTGTGTACGCGAGCGGACCCCTAATTCCACCAATGGAAGGAACCACCGACGATGGCTCCCTCCCGTTGGAAGCTTGCCACAAGCTAGCTCGTCTCAGCATTCTGGGCCCATTTTACAGATGAGCAGACCGTCGCCAGATCTTTTCTGCCTTTTGCTGGAGGTGCGGGAGCAAGGGGCTCGCCCCGGCTCGCCGCCTGTGCTCTGCATCCGACGCCCCAGAGGACCGGGGCCCCAGAGGACCGGGGTGGCAGGCGGCGCGCGTGCTCTAAGAGGCCCGGGCCGGGCCCGCACCTCGGCAATGCGTTGCTTCATCTGCTCCATCTGCTCGCGCTGCTTCTCCCGCTTCTTCATCAGGTGCATGGCGCGGCCCGCCTCGCTCGCGGCGCCCTTGTACTGAGCCATGGCGGTGGCGGTGGCGGTGGCGGCGGCGGCAGAGGCGGCGGCGGCGGCGACAGCGGCGACAGCGGCCTGCTGGAGTCTCAGCGGCTGCAGAGACGGCGGCAGCCGTGCAGTCAGCTGACGCCCGCGCGGTGACGTCGGGCACCAGGGGACGCGCAGTCGGCCCGCCCCGCCGGCCGCCCCGCCCCGCCCCGCCAGCCTCCGGAGGCTGGATCCCAATCGCTCGCTTCCTCTGTTCCCGTCAATCCCTTGATGACGTTACCCTCCTGGGCCCGAGGCTTGGTCCCCAGTCTTACTTCATCCTGCTGACCTCAAGCCTGGGCCCCCAGACTCTCCACTTCCTTAACGTCGAGCCCAGGCCAAGGCCAGATCCACACCCCTGCCTCGTGCCCTTGCTGCCTCCCTGAGGCCACCCTGGTTCCCACAGCTTCGACTTTGACCCCCCCACCCAAGACTGGGCCCCAGTCTCCTGTTTCAACCCAGGCCATGAAGCTGGGCCTGGGCGCCCTCTGCCTCCTCCTTGACATGTAGACAGGGGCCCTGCCCCCTCCGTTTCCTCCACTTCCACCCCCGCCCCAGGCCAGGCTCCTTTCTCCCTATTCCCCCCTCCATTGACCCCAAGGGACTGCAGTCCTGGTGCCAGCACCAATTCGCTGGGTGGCCTTGGGCAAGTCAGTGCCACCTATTTCCTCCTCCGTACAGGGCCTTTTGGTTTAGGAGCTAATTCTCTGATGAACAAAGTCCCCTTTTACTCCCATCTGGAGCAAAGCTAAGCCAAAGTCTAAAACTCTGCTACAACAGAACAGCCCAGGGAGCAGAGGCTCTGCCCAGCACCCAGGTTTTTGGAAATAAAGCAAAAGACCTGACCTCGGGTTTCAACACAGTTTTATTGGGAGGTTTTCTGTGAAATACACTAGAGGTCGGGGAAGGGGACACATTCACTTTGCAGGATAAGGGTTTCCCACCACTAAGGGAAAGGTTGTGGGGTGGGGGAGGGCGCACTGGGGTCTGGATCCATTTTCCCACCTCCTTCTGCTTTGCTCACATTTGTTTTCTCTCTCAGCAAATGCCAGAGAACACAAACACAAAACTAGCAACAAAAATAATAAGATAAACCTCCAAACGGGCGGCACGCAAGCCCTCCCCCTCCCAGGCCACACCAGAAGGCTGTGGGTGAGAGGCACAGGGCTCCCTTCTCAAATCAGGCAGGCCGAAGTTAATAAATTAGAATAAATTAACGAGGGCAGGGAGGGGGGGGGAGGAATGCAACTTTGTGCTGGGAGGGCCCCTTCTCTCCAACACGCAAGAGAGTTGGTGGGGGGAGGCAGGGGGCATCTCCAAAGGCCACTACAAGTAGGGGTAAGAGCAGTGGGGGCAGAAGTCAGCTTTTCCTCCACGTTCTTCCCAAACTGAGCAGAAGAATCAGAAGTGGAGGGGGAAGAGACACACACAAGGAAAAGAACCCTCTTTTCCCAGAATAAGGATGCTATCCAACCCCCCGTCTCCCAAACCATCGCTAAAGTTAAGGATTTGGTCAGTGAATCAATGAGGCGGGTGACGGGAATGTAGAATGTGGTGGGGGAAGCAGAGAATGCTGGAAACAGGGGTGCCCAGCCACACCCATCTCCCCAGCCCTGGAGGAAAACCGACTTAGGTCAGGGGAGAGGGCACCAAGGGCTAGGCCGTGGGAGGGGTCACTGATCACTGGTCAGCTTCTCCAAAAACGTCATTCTGTTTGCGCTTCATGTTCTCGAAGTCAAAAGCGGAGCCTGCCATGCGCTTGTAGATGTCTTTGATGTCATTGCAGGTTGTCTCAAAGTGTGTGGTGGCATCATAGGAGCAGGAACAGAACACCTGGAAACACCCAGAGCCCAGGGGCGGGGTGAGTCGGGCAGGGGCCCTTGGGTAGGCAGCTAGGAGCTGGGGCCAAGGCAGCCTGCTTACCTGGCTCTCGGAACCATCGTCAATGGGCTCATATAAGTCACTGATGGCCACGAACCTGAGGGGTACACAAAGGGGAGGGAGGAGACCTCACGACCAGCCTTACTCCCCGTGGTCTCTCCCCACCCCAGCTCCCTGGCTCCCTTCCTTCCCCCCAGCCCCAGCCTCCCAGCCCCTCACTTCTGGTCAATGGGCTCCAGCAGCTCCAGGGCAGGCTCAACCTCCTTTTCCGGCTCTGCGGTCTCCACCGTGGTGCTGGCAATGGCGATGTACTTGCCCTGCGCAGCCACGTTGTGCGCATAGGAGATCATGCACACGTAGATGTCTGCCACAAGAAGGGGCTCCGTTATCATGGGCACAGAGGGCTCCTGGAGGCAGGGCTCGATTCGGGCCTGCCTGCCCACTCCTCCCCAGCCCTGCACGGCAGGCAGCGTCCAAACTGCCACCCTCACAGAGGACAGTCCAAGCCACCCGATCCCTAGGGCCCCAAGTCACAGGGACTGCTATGTGGCTCCCCATCCTTCCGTGGAGGGATCGGGCAGGGAGCCCCAGAATTATGGGGAGAGGCAGAGTCACCCTAAAGAGAACATGCTGCAAGAGGTCGCGTGGGGCTCAGCCTACCTGACTTCCTGTTAACTTGGTTCTGGGGGATGATGATTTGGCAGGAGTTGGCATCATTGGTGTTCTTGATGGGGTGGCTAAGGATACAGATGATGCGGATAACCTGCCCAGCTTTCCGCACTCGGTCAGGAATGTAGCTGGGGTCACAGATTAGCTGCTTGCAGCGGGCCACCTGTGAAAATACCGGAAGGTCTATCCAAACGCTCCCCTAGGTGGTTGTGTGCTGAGTCCATAGGGAGGGCTGGCACTGTGCTCCTCTGACCAGTACCTCAGGGAGGGGGGCCCCCATATGCGCGCTGGGAAACCCCTTCTGCTGAGACACTGTGATCAGAAACACTCCCTGGACCCCTGACACGGCACGTGGGTCTGAGAGCTACCTCTCACCAACAGAAAGGACTACGTGGACTCCTTCTGGAGCCCTGGTCCTCAGCCCAAGGGGACCCAGCAGAGTCAGAGTCACCGGGAAGAGTGCCTCTACTACGGAGAAGGCCAAGCCCCACCCAGACCATCATCCTTGCACCGTGGAGAAGGCTTACCTCTCCCTCAGACTTCACACCCACCACCTTGCCATTCTCCATGATGATGTCATCCACAGGTTTGTTCAGCATGTATGTCCCCCCATAGATGGCACTCAATCTGCGGTGGGGAGAGTGATGGTGGAGTCTCCTTCCCAGGAGAAAACAGAGACTGGTGCCCCTGTGCTGTCCACCCCCCTCCCAAACCAGCACTGGGGTACGAAGAGGGCTGCCCTAGGCAGGCAGAACTCAGGAGACCTGGTGGTTCTTCCCACCTCTGTCACTGCCACAAACTCAGGACTGAATTCGGAGTGCTCCTTCGTCTCTGGAGTTTCCACCCAAATTATTCTGCAAAGGGCTACCGTGAGGGTGGCATAAAGGCATGGCTCCTCGAGGGAATGGTCTGGGGAGCAGAACAAAGGGCTCTGGGGAAGCCCTCTGACCTGATGTTCCAAGGCCCCAGGCCCAGCCGTGGTGCTGCCGGAACCCGGCTGGGAGCCAGGCAGGCCCTGCTTGTGAAGGCCGACTCCAACCCTGAGCCTCCACGCCCTGCCGTGGCACTCCACCCCCCGCCCCGGCACCCAAGCACATAAAGTACGCTAGACCACGACGGGAAAGCACGAATGCCACAAAAATCCTCAAGAGGGCCGTTTCCATTCTTGCCTTTAGTCCTACTTGGTACTGCCAACAGGAAAAAGCCACCTCACCTGGCAAAGCCTTGGGGCAGCTCGCCGAGGCCGTAGAGTGGGTATAAATAAGGACTCTTTCCATACCGAGCCAGGGACTCACTGTACAACTTGATGCGGTTGATGGTCTCAAGACAGGGCTGGTCCAGGTAACTGGGGGGACGGGGCCAAGAGAAAAGGCTCCAACAGCAGCACCCCGGCTCACTCCCGCCCAAGCACCAGGACAGCCTTCCCACCACCCTCTACGGCCTGGGGAAGAATACGGGTCAAATGAATGCACAGAAGGAACGAAAAAGCTGATGGGTGGGCATGTGGCTGAGTACAAGAACCGTGCAGGGTGGGTGGAGGGAGCAGCGCGCAGGAGTGGGGAGGGCAGGGTACAGGCCAGACCAGGGGGTCTGCCATGCCAGCTTCCCCTCACTCATCAGTGCGGTAGAGCGCCAGGGCATGGCCAGTGAAGTCGATGACATCCTGGCCCAAGTCAAACTTCCGGTAGACGTCACGCATGCTGGTGCTCTGGGGGTCGACACCCTCGAAGGTCTTGGGGTCATTCTCATCAAAGTTTGCCACAAACACCAGGAATTTGCGGAAACGCCGTTTCTCGAACATGCCCATCAGATCTGTGGAGGCAGATGTGGTAAGAGCCTGCACGCCTCAGAACGGGAGCCCCTCTTCCAGCAGGCAGGCTAGGCAAGCAGGCACCCTAGCTCCCAGCGAGCTTTGCTGCCGACCACCGTGTAAGCTTAGATTAGCCCCTCTGCCCTTCTTGGCTTCAGTTTCCTCATCTGTACAAAGAGGGGATTGGGCTGGACCGGCTCTGCGGACCCTCCCAGCTCCAACACTTGGGGACGATTCACGGGTCAAGTGGAGACCCTGTCAAGAGGCTGAAATCTTTCCGGAAGGAGCAGCCATCCGCACACCCCCTCTGCATGTGGACTGCCCTCCCGGCATCCACCGTGAGGCTTG
This sequence comes from Paguma larvata, assembly GCA_030068075.1. Lineage (NCBI taxonomy): Eukaryota > Metazoa > Chordata > Mammalia > Carnivora > Viverridae > Paguma > Paguma larvata. Next base: position 121,723,374 of record CM057830.1, on the reverse strand, counting down.
GGGCAGTTGAGGGAGCACCGGATGGGGAATATGACCTTGGGGAAGGAGCGCCCTGCTCTGCCCCTCGCCATGATCCTCTGGCTCGGGCACCCTGTACTTACTGGAAGCCAAGGCTTCGGTCTCGGTGGATGGCACTTTATAGATCTTTCCCCCCTTGTAGACAAAGCTGCCTTCCACCACCTTGAAGTCCAGGTAGCGTGTCACCTCTGTATACAGCAGCATCTTTACCAGCTGCCCTGTGGGGCGAGGGGGGGGAGAAAACAACATTGGCACAGTTTCCCCCCCTCCCCGAAGCTCCCTAGCTGGTACAGCTGCCCCTCCTCGGTCGTCCTCATCACCTCCCACCATACCTCCTTTCAACGCTCTCACCGTTGGCCATGAGGAATTTGGGGATCAGGTCCACGTTCCAGTCTCGGCCCCTGCCCATCGCTTCAGGGGGCCCCTCCAGCAACTGAAAACGCTTATACAGCTGCAGACGGGAGAAAGAGAGGCATCTCAAGGCCCACCCTGTCCGGCCCCTGCCCCCCTTCCCAGAGAAACCGGGGAGCTGCTCAGGCGGCTGATGCGAGAGGCTAACAGGGCCCGGGCACCTCACCTCCTCCAGGGGCGTGATGGAAGAGCTCTCGCCCCCATAGTAGGGGTTCCGGTCCATGTGCAGCACTTTCTTCCCGTTCACGGACATGATGCCCGACAGGATACATTCCTGGGGAAGGAGGCACCGTTCGCTGCGCTTCCGCCTGCCCACACCCCCACCAGCTGCCCTGATTTGTTCCCCACCCTAAACCTGAGAGGACAGCAAACCCAGAGACACGGTGCCCCGGCCGAGCTCCTTCCACCCCTGGCGGGCTGGCTTGCCTAAAATCAGGGGTGACAGCTTCATCTGACCACAGTCTCTTTTACAACTTTGCTGGGCAAAGTTCTCTTCAACTGAAGAAGAGAAAAGAAATAATGAGGGTGCCTAAAGAAAAAGAGTGCCCAGCAAACACAGGGATGGCCAACTGCCATGCCAAGAAAGCCATCTATCTACCTAAGACCACGCTAAAAGGCAGAAAACACACAATGAGCCACGGAGGAGATCAGCTGAAGGGCACCAGAAAGGGAAGTGAAGAAAAGCTCAGCACAGGCCTGCAATCTCAGGCCCCACCCTGGGCTGCTCTTTCCTCAAAGGACAGGAGCGGCGGAGCCTGTGCGTTCCCAGCCACGGGAGGGGCTTCTACATCCCAACTGAGGAAGAGGAGCCTCTCCATGGGAGCAGTCCAACAGGGTCTGGGGGAAGAGGGAAGAGAAACACCCTCGCCCATTACTGTCACCAGGCCAAGGACAAAAGCTGCGAATACTACTCAGCCTGAAATCTCCATGGGAAACCGTGGTAGGGTAGCGGGAATGTGCTCCCTGGCCCCATTGCAGCTCCTTCTGGAACATTCCCTGGGTCCCGGGGCCTCATTAAGAAGCCAGGGACGCAGGATGAGGGCCCACCCTGGTGAGGGCCCCTTATCCAGGGACCTTGTAATTCACCCGCACCAGAATTAGCACAAGATGTGGGAGGGATGCTGTGCGGGTGACGGATGCGGATGAGGGGTGGGGGCCGGGTGGGCGGGGTCGGGGGCACGGAGTCAGGGCGGGGGGGAGCTCGGGCCGAGCGGGGTTGCGTCTTCTGGCCCAGGAGGCCTGGATAGAGAGAGCGGGAGGGAGGGATCGGAGGTCGAGCCCGGGGAGTTGAGGGGGCAGCTAGGTAGAGAGCCGCTTCTTGCAGACCCGGCGACGGGGGTGGAAAAAGACGATGTCGCGGATGGTGGTAGGGTGGGCACGGGTCTTTTTGGGGACCCGAGCGCCGCAGACGGCAGCGACGGGAAGATGGGGTCGGCGGCCGGGGGCGGCAGCGCCGCAGGGAGGACGAAGTGATGCGGGATCCCGGGCGCCTGAGACCGCACTTACGGTGAGGCCGGTCCCCAGCACGATCACATCGTATTCCTCGTCCATGGTCAGGCCTAGCTGCCAGCGCCGGTCGCTCCTCCTCCTCCTCCTTCAGCACAGTTGTCGCCGCCGCCTCCGCCGCCGCCGCCGCTGCCGCCGCACTGGACCAAAGATGGCGGCAGTCGACGCCGCTTGACCCCTCCGCCGCGTCAAAGAGTCCCAGCCCCTCCCCGCGTCCCGCCGCGCCAGCTGGGGCCACCGCCTCCCCGGTTCGCTTCCCAGGAGAGCGGCCGGGGTCCGGGCGCCAGCACGAACGCAGTTCCGCGGGCGGCGCCGCTCACAGAGGGCCCTGAGGGGACTAGAGAGGGGCGGGGCGGGCGGGGCGTCGGCGGCCGGTGCTGCGGCCCGCGAGGGATCCGTGCGCGGGAGCCGCGCGCGACCCGCCCGCCCGCCCCGCCCCCCAGGAGGCTGGGTGCGGCGGGAGCGCGCCGCTGCGGCAGCCGGGGGCGGCCCCCTCGGGACGCGAAGGCAGCTATTGTCACGACGGTCCCCCCTCCCCAGGCACTGACCGCCCCGCTTTCCCCACCCGCGAGCCTCAGCCCGTCTGTACCCTCGCTGGTTAAGAGCCCAGCTTGCTGAAGACCCTCCGGCCTTCCCTTTGGCCCGGCTCCGTTACAGCTACATCCGGGCGCCTCCTCCTGCAGCCCTAAGCCAAGCGCATCCCCTCATGCCCGGTGCAAAAATGAGTGACAAGAGGCCTAAGGATGGCAACCTGTCTTTATTTTATTAGGAAGGAAACCACCGAGAACCCCAGGCTCCGGCCAGGCACTCCTGGCGGGTACATGCCAGAAAACCAATGATCACACCCAACCCAGGTGCTATGGAGGTCCCTTCCTTCTCAGACCACAGAAATAAACTCATGTACTGCTTATCATTAGCACAACATCAGCAAAAGACAATGACACCAGCCAAGCAGGACAATTAAATAGTACTTCCACACTGCCCCAAATTCAGGGAACCTCCAGCTTCTAGCTGCTGCAGGGAGACCCAGAAAGCCTGGGGAGGGAACATTTGATACACAAAAGCACTATAAACAGCAAGGGGTGAAGGTGGAGAGATGAGAATAAATAAGGGGGAGGAGAGGGTCCCAGAACTCATGTCCTCTCCTCCTACAATGACTGGACCTGGGGGATCTGTCTACTATCTACGAAGAACTATGTACACCTTGCTGGTAGATGGGGGGTGGAGGGCCTCTCAGCATGTTGGATGGGTAAGAAGACAGGCCGAGGGGAACTGGGGGGTTCATGCTATGGTAGGAAGAGGGGAAGCCCTTCGGTCCAGTGTGCCTCAAGGTGGGAAAGCAACAACCTGGACACCATTGCGCCCGCAACCCCCCACGGGCGCGGGGTCACACAATCTGGGTCAAAGAGATGGTGGGGCCCTTGTGGTCATCAAAGCGGTCCATGGTCTTGAGGCTGAGGATCATGTGTAAGCCGTAGGTGAAGATGAACAGCATGAACAGGGAAGTGAGCAGCCCCATCCAGATGCCCGGGGAGAAGAAGCCGGCACAGTCACTGGCGTAGGAGAACTGCTCGCCGGTCACATTGAAGGCTTGGATCTGGGAGGGGACAGAAAGGACCATGTGGCCCCACGTGAGGACCGGGGTTCCCAAGTTAGCGGGTTAGTCCAGATCCCGTGGGATGGCAGCACTGTGGGCACAGGACCATCAACTATGCGCCCTGGCCCAGGCCCAGGCCCGAGCCATCAGGCCTCCGCTGCCCGCCCACCTCCCCCAGGCACGCTGCTCCCCATGCCCCGGGGCCCCGCACTCCCTACCTGGAAGTGCTGAAGAGTCATCTGCCAGAGAGAGGGCCGCACGCGGGGCACAAGGAGGTCGCCATTCTTGCCAAGACTGCCAACGTACTCGCAGTGAAAGGAGTAGATGCTAGGCCCTGTGATCTGGGAGGCATTGAAGTAGGCAACAGAGCCGTTGCTGTGTATTTCAAGGCGCTCCATGGTAAACCAGCGGCGGGCAGACACCGGGTAGAAGCGGTTGGCCAGAATGAACCTGACGGAGAGGCCGTCAGGGGGTTCATCGGGCAGCCAGGAAGGCCAGAGCCATGCTGACCTTCCCACACGAACTGCCCCTTGGACTCACCTGAATGTCACTGTGGTACCAAAGAGTTGTTCGTAGGTCAACGAAAGCCTGCGGGGCCAGAGTTAAGAGGGGAGTTGTCAGGCTCTGGGGGGCCTTTAACATCTAGCAGTAGAGCGAGTTCCTCAAGTCCACTCTACCTATGCTGTCCCAGGTACTCACAGCCACCTGAAGAGGCAGTGTCCCAATGTGACAAATGGGGAAACTGAGGCCCTCTCACACCTAGGTCAAAAACCGGCACTCAGATCCCCCACCTCCAGCTAGAAGCATCTTCCTCTGGTTTTCCTGAGCCTACTGCCCCTCTTTCAGGTCCCTCTTGGGGTTGCCGAGATGTCCAGATTGGGCTCTGGGGATAAAGGTGGTCTCTCCAGCCACACAGCGAGGGCACGGAAGCCCTAGAACTAACTCGACCTGGTAAGCGCCCTTGGGCAGTCACCTTGAGGTTGCTGGAGGCGGAGAGGGGTGTGGGGAAGTGTCAGGCTCCCCGGTGATTGGGAAGTGTTAACAACCAAGGTTCCGGGCAAGGACTAGAAGGCATGAAGAGGCAAAACTCTGAGCAAGCCCCACTCCAAGAGCCTTCCACATGCACCACCCCATGACCTCACCTGCTTCCCACAGTGAACCCCCCCCAAGAGGCACACACACCCACTGCAGTGACAGGAACTCTGCCCTTACCTGGCGATGGAGTCATTCCAGAAGGAGCCAGTTAGGTTGAGATCCTGGACCCCAAAGGTGAGGGAGGTCAGATCCTCCCAGTGCTCCTTGTATGCCACCGAGAAGTTTTGGGCCCAGAACAGGATCCGGGGGGCAGTGTCATTGTAACTCACAGGGGGATGGACCACAGCTGACACTGTCTGTTTTTGCAGCAGCTGGCGACCCAGCCCGCCAGCCACCATGGCTACATCGCGGGCCACCTGCACAAACAACCCACAAGCCTTCTCTCAGTGGAGCTGAGAGCATGGCCCAGAAACAAGTGGCCCACCTTGCGGTCCCCGCTGGGCACTCTCTCCAGCATCTGGAGTTCCACTGGTCATACTCAGAGGCCCTTCCTCCAGGAAGCTTTTCCCAGCTGACCCCTAAGCCCCTGTGGTCTTCCCAGTCCTTCCAAATTAGGAAGACTTTCGACATATTGTCCAAATATGCCAATCCTAAGGCCCACTGGGCAAGACGGAACGCAAGCTGCAGCCTGGAAAGACGAAGCAGGACTTTCTGGTTCATCCCTGTCCCCCACATAGGCCCAGGGAAGAAACGGGCATTCCACTGGGAGCCACACACCCAGGCGCACTCAGCACGTGCCTCTGCCCATACCCCCTGGGGCCCCTGCGGAAGGGCGCACTACGTACCCGGGAAGGGCGGACCGCCGTGAGGGCTGCGGTGTATGGGACATCTTCGGATTTGAGTGTGCTCAGCACCTGCCCAATGACCTCATCTGAGGAGCGATGGGGAGAGCACAGAACCAGGTCACAGACAGCTACTTACGGTAATGCCCCAACGCCTTCGAGAAACCAGCTGCCAGTCCCTCAGCAGAAGGCAGCAGCAGAGACGGGGCTGCGCCCTTCCATGTGCCTTGTGAGCGGCCTCTCTTGATGGCGTTCAGTGGGATCACCTTGTTGCAGGGGGGAGGGGGGACGGGGACCACCAGATATCTGCGCTGTGAAGCCTCCCATCCCTGGCAACTGACACATCCTCTGTGGCGGGACACCGAGACCTTCACAGAGCTGGCTCCTATCAACCTTCACGCACATTTTCGGTGTCCATCAGGGCTCCCTAAGAGCAGCTACTTCTCATCCCACGCACCCCCGGCCTCCCCCAGGACACCTACCGCCTCAGTAGTCAGCTCCCTGATGCCAAGCCCTGACTAAATGAAACGAGAAAAGACAAGAGAGATATAGAGAACTCCAAGTCCACTCCGACGTTTTCAATGACCTTTTTGGGGGGAATGACTGTCCTTCATAGCAAAAAAGAAGTCCTCAGAACTGTTTTTTGAAACACTGCCGGTCTGTGAAACCCACAACTCTAGGATTCACGCTGCTGGAGTGGACACAGACTGGGCAGGCTCTCGCACAGAAGGCCCCTATATGTCCCAACGGCGCGGGCCAGCTGAACAGGGGTGAGGCGTGGGGGTCAACATTTCTCTGCTCAGCTGCCAAGCGTTCCGAGAAGTAGGGGGGCCACCCTGGGAATGAAGAGGGCTGGGGAACTTGGAGCCGGCTCTCTGCAGCCAAGGGCTGAGTGAGGTTGGAAAAACGCGTGCCTTCCCTGAGCGGACTCACCATTGCCCGTGAGGACTTCCCTCGGCGCCATCAGACCTGAGCTGTGGAAGAGAGGCAGAGCGTTAGAGCCCCTGCAATCCGAAGAGCTCCCCACCGCCTCCAGGCACCTGCCCTCTACTCCTGCGGCAAGTCCTCCACCCCATGCCACCATGCTCCCCGAAGAGTCCCATTTACCTCGCACACTCTAGCCGGGGGCTCTGGAAGCCACGGTCACTCCTCCCTCTGCGCCTTTGCTCACTGTGTGGCCCTGCCCTTGCCCCTTCTCCTCCAGCTCCACAGACCCGCATGAGGCCCCGCCAGCCACTCCGTGCCCGTGTCCTGGCTAAGGGAGTTAGCTCCCGCCAGCAGGGCCCAGGTCTGCCTCATCTCTGGAGGGCCCAACTGGCCTCACTTGGGGCCGGGCACTAACTCCTGAGTCACAACCGGCCACGGGCCCTTCCCGCCTCTTCTAGACATACAAGGCAACTTCTGATAGAGCTCCGAGGTACTGAACAGGAGGACTGATGTTGTGGCCGAGTTGTGCCACCACAGTCCAGAGCTTTGCCGCTGCCTGGGCCCCGAGGCTAGGACACACCTGGCTGTGTATGGCAGGCGGATGAGCAGCAAGGCTGGCAGGCTGGCATTGAGCTTCAGCTCCCGCAGGGTGGCCAGGTCCACATGCAGGGGGCTGGCCCCGAGCTTCTCCTGCAGGTAAGTGGTCAGAGTGCTGACCGCATACCAGTCGACAGCAGGAAGCACCAGAGAGGAAGGAGCCAGGTCCAGGGCATTCTGAGGGCCGAGGAGAGGCAGAAAGATGCATTAGCAAGGGACCAGTGGGCCCGGGCCAGCCCCCAAACCTCCCTTGGCAAGGCACACCCACACCGGCGTCTTATTCGAGGTCAGAAAGAAAACAGCCCACGTTCCTGGCCCCTGACACCTCAGGCTTCTCTGCCCTGAAGCCAGCATCTCCGGTTCCTTAAGGGGATGGTTTTTCCCATGCTGCGGCGGAGAGAGCAGCACAAGCCCCATGGCCCTTGGCTGGGAGAGGACTCTTACCTCCAGGTTAGAAAAGGCGCTATCTTGCTTGTTTCCAAACACGCCGCCATATGCTGTGAAGTCCTCGATGCTCAGCTAGGAGGGAAGCGGAGAGGATGCCTCAGCAGGTGGGGCCAGGGCAGGGGGCACGCGGCTGCCCTGGGCATTTGCGGGGCCAGCAAAATCTCATTTACGGGCAAATGGTCTGGTCAAAAGAGTGAACAAAGGCACGCTTGGGGATAGAGGGTGGGGGAAAGGAAGGTTCTCTTTTTTTCTTTTGGCACCCTCCCGGCAGGGTGAGAAAATATGGAAGGTGGTCACGGGGTTGGGAGGAAATCTGCGGGCAGCTGACTTGTGGTAAGCTCAGGATTAAGAGTCAGCCACCTGCCTTCAGATGAGGAACTGGGCAGGGAATAGGGAAGCTGGGGGAGGGGTGGGGGGCAGTGAGGAGCGTTTACTGCAGCGCCCCCCATCCCCGGGACGGAAGTCAGAGAAAACGAAAACCTGCTTGTCAGTTGTTAACGGCCGTAGTGCCACCTATGCCCAGTCTGGACAGGACCCTTCTCAGGCAAGGGCAAGGACCTCCTTCCCTGCCTGGTTTTGGTGGAAGGGAGGAGAGAGGTGAAGACGATGGAATATGCTCGAGAAGGCCCTGAAGTCTTCTGAGCTCTCGGGACCACAGTAACCCTGAGCCCTCCCTGTGTTCCTCTGCAACCTACAGATGTCCTTCAGCTCCTGCCCCTCCGCTCGCACTCCCAGCCTCCTCTGGCTCTTCCCAGTTAGGCCCAGAGGCGATCTTAATCAGTTTCCCTAACCTCGTCTGTTTAGTACACACACTTGCCCGGCCTCCTCTCGCTTCTGGGCAGGGATCCTGACCCTGTTTGGCCGCCTGGGCTCTCGCTCTGAAAGCCCAGTAGTGTCCTCCCGGTAGTCCTCGCTCAAAATTGCCCCCAGCTTCCCGCCACCTTTAGAACTACAGCCAGCCTTTCCCCCTCATCTCCTGGCTACCTGGCTGACCATCTCCTACCCCCTTCTCTCCCTCAAGACACTCCAGCCACACCAGCTCTTTCTGGGCTCATCGAGAGCACTCCTTGCCCAGGGCCTTTGCACATACTGTTCCTTCTGCCAGGAAGCCCTCCCACCCACACCCACGTGGCTCTCTCCCTCCCTCCATTTAGGTATCTGCTCATCAGTGAGCCCCTGCCTGATCACCCTTATCTTAAACAGCATCACCAGCCATTCTGTTCCCTTGGCCAGCTTCCTTCTCTGAAGACTACAGTGCTGACGTTATTATCACACGGGAACTCGGGAACTCGGCACTTATCTGTGAGGAGCCCTCACAAGAGGCCATATCTTGTGGCCCTCACAAGAATGTCAGCTTCTGCTGGGTAGGGGCTTGGGCTACTCTGCTCACTCACTGCTCTGTCCCCAACACTTGATACCTGGTACAAACTAGGCAGTCCGTGCTTGGAAAATGAATGGGTGAATGCCATAAGGGGACCTCACATAGATGTTTTACGTGGATTCTAAGAGCTGCTCACAGCCCTTTGACATAGGCGGTGCCTTCACCTTACAGACAAGGAAGCGGGCATTCCCTGATTACCTCACATGTCCAGAGGCTGGTAAGTAGTAGAACTAGAACTGATTTCTGGTCTAACTACATAATCTACCACCTCCTGGTAGGACTAGCGGCCAGCATAGCCATCTCTACCTTCTCACAGAGCAACAGGGGACGACCACAAGGGGAAGGAGCCATACAGGCTGCCGCCAAGGAAGGAATAAGCAGAGTCTCAGTAACCTCCCAAATACCAATTCTTCACTGCCCTAGAATCTTCTCATGGTCCATCTGCCTGCTTTGGAGGCAGAGGCCTGCATGGGAGGGAAAACTGCCTGCTAGAGCACAAGCCGGGAAGGGAGGGTCTCTGACAGACTCAGGCTGGAACCAGTTGTGGTGCACAAAAACCACGGACCACCAGCCAATCGTCGCTCCTCTACCAGCCTTAGTTTCCCTGGCAGTAAAACCAAAATAATGACATCTGCTTAGCACAGTTGCCTATGAGGCACTCAATAAGTGATCATTTTTGGGTGATCTCTGTTATGATCATTAAATTTAGAATCGCAACTCTGTCACCCATTAGCTGTGTGACCCTAGGCAAGTCATTTGCCATTGCCATCCTTGGACATAAGTCTTGTCGTCTGTAAACAGGGTAAATAATCCCCACCACACAGAGCAGCTCAGGTAAGTACTTGGTACTCAAAAGGCATCTGCCCTCTGACCCCCTGGTTCACCCAGTCAAGGCAGTGCCATCCATTTCAGGGCCCTTGTCATTCCCACTGAACCTTCAGTCCTTCAGGCCTTCCCAAGAGAGGAGCTCCATGTCCCTACAGTTGGCACAAGGTCACTGAAGCTTTCCTTGGGGAATGGGCCTCGGTGTCGCAGGAGTGGGGGGCGGGGGAGGAGGGCCTGACTTATTCCCGACGACTGAGGGAGAGAGAGGGCTAGGGCGGACACACCTTGTCCTGAAGGAACAGCAGCACATTCCGGGGGCCCAGCTCCAGGGCGGGGTCCAAGTAGGTGGAGAGCTGCATGTCGCTGGTGATGTGGCCCTCGTGGGTGTTGGCCGCAGAACCCCACAAGTCCCTGACAAGAGACAGAAGAGGTGCTGTCAAGTGGGGGCGCATGGCTTAGGATCTGAAGCTCACGGGCTCCCATCTTGATGCGTGGGGCCCCGAGCTCTGATCCGGCTAGACAGTCCCCCTCTGCCCCCCTCGGCCACCTCTCGCTGAGGACAGTCCCGGAGCCGGGCGAGGACACCTCAGCCGCCGCGGCGCGCAGCCTGCTCCTGTCAGGCCCACCGCACTCACCGGTCACTCGACCACAGCACCAGCGGCACCTGCTGCTCCGCCTCCGCCACCACCACCAGCACCAGCAGTAGCCACCGCATCTGCCAGAGCGCTGGGGCCTGCCGCGTCCCCGCCTGAAGCCGGGCCGCTGCGGTCGCCGCCATCACAAGTCTCGGCCTCCACTGCCTCGGTCGCCGCCGCCGCCGCCACCGATCAGGTGACCGTCACCCCCGCCCGAGCTCCGCCCCCACCTCCATTGGCTCGCGAGGCGGCCTGCCCGCCAGGACCACATATGATTGGACAAAGCTCATGCCACTCACGGCCACTCCTTTTCACCGATTGGCTGGATGTGACTCTGGGCGCGCACGCTCCAAGTAGGAAAGAAGGCAGTGCCAGGCTCGGCCGGCTCTCACCGCGCGCCACCAACGCCACTGGTTCCCGTCGCGAGTACGGCGGGGCTGGGCCGGCTCCGCTCCGTAGGTCCCCACACGCAGGGCTTCGCTTCTCCAGTTTTAATATTCCTTCATTTAAAATTGCAGGAGTGGTTTCTTTTTCCTGCAGACGGAGTCTGCCTGAAACAGGTGAGGAGAGAAGAGGGCCCCAGATAACGTGCAGAGGAACCCCAGCATTTAAAATGGGCAGGGAGGAGGGGAGTCCAGAAGAGAGGAGTACCCAGGAGGAGGGGAAACCCAGGGAGAAGCGTGGTCTCAAGGACACCAAGATTAACAATGTCAGAGTCAACTGCTGCCAGGAAGCAGGTAAGATGAGGATAGACAACTGTTTCTTGGACTTAGTAACAACTGGAAACTTTGGCAAGAGCGATGCCAGTGGGAGGAAGGAGACAGGGTCGTTAAATTGTCTTTTCTCGACGTTTACTTTAAAGAGAGGAAAGAGAGTGACAGCTAGAGTCAGAAGATGGGAGACACCTGCCTCAAACGAATTGGAAGACTTTTATCTTTTTCTGTGCCATGTTTGATTTCTCAGACTGGTGACTATTAGAAACAAGCAGACAAAAAACCTGGTAGCTGTAAGCAAACAGTGAAGGCCCCTTAGGGATATGTACACCGATTCATTTAGGAGGAAATGAAATGATGCCTACAAGTTAGTTTGAAATGCACCAAAAATGAAATGGGGGAAAGTGTGGCTACAGAGATAGGTTTGTGATAAAGCCAACAGTGGCAAAACGTTAATGGCACAACCTAAGGGGTGGATCTGCGGGTGGGCACCCTAAACTTTTTTTGACTTTGTTGTATGCACTGGATTTAATAAGGCCATGGTGGATTCAGGTGGACCCTAATCCAATAACTGGTGTCCTTATAAGAAGAGGAAACTTTGGACACAGAGACAGACACACAGGGAAGAAAGTCACGTGACAATGGAGACAGACTAGAGCGTTACAGTTGCAAGCCAAGGAAACCCTGGACTCGCCAAAAGCTGGAAGAGGCGGGAAGGTTTCCTCCGTAGGGCTTTCAGAGGGAGCATGGACCTGCCCATACCTTGATTTTGGACTAGGAGCCTCCAGAACTGGGAGAGCAGAAGTTTCTGTTGTCTTAAACCTGCCAGTTTGTGGTAATCTGTTACAACAGCCCTAGGAAAGCGATACATTATATGTTTGACTTTTTTCATAACAAAGATACAGAGAAGAAAGTTCGATAATGCCCATTGTCAGCAAGGTTGTTAAGAGATAGAGCCTCGCCTACACAGTGGTAAGAGTATCAGTTGGTAGAACCTATTTGGAAAATAATTTGGCAGCATGTAACAAACGGGAAAATGTGTATGACCCTCAACTAAGCGACTTTCGATTTTCCTCCTATGGATCCACTTGACAGAAATACTCACCGGAGTCCTATGCGGGGCTCGGACTCAAGGACCATGAGATCATGGCCTGAGCTGAAGTCGGACACTCAGCCGACTGAGCCGCCCAGGCGCCCCATTTGTAGTTGCAATAAGCCAGGCACTCGTGATTGGACAGCGGGACACTATGGCCAGCCACCCCTGCCCCTCAAACACCTGGATGTTTGTGACTTAAGCCACAAGGCTGCTGAAGAAAAGCAAGAGTGAGGACCGTGCCTCTTGTTAGCAGAAGTCAGCGTGCATGCAGAGCTTTCAATGCAGGGCGGGACACCAGGCCGGAAGGAGGACCCGGTGCTGGGAGCCACCTCACAGCGCACACAACTGCCCAGCGCCGTGTGGCTCACAGCTCACTGGTTGCCTCTGCTCGTCAGACAAACTGCTCAAGAGATTGTAGTTGTGGTTGTCACCGGGGTGGCTCCGACTAGGACAGTGGCAGTTGAGTCTAGAGAGAGGAGGTGGACTTGATAGGACATGGTTGAGGAAGACGGTGTCCGAAGGTGGCTCTTGGTTCTCTCTCAGTTGAGGACTGAGAGATGAAGTCAACCGGGGGCAGTTAAATTTGGGGTGTTTTGGGGCCCCCAAGTGGCCATGTCAGGCCAGCTGAGGGGAGAGGTTTGCACTGGAACTTTACTGTATCCCCAGAAGCCCCAGTGCCGTGATGTGATTTAAGAAAATTGTTTTAAATGTTTATTATTTTTGAGAGAACATGAGTGGGGAGGGGCACAGAGAAAACAAAGACACAAAATCCGAAGCAGGCTCCAGGCTCCGAGCTGTCAGCACAGAGGCCGACGCAGGGCTCAAACTCAAGGACTGAGAGATCATGAGCTGAGCTGAAGTCGGAAGCTTAACCGACTGAGCCACGCAAGTGCCCCTATCTGATTTTTTGTTGAGCGGCTGATCTGTCTGCGGTAAGCAGAGCAGACTAGAGGGGATGAGAGCGCAAGCAGAGACTAAGAGGAAGCTGTCGCCTCTCTGAGACAGAGAGGATAGGAGCTTGGCCAGAGTAATGGAGGGGCAGAGAGACAAGGCTAGAGCCTCACTATTGGTCTGGGACTGAGGTTTTGACTGGGTGTCGCGATGCCAGCATGGCGGCAGGGATCCTGGAAGCATTGGAACTGAGAAGTTGGAGCCAGAGCCAGAGCTGGGGCAGCCAGGGAAAGGAGGGACCAGCACACAGCACAACCCTGGGACTCAGCTGCATTCCCTCGTTCGGTCGCTCACGGAAGTCCTGGAGAGCCTGCCTGGGCTGGCGCCCAGCGGGGAAAGAAACGAGGACCCTAAATGGCATCACAGCGTAGGTGAAGTCCTCCAGGCCCAGGACAGACCCAGCAAGGGCCATACTTTGGGAGGAAAGTTCTATAATGGTGCCACAGGAGCAGAAGGTATTGAGAGAAAGAGATGGATGCCCCGGGGCCCAGGAGAACAGTGACACAGAGTGACAAGAGGAGCCACTGAAGAACACAAAAAGCACTGTTTAAATAAATTTTGAAGCCAATGACTTTCTTGCAAATGTGATTTTGGCCCCAGCAGTCTCCTGCTGAAATGCTTTCTTCCTTAGGGGGGAAGCTCGCTTATGCCTGATTTTATTTCTCTGAGTCATCAGGGGTCATTGGACTGGTGACCCTCGAGGCTTCCCAAAGCACGTGCTATGGGCCAGGCACTGATCAGACTCGGACCCCAGTCCCCCATGTTCGCAATCTGGTCTAGAGGAGATGTGGGACAGCAAGACACGACACGGGCCGATGGATGTTCCAAATGGGGAGGGGTGGGGCTGGGAGGGAGGCACGGAGAGGGGCGCCCGCTTGAGGCTGCTCTGACCAGGAGGTGATGTCTAAGCTGAGTCATTCACACCAAATGTTGACAGCACCAGTGTGCGTCGTCTGTCTGTGGGCTTCATCTTTCTGGTAAATGCTCCAATAATTCATTAAAACCCTTCCGGGCCCTCATCACCCCATGTCTTCTTAAATTGTTTTACTTTTTTTTTTTTCATGTTGAGAGAGAAAGGGAGAGTATGAGCAGGGGAAGGGCAGAGGTAGAGGGAGACAAAATTCCAAGCAAGCTCCACGCTGTTAGCACAGAGCCCAACGCAGGGCCCAAACTCACGAGCTGTGAGATCAGGACCTCAGCTGAAATCAAGCTTAAGTGACCGAGCCACGCAGGCGCCCCTTCTTTAATAGAATATTGGACATGTACCAAGATATGTGTAATATCTATGTGCTACACAGATTACATGTGTTAGATGTATACATGTCACCTGTGTTAGCTATATATGAAACACACAATAAAAGGAGTCTGTGTGCCCCATATCCCATTTTCCTGCCCGCCCACAGAATTCATTGCTAGCCTGAATTTGGTATTTGCCATTCTCTGCTTTTTCTTAGTCGGTTGACCACGTACGTCTGTGCCCACGTGTCTAATGCTTAGTCTGCTCGTACTTGAGCTTAATAAAATGGCACCGTCCTGCCTTCATTCCTCTCTGATCACCTCCCTCTCATTTCCACCAGAGTGACCATGGACCTGACTTTTGCGGTCATCACTTTGGTCCAGATAATTTTACCAACTGCATTAACCTGTTCCCATGGTTAATGACAAAATACCACAGACCAGCAGCATATAAACAGCGGAGATTTATAGCTTATAGCTCTGGAGGCCAGGAGGCTGAGATCGGGGTTCCAGCATGGTGGGGCGACCTCTTACAGGTCGCAGGCCCTGCACCATATCCTCACTTGGTGGAAAGGGCCAGGGAGCTCTCTGGGGCCGCTCGGGAGGCACTGATCCCAATCTTGAGGACTCCACCCTCAAGACCTAAGCACCTCCACACGCCCTGCCTCTGAATTCCATTAGGACATTAGGTTTCAACAGACGAGCTTGGTGAAGGGGGAATGTTTGTATTCAGACCATGGCACCAGTTAAGTATGCATCTGTAAATAGGATGGCTTTATTTTGTCTATTTGGGGACTTTATGTACGTGGAATTATTCAGTATTATATTTTGCATCATGGTTCTCTGCTCAAGAATGGGAGGTTAGTGCGAGTTGCTACATAATAGCAATATTGCTGCGTGGCATTCCCCTAGATAAATATTCTGCCAGTGTTTGAGCCCTTCCCCTGGTGAGGGACATCTGAGTGGCTTCGCACCGTGGTTAGTATGGCTTATGGTGCTGCCTACAGTTATGTATATGTCTCGTGGTGCACGTGCATATGCATTCCGGTGGGTATATACCTAGGTGGGGAATGGCCAGGTCATAGGGTACATGTACCGGGTTGAATAACGTCCCTCAAACTTCAAGCCCACCTGGAACCTCAGAATGGGACCTTATTTGGAAATAGGGTCTTTGTAAATGTAATTACTTAAGATGAGGTCATGCTGGATTAGTTAGAGCAAGCCCTAAGCCAATGACTGGGGTCCTCTTAAGAAGAGAAAAAGAGACACACAGACTCAGAAGGTCACGTGGAGGTGAAAGAGATCGGGGTGACTTGTCTCGAAGCCAAAGAACACCAAGGACTACTGACCACCACCAGCGGCTAGGAGACAGGAAGGAAAGAGATGAGCCCTCAGAGCCCTGAGAAGGAAACGATCCTGCCCACACCTTGACCTCGGATTTCTGGCCTCCAGAACTGGGAGAGAATAAATCTCTGTTGTTTTCAGCGCCCTCAGCTTGTGCTACTTTGTTACCGGAGCGACAGGAAACTCACATAATGTATATATTCCAGCCCCGCCAGTTGTGTTTCCTCTTCTGTGAAATACCTGCTGCTTGTGTCCATCTTCCCATATTTCTATTGGGTCATTGATCTTTTTCTTATTGATTTATGAGGATTTATGAACTCTTTATATATGCAGCGTAGGAACCCTGTGTTGGTTATATGTATTACAAATCACTTCCATTCTGTACCTTCCCTTTTCACTCTTTTTATTTTTTTTTAATTTTTTTAACGTTTATTTATTTTTGAGAGACATAGAGACAGAATGTGAGCAGGGGAAGGGCAGAGAGAGAGGGAGACACAGAAACTGAAGCAGGCTCCAGGCTCTGATGAGCCATCAGCACAGAGCCCGATGTGGAGCTCGAACCCACAGACCGCGAGATCATGACCTGAGCTGAAGTCGGCCGCTTAACCAACTGAGCCACCAGGCGCCCCTTTTTACTCTTTAAAAAAAAAAAAATTAAGTAGGCTCCAGGTCCAATGTGGGGCTCAAACCCACGACCCTGAAGTCAAGAGTCACGTGTTCCACCAACTGAGCCAGCCAGGTGCCCCCCACCCCTTTTCACTTTCTTAACGATGTTTTCTGATGAACCAAACTTCTTAATTTTAAAAAGTCAAATTTTACCATTTTTTTCCTTTATGATTAATGTTTTTAATTTCCTGTTTAAGAAACTTTTCGGGGCGCCTGGGTGGCTCAGTTGGTTGAGTGGCCGACTTCGGCTCAGGTCATGATCTCTTGGTCTGTGAGTTCGAGCCCCGCATCGGGCTCTGTGCTGACAGCTCAGAGCCTGGAGCCTGCTTCGGATTCTGTGTCTCCCTCTCTCTCTGCCCTTCTCCTGCTCACGCTCTGTCTCTATGTCTCAAAAATAAATAAACGTTAAAAAATTAAAAAAAAAAAAAAGAAACTTTTCCCTGCCTCCAAGATTATGGAAATATTCTCCTATATTATCTTCTAGAAGTTGTCTTGTTTTTCATACTTTTATGGATAGTGTGGAGGTAGGGGTCATAAAGATGTCCAATTGTCCCAGTACTGTTTATTGAGACTAACATCCTTTTACCCGCTGTCTTGAAAGACCACTTTTGTGCTATGATAAGTGTCCATATAGCTGTGGATCCGCTTCAGGGCTCTCTATATCATGCCAGTGGTCAGTCTGTCTCTCCAGCACCACAGTCTCAAGTAGTGTAGCTTCATACTAAACTCTGACACCTGCTTGTTCTTTTTTTTTTTAATTTTTCTTTAACGTTTATTTATTTTTGAGACATAGAGACAGAGCGTCAGCAGGAGAAGGGCAGAGAGAGAGGGAGACACAGAATCAGAACACAGGCTCCAGGTTCTGAGCTGTCAGCACAGAGCCCGACGTGGGGCTCGAACTCACAGACCGCAAGATCATGACCTGAGCCGAAGTTGGCCGCTTAACCGACTGAGCCACCCAGGCGCCCCTGTTCTTCTCTTTCAAGAGGCTCTTCATGGGCCATTGTGCTTCCATATAAACTTTAGAATCAACTTGTCACATTGATTATATTATTTCTAAAATCTTCACTATTTAGGGGTGCCTGGCTGGCTCAGTTGGTTAAGTGTCCAACTCCTGATTTCAGCTCGGGTCATGATCTCACAGTTTGTGACTTTGAACCCCACATTGGACTCCGTGCTGAAAGCGCAGAGCCTGTTTGGGATTCTCTCTCTCTCTGTCCCTCCTCCACTTGCTCTCTTTTGCTCTCTTTCTCAAAAATAAACTTTTAAAAAAAGATTATAGGGGTGCCTGGGTGGCTCAGTCAGTTAAGCGTCCAACTCTTGATTTAGGCTCAGGTCATGATTTCATGGTTTGTGGGTTCGAACCCCACATCGGGCTCTGAGCTCACAGCGCAGAGCCTGCTTGGCATTCTCTGTCCCTCTGTCTTTGCCCTTTCCCCACTCACTTGTGCACACGAGCTCTCTCAAAAGTAAATTTAAAAAATAGGAAAGTTCCCTTCTATGTATAGTTTGCTAAAAATTTTTTATTTATTTATTTTAACGTTTATTTATTTTTGAGAGACATAGAGACAGAGCGTGAGCAGGAGAAGGGCAGAGAGAGAGAGGGAAATACAGAATCTGAAGCAGGTTTTAGGCTCTGAGCTGCCAGCACAGAGCCCGATGTGGGGTTCAAACTCACAGACCGTGAGATCATGACCTGAACTGAAGTCAGCCGCCTAACGGACTGAGCCACCCAGGCGCCCCCTAAAATTTTTTTAAATTATGAATACTTTATCAAGCACTTCTGTATCTATTGAAATAACCAGATGAGTTTTCTCCTTTATGCAGTTAATATGGTGAATGGTATTTGTAGATTGCACAATCACAGGACAAGCCAAATTTTGCTGTGAACCTAAAACTTCTCTAAAAAAGTCTGTGTGAAAAAAACCTAATTGCAGAAACATCTATACAGTAAATATCTGTAGTTGTCTGTTCAAATGGATATATATGAAAAAGTGATGTTACATGTGGACCTGCAAATGGAAATTGGCCAACAGTAGGTGTCCCTTCCTGCAACTGATTGTTTTTTCCTTTCTGGTTATTTTTTTAAAAACTTTTTGATACTCCTTTTTTAAAAAAAATGTTTATTTTGGGATGCCTGGGTGGCTCAGTCAGTTAAGCGTCCGACTTCAGTTCAGCTCGTGAGTTCAAGCCCTGCATCAGGCTCTGTGCTGACAGCACAGCCTGTGTCAGATTCTTTGTCTCCCTCTCTCTCTGTCCCTCCCCTGCTCATGCTCTCTCCCCCTCTCTCAAAGAATAAACATTAAAAAATGTTTATTTATTTTAAGAGCGAGTGCGTGCAAGAGGGGGTGAGGCAGAGAGAGAATCCCAAGCAGACTCTGCACTGATGCAGGGCTCAGCCCCACAAACAGTGAGATCGTGATCTGAACTGAAATTAAGAGATGCCTAACCGACTGAGCCGCTCCAGTGCCCCTGAATCCCTTATTTTGAAATAATTACAGATTCACACACAATTGGAGTCCTGGTCATGTTTGAATCTTCTCTTGCTGCTGGCTCCCTCGGTCCCATCTTTTTTTTTTTCTTCCACATTTCTATTATTTTCCATAATCTGTCTAACCCTGTCAATTTCAGAGGTTCCCAGAACCTGTCTCAACCTGTTCTTGTTTCTGCTGACATAGTACAATGCTTCATTTCCTCGTATGTTTGGTGGTCTATGTGAAGACTTTTTGGTTGAGTTTAACTTACACATGAACTGGAGACCGGAACTGAGCTCACTTTCCTCTAGAGATTTTGCTTTTGCTTACACCAGGAGCACCTCCACCCCAGTCCTTGCTCCTACCAAGGGTCTCCAGCTCGATCAAGGTGTCCCTCTTCGCACCTCCCTTCAGAGCACTTGTGACTCATGGAGGCTTGCTGGGCCCTTTGGAGACCTCCTCCCTCCGGGAAACCAGCTTGGGGAGCATCCTGTTGCTATCTGCTTCTTCCTACCTTACTCGATTTGGCTTTTGAAGCAAGTCCGTTAGCTTCGCTCTGCCTCCTTTGCAAAATGAGATTAATCTCTACTTTTGCAAGGTCGTTATGGGGATTACGGGTAATGACTGAAGTTTCATGTGACTGGTGCACACCGAGAGCTCGACGCCGATCTGCTCAAGTGCCCTGATTGCTGTGAGGGTCCAGCCTTCCCGTCCAGCTGGTCGCCCCCCATCCCCACCCTTATGAAGAGGCCGGGGTAAAACACAACACAAATGCTTTACTGGTTACAAAACATGAAAACCCAGGCCCCAGGGGTCTCTGGTGATGCCAGGGAGGTGGCAAAGACAGAGCAGTTGCTGGGCCCTGGCACGTGGGCGAGTGGTTGGGTCTCACGGCCTTGCCGCAGGCTCCATTCAGCTGGATTTCACTTCTGGCTAAAGGCTGCCCTTCGGCTCGCGGCGCAGAGTTGAGCCCTGCCTGTGGGAAGTGTGGGCGGAAGGAAGAGGTGGCCGACGGCCGTCCCTGAGGACGTGGTGAGCAGCTCCCGGATCGGGCCAAATGGGTGGACGCCAGGCCAAGGGCCTCATGAAGCCCTGTGCAGAGCCTGGCCTGGCCACCTGTCCCCCCTTCAAGTACCCTCCATCCTGACACCAGCTCCGGGAGAGGAAGGAGGCCCCTGGCGAAATTTCTTCCTCCTTTCATGGCCAAGTGGGAGGAGCGGCTGAAATCCTTCCTTCGACCGAAGCAGCTCAGAGCAGAGGGAATGCTCACCAACTGGGACAGGACCCCTGTTCGGGACTATGCATAAATCTGTCTAAAAGAACGTATCTGACCTCAAAACATCAGTCCATCCCTCAGGGCAGCTCTGTGCAGGGCAGGAGCCCAGAGATGGCACTGGCGGCCAGCGGCCGGGGCCTGGGTGGGAGCTGCCCCTCTCTCTCCCTCTCTCTCTCTCTCTCTCTCTCTCTCTCTCTCTCTCTCTCTCGGGCCTGGGGGCCAGCCACACCCTTGCAGGAGGAAGCCAGGGCACGATCTATCTCCCGGGCTGCAGGTGGTCGTGCAGCTGCTCCGCCTGGAACTTCAGGCGCTGGAATTCTTCCTGAATGAAGTCGGTCAGAGCTTTGCGCATCTCCACCTGTGGGGAAGGACCTGGGCTGGCCTGCGGCCCTTGGAAGCTCTGCCCAGGAGCCCTGGGAGGCCAAGGGTGCCCGGAGAGGCTACGACAGCTAGAGGACGGCACAGGGAAGGGGGGGGTGCAGGGCACAATGACAACTCACGGCCGACTTGTTCTCTGCCCGGAGCCGTTCAAGTACAGGCAGGGCGCTGAAGGGCTTCCCGATCAGCACGGTGATTTTCTGTAGGGAGACCGGCCACCAGCAGATAACAGAAACAGAGAGAGTGCACACAGCCAGGCCCGACCACCCCAGGGATACAGGAGCCCAGTCCTGCCCCTAACTTGCGGCCTGCTCCCTCATGGCCACTCTCCCTCTTTAAGACGAAGTGGTCAGGCTCAGTGACATTCAGATCCTGCGGTCCATGCCCTAGACGTCCTGTCTTATCCAAACCCCAGGGCTCATCCCCACCCAGCCTGATTTCTTTTGCTCTCCTTCTACTGGCCTTGGTGCCAGGAAGTCCCTCTCTCTCTGTTCCACTTGGTCCCCCTTCTGCAGCTCAAGCTCCGCTCCTCCTGAGTCTGGCCTCAGCAGTGCTGAGTGGGAGACACGACGCACACAGTAGACAGACAGACACATGAAGCTCGACAGCCCCTACCCACCTGTCCAAAGCGGGGGAAGTAGGGCGGGCTGTTAGGAAGGACATCATTCATTCCTGCAGCACAGTGGACAGAGGCCAGGAAGCGGCCATGGGGTGGAGCACGGTGACCTGGGAACACATGGAGCCCCGGCCCCCTACCCCAGAGGCCCTCTCCCTGCCAGCCAGGGAAAACCCCCGAAACCTAGGGAAGCCCCTCCTCTCCCACCCCCACGCACAGGTCATGGCCTTGGCCCAAGAGGGATGCTCACCGACGTGCCACAGTGGCAAGATGACAGGGTTGAGATGACACTCGGCAATCAGGCGTCCAATTCCTGCCCCGGGGAGAGGTGGGAACATCGGCACGAGCAGAGCTTCGGTGCCAGCCTACAGCCAGGCCACCCCTGCCCTCTTCTGGTTAAAACCGACTCCCCTGCTCCAGCTCCTCTGCCAGGCAAGCCCCTCTCCCACTACAACCAACACACCCATCTGCCCCACCTGCCACGGGCCAGGCCGGCCGCACGGGCCAGCAGGGCCTTACCCCACTTAAAGCGTAGGAACTCAGAGCTCATGTTCACTTTCCCTGTGGAAAGAGAGGACAGAGGTGAGGCTTGGGGGCTGGGGCAGTGCGCCACCCTGCCAACCGCACTGACCTTCCGGGAAGATGTGCACCCAGTCCCCATGGTTGAGCTTCTCCAAAATGAAGTCCATTCCCTTCTGGTAGACACCGTCTCCTGCCAAGAGAAGGCGTGCGCCATCAGCCCTCGTCCTCTCAGGGCTCCCTCCTTCCCCTGGGAACGAAGCAGCAGCTCACGGACTTCCTCATCCTCCACCACACCATCCACGTGGACATCCTCCGACAACTGTCTCTGGGGGCTCAGCCCTGGTTGCACTGTGCCCTTGACATCCTCTGTTCAGAATGTTCTCTAAACCTCTAAGTACCTGTCACATGCAAGGCAGCATCGTTGTCTCAAACAGTCTCCAACCGAAATTCTTAACTGGCAATTCCTTTGCCAGTCTGCGCCCCCACCTTCTACCTGTCGGTCCCACCACAGCCTCAGGCACTGCGCCACAGATGCCCACAGAATGCGTCCTCGCAGGCCCCTGGATCAGCTCAGCACTCTCCTTCCCTCCGTCCCTCTCCAGCTCTTGCAGCCTTCTTTCTCCTTGAGGTGCACCAGCCTTGGGGCGAGCCTCCCATCTGCCGCCCGTGGCCCAGAGGGCACCGCTCCAGCAAACCAACTCTATTCGCGATCTCCAGCCTCTCTTGGGCCCAGGATCCTGGACGGCAACCCTTTCCTGGGGTCTCGGCTACGCTTGTGCCCACAGCCATTCCTCACGGGCCTCCCTGCCCTGCCTGAGCCCCCGGCCACTGCCAGGACTCCGCCCCCTCTGAAGCTAGACTCTCACTTATCGAGGCCTCTTGGAAAAGGGGGAACATTTGATGGAACACAGTATCACTGAGAGTTGGGAAAAACTCAGACTTGCTAGGCTGAGAGAAGGGGAGTGGAGCTGCCCTAAGGCTAACAACACTCACCTTGGAGACACCTGGGGACTGTGACACTGGACCCAGGTGGCCTGGCAATCAACAACAATACAGACACATGTACCTAATGCCATATACTGGCTTTCAACTGGAGTTCCGTGGAGACAACCGGGACCACACGCACAAAGAATCTCCTCAACCCTGTCCATATACTGGACAGTGACAGACAGGATTATCAGGTAGTGAGAGCCATATCATATAGAGGAGGAGACACACGCTGAGACTATCTCAGGCCAGTGCACCAAAAAGTGGACTTTTAACCTGTTCTCTGCAAAGCCGAGTCTTTAGAAGGTGCTGGGAGTCTCAACCCAACCCAACTGGGACCTGGCCCGGCAGCTCCTTCACGGCCTGGAGTTGAGGAGAACCACCCAGAACAGTTTCTCAGGGCGTCAGGAGAGCACTGGCTTCCCTACTTGGGATAGCACTAACTGGTAGGATGTGGGCTTCAGAGGTGTCGTCTCCTTCTAAGCCACTGGTGCAACTGCATCCAGCTTGAAATCAAAATTTATACTAAACTACAACGCTCCCAAATCTGTGGGACACGGCAAAAGCAATTCCAAGCAGGAAATGTATAGTGATACAGGCCGACCTCAAGAAACATGAAAAATCTCAAATACACAATCTAACCTTATACCTAAAAGAACTAGAAAAAGAAGAATGAAGCCCAAAGTTAGTAGAAAGAAGAAAATAATAAGGACCAGAGTGGAGGGGTGCCTCGGTGGCTCAGTCGGTTAAGCATCTAACTGTTGATTTTGGCTCAGATCATGGCCCCAGGGTCGTGGGATTGAGCCTCACGTCAGGCTCCATGTTGCCAGTGCAGAGCCTGCTTCAGATTCTCTCTCTTTCTCCCTCTGCCCCTCCCCTGCTTGTGTGGGCTCCCTCTCTCTCTTTCAAAATAAATAAGTTAATTTTAAAAAATTAAAAATTAAAAAAATTTAAAATAAGTTTAACAATTATAAGGGACTACTATGAAAAATTATATGCCAACAAATTAGACAACCTAGAAAAAACGGATACATGCTTAGAAACGTACAGTCTTCCAAAACAGAATCAGGAACAAATAGAAAAGCTGAACAGTCTGACTACTAGTAACTGATTATTTGAATCTGTAATCAAAAAACTCCCAACAAACCAAAGTCCAGGACCAGATGGATTCACAGGTAAATTCTGTCAAATGTTTAAAGAAGAGTTAATACCTATTCTTCTCAAACTATTCCAAAAAATAGAAGAGGAAGGAAAGCTTCCAAATACATTCTACGAGGCCAGAATGACCCTGATACCAAAACCGACAAAGACATTACAAAAAAAAAAAAAAAAAAAAGGGGAGGGGGGCGCCTGGGTGGCTCAGTTGGTTAAGCAGCCGACTTCGGCTCAGGTCATGATCTCACGGTCTGTGAGTTCGAGCCCCGCATCGGGCTCTGTGCTGACGGCTCAGAGCCTGGAGCCTGCTTCAGATTCTGTGTCTCCCTCTCTCTGTGCCCTTCCCCTCCTCATTCTCTGTCTCTATGTCTCTCAAAAATAAATAAACGTTAAAAAAAAAAAAGGAAACTACAGGCCAATATCCCTGATGATCCTAAGTGCAAAAATCTTCAATAAAATATTAGCAAACCAAATTCACCACACACTGAAACGATCATTCACCACAATTGCATGGTTCAATATCCACGGACCAATCGATGTAATATGCCACATGAACAAAATGAAGGATAACAAGCATATGATCATCTCGCTGTAAGCAGAAAAAGCATTTGCTGAAATTCGACATCCATTCATGCTAAAAACTCTCAACAAAGTCAGTTTAGAGGGAACATACCTCAGCATAATAAAGGCCTTATACAGGAAAATCCCACAGCCAACATCATCCTCAATGGGGAAAAACTGAGACCTTTTTCCTGAAGGCCGGGAACAAGACAAGGATGTCACTCTCACCACTTTTATTCAACATAGTACTGGAATTCCTAGCCACGGCAATCAGACAAGAAGAGGCATTCACATTGGTAAGGAAGAAATTAAGCTGTCTCTATTTGTAGATGACATGATACTATGTGTAGAAAACCCCAAAGACTCCACCAAAAACTGTTAGAATAAATGAACTCAGTAAAGCTCCAGGATACAAAATTAACATATAGAATCTGTTGCATTTCTATACACTAATAACAAAGTAGCAGAAAGAGAAATTAAGAGAACAATTCTATTTACATTTGCACACACACAAACAAACCAAAATACCTAGGAATAAACTTAACCAAGGAGGTAAAAGACTTGTACTCTGAAAACTGTCAAACACTGATGAAAGAACTTGATGATGACACAAATTAGAAGATTTTCCATGCTCATGGATTGGAAAAATTAATATTGCTAAAACATCTGTATGACCCAAAACAGTCTACAGATTCAATGCAAATCGATATCAAAATACCAACAGCATTTTCCACAAAACTAGAACAAATAGGGGCGCCTGGGTGGTTCAGTTGGTTGAGTGGCCGACTTCAGCTCAGGTCACGATCTCACGGTCTGTGAGTTCGAGCCCCACATCAGGCTCTGTGCTGACGGCTCGGGCCTGGAGCCTGTTTAGGATTCTGTGTCTCCCTCTCTCTGTGCCCTTCTCCTGCTCATACTCTGTCTCTATGTCTCTCAAAAATAAATAAAAGAAAAAGAAATTAAAAGAAAAAAAATTTAAAAAAAACTAGAACAAATAATCCTAAAATTTGTATGAAACCACCAAATAGCCAAAGCAATCTTAAAGCAGCAAACCCCAGATGTCAAGAGATACTGCAAACCTGTAGTAATCAGAGCAATATGGCACAAAAACAGACACAGAGATCATTGGAACAGAATAGAGAGCCCAGAAATAAACCCATGATTATATGATCAATTAATTTACAACAAATAAGGCAAGAATATACAATTAGGAAAAGACAATCTCTTCAACAAATGGTGCTGGAAAAACTGGACAGCTACATGCAAAAGAATAAAATTGGACTTCTATCACTATACACAAAAATAAACTCAAAATGGATTAAAGACCTGAATGTAAGATCTGGAACTATAAAATTCCTAGAAGAAAACATAGGCAGTAATCTCTTTGACACTGGCCTTAGCAACTTTTTCTGTATAGATCTCCTCAGAGAAGGGAAATAAAAGCAAAAATAACTATTGCGACGTCAAAATAAATAGCTTTTGCACAGCTCAGCAAATGAAACCATCAACAAAACGAAAAGGCAACCTACTGAATGGGAAAAGACATTTGCAAATGATATTGCCAATAAAGGGTTAATACCCAAACATCCAAACTATGTAAAGAACCTATACAACTCAACACCAAAAAACTCAAATAACCCAATTTAAAAAGCTTGACATTTCTCCAAAGAAGACATCCAGATGGCCAAGAGACACATGAAAAGATGCTCAACATCACTGATCATCAGGGAAATACAAATCAAAACCACAATGAGAGATCACCTCACCGCTGTCAGAACGGCTAGCATCAAAAAGAAAAGAAATAGTAATTGTTGGTGAGGACATGGAGAAAAAGGAACCCTCATGCACTGTTGCTAGGAACGGAAATTGGTACAGTCACTGTGGAAAACAGTATGGAGCTTCCTCAAAAAAAAAAAAATCAAAGTAGGGGCACCTGGGTGACTCAGTCTGTTAAGCGTCTGACTCTTGATTTTCGTCCAGATCATGATCTCGTGGTTCTTGAGTTTGAGCCGTACGCTGGGCTCTGTGCTATAGTGCAGAGCCTGCTTGGGATTCTCTGTCTGTCTCTCACTGCCCCCCCACCACTCACTAGCTTTCCCTCTCTCTAAAAAAAAATTAGGGGCGCCTGGGTGGTTCAGTCGGTTGAGCGTCCGACTTCAGCTCAGGTCATGATCTTGCAGTTTGTGAGTTCGAGCCCCATGTCAGGCTCTGTGCTGACAGCTCAGACCTTGGAGCCTGCTTAGGATTCTGTGTCTCCTTCTCTCTCTGCCCCTCCCCCGCTCATGTTCTGTCTCTCTCTGCCAATAATAAATAAAGGTTAAAAAAGAAACTTAAAAAAATGAAAAATAAAAATAGCACATGATCCAATAATTCCACTACTATTTACCAAAAAAGCCCAAAAACACTAATTTGAAAAGATATATGCACCCCTATGTTTATTGCAGCTTTACAATAGCCATCGGCAGATGAATGAAGATGTGGCATACACACAGACAGACACAGACGGACGCACACAATGGAAAATTACTCAGCCATAAAAAAGAATGAGATCTTGCCATCTGCAACAACATGGATGGACCTAGAGAGTATTATGCCAAGTGAAATAATTCAGAATAAAATAAGTACCATATGATTTCACTTACGTGGAATATCAAAATAAAAACAAATGGATAAACAAATAAAAAGCAGAAACAGACCCATAAATACAGAGAACAAATTGAGATTTCCAGAAGGGCAGGGGTGGAGGGATGGGCAAAGTCAATGAAGGAGAGTGGGACATACAGGCTCCCAGTCACAGGATGAATGTAAGTCACGTGGATGGAAGGTACGGCATAGGGAATATAGTCCATGGTATTGTGATAGTGTCGTATGGTCACAGATGATCAAAATTTACACTTGCGGCCTGTACAGCATAATATACAGAGTTTCAATCACTATGTTGTACACGTGAAACTAATGTAACATGTGTCAACTATAGTTCAATAAAAAAAGAAAAAAAAAAAAAGCTTATACGAGACCACTTTGATACTTCACGTCATATCCTAAGGCCTATGCTGGGGAGGGGGGTCGGAATATTCTAGAATACAGAAGCCGAGTATCCCAGATATTTCCTTTGCTTTACCACGTCAGCTCTTGGCTGCACATCAAATGTGTTTGATACATAGCCTGTCCTGCCCACTTTCTCTAGCTGAAAGTGCTTAGCATTAAGATTTTGTTTTCGGGGGCGCCTGGGTGGCTCAGTCAGGTAAGCATCTGACTTCGGCTCAGGTCATGATCTTGCAGTTTGTGAGTTCGAGCCCCGTGTCGGGCTCTGTGCTGATAGCTCGGAGCCTGGAGCCTGCTTCGGTTTCTGTGTCTCCCCCTCTCTCTGCCCCTCCCCTGCTCATGCTCTGTCTCTGTCTCTCAATAATAATAAATAAAAAAATAATAACTTGGATGTGAAATACCAAAGATCCAAGTTTAAAAAAAAAAAAAAGATTTTGTTTTCGGTTTTTAATAGTGCAGTGAAACTCAGATGCAGACCAAAAGAAGAACAAGAAGTGGACATGGAGGGCGCCTGGCTGGCTCAGTCCGAAGAGCATGTGACTCTTGATCTTGGGGTCATGAGTTCAAGCTTCACGTTGGGTACAGAGATTCCTCAAAAAAGGATAAACTTCAAAAATAACAAATAGGGGTGCCTGGGTGGCTGAGGCAATGAAGTGTCCAACTTCGGCTCACAGTGTGTGAGAACTGCGTCAGGCTCTGCGCTGACAGCACGGAGTCCGCTTCGGATCCTCTGTCCCCTTCTCGCTGCCCCTCCCCAGCTTGTGCACGCACGCTCTCTCTCTCTCAAAAATAAATAAACGTTAAAAATAACAAATAAATAAAACTTTTTAAAAACATGGACACGGAAGACCTCTGTGTGAGGTTGCAGAAGAGAGGAACTGAGACTCAGGGACGGGGGTACCCGAGCAGAGTCCCCAGGTCTCAGAGCGGGGTGTGGTAGACAATGCCACGGTCACTAGCCACGACACTGTAGCTTCTGCTTGTGTTTCAGAGAAACGAAGTAGCCTGGAGATGCAGCAGGAAGAGAGCGCGCCGAGGCAGCTGTTTCCGCAGAGCAGACCTGAGGCTGGGGAGGGGTGGGCCCCGTGGCTCTCCGTTCACAGCTCTTCTTTCTTCTCGGAGGTTGCTTTCTTGCATCTGACCGCAGCTGGCTTTGACCTCTAGAAGCAAGAAACTTTGGCACCTTCGTGGCTCGTCTCTCCCTCTGCGCTGAGGTACCATCCTGGCCCGTGCTCTCTGTCTGTTCTCCCTCTCTGCAAGCTCTCCTCTACTTCTGCCACTTTGTTAGTGGCTGAGTCCCCGACATAGTCCCTAGTGCTGTTTCGAGTCCCAGAACTACACGTCCCACCGCCTCTGGGACTGCGCCCCTCCACAGATGACAGGCTCCTCACATGAAACACGTGCACCGCGGAACTCCCCTCCCCTCCCAACCCCCACACTGCATTCCCTTCCTCCCCTCCTCCCAGTGGCTCAGTGTCAGCAGATGTCACCTGGTGTCACCTCTGAGCCGTCTTCTCCTCACGCCTCCACCACAGCCAATCTATCAACGAGTCCCGTCAACTTTGCATCCAGAGTGCTGCCCGTCTGTAGTGGCCCCCAGAGGCCCAGCTCCCATCCTCGGCTGCCAGGATTACTGAGACAGCCCCTCGTCGGGCTCCCTGCCTCTACTGGGCTCTGCTCCCAGCCACCAGCCATGCTAAGGCCGGGGTGCTCTCCCGGAAGAACAGATGAAAGCACAGCGCTACCCTGATGAGAGAGCAGGGTCCAACATTCCTTACGTGATTGTTCTGGAACCTTCACGATTGTCACACCCTCACCTCACAAGCCTGGTTGTTATCCCAAACCCTGTAGCGTCCAGCACACGTGACCGCCATCACAGACCGAGGACACCGCAGTGCCATCAGGTCTCCAAGCAACATCCTTGAGGGCAGAGGCTGTGGACAATGCCTCGTGGCCTTCGAATGCCAGAGTCCCAGCTTCGCACAACCCTTAGGCAGTCCCAGGGAACGAGTGCTCTCCAAGAAGGCGTCACTCTTCCGGCAGCCACTGCCACGTCTGCGGTGGCCACACAATGCGACCGGGACTCACACCGGTGGAGGGGCGGCTCCTGGCTCCCTTTGTTCCCAGGCTGTACGTCCCACCCGGGTCCATCCGCGCCCAGTGCTGCTAAGCCAGAAGCAGTAGCCACAGCCCCTGTTCCAAAGAAAGCCAGCAAAGGCCCCAGAAGTGCCTCCCAGCACCCACTAGCCCATGGGCCCCTCCTTAGAAGCTCAGCTCACCTCGGCACACGGGCACACACTTGCCCAAGCTGAAGAAGCGGGAGTGTAGCTCTTTGGTGAAGCAGATGTCTGCAGCCGCGGGAGTCCTGGAGAAGAGACAGATGCAGTCATCCCTGGCTCCCCTGCGCCCTAATGCCCTGCCGTCCCCCCAGCATGATGCCTGACATCAGTGGCAATGTGGAAACGCGGCACAGGAGGGCCTGTGGAACCCCAGCCCGTGCCCTGCCTGTACTGCTGGACGCCGCCTCCTGGGCAGAGCAGGAGGAGGGCAAATCTGGGCAGAGACGGGTGGGGCCTGCCAGGCCCACTGCGAGGGGCCCATTCCTCCTCACCAACGCATCAACTTCAGGTTCCAGATGTGGCGGAGTTTCAGGATCCCTAGAGAAGGAAAGGCTTTATGACCCCACCTGCGTTCTCCATAGGGAGCACCTTTTTTGGTCTCCCAGTTTCAGGAAATGAGGTACAAGGGCAGGAGCACTACCACTGGCCCAAAGCGGCATGTTACAGACCTTTAGGCTGGACCCCCAAGTTGTCCCTGGCTCCTCCTTCTCTCCCACCCCGACCCAGACCTTAACAGTCACCACATCTGGCCTGCTGGCCACACTGATATATTTTGACACTGCGTATTCTTGCACACCTGCCCCTCTGCTGTTACTGCCACCACCTGAGTGCAGGTTACTCAACAGCTCTAAAGCCTCCTTCTTGGCCTCCGGGGATCTGCCTGTGACAGGCCCTTCTCTGCCTGATGGCCAGGGTGAACTCTGACCGACCAGCTTCCCGGGAGAGTCTAACCTGCAGTCATCCATACGAGCCCCGGGCAGCCCCCTGAGCCAACCGTTCGGGTTACTGGAGACTGTGAGGTCAGCAGAGCAGGAAATTCTAGATGGTGAGGTGGGCTCCCAAATGAGGGTGGTTGAAGGGCACAAACTCAGCCTGGAGCAAACCTCGAACCAGGACACAGGTCTCCCAGCCTGGAGCCCAGACTTTCCTCGCCGGGACACCCTATGGTTCTCGGATGTGTTCCAATCCTCTGTGAAACCTTCAGTGGTTTTTAGAGGATAGAGGGTTCCACAGGCCTGATGCATCAAAGAAAAGCGGCCCTCAGACCTTGCCCTCCAGTCACTTCCTCACTTCCTCGCTTCCTCATTCCCTCCAAACTTCGGAGGCCCTCGCCAAATCACGTTCTGAGAGGATATACTGAAGGAGCCACAAATCGTATCTTGACTCCTGGGGCAGGACACCCCAGAAACAGAAGTGCCAGGGCTATGTAAAGAGCCCTGTGAGAAGGGAGTTTGTTCTGCTTTGGTCTGGCCCCCTCCCGGGTTCCCTCCATGCCTCCCTGTGTCAGGTACCCCACTGGTGCCAGGTACCCCAGAGATGAGGGTCATCCATGCAGGACTGATGGTTGGAAACAGTGATGAGGGGCGTGGCTGGGCCTCGGTTCTCGATGAGCTCGTACAGCACCTCCTTGTTGTGGACGGTGAGGTGGTTCATGTACTCTGGGGGGAGAGAAGGACTGTGGGGAGGGGTCTTGGCCTCGCTGTCCCTGGGACCCAGGGCTCCCCGCCCCCAGCCAAACTAGCCCCTGCCCGCGCCCACGCCCCGAATCCCAACTCTGGCTGGGCGTGGCCAGGCGTGGCCGACCATGCCTCGGCTTCGGGCCCACTCACTGGTCCAGAAGCAGCTGTAGGTGCCCACCAGGCCCATGACGACGCTGCTGGCCAGGGTCCAGGTGAACGGCGGCACCGCGGGGAACGGCCATTTCACATGTAGGGGCATCTCCCCCGCCCAGATCGAGCTTCCCCCGCTCCGCCCCAGGCGGCCTGGCGCTTCCCCTGCCACGGGGCAGCCTGTGGGACCGCTCTAGGTCTGTGTCCTCGGCCGCGGGAGAACTGTCTAAGGGGCTCGCGCCGCACACGGGCGCCGCGGCTCCGCACGACCGGGGACTCGACCAAGGTCACCTCGCAGGTCAGGCCGGAGCCGGACCGGCCCCGACCTCTTGCCACAGACCAGCCGCCACCGGGATCAGGAGCCCAGGGGTCCCGGTGAGAAGCGAGAGGGGCCGGCGGCGGCACCCAGGCGCCCCGCGCCCCGGCCGGAAAGCGAGCCAGCGACGGCGCCCGGCTCCTGGCTGCCTGTCGCAAAACGCTCTCAGGCCGCTTGACGGCAGCGCGGGCGGGCCCGCGGGCCGCGTGGCCCCGCCCGGCTCCAGCGCGAGGTGGAGTCGGCCGCGCGCCCTTTCTGTCCCCTTAATTGGTCCCCAGAAAAGTCCCGAGAGGTAGTCTAGGCTACGCAGCACAATTAGCCAACACCGCTAAAGGTCGGAGCTGGCGGGGCACTTACTTTGGCTTTTTTCCCCTTCATTTTTATGGAGGCAAAAGTTATGTAACGGAATTAACCGTTTTATAGCATTTTGTAGCGATTTGTATTATATACCATATTTTATATATACAACATATATACGATGTTATACATGTTACATCATGTAATTATACAGAATTAAAATCTTACAGATTTGTATTATATGTTTAGATGAAGTATGTAATGGATATGTAGCAACATATGTTATATAATAAAAGAAATACTATGTATAATATATGTAATACAGTATGTTCGTACATTCCCAGTGCTGTCAACCACTACCTCTAACTAGTTACAAAACATGTTTATCACCCAAGAAGAAAGCCCTGTATCTGTTAAGTAGCCTTTGTTTTATTTTTATTCCTTTTTAAATTTTTTTTTTAAATTTTTTTTTAATGTTTATTTATTTTTGAGAGACATAGAGGCACAGCATGAACAGGGGAAGGGCAGAGAGAGAGGGAGACACAGAATCGGAAGCAGGCTCCAGACTCTGAGCCATCAGCACAGAGCCCGACGCGGGGCTCGAACTCACAGACTGTGAGATCATGACCTGAGCCGAAGTCGGTCACCCAACTGACTGAGCCACCCAGGCGCCCTCCTTTTTAAATTTTTTTTTAACGTTTATTTATTTTTGAGAGAGTGCAAGTGAGACAAGGGTGGAGAGAGAGAGAGACACACACAGAGAATCCAAAGCGGGCTCCAGGCTCTGAGCTGTCAGCACTGAACCCAGCAAGGGGCTTGAACTCAGGAACTGGGAGATCATGACCTGAGCCACCCAGGTGCCCCTTTTTTATTTATTTTTTATTAAAAAAATTTTTTTAATGTTTTGTTTGTTTTTGAGACAGAGAGAGAGAGAGTGCGAACGAGCATGAGGGGAGGAGAGGCACAGAGAGAGGGAGACACAGAATCCGAAGCAGGCTCCAAGCTGTCAGCACAGAGCATGGTGTGGGGCTCGAACTCACAGACTGCGAGATCATGACCTGAGCCGAAGTCAGGTGCTTAACCGACTGAGCCACCCAGGTGACCCCCCCCTTTTTTATTTAAGTATGCTCTGTGCCCACCATGAGTCTTGAGCTCACTACCCTGAGGTCAAGAGTCACATGCTGCACTTACTGAGTCAACCAGGCACCCCTGTTTTTTAATTTTGAAGCATAGTTTTATTGATTTTTAAAAATGCTTTTCAGGTGCCTGTGTGGCTCAATTGCTTTAGCGTGGGACTCTTGATATCGGCTCAAGTCATCATCTCACGGTTGCTGGGATGGAGCCTCGGGTAGGGCTTTGGGGCCTGTGCTGACAGCAATGAGCCTGCTTGGGATTCTCTCCCTCTCTCTCTGCCCCTCCCCCACTTGTGCTCGCTCTCGCGCTCTCTCTCTCTCTCTCTCTCAAAATTAAAAAAAAAAAACTTTAAAAAATTAATGAATGAAACAATGTTTCCAGTCTTCTCATCACTACTGCAGTCCTAGTGTGCTTGTGCGCATGGGTCCTGCCAACATTGGGACCACACTGCAATCATCAGTGAGGACCCACCACCGGTCCACAGACCCCAGTGAGGCCCCCGGCCGTCCCAACGGCGACAGTGCAGGACCCCATGGGACACCAGGTTGCCAGCTTTGTTCTCCCCTTCTCTCGGGGATGGATCCTCAGTTCACCCTTGACTGCAGCGGTGCCCAGCTCCTCTGCTGACTGTCACTCACTGGGGGTCTCCAGAGCGCTGAGGAGTGTGCGCCCACCCTGACAACCAGCCCGAGGATGCGGAGAGGAAGCTCTTGTGCTCGGGGTGCCCAGGCTCGCCGCCAGGCTACCCTACGTCAGGCATGGCTCTCGTACGTTCCCCACCAGAGTATGCCTGGAGGCAACCCGTGTCAGCTCCGGGTTTGCGTTCTCCAACCAGCTCCTCCTCGCCGCGCGGCCTTGGCACAGGAAACCACTCATTATGGGAATGCCGAGGCTTGATCACCCTCTGTGACTCACAGGTCTGTCATCTGCCCACAGCTCCAGGCCTCTGCCAGCACCTGCTTCCATGCGGGCCGCGGAAGGCGGGGTCAGGGGGCCAGCCCAGCCCAGGCAGAGCCCAAGCTCCAGGAAGGGTGGGGCGACCGGCCTGGCCCTGACGGGTGGGTGGGAAGGTTGCTTCTTCCTCTTTTCTCCTTTCTCTCCTCAAGTTCCTGCCCGGAGAGCCGCTGCGATTCCCTAAGGGTGTTGCGATCTGCCGATCTGCTTGCGGCCGAGGCACCGAGGCACCGTGGATCCGAGCTGCTCTCAGTACTACGAGCGCCCTCTGAGCTGAGGGAGGGAGGAAGTTGCCCCTGGACTGGTGAGAGGGGAAGGGAGCCCCAGGGCTGGGGCCGAGGCTTGGTGTCGGGAGCCTGGGTTGGGCTTTGGGCCGAGGCCAGGAACAGCCACTCTCCAGTTCTTCTTGCTTTCAGCCCTTGTGGGGGCCCTTGGCTCCAGAGCCTCCCGGTCTTCCCTGAGCAGCCCAGGGCTGCTCACATGTCCACATGCATCCCAGAATAGTCAGCAAGGCAGGCACCCAAGCCGGCATGAGTGACAGAGCAGGTGGCCAGGGAGAGACAGGCATTCAGCCCGGCCAGGAGTATGAAGGAGATGCACAGAGACTGCATGACAAAGAGGGGAGGACAGACAAGAAACTCGAGAAAGACGGACAGGCAGAGCCTGGTCGAGACAGAAAGCCAGCCCAAGGGGGAAGGTGATAAAGCCTTAGC
This sequence comes from Paguma larvata, assembly GCA_030068075.1. Taxonomy (NCBI): domain Eukaryota; kingdom Metazoa; phylum Chordata; class Mammalia; order Carnivora; family Viverridae; genus Paguma; species Paguma larvata. The sequence continues at coordinate 121,688,770 of CM057830.1, read as the reverse complement.
TAGAGTGCAGTGGGAAGTTACTCAAATAAGAGGGCAGAAAGCTAGGAGCAGAAGGGAGAAGGGGAAGGACAAAAGCAGAGAAGGAATATGGTTTGTTTTCCAGAACCAACAGTTGCAGCCAAGGAGACGCCCAGCTAACTAGGTGTTGTACCCCATAGCCCCTTGCTGGCTGTGTCTCACCTCAAAGCTCCTTACGCGAGCCAGTTGGGGCTGGATCGGAGCTGATCACAGAAGCCCCCGCTGAGTTGTCTTAAAGTAACTACCTTTAGTTCATTATAATAATTTTAGGGTCACCTGGGTGGCTCAGTCAGTTGGGTGTCCAACTTCAGCTCAGGTCATGATCTGACTGTTCGTGAGTTCGTGAGTTCGAGCCCCACCTGGGGCTTTGTGCGGACAAATCAGAGCCCAGAGCCTGCTTCGGATTCTGTGTCTCCCTCTCTCTGTGCCCCTCCCCTGCTCACGCTCTCTCTCTCTCTCTCTCAAAAATAACATTAAAAATTTTCGAAAACAACTTTATAATACAAAATCTATAGTTGCATGGTATAAAACCTTCTATAGGTAGAGTTTCCCACCATTTTTCCAACAGATGTTGTGTGCACGCACAGTTGACGGAAAAGTTCCTCTGCCAGCTCCCTGCCCCCACCCCCTAATGCCCTGGCTAAAAGCTTCCTGAATTAACCCCCCAGGGAGACCGTGCTTTGAGAGCTATCTCCCCGTCTCCTTACTTGTAACAAGCAAACAGTTCTTTGCTTTCAACACTTCCTTGGGTTGAGTTCAATTTGGCATGCCCCAAGTGGCATACCCCTTGAGTTTGGTTAAAAGGTGACAGAGAAAAGGAGGCAGACACAAGTGGAGGGACCTAATATTGCTTACATGAAAATGTCACAGGGAGCAGAGCAAGGGGCTGAGCCCAAGCGACAGGGCAAACTTTGGGTGCATCTGAAACAGATTAACCAAGAGACGCTGCGAAAGAAGGGGCTCCAGCTGGCAGGATGAACAAGAAGGGCTATCCCTGTGGCAGGGGTGTGGGAGAGGGGCCCCATCACACGCTGCAGTGAGGGGTTTGGCATAGCTGAGATCATTTTAAATGTATACGCCCTCTAACCCAGCAATTCTGCTGGTATCATCTCACGAATAGCAAGATCTGTGGAAGGCAATCCTCCTATTGCTAATGGTGGTGAAAAGCTGGAATTAACTGTGAGGTTGAACTCTTGTGTACTGCCAGTGGGAATGTAAAAAAAAAAAAAGGTTTAGCCACTATGGAAAATAGTACTGCAGCTCCTCATAAAGTTAAACTTAGCATTGCCGTATGATCCAGCAATTCTATTTCTGGGTATATACGCAAAAGGATTGAAAGCAGGAACTTGAGGGGCGCCTGGGCAGCTCAGTCGCTTAAGCGTCTGACTTTTGATCTCAGCCCAGGTTTTGATGTCAGGGTTGTGAGTTCAAGCCCCGCCTAGGGCTCCACACTAGGTGTGACAGTCAAGCTGCATGTACCGATGTTGGAAGGTGTCCGCAGGGAGAAAGGCAGGAGCTGTGATGCTGGCAGCTCCGGGAGCTGATGGGCGTCACTTCCTTGTCCCGCACTGCCACGTCCTTCCAGAAGCAGAACCGAGCCTCACTGGGAGCGCACCCTGGGACAGCCTGGGCTCCTCCTGAAGGCCCCAGCGTCGCACGCCCATCCATGCATTACCCGGCGGTGCTCCTGCTTCTCCTGCCCGGTGGGGTCGAGGCCTTTCGCATCTGTGCCTTCAATGCCCAGCGGCTGACGCTCTCCAAGGCGGCCAGGGAACATGTGATGGACACATTGGTCCGGGTACGTTCATCCCTGGAGGAAAGCTGTGCCCACGGCCCAAAGCCCCTGCCCGGCCTGACCGGGGGTGTTTCCCAGAGAAGAGGTGACAGGAAGACATGGGTCTGGAGATGTGGAACACACTCCTTCCCTGTCGTGGGCCTCAGTCTCCTCTTCTGTAACATGGGCGCAGCGTGGGTGGGGTGGCACTCGGTATTCTCCCAGGTCCCCTCTGGTCCCAGTGCTCTCTGTGGGCTTCAGCCAGAGAGCCACATCACTCTGGGCCACAAAAGTGCCAGTTCCCCGGGGAGTGCACCTTCCTCCTGGGGGCGATGGCACTGAGCGGGGCCGGCCCTCCTGGTGTCCTGCAGATCCTGGTTCGCTGTGATATCATGGTGCTGCAGGAGGTGGTGGACTCATCCGGCAGTGCCATGTCCCTCCTGCTTCGAGAACTCAATCGGTGAGGAGGGCTCCGTGGGTCTGATCTGCAGCCCCGCCCTCCCTGCCCAGAGCCTCAGAGTCCCTGAGTCTGGCCTTCCCTCTCCTGGCAGACTTGACGAGTCCGGGGCCTACAGTGTCTTGAGCAGCCCCTCGCTGGGGCGCAGCACATACATGGAGAAGTACGTGTATGTCTACCGGTAAGCTCAGAGGGCAGCCGGGGCGACTGGCGCTTCCCCCGGGGGTGGCCCTCACCTTCTTGTCACACTTTTCCTCCTCAGTGGTTTTATCTGGAGATCTGACTCTGCCCTACTCAGCTTTGGTGCCCCCCATATGTCCCTACAGCAAGAGGCCTGCCTCCTCCGCACACAGATGTGGGGCCCTCTGCAGGGGTTCAGGGCAAGGCTGGAACTGGCTGACACTTCTGGGAAGAGACCCAGCAACAGGGGCTCACTGTGGGCCTTGGGTAGACCCAGTTTCTGGAGACGGCCCGGAGTCCTTAGGACAGCCTGGCTGGGGGTGGGGGTGGGGGAACCCTCTGGGGTCAGGATGGAGAGGGGAAGGGGGATGGTCAGGTAAGGAGGTCTATTTCTGTAGATGAAATCATACAATGTGTGGAATTCACTTCCAAGTAATGGGGAGGGGGACAGAAACACATCCACATGGGAGTGCTCATAACGGCCCCAACGACAAGCTAAGTGTCCATCAGCTGCTGACTGGATGAACGAAAGGCCATCTCCATGTACACTGGAGTGTCCTTCAACCACATAAAGCATCTGGAATAGGCACATCTACAGAGACAGAAAGCAGATCAGCGGCTGCCGGGGGCTGAGGAGGAGGGGAATGGGGAGTGGCTGCCATGGGGACAAGGTTTCTCTTTGGGGCCATAAAAACGTTCTAAAATTGACTATGGTGATGGTTGCACAACTGGTGAATGTACTGAACACCAGTCAATTGTGTGTTTTAAACAGCTGATTTCCATGGTGTGTGAATTCTATCTCAACAAAAAACACCTTCTAGGAAAAAGGCTAGGAAAGCTGTGGCCACATGAAATGGGGCTGCTGCAGAGGGCCCCTCTCTGCCTGCCACCCCTGATGTGGGCACTTGCAAACCCAAATCCACAATGCAAGAGGCCACCGCTTCCCATCCCTTGTTCCCCCAGATCCCACAAGACACAGGTCCTGGATTCCTACGTGTACAAGGACGAGGATGATCTCTTTGCCCGGGAGCCCTTCGTGGCCCAGTTCACCTTCCCCAGCAAGGGTAGGAAGGGGAGAAGGGTGGCCCTGCTATCTGGGAGCGGGAAGAAGGGCCTGGCTGGCTCTCCCGAGGGCCCGGTTACCGGGAGGAGGTGGGGCAGCCAGCGGCCGGGAGCGGGTGTGAGCCTCCATCCCCGTGGTCTTGCAGTCCTCCCCCGCCTGGTGCTGGTCCCGCTCCACACCACTCCGAAGGCCGTAGAGAAAGAGCTGAACGCCCTGTACGACGTGTTTCTGGACGTCTCCGAGCGCTGGCAGAGCAAGGTAGGGCGGGGGAGGCTTGCGGGGGAGGGCTGGGGACGTGACAGCTGGGCGGCCGGGCCTGACCACCACCCGGTCTCCAGGACATGATCTTGCTTGGGGACTTCAACGCTGACTGCGCCTCGCTGACCAAAAAGCGCATGGGTGAGCTGGTGCTGCGGACTCAGGAAGGCTTCCATTGGGTGATCCCCGACGGGGAGGACACCACGGTGCGCGCCAGCACCCACTGCGCATACGACCGCATTGTGCTGCACGGGGAGCGGTGCCAGAGCCTGCTGCACTCTGCAGCTGCCTTTGACTTCCCCAGGAGCTTCCAACTCACCGAGGAGGAGGTAAAGGGGGGAGGCAGGAACGGCTTCCCAGGAAAGCGCCTTCTATCCTGGCACTGATGCTCTGTTTCGCTGCCCACCCCCCAGGCTCTCAACATCAGCGACCACTACCCTGTGGAAGTGGAGCTGAGCCGGGCTGCACACAGGGTCCAGCCTCTCGGCCTGGCCGCCGCTCTGTTGCTGCTGCTGCTGCTGCTGCTTCCCTAACGGGGCCTGCTGCCCACATACGTGTAGATGGTGCTGCCTTCAGGACCCAAATCCTGGTCTCCGCTGTCTGCTCTGGGGCCCAGAGAAACTCCTGAGGGGCTTCAACTGCAGCCCCCTCCATCTGACTAGAGCTCTGTCCCACTGGACCGCAGCCCTCCTCCATCTGTCTCTTCTTAGGTTTGGCTTGCATTCTTTGATTGGACCCCTGGCTGGCATTAGAATGTAGAAGAGGAAGGCAGGGAGGGGCCCTGAGGCTAGACCTGTGCCACTCTGCTCCCAGCTACTGTCAGGAGTGGGGACAGAGCAGGCTCCAGGGCGGGGGGGGGGGGGGGGGGGGGAGAGAAAGAGGGCTCAGGTGATTTTGGCTAAACTGCAGAGCTCAGAAAAGGGAATCACAACAGACCCAAAGATTTTATTCTATGACAAAAAGGAAACTTACACACTGAGAACAAAAAGCTAAATTGTGGGGATATCGCATATGTAGGGTCAGTTTCATTGCACATAGGATTCATAGGAATATTAAGACTACAGCAAATACAAGGATTGATAAGCAGTTTACACACACACATAGTAACTAGCAAATAGAAAATATTTCAAACAGTCCCAATGCCTGCTGCCCACGCTGGCGAGCCGGTATTTGTAACCTTCCTGCAACCCAGCCTCATCCTACCCAGGGCCAGTCCACAGTGGGTGGCAGGGCTCAGGTTGTTTACATGAGATATCGATATGTAGCACTTATGGTGTAACTGTAATAGCAACCCTGTGGATACATGCTTGGAAAGGGGCTACAGGGTAGGATACAGAGCAAAATGTCAACAGTGATTCTATTCAGGGTGTTGGTACCAGAACCCTTCCTTCTCCAGCTCCATTTTCCAGAGAACAGAGCTCAAGTGCTAGCAGGACATCAGGGCCACTTGAGCACAAATGTTTATGGTTTAGAACCACCCCAAGGTCAAAAATAAAGGTAATTTTAAGCCTCATAAGTGGCCGGAAGTAATGATTACACTGCCGTGCGCATCCCTTCCAGGATCCGCTTCTGAGTGCACAGCTCCAGGCCATCTGGCCAAGTAAGAACTCCCTGGGCCTCTTTTCACTGCTCCAAGGATACCCAACCTAGTGCTGCTCTTGTAACCCTGGCACTCAGAGGCGCCGGCCAGCTGACCAGGAGCCCCAGGCCAGCGGAGCTGCAGACTGCTTGCCCAAGATCTTACTGCCAAAGCCTACAGGCCAGTTCAGCTAGGGGAGCTCCGTGTCAAGGTGGACACTGGTCAGGGTGGTGGTGAGGGACCCAGAAATGAGGCCATATAAGGAGCGGTGGATGGTGTGGGTCAAAGCTGCTTGACAATTCCCAACTATTCGAGAGCTAACTGGAGGAGCAGGCCCCCTGGAGCGCTGGTTAAAACGTGGCTTAAAAAAAAAAACGTGGCTAGAAGAACCATGCCTGGTCTGATTCACTTCTTTCCATTTCCAGTGATGTTGCTGGTCTGGGACCCGTGGGGAAAGATTCCACAGCAGCCAGAGGTCAGCCTTAGGCCACCAGCCCCATTCCATCATTGGGGCAGGGCACTTTTATACTAAGACAGCACCCAATGGACTATATTGGACTAATCACAGCGTGAACTTGGTAGGGAGTTTTTGAATTGACAGCTTCTGATCTAGGTGGGTCCAAGTCAGGGTCCCAACTGGACAACTGAGAGGACGCTGGTCCCAGGCCATGTTCCTTCATTTGTCCCCTTGCTGGCCCTGGCCAGCTTCTCAACCTTCTGAAGAGACAAGATAGTGAGTCTAGAGTTTCTAAAGAGTCCCCCTCCCACCCCACCACCATTGAATCCAGACGCAAAGACGAATAGACGGGAAGCAGGATTTATTGGTGGGCAAGAATGGGGAGGGCAGTGCTGAAGTTCTCACGAGTGCAGAGCCCGCCATTTGTCCAAGGGGCCACGATTAGGGATGTATTTGACCCCACAGCCATCTGGGATAAGCCGCTTTTCAGCCACCATGTCTTCAAATTCCTCCGCATTAAACTTAGTAAAGCCCCACTTCTTGGAAATGTGGATCTATGGAGAGATGAAAATAACGGAATCAGGACACTTGGACACTGACCGAGACAAGTAAACCAGGACCAAAGTTTCAGCACAACTTACCTTCTGGCGGCCAGGGAACTTGAACTTGGCCCTACGTAGGGCCTCAATCACATGTTCCTTGTTCTGCAACTTGGTACGGATGGACATGATCACTTGGCCAATGTGGACCCTGGCCACTGTGCCCTGGGGCTTTCCAAAGGCACCCCGCATACCTGTCTGGAGCCTAGATTGGAGAAAGCATGAGGCCATACCCCAATGACCACCGGAAAAAGCTGTCTCCAAGGTCCCTTAGGGCAACCCGTACAATCAACAGGCTGCATACACTACCAAGGAGGCTGCTGTGCGCAGCCATTGCACACTGGGCCCCATGGGGAAAGAGCACAGTCGGCTTAATTGGCTGCAGAAAATAGAAAACCTGAAAACACACTAGGCAGCCCCTACAAGGTGTCACTGGGCTCATCTGAAAGCCTGCCAACTGGTGACTGCTTCAGCCACCTCCTTGCTGGCAGATGGGGATCAGGATTAAAGCTACTCCCTCAGAAGCACCTCCCCTCAACCTGTCACCCAGAGGCTAAGACTTAGTCTTCATACCTTTTGTGTTTGTTTTGGTAGCCTTTAGCTTGGTTTTATCATGGGTGAGTTCTGTATGTGAGACCATCTCTTTGCCCCAATGGAAAACACAAGGCAAACAAAAGCCAAGTGATGGGAAAACCCCTAAAAAGGCAGACACCCAGGACCCAGCTCACCTGTCAGCTCCAGCACAGGACAACATCTTGTTGATACGGATGACATGGAAGGGGTGGAGACGCACCCGGATGTGAAAACCATCTTTGCCACAGCTTTTCACCATGTACTTGTTGGCACAAATACGGGCAGCCTCCAGAGCTAGGATGGGAATAGGCAGGAGGCAGCAGAGTGAAGCAAGATAGGACAGCCACTTACTGCAACTGTCCCTGGCCCTCGCTGAACATGTTATCGACTGGGTGAGCTTTGTAAAAAGGCTCACCATCGGATACTCCTGATTAAATGGTTAAGTCTGGTGCAGTTTGTTCTGGGTCTGGAGGAGGGGAGCAGTTAGAAGGGATGGAGTGATTAACAAGGAATCCAGCCTCACCTTCAGAGGAGAGCTGCTCGTATTCATCTGACACCATGTGGCCACATAGTGGGAACTCATCCACTTTTGCCTTCTTACGCCCCAGGTCAAAAATGCGGATCTTGGCATCTGAAAAACACCTTGGTAAGTATGTGGGGGAGGGGTGCCGGAGGCAACAGAGTCAATGCAGCCAAACCAGTTTGGGAGCTCTCCCACTACTTACCGGGGACACCTCTGCAGAAGCGAGACTTTGGATACGGCTTGTTCTTACAATACCTATAACTGTGGGGTAGGGAGAAATCCAAGTTTTTAGTTCACAAGTGAACCCAACAATAAGCACTTTGAGAGCTCCCTATATTAAGACCAAAGGAGGGCAGGGAATGGGGACGGGGGAGGGGGAGGCAACATGTCAATCTGTCTCCACTTCTGGAATTTGGTTCTAAAAAAACATGGTCAAAGCAAGGTGATAAAAAATTAGAGAACACCCATACTAATAAAAACATAAAGCAAAAAACCTCCCTCAATCTTTTATTATGGTTCCATGCTTCCTATAAGGTCAACAGGTGGAAGGACGCTCTTCCAGTTAAATAAAAGAAACATCTCACCTAAAGGCACTGCCAAGTTTCTTGCGTATTAGTAACTCAATTCATGCCACTGACTTTTGGGCACGTGGCAATAAATCCGCCTTGAAACCACATGTGAAGATTCTGACGCCCCCTGCCGGGCATACGAGGTGGCTGAGCCCTCTGGTCAGAGCGGCCTTTGGCGTCCGAGGCCGAATGGGCATGTCGCCCGGAAATAAGATGGGGATGGCACACAAAGGCCCTGAAAGGGTATCGAGTCTGAAAAGGTGGCAAATTTCCAGTACAGAGAGGGGATATAAGGCGGACGTAGATTTCAGCCCCAAAGTGCGCAACACACGCAGTCCAAGGTAAATCTGGCATCTCAACAAAATGGAGAAGCACTTAAGAAGGCCTCAACTTTAAAAGAAACAGTATAAACCAAGTCCCCAAGCGACGCGGAAAGTATTGGTAAAAACGTAGAGTCTGTTCCCAATACAGGAAAGGTGCACTAGAGGCCCCACCCCACGGTTGTTTTTAGCGCTAAGAAACAGTTTTCCTTCCTTTTTCACATCAGCGAAATTGCACGGATTTGGCACTCACCACCGGGCGGGGCGGCGGCCCATGGCGACACCAAGATCTTCAGTGGCTGCAACGAAACAGACAAAGTCGTAACAGAACACGCGGACAGGCCTCAAACCAGCACAGAGAACCAGCAAGGACAAGACACTAATCCACAACCATGTCTACTCACCGCGCCGAAGGAAAAGAGGCGCTCCCACGCCTGCGCATGTCTTATATAGGCGGCCTTTCTTCGCGCAGAAGAACCATAGAGTTCCGGCCAGGGCGGGTGGACGCTCTGTCAGACTTCCGGACCATAGATGCAGCGGCGCTGGGCGCCTGCGTGCGGGCGTGGCCTCCGGACGAGACCTGAACAGGCACACAGCTGAGCGTTCGTTTGCGGGCGGCCAGCTAGCCAATCCGGCCTTGCCACATCGGCACGACAAGCCTGTTTCCGTCTGGCCATCTTGGGTGTAGAGCTCTTCCCCGAGGCTTTGCCATAACTATGAACGACATGTATTCCTGGACTTGAAAGAAGGAAAGTACCCCCGAGTGGGGCTTACTGCGGCTGCTTGCGTCTTTCCAGGGGTCACGGCCCTGGATATGCCCTCCGAACCTCTCTCTGGGCTCCAGGACCCCATGGCACATGCTGCGCTGGAGCCTCGGTCCACCTTCTTTTGTCGGCAGAGCGGCCGGCTCGCCCCACCTCCCCACCCCCGCACTAACCGAAGATTCCGGAGCTGGCTTTGCTGTGAGCCATGCGCAAATCCCGGGTTCGTCAAAGATAAGGGGCGGAGCTGCGCCCCCTCGCTAGAGAAGGGGCGGGAAGAAGCATCCCCCATGATCCAGGGCCCGAGAAACCCCATGTACACCTTTCGTCCCGCCGCGCCCGTCCTGACCCAAAAGAGAAAAGAGACGTTATGCTCCCCAGGGTAACTTGGAGACGGAGGGCGACAACCCCACCCAGGATGGCAAAGGAGCACTGTCATTACTTCTCCGGCCGTGCCCCACTCCTAGCCTCTGAGGGCGGGCTTGTGGTGCGGTCGTGGACGCTTCCACCCTCTCAGGGCCCAGATTGTGACACCCCCCCACGTCCCCTCAACAGACTCCTTTCCCTGCCCACTGTGTGCCAGCACATCGAAAGTGTGCCCCTGAGATGGTTCCCAATAAGCCTCCCCTCAACAAGAATAGGATACAAGAGAAGTGGGCGGAGTTAGTGTTGAGGTATCAGCGATCTCGGTAAATCTCAGAAGTGTCCAGACTTCTGGAGGTGGGCACAGAAGAAAGGTAAGGAAGGTTTTCCCATGTCACTTGATAGGTGTGGCCTGCTAAAGAGGGAGGCCTGCTCAAGCACACCTGTTCTCCGGGACAGACTGTCACTTGAGTAAATGCCTGCAGGTCCCTTTGTGGTTTGGTGCAGCATGTACACCAGGGGATCCACCTCCCGGTCGGTGAGGGGACTCTGGGTCTCGAAACTGGGTGAAAGCGTGTGACCGCACTGGAGCAACTCAGGCCAGGTGTTTGGTTCCCGTACCTAGTCTGTGTATATCAAGCATGCTGTAGCACTCGGCCTGTTTCTTTCAATCACAGTGATCTTTCTTTTCTAAAAAATGTTTACTTATTTATTTTTAAGAGAAGAAAGCGAAGGGGAGGGCCAGACAGAGAAAGAGAGAATCTCAAACAGGCTCTGCACTGTCAGCGCAGAACCCAATGTGGGGCTGGAACACACAAACCTTGAGATCATGACCTAAGCCAAAATCAAGAGTCAGATGCATAACCGACTGGGCCACCCAGACGCCCCATCTTTTTTTTTTTTTTTCTTAAATAGGCTCCATACCCAACGTGGTGCACTCATGCCCGAAAGATCAACAGTTGCATTCTTTATCAACTGAGCCAGCCAGGGGCCCCCATGGTAATCGTTTCAGAGCTTTTCAAAGATGCAGCTCTAATGGTTCTCTTAAAGCAACACCGAAAGGAGCTGCTTCTGGGCCATCCCACGGAACGTAGGGGGCGGGGTGTTCAGATCTTCCTCGACACTTCCCAAGTTCTTATCTCTCTAACACTTGTTTTTTTCCCCTTTTGTTCTCCTAACACTTTGTATTCCTTTCTCTACCTCATGCCAAGAGAGTCCTGGCACGGAAACCCATCAACTACAAGCCACCAGTGAGTCCAAGTGCAGCCAACCAACCGAATGTGGGTCTAGATTTCCCACCAGCTACATGTGCTACCACAGTCAATCAGAAACTGCTAGTAAGTACACCTCTATCAGTGAATCCAGCCCCACTGAATATCTTACCTCATCTCCTTTGCCTGGGAGCTTGAGGATCCATTCCCACAAATTGTCCAATAGGAGCGATCTGTTAGATATCAGTTACATCTGGGAATTTTTATTGGTATGTGAACTATTTCCTCATGGTTCAGACTTCGTCGCCATGGGGCATACTGTGACTGCACTCTAGTTATGGGCCGAATGACAAGCAGCATGTCACACAGGGTCTCAAAGACAACCTGAATTGCATTACAAGGCACCGGGCCCACATGAGGTAATGACACATTCTTCTGGCAATGGAACACTAGTCCCTTAGACACAGGAAGGTGGCTACATCCACTGCAATTCAGGGCTCAGAGGGACTGCTGGCATCCGATTCTCGGCTTCAACTGAGGCCGAGCCGATGTCCCAGGTCCAGGTCTCCACACTCCTCCAAACACGGCCATCCTTTCCACGTGAGAAGCGCAGAGCGGCTGGGAATTCTGTGGACTCTGGGATTCTGTAACCCGCGCCGTTAGACTTGTGCCTGATGTTCACCACGGGCGGCCCTTGCAGGCACCGAAGTAAGGGAATTTGTAGGGCTGTGGGGGGAGTCCTCTGCTTGTCACACTGTGACTTGAGCTGAGAGGTAGGAACATAAACTTGCCATTGTTTTCTCTGCACACTCGGGAATCACCACACCACAGTCTTTAGAGCCATCGTTACCGCCGTGACAGTACAGGGCAGCAGCCACGCCGGCTCCTCAGGGCTTCCTGCAGGTGGCCCTTCATCCCTGTTCACCGCAGGTGACAGCCTGATGAAGGACGAGGTCCTCGCAGGCCACGGGTGCCGCGCGTGCCCCTTCCCGTTAGCAAAGAGCCGAGCCCTGCCCTGCGGCCCAAGGGCGTGACCACACCGATCCCCAGATTCCGTCTGCGGGTCCATCTTCTGAGACCACTCCCGGGGCCCATTCTGTAGCAGTCGGGCAGGAGGCAGGATACAAGAAATAGACACAGTTAGTTTCTCAACAGACACAATTGAATATGAGCAGTTGGTTGCTCAGGGTCCCTAGAGCGAGGGGAAGAGGTTGGTGTCAGCAGACGCCTAGACGTCAGGAGGAGGGGCCTTGCAGAGCCCGGATCTCTGAGGATGGGCTGCTGCAGTTTCTCAGGGAAGGCGGGAGCAACTTTATCCACCAAGAGGGGAACTGGGGCAGGAGGTGATTTCTGAGGCACCATCTTCCAGGTCACTAATTCTTTCTTCAGTGGCATCTGTGGGTGGCTTAATCCATCTGTTGAAGGATTTTATTTCAAAGACTGTATTCTGTTACTCCTACAGTTCTTCATGTTTATTTTTGAGACAGAGACAGAGACAGTGCATGAGCAGGGGAGGGACAGAAAGAGAGGCAGACACAGAATCAAGAGCAGGCTCCAGGCTCTGAGCTGTCAGCACAGAGCTCAACGTGGGGCTTGAACTAACGAACTAGGAGGTCATGACCCGAGCCAAAATCAGACACTTAACAGACTAGCCACCAGGGAGCCTTGACTTCTAGTTTTTTGTTTTTCCTTTTTTTTTTTTTTTTTTGTCAGAATTGCCTGGGTGCTTTTTTTTTTTTTTTTTCTTAAGGAACCTCTATGCACCCAACGTGGGGCTGGAACTCATAACCCTGAGACCAAGAGTTGCATGCCCTTGTGACTGAGCTGGCCAGGTGCCCCGTGCCCGGGCTTTTAAAATGATTCTTATCTTTTCGATTCCTTCCTCTGTGTCTTCATTTTGTTGTATCTCTGGGACTGACGATCTGGGAGCTGGAGTGGCTTCTATCACAGTCACGCCAAGGATGCGTAAATGTCCGTGAGCGCTGCTCTCTGATCTCATGAGAGATCACAGGTAATGCCAGTCTGGGTTTTGAAGTCCCCCCTGGTTAGGCACGAGAGTAGAAAGCGGCTCTCTTGCTCACCCTGCTCCCTTGGTTGTGTGCCTGCCTGAGGCCTCCCTGGGGGGTACTCGCCTGGGCTCACCTCTCTTACCTCCAGGACATGCCCATTGTGCCACACGTGCCCCCAGGAATCTCCAAGCCAGGGAGCGATCCACGCCGTAGAGCACAGCCCCACAAAAGGGGGTCAGGCTCGAGCCCCGACACCTTTGATCCACACCCCGCCTCAGCTACCTGCTAGCTGGTGACGCAGAAGCAGCCACGAACGGAGATCGCACCGCTGACAGTGCGGGATGGGAGAAGTCGAGGCGCGCCACAAGCAGGCAAGGCCATTACCGCAAATTATGTCATCTGGCCTCTGAGAGTTACACTCCGGGAAGGTCCACAGGGCCACTCCTGTCGTTGACAGACCTGCCGATTGTCCACGAAGGTGGGTAGACCCATCTCTAGCTGGGCCTCTGCGGGGTCCCGGGCAGGAAGCCTGGGGCAAGCTCTCCTTCCAGGGAGGGTGGACTTGCTGGGCTGGGAGCCTGGTCTACTACCACGATGCAGGGGGAGCAGTTCCTCTCTCAGCCGGGGGGTCCCCGAGGCCCCTCAGCCTGCAGCCAGGGGGAAGGCAGCCCCTGTTCTCGGCTACTAGGGCTGCGGGGAGGGGGGCATTCTTCCCCGCTCCCTCAGATCCACTCCTGATATCCTCGTCCTGCCTTTGTCCCGTGGCGGTCACCCTTCACCAACGCCAGTTTTCGTGGGGTCTCAGTTCTGCCCTGTCACCTTCTGAAAGCCATTGCCCCTGGCGCCTCGGAGCCCCAACCCGGGAGCCGCACCCCACGGCCCTGGCACCTCCCTGCTCACTCCTCGCCTTGCATTTGCTCTGCTTCCTCGGACTTCTCCTACCTGCGTGCCGCCTGTGCGTTCAAACGGTGTGCTCAGGCTTTTCTCATTACATATTTGCTGGTCTTTCAAACTGGACTGGCATCGACAGAGAGACAGGTCCTGAAGGTGCGGTGACGAGAGAATTAAGAAGCAGGGGGCTACGACTCTCCATGAGCCGAAGCAGCGGTGTCCCGACTCAAGCCTCGTTTATTTTGCTACTTGTCTGGTAACGGCAAGCACATACAACACAGTATTTGGCATCCTGACGGGTCGTGCACCGGCGGTGTACTCCACACTGGGTCCTGAGTCCATCTGGCGCCAGATGAAACATTCTTATCCCTGGCCTGGCGTCCCTCCCTTCCGGGGAGAACCAGCAGTCCCGGCAGTTTCCACCTGGGAATGGAACTGCTTTCAGTCCCGTGCCGCTCCCTCCCTTTCCTTCGGGACATTCTCAAGGGGCTCTGGCTTCTTGTCCTACAACATGGCACCCCTGGAGTGCAGGGATGGCCCTCAGAGTGGCCCGTCGCCCACCACCAGCCTAGGCAGCTCTGCGTCGTGTGACCACCACCCGGGCCACAGCCTTTGGCCCACTGGGTCAACCTGCCAGCCTAGGTCCCCGAGGACTTGGCGACAGGATCATAAATTCCACCCTGCGTCTTCTTACTCTCATCACACATGGGAGGAGGCCTTTGTGCCCAGGATATGTAACCCAGAAATCGTCAGTTGAGAGCTTAATAAATTTGGTTGTAAAAAATGTATAACTTTGGGGGACCTGGCTGGCTCAGTCTGTAGAGCACGTGACTCTTTACTTCAGGTTTTGAGTTGGAGCCCGAAGCTGGGGGGTGGGGGGGGGGTGGGGGGGGTGGGGGGGGGTGGGGGGGTGGGGGGGTGGGGGGGGTGGATGGGGGGTGGGGTAGAGATTACTTAACAATAAAAACTTTAGGGGCACCTGGGTGGCTCATTCAGGTAAGCCGAACTTTGGTTCAGCTCATGATCTCACGGTTTGTGAGTTCTAGCCCCACATGGGGGTCTGTGCTGTCAGCATAGGGTCCGATTTGGATCCTCTGTCTCCCTCTCTCTCTACCCCTCCCTCACTCCCATTCTCCCTCTCTCTCAAATAAACATTAAAATAATTAAAAATTGGGGCACCTGGGTGGCTCAGTCGGCTAAGCATCCGACTTCGGCTCAGGTTATGATCTCGCCCACGAGTCGTGGGTTCGAGCCCCACGTTGGGCTCTGTGATGACAGCTCTGAGCCTGGAACCTGCTTCAGATGCTGTGTCTCCCTCTCTCTCTGCCCCTGCCCTGCTCATTCTCTGTCTCTCTCTGTCTCTCAAAAATAAATAAACGTTACAAAATTAAAAGAAAATAATTAAAAATAAAAATAAGATAAAAACTTAAAAAAAAAGTCAAACGTCCTGACTACCCAAACCAGCAAGCCTTGTCCTTCAAGACAGAAGACATACTGGGGGAAAATGTTTGCAACTTATATAACAAAGAAATAACAGCCCTAGTGTATCAGGGGTGGGATCTTCTGGGAAGGCGATTACTTAGTATCTGTTGACATTCTGAAAGCCCATAGGTTCTGACCTGGCAATTCCACTTAGAGGTAATTATCCTAGAGGAGACTGACACACATGCACAGTTGGTAATGCTGCGGTGCTAATACCAATTGCAGAGAGAAGAGAAAAGGTAAAAGCACCATCCCGTTGGGGATTCGTTATATAAATTATAGCACACGTATTCTATCAAATACCACACAGCCAGGAGAGAAATGAGCTGGACATTTGTTTAGTGGCATGGAAGGTTTTCAAAGACATCATGCTACGTAAGTAAAAGAAAATCACAATGAAATGTATAGGATGTATGCTTTTTATTTGTATTTAGTTTTGGTGTTTCCCTGCTCCCCCACCCTCTCCCTCCCCTCCGCCCCGGGGTATATTCTTTCTAAAACCCTGTGAACAGCTAGGCTGGTGATTGCATCAGAAGACTATCCTTAGAAGAGAGAAACAGAATTGTCAACAATCTTGCTTAACATAATGTTGCTTTGTTAAAATATTCAATGATGTGCTCTAAAAATATGCGGGGTGCTAATGGAAAATGATGCAGCCACGGTGGAGGCCGTTTGGCAGTTTCTCTTACAGCTAAACATCCACAGGCGCCTGGCTGGTTCAGTCAGAAGAGCCTGCGAGTCTTGATCTCGGGGTGGAGGGCTGGAGCCCCACGTTGGGTGTAGAGATTACTTAAATAAATACACTCAAAGAAAATGAACTATTTAAAGCTAAACATCCACGTCCATAACCCCCAGCAATTGCACTCTTGGGCATTTATGCCAAAGAAACAGAAACTTAGGTCACACGATAACCTGTACGTGACTGTTCACAGCGGGGGTATTTGCAGCAGCCTAGAACTGGGGACGAGCAGGGTGTCCCTCAGCGGGTGAATGCTTGAATCAACTGGTCAAGCCACACCAAGAGCCATAGCTAGCAATACGAAGGAAGGACGGACTATGGATACACGCAACAATTGGGATGGATCTCAAGGGCATTGAGAGTGACGGAAAAAAAGCCCATCCCGGGTCACTGAGACGCACTGCATACCGCACGGCTCCATTTACTTAAGTGTTCAAATGACCAACTTGTAGACGCGCATACAATACTGGTGGCCGTGGGATGGGAGGGAGGAGATGGCCGGACGCTGTGGTTACGAAAGGTTAACAGGAGGGGTCCTTGTGAGGAAACCAACTGGACGCGGATGCCCGTGGGAGTCGCCGGGATCTAACACGCGTGGGGAAACTGCTGAACTACGCGCGGGCGCACACGCGGATGAAACACACACGGAGCAGCTCTCGGAAGGCAGCAGTGCCACATATGGGTGTGCGCTCCCTTTAGACGTGCACCCTGCCGATCCTAGGGAACTGCGGCAGTCGCCTTTGCGTTTCTATGGAACTTCCTGAGTTCCATTAGTTCAAGATCCAAGTTCCAGCCGAAAGCACACAAGCAGGGCTTGGCGTGGACAGACGGGACGACTTGTGCGACTCCGCACACGGACGTCCTGCTCCCCCCGCGGGGACGTCTAGACGTCCCGCAGCCCACCGAGCCCGGCCGCTGGAAAGGAGCGCGCGGGAGCTGAGCCGAGAGGGGCGCGCAGGCGACCGGTTTGTTTTGATTGGGCAGGGGATGAGTCCGTCAGAGAGCGGGGACCCGGCTTCCGCGGGCGGCCTGGGAGCCGGGCCCGTCCAGAGCCGACCTTGGTCATTGGTGGAGCTAGCCGGAAGGGGTGGGCAGGAACGTGTGGGGCGGAGCTTCCGCTGGGCGCGCGGAGGGACGTGAGAAGACCCGCGCGGGGGCGGGCCGCCCGGGTGGGGCGTGCCCCGATGACGCCCCGGCCTTCTGGACACCGCCCACCGTGCCCCGGTTCTGTCCTCCGCCTCTCCGGGTCCTGGACCCTGCCAGAGTCCCCGTTCTCCGAGGCCTGGGGACCCATGCGTTTTCCCGGGGGGAGGCCGAGGAGAAGCCTCCATCAAGTCCAGGCCCCGGGAGGCTGTGGGGAGCTCCGTGAGCTGTCTCCCGCTGCCCCCCGCTGGCCGCCCTCTGACGCCGGCCTGAGGGTGTCGGGCCCTCCAGACGCTCAGGGGCAGTGTATCGGGGGCCCCTCCCCAGGGGCCTAGTGAGGGGAGAAGAGGTCGCGGCCCCACCGGGATGACCCGAGGGCACGGTCACTGCGTCTTCGCCCCTCCCAGCCCTGGCCGGGGAGAGCGGCCTTGCTGTGCGGTCCTGGGTCCTGGATGCATCCAGCCTCCCGGGGACCAGATCGCGGGCCGCCCCCACCCCGCACCACTCCCGCCTGCCCCAGCCCCACTCCTCGCCCGGCCCACCGCGTGTTCCAGCGGCCCTGAGTGTGTCTGGGACAATCTGTGTAAAGCATGGATCCCACCTCCACACACACACACAGGCCTCATACATGGGGAAAGGTGGGCAGAGCTGGTGCCAGTGCCCGCGAACGTGGCGTCGGCCAGGGGAGCTGTCCACGCTCCTGCAGGTGAGGACGGCAGGAAGGTAAAGTCTTTCCCATGTCACTTGACAGGTGTGGCCCCCTGGGAGAGAGTCGTGCCCAAGTCAACCTGTTCTCCAGGACCGCCTGTGGTGGTCCCTGCCTGTCACCTGGGGAGGTCACAATCAAGGGGAGCCCCGCAGAGAAAGCTCCTGGCTTCCCTACAAGTGGGCGCGATCAGAGCAGTCCCTCCCGGTGGTTCTCACGCTGTGCTGGCGGCTGCGTGGGAACACCTGGAGGGCTTGTTCAACCTCGGGTCACGGGACCCCACCCCACAGTCTCTGATCTTGCAGATGCGAGGTGGGGCCTGAGAACTGGTGATTCTAACAAGCTCCTGGCTGACGCTGCTCCTGCCAAGGCGGGTCTGGGACCCCCTCTGAGAGAAGCACTCTCCAGAGGCCTGACACTCACTCCTAGGTGTGTGCATGCCCCCTGCCCTACCTGGGCGCGGCTCCTGGCAGGGTGCCCCGGGCCTGGAAACACCAGGAGGGCGCTCGCCCTCAAGGATTAGGGGAAGTCCCATCGAGGGGCAGTCACCCTTTCCTGCCGAGTTGGGACGGGGGCACCGCCACAGCCCAGGCAGGGAAAAGGTGTCAGCTTGTACAGGTGCTGGGCAATTCCCAGACCGGGGCTGACACGTGTGGACACGTAGGAGAGAGGGGCGGAGGCCAGAGTGGGGCCCGGCCCGGGAGTGGGGATGCAAAGAACAGTCGGATGAGGCAGAGGACAGAGCCGCCCCTGAGCTCGGGGATGGGGAAGGACCCTGGGCCCCGAGAACGTGGATTTGGGGGGAGCGTGCCGACCGGAAGGGGGGTTGTCTGCCCTAGACGGGCCCAGCCTGTCGTCTGGGGCGTGGGTGCCATCGGCCCTCTAGCTGGTGGGAAGCCGCTGCCTTTCTTCAGCAAGTTGGTCTCCCAGGTCCCTGGCGATGTGGCCCAGAGCTGCCCTGTGCCCAGCACCACCACGGCCCCCCACCCACTAGGGCCGGTCTTTTTGGTGGTCGCTGTTCGCTTGGCCGCGTGGTGGCTTGTCCCCCGAGTGGTGGGTGAAATGCAGTGCCCGTCACTGGCTGCCACTTGTCCCCAGAATGAGCAACTCTGGGCCGTGGCACAGGAGCGTGTGCGGGCCGTGGGATCCGATGGAGTAGGCTCTGCCTTTCGTGCTCCCTGTTTGCCGCCTCCCCTCCTCTGCCTACCGGGCCTTGGCCCTTTTCCTGGCGGACTGCTTCGTGCTCCCTGTGTGTTAGTGCTACGAGCCCTGAGTCACGGCTTGCTGCTATTTCTTTCCCCGCGCTGTCACTTGTCTCTTGACTCTGTGGTTTTGGGTTGTGCGAGGTCAGGCAGACACGTTTAGTTTCTGTGTCATCGGACCTTCCAGGCTTTTCCTAATGGCTTCCGGGGTTTCTCGTCGGTTTCTTTGCTCCAGACTTGCTCAGAGAGGCTTTCTCGCGTAAACCCGTGTGTTCCTTACCCGTTGCGGCACACCGAGTTACCCCCAAGTGCTCCTACCACGACTAATCCCTGTGATCTGACCTCCACGCTGCACGCTGTCTGAGGGACAGGGTCCTAGAGGGCTCGGTTCTGGGGCTCTGGCTCAAGGTCGCTCCCAGGCTGCAGTCCAGGCATCAGCTGGGGCCCCAAGCACCCTGTCTGCCTGGCGGGGGGGGGGGGCCTGCGTCCAAGCCTGCTCATGTGGCCTTGGAGGGGCCCTCAGTGCCTCTCCCCGTGGGGCCTCTCCATAGGGCAGCACAAGGCAGGGCTTCCCAGAGCCAGGGATGTGACGGACAAGAGACTGAGACAGAGATCGAGGGGGCCCAGGGGGAGAGCGAGAGAAGAGAGGGACCCCGAGATTGAAGCCTCAGCCTTTATACCTTCACGTCTGTGTTGCTGTTCCCTCCCCTCTGCTGTGTTCTTCTAGGTCACTTGGGCCCACCTAGAGCAGTGCTGGAGGGGACGACACACGAGGCGCGTCCTGGCTCCTGAGCCTGGTCCCGCAGGGCCCCTCAGGAACACGTCCTTTGTCTAAAGGGGGCTGGCAGGTTCCGGCCCGGGGACCAAGGCGGGCAGGGCCCAAGTTTATAAGGGCAGAGAGTGGCACTTGCGTCCTCAGAGGGTTGCAGACAAAACCCACAAAAAGCCAGAGACAGAGCGAATATGGGATCGAGTTCCCGGGTGGCCCACAAAGCCCAAGGTGGGCGCTTTCTGCCCTCTGCAGGGCAGCGTGCAGCCCTGGCGGCGGTCCTGGCACAGTGATGGGGAGCCGTCTCCTGTCACAGCGGTCCGATCAGCACCATCACCGGCGCTTGAGTCCCGCCAGGCCTGAGGGCAGGAGGCTCCATGTATCCGGGGTCCCTGCCCAGAGCACCTCAGTCCCGCCCCCACGTCCTCTCCCCTGGGGCTCTGGGTGCAGCTGCCCTGCGAGGCAGGCAGGGGTGACCTCTCTCCCCACACAGGCATGCCCGCACCCCCACCCCCTGCCCCCTGCCCCTGCCCCCAGCCTCTGCCAGGCAGTTGGCCAGCGGGGGGCAGGGAGTGAAGAGGAGAGGCCCCCTCGTGTGCGTGCAGGCCCACAGGCCCCTTCTGCTCAGTGATCCTGTGGGCTAGCCGGGCAGCCCAGTGCCAGTGCCCGACTCTGGTGGCTCAGGTGGCGGCAGGCACCGGCTTGTGGTGCGGGAGGGGCGGGGATGCAGCTGTCAATCCAGGAAGGAGCTCCCACTCTGGCCACAGGAGGCCAGTAGCATCTCGTTTCCCTGGGCAAGTGCCCACCCAGTCATTCCTGGCTTGGGACTCAGAGATGGCTCACGATGACACGCTCTGACTTGCTCGCGAGCTCTCATGTGTCTCGCTGGTTCTCTGGGCGTGTCCTTTCCTGTTGGCTGCCGCTGCCGCCCAGTTCCGCCGCCCTTGGAGCACGGCTGGCACCGTCGTGTCTCTTTGAACCCAAGGACAGAGGGTCTCTGGGCAGCTGCACTGTCTCCCGGGAGCAGCAGCAGAGACCAGGGCATTGCTTACCGGGCCTGACCTCGGGGACTGTGGCCGTGGCTCCCGGGGACTTCCCCCAGTCAGCGTGTTGGGCGGCTTGGCCCAGAAGACGGCCCCCCGGAGACCCGCAGGCCCAGTGCGGCCCGTCACGCCGGGGCCATGTGACGGGTGTCGTCACCATCCCCCTGGCGTGGGCCCGAGCTGACCCGCTCAGCCTCGGCTGGAGGAACAGCCTGGAGCGCCTTGCTTCCCCCCAGGCCTGCCCTGGAAGGCCTCCTTCCGCTGGCTGAGGAGGGGAGGGGCGCGGAGTCCTCCCTTTCCCCTCACCGGGCCGCGCAGGGGCTCCCCCTGGTGGCCCGCTCTGTGGGCGGGCACCCCCCCCAGCCGCCAGATCCTGTGCCGGTTCACTGGCCCTCCCACCTTGGTGCCCATCCCTGCACCTCACCCTCTGTGCCCGAGGACGTCTGCACCCTGCCTGCCCTCAGCAGGTGTGCCGACTCAAGGGCGACCCCCCACCCCACGCCCGGCTCAGTGGTTTGCTCAGCCCTCCCCTGCCACTGGCCTTGGTCCGGCTTGGCTCCTGGAGACCTGCTGAGAGACATGGGCCCCGTGGGGAGCGATAGAGGTGGCAGAAGCCAGCCCAACCTCTGAGCAGCACAGCACAGCAGCCCCCCCACTCCCCGCTGGGTACAGCCCTCCCCTGGAGGCACCTGCCCCACAGGAGGAGGCCCCACCCTCTGGGGGACCCGTCTGCACTTGGGATGCGCCCACTCCCCCACACCCATCCGAGTGGGAGTGGGAGGAGACCGTCCAGAGCTGCAGAGCACTGAGCGCACAGGTGGTCCCTGTGGCCGGCACCTGTCGCTCTGCACGCTGCCTGGCCCTGTCTTAGCGGCCACCCCATCCTCATCCCCTGGCTCCATCGGGGTTCTGTGGGTCAGGGCTGCCCTGGAGCACTTGGCCCTATGCCCTGGAATGGGGTGAGGCCACACGTGCTGGGGGGCCCCACAGGAACCCCCAGGGTCACTGGCCTAAGGTTCTCCTTGTTGATGTGCTGGGCCTCCCTCCCTGTCTCTGGCGAATGGTGGCCCCACCCACCCTGAGGGGCCCGGTGCTCCCCTTTCCTCACCCCAGTCCCCTTCCAGCCTCTTTGGGGTGGGGGTGGGGGGAGGCGGGGATGGGGCAGACAAGTGGGCAGACGAGCAACAGGCAGGGTCGGGTGCAGAGGGGTGGCTGGGGCAGGGCCGGTCAGCTTCCCCCTGCCCTGCGCTGCCTGAACTCAGAGGGGACAGGATCTGCAGGATCTGCAGGTCGGGGGCCGGGGGGTGTGCTGCTCCCCACCAGGGTGACCAGCGGTCCCGTCCCTACACCTAGTAGACGAGATGGGGTCGGCGTGTGGCCAGGAGCGCTCCTCTGCTCCTGGCACCTTGCCTGGCCGGCAGCGCTCAGGCGTGGGGCCTGGTGGGGCCGGGCCGCCACCCCTGCCTGCTCCAAGCAGGTGACCAGGCCTCCACACCCTGTGTGTGGGCCCGGCGGGGAGCCCGGGCCGTGCCCCTCCCTGTCTCCTCCTGGCACCTAGCAGCTGGCAGCAGCGTGTCCTGCAGGAGTCTCTCAGTGCACCGGGTCCTGGCTGGCTTGCCGCTCACGGGATGCAGTCCTGGTGCCATGTGCCCGTCCTTCCCCAGAGCCCTCTGCAGGGATTGCGCCCCAGTCCTGTCCCTTTCTGCCCGCTGCCCGGGCAGGGCCCGATCTGTCCCGTAGCCTCCGTGCACAGTTCCCCCACCGGGGGGGGCTTGTTCCCCACCCCCAGGCCGGCATCTTTCACCCTTGCTTCCCCGAGTCTATCATAGCTGCCCGGACAGGATGTGGCATCCAGGGAGGGACGGGGACTCCTGCTCAGCTCAGCTCTGGAGCCGTCCTTCTATGCGAGCCCGGGCCAGCATGCCCAGCAGAAGTGTCGGGGCCTGACTTTATTCACCTGCGTGCGGCCTGCCTCCAGCGGGCGGGGTCTCATGGGAGTGGCTACCGGGCGCCTAGGGTGGCAGACCAGCCCATTTCCGGAACAGTGAGGATGTAGCAGCACTTTCCCATTCTTTAGGGTCTTAAGGCCTGGGGTAGTTTAGCTCATGGAGGCACAGACCGTACACCCCTTGAACTGGAGTCTTTGATGGGGTGGCTGCTCTGTGCTGGGACAAGCGGCCCACTAGCTGCCCTCACTTGCTGCAGCTGCTCGCCCCTGTCCAGTGGGCGTGTCAAGCAGGCAGGGCCCTAGGTCTGCCAAGCGCAGTCCTCCTCTTCCCCTGGACGTATCAGGGCCCATGTTGGAGGGCCAGGGTCAGGAACACGCTTCCAGGCCACGTTTGTAGGGCACTCCTCTCTGTCCCTGTCCGGGGATGCTGCTGTGCCCCCTCTGGCAGCTCCTGACATCACCAATGCCCCGCCAGGCCTTTCCTTCGCCAGCAGGGCTGACAGCCCCGTGCCAGCACAACCACTGTGCCCTGGACCAAAGGCAGCTACTGCCCCCCCAACTGTGTCCCTGGCCATCTCAGGAATGGTCGGAACGGGGAGGTGGAGGGCCTGAACTGTCGACAGTGGGAATCCTGGAACCCCAGCTGCGCTGCTGGGGTGACTCCGGAACCTTGGTTACTTTCAGAAGGCAGCCCCAGAGTCTGAACGAGCACTAAGTAGAGCCCTCAAAGCCTGGTGCTCCATCAGGCCCCACGGAGCCGCCAACAGCCTTGGGATCAGGGCGCCCAGAGCAGCAGGGAGCACTCGGGTGCCTGCTAGGGATGGGGCACCATACCATGTGGGGCCCGGAGCCTTCAGAGCACTGGAAAAGGTATGGGAGTATGCGGGGGCCCACAGAGCCCTGGGGCATGGGGCCAAGCTTGAAGTGCAGTCCCGGGAAAGGCCGAGTACCCTCCCAAGTTATCAAGACTGCATATGACAGGGGTGTCTCTGAGCCCTAGGTCAGGGGACTCAGAGGGGGAGCTCTCTAGGGACTGAGAGTCCTCAGGAATCCTCCACCTCACACAGGGAGGTGAGTGCAGGTTGTCTTTGGGGAATAAAGGCATGGACAGGGGGAGACCGTGTCACATGGGTTTCCTACCTTCTGTCTTCTCTCCTCCAAGAAACCACAGTGGTTGCCAAGCACACCTTGTCTCCCCCTTTCCTGCAAAAGATAGAGGCCTGTAGAGCGCCATCACATCCAGAAGCCATGCCATCTCTCTCCCTTCCTTGGGATGCTGAAAGCTCAGCTCCCCCTTTCCCTCACGCTGTGCCTTCACTCTGCCCCAGCCACTCCAGAGTGTCACCACGTCAAGGTCGCCACCTCCCCAGGCCCTACGTTGGGTCCATGAGGCTTCACTTGCCTCTCTGCCCGGGTACTGAGTGCCTGCGGGGCGGCTGCCCTCCCGGGCAGGGTCAGTTCCTCCTCTCAACACACTTGATTGGGGATCAGTTGGTGAAACACGTTGCATTGCCCCTGGGGTCCTGGCGCACCGGCGGCCTGACAAGCTCACTGATCTGACTAGCAGGTCCTTTCGTCATCAGGGAAGAGGCACCGTCTTGTGTCCACGCCCACTGCCCACCAGGGAGCAGCTGGGTCTCAGCCCTTGCACTGGGATGGTGAGGGGCAGAGGCAGGGAGCCTGGGGAGTCCTTGCCAAAAAATGCCTGGCCCTGGAGGGGTTGGGGGGATGGCGGTGGTGGTGAGCCATGGTGGGAGCGGCTTGGAGCACACGAGGAGGCTGAGGCTGTGGGGGTGGTGAGAAAATTCGAAACAATTCATTTCTTTAATTTTGTTCCATAAATCCTAAATGCATGTGTTACTTTAAACACACACACACACACACACACACACACACACACACACTCTCACGCGCGCGCATGCACGCGGGAGAAAGACTAGCATGCAGGAAAAAGAAATGACCAGGAGCAGGGGGCAGGCGGGTCCCAGTTCCAGCCCTGACCCAAGATCACCGTGTATCCATAAACAGCCCATGAGTAATGTGCCCAGTGGGGTGAGCCTCGCCATGCCCTACTGCCCAAGCAAGGAGCTGGTCAGAGGTGAGGGACCGATGCCAGGGCCTCGCCCCCTGCTAGCCACCTGAGTGCTTGGAGTGCCCACCCCCCACCCCCGGCCTTCCTACCTCAGCTGGTGGTGCAGAACCAGTACATAAGGCCTCTCGCAGCCTGCTACCCTGGGGCTCCTTAGCACTCGCTTTAAGAATTATATGTAGCGGTATCTGAGTGGCTCAGATGCTTGAATGTCCGACTCCTGATTTTGGCTCAGGTCACGATCCCAGAGTCGTGGGACTGAGCCCTGACTCGGGCTCCATGCTGAGTGTGAAGCCTGCTTGAGATTCTCTCTACCCGCCTCCTCCCCCCACCCCCGGCTTGTGCTCCCTCTCTCTTAAAAATAAGTAAATAAATAAAAATATGTAAACGTTGGGGCACCTGGCTCCCTAGTTGGTAGAGCACGTGAGTTTTGATGTCAGGGTTGTAAGTTCGAGCCCCACATTGGGTGTATAAAATCCTTAAAAAGTGTATATATGTGTATGTAAACTTTGAAGATTACGAAACACCCCCACCCCACCCCCCCCCCCGCCGCAGGAAACCTGGAGATAAGCAACAATATAGCCAGGTGAGGGGTTGGATTAGACCTGGAAGTGATGAGGCATTTCAGAGAACTGCGAGCCTGCTCCCATGCCACTAAACAAACAGCTTGCCAGGAGAAACCCCAGCAAACAGATGTCTCCTTTCCTCTCCATGCCTCTGCCCTTGGACACTGAGGCAGGCTGTCAGCGCTTTGCAGCTAAAGCATCTGTAAGCATTGTGCGTGTACCCTCGCCTGCATTTCCAAGGGCCCCGTGGTGGCACAGTTATTGTCCTAAGTAGTTACAGTGGCTTTGGATAAGGAGTCAGGAATCCTATAAGTAAAGCACAAACATGCCTATGGGTAGCATGTGATCCCTACCCCAATCCCAAAGCCAAAAGGGAGAAGCAACAAAGCCAGATGCCAACCCTGGAGATCCCTGGCCAGGGGAGCCCGACCCATACCCAGCAGAAAGAGCCCACGCATTAAAAATAAATGGTCTTTTTATTGTG
Source organism: Paguma larvata (assembly GCA_030068075.1). NCBI lineage: Eukaryota > Metazoa > Chordata > Mammalia > Carnivora > Viverridae > Paguma > Paguma larvata. The sequence goes on along the minus strand of CM057830.1, from coordinate 121,662,994 downwards.
TGTCCACGAAAACAAAGTCAAGGTGGCTCTTGGTTAATCCCCCTCCCCCCACCCAACGAGGTGACAACAGACAGGAGGCATGCAATGACAACAACCACGTTCTCCTCTCCGGAAGAAGAGTCTTGCCCTCCTGGGCCCTAAGGGTCAGAGGCAAGCAGGATCCTGAAGGCTCCCGAGGAGGGCCTGCCCAGGCCCACCGTGCCACGGAGGGACTGGGCTTGCCGCCTCCCCAGCAGAACAAGGGCCAGACCGGGTACTCCCAAGCTAGAACACACAGAAAAGCCCCCACCCCCTCCCCCAGCAAACACTACTAAGGCAGTCAGCCAGGACTTCTGAGAACAGTGGCCAGGAGGCCAGACCCTCAGGGCTCCGTCCAGAAGGGACTGCCATCCTCGGCCTGCAAGGAGTAGTAAACAAAGAGCAGGAAGGCAGCAAAGACCAGGAACAGGAGCAGCTGGCCCCAGAGGGGGACCTGGCGGTCCTGGCCCAGACCAGCCCCAGGGGCCTGCTTTTCTGGCCGGATAGCACGACGGGTGAGCCACGAGGTGGGGGAAGATGGAGATGAGGACATGGGAGAGGTGGAGGAGGAGGTGGGATAGTAGGACAGGCCCAGGGAGCTTCTGGACACGCTGGAAACAGGGCGGTAGTGCACGATGTTCTGGTAGGCGCTGTCCCGGCCATACGCGGGGCGCTCCCTGAGGCAGAGGGAGGGGCGGATGAGCCGGGATGGCCAGGGGCCTCGAACCAGCCCCGGCGCCTGGCCTCCCTCCTACTCACCTATCCTTGCTCTCCTCTTCAGAAGAGAAAAGACTGTCATCGCGCACCTGTAGGTGAGATTCAGGAAAGGGGACTGGCAGGCGGGGTCAGTGCGGCCCGTCCTATCCCTCAGGCCAAACTTCCCCAGCCGGCCTTAGAGGCCCAGACCCTGCCCCTCCCAGGACCCTTCTGAGTTCTGAGCCTTGTGTCTATAGGGCTTTGTCCCTTGATCCATGACTGTCCTGGCTGCCTGCACCTTACTTTCTGCCCCAAGGTTCTGAGAAAGAGCTCAAAGCTAGACCCCAGACCAGGGTGCAAGGCATGTCCTAAGTGCACTGGTCTTCTTCTTTTTTTAATGTTTCTTTATTTTTGAAGGAGAGAGAGAGAGACAGACGGAGCATGAGCGGGGGAGGGGCAGAAAGGGAGAGAGAGAGGGAGACACAGAATCCAGAATCCGAAGCGGCCTCCAGGCTCTGAGTTGTCACCACAGAGCCTGACCAGGGGCTCGAACCCACGAACTGTGACACCATGACCTGAGCCGAAGTCGGACGCTTAACCGACTGACCCCCTAGGCATCCCACAAGTGCTTTATTCTGAACAGTTCTGACAGCTCCCCAAAGGACGGTCCTGACCGGGAAGGCGTCTGCTGACCCCACCTCTCTGGAGGCACAGGGGCCACCATTTGCACCCAGCAGCCCCCCTGTTTTATCCAAACGAGCGCAGCTATGACCCCCTCGGGTAGCGCGCAAGTGCTCAACGGCCAGCTCACCTGGTGGTGAAAGGTGTCTGTGTCTGAGAGTGAAGTTGAGGGCTGGCGGAACCCCTTCGAGGTGCCCACAGGCTCAGGCTCCCCGTAAGTCCTGGTGCTCATGTAGCTCTCCTCATAGTAGTCATCACCATAGCCTTGGGAAGGGGTGGGGGACAGCGGTAGCAGAGGGGACAGCAGTGTCCCCTGCTCGGCCCAGTGTGCCTGATCTGAATCCCACTGGGGGCCTGTGGCACCGTTTCGCCCCTCTAGGGCTGCCGAAGATGATGGGGGTTGAGATCTCAGGTTCCCCCCCCCCCCCACACCAGGGCCCCTGAGGGAGCGCCATAAAGGGGGCTGTGTGCCCGGCCCACCCCGGCCTTACCCTTGCTCTGGTAGAGTAAGGCGTCCTCTTTCTTGGGCAGATCGTACATATCCGAGTCCACCGATGTCGAGTCTAAGTCTGAATGGGGCGGGGGGAGGGGGGGGCCGGGACCATTTGCCCCCGAGGCTCCCCTCCCTTTCCCCCGTGCCCCTCCCTCCCGGCCGGCGCCCCTGCCGCACCCTCCCGACCCGGCCTCCCTGGCGCCCAAGCCCCGTCCCCACGGGAGGCCAGGTGGAGCTCTGGGGCGGGGGCCTCACCCGAGAACCTATAGGAGAAAGACGATGCGGACGAGTTCGGGGGCGAGAGCCTCCGCCTCTGGGTCTCGTACTCGAAGATTTTCTTTTCGTAGAGCTTGCGGGTGGAACCTGGCCAGACACGGGACGCGGGGCGGTCAGCGGTCAGGGGCGCGTGCCAGGGGCCCGGGGGCGGCGCGGGGAGGGGGCCCGCTCGCCGCCGCGTACCCACGACAGGCCCGTGCGGGATGTTGTACTGGCGCAGCACGGCGGCCAGCTCAGCGTCTGACAGGACCGCGTAGTCGTCCATGGCGGGCGGCGGGTGGCGGGGACCCGGGGGCGGCCCGGGGCCTGGCGACGCGGGCCGAGCTACGGCTGCCTCAGAGCGCGGCGAGGACAGCGCGAGCGCCTCGGGAGCGGCGGCACTCGCGTCAAGCCCGCGTCACGGCCGCGTCACGGCCGCGGGCTCTGCGGACGGCGCGCGCTGTGCGGGGCGGGGCCGGGCCGCGAGCAGCCGCCGGTGCGGATCAGTCGGGCTGTGGGAGCAGGCGGGGCCGGCCTGACGAGCCCTGACGTCACAAACGGACGGGATAGGCTAGAGGCAAAAGGGGGCGGGGCGTGCGCAGAAGCCCGGACCGCGCACGCCCGACCGGCCGCGGGAACGGGCGGGGCCGCGCGCCCCGGGAAGGGGGCGGGGTCTGTGAGCCTAAAGACGCCACCCGCTGGCGCGTTCGGGAGGGACTTGAGAGGCGAGCTGGGCCTGCGCGCGAGGGGAAAGAGCGTGGGCTCGTCGGGACGTGGGAGCAGGGCGGGGTCAGCGGCCGAGGCGTCACTGGCTGGCGTGTCACGGCCAGAAGGGAGGAGGTACGGGGGGGCCTACGCAAATCGAACCGGCAGAAACCGGCCAGGACAGGAAAGCCGCGCGAGACCGAGGCGCTGGGTGCGGCTCGCACTCCCCGAGTCACGTGGGCTCCGTCCCGTCCCCGCTAGCCCCCGCAGCCCCCCGGCCCCCTCCCTACCCGGGACTCCTGCGCCTGGGGCTCCCCGGCCGCCCCTGCAGCAGCGGGAAGGGACCCGAGCCTAAGAGCGAGCCCTTGGAGACCGCGGGTCCCAGGGCTGGCGCTGCTGCCAGCGCTTCACGCCCGTGCCCCACGCAAGGGAAGCGGCCGCCTCGGAACCCCTGTGCCAGGCCCGCCTTCCCGCTCTACGCGGTCCTGGCCTGCACACCTGCTCCCGCCGTCCCGCCGGTCCCCACCGCGTCCCTCCCTCCCCACTCCACTCGGGCGGAAATGGGGCACTGGGCCAGGAGGCCGCCGGCACTCCAGGAGCAAGCAGCCTTGCGAGGGACTGGGCGTGCCAATGGGCACTGGCAGAGGGCCGAGTGAAGCGCGCAGACGGCGAGTGTACGCCTGACCCACCGTGCCTTCCACCTGGGGCGCTGGGCGTTTCCTCCCTGTTGGAATGCCTGCTCTCGGTGGCCCCAGGAGGCAGCCGGTTAGGGGACGGAGGGGGGGCTGCGGGGTGCCTTCCAGACCCAGAGGGCCTGCTCACGGAGTTCTAAGAAGGCTTGGCAGGCTCTGACTACTTGGGTCTGGGTGGGCTTCAGGCCCCGTGGCAGCGCAGAGGGGGCCCCCAAAGACAGGGATCCAGGGTCCTGATGTGGGTGAACCATGGAGGGCTGCAAGGCCTGCGGGAGAGCATGGACTGCCATTAGGAAATGGTGAGGGCCTTGGTCAATAAAGAGCTGTCCCTGGGGAGATTGGAAAGGAGGTAACAATTGTATTGTGAATGAAGCCAACTCACGGAGTGTAGGTCCAACTGATGTGCCCCTCCCTGGGCAGGCTCCGAACTGGGAGCATAGGGAGAGGGGGTGTTGTGTCTGATGTCAGATGACAGCCGGTGACCAGGAAAGGAGAGGAGGGCTCTGGTCAAACCCAGGCTGCAAGGTCCAGCTGGTGAGAGTCACAGACCAGTTCTCCGGGAGTCATGGGGTGGAGAAGAGTTAGCCACACACGGAGAGGTGAGGAGATGTGGTCCTGATGTGGCCACGCACAAAGGCCCTCAGAAGAGTTGCTGCTGGCTGGGCTTTAGAGCACAGGCAAAGCCTGCGCGGTCTCCCGAGGTAGGAGGAGGAGGTGTGCGGGTTCCCAGACAAGCGCATGGCAGTGGGCAGGGGAGAGCCTGGGCAGGGCAGGGGAGAGCCTGGGCAGGGCAGGGGCTTGCTGCTCATCTTTCAGAGCAGGGAAAGACATGGCATTCGGGCTCCTGGCGCTCAGAGGCCGCTTCATGGAATTTTGAGTTTTGGCAAGGTCAGATTCCCGAGCACCTCTCTCCAAGCCTTCTTCTGCAGTGCTGGCCCCTGTCCCAGAGGCTCGGTCCTCCTCCACGCCACCCCTCCCCGTAGGGATCCAAGCTGTTTCCTTATGAGGTCAAGGAATTCTAGGTTTGCTTTCTCCCCAAGGAACACCCCTTCCCCCAGCACCTGCCTCGGCACTCCGCCTTTTATGTCCCACCCATTGCTCCGCTATGGGGTCCCACCACGGATGGCACCAGGAGGCTGAACGGTGACGGGCCCTTGCGCCCACCCTGTGGGTACCTGTAGCCCCAGTCCGGCCCCGCTGCAGTGCAGGTCTATTCCAGACCACTAGAAACCTGGCAAGCCCTTGACCATTGGAGCTGGGAGGCCCTCGGCACCACCCCCAGCACACAGAGGCGGAATTGGGGGCCTAGAGAGGGAGGTGGCTTGCCCGAGGACTTCTAGTGCAGTGGTTCCATCATGGACATCCCCACGGCTAGCATTCAGTTCTCGGGGCAGTGACCTGGACAGTCTGGGGGTTCTGGGTCATCACAGGGGCTGTTGGGGGAAATCTTGGGCCTCCAGGGGAGTCTTTCTGGGAAGGGCGTGCAGAGGTAAAGAAGAGGAGGAGTTTCTCTGGAACTGCAGCCCAGGCGAGCAGGGCTAGGAAGCCACGGATTCTCTTTTAAGGATGGGAATGGCTTCTAGGCAGTGTATTGTATGACGTGCAGTCCCAGCAGGATTGAAAGCTCTGAGGAGAAATATCAACGCAAGTGCATTTCTCAGCATCCGTGTCCAAGGAGATGATTGTTCACTGAGCTATTCAACATTTTGAGATCAGAATCTTCTTGATACTTTAGTTTGATAGGAAACTTTTCAAGGATGTTAAAGATACTTTGGGCTTTACTTAGTTCAAATACTTTGAAACATTGCTCAGATAGTAACAAAAGTCATAAGGTCAGGACTATTGTGAAAATAAGTAGGTGGAAGACTATCACAATCAATATAAAATCTTCAGGGAAAAGCAGGTGCTGCACAAACCTTTGCTTCCCCTAAGCCTGCAGGAAGCGGAGACGAAGAGCCACCTCTCTTTCTGGGTTGTGTATGGAGGAGGAGGGAGGCTGTAGTGTAACAAGAGGATTCAAATGGAGGTGGGGGTCCCAAGATCAAGCCACGTGGCCGGTAGCCTCCTTCGTGAGCCCTGCGCTCACAATGTCCGCGGTAGGGTGGGCTTCCATCCTTGAAAGACTGTCTTGGCCATAAGCCCCGGCGCAGCCACCTCACAGTCCTGAGTTCATGCTGGTCATCCATCCATGCTCATCCACCAAGTGACAAAAACCCAGTGCTCTCCCCGGCAGTGGGGAGGGGGGCTCCCACCAGAGGGAGCAGCAGGAGACTCGGCACTGCTGGGAGATCCCACTGTGGGCCAAGCAGGAAGGTCATCGCCCCGTGGAGCCAGCAACGGCGGCAGTGATTGCAGGGAGGCTCGGAGGACAATCGGAGGGAGGCCTCGCCGTTCGTGTCGAACTGTGGGTGGATGGCCAAACTCATTTAGCGGGTGCGACCAACTTCTTTCTCCGTCCTTCCTTTTCTTCTTTTCTCTCTCTCTCTTTTTAAGTGTTTATTTATTTATTTTGAGAGAGAAGGAGAGAGAGAATCCCAACCAGGCTCCACGCTGTCAGCACAGAGTCCAGTGCGGGGCTCGAACTCATGAACAGTCAGATCATGACCGACCTGAGCCAAAACCAAGAGCCAGATGCCTAACCGACCGAGCCCCCCAGGAACCCCTCTCTCTGTCTTTTAATGAAGTAGACTGGATTAAAAAATAGCAGAGTGCTTTTCAGGTAGTAAGGAGAAGTCTCATTTTGTGAAATGTTTCTTTTAGTTACTTGGGTCAATCTGTGTGCGTGTGCGTGCCCTCTCACAGGGGCAAGCACATAATACTGGCTCAGGATGTAAAATGTAGCTCTTACTGGGGTTTGTGGGCAAAATGTTACAACGACACTGCTTTATGTGGCCTTCCCCAAGGAAGTGACATTTGAGCCGAATCTGAAGCTACCATGCAACAGGCATGTAGAAGAGGAAGAGGAGCCTGGCGGGGCCAGAGCAGATCTGCGCCCGGCCGGTTCCCCGGTGCTTGGCTCTTGGGCTGCACCGCACTGGGCCCTCGCAGGCTTCGGGACCGAACCTAACCGTGCTCCTGAGGATCAGTATCTTTCTGCTGCTGGCTCCCAGGCCGGCCCGGCACCCAGCAGGGGCCAAATCGGTGGCAGCGGGATGCTTGCTCTGCGCGGGGCTCGGGGCTCTGCCCCCACTGTGGCCTCGCCGGTGGCAGGAGCTCAGTGAACACCTGCAGCGGACTTTCGTCCGTCCCCCTCCCCATCCTAGGGGGCAGAATCCAACTTGCCCGGCCAGCCCAGGCTTAGGGCAAATGCGGGGGGCCGCGACTGTGGGCGGCGGCTCTCCGGAGGGAGGGGCCTTTCCCGCTGAGCTGAGATGTGGGCCCCCGTAGACCCCGCGGGATCTTGAGGCAGGCACCCCCCACCCCCAGGCGGACCTCGCCGGGCGGTGAGCTCATCGGGGGTGGGGGGTGGCGGCGTCGCCAGGCGGCCCAGGCGCTCGAGCTCGCGGCGCGCCCCCGCCCCCCCGGCTCCTGGGCGATTTTACCAATTAAGGCTTTCTCGCCGGGCCGGGCGCGGGGCGGGCGCGGGGCGGGCGCGGGGCGGGGGTGCGGCCAACAAGAAGGCGGGCAGCGGCGGCCCATTCGCGTGGAGGCGCGCGGCGCGCAGCGGACGCCAGCGGAACCCTGAGGCGCCCGGCGCGGGCGCGAAGGCGAACCCGGCGCCACCCCCGCAGTCCCGGGCCGCCCGCGGCGACAGCAGGTGAGGCCCCCGCGCGAGACGGTCACCGCGCAGTTCGCGGACCGGGAACCGGGGTGGCGAAGGAGGGCGGCGAGGTGCCAAGAACGCGGGCGCCGGCGCGCACCGCGCCCGGGCCGGGCGAAGCTGGGAGTGAACCTGGCAAAGCGGTGCCGAGGGGCCGCCCTCCCTAGTTTACCCGTGAATCTGTGCCGGTGCCCAGGAGTGTGGGAGTCCTGGCCCATAGGGGTCCCTCAGAGAGACGGTGTCTGAGCGTTTGGCAGGACACGGGCTAAGTGGGTGCCCATGAGCTAGCCACGGCATTACTGGGAAAGAAGGGCTCCCGAGAGCCAGGACATCGTATGGGCTGAATCTGAGTGGTCACCTGGAAGGACGCTTCGCAGCCAGTATGACCCCTGGGAGGGTCATAACGGGGTCGTCGCTGGCACCAGTCCTCAGGGCACCAGCTGCCTTGGGCACGGGGGAGCTGGTTCCGGGGCCGCTGCGCTCCGTGGGGGCTGGGGCAGGAGTGTGGCCAGACACAGGCGGCAGGGACTCCTCCTACGGGCCGGATTCCCCGGCTGGGCCCAATCCCAGATTGGCTCTGAGCTGGATGTTCACCGCCAGTCAGGATGTGAGCTGCAACATCCCCAGATTCCCGTGCCAGCTGGGTCCGGGAAAAGTAGGTGAAGTCCACTGGCAGGCCCACCTGCACGTGCTCCAGGCCACACGGTCAGGGTGGGAGCTCAGGAAATGAGTGTCCTCACCTGCCGCACCTTTCCAGCCCAAGTCTCTTCTCACCCTGCCGTCACGCAGCTTTCCGCACCAGGCGAAGCGCCCCTGTGGGAGGGCCTGGCCTGGGGTCTGAGGGCCGGGGGTGGGATGGGGGCGGGGTGTGTCTAACGTCCAAGAATCTACTCCAAATAAGGGAAAATATGAAAGAGTTGGATTTTGGCTTCCAAGGGCTGCACGATCTGGGGGCTTTGAGATGGGGCGCCATCTGGTGGTGATACTGCGTTTCCTGAGGACTAGAACCCTCTACACCCACCTCCCTTGTCTCCCCCAAATAGGGATAGCCTAGGGCTGGAAGCCTGGATACCCAGCTTTTGTCCCCCTTTCTGTTGGGGCTGACTACTGATCACTTATGCTGGCTTAGTTTGCCTGGTCTCTGAAGGTTACAGAATGAACACAGATGACCCAGTGGGATGGCACTTAGTGGAGAGAAAATCCATTTTTCCTGTCATTGTGTCCTTGGGAACTTGCTTTCCAGTGGGGCATGGGGACCGACCAGGACAAGTCTCACATCCTCCTGACGGTGCCTAGTAGGGAGGGGTCCATATGGGTTCCCTCTTTACAGCTCTCGCTGCCACTTCAGCCCAGGTCCCAGACACCATGGCATGGAGTTTTGTGCAAGCGTGTCTGAAAGTGGTCAGGAGAGGGAAGAGCACACGTGATGTGGGCCTCAGGCTGGAAAAGCCAACAGGGTGACAGGCAGCCCCACAGTGAGCATGCCAGAGGGCAGGGGAGATGCTCACCGGGACGGCAGCCCCACTGCGGGTAATGCAGACACCTGGGGCTACTTTGGAGTCAACCATATTTGGGCAGGACCTGCTGACCGACCCAGGGCCTCCTCCTACACTGGTCTTTAGGAGATAACTTAAATCCTGCTATTGTGCAGTTAAGTCTCACAAACACGAATGAAGGCAGAAGGAAGGGAACATGCTGCAGGGTGGAGGTGCACAGGACTGGGAGGAGCCCTGTAGGCTGGCTTCTCTAGACTGAGGAGGGTGCAAGCGGGGGTCCCCAGCAGGCCTCTTGCCCCTGTGCCTTTGCTGGTGTCTGTCTCCCCACAGCAGCCTCCCCACTGTCTCCAGAGTAATCTATCAGAAAATTGATCTTGAGTGAATAGCTCCCCATTGCCCTTGCAGCCCTCCGTGGTTCACCCACATCAGGACCCTGGATCCCTGTCTTTGGGGGCCCCCTCTGCGCTGCCACGGGGCCTGAAGCCCACCCAGACCCAAGTAGTCAGAGCCTGCCAAGCCTTCTTAGAACTCCGTGAGCAGGCCCTCTGGGTCTGGAAGGCACCCCGCCGCCCCCCCTCCGTCCCCTAACCGGCTGCCTCCTGGGGCCACCGAGAGCAGGCATTCCAACAGGGAGGAAACGCCCAGCGCCCCAGGTGGAAGGCACGGTGGGTCAGGCGTACACTCGCCGTCTGCGCGCTTCACTCGGCCCTCTGCCAGTGCCCATTGGCACGCCCAGTCCCTCGCAAGGCTGCTTGCTCCTGGAGTGCCGGCGGCCTCCTGGCCCAGTGCCCCATTTCCGCCCGAGTGGAGTGGGGAGGGAGGGACGCGGTGGGGACCGGCGGGACGGCGGGAGCAGGTGTGCAGGCCAGGACCGCGTAGAGGCGGCCGCTTCCCTTGCGGGGCACGGGCGTGAAGCGCTGGCAGCAGCGCCAGCCCTGGGACCCGCGGTCTCCAAGGGCTCGCTCTTAGGCTCGGGTCCCTTCCCGCTGCTGCAGCGGCGGCCGGGGAGCCCCTGGCGCAGGAGTCCCGGGTAGGGAGGGGGCCGGGGGGCTGCGGGGGCTAGCGGGGACGGGACGGAGCCCACGTGACTCCGGGAGCAGGAGCCACCCCACCCTACCCAACACCCCCCCCCCCGCAGGGGCCTTGGGGAAGGAAAGTCCCTTGTATGGCGTGCCCGCTGGCGGCCAAGTGGTACAGCGACAGACGCTGTTCACCCTTTCCTTGCTGCAGCGTTTCCTGCAGCGCTGGTGCGAGGCCACGAGGCGAGGGCGCGTCCTTGCCCCCTTCAGGGCCCAAAGACCCTCCCCGGAGCCTAGGTGTTGGGTCACAACTGACGGGACTGGGAGCTGAAGGGGGCATTCCGACGGGCGGGGCGGGGCGGGTGCGGCCCGAAGCCCCACCCCGGGGCCCCGCCCCTCCGTGGCTCCGCCTCCACGGAACCCGCCCCCGCCCGCATTTAAAGGGCTCGCTCTCTCCGCAGCACCATCTCCGCTGTCTGCCTCGCCCTGCGTGTGCCGAGGTGCCTGCGACTTTAATTAAAGGGCCGTCCCCTCGCCTAGGCTGCAGCACCGCCCCTCGGCTCCTCGCGCCTCAAAATGAGTAGCTCCCACTCCCGGGCGGGCCAGAGCGCGGCAGGCGCGGCTCCGGGCAGCGGTGCCGACACGCGGGACGCCGAGATGCCAGCCACCGAGAAGGACCTGGCGGAGGACGCGCCGTGGAAGAAGATCCAGCAGAACACGTTCACGCGCTGGTGCAACGAGCACCTCAAGTGCGTGAGCAAGCGCATCGCCAACCTGCAGACGGACCTGAGCGATGGGCTGCGGCTCATCGCACTGCTGGAGGTGCTCAGCCAGAAGAAGATGCACCGCAAGCACAACCAGAGGCCCACCTTCCGCCAGATGCAGCTGGAGAACGTGTCGGTGGCGCTCGAGTTCCTGGACCGCGAGAGCATCAAGCTCGTGTCCATCGGTGAGGGCGCGGGTCGCCCCTGTGGCACCGGGAGGTCGAGGGCGGGGGCTCCACGCGTCCTCCTCTCTCTCCCAGGCCAACCCCTCCCAGCCCCCGCCCCAAGCCACGGCGCTGCCCCCCGGCCGCCGGGCTCCAGCGCGCAGGCCTCGAGAACAAAGGCGCGCTGGCAGGCCGGCCGGGCATGCAGACCGCTACGCGCCCCCGCCCGCCGCACCCCGGCTGGCCCGCGCCCAGGCTGAGCTCACATCCTCCGCAGGCCGCGCCCCCGCCACTGAGCCCGCGGTGGGAGAGGGCCTGCGGAAGGCGGGCACTGGCCAGGCTCTGGCCCTGCGCCCAGTGCCCCATCCCTGAGGAGGGGGAGTCTCAGGCTCTCCACCGCCCCCCCTTCGGCAGTTTGGGAAGGGCCCTCTAGCCTTCAGGCGCTCCTGTAGTTCCTAAATAGGGTGTTGGGGTTTGTTGGTCCCATTGTCTAGGGCTCCTGGCTTCTTTTGGCCTTGGGAGATGGGTCCTTCCATTGGAGATGGCTCCAAACCCCCGGGTAGATCTCCCCTCGGCAAACTTGGGGCCACAGAGGACCATCGTCTAGCAAAAGGGCACCTGAGATGAGTCAGCCGGTGAACGGAGCTGGTTTGTAGTCTACTTAAACTCCAAGTTACCGTTGAGCTTGGGCCAAACTCTTGCTTCCATGTAGGACTTAATTTTCTGCATCTAGAATGCAAGAGTTGGTTGGGAGGTACTCCAGCGTGCACTGGGCTCACCGCCAACCTAGCGTCCGTGTCACTGGCCGGGTGAGGCTGGCATCGACCGGACCTACGGCGGCATCCCAGGTTCTTCTCAAGATGGGGGCCGCTCAGGGACGGGCACCAGAACTGGTGGCTGACTGGGGGGCAGCGTGTTGCAGGGAGATAAGGAAAGCTTTCTTTTCTTTACAATTCTTCTAGTTGTCCCTATGGCCAGGGTCCTTGCTGAGCCTCAGTCTGAGGAACGGAGACTCAGGTGCCCCCAACCACTCAGAGGGCAGGTCTCCAGGGCCCCACCTCTTTCTTTGGAATGCCAGTCGAGGATGAGGCCCACCCCTCAGTCCCAGCCTCAGTCTAGCCAAGCTGAGTCATCTCTGAGCCTTGGGGGGGGGGGCAACCGGATGTGGGGAGGCAGGCCACACCCCAGCTGTCTGGGGGGGGTCTCCTCCTCCCTCCTCCCTTCTTCTCCTCCTCTTGTGAGCTGGCTGGAGCAGGCCTAGTTCCCAGAGCTTTGCCATATAAGGCAAAAAAATGTTGGAAAGCAGCAGTGATTAGGGGAGGGAGGGGGCAGGCTAGCCCGGGGGCTGGGGAAAGGGGGTGGGATGGGGCGGGGCCATCCAACCAGGCTGTCTCCCAGCCCCAGGCCCTGGTTCTTCCCTCCCTCTTTTGTAAAGGGGATGAGGAAGGCTTAGGCCAGCCTCCTATTGACCAAGGGGAGTGCCCACCCCAACCCGCGAAGGCTGATGAGCTTGGCCTTGTGTGTCCCCTCTAAGTCACAGCAGGACTTGAGGTGGGGGCCTTGTGGGAAGCCCTGGCTAGCCTTGCGCCCTTGGTCTTCTCTCAACCTTCCATTCACCCCTAGCCTGGAGCCCCTCCTCCACCACGTCCACTTGCTGTTTGGGGACGGAACAAGGCAGGGGTGCAGAATTAGGACGCCTCAGTCTGGGAGCAGGGAGGCTGCTTCGCTTTGCGCGGCTCAGCCAGTCCTCGAGGCCCTGCCCGCTGGATTCACAGGCTGCCTGCCACTGATGGCCCTTTTCGTGGTGTCCATCCCTTTCTTCCCACCCTCCAGTTGACTCATCAGACAAATATTTTCTCTTGATTTCGATGGGGGTGCAGGACTCCAGTGGCTCTCAGGGAGTCCTCCCCTTTTCAGGGCCCCACCCCTTAGGAAGCTGAGACTCAGAAGTGCCTTGGGTGGGGCCCAGAGCCTGGAGGGGTTGCTATGGTGATGGGGTGCCGGGTGCCCGCCCTAACCACTTCCCCTGTGGTGAGTTTGGCAGCCACCCGCCTGAGGCCCAGGGCCCCGTTAGGTGGCGAGGAGGGCAGGCGGCCTCCGGCGAGCTCTGCTGAGGCAGCAAGAGTCAGGGACCCCACCCATGGCTTCTGCCACCCCAGCCCCCAAGCTGGGCCCTGGCTGCCCCACCCAGGCTCGTTAGCTCTGCCCTTCCTCTCCTAGGGCTGGGTGAAGGGGGTCCCTGGCATGTGTCCTGGCCATCATGCTGGGGGGCAGGCCATCTCTGCTGGGTCCCGGTGACTCAGGGCCATGCAACCCAAGCACTGGATTTAGTGTCCTCTGCGCTCCCTCCCCGGGCTTGCTCCCAGTTTGGGTCTGTGGGGTGGGGGGGGGCACTGAGGAGGAAGTGGGGGTAGGGCACACATCCTCCACACAAAGGGTCCTTGCCCAACGCCTCCACTTCCCCTGTCCCGCGTGGCCCTTGGCCCACCCGACCATCCTGAGGTAACAGTTTTCTTTCCCAACCGTCCCTCTGGCCAGCTTTCCTCTTCCTCAGCCTCAGTCCCAGCCCCCAGCCCCTGCCAGGGTCAGCTCAGAGGGGTCTCTCGCATCTAGGCCCACTGGGGCCCTGCTGCTCTGCCTGCCCAAGTCCTTGGAGACTCTGGAGGCGGGCGGCTGCAAAACACCTTCAGAAGGGCTCTTCCGGAGGCCTCCCCGGGCCCTGTCTGCAGCCCGGAGTCTGTCGTCCGTCTTTCCTCTGGGCCCCCCACGCCCAAAGGGCTTCCAGCAACACCCTTCATTACACTGTATGTGCACCACGTGTCAGCGGGTGTCTCCCCATCCCCAGAAGTCTCACTCGTCTCCTTTACCCCGCACGGGGAACCCGGGCAGAGAGGGCACGACCCACATCCCACGTCCTTGGGGAGCCTCTCCTTCCCCCCACGCCCCATGCTGCCCATGAGCGCCCGGTGCCCGTGTGCTCGCGCACAGGGACGCGCGAGCTCGGCGCCTGCCTGCTCAGTGCCGCCACTCGCCTTCCTCACAGACAGCAAGGCCATCGTGGACGGGAACCTGAAGCTGATCCTGGGCCTCATCTGGACCCTGATCCTGCACTACTCCATCTCCATGCCCATGTGGGATGAGGAGGAGGACGAGGAAGCCAAGAAGCAGACGCCCAAGCAGCGGCTCCTGGGCTGGATTCAGAATAAGCTGCCGCAGCTGCCCATCACCAACTTTAGCCGGGACTGGCAGAGCGGCAGGGCCCTCGGTGCCCTTGTCGATAGCTGTGCCCCAGGTGAGGGGTGAGGGGGTGCAGGGCAGGGGGCTGAGGTGGAGGGGATGGCCCTCGTGGGGGGTCCCGCGGGCTCCTCCCCTCCCCTCCCAGCCTTCCTTGCACCGCAGGTCTGTGTCCTGACTGGGACTCCTGGGATGCCAGCAAGCCCGTGAACAACGCGAGGGAAGCCATGCAGCAGGCCGACGACTGGCTGGGCATTCCTCAGGTACGCCCCCGCCCGGCCGTGCGGGGGCCGTCCGGGGGGCTGCGGGCCCAGCGGGCAGATGTGTCGCGTCCTGGGGACCTGAGGCTTGGGAGGGTCAAACGGCCTCTGTTTTCTGTCCGTGGTAGGTGATCACGCCCGAGGAGATCGTGGACCCCAATGTAGACGAGCACTCCGTCATGACCTACCTGTCCCAGTTCCCCAAGGCCAAGCTGAAGCCAGGGGCCCCCCTGCGGCCCAAACTAAACCCAAAGAAAGCCCGAGCCTATGGGCCAGGTGAGGAAGTGGGGCCAGGGATGCTCCGAGCGCCTGCCTCATTCCGGCAGGATTTGGAGGTCTTGGGGACTCTTCGGTTACGTAGGGGCTAGGTTCCCAAAGGCCCCCTCAGAATCCAAGAAGTGGGCCAGGGGTGGTCAAGACCGGCCACTTGCCAAAAGTTCTCGAGTCACCAGCGCAAGGTGGAGCGAGTTCGGGAAGGAGGACCCAGCCGCTTTGCTGTAAACAGAGACAACCCAGCCAGGGTGAAACTCAGAAACTAGGGCCCAGGCAAACCTGAGTGAGGGTATGAGAAAACAGACCCAGGCCTGGCCCACGGCAGGAATGCAGCTGGGTCACAAGGGCGGGCTGCGTGCTGGGCCAGGGTCACGTGGACTCGATCCACCCAGTTCAGAGCCTGCCCGATGGGGGAATGGCAGGGAGAGATGCTGGGGCGAGGTGGCGGCCCTGACGGCCGGCTCCTGGCTCCCTCGCCCTGCCCGGCAGGCATCGAGCCCACGGGCAACATGGTGAAGAAGCGGGCAGAATTCACGGTGGAGACCAGAAGCGCCGGCCAGGGAGAGGTGCTGGTGTATGTGGAGGACCCAGCCGGCCACCAGGAGGAGGTAGCGGTCCCGGCGGGTGGTGGGTGGGCTCGGCAGTGCCCCCGTTCCGAGCAGGGCTCACGTGCTCCTTCCCGCCACAGGCAAAGGTGACGGCCAATAATGACAAGAACCGTACCTTCTCTGTCTGGTACGTCCCTGAGGTGACCGGGACTCACAAGGTGAGCCCTCAGCCCCAGGGGAGGCTGGGGGTGGAGGCAGCGGCCGTAAGGCCCAGACCTCACCCTCACAGCCTGCCCCTCCTGGGGACAGGTCACTGTGCTCTTTGCCGGCCAGCATATTGCCAAGAGTCCTTTTGAGGTGTATGTGGACAAGTCCCAGGGCGATGCCAGCAAAGTGACCGCTCAGGGCCCCGGCCTGGAGCCCAGTGGCAACATTGCCAACAAGACCACCTACTTTGAGATCTTCACGGCAGGTGAGAGGGTGTCGCCGAGGCTGGCAGGTCTGGGGGGTGGGGAGCCGCCGGGGTCCGGGAACAGCCCACAAGCTGAGCCAGTGCCTTGTGGTAGGAGCTGGCACGGGTGAGGTGGACGTCGTGATCCAGGACCCCACAGGACAGAAGGGCGCTGTGGAGCCTCAGCTGGAGGCGCGGGGTGACAGCACATACCGCTGCAGCTACCAGCCCACCATGGAGGGCGTCCACACAGTGCACGTCACCTTCGCTGGCGTGCCGATCCCTCGCAGCCCCTACACTGTCACTGTTGGCCAAGGTAGGCCGGTCCCAGCTGCCCCCCCTCCCCGAGAGGGGCGCTGTAGACTGGGCCTCCCTCAGGAGAGGGTAGCTAGGGCGAGTCTCCCTGCTCTCTGTCCTCCCCTGCTGGGGCCCTTCCTCCTCCTTCTCCGTCTCTCTCTCCACGCTTTCACCTTCAGAAGAGCTCGCTCCAGCTGTTTAGAAACCTGCTGCTCTCTGCTCTGCTCACAGGGTCAACGGTACTTGGATCTGTCTTCCTCTGGGAAGGGGTGGGCTGGGCGGGGGGGGGGGGAGGGGGGCTGGTGTGGAGGAGCTGGGAGGAGGCCTGGCCTACAGGTCTGGGGTCACGGTCCCTTCCAGGTCTTTCTTGCATGTCCCTCACCATCCCGTGGGACCAAGTTCTGAGGGACCCTCAGATTCTGATGGCCCAGCCCTGCGGGAGGGAAGGGTGGGGTCACCCATGGCCAGCTCCCAGTGGCTTAGCCGGCCCTGTACCCACAGCCTGTAACCCGGGTGCCTGCCGCGCCGTCGGCCGGGGCCTGCAGCCCAAGGGTGTGCGGGTGAAAGAGACTGCGGACTTCAAGGTGTACACGAAGGGCGCGGGCAGTGGGGAGCTGAAGGTCGCCGTGAAGGGTCCCAGTAAGTTGGGCCGCGGTTGGGATGGGCAGCGGCAGACCCCGGGGCTGCTGCTGGCCAGGCCTGAGGCCCTCCCTTGTCTTGGGCAGAGGGCGAGGAGCGCGTGAAGCAGAAGGACCTGGGGGACGGCGTTTATGGCTTCGAGTATTACCCCATGGTCCCCGGCACCTACACTGTCACCATCACATGGGGCGGCCAGAACATTGGGCGCAGGTGAGGCCCCGGGTGTAGCTCTCAGAGCCCAGGCAGCACAGTTTTTCCCCTGCTGGCGCCTCAGCGCTGCCCTGCGTGGCTCTCTTTTCACAGTCCCTTTGAGGTGAAGGTGGGCACCGAGTGTGGCAATCAGAAGGTGCGGGCCTGGGGCCCCGGGCTGGAAGGCGGTGTTGTTGGCAAGTCTGCAGACTTCGTGGTGGAGGCCATCGGGGATGATGTAGGCACCTTGGGTAAGTTCGAGGCTGTGATGCGGGCGCCTCGGGGCGGAGGGTGGTGAGGCTACCCCAGCGGGGGGCGCCAGGGTGCTGACGGGACTGGCGGCTGTTCTCAGGCTTCTCGGTGGAGGGCCCATCGCAGGCCAAGATCGAATGTGACGACAAGGGCGACGGCTCCTGTGATGTACGCTACTGGCCCCAGGAGGCGGGCGAGTATGCCGTGCACGTGCTGTGCAACAGCGAGGACATCCGCCTCAGCCCCTTCATGGCCGACATCCGCGAGGCGCCCCAGGACTTCCATCCAGATAGGGTAAAGGGCCCGGGCCGCGGCTCCCTTCTGCCTCTGCTTGGGGTCTCGGGAGGCGTGGCTGGGCTGGTATCCCCAGGGGCGTGTTCCCACCACTCTGGGTCCTTGGTGGCCTGAGACCTGGGTGGCCTCTCACCAGGTGAAGGCACGTGGGCCCGGGCTGGAGAAGACGGGTGTGGCTGTCAATAAGCCGGCCGAGTTCACGGTGGACGCCAAGCACGGCGGGAAGGCGCCTCTCCGGATCCAAGTCCAGGTGGGCTGTCCCCCTGTGGCGGGGGTGGGGTGAGGTCGCCAGGTGCCCGGGCTGATCAGCAGGCTGCTCGTTCCTGCCCCGCCTTCCAGGACAACGAGGGATGCCCCGTGGAGGCGTCGGTCAAGGACAACGGCAACGGCACTTACAGCTGCTCCTACGTGCCCAGGAAGCCTGTGAAGCACACGGCCGTGGTGTCCTGGGGAGGCGTGAACGTCCCCAACAGCCCCTTCCGGGTGAGCCGGCCTTCCCGGGGCCTCAAGCGGGCCTGCGGCCCATCTCCCCAGGGCACCCGCTTTGTTTCTGTCCACCTCGCTCAGATGAGAGCCGGGCGGTTCACCCGTTTCCAGTGTGCAACTTGGTGGTTTTGTGTACATCCAGAGTTAGGCAGCTGTGGTTACAATCAAAGCTTAGCACATCTTCATCACCCCCAAAAAGAAAGCCCTCTACCCTCCAACTCTCCCTCCCTCCAGCCCTAAACAACCACTAATCTTCCTGGCTGTGTGGCTTTGGCCGCCCCAGACATTCGCTATAGACGCAGCCATCCGGTATGTGGTCTTGTGTACCTGGCTGCTTTCGCTCGGCATCATGCTTTCATTACGGTTCGCCCACATCCTGGTGTGAGTCAGCACCTGGCCCCTCTTTAGGGCGCGATAACATTCTAGTGTGCGGCAGGACCACGTGTTACCGACCTCCGCGTCCATGGACGTTTGGGGGTTCTTTGCCTTTCGGCTGTCGAGAATAGTGACACTGTGAACATTGCGTGCTCGAGCGTTTTTGGGGATGAGTGATCTCCTTCCTCCTGATACATGGACACTGAAGGTGGCATTGTGGCATCAGATGGTCTTTTTATGCTCACTTGCTCGAGGAACCACTGAACTACTTCCTGAGGTGGTTGCACCATTCTGTGTGCCTGTCAGCAGTGAGTGAAAAAGTCCCGCGTCTCCCCCAGGCCGGTCATGCCATTGCACTTGCCCCTGTGCCCTGCAGGTGAACGTGGGAGCCGGTAGCCACCCAAATAAGGTCAAGGTGTATGGGCCAGGAGTAGCCAAGACAGGGCTCAAGGCTCATGAGCCAACGTACTTCACTGTGGATTGCACGGAGGCCGGCCAGGGTAAGGCCCTGCCCCAAGTGGGTGGGCGCAGGGGTGAGGTGCCCCTACACGTGATCCCAGCCTCTGTTCCCACCACCACTGCAGGCGATGTCAGCATCGGCATCAAGTGTGCTCCTGGAGTGGTGGGCCCCACTGAGGCCGACATTGACTTTGACATCATCCGTAACGACAATGACACGTTCACAGTGAAGTACACACCCCGCGGGGCCGGTAGCTATACCATCATGGTCCTCTTTGCTGACCAGGTGGGTGCTGCTCCTCCCAACCCCTAACACTGCTCGCCGAGTGCTGGGGTGCTACTCTCCTCTGAGCCTGTCTCCTCTCACCCCATGCAGGCCACACCCACCAGCCCCATCCGGGTCAAGGTGGAGCCCTCCCACGATGCCAGCAAGGTGAAGGCTGAGGGCCCTGGCCTCAGTCGCACTGGTGAGGATGAGCAGCACCCTGCGGGGAAGCTGGGGGCCCACAAGGAGGCTTGGAGCCAGGGGCCCCTACATGGCCACCATGTTTCCTCAGGTGTCGAGCTTGGCAAACCCACCCACTTCACGGTCAATGCCAAAGCTGCCGGCAAAGGCAAGCTGGACGTCCAGTTCTCAGGACTGGCCAAGGGGGACGCGGTGCGTGATGTGGACGTGATCGACCACCATGACAACACCTACACGGTCAAGTACACTCCCGTGCAGCAGGTAGCTACCGCGACTTCCCAATAGCCGCACTCCTCAACTGCACCTACCGAGCCTGTGGGCCTCCTCGCGTGGTGGGCTAGGTGGGCTGCCCCAGAGGGCTTCCTACCCACTCTTGATGCCCACCTGGGAGAGAGCCAGCGTGGAAGGCTGGCGGCGCGTGAGCAAAGCCAGTGTTTCTCTCACTTAGGCTCCCTCCGTGCCCAAGTGGGGAAGGCACAGGCCTGGGAGACCAAGGTCCTGACTCCTCGCTCTGCCTCTCCGCACCCTTTCCAGGGTCCAGTCGGCGTCAATGTCACTTACGGAGGGGATCCCATCCCCAAGAGCCCCTTCTCGGTGGGAGTGTCTCCAAGCCTAGACCTCAGCAAGATCAAGGTGTCTGGCCTGGGAGAAAGTAAGTAGTTGGGGCCCTGTCACAGTTGCCGAGGGTACCCAGGGGCCACGTGGGCTGGATGCCACAGTTCTCTCCCTCCTTTGGTCATCTCAACAGAGGTGGACGTTGGCAAAGATCAGGAGTTCACAGTCAAATCGAAGGGCGCCGGTGGCCAAGGCAAAGTGGCATCCAAGATCACAGGCCCCTCGGGCACAGTAGTGCCCTGCAAGGTGGAGCCGGGCCTGGGGGCTGACAACAGTGTGGTGCGCTTCGTGCCCCGAGAGGAGGGGCCCTATGAGGTCGAGGTGACTTATGACGGTGTGCCTGTGCCCGGCAGCCCCTTTCCTCTGGAAGCCCTGCCTCCCACCAAGCCGAGCAAGGTAATTGGGGTGTGGGGGCCCACCCCATCTTCTCCAGGCTCACCCTCTCCCTTCCCCATTTTTGTCCTTACGACCAGTGGCGCTGCCTAGGCCCGCTGGTGCCCCAGCTGGTGGGGGAGGGTAGCCAGAATGAGCGAAGGCAGACATAAGGTCAGGCTGGGGGTCTCGGGCCAAAGGTCAGGGAGGCGGTATGGGTTCGGCTCCTGACCTGCCCCTCTTCCCTCAGGTGAAGGCGTTTGGGCCAGGCCTGCAGGGGGGCAGCGCAGGCTCCCCTGCCCGCTTCACTATCGACACCAAGGGCGCTGGCATGGGCGGCCTGGGCCTGACGGTGGAGGGCCCCTGCGAGGCCCAGCTCGAGTGCCTGGACAACGGGGATGGCACATGCTCCGTGTCCTACGTGCCCATTGAACCCGGGGACTACAACATCAACATCCTCTTTGCTGACACCCACATCCCTGGCTCCCCCTTCAAGGCTCACGTGGTTCCCTGCTTTGACGCGTCCAAAGTCAAATGCTCAGGACCCGGGTTGGAACGGGCCACCGCTGGCGAGGCGGGCCAGTTCCACGTAGACTGCTCGAGTGCGGGCAGCGCAGAGCTGACCATCGAAATCCGCTCTGAGGCAGGGCTGCCCGCCGAGGTGCACATCCAGGACCACGGCGACGGCACCCACACCATCACCTACATCCCGCTCTGCCCCGGGGCCTACACCGTCACTATCAAGTATGGCGGCCAGCCGGTGCCCAACTTCCCCAGCAAGCTGCAGGTGGAGCCCGCGGTGGACACTTCAGGCGTCCAGTGCTACGGGCCTGGGATCGAGGGCCAAGGTGAGGCCCTGCCGTGGATCATGGGGGCAGGGGGAAGCCGATATCCCTAGGGTCCCTGGAGCCCCACGCCTCCTCCCCATGCCTGCCCCTGCAGGTGTCTTCCGAGAGGCTACCACCGAGTTCAGCGTGGATGCCCGGGCTCTGACACAGACCGGAGGTCCACACGTCAAGGCTCGTGTGGCCAACCCCTCGGGCAACCTGACCGAGACCTACGTGCAGGACTGTGGTGACGGCACGTACAAAGTAGAGTATACGCCTTATGAGGAGGGTACGTGCCGGGGCTCCCAGGGGACGGGGGCTCAGAGATCTGTCAGCCCGGGCTCCTCCTGACCCAGCCTGCCCTCCTCCAGGACTCCATTCTGTGGACGTGACCTACGATGGCAGCCCCGTGCCCAGCAGCCCCTTCCAGGTGCCTGTGACCGAGGGCTGTGACCCTTCTCGGGTGCGTGTCCATGGGCCAGGTATCCAAAGCGGCACAACCAACAAACCCAACAAGTTCACCGTGGAGACTAGGTGAGCAAGCTCCCGGGAGGGCTGGGGCTGTGATGGGCTCCAGGACCCCAGGAAATAACTGGGCTATCCGTTTGGACCAGGGGAGCCGGCACTGGCGGCCTGGGCCTGGCTGTAGAGGGCCCCTCCGAGGCCAAGATGTCTTGCATGGACAACAAGGATGGCAGCTGTTCGGTCGAATACATCCCCTACGAGGCTGGCACCTACAGCCTTAACGTCACATATGGTGGCCACCAAGTACCAGGTGAGCAGGCAAGTTAGCTAGGGCTGCGCTGGGACTGCTCGCTGGCCCTCGCCTCTCTCACACAGCTTTCCTCCTTCCTCACTCCCCAGGCAGTCCCTTCAAGGTCCCCGTGCATGACGTGACGGACGCATCCAAGGTCAAGTGCTCCGGGCCTGGCCTGAGCCCTGGCATGGTCCGCGCTAACCTCCCTCAGTCCTTCCAGGTAGACACGAGCAAGGCCGGTGTGGCCCCACTGCAGGTCAAAGTGCAGGGACCCAAAGGTGAGTGTTCTTACGTCTGGGGGTGAGTGGGGAGGGAGACCAGAGGCCCAGCACTCGGAAGCGGGTGTGCGGTCGGTATGCGAGTAGTTCGTGGCGGAGCCTCACGTGACCGTGAAGCCAGTGCCCTGGGGAGAGGACCAGAGGGACGTCCGACAGACAGGACTTGGCCACTGAGCAGATGTGGCAGGAGGGAGGGTGAGCAGGGGTCCAAGATGGCACGCAGATCAGTGTCTGGCATCTCAGGGGCTCAGGGCCGTTCCTACGGATGGGCACGTGGGGACAAAGCCAGGCCTAGGCCTGGGGTGGGGGCTGAGTGCACAGCCAAGCCCGGGTGTGGCAGGGCTGGGAACCCAGGAGACGGGCTGAGTCTCTCTCTGGGCCTGGAACCAGGCCTGGTGGAGCCTGTGGACGTCGTGGACAACGCTGACGGCACCCAGACTGTAAACTACGTGCCCAGCCGGGAGGGGCCCTACAGCATCTCCGTGATGTATGGGGAGGAGGAAGTGCCCCGCAGGTAAGAGGCGGGGCCTGCTGCTCGTGGGAAGGTGCCCGGGCTGAGCGCCGAGAGCCCTCCCGACCGTTCATAACACCCTGGCCCGACAGCCCCTTCAAGGTCAAGGTGCTGCCTACACATGATGCCAGCAAAGTGAAGGCCAGCGGCCCCGGGCTCAATACGACGGGCGTGCCTGCCAGCCTTCCTGTGGAGTTCACCATCGATGCGAAGGATGCAGGAGAGGGCCTGCTGGCTGTCCAGATCACGGTGAGCTGGCCGCCTGGGGGGCTGCCCGGCCCGGCTGGATTACAGCTCTGCGCACGGTCCCGGCTAAGGAGGAGGAGGGCGAGGCCAGAGGGCCATGCAGCGTAGGGCGGGTAACTAGGGTAGGTGGACCAGTCCGGGTCTACAGTCTCTCTTGGAGTCATGCCAGCAAGGCCGGGTCCCCTGCCTCGAGGATGGCAGTGGCGGGCGCAGGCTTCCCCGGGCACACGCTTGCTTGCTGCCGACTTCGAGCACATGAGCAGAGCCCACAGTGCCTCGGCTTGCCCACCCGTGACGTTCTCGTGGGTCAGGAATAAATATAGAACTTGAGAGCTTCCGGGGACAGGCCCTGGGGTGGAGGATGGGGCTAAAACAGGATGGGCACCAAGCTCCCTGCCATACATGTTGTCATCAGGGGGTGCGCTGCGCGTCTGGGATGTCCCTTGTGTGCCTCGGCCGCGCCAAAGTAAAGGGCAGTGCCGGGGGCGGGCAGTTGTTCAGGGCCATGGCGGTCGAGTGATTCAGAGGCTGTCCCTCCAGCAGCCGGACTTGATCCTGCTCCTTTGAGAGGGTCCGAGGTAATCCTGGGCCCAGCTGGGCTCGGGCCAACCACCTGCCCTGTGCTCTGCCGCACAGGACCCCGAGGGCAAGCCCAAGAAGACGCATATCCATGACAACCAGGACGGCACGTACACCGTGGCCTATGTGCCGGATGTGGCCGGCCGCTACACCATCCTGATCAAGTATGGCGGTGATGAGATCCCCTTCTCCCCGTATCGCGTCCGGGCTGTGCCCACCGGAGATGCCAGCAAGTGCACGGTCACAGGTGAGCCAGCCCGCCGGCGGCCGCGACGCTCGGCACGGGGCTTGGGTGTGCCTGTGTGCAAGGGCTCGCTGCTTGGGGCGGCGTGTGGGAGTGGGGGCCGCCCCCTTGAGTGACTCCTCTGACCTTTCTCCTTGCTCTCTGCCCTCTCACCTCAGTGTCAATCGGAGGTCACGGGCTAGGTAAGCTGCTTGCTGGGGCCGCTCCTGGTGCCCCTCCTGCCCAGAGGGCAGCTTCCTTTCCTCTTCCGTGCTGATTCCCAGGGCAGTTCCAGCTGCAGCTCTTGGCAGGGACAGAGGGGGAGCTGGAGGGTTAGCGTCCAGGGAGGCCTCCAGAGCAGAGCACGAGCGCTCTGGCCCTCCCTCTCTCTGGGCCTCCGTTTCCCCATCTGAGATGTCGGGTTGCAGCTGAGAGCTTTGGGGTGAGGTGCATCCTGAGAGGCACCCCACTGGGGGCTCTGGGGTCTGGGGATCACGGCACCCTGGGGAAGCCCCCGGGGGGGGGTGCGGGCAGCAGGCCCTTCCTTCTCACTTCCTCCTTCTGTGTCAAGGGCTCCTGCGTGGGCTAAGGGGACAAGGGGTCTCCCCTTACCAGTGGGAGTCCCCGGCCCTGGCCGGATCCACAGACCCCCATCCCCCTCTCCCGGGGGCCTCCGTGTCCCGGGCCGGGGGAGGTCCAGATTGCATGAGTGGGTGGGACGGGCTGGTAGTGCAACAGCAGCAGCGTCTACTGCTTGGGCGAGTAGCACGGCCGGGCCCAGCCCAGCCTCGGAGCCCCAAAGTGCACTTGGTGGCCTGCCTGCCCTCCCCACCTCCCTCCCTCCCCTTACCTCCCCCCAGCAGTGACGTTATTCAGATAGTGCCCAGCGAGGCAGAGAGATTCTTCTGCCTGGGCATGGGAGGGGAGCTCTAGCGCCAGCCAGGGACCCCAGGGACGCCAGTGAGAGGTGCCAGTTACCCGGGAGCCTCCAGCTGCTCCTGGCCTGGAGCTTGGGGAAGGCGGGCGGGACGAGACTCAGAGGGTGGCTAGGGACGGGGCGGGGGGCAAGGGCTCAGTGGCTTGGTAGGTAGAATAGTCTCCAGGATCTGAGGTGACAGGCATGTGTGTCTAGGGCCAGGAAACAGGGCCTTGGGGACAGGGCCGGGGCCAAGACTTGGCTGAGGGAGTGGTTTCAGTTTACCTTGCCACTGCGTGCAGAGTGGAGGCAGAGAGCCCAGTAGGGGAGCCAAAGTCACTTCTGGATGGGTCAGAGTGGTGGCCTGGGCCAGGTTGGTGGTGACGCGGCTTAAGCGGGGAGAGGACGCGGGAAGTGTAGCTAGAGGACGGAGCAGCCGAGACCTGCGGACGGGCTAGGCGCTGAGCGGGGCGGGTGGGGGATCGGAGTGAGCCGTGGGTCGGGACCGAGGCCACCAGCTAGAAGGTGGTCCAGATTACGAGCTTCGGAGAGTGGGTGTGGGTGTGAGGTGAGGCCTTCCCAGGGCGGGACGGGCAGCAGGCGGCCGAGTCTAGGGCGCGAGAGAGCCGTGGAAGGCCACCATGGAGCCTGGCACGGCGGGAGCCCGCACCCAGTAGGGAAGCTCAGGGGCAGGCTGGCCAGGGGGACCCCTTCAACTTCGCCCTCGAGTGGGTCCAGTGCTCCTGACTGCTTCCCCGCAGGGGCTGGGCTGCAGGAAGCACCCTCACCGCCAGCCCTTGCGGCCCACGGCCCCCTACCCCAGGCCTTTGCGGCTGAGCCCAGATCATAACGTCACTGTCCCTCCCGTCTCCTCGGGCACTCTGGGGCCCTAGAGGCTGCTCAGCTGCTCTGCCCTTGCAACCTAGCGGCGGTGGCTGCGGCTTGGGCCTCCTGCCCCCCCACCCCACCCCGAGCCGCCACTGCCTGCTGTGCCGTGCTGCTCCCCGCGCCCCCTCTCCCCGGGTGCTGCCACTGCCTGCCGTGCTGTGCCGCTTGGGGGCCAACCCTGCTTCTCCCCGCTTCCCCGCTCCCGGCTCCCTGCCTGTGCTGGGCCGCACTGGCCACCCCTCACCACAAGCCTCTGGTCGGGCGAGTGTTCTCAGTTGTCAGGAAACCCCGGTTTCACCTTCAGGCCTGGGGGGTGGGAGGCGAGAGTCACACGCCCCCACGCTGCAGCAGGACCCTGCCTCACCGCATCTGCACACAGCGCTGGGATCCAGCCAGGGCCAGGCTGCGGGGAACGAAGGCGGCCGTGGGCCCAGCCGGGGTACTGGTGTCGGTCCACTGCACTGGCTGAGGCCAAGTTGGCGGGGGAGGTGGCAGCAAACACTTGTGCCCCGATGGCGGTGGTGGCCTCCTGGGTCTCCAGGCCCTTCCTTTCTCCCAGACACCTGTGTGCCACCCATCAGGCCTTTCCTACGTGGGGCTATACCAAAGACAGGATTCCTGGGCTTGAGGCGGCTCGGGGAAACCTTCCTGCCTTCTGAGAAAGCACTCACCGTCCCAGCTTGGGGGGGATGGGGGCGGGAGGCCTGGCTGCGCTTGGTGGTGGCAATAAGAGGCCCGGGCGGGTGGCAGGCAGATGGGAGCGGCTCAAGCGCCAAGCTCACGCGCTGGACCCCCTCTGGGGACCCGCCCCGCCCCACCAGGTGCTGGCATCGGCCCCACCATCCAGATCGGGGAGGAGACGGTGATCACCGTTGACGCTAAGGCGGCGGGCAAAGGCAAGGTGACCTGCACTGTGTGCACGCCCGACGGCTCGGAGGTGGACGTGGACGTGGTAGAGAACGAGGACGGCACCTTTGACATCTTCTACACGGCCCCCCAGCCGGGCAAATATGTCATCTGCGTGCGCTTCGGTGGCGAGCACGTGCCCAACAGCCCTTTCCAAGTGACGGTCAGGAGGGGCCGGGGTTGAGGGGTCTGGGCGGAGCCTGGCCCATCCTTCCCCCTGGGCCATCTCTATGACAGTAGACTCACCAGCTCTTCCTGCTCCGCAGGCTCTAGCTGGGGACCAGCCCGCGGCACAGCCCCCACTTCGGCCTCAGCAGCTGGCCCCGCAGTACACCTACGCCCAGGGTGGCCAGCAGACCTGGGTATGACCTCGTGTGCCTCATTCTGGCTCTCTTGGCCCTCGGGGACACTCGGGGCTGGCCAGCTGGGTATCCCGTGAGGCCCCATCTTGCCACGTGTGAGGAGGGACCTCCAGCTCCTTTCCCTGGGACTTCCCCGCCCCCCCCATCCTACAACCCCCTCACTCGGGCCCTCTGTCTCCACTACAGGCCCCAGAGAGACCCCTGCTGGGTGTCAACGGGCTGGATGTGACCAGCCTGAGGCCCTTCGACCTCGTCATCCCCTTCACCATCAAGAAAGGCGAGATCACTGGTGAGTGGAAGCAGGAAGGAGCTCGGGAGCCACGGAGGCGAGGGTTTGCCAGCGGGTGCTCTGACCCCGGCCCCGCTGCCTTGCAGGGGAGGTGCGGATGCCCTCGGGCAAGGTGGCGCAGCCAGCCATCACCGACAACAAGGACGGCACCGTGACCGTCCGCTACGCGCCCAGCGAAGCAGGCCTGCACGAGATGGACATCCGCTACGACAACATGCACATCCCAGGTACGCCCCCACAGCGCGCCGCCACCGCCCGGGGGGGGGGGCCTGGGGAGGCGGCACGGAGCCCCATTCCACACAGCCCCTTTTCCCGCCTCAGGAAGCCCCCTGCAGTTTTACGTGGATTATGTCAACTGCGGCCACGTCACTGCCTACGGACCCGGCCTCAGCCACGGAGTGGTGAACAAGCCCGCGGTCTTCACCGTTAATACCAAGGATGCAGGAGAGGGTGAGCACCGCTTCTGATCCCAGCGTCGCTGCGTGCCGTGGGACACCGCCATCCGGCAGAGACGCTCCCTGAGTGGGGCTCCGCACCTGCCACCCCAGCCTCTGCTCACCTGTCCGGGCTCTTCACCGTCAGTGCAGGGTCTCTGGGCGTGGTTCCCATCCTCACCCGTGACTCTCTGTAGGGGGCCTGTCCCTGGCCATCGAGGGCCCGTCCAAAGCAGAGATCAGCTGCACCGACAACCAGGATGGGACCTGCAGTGTCTCCTATCTTCCCGTGCTGCCCGGAGACTACAGCATCCTGGTCAAGTACAACGAGCAGCACATCCCAGGCAGCCCCTTCACCGCCAGGGTCACAGGTAGGTGGCACTGGGAGCGGTGACAAAAGCCGGCAGACGGCTGGGTGGGCGCTGTCTCCCTCCACACCTGGACACGCAGTGACCGTCCCCTGGCAGGTGATGACTCGATGCGCATGTCCCACCTGAAGGTGGGTTCCGCTGCTGACATCCCCATCAATATCTCCGAGACGGACCTCAGCCTGCTGACAGCCACTGTAGTGCCACCCTCGGGCCGGGAGGAGCCCTGTCTCCTGAAGCGGCTTCGCAATGGCCACGTGGGTGAGAGATGGAGGGGCAGGGCCTCCTGGGAAGGGGGAGGCTGCGAGGGGAGGCCCGTCGTCCCCTGGCTGACGGCTCCGCCCTGTGCCCAGGGATCTCATTCGTGCCCAAGGAGACGGGGGAGCACCTGGTGCACGTGAAGAAGAATGGCCAGCACGTGGCAAGCAGCCCCATCCCGGTGGTGATCAGCCAGTCGGAGATTGGGGATGCCAGCCGAGTGCGGGTCTCAGGCCAGGGCCTCCACGAAGGCCACACCTTTGAGCCTGCAGAGTTTATCATCGACACCCGTGATGCAGGTAGGTGGTGGTGGCTTACCAGTTGGGGAAAGACCGCCCCCCCCCCCGGCCCCCCGCGCTCGGCTCCCCAGCTCAGGGCTGTCTCTTCCCAGGCTACGGCGGGCTTAGCCTGTCCATCGAGGGCCCCAGCAAGGTGGACATCAACACAGAGGACCTGGAGGATGGCACATGCAGGGTCACCTACTGCCCCACGGAGCCCGGAAACTACATCATCAACATCAAGTTCGCTGACCAGCACGTGCCTGGTGAGTGGGGCACGCACGCGTTGCCCCCACGATGGGGCCGCCCTTCCTGCCACACACCAGAGCCCGCCTGCAGAAACGTAACCTGCGCGGTGCGTGGGCTGTGCTCTCTTCCCGCAGGCAGCCCCTTCTCTGTGAAGGTGACAGGAGAGGGCCGGGTGAAAGAGAGCATCACACGCCGGCGACGGGCCCCCTCGGTGGCCAACGTTGGCAGTCACTGTGACCTCAGTCTGAAGATCCCTGGTAGGAGCCCTAGGGAGCCATGGAGGGGGCCTTGGGGAGTCCTGGGTACCAGCCCCACGTGGCCCTGAGCCAGAGGGGTGGGGCCCAGGACTCTCGCTCACCAGGTTGTCCCCTGCCTGCAGAAATTAGCATCCAGGACATGACAGCCCAGGTGACCAGCCCATCGGGCAAGAGCCATGAGGCCGAGATCGTGGAAGCGGAGAACCATACCTATTGCATTCGCTTTGTGCCTGCCGAGATGGGCATGCACACAGTCAGCGTCAAGTACAAGGGCCAGCACGTGCCTGGGAGCCCCTTCCAGTTCACCGTGGGGCCCCTGGGGGAAGGGGGAGCACACAAGGTCCGCGCTGGAGGCCCTGGCCTGGAGAGGGCTGAAGCCGGAGTGCCAGGTATGTCTGCTTCCTGCCAGGCTTTTGCTCTTCTGGGCTGAGTTGGGGGGGGGTGGGGAGGTGGGTGGAGGAAGTAGCTGGCAGCCGTGCTGACCTCAGCCATGCTTGGAGGGCACTGAGGCCAGGATAGCAGCCCTCCGTGACACACTGCTCTTCCTACAGCTGAATTTAGCATTTGGACCAGGGAAGCTGGCGCTGGGGGCCTGGCCATTGCTGTCGAGGGCCCCAGCAAGGCCGAGATCTCCTTCGAGGACCGCAAGGACGGCTCCTGCGGCGTGGCCTATGTGGTCCAGGAGCCAGGTGCCGAGGGCCTGCCCAGGGCCGGGGAAGGCGGCACCTGGGTGTGGGTACTGGTCTGGGTCTGAGCCAACGGCTCCACCGAGCTCCCACCCTCCCCACTAAGGTCCCAGGGCCACGCGGGCTGTTTTTCGGAAGTGGGAGACTTAAACACTGGTGAATGGGGGCCTCCCAGCATGCCTTCTGTGCTTTCTCTCTGCCCAGGTGACTACGAGGTCTCAGTCAAGTTCAACGAGGAGCACATCCCCGACAGCCCCTTCGTAGTACCTGTGGCTTCTCCGTCTGGCGATGCCCGCCGCCTTACTGTTTCTAGTCTTCAGGTGAGGCACCGAGAGAAACCGCCCGCCTGGGGCTCCTGGGCCCGGCCAGACCAGAGCCGTCGCACAGAGCAGGCCTTGGCCCTGTGTCGAGTGACCCGCCCAGCCCAGCTCGGGGCGCCGGACCTCTGCTCTGGCCGGGTGCAGCCCACGTTTGGGGTTGGCAGGAAACACCCCTGCCCACTGTGTGGAGTTTTTCTCGTGTCTCAGGTCTAAAGGCTTTGAACAGAAGCCTGTGCCCGTTGAGCACCAGGGCTGAGGTTTAAAGAGGGACAGCCTGCCGGGGCCCAGTGCCGCCCACAGGGCAGGACTACCCGCCATTCCTGCCGCCTGTCCGTGTGATTGCAGAGTGTGGGTCTGGGGGCGGGGGCGTGTGCCTGTAGCTTACTGCCCCTCAAGAATCAGTGGCTCTCCCTCTTTAAACCAAGTTGGACGCCAGATGGGTAAGTGTAACCTCGTGGGCCTCCCGCCGCTGGGCCCCTGCTCTCCTGCGCCCCAGCCGCCCTGTCTAACCACGTCTGCTGTGCTTCCAGGAGTCAGGGCTAAAGGTCAACCAGCCAGCCTCTTTTGCAGTCAGCCTGAACGGGGCCAAGGGGGCGATCGATGCTAAGGTGCACAGCCCCTCGGGAGCCCTGGAGGAGTGCTATGTCACAGAGATCGACCAAGGTGAGGCCCTGTCCCTGCCCGGGCCACCCACCCATCTTCCCTGGCCCTGCTGGGAGCAGCAGACTGAGAGTACAGAAGGAAGGTACAGACTCTGCAAGCAGGGCCCAAACGCTGCGGCTCTCCCGTCTGGGCAGCCCTTCCCCCACTCATGACCCAAGCCCTTGGGGGGGGTCCATTCTGGAAGCCGCAGCTTCCAGGAGAGAGAACGCCTTCTGCAGGCAGTGTGACGCGGTCTCCTGGGGGAGAGACCCGAAGCTGAGCCACGGGGCCGGAACCTGCAGACAGGCCCGAGGCAGGCCGTGTCGCTAGTCCCACAGCTAGTCATGCCCCTGCCAGGCCACATGGCCTCCGTGCCCCTAGGAACAGGCAGGGACTGGCATCTGTGGTAACCTTTTTCAGGAGGCAGAGAGGCAAGTGTTTTGCCTATAGATTTCAGTCCGAATGAGCACCGATAGCGGGCCGCTTGGGTGTCTGCCGCTTCAGTCCTCCGGTTTTGGGAGGTCTGTGCCGTGGGGATGGGGGTGCCTGGTGTGGTCCCCAGAAGCAGCGGAGTGGGCCACGTGGACCTCCTGGACTGGTGGCCAAGGGAACCTCTCCACAGATGCCACCTGCTCAGTTTTCGGGGAGGGGTGTCAGGCCCCCAGCATGCCCTTCTGTCCCTCAGATAAGTATGCCGTACGCTTTATCCCACGGGAGAACGGGGTCTACCTGATTGATGTCAAGTTCAATGGCACCCACATTCCTGGAAGCCCCTTCAAGATCCGAGTTGGGGAGCCTGGGCATGGAGGGGACCCAGGCCTGGTGTCCGCCTACGGAGCTGGCCTAGAAGGTGGTGTCACAGGTAGGTCAGTGGATGCAGTTTCCGGTGTGTAGACACAGCCGCTAGGGCCCCTCCTCCAAGCTGTCAGTGACGACAGGAGGTGCAGAGGTGATGAAGCTACGCTGGGGGGTGGTGGCTGGGATTGGGGGGGATGCGGCAGCAGGCGGGGTCAGCTCTTCCTCACCCCCCACGCTCCCAGGGAGCCCAGCTGAGTTTATCGTGAACACGAGCAACGCGGGAGCC
The DNA here is from genome assembly GCA_030068075.1 of Paguma larvata. NCBI lineage: Eukaryota > Metazoa > Chordata > Mammalia > Carnivora > Viverridae > Paguma > Paguma larvata. The sequence continues at coordinate 121,631,683 of CM057830.1, read as the reverse complement.
GGTGCCCTGTCCGTAACCATCGATGGGCCTTCCAAGGTGAAGATGGATTGCCAAGAGTGCCCTGAGGGCTACCGGGTCACCTACACTCCCATGGCACCTGGCAGCTACCTCATCTCCATCAAGTATGGTGGCCCCTACCACATTGGGGGCAGCCCCTTCAAGGCCAAAGTCACAGGTAAGCCTTGCACCAGACTGCTGGTCCCCAACCCAATGCCTGGCATTCTGGCCACCTCTTAGCACTCCACCTGCTCCGCCCTGCAGGTCCCCGTCTTGTCAGCAACCACAGCCTCCATGAGACATCATCAGTGTTTGTGGACTCCCTGACTAAGACTGCCAGTGCCCCCCAGCACGGGGCTCCGGGCGCAAGTTCCACGGACGCCAGCAAGGTCCTGGCCAAGGGCCTGGGGCTGAGCAAGGCCTATGCGGGCCAAAAGAGCAGCTTCACGGTGGACTGTAGCAAAGCAGGTGGGTGCCCTGGACCCGGCCACCACCCCCGCCCTTCCAGAAAGACAAACCAGAAATGAGATGGGGTGACCAGTGCCTGGGAACATGGGAAAAAGGGGGTGAGACGGGGGTGGGAGTGCCTTTGAGGGGATGGTTATCACTTCTTTTTTTTTAATGTTTTTATTTTATTTCTGAGAGACATAGAGTGAGCAAGGGAAGGGCAGAGAGAGAGGGAGACACAGAATCTGAAGCAGCCTCCAGGCTCTGTGCCGTCAGCACAGAGACCGACGCGGGGCTCGAACTCACAGACCCTAAGATCATGACCTGAGCTGAAGTCGGCCGCTCAAATGACCGAGCCACCCAGGCGCCCCACTTCTTTTTTTTTTTAATGTGTATTTATTTTTGAGAGAGAGAGACAGCATGAGTGGGAGAGAGAGAGAGGCCGACAGAATCTGAAGCAGGCTCCAGGCTCTGAGCTCCCACATGGGGCTCGAACTCACAAACTGCAAGATCATGACCTGAGCCGAAGTTGGACACTTAACCGACTGAGCCGCCCAGACGCCCCTAGGGCATGGTTGTCACTTCTGACGCCACTTCCCATCTGCACCTCCCCGCCATCTTTTTGTGCCCTTCAGGAAGGTGCCTTGGGAGGAGCTGAGCTCTCCCGTGCTGGCAGCTCTTTAGGAAGGGCCGTCACTCCTGAAGAGAAGGGGGCGGCAGGGGGAGGATACCAAGACAAAAAGAGGGCTCAGTGGGTTCTCAGTTAAAGGGAGGAGACTTGGGCTCTGGAACTGAGGCCCCTTCTCCACCAGGCAACAACATGCTGCTGGTAGGGGTGCATGGCCCCCGAACACCGTGCGAGGAAATCCTGGTGAAGCATGTGGGCAGCCGGCTCTATAGCGTCTCTTACCTGCTCAAGGACAAGGGAGAGTACACGCTGGTGGTCAAGTGGGGTGACGAGCACATCCCCGGCAGCCCCTACCGCGTCCTGGTACCCTGAGCTCTTGCCTGTGCCAGCTGGCAGCTCCCAGGATGAGAAGTGCCCCCACGCCCATGCCCCCAACCTGAGCAGCCCCACCCCCCGGTCTCCTCGGCCCTGGAGCCCCGGCCAGCCCTGGTCACCCCATCACTGCAGCCACCCCAGCCCTGCGTTGCACTCACCTGCCTCCACTTGGGCAAAGGAGAGAGGCGGGCAGAGGTAGCCCTTCGGTGGCTCTGCCTATCTTCTTTGGTTCTGGGAGGGGTGAGGGATGGGGGTCCTATGCACGACCACCCGCTAGTTCTCTTCCCTAGCCAAGAAGAATAAAGTTCTGCTTCCAACCTCCTGAGGCTGGTTCTAGCTTTCTTGCAAGGGTGCCTGCAGGATGACCGAAGTGTGGGCACAAGCCACAAGCCGATAGAGCTCCAGGCCCAACACCCAGGGGCTCCCACCTTCCTGTACCCAAGCCCCACCCCAACTCTCAGAGGCCCACCGGCAGGTCTTCTCTGCCTCCCCAGGTTCAGACCAATGTCCGGTGAGAGAGGCGTCCCACCCCCAGAAAAGGACCTGACGCTGGTGCACTTTTCCCGGGCCACACCAGGAACAGATACTGTCCTAAGGGAAAGGCAGGCCATGACCAGCAGAACCTGGCCATCTCCCAGGCTTCTTAAATGTGCCACCATCCCCCTGGATGAGAGAACGTCATGAGGACCTCTGTCCTCATGGGGATCTCCAGGCCACTGGATGGACAGGTGGCCCGTTCAAGGTGCCAGGTGCTGGCTGCAGCGTGCCGGTCCCCCATCCCAGCCCCGGGTGTCCTTGTATTGCGGTGCTTGCCTCTAGTTAGCACAGTGGGGTGCTCTGAGCTCCTCTCTGAACTCCTCTGCCTCCACGTCCATCGCTTGCCACGTCCCACACGGCAGTCTCCCGCTCGAAAAACCAGATCGCCCAGTGCCTCGCCTCAAGTCCTCCTTGTTCTGCAGTCATCTACAAAGATCTCATGAACACCATTGTGCCCTTCACGGCCGTCCCTCCCTCCCTCCCTCCCTCCCTCCGAGGTCAGCCTTGTCCCCCCACATGTAGGGAAGGGCTCTAAGCCTCACCTTTCAGGCCTCCCCCCTAGCTGGCCCCTCCGGACTTGCTGGCCATACCCCTATCTGGACGCACTTCCTGGGACAGCAGAAGCCCAGAGCATATGGCACAATTCTGATACTGTCTGATGAAAAAAACATGAGTCTGAAAGGGAGGAGAGAACCAGGATGTGGCCAGAACCCAAGACCCAGACCCTATCGGCAAAATAGAGTGAGAACAGGCTCTCTAGGCACTGCAGAGAAGTGCTACATCCTCACTGTTCCGGAAATGGGCTGGTCTGCCACCCTAGGCGCCCGGTAGCCACTCCCATGAGACCCCGCCCGCTCGAGGCAGGCCGCACGCAGGTGAATAAAGTCAGGCCCCGACACTTCTGCTGGGCATGCTGGCCAGGGCTCGCACAGAAGGACGGCTCCAGAGCTGAGCTGAGCAGGAGTCCCCGTCCCTCCCTGGATGCCACATCCTGTCCGGGCAGCTATGATAGACTCGGGGAAGCAAGGGTGAAAGATGCCGGCCTGGGGGTGGGGAACAAGCCCCCCCGGTGGGGGAACTGTGCATGGAGGCTACGGGACAGACCGGGCCCTGCCCGGGCAGCGGGCAGAAAGGGACAGGACTGGGGCGCAATCCCTGCAGAGGGCTCTGGGGAAGGATGGGCACATGGCACCAGGACTGCATCCCGTGAGCGGCAAGCCAGCCAGGACCCGGTGCACTGAGAGACTCCTGCAGGACACGCTGCTGCCAGCTGCTAGGTGCCAGGAGGAGACAGGGAGGGGCACGGCCCGGGCTCCCCGCCGGGCCCACACACAGGGTGTGGAGGCCTGGTCACCTGCTTGGAGCAGGCAGGGGTGGCGGCCCGGCCCCACCAGGCCCCACGCCTGAGCGCTGCCGGCCAGGCAAGGTGCCAGGAGCAGAGGAGCGCTCCTGGCCACACGCCGACCCCATCTCGTCTACTAGGTGTAGGGACGGGACCGCTGGTCACCCTGGTGGGGAGCAGCACACCCCCCGGCCCCCGACCTGCAGATCCTGCAGATCCTGTCCCCTCTGAGTTCAGGCAGCGCAGGGCAGGGGGAAGCTGACCGGCCCTGCCCCAGCCACCCCTCTGCACCCGACCCTGCCTGTTGCCCGTCTGCCCACTTGTCTGCCCCATCCCCGCCTCCCCCCACCCCCACCCCAAAGAGGCTGGAAGGGGACTGGGGTGAGGAAAGGGGAGCACCGGGCCCCTCAGGGTGGGTGGGGCCACCATTCGCCAGAGACAGGGAGGGAGGCCCAGCACATCAACAAGGAGAACCTTAGGCCAGTGACCCTGGGGGTTCCTGTGGGGCCCCCCAGCACGTGTGGCCTCACCCCATTCCAGGGCATAGGGCCAAGTGCTCCAGGGCAGCCCTGACCCACAGAACCCCGATGGAGCCAGGGGATGAGGATGGGGTGGCCGCTAAGACAGGGCCAGGCAGCGTGCAGAGTGACAGGTGCCGGCCACAGGGACCACCTGTGCGCTCAGTGCTCTGCAGCTCTGGACGGTCTCCTCCCACTCCCACTCGGATGGGTGTGGGGGAGTGGGCGCATCCCAAGTGCAGACGGGTCCCCCAGAGGGTGGGGCCTCCTCCTGTGGGGCAGGTGCCTCCAGGGGAGGGCTGTACCCAGCGGGGAGTGGGGGGGAGGCTGCTGTGCTGTGCTGCTCAGAGGTTGGGCTGGCTTCTGCCACCTCTATCGCTCCCCACGGGGCCCATGTCTCTCAGCAGGTCTCCAGGAGCCAAGCCGGACCAAGGCCAGTGGCAGGGGAGGGCTGAGCAAACCACTGAGCCGGGCGTGGGGTGGGGGGTCGCCCTTGAGTCGGCACACCTGCTGAGGGCAGGCAGGGCGCAGACGTCCTCGGGCACAGAGGGTGAGGTGCAGGGATGGGCACCAAGGTGGGAGGGCCAGTGAGCCGGCACAGGATCTGGCGGCTGGGGGGGGTGCCCGCCCACAGAGCGGGCCACCAGGGGGAGCCCCTGCGCGGCCCGGTGAGGGGAAAGGGAGGACTCCGCGCCCCTCCCCTCCTCAGCCACCGGAAGGAGGCCTTCCAGGGCAGGCCTGGGGGGAAGCAAGGCGCTCCAGGCTGTTCCTCCAGCCGAGGCTGAGCGGGTCAGCTCGGGCCCACGCCAGGGGGATGGCGACGACACCCGTCACATGGCCCCGGCGTGACGGGCCGCACTGGACCTGCGGGTCTCCGGGGGGCCGTCTTCTGGGCCAAGCCGCCCAACACGCTGACTGGGGGAAGTCCCCGGGAGCCACGGCCACAGTCCCCGAGGTCAGGCCCGGTAAGCAATGCCCTGGTCTCTGCTGCTGCTCCCAGGAGACAGCGCAGCTGCCCAGAGACCCTCTGCCCTCGGATTCAAAGAGACAGGGCAGCCGCCGACGGTGCCAGCCGTACTCCAAGGGCGGCGGAACTGGGCGGCAGCGGCAGCCAACAGGAAAGGACACGCCCAGAGAACCGGCGAGACACATGAGAGCTCGCGAGCAAGACAGAGCGTGTCATCGTGAGCCATCTCTGAGTCCCAAGCCAAGAAGGACTGGGTGGGCACTTGCCCAGGGAAACGAGATGCTACCGGCCCCCTGTGGCCAGAGTGGGAGCTCCTTCCTGGATTGACAGCTGCACCCCCGCCCCTCCCGCACCACAAGCCGGTGCCTGCCGCCACCTGAGCCACCAGAGTCGGGCACTGGCACTGGGCTGCCCGGCTAGCCCACAGGATCACTGAGCAGAAGGGGCCTGTGGGCCTGCACGCACACGAGGGGGCCTCTCCTCTTCACTCCCTGCCCCCCGCTGGCCAGCTGCCTGGCAGAGGCTGGGGGCAGGGGCAGGGGGCAGGGGTGGGGGTGCGGGCATGCCTGTGTGGGGAGAGAGGTCACCTCTGCCTGCCTCGCAGGGCAGCTGCACCCAGAGCCCCAGGGGAGAGGACGTGGGGGCAGGACTGAGGTGCTCTGGGCAGGGACCCCGGATACGTGGAGCCTCCTGCCCTCAGGCCTGGCGGGACTCAAGCGCCGGTGATGGTGCTGACCGGGCCGCTGTGACAGGAGACGGCTCCCCATCACTGTGCCAGGACCGCCGCCAGGGCTGCACGTCTGCGCCCTGCCTGCCCTCAGCAGGTGTGCCGACTCAAGGGCGACCCCCCACCCCACGCCCGGCTCAGTGGTTTGCTCAGCCCTCCCCTGCCACTGGCCTTGGTCCGGCTTGGCTCCTGGAGACCTGCTGAGAGACATGGGCCCCGTGGGGAGCGATAGAGGTGGCAGAAGCCAGCCCAACCTCTGGCTTTTTGTGGGTTTTGTCTGCAACCCTCTGAGGACGCAAGTGCCACTCTCTGCCCTTATAAACTCGGGCCCTGCCCGCCTTGGTCCCCGGGCCGGAACCTGCCAGCCCCCTTTAGACAAAGAACCTGTTCCTGAGGGGCCCTGCGGGACCAGGCTCAGGAGCCAGGACGCGCCTCGTGTGTCGTCCCCTCCAGCACTGCTCTAGGTGGGCCCGAGTGACCTAGAAGAACACAGCAGAGGGGAGGGAACAGCAACACAGACGTGAAGGTATAAAGGCTGAGGCTTCAATCTCGGGGACCCTCTCTTCTCTCGCTCTCCCCCTGGGCCCCCTCGATCTCTGTCTCAGTCTCTTGTCCGTCACATCCCTGGCTCTGGGAAGCCCTGCCTTGTGCTGCCCTATGGAGAGGCCCCACGGGGAGAGGCACTGAGGGCCCCTCCAAGGCCACATGAGCAGGCTTGGACGCAGGCCCCCCCCCCCCCCCGCCAGGCAGACAGGGTGCTTGGGGCCCCAGCTGATGCCTGGACTGCAGCCTGGGAGCGACCTTGAGCCAGAGCCCCAGAACCGAGCCCTCTAGGACCCTGTCCCTCAGACAGCGTGCAGCGTGGAGGTCAGATCACAGGGATTAGTCGTGGTAGGAGCACTTGGGGGTAACTCGGTGTGCCGCAACGGGTAAGGAACACACGGGTTTACGCGAGAAAGCCTCTCTGAGCAAGTCTGGAGCAAAGAAACCGACGAGAAACCCCGGAAGCCATTAGGAAAAGCCTGGAAGGTCCGATGACACAGAAACTAAACGTGTCTGCCTGACCTCGCACAACCCAAAACCACAGAGTCAAGAGACAAGTGACAGCGCGGGGAAAGAAATAGCAGCAAGCCGTGACTCAGGGCTCGTAGCACTAACACACAGGGAGCACGAAGCAGTCCGCCAGGAAAAGGGCCAAGGCCCGGTAGGCAGAGGAGGGGAGGCGGCAAACAGGGAGCACGAAAGGCAGAGCCTACTCCATCGGATCCCACGGCCCGCACACGCTCCTGTGCCACGGCCCAGAGTTGCTCATTCTGGGGACAAGTGGCAGCCAGTGACGGGCACTGCATTTCACCCACCACTCGGGGGACAAGCCACCACGCGGCCAAGCGAACAGCGACCACCAAAAAGACCGGCCCTAGTGGGTGGGGGGCCGTGGTGGTGCTGGGCACAGGGCAGCTCTGGGCCACATCGCCAGGGACCTGGGAGACCAACTTGCTGAAGAAAGGCAGCGGCTTCCCACCAGCTAGAGGGCCGATGGCACCCACGCCCCAGACGACAGGCTGGGCCCGTCTAGGGCAGACAACCCCCCTTCCGGTCGGCACGCTCCCCCCAAATCCACGTTCTCAGGGCCCAGGGTCCTTCCCCATCCCCGAGCTCAGGGGCGGCTCTGTCCTCTGCCTCATCCGACTGTTCTTTGCATCCCCACTCCCGGGCCGGGCCCCACTCTGGCCTCCGCCCCTCTCTCCTACGTGTCCACACGTGTCAGCCCCGGTCTGGGAATTGCCCAGCACCTATACAAGCTGACACCTTTTCCCTGCCTGGGCTGTGGCGGTGCCCCCGTCCCAACTCGGCAGGAAAGGGTGACTGCCCCTTGATGGGACTTCCCCGAATCCTTGAGGGCGAGCGCCCTCCTGGTGTTTCCAGGCCCGGGGCACCCTGCCAGGAGCCGCGCCCAGGTAGGGCAGGGGGCATGCACACACCTAGGGGTGAGTGTCAGGCCTCTGGAGAGTGCTTCTCTCAGAGGGGGTCCCAGACCCGCCTTGGCAGGAGCAGCGTCAGCCAGGAGCTTGTTAGAATCACCAGTTCTCAGGCCCCACCTCGCATCTGCAAGATCAGAGACTGTGGGGTGGGGTCCCCTGACCCGAGGTTGAACAAGCCCTCCAGGTGTTCCCACGCAGCCGCCAGCGCAGCGTGAGAACCACCGGGAGGGACTGCTCTGATCGCGCCCACTTGTAGGGAAGCCAGGAGCTTTCTCTGCGGGGCTCCCCTTGATTGTGACCTCCCCAGGTGACAGGCAGGGACCACCACAGGCGGTCCTGGAGAACAGGTTGACTTGGGCACGACTCTCTCCCAGGGGGCCACACCTGTCAAGTGACATGGGAAAGACTTTACCTTCCTGCCGTCCTCACCTGCAGGAGCGTGGACAGCTCCCCTGGCCGACGCCACGTTCGCGGGCACTGGCACCAGCTCTGCCCACCTTTCCCCATGTATGAGGCCTGTGTGTGTGTGTGGAGGTGGGATCCATGCTTTACACAGATTGTCCCAGACACACTCAGGGCCGCTGGAACACGCGGTGGGCCGGGCGAGGAGTGGGGCTGGGGCAGGCGGGAGTGGTGCGGGGTGGGGGCGGCCCGCGATCTGGTCCCCGGGAGGCTGGATGCATCCAGGACCCAGGACCGCACAGCAAGGCCGCTCTCCCCGGCCAGGGCTGGGAGGGGCGAAGACGCAGTGACCGTGCCCTCGGGTCATCCCGGTGGGGCCGCGACCTCTTCTCCCCTCACTAGGCCCCTGGGGAGGGGCCCCCGATACACTGCCCCTGAGCGTCTGGAGGGCCCGACACCCTCAGGCCGGCGTCAGGGGGCGGCCAGCGGGGGGCAGCGGGAGACAGCTCACGGAGCTCCCCACAGCCTCCCGGGGCCTGGACTTGATGGAGGCTTCTCCTCGGCCTCCCCCCGGGAAAACGCATGGGTCCCCAGGCCTCGGAGAACGGGGACTCTGGCAGGGTCCAGGACCCGGAGAGGCGGAGGACAGAACCGGGGCACGGTGGGCGGTGTCCAGAAGGCCGGGGCGTCATCGGGGCACGCCCCACCCGGGCGGCCCGCCCCCGCGCGGGTCTTCTCACGTCCCTCCGCGCGCCCAGCGGAAGCTCCGCCCCACACGTTCCTGCCCACCCCTTCCGGCTAGCTCCACCAATGACCAAGGTCGGCTCTGGACGGGCCCGGCTCCCAGGCCGCCCGCGGAAGCCGGGTCCCCGCTCTCTGACGGACTCATCCCCTGCCCAATCAAAACAAACCGGTCGCCTGCGCGCCCCTCTCGGCTCAGCTCCCGCGCGCTCCTTTCCAGCGGCCGGGCTCGGTGGGCTGCGGGACGTCTAGACGTCCCCGCGGGGGGAGCAGGACGTCCGTGTGCGGAGTCGCACAAGTCGTCCCGTCTGTCCACGCCAAGCCCTGCTTGTGTGCTTTCGGCTGGAACTTGGATCTTGAACTAATGGAACTCAGGAAGTTCCATAGAAACGCAAAGGCGACTGCCGCAGTTCCCTAGGATCGGCAGGGTGCACGTCTAAAGGGAGCGCACACCCATATGTGGCACTGCTGCCTTCCGAGAGCTGCTCCGTGTGTGTTTCATCCGCGTGTGCGCCCGCACGTAGTTCAGCAGTTTCCCCACGCGTGTTAGATCCCGGCGACTCCCACGGGCATCCGCGTCCAGTTGGTTTCCTCACAAGGACCCCTCCTGTTAACCTTTCGTAACCACAGCGTCCGGCCATCTCCTCCCTCCCATCCCACGGCCACCAGTATTGTATGCGCGTCTACAAGTTGGTCATTTGAACACTTAAGTAAATGGAGCCGTGCGGTATGCAGTGCGTCTCAGTGACCCGGGATGGGCTTTTTTTCCGTCACTCTCAATGCCCTTGAGATCCATCCCAATTGTTGCGTGTATCCATAGTCCGTCCTTCCTTCGTATTGCTAGCTATGGCTCTTGGTGTGGCTTGACCAGTTGATTCAAGCATTCACCCGCTGAGGGACACCCTGCTCGTCCCCAGTTCTAGGCTGCTGCAAATACCCCCGCTGTGAACGGTCACGTACAGGTTATCGTGTGACCTAAGTTTCTGTTTCTTTGGCATAAATGCCCAAGAGTGCAATTGCTGGGGGTTATGGACGTGGATGTTTAGCTTTAAATAGTTCATTTTCTTTGAGTGTATTTATTTAAGTAATCTCTACACCCAACGTGGGGCTCCAGCCCTCCACCCCGAGATCAAGACTCGCAGGCTCTTCTGACTGAACCAGCCAGGCGCCTGTGGATGTTTAGCTGTAAGAGAAACTGCCAAACGGCCTCCACCGTGGCTGCATCATTTTCCATTAGCACCCCGCATATTTTTAGAGCACATCATTGAATATTTTAACAAAGCAACATTATGTTAAGCAAGATTGTTGACAATTCTGTTTCTCTCTTCTAAGGATAGTCTTCTGATGCAATCACCAGCCTAGCTGTTCACAGGGTTTTAGAAAGAATATACCCCGGGGCGGAGGGGAGGGAGAGGGTGGGGGAGCAGGGAAACACCAAAAATAAATACAAATAAAAAGCATACATCCTATACATTTCATTGTGATTTTCTTTTACTTACGTAGCATGATGTCTTTGAAAACCTTCCATGTCACTAAACAAATGTCCAGCTCATTTCTCTCCTGGCTGTGTGGTATTTGATAGAATACGTGTGCTATAATTTATATAACGAATCCCCAACGGGATGGTGCTTTTACCTTTTCTCTTCTCTCTGCAATTGGTATTAGCACCGCAGCATTACCAACTGTGCATGTGTGTCAGTCTCCTCTAGGATAATTACCTCTAAGTGGAATTGCCAGGTCAGAACCTATGGGCTTTCAGAATGTCAACAGATACTAAGTAATCGCCTTCCCAGAAGATCCCACCCCTGATACACTAGGGCTGTTATTTCTTTGTTATATAAGTTGCAAACATTTTCCCCCAGTATGTCTTCTGTCTTGAAGGACAAGGCTTGCTGGTTTGGGTAGTCAGGACGTTTGACTTTTTTAAAAAGTTTTTATCTTATTTTTATTTTTAATTATTTTCTTTTAATTTTGTAACGTTTATTTATTTTTGAGAGACAGAGAGAGACAGAGAATGAGCAGGGCAGGGGCAGAGAGAGAGGGAGACACAGCATCTGAAGCAGGTTCCAGGCTCAGAGCTGTCATCACAGAGCCCAACGTGGGGCTCGAACCCACGACTCATGGGCGAGATCATGACCTGAGCCGAAGTCGGATGCTTAGCCGACTGAGCCACCTGGGTGCCCCAATTTTTAATTATTTTAATGTTTATTTGAGAGAGAGGGAGAATGGGAGTGAGGGAGGGGTAGAGAGAGAGGGAGACAGAGGATCCAAATCGGACCCTATGCTGACAGCACAGACCCCCATGTGGGGCTAGAACTCACAAACCGTGAGATCATGAGCTGAACCAAAGTTCGGCTTACCCGAATGAGCCACCCAGGTGCCCCTAAAGTTTTTATTGTTAAGTAATTTCTACCCCCGCCACCCCCCCGCTTCGGGCTCCAACTCAAAACCTGAAATAAAGAGTCACGTGCTCTACAGACTGAGCCAGCCAGGTCCCCCAAAGTTATACATTTTTTACAACCAAATTTATTAAGCTCTCAACTGACGATTTCTGGGTTACATATCCTGGGCACAAAGGCCTCCTCCCATGTGTGATGAGAGTAAGAAGACGCAGGGTGGAATTTATGATCCTGTCGCCAAGTCCTCGGGGACCTAGGCTGGCAGGTTGACCCAGTGGGCCAAAGGCTGTGGCCCGGGTGGTGGTCACACGACGCAGAGCTGCCTAGGCTGGTGGTGGGCGACGGGCCACTCTGAGGGCCATCCCTGCACTCCAGGGGTGCCATGTTGTAGGACAAGAAGCCAGAGCCCCTTGAGAATGTCCCGAAGGAAAGGGAGGGAGCGGCACGGGACTGAAAGCAGTTCCATTCCCAGGTGGAAACTGCCGGGACTGCTGGTTCTCCCCGGAAGGGAGGGACGCCAGGCCAGGGATAAGAATGTTTCATCTGGCGCCAGATGGACTCAGGACCCAGTGTGGAGTACACCGCCGGTGCACGACCCGTCAGGATGCCAAATACTGTGTTGTATGTGCTTGCCGTTACCAGACAAGTAGCAAAATAAACGAGGCTTGAGTCGGGACACCGCTGCTTCGGCTCATGGAGAGTCGTAGCCCCCTGCTTCTTAATTCTCTCGTCACCGCACCTTCAGGACCTGTCTCTCTGTCGATGCCAGTCCAGTTTGAAAGACCAGCAAATATGTAATGAGAAAAGCCTGAGCACACCGTTTGAACGCACAGGCGGCACGCAGGTAGGAGAAGTCCGAGGAAGCAGAGCAAATGCAAGGCGAGGAGTGAGCAGGGAGGTGCCAGGGCCGTGGGGTGCGGCTCCCGGGTTGGGGCTCCGAGGCGCCAGGGGCAATGGCTTTCAGAAGGTGACAGGGCAGAACTGAGACCCCACGAAAACTGGCGTTGGTGAAGGGTGACCGCCACGGGACAAAGGCAGGACGAGGATATCAGGAGTGGATCTGAGGGAGCGGGGAAGAATGCCCCCCTCCCCGCAGCCCTAGTAGCCGAGAACAGGGGCTGCCTTCCCCCTGGCTGCAGGCTGAGGGGCCTCGGGGACCCCCCGGCTGAGAGAGGAACTGCTCCCCCTGCATCGTGGTAGTAGACCAGGCTCCCAGCCCAGCAAGTCCACCCTCCCTGGAAGGAGAGCTTGCCCCAGGCTTCCTGCCCGGGACCCCGCAGAGGCCCAGCTAGAGATGGGTCTACCCACCTTCGTGGACAATCGGCAGGTCTGTCAACGACAGGAGTGGCCCTGTGGACCTTCCCGGAGTGTAACTCTCAGAGGCCAGATGACATAATTTGCGGTAATGGCCTTGCCTGCTTGTGGCGCGCCTCGACTTCTCCCATCCCGCACTGTCAGCGGTGCGATCTCCGTTCGTGGCTGCTTCTGCGTCACCAGCTAGCAGGTAGCTGAGGCGGGGTGTGGATCAAAGGTGTCGGGGCTCGAGCCTGACCCCCTTTTGTGGGGCTGTGCTCTACGGCGTGGATCGCTCCCTGGCTTGGAGATTCCTGGGGGCACGTGTGGCACAATGGGCATGTCCTGGAGGTAAGAGAGGTGAGCCCAGGCGAGTACCCCCCAGGGAGGCCTCAGGCAGGCACACAACCAAGGGAGCAGGGTGCGCAAGAGAGCCGCTTTCTACTCTCGTGCCTAACCAGGGGGGACTTCAAAACCCAGACTGGCATTACCTGTGCTCTCTCATGAGATCAGAGAGCAGCGCTCATGGACATTTACGCATCCTTGGCGTGACTGTGATAGAAGCCACTCCAGCTCCCAGATCGTCAGTCCCAGAGATACAACAAAATGAAGACACAGAGGAAGGAATCGAAAAGATAAGAATCATTTTAAAAGCCCGGGCACGGGGCACCTGGCCAGCTCAGTCACAAGGGCATGCAACTCTTGGTCTCAGGGTTATGAGTTCCAGCCCCACGTTGGGTGCATAGAGGTTCCTTAAGAAAAAAAAAAAAAAAAGCACCCAGGCAATTCTGACAAAAAAAAAAAAAAAAAAGGAAAAACAAAAAACTAGAAGTCAAGGCTCCCTGGTGGCTAGTCTGTTAAGTGTCTGACTTTGGCTCGGGTCATGACCTCCTAGTTCGTTAGTTCAAGCCCCACGTTGAGCTCTGTGCTGACAGCTCAGAGCCTGGAGCCTGCTCTTGATTCTGTGTCTGCCTCTCTTTCTGTCCCTCCCCTGCTCATGCACTGTCTCTGTCTCTGTCTCAAAAATAAACATGAAGAACTGTAGGAGTAACAGAATACGGTCTTTGAAATAAAATCCTTCAACAGATGGATTAAGCCACCCACAGATGCCACTGAAGAAAGAATTAGTGACCTGGAAGATGGTGCCTCAGAAATCACCTCCTGCCCCAGTTCCCCTCTTGGTGGATAAAGTTGCTCCCGCCTTCCCTGAGAAACTGCAGCAGCCCATCCTCAGAGATCCGGGCTCTGCAAGGCCCCTCCTCCTGACGTCTAGGCGTCTGCTGACACCAACCTCTTCCCCTCGCTCTAGGGACCCTGAGCAACCAACTGCTCATATTCAATTGTGTCTGTTGAGAAACTAACTGTGTCTATTTCTTGTATCCTGCCTCCTGCCCGACTGCTACAGAATGGACCCCGGGAGTGGTCTCAGAAGATGGACCCGCAGACGGAATCTGGGGATCGGTGTGGTCACGCCCTTGGGCCGCAGGGCAGGGCTCGGCTCTTTGCTAACGGGAAGGGGCACGCGCGGCACCCGTGGCCTGAGAGGACCTCGTCCTTCATCAGGCTGTCACCTGCGGTGAACAGGGATGAAGGGCCACCTGCAGGAAGCCCTGAGGAGCCGGCGTGGCTGCTGCCCTGTACTGTCACGGCGGTAACGATGGCTCTAAAGACTGTGGTGTGGTGATTCCCGAGTGTGCAGAGAAAACAATGGCAAGTTTATGTTCCTACCTCTCAGCTCAAGTCACAGTGTGACAAGCAGAGGACTCCCCCCACAGCCCTACAAATTCCCTTACTTCGGTGCCTGCAAGGGCCGCCCGTGGTGAACATCAGGCACAAGTCTAATGGCGAGGGTTACAGAATCCCAGAGTCCACAGAATTCCCAGCCGCTCTGCGCTTCTCACGTGGAAAGGATGGCCGTGTTTGGAGGAGTGTGGAGACCTGGACCTGGGACATCGGCTCGGCCTCAGTTGAAGCCGAGAATCGGATGCCAGCAGTCCCTCTGAGCCCCAGCATGCTGAGGGTGAGGACAGAGTTCCTGTCTGCCCCTACTTCCCCTTGTGAACTCCTGACTTCCTATTTTGAGCGTCGTGTAACTCTGCTGTTTGTTGTCCTCTCCAAATAGGGAATGATTTGGCATCATTTCAGGATTCCTAAGCTCCAGGCCACTGCTTTTCTGATCCCAATCATGACTGGCATTATAGCACAAGAAGGAGCTGGAAGGAACTTGTCTATGGCCTGGTGGCAAGCAAGGCCACAGCTGGACTGGCATGGCTATGGGTGGGCTGCTCCGGGCAGAGAACTCGGCTCCCAGACCTGCTTGCTCCGGAGGTGTGAGTGTGAAGAGGAACACTGCTTCGTATCATTTTCCTTCCGCTTTGGAATTGCAGGAGGTCCTGTGCTGCACACCTCTGCCACCACCCTACCTCCACCACCAGCCATCTCAACCTTTGACCTTTCCTGAACTTCCCTTGCTCCTCCAGGGCCGTCACCCCCCCCCCCACACACACACACCGGTGTCCCCTTCTCTCTAGGCATTCCCCTGTCCGCTGGTGATCAGGCCGCACTTCAGAGCAGTGCCCCATCTCCAAATGATCCTTGGGAACCAGGGCAGTTGCCCGCCCCTGTCAGCGTGAGGTTCTCGCCTTGCACCCGCTGACGCTAGCCGCTCAGGGCGTTGCCGCCCTGGCGCAGGCGACGCTGATTGGCTGGAGCCCAATGAGTGACGGGACAAAACCCAATAACGTGGCCTGGCTGCCGCCAAGTATCAGATCGGCGGTGTCCTGCGGGGGTGTGGGGCGCAGGGCCGGCCTGCCAGGAGGGCGGGCACGAGGCGGTGTCAAATGGTGGGTAGAGGGAGTCCCACTATGGCACAGGTGGTTTGGGGGTGGGTGCGAGCAGCCAGGGAAGCAGAGGAGAGGGCTGGCCAGGGAGGGGAAAGGTGGGGCCTATTCGCTGTGGAGCGGGGGACAATGCCAGTGAGGCCCAGTAAGGAGTGGGGAGCAGAGACGTGCCGGAAAGGGAGAGAGACCCTCAACTGGGACATTTCGATGGCACTTTTAAACTCCTGGCCTCAGCCCTATGAGATAGATACTATCACCATCATCAGCAGTCATCCCCTTTTACAGATCAAACTGAGGGAAAACGGTTTATCTGCACTCCCGCAACATTCAGCCGTATTTCACCAACTACGGCGTTTGACAATGTGCTCCCCTCACCATCACCCTGGCTACTTTGTAGTCAGGAGGTATAGCTGAGCGAAGGGGGCCACAGGGCCGTTCCCTTCTCTGGGTGGTCATGGCTCCTCTCGGCCCCTATTCCCAAATCAGCCCTACCGGCTTTGCCTAGCACCTGTGGGGGCCTGAACGGAGGCTTTTGGAATGGTACTTTAGTCATGGATCATCCTTGCTGCTCTATTTTTGATGTCGATCTCATCGGATAGATATAAGCAGGCGTGATGCCCCCGTGTGGCCACACATCCTGGCTGTTTTCACAACGGCTTTCCTGAAGAGGATGTGGTGCTTTACAGATGTCACAGCCTCTTTCACTCGTCACAAACTGTTTTCACACACACACGCACTATAGTGAGCGAATGAAAATCACAGGAGCCTAAATCTCCACACCCAGGTTTATATACACCCAAGAGAAGTGAAAACACATCCACAAACCTGAATGGGAACGTCTGTAGACTCACAAGAGACAATCTGTGGAAGCAACCCAAATGCCCATCAGCTGATGAACGGGTGAAATGTGGTCTATACATGGGATGGATGATGTGGCCATAAAAAAGAATGGAGTCTTGGAACCTGCTACGATGTGGGTGAACCTCAAACGCATTACACTAAAGGAAAGCCAGACCTCAAAAGGCCACATACTGTAATGACTGCACTCCTAGGAAATGTCCAGTAGAGGCAAATCCACAGAAACAGGAAATACAGGAGTGGTCGCCGGTGCTGGAAGGGGAACGGAGTGACCGCTAAGAGGTTCAGGGTTTCTTTTGTGGAGTGATGCAGAGGTCCTAAACCTGACCAGGGTGACGGCTGCAAAACTTGGCGAGTATACTAAAACCCACCCACTGGATTGTATAGTTTAAAAGGGTGAATTGTATGGAGTGTGAGATGGTGAAGTAGGTCAAAATTTCCTCTGCTTATTTGTATTTTCTAAACTTTCTACAGCGACCCTTTTTATGAAAAAATATTTATGTATATATTTTTGTATTTTCTATGAACTGTTCTCACAGAATAATGTTTTTGAAATCTTATGAAACAAGTACAGCGACGGCCATGCTAATGTTACCGGCCAGGAAACCGGTTCAGCGATTTAGAAGGGAAGGAGCAGGAGTAGGCGCCTAGCAGGACTCCAAGTGCCAGGCCAGTTCTTAGGTTTCTCTACCATACATTCTAGAACAGAGACGCCTGAGGAGCACTTAATGGGGGCAATGAAAATTAAAACCACATCAGACACTTCCGGTCAATTTTAGTTTCCAAGTTTGGACCAATCTTTAAGTTATCTGGCTGTTTTCCTCCTATATACCAGCCACAGGATTCCTGTGTTCACAGCTGAAGTAACAGCTCAGCTCCGGCCCTACACCGTCCCCCAGCGGCACACCTCCCGTCCAACACCCTTTCTGGAGTTTCTGTTGTGGGGGAGGCATGGGTCTCTCCCCTGGCTGAGATAAAATTCTAATTAAGGAACGGGTTTCTTGGAGGGTATTATGCTAAGTGAAATCAGTCAGTCAGAGAAAGATACCATATGTTTCCACTCAGAGGTGGCTTTTGAGAGACCTAGCAGAAAACCACAGGGGAAGGAAAGGGGGGGGGGAAGCCATAGGGAGGGAGGCAAAACATAAAGAGACTCTTAAATACTAAGAACAAACCGAGGGTTGAGGGGGATATGGGAGGGGGGAGAGAGGGTGACAGGCACTGAGGGCACTTGTTGGGATGAGCACTGGGTGTTGTATGGAAACCAATTTGACAATAACTTGATTTTAAAAAAACAGGGTTTCTATCAAAGAGAAACCAAATCACACATACAAAGCACAAATAGACTCAAGCAGCTGCTTTTTAAAATGCTTTATTAACATTAACTAATATTAGTAGAGCAATCAGATTTGGTCTGGGTACTGGACAAAGGAGACATTTCTGGGACCTCACAAAGGAGTGCAGTGTGGAGACTAGACTAGTTGTGTCTTCTTCACAGAATCGTCCCTGCAAGCAGCACAGGACATCCTGAGTTTTCGCTGCTGCTCCACGGCCTCTGCGCCCGGCCGCAGAGGGGATATGGAGGCAAACACCGAAGAAATTCCAGGGCAACTACAGTCACACTGGACCTGGGAAGCTGCAGGTAGGATGGCAGCACACAAAC
This sequence comes from Paguma larvata, assembly GCA_030068075.1. NCBI lineage: Eukaryota > Metazoa > Chordata > Mammalia > Carnivora > Viverridae > Paguma > Paguma larvata. Next base: position 121,613,967 of record CM057830.1, on the reverse strand, counting down.
TCTCGAACTGGGACAGTGGTGTGTGGCAGGGTGCTATGGTGTCCCAAAACTGAGTGATTGCAGTGTATCGTTCTTTACTTCTACACACATTTACGGAATTTACCCTAGTTGATCCCCAATCCAGTTACATGTTGTCTTCTCAGAAAACTTAGTATTAGATGATTGTTCTCTCAGCTCTATTGTTATTTCTAACCTTATAACACACTATAATGACTAAAGGATGAGAGTTACATTTGTATATGTAGTTATAGCTTAAGAGGAAGGTAGTTAACTTGGTTTGCTTTTAAAAACAAAGAACAGTATAGACTTAAATGATAGTTTGTCAGAAAGCATAAATGTAAGATAGAGAAGCTAGGCTTCTGGTTCTAAAGTCAGCAGCTATTTTAATTCATTAACATGCATTTCACGGCCACTATGATGTGTCTCGCACTGACTCCAAACATATCTAGCAGCTCACTGGGCTTCCCACTCCGAGGTATTCCTGGCACTGCTAGCTGATGGACCAAGATGTCAGGATCCATGGAGACAGCTGCAGCAACGGCCTCCCCAATGCCACCTAGGGAAACAAGGGACATGAGGCTCTGTTCTGAAAGCAGCTAGTCAGCCTTAAAGCCCCAGAATATAGAGGCCTTTGAATTTGCTGGTTCCTAGGGGAAAATATTCTTCAGTAGCCATTGATTCAGGTAAATGGTTATCCTCTGACTAGCCAGAAGAGGTCTCATTCAAAACTGTGGGTCTCTGTATTGCTCCCAGCCCCACTACAGCAGGAGCTCAACTGGGGCTCCATGGATGCAGAGGTCTGCAAGCTCAGATTCTTAAAGCTGTCAGGAACCCCAAAACGATTATGCTAACAAATAAACCATACAGAAAAGAAGGGCCAGAGGGCCTGAGGCCACCAGATTCAGTAGGGCTGCTTGCAAGGCTGGTCTTCAGGTAACACCTGGGCAATGGGCTGGTGTGAGTTCCCACGAATACCTGCTTTGCTGGGGGGTCAGGAAGTTTGCTGTGTGCCTGGAAGAGGGGGCCCATGTGACCAGCGCCCAATAAGACCCATGCTGCTGAGTCTCGAGTGGGTTCCCTCGGTCTCCAGGGACACATCTGTCACTGCTGGAGAAGGGAGAGCACTCAGCAGGCCCCTCACAGAAGGGAGGGAGGGAGCCCAAGACACCCCAACCTGTGTCTTCTGTCCTCGCGCGTGTCCTCTCCCTGTAATAACTTTAGTTGTGAGAGCACAGAGTGCTTCTAGAGGATCACTGTGGATCACTAGTCTTTAAGTGTTCAGTGATCACGGGGGTGCTCTTGGGGCCTGATACACGAACACATGGAACTCCCCAATCCCTCAGATGCCCCACCTAATGTTCCCAGCCCCCTCTCCCTGCCACACACACTTTTTCTGCATTTGCCACATTCTCTGCTTACAAGGCACTATTTCCCATTTTGAGAGGGAAGCAAATTATTAATCATTCAAAACTCAAGAGCAACTGTGAAGCTTTTCGTTATGACCCCCCTTCCTGCCCACTACACAGAGAAGACACTCCTTTGTGCTGCCACTAAGCCACCTGGGGACCAGGCACTGTGCTGGGGTTACCCGAATAACTATGGGCATGGCCCCCTGTAAGGAGCCAGTGTAGGTGGGCAAGAGACCCCTGAAATGATACACTTGCAAAGAGCAGTAATAAAAGTTGTTGGATGAGTGGCTGGCTGGCTGACACCCAGAAGCAGGTCATGCTTCCAATCATGGTTAACAAAAACACTTCTCACCAAAGCAGACTTTTAACATGACCTTCAAGGCTTCTACATACCTTCTGGGTAGTGATCCTCCACTGTGATAATACGGCCACCTGTGGCTTTTGCACTGGAGATGATGGTGGCAGTATCCAGGGGTTTAATGGTAAATAGGTCAATGACACGGATGGAAATATCTGGAAAACAGCAGTAGCCAGATTTGTGTACGAAACTGACTTAGAATAAAAAGACCAATTGAGGCACATGAGGCAGCCCAAGTCCTACCCTGCCCAGCCTAAACTTCGATGTTTACCAACAACCAACTGACCTTGCTTGGAAAGATCTTCGGCAGCTGCTAAGGCTTCATGCAGTGTAACCCCAGCTCCAATAACTGTGACTTTGTCATTGACACTCTGGCAGACGACCTGGTATTGAACAAAAAAGCTGTGGTTATCATGCATGGAGCACATCTCAAAGAGGACGCTCTGCTACATTGTTTTTCCCCAATCCTACCAATTTTACTCCTTAATAATTCACTATTAAAAAAAAAAGCTGAATCAGCACACTGACGAACAAGGACACTCTTTTTGATAAACACTACTTCATTTTACAAATTCACCTATCATGCTTCATGATTTACGGTGCCAAATCACTAAGTTCTTACAGAATAATAAAATGCCCCTTTAGCAAAAAGGTGTATTTCAAAGTGGATCTGAAAGGCAGAGGGCCAGAAACAAGTTGTATGAGACACATGCTGCAGACCACGGACTCATACCCACAGAGGGTCTGTAACAGGACTACTTCTGGACTACCTGCACATCTTGTTGGGGCATGCACACAGACTGGACTCTGATGAACACGTTGATAGGGATCATTTTGGGGCATTTGTGACATGCTCTGTGCCAAGCACCTTGCATGCTTACGTGCCCTGTAAGGCCCAGGCATTAGAGGGTTCATTCTGTGGCTGGGGAAAGCAAATCTCAAAAGTGAAAGGAACTTGCTCAGGGTAGGGCTGAGAGAAGCAGCCAAGCCCATCTGACATCAGAGCCCACATGCTCAACCACTTGCTATTCTGCAAGCAAAGACAGAGGCCTGGACTTTTTTCCCCATAGAGTTCTATTCCCTCCAAAGCCGCTCAACCAGAGACATCTGGAACTATTCTGCATTCTTTTGTATAGGTTTCCTTGAAGCTTAAGAAGCACTGCTGACAGCACAAATATTCAGGGCTTCTAAGCCACTCCATTCTTTGAGAATATCCTAACGTTTTCATATACATCCATATAAACACACGTAACACACACCTGTATCCCTTTTGTAAAACCTAGCCCTCGAATTATCCGTGCCATGCACACTATCACACACATTTTAGCTCACATCCTTTACCATCAGGAAATGTACTTCATTTTGTCAGGACAGGGGAAAAAGAAGACAGGGAATGAGAAGAAAGCTCTGCAAAACACATGTCACTCACTGAGACCCCGTCTCTACCCTCAGAGGCAAACATACGGTCTTGAGTTTCAATGTCGGAGTATGGGGAGCAATAGAACCTGTAGTTACCACTGAAGGTGAATACTGCAGCTGTCTCATTCAGTGCTGGCAAGCTACCCAGCAGCAGGTCATGGACTGTTTTGGATATACCTGCTTTTTTGCAGCACTAAAGCCATTCAGGGCTCATAGTCCTTCTGAGCACTACAAACTATGAATTCTGCAGCAGCTTAGCACTTAGCAAATCAGTCAGATGTCACCTGTTGTTCCTTTAAGACTGGCTATTGCTTTCACATATTTAAATATTAATGATATTCCCAAAAAGCTTAAAAGATAAAAGCAAAATATAAAATTTCTACTGCAATATGATCTCAACTACGTAAAATATACGTAGATGCCTTAAAGGCAGGAAGGAAACATGCGAGAACATCTGTGAACCCTGCTCTCTAGGCGGTGGAGCAGAGTCACACTTATTTTCTCCCCAGATACTGCTGGTTCTCTGCACACATGGCCCTGACAGAGGCCAGGTCAGTGTCTGGGTCTGAGTTCTGGTCTTGCTGCTCACTATGAACCCTGAGTAAGCAGCTCATCTACAACACAGGACTGCTAACAATTTGTGCTTCTAGAGCTTTTGTGAGAACACAGAAGATAGGAAGTGCCCAGTGATGCTAGCCTTTATCAGGCCCATGGGCAAGGCCACATCCCACCAACTTAAGGGCCACACAACTGCCGGTGGCAAGACATTCATGTTCCTTATCCCTGGCTTGGATCTGCAAAACCCAAACCTAACAGATCTATTACTCACTTGAAAGGGGTTGTATTATTTTGTTTAGCTTCAGGCTGTGGTAATTTACCCCAAACAACTCAAGTACCATTAAGTTGTTACCACTTTATCTGTAAGAGTTCAACAAAGAGAGAAGCCATTTGGGAAGGAAAAAAGTTTGCTTAGGCTGATATTGGTAGAATGCTCCTTCCTGAAGAAAAGCAGGTAAAGATTACAATGGAATTTTTTTCTCAACTAGAGCAAAGAAAGGATCAAGCCTTGACTGTGTGGGGAATAACTAGTGCTAGCTTTAGACCGGTTCTCTCCACATGAAATGATACTAGGAGGGATTAGGGAACTTAAGATCTTACCTTGGCCCGTCCGATCTCAAAGCTTTCTTGTTGGCTGTAAATAACTGCAGTTTCTGGTCGGCTGGCCCGAATATAGCACATCCCCTAGGGCATAAATTAAAACCAGAGCCACAGTTTAAAAAAAATCAAACTAAATTTCCAACTAATAAACTTGTTTTAAAAAATGGGGGAGAAAGACTAAACAGTTCTTTCTACTAAAAACAAAGCACACATTTTGAAGTAGAGGATAAGCATCTACAACCACTGGTAAACAGGCCAGGTGTCACCTGATCAGATTACTACCAAGCCAGGGAAAAGCCTATGTAGGACCCTGGCAGATGGCCTGAGTGACAAGCCTTCTGTACTATCACATTCAATTATATAGGAAAGCTTTCTCGAATATGCACTGACTTGTTCTCTCTCTACAGAACGCACATGCAGGCCATAGCACAGACTCACATTTAATAAAAAGCCCAGAACACAATGTTAAGCAACTAATTTTTGCCATAATAGTTTGTAATACTGCATTCTTAAAAATACTTTAGGGATGCTTGGGTGACTCAGGCAGTTAAGCGACCGACTTTTGGTTCTGGGTCAGGTCATGATCTCAGTCAGGAGATTGAGTCTTGTGTTGGGGGCCCCATGCTCAGCATGGAGCCTGCGTGGTATTCTCCCTCCCCCGCTTGCACACACATGCAAGCTCTCGCTCTTGCAAAAATAAACTTAAAAATACCAGAAACATCATTGGTAAAATAGTCCTTTTATATTCTGACTGAGCCGCTGCGTGTTATCAACTTGAACACATAAGACTTAATTTAAATGAATATTCAAGTGTCTAATGTATTTGTTAATTTATACACATATTAAAACTATACATTATAAACTATTAATTTAGAAATATTGGTTCTGCCCCAGGGCCTATGCACGGCCATGGGTGGGCACAGGGCTGGTGACGAGGGGAGTCTGCTGACCATTAGGTGGAGCAGTTGAAAAGGTACAGACTCTGTCCTCTAGCCTTCCCTGGAGCTGAGTTCTAGACAGGAATTAGGTTGAGTTCATCTGCTGCCCTTGTGGGAGACTTGAGAAAGGGCAAGTGGGGCACAATCCATACTCTTGCCCTTCTAAGATGTTTCTGAGGGCAAACCAGGGCTGGGGACTCTGAAGTTTGTCTATAGTGTAGACACTGGCCATTCACTGGTCACTCTCCAGCTTCCTGAATGTCATGAGGTGGTGACAGCATGGGGTTTGTCTAAGGCCAACATTACTGACCGCTCCATGCTGGAGCCCACCCCTATGACATTGCTGACAGCACCCACTCTTGGAGCACCCAGAGCACTCTCCTTGTGGTGAGCCCTGCCCCATATGGGCCACCAGATGTTGTTTCTTGTCCTTTTAGCGGTCTTTTACAATGTGATCGTGTTTATGTTCTACATGCTCAATCCCCTTTTTTGGGGTAATTGTTCTGTCTTTTAAAGGAATCGTACAACCAAATTTTCTATAATGAGTATTATCTTTACACGGAAATAAAAAAAGAAAAACGCAGTCAACAGTACCAAACTAGTAGCAGAGCCCAGAAACATTTTGTCTTAACCAATGTCCCCTTAAAAAATGCCTTGGTGGGGAACCTGGGTGGCTCAGTCGGTTAAGCATCTGACTTCAGTTCAGGTCATGCTCTCACAGTTCATGGGTTCAAGACCTGTGTTGGGCTCTGTGCTGACAGCTCAGAGCCTGGAACCTGCTTTGAATTCTGTGTCCCTCTCTCTCTGCCCCTCCCCCGCTCACGCTCTCTCAAAAACATTTAAAAAATTAAAAAAAAAATACCTTGGTATTGGCTGCCAGGAAAACAGCATGCTCTGTTGAGATGGCATCACTTGGATAGAAAATAGTGCAGTTGGGAATGGCTCGGAACATGGCCAGATCCTCCAGGCCATCTGGGAGGGGCCGTCTTCACCTGAGAAAGGAAAGCCATGGCCCAATGAACGCATGATCAAGGGCCAACCAGTAACCTGCCCTCTGCTGGATAAGCAACAACATATTTCCATGGTGGGGGGGGGGGGTGGGCGGCTGACACTTGTACTGGAGCCCTACCAAACTGTCCAATTCTTGTGCCAACATAATGCCTTATAATCATTAACTGTCACATATCTGTCTCCTATGACACATCACTGTGACACTGGGGGTTAGGATCCTAATTGACCTTCCAGATCAACATATCAGTGGTCTCATCTGGCCCTGACCCTCACCAATGTCTGGCACTCTGTCACTGAGCACTATTGTCCAAGGTGACTCGACCCTCATTTCCCTGAGCACTCGTAGCCAAGTTGGCCCCATCAAATCTGTGCCCGTGTTTGTGGAGCCTGCTTAGGCTTCTCTCTCTGCTCCTCTCTCCCCTCAAAATCATCTTAAATTCTAAAAATAAACCAAAAGATGATGGTACTGAGAACTCGTACCAACGGATACCCCACAGTGGGACCCAATAAGGTTGATGTTTGTTTGAGAGATGGCTCCCATCCGGATTTGATCAAATGCTCGGGTCAAAAAGGCAGCGAAGGTGGTAACAAAAGCAACAGTCCGATCACGGTTGGCACATCCCAGCGCCACGCTCACCTGCAATAAAAAGAAAGTGAATTAGATACCCTTGGAATAGCTGCCCTATTTAAAAAAAATTAAAATGTGGAAGTCTTGAAAAAAACAACACAGTAGTAAAAGGGAAAACTAATGCTTGGACCCTGCCTCCTTTCCCCTCCCCCAGTGCACAGTGAGTGCATCCCAGGATAATCCCTACTCCATCCACACTCCCCCCACCACCCCATCCTCCCCCAGGCACGTAGCTGGGCAAACCCAAAATGTGACAAACCCACGGTGCCCCCAAACTGCCAGAAAATAAGAGGAATTGTGGTGCTGACTTGGCTCCTTCAAGTCAGGAAGGGACGAGAAGACAGGCAGGAAACTCAGGACGCTCAAGTCCTCCCTCCTCAGTCCTTGCAGGTCCCCTTGTGCACCCTTCTTCCTGATCCCTCACATGGTGCCCTCACCTTGCATCTCCTGGGAAATGAGCAGTGAACAAGGAGGCTCTCCCATCGGTCCCCAACCACCCACCTGCTGGCTAGGAGATGTGGCAGTCTTGTACCGATCTATAGCCATGCTGAATCTCCCCCTTCTCCTGAGTTCTCAAGGGCATCTCCCACAGGGCAATTATCCCCTCCCCTCATGGATCCAACCCCTTTTCTCTTAGGTCACTCTCTCACCATTCGAGTATGTGCTCAAAACTTCCATCTCTACCCTTCCACCTCTACCTTCTCCTCCCCCTCCAGACACCACCCTTCATTGGTATTTTCCCTCACAGAAAACTTCTCATACCATCCTCACTTTCCCATTTCCTGTCTTCCCAGCCTCTTCCATGTTATCATTAAGAGGCTTTCATGCATAAAAATGTTAGGGCAATAGAATGGAAATAAAAATCCAGATAGAAAACTTCTGATAACTAAGGAGAGTCTTTGTGCAATCTTTAATTGGATAATTTGAGTATTAACTTAAAGTGCCTCAAGTTCGATATATGGGAAATTACATCTTTTGTAACTACTTAAGCTTGTGATGAAAATTTAAATTTTGCCTTAAAACTGGGCAGAATAGTTTAGAGAAACACATTCAAAGAGCAATTGCATTTGAAGAAACTGATCCTCCAAACTATCTGACCCCTAGCCAACAAGTACCTTGACCCCTACCAGGGCCCAAACAGCACTCCCACACCCCCCAAATCCACTCCTCCCCGAGTCATGTCCATCTCAAGAAGTGACACCACTGTACCCAGGCACTCTGGGCTACTGAGTGCCAGCCTTGGTTCTTGCCCTGACACCTACCCCATGGCATACGGTTAGCTTTCCTTCCAAAAGAGATTCCAGATAAGCCCACTCATCTCCAACCTGGTCCAAGTCCCCATCTCCTGTCACCCCTACTGCCTCCCCCAACCCAGCAAAATAGTCTTTACATTGCAGGGCCTTGTAAAACACATCACGTGGTTTCCCAGTAAACTACAAGAGAACCTGAGATCTTGAAAGTGGCCGGTAAAAGCACCATATGATCTGGCCCCTGGTGACCTTGCTGAGCCAATTTCCTTCTGTACTCACAATGCTGCCACTCTCTCTTCTGCTCCCTAGATGGCTCAAATGTGGGCCTGCTGCAGAGGTAGCTGTGCCCTCTGCTGGTAATGCTGTCCTCCAGATCCATGCACAACTCCTTGTCACTTAAGTCTCAGCTTAAATGCCATGTCACCTGAGAGGCCATCCCTGATTGGCCCTATTTACATTCTTGCCATAGCCGCCAGTTTCGACATGGCATTAGGTACTACTTGCTAGTTGTGGTTTTTTAAATTTTCTTCCCACTGGGGAAACACATTGGTAGACAAAGTATGTGCTGATGAAGGTTGCTAACTAAAGAAATCAATGAGATGGGGAGCAAGCTTTCTGATAAGAGACTCAATTCGGAAAAGGCTGGATTGTATTGTTTCCATTCAAATCGGAAATAATGAGAACCACAGAAAAATGTATTCAGGCTTACAGATAGATGCAATGATCTACTTTACCAAACAGGGTGGCTTAAATTCCAATACCAATGGGGCCAGAGAAGCGCTGTGAATGAATGTGCAGACTGGCCAGAGGCAGGGACATGGCCAGCTGGCTGTGGACACCATCTAAAGGGGGCCCCTGCTTAGTTCCAGACAGGTAATGCTGTCTCAGTACTGAGAAATCTTTCTCTTCAAGACAATCCAAAAATTTGAATTCTACAGATACTCTGATTTTTAAAATTTGGCAATCAATTTAAAAAATTTATAAATACTACTTGTTCCAAAGGAAAGATCTCCGGTGGTCCTATGAAACCTGCTGGCTCACAGTTTTCTGGCTGGTGCTGTTTTTGGCCTCAAAGATGTGAAGATAGATGTGTGTTGCCCTCTGTCATGGCGCAGAGCTTTAGAGGTCAAGGTGTTTACTTGAATTAACTCCTTATTCTCTTGAGAGGGGTGTGTGTAGGGGGGATATGTGCATGCATAAGAGAGACTCCCTGCATTAGTACCACTCAGAGGAGAGACTAAAGCACAGATAAGCAGAACAGCCTAACTCAAGGCCATCCTGAGGTGGCAATTAGGGCAACATTTGAGTATCAATGATATATTAGGCTCTATACTACCAAAGAGAAACCAGTCCTTTGTAGTTCTTTCAACTTATTGGCCTTTGGGTGGTTGTGGGATTGTCTGGATAGAAAGAATGGAAACACCTATAGCTGCTGGGGAGCTAGAGATACTTCAGGCCTGGAGCCCTGGGGTCAGATGGCTGTGACTCTTGGCCTGATGCCCTTAGTGTACCTGGAGATGGTTCTGAGCAGTCTACCCTGCTTCTCCAAGAAGTCCTGGAAGCCACCCCACAAACTTCCTAGCTACTCTCTACTTCCTTCCTCAGAGACATTTTTTCCTCCAGTTCCTTAGCATTTATAAATGGAAAGAAAAACTATTTCAGAGCTGGCCTTCTGTATCCAGCAGGCCACTGTTAGTCAATGAGAAGACCCAAGAGGGATGTCTACTGCACACGCACCATGTTTTGCTCAGCAATAAAACATTCAATGAACCGCTCAGGGTGCTCCTTCTTGAATATGTCTGAGAAGGTGGAGTTCTTGGTGTCACCATCCAGCACAATGACTCTATCGTTTGCATGGCCCATTTTAGCCAGAGCCAAACCACATGCTTTCCGAGTAGCTACCTGGAAAAAAAAATCAAACGTAGAGTTTTATAGAACAGATTTAGAAGGCGAAATTTTGTAGATTACAAATGGTCTTCCATCTTAATGAAGAAAGCAAATTTGTGATTCACCAATAATTTCCTTTTAGGTCACAAAAATGGATTACTAGCCAATCTTAAACCCATCCTTGGTTCACTGGGTAGCAATTCTCAAAAATAAACTTATTCTTCTGCCCCATTCATATGGTTTGCCAAAACGAAATTAAAAATATTTTTTTATATTTTTGAGAGCGAGAGCGTGTGCATGCGCACTGGAGGTGTCAGCACAGAGCCTGACACGGGGCTCGAACTCATGAACTGTGAGGTCATGACCTGAGCAGAAGTTGGACGTTTAACCAACTGAGCCACCCAGGTGCCCCATCCAAAACAAATTTTTTTCAATGTTTATTTTTGAGAGAAAGAGGCAGTGAGAAAGGGACACGAGAATCCCAAGCAGGCTCCGCACTGTTGGCATAGGCCCTGACATGGACTTGAACTCACGAACTGTGAGATTATGACTTGAGCTGAAAGAGCTAGATGCTTAACCAACTGAGCCACCCAGGCACCCCTCATATAGTTTATCAAAATATTTAAATTTTCCAAAATGCAAATGCCTGCGACTTTTTAACTATAAAACTGATAATGCTCAATGCAAAAATTAAAATGTAGAATTTTACTTTTTTTTTTTTTAAAGTTTATTTTTGAGGGAGGGGAGAAGGAAACACAAGTGGCGGAAGGGCAGAGAGAATCCCAAGCAGGCTCCTTGCTGTCAGCATGGAGCCCGACCCCACAAACCATGAGATCATGACCTGAGCCAAGATCAAGGGTTGGATGCTTAACCGACTGAGCCACCCAGGCACCCCTTAAAATGTAGAACTTTAGAATCATGATACCAATAACAAGAAATTCCATTAGGATATTGAGATTGAACTAAATTAATGGCTTAATTTAAGGGAGAATTGACATCTTCACAACACTGAGGTTTTCTACTAGAAATTAAGGTTTGGCATTCTCTCACAATGTTAAACACAGAATTACCACATGACCCAGCACTTCTATTCCTAGGTATATACCCAAGAAAAAAACATCTCAACAAAACCTGGTTCACAAATGTTCAAAGCAGAAGTTTATTCACAACAGCCAAAAGGTAGAAACAACCTAAATGTCCATCAAGGATTGAATGGGTAAACAAAATGTATATTTATAAAATGGAATACTGTACATGCCACAACAGGGATGGACCTTGAGAACACTATGTTAAGGCAAAGAAGCCAGACAAAAAGTTCATATACGACTATTTAAATATGAAAGGTCTGGAATAAGCAACTTCACAGAAAGTAGATGAGTGGTTACCAGGGGCTGGGGGAAATGGAGAATGACTGTTAATGGGTGCGGGGTTTCTTTTGGGGGTGATGGAAATGCTGTAAGATCGAGTGTGGTGATTATGCTTAAAACCCCTTAATTGTATACTTCAAATGGATGGATTATACAGAGTCCTCTCTCAAATAAAGCCATTATTTAAAAAAAAAAAGGTTTGCTGTTCATTTGTCCATTCCTCTAAACAAAATATTTTAAAAAATAATCACTTCATGTAGGTAGTACAAAATTCAAGTTACAAAAGCCTCTTGAGTGAAGAGGCCATCTTCTCCCTGCTCACCTGTCACGCAATCTAATAACTGGTTCATCCACGGAGATCAGAATGAAGAGTCCTGTGTATTAAAAAAAAAAAAGCAGAGAACAAAACAGTTTTCCTACCTTCTCACCGACTGTGTAAGCAGGTGGAGAGGTCATTTCTATATCCAGAATGTTGATTTGAGGCGAGTCTTCAATAGGGGGTTTTGGGTCAAGATTCTTGTTGGTCTCTATCTGGCTCTCAATTAGTTTGATAATTGCATCAGCTCTTTCTTTTGACATTGGCTTTCCATGCCAATTTTCTGCATCTTCAACACCTGCAACCAAATAAAAGACATTCGTCCCAGAAGTATATAATTCAGTGTGTTAGATCATCTCGAAGACATCCTGATGGAAAAGATATCAGTCGAGGACTCACAACAGTAAAAACCTGACAGAGAGAGCTGGAGTTGGTACTGCAGCCCCAGAGGACAGCTTGAAAAGGCCCAGAGGCTCTTGAGGGTGGGGGGCGCTGGTGAATGGAGGGGGGAGTGTGGGATAGGAGGCTGGAGAGACAGTCAGGGTGAACCATGGACAATCCTGTATGTGTATAAAGAGTGTGAGTTTTGTCAGAAGTGAGATAGGAAACCACAGAGGAATTTAGAGTGGGGAGGTGACTATGAGATATTAAATGTACAAACGTCACCATGGTAGCCGTATGGCGACTGGCTTGGGGAGACTATAATTAGGGAGAGATGACTTGGGTCTGAGCAAGGGAGACTGAGAGCAGTGAGCAGATCTGAAATCAATCAGAATTGATGACAGACTGTGTTTGCATGTAGGGGGGCACATAAGGGATAGTTGAAGGCAAGAATACCCAGAATTCTCCCAGGAGCAAACTTGTCAAGTGGTCATTTACTGAACTGGAGACACCACAGTAAGACACTATTTTTAGGGAGGAGTCACAAAACAGTTTTATTCTAAAGTATTGATATTGAAAAACAGGAATCCTACCCTTTGCAACTATTTATACTTGAATAACTTCAGGTATCAGCTTTGAAATCTGCAAGACTACTTTCAAAACCCCCTTCTTCCTTCCCTGACCCTCAGTTCCACAGGTACCTTACCCTTCCCAGAGGTGCCACTTTACTAGGTCTGTAGGTATCCTCCCAGACAGTGTGGGCACAAGCAAGTGTACATGTCCTTATTTGCAGATCTGTTCATGGATCTAATAGCATTTTCTCTCATTCTGCACTTACGCAAATCACTCTTTGCCAGTCCTCTAACTGATGGGACTATCCTCCTAGCCACTGCCCCTGCACACAGAAAAATCACTGCTCACTTGCTGGGGGTCTGGGCTTCCCCTCCAATCCTAACCAGACCCTCTATCTGTTAGGACCAAGGAGAGCAACAGCCTCCAGCACATATTATAGATGTGATCACTGAGCAGTAAGCCAGCTGTCTGCCTGGCCAGCCTGAGCCTCCTTCTGCCACACTGCTGTGCAGACAGATGTTTTTAATAACCCTGAGCAGAAAAGAAACATTTGCTTACTTGGAAGGCCCCGGCCCTTGAAGGTTTTGGCAACTACAGCAGTGGGCTTGTTCTTTACTTGATTTGCCTGCCAGAACACCTGACATAGTGCCTCCACATCGCGGCCATCCACCACGTAAGTATTCCACCTGTCAACCCAGGAGGAAGCCAGGTTACAAGGTGAAGGAGGAACGGGGCAAAAAGGTGACATAAAACAGGAAACAGTTACCCAAAGGCTTCACAGCGCTTCTGATAGACCTCTATGCAGTGCTCAAGGGGCAAGGCACCACTGTGGCCCAGGCGGTTCACGTCGAAGATGGCCACAAGATTATCCAGACTGTAGTGGGAAGCAAAAGCCAATGCTTCCCAGACGGAGCCTTCCGAAGACTCGCCATCTCCCAAGAGGCAGTACACCCGGTAGCTAGGGCAAGCCAAGAAAGGTTAAGACCCTGCTTAGGGCTCTTCTAGACCACTCAAGCAAATACATTTCATGGAGAGAAAGGAACAGAATGAAACAGTTGCTTCACACATCGTTAGGTTCCTAAGTTTTTTCTTGTCAGCTCAGCCCAAACTCTACAGCTAAGGAAACACAGTTTTAAAACTTGGGCCTCACAAGATGGATTTCACCTTTGGCTAGTTTTCTTATTCTAGCATTCTTCTGCCACGTCTCTGGGATCCACAAACAACAAGGGATGGGCAGAAAGTAGCCCCCTCAAACACCCGAACATTTCCATATACAGTTTCTTGGTAAGCTTCATTTTAAGCACAGCCACCTTCTATTTCTGATCTTACAAATTTATTTACAATCATCATATCAAAACATTGTACCTTAGGAGCATGTGTTCTATTGTAAACAGTGAACTCCACAATAGAAACACAAAAATGTTAAGACTAATAAAACACAACCTAGACCCCACGAAAATGCTGCAAAGTTTTTAAAAAATTGATTACTGGGGTGCCTGGGTGGCTTAGTCGATTAAGCGGCCAACTTTGGCTAAGGTCATGATGTCACAGTTCATGGGTTCAAGCCCAGCATCGGGCTCTATGCTGACAGCTCACAGCCTAGAGCCTGCCTCAGATTCTGTGCCTCCCTCTCTTCCTCTAAAAAAATTAAACATTAAAAAAATTGATTAACCACAGGATAAGGACTAACAGAGGCAATAACGAGATGAAAAGTGTCAATAGACTCCTGGGAAATGGAGCAAGGTAGCTGCCTGCGCAGTGGAGGAAGCACAACCAAGTGCCTCCAAAGAGGCCACCTGGGCTGGAGCCAAAATGTGAAGGGGTCTGGACTCAGGCATGTCAGGTGCATCTCAGGAGAATATGCACACCAACACAGCCAACCCTGGGGACCCCCAGCACCACCCCCATCTTGCTCACACATGAGCAGCAAGTGGGCATACACCCCTGTAAGAAAGACACTGATCAGCCTATCTTGAAAGGTGGAACCACTCCAGAAAAAGAAACATTTGATTTTTAACATATAAGTGTCCCCAACACAAATGCACCAGGTACTCCATAATGAAGCTCACCGAGAAGTGGAAAACAAAGATGTTGCTCTTAGAAAGCAGTAGAAATAAACTAGTTTCTACACTGCGGGCAGCACTGAGAACCCAACCAGAGAAGCCATAGCAGTTTACAGAAACATAATTTCTTTACTGCTTGACACTTGGGAGCCTAAACTTTCTAATCATTGTCTTCCCAAGCTAATAAACCATAAACAAAGCCAAAGTGCCTGAGGGGTGTGGTGGGGACAAGTAAACAGTTACTGGATAAACGCCTTACCTGGCTTTATCAAAGTACTTGCCAGTATATGCCATTCCACAAGCAGCCCCCAGTCCTTGCCCAAGCCATCCAGTTGCCACATCAACAAATGACAGCCTCTGTAAGAGAAGGGGCCAAATGAACTTAGACACACCTGCAAGACACAAGTTATTGGTCCAACTTCCAGCATGGAACACAGGCTGCTCTTTAGAATGGCCCTTCCCACTCTTTGGGGTGGATTTCTCTTTACCACACCCACATGGCACCCCAAGTCTCAGATCAACATCACAAACACAGGGGGAGCCATAGGCAATCCAAGGTCAGCTGAACTTGTGGAATACAGAAAAGGGAAATGTCTTCACATAGCAGCCTAAACAGAACCTAAGAGCAAAGCAGAAAATGTTAAGCATGAGACTTGCCATTTTAACAAGGCCTTTCATGTAGTCCTGCACAAACTAGATATTCAATCTTTTTAAAAAACATGGGTTCTTAACAGAAACCAAAAACACTGGGGTGCCTGGATGGCTCAGCTGGTTAAGAGTACAACTCTTGATTTTCGCTCAGGTCACAATCTCAGGGTTTGTGAGATTGAGCCCCGAGTTGGGCTCTGTGCTGACACTTTGGAGTTGGCTCAGGATCCTCTCTGCCCCTCCCCCTAAAAAATAAACATTAAACAAAATGGGGGCAACTTGGTGGCTCGGTTGGTAAGCATCCTTTTTGCTCAGGTCATGATCTCCAGGTTCAGAAGTTCAAGCCCTACATCAGGTGAGCTCGAGCCCTGCTTCAGGCTCTGTGCTGATGGTGCAGAGTGTGCATGAGATTCTCTCTCTCTCTGCCCCTCGCTCACTTGTGCCCTCTCCCCTGCCCCAAAAATGGAGGATTACAATTTCTCTGGTTTGTAAAACTCAGGTCAAATGAGATTTCAGAAGCAATCATCTATAAGTGCTGATACCAAAAGTGAATCATTTTATACCACTACTCTTCTTCTTCCCTCCCCGTGTCTATGCACAGGCTATTATTATCCCATGAAGATAATGCCATCTGAGTGCCACAAGGCACTGCCAAGGGTCTCAAGCTTCCAGCGACACACTGAATTTATTCAATACTTCCACTGCCACCATCTTGAACTGGTCACAAACATCTCTTGACTGGGTCACTGCAGTAACCTCCTTACTTCCCCCCATAGCTATTCTCAACACATCCACTAGGGGAAGCCTGTTAAAACCTAGGTCCATTGCTTACCCTCCAGAGAACTGTCCAAGGTCTCTCCGTCTTGGGCCAAGCAGAGCTCAAGTTCTTGCACCAGCTTCCAGCCCCCATCGCGTCCTACTCTCCCATCGCTTTGGATGCCCTGGCTTTCTTGCTGCCCCTTGAATGCCCAGGGCATACACTTGCCTCAGGGCCTTAGCAGTCACAGCTCCGTCTCCCTCAAGCACTCAGTGCTTGAGCCTAAATAGGTACAAAGCTCTCTCTCACTACCCCCAAAGCCTCTGGACAAATGTCAGCTTCAAGGTTTCAACTGGTAAACCCTCCTCCTCACTTCCCTTGGATCCAGGATGCTCAGGCCCATCTGACATATGCTGGTCATCTAGGTTTCTCGTCTGACCTCTCCTCCATTCAAGCAAAGAATGAGGTGTTATTGCTACCAAGGATGGGCCAACGGTACTTGTTAGTCTCAGATTCCTCTCTTGTCTTGCTCCACCCAGGGCTCTTAACCGTCCTTAGCTTTCTTCACACTTTTGTGCCCCCAAAGACTCCCTCTCTGTTTTGTATGCCTAACCCTGCAGAACCATCCCACTGAAGTCTCTCCTGATGTCTCTAGCTCTGCTAGACAGAGTCCCCCTCAGGCAGGAGGCGGCTGTAAATTTGACTAAGATTGGCAGGCACCAGCATAATGCCTGGCATGGTGGAGGAGGTACCCCCCTCATGGGTTCCCTTCCCTTCCCCAAGACCCCTTATGCTGTGGTGGGGGGTATACAGTCACAATTGGGGAGGGGCAAGAGCTAGAATAAAAATGCATACAAGGTGCCATCTATGCACACTCAGAAAAGACTTCTCTTTCAGATGGTACTTCTTACCTTTGTTCTGGCACAAAATATGCTTCAAGAACTAGTTTACAAAAGGAACTTTTGGTTACTTCTCTAGCCTGCTTGGCTGGAGAAAACAACTACAAAACAAGACCCTTGGCAGGGTAGGAGTGGATATAGGGGGATGACAGACCCTCCCCATAAGCCTTCACAGCACCTCATAGTCAGTGATGCTGACACTGCCAGGCGTTAGCAGTGAGCCTCCTAATGTAGTTGTTTGTGCTGGACATTCACATTCCAGGAATACCAATCATGAACACCTTGGCTCCTCTGCCATAGCAAGAGAATTCTCAGCCAATCCCAAGAGAAACTATGCTCCTATGTGTTTTCTTTCCTTCTAAATTTACCTGCTACTTAAATCTGATGAATCCATAAATTCTGGCAGCTGAACAGTGCCTCACCTGCTACTGCATGCCAGAGAAAGTCTCTTTATCCCACTAAGGCCGGTAACTGAATGAGATAGCAAGTTACAGGACAGTCTAGCCATTTTATTATTTTTTATTTAAAAATTTTTTAAGTTTATTTTTTTGTTTTGAGGGAGTATGCGCACAGTGGAGGGGCAGAGAGTTCAGATGTGGGGCTCGAACTCACTAACCTTGAGATCATGACCCAAGCCGAAATTAAGAGTCAGATGCTTACCTGACTTAGGCACCCAGGCGCCCCATCTTATAGTTTTAAACCAGAGATCTGTATGCTCATACTGTATGTACATCTACATTTAATTTTTATTGTGAAAGGTCAAAGCTTATAGGAAAGTTGTAAGAATAGTACAATGAAATCCCATATACTCTTCACCTAGATTTGTTGCTAATGGACTTCTGCTTCACCTTGCTTCTTCTACACCACATGCTCACAAATTTTATTTTTTGCCAAACCTCATCTGAGATTACATTTCAGACACCAAGACACGGGTCATAAATATGACCCTAGGTACTTCAGCTCTGTCCATATTCTGATTTTATTCTTTAAATATATGCTACCAAGATCTGGGGTTTCTGTTTGTACGTGGTACTCTACCAGCTGAGTTTTAAATGTTTTGCTCAAGACACAGTAAACTTTCAGACATCAAAAGAACTGCTTGTTCTTTTAGATCGACCTTGCTTTTAATATTACTTCTCTTTCCTGACCCTCAATACCTGGTACTACACCTAGCATAATGAGAAAGTCCCCCCATTGTGTCAGGTCAAATTTACAGAGAAATGGATAATAAAGGTAACTGTCGGGTGGAACATCCCCCCAAATTTAACTCAATTTTCCTTGGGCTCAACATAGATCCACTAATGTTGCTCCCCTCTACCCAGATGGCAGAGGATGGGAGCATGACCCTGCTGGGGTGGGGTGCTTTAGTGCTAGGTGGGGTAAGGCAGAGCACCAACAAAGGAAGGCAGTGTGGCCAATAGCCACAAGCATCCTTTCCGCCACTGCAGTCTTTGCTAGAACACCTTTTAAATCTTTATGAAGTGCTATGGTCTGAATATTTGCATCTCTCAAAACTATGATGAAAATCTAAGGCCCAAAGTGATATCAGGAGATGGGGGTCTTTGGGTGGTGATTAGGTCACAAGGGCAGGACCCTCACAAATGGGTTCGGTGCCCTTATAAAAACAGGCTATAGAAAGACTACTTTCCCTTCTGCTATATGATAATGCGATGAAAAATCTACAACCAGCAAGAGGACTCCCACCAGACTGTGACCATGCTGGTACCTTGATCTTGGAACTCCAGTCTATAAAACTATTAGAAATAAATTTTTATTGTTTATAAACCACCCAGGCTGTGGTTGTTATAACAGACCGAAATGGACTAAGACATGAGGCAAAGAAAAAAGGACCAAGACAATAAACAGAGCCCATTTCAGGCCTTGTTGCCATGTGATGGCTTTTAAAATGATTTTTAAGAAGCAAGCATCTGAGCAGGCCCTAGGCTCCAGTGCTGGCTTACCTTGGAGAGGATGAAACGGTCATTGTCTGGGTTATCCGGGTCTTCCTGTTTATACCTCATGGTGTGGAAGAACAGCACAGACATGATCTCGGCAGCACTACTGGAGGATGTGGGGTGGCTTAAAGACAGACATGGCACAGGTCATTTCTCAGAGGTAAGTGATTCACCAGGGACACGGTGCACAAGAAGGCCTTTTATTACACAGACTTCTCAGACTGGAAGCAGCAGTCATTTCTTCCAGGCATGGAAGAATCCAACCAAGGAAAAGGGATGCAGGGCCACTACCTCCCAAGTTCATGGCTTTTAAGAACACTGTAAGAGCCCAGTAACTTCATAACCTCGCTCCCTGTGGAGAGCAAGCTCTCCAAGCCCAGCCCCTCCTCTATCAATGGAGCACTTGTATACCTGGGGCAAGTTGGTCTGGTCACTCGACTCTATCAGCCTCTGATTAGTCTTTTACTTGTTTGAATTTATCCGTGATAGCATTAATCTAAAACACCATGAAACACAAATTAACCCATGCATGTATGAGAAACTAATATTTGACAAGAAAGCCAAGAATACTCAACGGAGAAAGAACAGTTTCTTCAATAAATGGTGCTGGGAATTGGATATTTACACGTGAAAAATGAAAAAAAAAAAAAAAAAAAAAAAAAGAAACTAGAATCCTAGTTTCCACTCACAGAAATTAGCTTGAAACAAAACGCAGGCTTGAATGTAAGATCAGAAACCATTAGACTCCTAAAAGAAAATATAGGAAAGAAACCTTGACATGTGTCCTCGTACTAATTTTTTTTTGGATATAACAACTAAAGCACAAGCAATAAGAAAACAAACAAGTGGGACTGCATCAAACTAAAAAGCTTCTATACACTAAAGGAAACCACCAACAAGGTGAAACAACAACCTACAGAACAGGAAAAAATATTGCCAACCACGTTACCTGATGATGGATTAATACCCAAAACACAGAAAAACTCATACAACTCAGTAACCTAGAAAGAAAAAAGTTTCTCAATTGGAAAGCAGAGACTTAAACTTCTTGCCATGCAAGTATTCCCTAAGTGGATGAGGTGAATTCAAAAATTGTTATAGATACATTAAAAAATTTTTAAAACAAAAATTTGTTAGAGGATACCTCGAGAAAACGCAAACCATTATTAATTCTGAAGGTGAAGGGAGCAAAATGAAAGTGTATAAAAACCCTGAAATACGCAGTTCTTAAACTCATCTACACAGTCATTTTAATTGTCATAGCTCAGGGTGGAAGAGAAGATTTTAAAAAGATCATCATGGAAAGTATTTTATTCCACCACCATAGAATGAAATTACAAATTACTAGCAGAAGGAAAACTGGAAAATCCACACATTTGTGTAAATTAAACACCACGCTCTTAACCAGTCAATGGGTCAAAGAAAAAAAAAAAAAAACCCGAGAGAAATTAGAAAACACTTAAAGGGGTGCCCGGGTGGTGCAATGGGTTAAAAGACTCCTCTGGATTTCCGCTCGGGTCAAGGTCTCAAAGTTTGGAGATCTAGCCCTGAGTCCAGCTCCACGCTAAGCATGGAGCCTGCTTAAAATGCACAGTATCCCTCTCTCCCCGCCCCTCCCACCCACCCCCACGAGGCCGCCCCTCCCCCCGCACACGCGCCGGCCCCTCCCCCCGGCACACGTGCGTGCGCGCCCCTCCCCCCGGCACACATGCGCGCCCGCCCCTCCCCCCGGCACACGTGCGTGCGCGCCCCTCCCCCCGGCACACGTGCGCGCCCGCCCCTCCCCCCGGCCGCGCCCGCCCCTCCCCCCGGCACACGTGCGTGCGCGCCCCTCCCCCCGGCACACGTGCGTGCGCGCCCCTCCCCCCGGCACGCGTGCCCGCCCGCCTTCTCAAAAATAAAACACCTAGAAAAAAACCCGGAAACATGGCATACCAAGCTTTATGGAACACAGCAAAAGCCGTGCTAAGAAATTTATAACTATAAATTCTTCCGTTAAACATCAAAACCTTAACTTTACGACGTAAGAACTAGAAAAACTAAACCCAAACCTACCATTAAGAGTAATAAAGGTTAGAGCAGGAACAGAGACCAAGAAAACCAGTAGAACATATCGACAAAAACAACGGCTGGTTCTTTTGAAATATTAACAAAATTAATAATGAAAGAAATGTAATTTTAAAGTTCACTCATTTGAAATTACCAGTTTCATTTCCAAAATGAGAGCAAGAACAGTACTACCAAACGTATGGACATAAACGGGAACATATGGTACTGTGAAGAACTGTACGCCAGTAACTCGGCTAACGGCCGAGAAGCTTCTAGAACCACAGAATTCCAAAACGCTGGGGACCAAGTAGACATTCGAATCACACCCGTAACTAGGAAGACGACCGAACCAGGAGTCACAAACCTCTCTACACAAGAAAACTTGGCCCTGCGGGCCTCACAGGTAAGCCTAAAGCACCAGTACGACCCCCTTCTGGGTCTTCCGAAAGCCCGAGGGGAACGCGAACTGGCCCGAAGCCCGCGCGCTTCCCGAGAAAGCTACGAGAAAGCTAACACACCGCGACCAGAGGTGCGAACGCCCTCGCCAGACGCCGGGGGACGGGAATGCCGCCTTCCGGGCCGTTCCCGCTCGCCCACCGCCTTCTCCCGCAGCTCGCTCGCTTTCGAGTCCGGGACCCCCAGGCGTCGAGGCCAGCTGCCCACACAGAACGCCGCGGCCGTGCGCCCCCTTCCCACGCTGGCCCGAGGCCGTCCCCGACTCCTCCCCACTGGCCCAGAAGGTTCATGGGTTCCCTGGTGCTAAAAAGGAGGGACCCCGGGGGCCAGGATCTCTAGGTTCGCCCCCTCCCCTGATCGCGGCCCCATCCGCGGCCCCAAACGGGACTTCTACGACCGAGCCCACCCACCCCAACGGTTCCCTCACATCTCACGCGCTGGTCGCTACGAGGCCTCGGAAAGGGGAATCTTACCCGGAGCTCGAAGCGCAGGTAGCCCTGATAGAGTGGATACGCAGGCGATTAGCCATATCCCGCAGGATCTGCAAGGTCTGCGAGTCAGGTTTGGTCTCCTCCTCAGCCGTCGCAGCGCTCGCCGCAGCGTCTGCCATAGCTGCGAACGCGTTGCCGTCCGAGGCGCGAATGCCGCGATGTGTGCCCGCGGAGTGTCTGTGAGTCAGTGCTGTGCGGCTCTCTCCAAGCTCCGCCCCCTCCTCGTGCTAAGTCCCTTCGCACGCCGCTCCCTCCGCGTGCCGCCTCCTCGTGCCAAGTCCCTCTGCACGCCCCTCCTTCCGAGCTCCGCCCCCTCCTCGTGCCAGTTGTCTCAGCGCGCCGCTCCCTCCGCTAACCGTCCCCTCCTTGTACAAGTGGCTTCAGTGCGCCGCCTCCTCCGGGCACCGCCCCCTCACACACCAATTCGCCTCGCGCGCTGATCCCTCCGCGCGCCAATTCCTCTCGCGCCCCGCCCCCTCCGCCCGCCAATTCGCCTCGCGCGCCGACCCCTCCGCGCGCCAATTCCTCTCGCGCCCCGCCCCCCCGCCCGCCAATTCGCTTCGCTGGCCGCCTTGCCCGCGCGCCAATTCCCCTTGCGCCCCGCCCCCTCCTCCCGCCAATTCGCCTCGCGCCCCGCCCCCTCCTCCCGCCAATTCGCCTCGCGTGCCGCCTTGTCCGCGCGCCAATTTCCGTCGCTCGCTGCTTCCTCTGCTCAATGGATTTTGAACTCTTCTCCTTTGCGCATGGGACATTAGTGGAAATAATTTCTTTATATATTCCTTTGAGCTATCAATTCAAAGAGGTCTGCCTCAGCCGGGGAGGGGGGCGCCCAGGGTCTACTGTTGGGGTGATAAAAAAAAATCTGGAACTAGGTGTTGCAGTCGTTTCACCACCTGGTGTATGTAAACGGGACTTCTTCACACACTTTAAAGAGTTAGGATGTGGCGTTTATGTTTTATGCAATTTATCACAATATTTTTTTAAAAAGCCACGTAGGGAATTTTACTCTGTTAGTCCCCTACCCCCACCTCCAAGGTAACCCAGGTGGGCTTCTTAGTAGATGAGGCATGCCTTGTCTTTGTGCTGGCCTCTTTCTCTTCGTAGAATCTTCTGTACGGCAGCAAGCCACCAGCCCCTTGTGACTGTTGAGGGTTGGGGTGACAGCCCAATGCTAGCCTGCAGCTTTCCCCAGGGAGCTTGACCTCTGGGAGCTCCCCATCTCCTTAAGGTCGCAATGTAGCCTCAGAGAGCTGTTCCCTCTGGATTTGAGATGATTTTCCAAGGACCAGCGTGACTTCCCCAGCTGCACCATCTCCACAACATGCTAAGTTCAACTGCTGGGGGGCATCTTAGTTCAAAACTGCCCAGCTACTGAGAGGCCCTCAGTGTCCAAGAATGCGGCAACGAGGCTCCCACGTTCTTGCCTGGGTGAAGGAGCTATGCACTGAAAATTTTATTTGATACTGCCTGATTGTGCAACAAAAATCTATGTGTTTTCCTACTTGCAGAGCGTGTGAGTGCTCTTTTCCACATCCTCATCAACACTGGATATTGTTAGTCTTTTGAACGCATGGCATTCTCATGGATGAGAAAATAATATTCAATCAATGCTTCGATTTACATTTGCCTGATATCCTCATAGTTGCACATTTTTGTATGTTTATTGTCATTTGAAGTTTGTCCTTTCTGAATTGTCTACTACTATCATTTACTGTTTCTATATTGGGTTGTTTGTTTTCGCTTCCTAATTTGTAGGAATTCTCTACATATTATATTGATTAGACTGTTCTCTATTAGAGATGCTGCAAATCTTTTTTTTCCTCAACCTGCTGCTTTTTAAAAATATTAAGAGATACTTTAGTTTTAAGTTTTTGAACCAAAACCTAAATGTTGCATCTTTTTTCGCTTTTCTCTTCTTTTTCTTATTTTTAATTTATTTATTTGTCACTTACATGTAACACCCAGTGCTCATCCCAACAAGTGCTCTCCTTAATGCCCATCACCCATTTAGCCCACCCTCCTAAAGGTTGCTTCTTTTTAACTTCATGATTTTTTTCCCCATAAGGCTTGAATTTTTTTTTCTGTAGTAAAATATACAAATCTTTTTCTTTATGAAATTTTGGGTTGACGCTTGTTTAGAAATGTTCTCTTCACACAGAGATTACAAAAACACTTACTATTATGTCCTTCTAACACTTTTTCTTATTTCATTCTTTTAAAGATTATTTATTTATTTTTGAGAGTGTGTGCACAAAAGCGGGGGAGGGGCAGAGAAAGACACAGAATAGGAAGCAGGCTCCAGGCTCTGAGCTGTCAGTACGGAACCTGACATGGGGCTCAAACCCACAAACCATGAGATCATGATTTGAGCCAAAGTCAGATGCTCAACCGACTGAGCCACCAAGGAGCCTCTTGTTATTTCATTTTTATGTTCCGTTTTTTATCTCGTCTCAACTTTATATGATGTATATGATGTACGATAGCACTGTGATTTAATTGTTTCAAATAGCCAATTGTCCCAAGACTATATTTATTATCCTTTTTAAAAAACATCTTTGCTAGGGTCGCCTGGGCAGCTCGGTCAGTTGAACAACTGACTCTCAATTTCCGCTCGGGTCATGATCCCAGGGTCATGGGATCCAGTCTCTCGTCAGGTTCCACGCTCTTCATGGGCCCTGCTTGGGGTTCTCTCTCCCTCTTGCTCTGCCCCTCTTCCCTACTTGCACACACACACACTCTCTCTCTCTCTCTCTAAAAAATTTTTTCTTTGCCACCCTTTTGCATTTTCTCTTCCAAATAAATTTTGGAAGCAGCTAATTTAAGATTCCTAAGACACTTCTGTTGGGTTTTTGATTGGGATTTCATTGAATTGATAAGTTAATATGTAGAGGGCTGACATATCTATAGTATTGAGTCTTATGTTCAAGAACATATTGAATACTTTTTGATAATCACATCTCATTTGCATCCTATTTTATATTTTCTGTTTACCTTAATATCTTGTTTCTTTTTGTTCCTTCTTTCCTTTTTTTTTTTTGGATTAATAGAGTTCCATTGTTTTTCTCTCCTTGGTTATTTGGATATTATGTACCTGGCTTTTTTCTAGTGGTAAGCTTTAATTTTTTTTCCACCAATATATTCTCTCAATTTTCAGTTTTTTATGATATCTATAAAGTTCCACAACAGAACCAGTCATTAACAACTTTTAATTCTCCCTATTTCATACTTCCTTTTTAATTTTTAAAGATTTTATGTTTTTTTAAAGATTTTTTAATTACAAGTGTTTATTTTTGAGAGCGAGAGAGCATGAGAGTGTGAGCGGGGGAGGGGCAGAGAGAGAAGGGGACAGAGGATTCAAAGCAGGCTCTGTGCTGAGGGCAGAGGGCCTGATGTGGGGCTCGAACTCATGAACCATGAGATCATGACCTGAACTGAAGTCAGATGCTTAACTGACTGAGCCGCCCAGCCACCCCTAAAGATTTTAAGTAATCTCTACCCCCAATGTGGGGGTCCAATTTATAACCCAGAGATGAAGAGTTGTGTGCTCTACTGATGGAGCCAACCAGGCACCCCCAACTTCCTTCTTAAGTAAGCAATTATTTTGTTTGTTTATTTATCAATGGTTTACATGAACATGGTTTAAAGCAGGGGTCAGCAAACTTTTCCTATAAAGAGCCAGATAGTAAATATTTGAGACCATATGGTCTCTGTTGCAGCTATTCAACTAGGCCATTTTTGTGGCACACGTACAGCCACAGACAACACATAAATGAATGAGTGTGGCTATGTGCCAATCACTTTGTTTATGGACACTGAAACTTGAATCTTATATAATTTTTACATGTCACAAACTACTCTTCTGATTTTTCCAACCATTTAAAAATTTAAAAACCATTCTTAGCTCACACGTGTATGAAACCAAGCCATAGTTGGGCCAACTCCTGCTTCAGAGAGTTAAATGGTTCTACAAGGTTGATTGCAAACTGTCAATCCCTGGCTTCCACCCACATAATCATCCACTACCTAGAATCAACCACTTTCAACTCTTTTAACTGTTTCTTTTGGTATTTAGCTCCAATTCCCTAAATTGTTTGTAGTGCAATTTTTATATTTTAAGAATTGGGGTTTTTTTCACTATAGAAGATGATAGTGTAGCTCTTCGTCACACACCCCCTCCAAATCCTTCCAGTACAGTATACAATGATTAGGGTCAGATCATATTGTGGCGTTCGCATTATTGAGGCCTTGGAAACACTAGTTATAACTGAGTCACCACTCTGATGACTTTTCTTGTCTCTCTCAACGTTTTGTTCACCTTAGAGTCAACACTTGTCTCCCCACTCCCATCCCTCCCCCCACCCCCGCTCCGATGCTTCTTGTTCTCTACTACTTTCCATAGGCCAGCCCTTCCCCCAGCTGTCCACATCTCCTCTCCAGCTGGTTAAACATGTCCGGCAGTCCATGCATTTCATTTTCTTGGAGTGTTCTCTTCTGGAGCCTTTTGACTTGCCCTCCAGCCACTAACCTGGGCTCCCCTTCCATCATCCTGGAGATAGTATTTGCTTCCTTTTGACCTGTCTCATCTATCCCATCTCCACCTCTTATGTCCCTCTCTGGTTTTGGTGGTGCTCCTTCTCTAGTAGTGTCCAGAGAAAGAATGCAGATAAAGTAAACTATTTCAGTTCTTTCAGGTCTTTAGTCTAATCTCACAACAGACAGTTTGGGTGTAGAATTCTAGGTTGGAAAATCATCCCCCCCCCCACCAGTTTGGAGGCATTCCTTCATTGTTCCCAGTGCTTTGTTGAAAAATCTGAAAATGTTCTGACTTCCAGTTAGTTGAATATGACCTATTTTTTTTCTCTCCGGCAGTTACTCTCTCAGTGTATTGAAGATATCACTCAGCTCTTCCGGATTTCATTAATGCCATTGAAAACTCAGCTTTAAGTGTAAAGGTCATGGTTTTAAAGGTAATTAGCTTTTTAAAAAAAATTTTAACGTTTATTTATTTTTGAGAGAGAGAGAGAGAGAGAGACAGAGTGCAAGTGAGGGAGGGGCAGAGAGCGAGAGGGAGACACAGAATCTGAAGCAGACTCCAGGCTCGAGCTGACAGCTCAGAGCCTGATGCGGGGCTCAAACTCAAAAATAGTGAGATCATGACCTGAGCCGAAGTCAGACACTTAACTGACTGAGCCACCAGGCGCCCCGGTAATTAGCTTTTTAAATTTGGCTATTTTTTTTTTTTTGAGAGAGAGAGAGAGAGAGAGAGAGAGAGAGAGAGAGAGATGGAGCGTGAGCAGGGAAGGGGCACAGAGAGAGGGAGACAGAGAATTCCAAGCAGGCTCTGCACTGTCAGCGTGCAGAGCCTGATGCAGGGCTCAAACTCATGAAACCATGAGATCAGGACTTGAGCCAAAATCAAGAGTCAGACACTGAACTGACTGAGCTGCCCAGGTGCCCCATAAATCTGGCTGCTTTTAAAATCCTGTGTCTAGATGTGGTTCTATTTCTCTTTTCTTGTTTGGGATTTATTGGGCTTCTTGAATTCGTGTTGTCTTTTATCAGTTCTGGAAAGTTGTTTAGGACTATCTCTTAAAATCTTGCTATTCCCTCATTCTATTTTCCATGTTTTCTGTTTTTCAAATTTTTTTTTTTAATTTTCTGTTTCTTTGTGCCTCTGTGTTGCATCCTGGATGCTTTCTTTTTTTTTAATTTTTTTTGACGTTTATTTATTTTTGAGAGACATAGAGACAGAGTATGAGCAGGGGAAGGGCAGAGAGAGAGGGAGACACAGAATCCGCAACAGGCTCCAGGCTCTGAGCCATCAGCACAGAGCCCGACGCGGGGCTCGAACTCACAGACTGTGAGATCATGACCTGAGCTGAAGTCGGCCGCTTAACCAACTGAGCCACCCAGGCGCCCCCTGGATGCTTTCTTTAGCTCTGTTTTACAATTTACTAATTCTCTCTCCAGCTATTTCTAATGTGCTATTACATCCATCTATTGAACATTTAAAAACTTTTACAAATGTGAAATTTGGCACCTGTATGTAAAGGCACAGAAAACATCAACATACATTTCAGGAAATAATGATAAGGTGAACCGACTTGTAGCTACTACTCAGGTTAAGCACCTTGGCCTCCACATGTCTCTCCCAATCACGACCCCTTTTCCCACTTTAGTGGGAGCCACTACCCTGACATTTATGCTACCAATGCCCATGCTTTTCTTTATAGCTTTATTGTCCGTTGTCCTTAAACAACATCATTTTGTTTTGCCTGCTTTTGAACTTTATATGATGAAACCTATACAGTATGGATTTTTCTGTGTTTGGCTTGTTTTGTTCAACATTATGCTTGTTCATTCATATTTTCGAGGCCATAGTTCATTTTCATTGCTGTATAGTAGTATATTTTAAAATATTTTACTGTTCACTTCCATAGTGTACTGCTGATGGGCAAACGGGTTATTTCTAGCAGTTGGCTACTGGGAACATTAGTGTACCTGTTTCCCAAGGCTATACCTATGAATGCAGTCGCTGGGCCATTTGGTATGCATGTCTTCAACTTCACAGTTTACCGGTGCTTTTCCAAACTGCCTGTACCAATTACTCTCCCACCTGGAGTGGTTAAGAGTTCCTGTTGCTCCATATCCTTGCTGACGTTTATTATTATTAGTCAAAGTCGTGCTGATCCGCTAGGTGTGTAGTGGTATCACTTTTTTTGTATTTTTTTTTTGATTTTTTAAACGTTTATTTACTTTTGACAGAGAGACAGAGTGTGAGCAGGGGTGGGGCAGAGAAAGAGGGAGACACAGAATTTGAAGCAGGCTCCAGGCCCTGAACTGTCAGCACAGAGCCCAATGCGGGGCTCGAACTCACAAACTGTGAGATCATGACCTGAGCCGAAGTCGGTGCTCAACCGACTGAGCCACCCAGGCGCCCCAGTATCACGTTTTTTTAATCAAGATATAATTCCCATACAAAAAATACACAGAATCAAGCTATGTATTATAATATAATCACTCCTGATCTACCACCACGAAATCATTTTCAGATCGAAAATGGTCATGAAGGCTCTTACAGTAAAAAGCAGAAACAGAGGGGCATCTGGGTGGCTCAGTCAGTCAGACATCGGACTTCCCCACTTTGGGCTCTCTGCTTTCAGTGAGGAGCCCGCTTCAGATCCTCTGTCTCCCTCTCTCTCCCCCCTCCCCCGCTTGCTCTCTCTCTCAAACATAAACAAACATTTTTAAAAAAATTTTAAAAAGTAGAAACAGAACCAAGGCCCTGCGTGTTCTTTTTTTTATTTTTATTTTATTAAAAAATTTTTAATGTTTATTTAATTTTGAGAGAGAGACAGAGACAGACTGCAAGCAGGGAAGGTGCACAGAGAGGGGAAGACACAGAATCTAAAGCAGGCTCCAGGCTCCGAGCTGTCAGCACAGAGCCAAGCATGGGGCTTGAACTCACAAACTGTGAGATCATGACCCTGTGCCAGAGTCGGATGTTCAACCAACTGAGTCACCCAGCGGCCCTTAAATTAAAAAAAATATGTATTTATTTACTTTTCAGAGAGAGGGAGAAAGAGCACGAGTGGGGGAGGGACAGAGAGACACAGGGACAGAGGATCTGAAGTGTACTCCGTGATGACAGCAGAGAGCCCGATGTGGGCTTGAATTCACAAGTGAGATCATGACTTGAGCCAAAGTTGGACGCTTAGCCAACTGAGCCACCCAGGCGCCCCAAGATTTTATTTTTGAGTAATCTCTACACCCAATGTGGGGCTCAAAGTCATAACCCTGAGATCAAGAGTCACACGCTCCGCTGAGCCAGCCAGGTACCCCTCTACCTGTCCTGACCTCACCTACCTCTCCTAGCTCATCACCATTCACGGTGCCCTAGTCCACTGTATGAGAAAACTGACCCTCTGAGTGGTTTATTACCTTGCCCATATGAGAGATGCATTCATTTGCATTACAATAGTTTGTTTTTTTTTTACTCTTGACTATCAGCTCTATATGAGCAAGGAATGTGTCTGGCTTCTGTACCACATAGTAGGTGCTCAGGAAGTCTGTATTGAATGAATGATCGAATTAAGGAATGAACCTGTCAGGATGCAGATCTCCTTGCCTCCCTCTTCAATCTGCCTGGCAGTAGCAATACAATAAGACATATGGGTTGATGGGAATGAGCTTATTCCAAACTTTATAAGAGGAGTTCATTATAAAATGGGATCTATACCAATACAGTTGGTATTACTGGGAAGAGAAGAAGTCCAAGAACAGACAGGACAGGTGTGTGTGGGGGGGGATTCTAGCCATCTGGGGGTTCTAGTGAGGTCCGTTCATACAGCAAAAAGTCAGGGGCTCAGTCGGAGGAGTGTGCGACTCTTGATATCAGGGTTGAGTTTAAGCTCCGTGTTGGGTGTAGAGAATACTAAAAAAAGAAAGAAAGAAAGAAAAAAAAATGGGTGCTGAAAACAAAGGGAGAAGGGCCTGGAAGTTGAACTTGACCTCTTCAGTCGGTGTCGGGCCCATCCTGAGTGCACAAATGTTGCGTATGTAGGCATCTGCGCCTGCATGTAGCATTATTACAGAGGGAAACAACATGTCCAGTTCCACTGTTTGCAGCCCTGGAAGCGCCTGTTAACGATTTCTTGTTTCCCGATGCAGGCAGAGTACCTCAAGAGCCCAGGTGCGACCGTTCCCTCCAACGTTCCCTCACGCGTGTCCCTTTCACCCGATGAGGATGGCCCCAGTGGCCGTTCCAATCTGTCCGATGGGGAGCTGGCCCGGAACTTACGGGATAGTGTCAAGCGCCGCATCCTTTACCTCTTAGAGCAGCTGAGAGTGGAGAAGGCCAGTCGGGACGAGAATACCATGGGCTACCTCAAGATGGTGTCCAAAGCTGACCGGCACCGGGCCCCCCACATCCGGCAGGCCTTCGAGAAGGTGAACCAGCGCGCCTCTGCCACCATCGCCCAGATTGAGCGAAGGCTCCGCCGTTGTCACCGGCAGCTGCAGGAGCTGGAGGAGGGCCGTAGGCCCAAGGGCCTGGTGCTGAAGGCAGAAAGCAACCCGCACCCCTGCAAGGGGCCCGGTGAGAAGGCCCCGATTTCAGAGCCTCCCAGGCAAGGTGGGGAAGACTGCCCGTCCGCTGACCTGGCAGTGGATATCGTCAGACACTTGCCCCTGGCGAGTCGCTTCCCAGCTTTGCAGCCAGGGAAGTCCTCGGAGACACAGCATGTGGCCCAGCAGCGAGACCAGCTGTTGCGGAAGATGAAGGAAGACCTGAGAGAAGTCAGGGAGCTCCACCTCAGCCTCCAGGTGTCCTATCAGAGCCTGAAGGAGAGTCGCCTGATGGACCTGCAGGTGTCCCTGGAGTCCCTCCAAGAAGAGAAATGCAGGTGAGGTGGCCCCTCTACTGCAGCCTTGGCCGTGGGGTCAGCCCTCCACCCCGGGACTGTTGGCAGGAGAGTGAAGGGGAGCAAGGACATGAGTTTGGAGGGTCAGGGGGAGGGGGAGGGGGAGAGGAGCCAGGCAGTGTTTCTCTGGGCACCTGGGCCCCGAAGTGGAGAGGGCTCATCCCCTGCCTGCTGTCACACACCCGCCTGGGTCCTCTCCTGGCAAACGAGGCTCCAGCTCAGGATCCCGCCAGGCGATCCCAGAAGCTGGAGGCTCTGCCTGTGGGGGTGGTGTGCCTGGCGGGTGCCCATCGTCAGTCATGGAGGGGGCCTGCAGGCCCCCATCTGTGAGAATAACACCTTACCAGCCATGATCCCCTCACCTGTGCTCATGGCTGAGCTGGGGCAAAAGGTCTCATATGGGATATTTCTTCTGAAAATGATTGCCTTCTTCTGGTGAGTGCTTTCTCCCCACTGTGTCGTGGGTCGAATTTATTTTCACCTAAGACAAGAGAAGGGCCCACAGATGGGGGGAAAAGGCAAACTCAGCCTCTCGAAGGACCTGCACCATTTGTATGTGGGCCTTTCTTAGGGTCCTACCAGCTCACAGGGGTGCCACACTGTCTCCCCTGGTCCCCGCACTCTGATGCATCAGGTTCTTGCATTAGCTCTAATTCTTCCAATAGCCTGCTTAGAGAGGGAGGTACTACTTGGATGACCGAAGATTCCCAGTACAGTAAGAACTCCGCAGTCCCTTAGCACCTGTGTGTATGTAGGGGAAGAGGCACTTGGGAATCAGTCCTCTTCTGCTTTCACGGGGAAGCATTACCTGCATTTACACTGCTTGACAAGTCCGTGAAGGATGACTCAAAACTATTGTGGGGACAGCCCAGTGTCAAATAAGACCTCCAGTTGGAATTACTGGTTTCTTTTGAGTGTGATGTTTGAAGGGCATGGCAACCGAACTCAGCTCTTGGGACTCATAATGACCCTTTTGTCAAAATACCATTTCCAAGGTTGGATTTATATAAACCAAGACGAGAGCTCAGTGGCAGTGACACATATCCCCATAAGTTTCCATACCGCCCGGGCCAACAGGACTGTGATGTCCCGGAAGCTGTCATCCCCCTAGCAAATCAGGATGTGGCTGTAGTCTGGGGGAGCAGGATGACCCTGGGGTCCCTGCGAATTCTACAAGCTTGCATTTCTGCAACAGCTCCCCCCCCCCCCGCCTCCCGCCGTCGGACTGTGATAGGAGTGTGCAGCACGCTTTCATTGTGTTCAGCCACTGAGATATTCTGCTTATTGGCTGCAGCAGTTAGCCTGCCTTGATAAATATATGTTAGAAACAACAAAGCAGGTCTGTAGGACTCAGATTTGCCAGGAGACATGGAGAATGGGCGGGAGATGACTTTATATAATAACAGTGACAGCAGGGAGCAAGTGACATTGTCACCTGTGGTATTCAGCCACCGACTTTACAGATGGGGAAACGGAGTCTCAGAGAGGCACGAGCCTGAGAGCATGTCGACATGTCCTGGCCACGTGGCTTCCTAATCAAGGGTGAAGGGGACATAGGAATTCATTGAATTTTTTAAAACGTATGTCTCCTTCCGATCTTTTAAAAAACCTTTATGTGAGCTAGATGCAGACATGACCTATGTGTTGAAGTCAGTAAAGTGTCACTAAGCCCCTGTGACTGTCATG
Source organism: Paguma larvata (assembly GCA_030068075.1). NCBI lineage: Eukaryota > Metazoa > Chordata > Mammalia > Carnivora > Viverridae > Paguma > Paguma larvata. Next base: position 121,580,846 of record CM057830.1, on the reverse strand, counting down.
TCTCCTCTGGTGTGTCACAAACTGAGATTTCAAGCTGAAAAGTCCTATGACACTTCTCACAGGTAAATCTGTCTCCTTTCGAGAGGACTTTCTTTCTTTCGTTTCTTTCTTTCTTTGTTAAACATTTATAAAATCTTTTATTAATTTTTGAGAGAGAGTGCAAATGGGGGAGGGGCACAGAGGGGGGCTGGGTCAGAAAATCCGAAGCAGGCTCTGTGCTGACAGCAGTGAGCCCAAAGTGGGGCTCGAACTCACGAACTGCACGATCATCACCTGAGCCGAAGTTAGATGCTCAATGCCTGAGCCACGCAAGTGCCCCTTTTCTATTTTTGAATTGAGATGAAATTCACAAAACAAAATTATCCATCTTAAAATGTGCAATCCAGTGGCATTTAATACATTCGCAGTGTTGTGCAACCACCAACTATACTTGGTTCCAGAACATCTTCATCGCTCCAGAAGAAAACCCCACCACTGCCCATTTACCTTACCCCAACCCAACCTCCAGTGTGCTGTCCGTCTCTGCATTTGTCTCTTCTGGATACTTCATGTAAATGGAATCGTATGACATGCAGTCCTTCGTATCTGTCTTCTTTCACCCAGTGTAATACTTGTGAGATTCATCCAAGTTGTGCGTAGGAACAGATCACTCTTTCTTGCTCAGCAACATTCTGTCGCACGGATGAACCACAGTCAGTGTACCCATTCGCCTGCTGCTGGTTGGGGCTGTTATGAATAAAGCTGCTATGGACGTTCTTGTGCACCGGCTTCTGGTGGCTGCCAGGATCCTAAGCTTGTGGCCACATCACTCCAATCTTCAAGGGCAATATCTTCACATCCCTCTGTTCCATATGGCCCTCTTCTCTGTGTGTAAAAGCTCCCTCTGCTTCCCTCCTATAAGAATGCCTGTGGTTGCATTTGCTCAGGAGGACCTGCTCCGTCCCTGCTGCATGACCCTACCCTACCTGCAGGGCTCGATCCCTCCTACATTTGTTTCTTCATCTCAGACTTCTTCAAGTTGCAGGCCACTAGTTTCCAGCTCAGTTTGCCAAAAGCCAACGCTCAGGTATGATCAAGAATATACTCTTCTTCAGGGCGCGTGGGTGGCTCAGTCGCTTAAGCATCTGACTCTTGATTTTGGCTCAGGTCATGATCTCTTGGTCATGAGATCAAGCCCCCATCAGGCCCTGCACTGAGTGTGGAGCCTGTTTGGGATTCTCTGTCTTCCTCTCTGTCTGCCCCTCCACTGCACACCCTTTCTCTCTCTCTCAAAATAAAATAAACTTAAAAAAAAGAATATACTCCTCTTCAACAACAATAATGTTTAGGAAAATTTGTATTGGAAAGGGCAGCCTTCACAGCTTTGGAAGATTTGGGGGGCATTTTGGTTGGCTGGTCGTCATGTTGTCTTTCTAAGAGCATTTTCTAGAGTGGTCCATTTGCTGGACTAAATGCTCCAATCAAAAGATATGGGGTATCAGAATGGATTAAAAAAAAAGACCCATCTATCTGCTGCTTACAAGAGACTCATTTTAGACCTAAAAACACCTCTAGATTTAAAGCGAGGGTAATAGAGAACCATCAATCATGCTAATGGACGTCAAAAGAAAGCTGGAGTAACCATACTTATATCACATAAATCGATTTTGAACTGAAGACTGTAACAAGAGATGAAGAAGGACACTATATCATAATTACAGGGACTATCCAATAAGAAGATCTAACAACTGTAAATATTCATGCCCCCAACTTGGGACACTTAAACATATAAATCAATTAATAACAAGCATAAAGAAACTCATTGATAATAATACAAGAATACTAGGGGAATTTAACACCCCACTTACAGCAATGTATAGATCATCTAAGCCGAAAATCAACAAGGAAACAATGGCTTTGAAAGACACACTGAACTGGATGGACTTCACAGATATATTCAGAACATTTCATCCTAAAGCAGCTTCAGAATACACATTCTTTTCGAGTGCACATGGAACATTCTCCAGAATAGATCACATACTGGGACACAAATCAGCCCTCAACAAATACAAAAAGATTAAGATTATGCCGTGCATATTTGCAGACCACATGCTATGAAACTTGAAGTCAACCACAAGAAAAAATTTGGACAGACCACAAGTACAGGGAGGTTAAAGAACGTATTAAGGAATGAGTGGGTTAACCAGGACATTCAAGCAGATGTGAAAAAAATACATGTAAGCAAATGAAAATGAAAACACGACAGTCTAAACCCTTTGGGAAGCAGCAAAGGTGGTCATAAGAGAGAAGTATATAGAAATACTGGCCTATCTCGAGAAGCCAGAAAAGTCTCAAATACACAACCTAACCTTACACCTAAAGGGTCTAGGAAAGGAAGAGCAAATAAAGCCTGAAGCCAACAGAAGAAGGGACATAATAAAGATTAAAGGAGAAATAAATGACATACAAACAAACAAACAAACAACAGTAGAACAGATGAATGAAACTAAGAGCTGGTTCTTTGAAAGAATTATTAAAATTGTAAAACACCTAGCCAGACTTTTCAAAAAGGAAAAGAGAAAGTACCCAAATAAAATCATGAATGAAAGAGGAGAGATCACAACCAACACCACAGAAATACAAACAATTATAAGAGAACATTATGAAAAATTATATGGCAACAAACTGGACAATCTGGAAGAAATGGATAAGTTCCTAGAAATATACAAACTACCAAATTGAAACAGGAAGAAATAGAAAATTTGAACAGACCCATAACCAGCAAAGAAATGGAATCAGTGATCAAAACTCTCCAACAAACAAAGGTCCAGGGCCAGAAGGCTTCTCAGGGGAATTCTACCAGACATTTACTTATTTTTTATTAAAAATTGTTTTAATGTTTATTTACTTTTGAGAGAGAGAGAGAGACCAAACACGAGCAGGGGAGGGGCAGAGAGAGAGGGAGACAGAATCTGAAGTAGGCTCCAGCCTCTGAGCTGTCAGCATGGAGCCTGACGCAAGGCTCGAACTCAATGAACCATGAGATCATGACCTGGGCCGAAACCAAGAGTCAGATGCTTAACCAACTGAGCCACCCAGGCACCCCCCAGGCATTTAAAGATGAGTTAATACCTATTATTCTCAAACTGTTCCAAAAAAAAAAAACCAAAACAGAAATGGAAGGAAAACTTCCAAACTCCTTCTACGAGGCCAGCAGTACCTTGATTCCAAATCCACACAAAGACCCCACTAAAAAGGAGAATTACAGGCCAATATCCCTCATGAACGTGGATGAAAAAATTCTCAACAAGATTCTACCAAATCAAATCCAACAGTACATTAAAAGAAGTATTCACCATGATCAAGTGGGATTTATTCCTGGGCTGCAGAGGTGTTCAATATTTGCAAATCAATCAATGTGATGCACCACATTAATAAAGGATAAGAATCCTATGATCCTCTCTATAGATGCAGAGAAAGCATTTGACAAAATACAGCATCCATTCTTGATAAAAACCCTCAACAAAGTAGGGATAGAGGGAACACACCTTAACATAATAAAGGCCATATGTGAAAGACCCACAGCTAATATCATCCTCAGTGAGGAAAACCTGAGAGCTTTTCCTCTACATTCAGAAACACGACAGGGATGTCTACTCTCACCACTATTAATTACCATAGTACTGGAAGTCCTAGCCTCAGCAATCAGACAACAAAAAGAAATCAAAGTCATCCAAATTGGCAAAGAAGCAGTCGAATTTTCACTATTTGCAGATAACATGATACTCTATGTAGAAAACCCGAAAAGACTCCACCAAAAAATTACTGGAACTAATACGCAAATTAAGCAAAGTTGCAGAACATAAAAATCAATGCACAGAAATTGGTTGCATTTCTATACAAATGAAGCAGCAGAAAAAGAAATCAAGGAATTGATCCCATGTACAATTGCACCAAAACCCATAGGATACTTAGGAGTAAACCTACCCAAAGAGGTGAAAGATCTGTACTTCAGAACTATGGAACACTTATGCACATACACAAAAAATGGAAAAACATTCCTTGCTCATGGATTGGAAGAACAAATGTTGTTAAATCGTCCATAGTACTCAAAGCAATGTACACATTTAATGCAATCCCTATCAAAATCCCACCAGCATTTTGCACAGAGCTAGAACGAACAATGCTAAAATGTGTATGAAACCAGAAGAGACTCTGAATAGCCAAAGCAATCCTGAAAAAGAAAACCAAAGCTGGAGGCATCACAATCCTGGACTTCAAGATGTATTACAAAGCTATAATCACCAAGACAGTATGGTATTGGCACAGAAACAGACACATAGATCAGTGGAATAGAATAGAAAACCCAGAAATGGACCCACAACCATATAGCCAAGTAATCTTTGACAAAGCAGGAAAGAATAGCTAGTGGAAAAAAAGACAATCTCTTCGACAGATAGTATTGGGAAAACTGGAGAGCGGCATGCAGAAGAATGAAACTGGACCACTTTCTTACACCATACGCAAAAATAAATTAAAAATGAATGAAATAACTAAATGTGAGATAGGAAACCATCAAAATCCTACAGGAGAAGACAGGCAGCAATCTCTTTGACCTCGGCCATAGCAACTTCTTACTAGATACGTCTCTGGAGGTAAGGGAAAGAAAAGCAAAGATGAGCTATTGGGACCTCATCAAGATAAAAAGCTTCTGCACAACGAAGGAAACAATTGATAAAACTAGGACAACCAACAGAATGGGAGAAGATATTTGCAAATGACATATCTGATAAAGGGTTATTATCCAAAATCTATAAAGCACTTCTAAAATTCAACACTCCCAAAATAAATAATCCAGTTAAGAAATGGGCAGAAGACATGCACTGACATTTTTCCAAAGAAGACATCCAGATGGATAACAAACGCATGAAGAAATGCTCAACATCACACATCATCAGGGAGATACATATCAAAGCCATGATGAGGGGCACCTGGGTGGCTCAGTCAGTTAAGCATCTGACTTTGGTCATGATCTCACCGTTTGTGAGTTTGAGCCCCACATTGGGCTCTCTGCTGTCAGTGTGGAGCCTGCTTTGGATCCTCTGTCCCCTCTCATTCTCATTCTCTCACTCTCTCTTTCAAAATAAATAAATGAATTTTAAAAAACATGATGAGATACCACCTCACACCTGCCAGAATGGCTAAAATTAACAACTCAGGAAACAACAGATATTGGTGAGGATGTGGAGAAAGGGGAACCCTCGTGCACTATTGGTGGGAATGCAAACTGGTGCAGCCACTCTAGAAAACAGTATGGATGTTCCTCAAAAAGTTAAAAATAGAACTACCCTATGACCCAGCAATTGCACTATTAGGTATTTATAAAAAGCACATGAAAATACTGATTCGGAGGGACATGTGCACCCCAATGTTTATAGCAGTGCTATCAACAATAGCCAAGGTATGGAAAGAGCCCAAATGGATGGATAAAGATGTGAGATACACACACACACACACACACACACACGATGGAATGTTACTCAGCTATCAAAAAGAATGAAATCTTGTCATTTGCTGTGCTGCGGATGGAGCTAGAGAGTATTATGCTAAGTGAAATAAGTCAGAGAAAGACAAATACCATATGATTTCACTCATATGTCGAATTTAAGAAACAAAACAGATGAACATAAGGGAAGGGGGGGAACAAACCATAAGAGACTCTTAAATACAGAGAACAAACTGAGGGTTGATAGAGGGAGGTGGGGGTGGGCTAGATGGGGGATGGAGACTAAGGAGGGCACTTGTGACGTGCGCTAGATGTTATCTGTAAGTGACGAATCACTAAATTCTCCCCCCGAAACTAATTTTACCATGTATGTCAACTAACTCAAATTTAAATAGAAATTGAGATAAAAAAAAAATAGAGCGATCCATTTGCCTACTCAACCGAAGGAGCGAGGCGGAGAGGATCTTTGACTAAGGGAGGGACAGGGAATAGAGTCAGCCTGTGTAGTAGCTAGGATGCTGCTGCCAGAGGGCAAAGAGCCTGGGGGCCAGAGACAGGGGGAGACTAATAGAATATCCTTATGAATTAATATTTTCTTCTTGAATAATCTATTCAAGAATGCATTTAAGAATATATTTGTAAATTCTTATAAATATATTAATGATGAATCTATTCCTTGACTTCATATCCATGAAGAATATATTCATGAGGGATAACTGGGTGGCTCAGTCAGTTAAGTGTCTGCCTTTGGCTCAGGTCATGATCTCACAGTTCGTGAGTTCGAGCCCCGCATCGGGCTCTGTGCTGACAGCTCAGAGCCTGGAGCCTGCTTCAAATTCTGTGTCTCCTTCTTTTTCCGCCCCTCCCCTGCTCATGCTCTGTCTCTCTCTCCTTCAAAACTAAACAAACATTATATATTTATATATATATTATATATATTCATGAATATATATTTGAACACAGTATCTTGAACATTCTTGTGTCTGAATCCTTTATGTATATGGAAAGACAGTCATGGGAAATGTCCTTTCAAGTGGACGCTGTACTGCCTCCCCATCTCTGTGGGCATTGTCAGGCCGCTGTCTTCTCAACAGGCAGCAGGGCAGAGATCAATGGACTATTCCTTGAAGTGCTGTTATGAACCAGCTCTTGATGAATTGGCTTTCAACAAATGCCTGGGGGAGGGTGTCAGTCCAGTCCTTGAAGCAAGACCAAACCGACCCCCTTGCCTCATATTCCCAGTCTGCATGCCAGCACTATTGGTTCTGCCCTTGTGCCCGCTGGAGCCACGTGAACTGACTGCCACACCCTTCATGGCCCCGGCCCTTCTCCAGCAGCACCGTCCCCGACCCATGGGACAAGCGTTCCTTGGCTCTTCCCTGAATGACGGTGCTAAAAGCCACATGGCCTCTGTCTTGTGGCCCATCCTTCCTGGTGCTCAAATGAAGAACCTCGGAGTTTCTTTAAATCATGGAATATTCCAAACCCAGGGAAAATGTAGAGGATAACATGATCAACACTGTATACCATGCCCAGATTTCTCAAATCTTAACATTTACCAAATTTGCTGCAAATGTTATTTTGTTAAGAAGTAAAACTTCAATGTTTATTTATTTTTGAGAGAGAGAAAGAGACAGAGTGCAAGCAGGGGAGGGGCTGAGAGGGTGACACGGAGTCCGAAGCAGGCTCCAGGCTCCGAGCTGTCAGCACAGAGCCTGACGTGAGGCTCGAACCCACGAACTATGAGATCACGACCCGAGCCGAAGTCGGACACCTAACCGACTGAGCCCCCCAGGCGCCCCAAGAAGTAAAACTTTAGAAGGTTCGCTTGAAGCTCTCACATTATCCCTTCCCAACCCCACCCCCCTTAACATCCATCTCCCTATCCTCGCTGGGCCCTTATCTTTTTCATGCATGTTTTTATGCTTTTACAACTTCTACGCATAGCCATAAACAACTGGTTAGTGATGTTTTGTTTTTTTAAGAGGTCTACTGAGATCTAAGTTACATGCCATAAAATGCACCATTGTAACTATAAGTTTCAACGACCATTAGTAAATTTACTAAGTTGTACAACCATTACCACAATTCAATTTTTTGTCTTTGTTTTAATAACAGCTTTATTGATATATAATTCACATCCCCATAAAATTCACTCATTCACAATCAGTGGTTTTCAGTATATTCACAGAACTGTGCAAGCATCACCACCGTCTCATTCCAGAACTTTGTCATCATTCCAGAAAGAAACCCCATCCCGTTAGCAGTCACGCCCCACTCTCTCCCCGCCCTCGGCTGCCAGGAACCACTCATCTGTTTCTGTCTCTACGGCTTTGCCTCTTCTGGATGCTTCGTGTAAATGGAATCACCCAGTATGTGGTCTTTTGTGACTGCTCCATCCCTATGATCAACAGATTTTTACGGAATGATTACGGCTTGCCAAACACCGATGCTGGGAATTTATGTGGGATTATATTAATAGCAGGCATGGATAACTTAGATTTTCATTTCTACAACGTCTAGTGGATGGCTAGTTTTATAGAGCTGTTACGAAAGAGGATCTGTACATGAAAGGTATACACGCGTGTGTGTGGCGGGTGTACAGTTCTGGTGTTTTGAGGCAGACCTGGACGAGGAGAGACGAGGAAGGTGGGATCTGAACCCGTCTGTCTTGACACGGGACTGCTCCCAGCCAGCGCGGCCTCCGGGCAGGGTTGCCCGGGAGGAGTGCTCAGGGAGCACTGCTTTCGCTTCTGCTCCCCAGACAAGCATCAGTGGAAGAACAGGTCGACGAGCACGTGCAGGGGCACCTGGATGAGATTTGCCGCCTCAAACAGAATCTGGCCTGCGCTGAAGAGAAAATGGCCTATCTGTCCTACGAGAGAGCCAAGGAAATATGGGTGAGAAACTCGGGGGGGAGCTTTTAAAGAAAGGGCCAGCGAGGACACAGGGATGAGAGAGGCAAGCGGTGAGCGGATCTGCTCTGCCACACGGTCTCAGGAAAGGACCCGTCCTCAGGCCGCCCCTGCTGAGGGTTCAGTCACGGCTCACACATCTGCCTCAGAGCTGGCAGCATCTAGTGTTCGTGTTCATGCCGCACCCCCTCCCCTGCCCTGATTCGGCTTAGCTCACCTGGGAACGGGGGCTCTGCGCCTTCCATGCCCGAGGGTGCCTCGGAGCCGGCCGACGGGGGTGCCTTCTGCTGGTGCAGGGAGCTCTCTCCCGGCGCCCCTGCTTCTGACGCTGGGTTAGCAGGCACGGGTGAGGGGCTTCCCTCACGTGTCACGGTTAGGCTCACTCTCTTCCACACTCTCAGACCCTACTCCTGTCCCTGGTCAGCTCTCGCGTGGCCAGGTTCTCAGCCTTAGGCCACACTGGCTCATGGAGTGCGGCCGAGTCAGCTGAGCCCTCTGCTGTTACCGGGCAGACGCGGACCCTCCCAGGCCGGGGCCCTTAGCATGGAAATGCTCTAGGTTCTCGACTTCCCTCCTAAGTCTTCGGCTCCCCGACATTCACCGGGCACCCCTTAGGAGCTGAGGTAAGACACCGCACTTCCATCCTGACCTCTCAGGAGGGCATGTGTTCTCGTCGCCCGCAGGAGGTCACGGAGACTTTCAAGAACCGTATATCTAAGCTGGAAGCTCTACAACGAGTAACGCAGCTGGAGATGACCGACAACCTCAGGATCCGTCCCCGGGAGTTGGCGTTCCGGTTCGTTAGCCTGCTCCTCACACTGGCCACCATCCTCCTGGCCTTCACCTGCACCGTGTGCGCCTGCCCCTTGCCGCTGCTGAGCTCCCGCCTGCGCACGTGCGCCGCCCTCATGCTCGTCGGGCTCGGGGCCCTGGCCTGGCAGAAGCAGCATGCCATCTCTGCCACAGACTGGCAGGCTTGGGTCCCCTCCAGGTGGAGACTGTATTCCAGGGAGTCCTAGTCTCGAGTAGATGGGCCTTAGAGGGCCCCGGGTTGCTAGCTCATGCCGCCTTCCGGGTGCTGAGGGCGTCCAGCCAGCCCTGCCCAGACACCCGCTTCTCCCCTCCCTCTCCCTTTCTGACTCCGTCACTACCAGCCCGCCTTGTGCGTCCCTGTTTCGTGATCCTTCCAGGCCATCTGCAGACACAAGGCTTGGAAGATATTAAAGCCTCTGAAGTGCAGTGCCGCTCTCCTCTCTGCCCCCTCGTGCCGTCTCGTGCCCCCGCGACTGAGCCCGCAGAGGCTCAGGCGTCCCCTGACTGCAGTGGGAGCCTGTACAACTTTGTCGTTTTTGGCAAAGAGAATCTACTTTTATTTCACAGGGATGGAGAAGAAGGGGCAAGGAGGGGGCGGCCAAAGTGCCGGTGTGGGGGACAGTGTTTATGTTTTCTGGGAGGAAGCAGACCTTTTTGTAGTCCTGGCTGGGAGAGACTCATGCAGGTGACACCGAAGACACAGATGAGGCCTCCGTTCTGGAGGTGCTGGAGAGTTCAGAGCCATCGTCCACCTTCTTCCCAAAAAGCTGCATGATGCAGTTTCGAAACTGGCAGGACAGGAAGTGTCACTCAGCAGAGCAGAAAGGGCCCACGTACTAGGCTAAAGGTCATTCTTGGGGAATTCCGAGGAGGATATTCATTAGGGGTCACCTTGATGACCGAACACCTTCCCCACTACCGTTCAGAATCCCGTGCAGAGACTAGAGGAAGCCTGAGGTTATTACTTGCACATGGGAATGGTCTGCTCCTGACTGTTCACTCATCTAAGCCATCTAATTTAGAAACCGATGGCGACTATCGGGGATCAAGTTGTAACACCACGCCCTCCCCCCAAAGCTATGTTCAAGGACTAACCCCTCGAGCCTCTGAATGTGACCTTATTTGGAAAGAGAGTCCTTGCACATGTGGTTAAGATGTACTTCGCCATGAGGTCGCGCTAGAGTGGAGTGGGCCCAAATCCAACAACTGGCGTCATTATAAGAAGGGAATTTGGACACAGACTCAGAGAAGGTCATGTGGAGGTAAAAGCAGAGATCGGGGTGACTTGTCTAGAAGCCAAGGGACACCAAGGAATACTGGCCACCAACAGAGGCTAGCAGACAGGAGGGAGCAGATTCGCCCTCAGAGCCCTCAGAAGGAAACGACCGTGCCCACACTTTGACCTTGGACTTCTGGCCTCCAGGACTGGGAGAGAATAAATCTCTGTTGTTTTAAGCACCACCCCCCCCCCCCAGTTTGTGGTACGTTGTTACGGCAGCCCCCGGAAACTTATACAGTGACCAAAGATGATGCCAGTTAAGGGGCTCACGCATAGGGTGACCCATCCAGAATTCTCCAGAATGTCTGGGAAGAGCCTCAGAGGCATTTTAGTGAAAAGGAATGTGATTGTCATCTTGTTTCTATCCTATCAATTTTGAGGCCACGTAAGCACTAGTTAGACAACAGGCTAGCTACTACTTCATATCTATAGCCAAGAGAATCTTCTGGCACCAAGAGGGCCCCACTGCTTTTCCCCTGAAGACATTTGGAATGTATTCATTTCTCAAGTTGTATCTCATATCATCACTGAGCTAACCCCAACGTCTCGAGGATGCAGACCAGAGGCACCTCCTGAATATTCTAGGCCTATCCTTGACTACCTCCAGCTCCCTCCAACGTCCAAACTCTCACAAATAAAACACACAATTATGGAAATCAGTAACACAAGAAATGGACTGAATAGCAAAATTGACTTAGCCGAGGAAGTCATTTGACATCTACCTACCCGAGCACCCACTGTGTGCCAGACTGTCTCAGGGGGATCGGCAGTGGACGAAAAGAGCAACGTTCTCTGCCTCATGGGCTCCATTACAGAACATTCTCTCAGAATGCAACAGGAAGGGATAACAATGTGGAGAGGGTGAAAGCAAACTTCAAAAGCCTGGGGAGGCCCAGAAATGCAGACATTTGTGTAGGAGGGGGAGTTCGGGGAGGGGAGAATGGAAAGACTCAGGTAAACAAGGACAAGGCAGGATAGCCTAGGGTTCCACAAACAAAAGCCAGACCTAAAAAGAGACCCACATGAGGCAGGAAACAGGAGTCAGAGATACAACTACACTCGAGGTGTTGAGTTGCCAACAATGGAGTCCTGGGGGATCAACTATGTCGTACTTAATACTCGAACATTACAAAAAGAGTGCGTGGTTAATGAACTTCTGCAGGGAGTCAGGGCCAGGCCAGAGTGAGCGGGGCCTTGGAGCAACTGTGAAATGGAGGAGCAGAAAAGCTCGTCGGAAGGAAGGGGGACCGGGTCTGGCCCCTGCAAGGGCCATATTTCCGGCCCCTGGACCTGTCTGGTCACCATCAAGTCCCACACCGCAGCTGCACCTCAGCGAAGTAGATGTGAGGGAGTCAAGGAAGAAAAGGCAACTTGCACTCGGAGGCTGCTGAGCCTCAGTGGTCACCTGTAACCTACCAAGCGGTCTAGGAGACATGGGCGATTTGCTGCTGAGGCTCAATATACCAGCCCGTGGGGGCTACCACGTGGCGAGACCTCGGGCAGGACCACAGCGCGTCCCCTCGAACTGGCCCGTAAAGTCACGAAAGCCACACGTCAGCGCCGCCGAGAACGGCCTCTCTGTGCCGTGGTTGGGGTTAGGGCTTAAAGACGGAAAGATGAAGATTGAGAGGAGAGTTGTGCCTATCAAAGCAGGAAGGGCACGGCGAGGGCCAATGCAGACACGTTCAGGGCTCCTTCGGTGTGTGAGCTCCAGGATAGCCCTGAGGCCGACGGAGCAGAAGAGCAGCAACATGGGCAACTGCGCCGTGCCGCTGCCCGCCGTCAGGCCAAGACTCTGATACCGTCCAGAGGGAAGGCTGGCTGGGGCTAGGTCACGTGCTGAGCCTTCTCCGGTCGTTGTCCTGGAGGTCATTAACAGGCTCCCCCTGGACACGATTCCAGGTAGGAGCTATCGCTAGGCTCTTTGGGGGTAAATTGCTAGTTTGCTCTTCCAGTGGGGTGACTTACCTGCCGGTTCATAAAGACATAGATAATGGGGTTGTAGATGGTGGCACTCTTGGCAAAGTAGGCCGGCAGGGCAGCCACCAAAGGGTGGAAGGCGTAGCCAGGGTGGGCAGCGGCGAAGCACGCAAAGAAAGTGTAGGGCCCCCAGCAGAGGCAGTAGGCGAAGATCATGACTACCACCATGCGTGTCACCTCCTTCTCCGCCTTCTGGGTGGACTCAGATTCTTTTTGCTGCTTTGCCACCTGGGGGAGACAGAGATTCGTGCCCAGGGACAGTGCATGGGAGAGTCCCTCAGGGCTCCGTATCCTGGGGGCTCCGTGTTGCCATTGCTTGGGCCGTGAGTCCAGGAGGTGGGGAGAGACAGGCGGCCCAGGGATGCGGAGTCACGGAGAGGAGGAGATGGGCCCACGCGGCCCGTCGGCAGCCAGCTCCCACCGGAGGGAGTCCACAGCTTGGCTCATGCCGGACCGGGCTGGCCTTGACGGAGCTCGTGTAGGCTTTGAGTTAGCACGGAGCTGGCCCTGGCGAAGATGGCCCTGAGCCAGGGCCTCCCAAGCTCTTAGCTTAGCTTGGCTCCCGTTAGGAGTTTGGGAGGGAGCTAAGGAGGCCATTCTTAGCCTCACCTGGTCCCTTATCAGCATGTTCCCTCCCTCGCTCGGATCCGAGGGGCCGAGCGGGGTAAGACACAGAGGTCGGACACCGGCTGCTGCGGGCAGGGACACAGCCCCGAGCTAACAAGGCCCAAGCCATGGTTGGACACCTGTGGGAGCCAGCGAGGTTGCTTCTGATCCCTGACCGCCAGCCGGGTCGGGGGGAGGAAGCAGGGTGGGGGCAAACCACAGGCTGGAGGCAGGGAGCTTGTGGCCTTCACTCTGGGAAGGGCTTATGAGCACATGTTAATCTGATCGTGGGCACAAGCAGCTTCGTATCAGAAAGACGCCACCCCGAAGAGCCATCTGCCATGTGCACCAAGCAGGACCTCAACAGGAACAGATGGCACATCAGACGAATTGTACGGGAGCTGGTCGACAAGGGGATGACTTACATACCACGTTCTTCCTTTTCCACCTCGCTCGGATTGCCTACGTAGGGGGGTAGGGGATGGCTGGGGACAGGATCAACTTCCCAGTGAGGAGAGTGGAGAGCAGGGGCGGGGGGGCAGATAGCACACATGAAGCCACTCCTCAGCTTGCCTCCACAGCCCCGCAAAGGTGACAAGTTCACTCTGGTGGCAGCCTTTCGAAAACACCTTTTGATCTGCAGGTTTCACTTGCGGATCTGGCTGGCCGCACTTGCACTCTGTTCCGTGGGAAAGGCAGGCTTTCTAGCCAGGGGGCCATCCCAGGTCAAGGAAGAAACGCGGCTCTGCTCCCTTATTGGGCCGCCGCCATGAAGCGGGGGACAATTCCTTCCCATCGTGTAGGGACAAGGACAAGGGAGCCAGGGCTGCAGCCACAGCCCCAAAGGAATCGGAAGCTTCATGCCTGCTTTGAGGGCAGGAGAGAGACTCTCTGTCCTGGCCTAGGCGTCCCTGGTCCCCATGACCCTACTGGCAGGGGGCGGGGCCGGGGGGCTCGGGGCTCACCGCTCGGATGGCCAGCCACACTTGGAGGTAGCAGAGTACGATGACGCTCAGTGGGATGATGCAGCACGTGATCATGAGGACGATCATGTAGGACTGCACGCCGGGGTACGAGCTGCCGCTGAACACGTCTGGGCCGCACGACGTCTTCAGGCCGTGGGGCCAGTACCTGGAGAGAAGGGCTGGCAGCCTGTCCCGATGTGGGCGGGGCAACCTGGGACTCCCCAGGCCAGGCATGCCACTGACTGGGGGAGGATGATTGTTGGCTTGTTTCAATTAAGGTGAAATTCACGTTACACGAATTAACCTTTTTTTGAAGTTTATTTAATTATTATTTGAGAGATAGAGAGCAGGTATGTGTGCTTATGAGCTGGGCAGGGACAGAGGGAGAGGGAGAGGGAGAATTCCAAGGAGGCTCTGCACTGTCAGCACAGAGCCCAACGTGGGGCTCGATCTCATGGACCGTGAGATCATGCCCTGAGCTGAGATCAAGAGTCAGACACTTAACCGACAGAGCCCCCCGGGGCCCCTAACTGGCCATTTTTGAAGTGACCAATTCAATCAATAGAGTATTGTGCAACCGCCACCTCTGTCCACTTCCAGAATGTTTCACTACCCCCGAAGAGAAGTCTCGGGCAGGGTTTTGGTAAACCTTTGTCCAGTTTTAGGTCTTATAGCCCCTTCTGTTTGATTGTGGTAAAATGCACATCACATCTGGGCCCCCAAAGAAGCAGCCTGGCCAAGACACGGATGACCTATAGGCCCAGGTGTACCTATCACCCAAGAAGCCTCTGAAAGTGAGGCCCCTCAGAATGTGCGAGAAATAGGCATAGGGCAGAGTGAGCAAGAGTGCCCTGCTTCCACTCACAGCTGCTCCTGTGGCTTGAGCTTGTCACCTTTCTCCGTGTGCTCCCATGAGCCATTCACGTTTGGCAGAAACAGACTTTTCCAGAGGCTCAGAGATCACAGGGCGTATTTCCGTGTCGCGGCCAGGCAGATTTATACGTTCCTAGGCACCGTGCCCTCAAAGGGGTCCCGGGGAGAGCTGGATCCATCCTCACTTTCCTCATGGGGCCGCAGAGGCCCAAAAACAGGAAACGATTGGACCCCAAGGTTACGAATGGAGTCATGAGTCTGACCCTCCCCACCGTCCTTCACCTTGTGTCCTAAATGAGCTCATGCCCGACACACTAGCATCCTTACCTGCTCCAGCCAAAGATGGGCGGGGCTGTCCACACGGCAGCCCAGATCCAGGAGAAGGCAATGCCCACGGTGGCTAGCTTGGCGTCAAATCTCACGTTGCCGAAGGGCTTGCAGACGACCAGCCACCTCTCCCAGGAAATGATGGCCAGGGACCAGAGCCCCGTGATCCCTGTGGGGAGAGCAGGGAGACAAGGGCTTTGAGCCTCCAACATCGCTTCTTCCACCCAGACCAGCCGACAGTTTTCAAGATCAAGAGACATCCTCCCCACCCATTTGAAAAACCTAATTCTCCAAAAAGCGTATTTAGCTCCAGAGGGCGGTGGGTCTTTTGGTCAATTTCTCTGACACCCTCTTTCCCCATTCTTTCCTCTTGGGCCTGCACCACCCCGATTCCCATCTCTCTCTCAGTTGGCCACCAGTCTTTCTTCTGACGCAGACGCAACTCCCGATGGCCACGCGCGCACCCACGTGACCACACTGCGGTGCCATGGTTCCAGCCGAGGGCGAGGAAACAGGATGGGTCCAGCGACCTGTGCCCCTTCGGCCAGTACGCACGTTCACTTAGGCTTCCGGATTTCCCACTGCTGCCCGTCACCTGGCGGGTGGAGATGGTGTCTCCCTGCCCTGCCGGGACACTGGACGTCTGTGGGCAGAATTCAGGGCTCCATTCACTGGGGCAGGAAGAGGGACGGCTTTTTCCACTAAACTCTAATGGGCGCTTGGCATCGCCCTCCAGCAAGAGCGCGGCGGCTTTAGCAGTGCCTGCAACGTGTGCCCACTTTACGGAGGCGGCGGGCATGTCCCAACACCGCCGTGCGCATTTCCACTTTGAAATGTCAGTGGCTGTCAGGCCCGATCCGGTTATTTGATACTTTCATAAAGAATGGTATCATTAATACTTCTAAAAGATGCATTTACTAATAATTGTAATGAAGGACTAGGTCACTCATTAATATTTAGTACTTTGATTACTATATTTCAGTATCATTGCATTCCTTTGTAATTCTCTGGATCTTATTGTGCCTGTCGGCAAACACTCTTTTGAGGAGGGGTGCACGGGCTTCCCCTGGTCACTCCCATTCTGCACCTGTGGGAGGGTGCCGGGCCATCATCTGTAAAACCAGAGGCGGTGTCCTGCCCTGTACAGCGAGTGGGCTTCGTGTTGTCACCTGCCTCACAGAGTTATGAGGGGCCGATATGCTCATTTAAATCTTCCCCCAAGTCCTGCCCCCATTTCACAGATGGGAAAACGGAGGACTGGAGTGATAAATTAACTTCGTGGCGTTCGTAGCACCAGCAATTCGAACCTGGGGCCGGGCTCCCCCTTTCTTCCCCAGGCCCTGGCTGTCCTAGTGTCTTTTTTTTTTTTTGCTCTTCTTGATGTCCACCCTTCAGAATCTAAATTAGAGACCAGTTCGGGTGGCAATTAGATGAACTCAAGTTAGATGCGGGCGCTAAGGACCCAGGAATGGAGACCCCACGATCCTGGGAAACTTTTAGAATGGAAGAGCCGCCGCAAGCCTCCCGTGGTGTGACAGCTGGGGGCCTGGAGACAGGCTGCGTGCTAGGCGCCCCAGCCCTCAGGCTCCCTGTCTTCTTGGATGCGCAGCAAGCTGCGACCCCCTGGCCCTCTGTTGGTTTAGGGGTCCTGCTGCAAGAGATCCCGGATGGGACCTTGGGACCTCGGCCTCCCCAGGCCCGCCTGTCCTCCCCTTCCTCTTGGGCCCCAGGGAAAGCAAGTTGGCCTTGTGGCAACACCCCCTGCCCTCCCCCCCTCCCGAGCCCGAGGGTGACAGATCCGGCTCCCGCTCTAGGCCCCGCGCCGTTCCCGCTGGCGTGCCCTCGGCTCCCGCACTCAGCCTCTTCCCGGGTCTCTCCCTGCAGTCTCCTCCTCCTGGAGTCCAGTCCACACTCCTGAGCGTGCCCGCCTCTTACAGTCCGCTGGGTGGCAGCCTGCCGCTCACCTGTCCTCTGCCCACCCAGCCGCTGCCTGCGCCCCGCTCCCCTCCCCATGGCCGCCTCGGCCCAGCTCCCTTCTCATCTTGCTGACTCAAGATTCAGGCACTCCATTGTCTCCTCCAGCACGCGGTCCTCTGAGGGGACCGATGGGGCCACGTGCTCGCTATCTGGGACAGGAACAACTCTTTCCGGGGCTCGGGAGTACCTCGGGGAAGGGATCGCATACTCCTGGTGCCCAGCGCGTGGGTTCTTTGCCAAGGTTGACCTGAACAGAGCCAAGGCCCGCAGAGATGCCAGTGGCGGGGGCGGGGATCTGGGACCCAGTTTCAGTGTCTCAGAAGCGCTAATGGGAAGTGCTTCTTTCTCTGGGAAAAGCCAACATGGGTGAGCTGAAAGAACATACATCCCCAGTTTGAGTGGAAATTCTGTCTGGGGTGACCGGAGTCGTCCCTTCCGCACTGTTCTAGGAAGTGCTACGTCCGTCTCCTCCCATGTCAGCTGCGTGGCCCCAGACTGGCCTGTCTCAGGGTAGGCCCTCGGGATGCCTCCTTGTTGGTCGGTAACCTGCAACCCCCCACCCCATGATGACCCTAACCCAGTTTCCCCTACAGGTGATGTTTCCTTTACACACGGCAGGCTGGATCTTCCCCGAGCCCGGGCCCCTGGCTGGCTTACCACACAAGGAGACAGTGTAGCCTTCCACGATACACATAGGGTGGCCCAGCACAAAGTAGCCATAGATCTGGTTCACGACGCTGATGGTGCTGGCGATGATGGTCTCCGCCAGGTCGGCAACCGCCAAGTTCACCAGGATCCAGTTCAGAGGGTGGCGCAGCTTCTTGAACTTCATGGTGGCTGCCAGCACGAGCCCATTAGTGAAGACAGACGCAATGACCACGAAGATCATCCAGGCGCTGGTGGCATGGTACACCCATCGGGGAGCGATGTGGTAATTGGGACCTTCGAAGGGGCCTAGAAGGCAGGAGGTACGGAGTAGGGAGAGGAGCTGGGCATCGGCATTACCCAACTGCGCGGCTGTGCCCACTCCGCCCCTCCCTTCCTCGTCAGAGCCTCCAGGCAGCCCTCCGTGCCTTTGCAACCAGCTCTTTCCCTCCAGCTTTGCCCACCTGCGAACAACTGTCCCTCCATCCGTCTCTCAGGCCAGAGGCCATGGCCCGCCAGACACCTGCACAGGCATCCTTGAACTTAACAAAGTGGAACTCCTCATCAGCTATGCCGGCTATCACCCCCCCATCTGATTTGCCACCCCCCGTATGCAGGCCAGCCCTCTGGGGTGCCACCGGCAGGCCTCTGTTCCCTCGAACCCCTGCACCTGCTGCGCTGCCTCCCGTGAGTGCTCTGCGTCTCTCTGTTGTTGGATCTTTGCTCACATGCTCCCCTGCACCGGGGTCCTCTTCTCTCCCATACCGTAAAGCCCAGCTCGGATGGCCGTGGCTTCTGGAAGCCTTTCCAGATTCCTCAGCTGAGTGTCAACTCAACCCCTCGGGACTACCACCTCGATGTACCTCTGTGACATTCTACCCTGTACTGGAGCCACCCACGTGCACCTGCCCTGGTTCATCCCACATGGCAGGCTCAACACACAATCAGTGCTCAGAGAATGGATGAATGAATGAGTTATGGGTTGAGTTGTGTCCCCCCATGAAAACGACACGTCGGAGTCCTAACCCCCAGTACCTGTGAATGGGACCTTATTCGGAGCCGGGGTCTGCACACAGATGGTCAAGTTACAATGAGGTCGTTAGCGCGGGTCCCAATCCCGTAGGACTGGGTCCTTGCGAAAAGAGGTAGTTTGGACACAGAGACACGCACACACGGGGAGAAGGTCACATGAAGTTCAAGGCCGAGAACCCGGCTATGCTTCCAGAGAAGAGGCAACGCTGCACAGGACCGGGAACAGCCAGAAACCGGAGGAGAGGCCCGGAGCGGACTCAACCTCGGAGATCCCCAGAAGGAGGCAACCCCGCCCACGCCCGGACCTCGGACTGCTGGCCTCCCGGTCCGAGAGACCAGGGGTTTCCCTTGTGTGAGCCACTCAGCGTGTGGTGCTGTTGCAGCCGCCCTAGGAAGTACACGCGCAATGGAAAGGAAGGGTGACTCCCCTTTATTACAGCGTGGTGCTGTGCTGTCTGTGCCCAAGACCTTTCTTGCCACCATCATTTTTGGCAGAATACTCGAAGGGACGATACGCCAGCGCCTGCCGCCATATGACAAGGCCTTACGGCGCCCAGGAAAGCATCCACGCAGAGTCCGGTCCCCACATTTACCAGGACACTTCAGTTGTGTGTTACAAAAACCCAACTCAAACTGGTTTTAGAAGAGGAGGGCTTTCTTGGGTCCCCTGGCTAGGAGGGATGGGGTAGATCTCCGCCCCCACCCGGCACAACCAGACCCCACAGCGCCCGTGATGGCCCAGCACTCTGCGAGCGAGCCTCGTTTGCCGCTTTCACAGGGAGCTCCCGGAAAGCCGCCAGCAGTGTCTGACCACCAAAGGCCTGTGTGCGATCAGTTTCTGTCCAGAAGGAAGCGGAGGGAAAGCACTGGGTTGCTGATAGACCAGAGAACAGAGGACCCCCGAATTGCCAACAGGTCTTGCCCGGAAACGACAGCAAATTAGCCTTAGAACAGCAGCCAGGGTGGGGAGAGGTATGGAACACTCCAGCTTTTGAAGAATTTCAAAATGAAGCAGCCGGAGCATCCTTCCTGGACAGCCCATGGAGTCCAAATTGGACAGGGCAGGGACAAGAGGGAAAGGGTGGTGCACAGTGGGGGAGGGGACGGACTGCTCTGAATGTGGCAGGTCACAGGGGAGCGTCCTGTAGCAGAGGCGCCAGCAGAGCCGGTGTCCTAGCCCGCCCCTCCCTCCTGAACTCTCCAGGACTAACTTCAGAAAGAGGTGGGCACGACAAGGGTGTCACCGTCAACTCCCTGGCGAACGTGTTCTGAAGAAATTCAGGGAGGGAGGGAATTGGGTGTGGGGGCAGGCGAGGAAGCAAGATTTCTCTGAATGTACCTTCTTCTCTCGATTTTAATTTGGAACCTTGTAAATATTTTATTACACAATTTAAAAACAACATTAAAATTTAAAGAGCAATCCCTGAAAATCAAAAATAAAATAAAGGAGCCTAAATGCATATGCACTCAGAGGCATAATCGCACAGAAAGGGACTGTTCCAAATGACTTGGAAGGACGCTAGTTTGACTACTCGAACCTGGGGGCATACACCCCGAGGATGAAAAGACCTGTCCAAATGTTGAGTTTTGGGTAAGCACGTCGTCGATGGCAGCATTGGTGTCATTATCCTGAGACCGTCGTGAGTGCGTGTGATATAAAGCAAATGAGTAATTGAATGATCTTCTAATTCTTCTACCCAAAGCCCTTGAGAACGGGATTCTTAGTGGGAGAGAAAGGAGACCCAGAGGTCAAACCCAACTGGCTCCACTAGGAAACCACGTCATTACTTCGGAGTGGGAGAAACAAGAGGAAAGAAGAAGCTTTCCTTCTGCCTTTCCCGTACACTCTGTGTCCCCGGGGAACCCGAGAGGAGACGAAGGCATGTGTCACTCTATCAGGGGACTCCGGCTAATAGACGAAGACAGGGCAAAGGAGTCAGAATGTCGCCGTTTTGCAATCCCCAGCGGTTTCATGGGTTCAGGCATCGAGCTTCAGCAGCCGCCAACACCCCGGGAAAGGGGGCCCCCTCCCGATGGTGAGGAGATCTGGCCAAAGACAAAACGGATCCAACTGGCCTCCAAGCAGGTCTTCAGGTCAACCACCGACTTACCACCCCTTGTAATGTATTTGTTCAAGAAAACGGGGCGTCTGTCCACACATGGGAAACCTGACTTCAAAGAGGACAAAAAGATTTACAGAGAGACCGATGTGACGTCTTAGATCTGCTTCTGGGAATCGGGAGGGGTGAGCGGAGGCAGTTACAGATGATATAAGACGAGTGACGGTTACTCAGGGGTCCGCTGTACCCTTCCCTCCACTTTGGTAGATAGCCGAATTTTTCGGGGGATAATGTACAAAAAGGAATCTCAGGCATCAGTGAAGGCCCAGAGGCCTCCAGTGAGAGCACTATCGCATCGCCATCAAGAACATTCTGGGACACAAACAATCAGGTTGGGACAAACTTGAGCGGCTTCGCAATTAGTTTGGCCTAGGAACCCTATGCCTGATCATTGCCCTGGCTGTCAGGGAGCTGGCGTGGCTTCTGGAAAGCATGGCACATGAGATGTTCTTGAAGGAACGGATGGCCTCTGGTTTGGAGGAGGCAGTGGGGAAGGGGGCCCAGGGGCGGGGGGTCACTGATGTCCTCTGTTCTTTGCAAGGCTTGCACGCAAAGCTTTTCAACTGGCGCACTTCCAGGGCATAACTTGGGCCGCCTCCGCCGACCTTTCAAGTGTCCGTTGGGCCTAAGCCCTTTCTCCTGGGACACCTCCCAGCGGAAAGGCTGCCCTGGGAGCCAAGCGAGTCCCCTCCCCAAGAATGTGCGGCCAAAGTCTGCCGGCCCCGGATGCCGAGTTGGGCGAGATGACCACTCCTATCTCTTCCGACCCGAAGGTTGGAGAAGTCACTCACCCTCCTTCGGGCCACCTGCCGCTTGCCTCCTTGTGGCCAGATAGACACACCAGAAATGAACATAATGAGTGCTCACTAGCGGCACAGGACCACAAGGAAATACTTAATGAACATTCCTGGGACAGGGATTCTCAAAAGGTCTGGGAAGCCTACGTGGTTTGAAAAGACATATTCAGGGGCGCCTGGGGGACTCAGTCGGTTAAGTGGCCGACTTCCGCTCAGGTCATGATCTCACGGTCTGTGAGTTCGAGCCCCACGTCGGGCTCTATGCTGATGGCTCGGAGCCTGGAGCCTGCTTCAGATTCTGTGTCTCCCTCTCTCTGCCCTTCCCTTGCTCACACTCTGTCTCTATGTCTCTCAAAAATAAAATAAAATTTAAAAAAAAGGCATATTCATATTACAGTATCCTTTTGTGTTCAGAAAGGACTGCCCCCCCCATTTCGTGGCATCACAAGGGCTAAGGGAGAAGGCCACTTTGGCTGCTGCTGATGTGTAGAAGAGGACTCTCTCGAGCTGGGTGGGTGGCCAGCGGCCCTTCACGTGGCCACTTGGGCCCGATGTCCCTAGGGGGCCGTTTCAGCCTCTGAGGCGCCTGCTCACTCACCTCTGGTGGTGTTGCTGTTGGTGTAGGTGAAGATGCTCGCCCGGGTGGTGTCCTCCAGGCCGGCCTGCAGCTGCCCTCCTACAAGCCTCTGGGGGCCCCACCGCTGGGTCATGGCTCCGGAAAGCCCCGTCCCCAATGCTTGCCAGCCCTAGTGCTGCTCGGGGGTCACAGCGCTTTATAGCAGCCCTCGGGATCAGCCCGGGCTCCCTCACCTCAGAAGCCCCCAAACCCTTCCGCACCTGATCTCTTAATTGGGCCCAGGACTTAGACCTCCTCCTCCCCCACCCCTTGCCTCTCGGCTCCTAAGGTGAGCCTGCGAGGGCGGCTCAGAAGGATTTTCCGGGAACCCCTCGGAGCCCCCGGCCTGCCAAGGCAGCTGCAGGAGCCCTTACTCGTGTTTTCGTGTGCTCTCCTCCCTACTGTCCAGCGCTCACGCTTAGGCCAGCTGGGCCCAAGGGTCGGGCTTTCCAGATTGGCGTGTGGGTTAGGGAAGCGGCCCAAGGCCCAGAGCCCCGGGGTGGGGGTGGGGGGGGCCGGGAGACTTGATGGCAGCTGGGAAGCGGGGCCTCCTCGAGGGCCGGGCCATCTAGGTGGGCCCGCATGGATGCAAGTGGGGCTGGTGGCGGGGGGTCCTCCTCCAGGAAGGGAAAGACAGGCTCCCCTGCTCCCCCGGCTCCCTTTGGCTTTCCGGGAGCCACAGCCCCTTCAGTCACCAGGGGGCTCCTCCGGGTCCTTCAGGGGCCTCCCCGCAGCACCCGAAGGTGCCCACGGGCACGTAGATGCCACTCGTTCGAGTCTCCTTCCCCTGAGGTCACGACCCTTCCTTGGACTGCCCGTGACGACACCTTCCTGTAGGCTTGCCTTCAAAAGCAAACCTCTCAACAGAGTGTTCCAGACGTGCTGCCTCCTCTGTCCCTCTTCGCCCACTGCAGTCTGGCTGCGGCCCCGGGCTTGGCGGCGCTCCGATTGCGTGCCGGTTGCCTAACTCTGCAGCCCCTGTCCCCTCCGCGGGGGAGCGCCTCCTCTCTCACAGTTCCTGCCAGCTCCTCTCTACGCGGTCCCGAAAGTCAGCTGCCTTCGTCACCTCCTTTGGGTCGGCCCGAAGCTCAATAAAGCCGAGACACAGGCGTGTGACCTCTCGGGGCCGTGACTCCTCAGCACCCAGGCGAAGGCTCCTGGGCGGACGGCTGCTCCTGCAGGCGGAGGAAAGCCTTGGCCGCGGAGCCGAGGGCCAGAGGCCTGCAGAGCCCCGGCGCAGCCACCCACGGCGAGAATGGCTCGCCGCCGGGTGCCGGGTGCCAGGCTAGGGGCCCTGTGTGGAATCGAAGGAACAGGTCCTGGCCGCAGTCTTGCCAGGGCCCGCCAGCGGTCTAGAGCTGGGCTCGCTGTCCCAGGGCACCCGGAGAGCTCCGTTTTGCCTGACTGCGGGAGGAAGCACACCCGGTATTCACAGCCCTGAGTGTCCACACAAAACCTGTGCAGGAGCGCTCAGGGCAGCGCTCATCACGACAGGTGAAAATGTAGAAACAGTCGAGAGGGCAGTCAACAGGTGAACGGACAGACAGAACGCGGTCTGTCTGCGCGATGGCGTGGTACCTGGCGGGAACGGGGAGTGGAGTCCTGGCCCCGGCTGCAGCAGGAACGGACCCGGAGGGCGGGAGGGGGGCTCACGTACTGTGCGGCTGCCCTGATGGCGAATGTCCTGAACGGGCAGCTCCGTGGAGGCAGAAGGCAGACGGGGGGGGGGGGGGGGCGCGGCGGCTGGGGAGGTAGGAAATGGGGCGTGACTGCATAGGAGTCTGGGGTTTCCTTCTGGGGGGGTGTCCTGGAGCTCTGCAGGGGATGGTCGCGCATCGTCGAGACTGTGCTCAATGCCAGTGGCCCGGGGGCGATGGGGAGCTCACGGCAACAGGGGTTCTTTTGGGGGTGAGGAAAAGGTTCCCAAACTGGACTGTACCGGTCTGGCCGCCGTGGAATGCAGTCTGGCGATTCCTCAAACAACGAAACGAGGCATGACCGTATGGTCCAGCGGGCCCATTTCTGGATACGTGCACAAAAGAATGGGAAGCAGGGGCTCATGACATGAGGATAGCACGTCCGAGCGGCCCCAGCGAGGCCTGACCTCACGGCGTAGCTTGACGCGACAAGGTCAGATCCCTAGAACTCAGCCCCAAGTTGCTGTGACTTCCAAGTTTCTACTTTTCCCTCCTCCTGGGCCGCGAGGGTCAAAGAATCAGAGCACCCGAGATTGTCAGAACTAAAAGTGGGCCCCCGCTGAGGTCGCCTGCCCAGCCCGCCTCCTTTTGAGCACTGGCCACAGGATCGCCTCTTCCCAGCGCTGCCAGGGACCGGCAGGGTGGCCTCGGATGGGGCGGCCCTGCCCTCCCAGGCCAGGTGCACCTTCTTTCTAAAGGGAGGTGACTGATCCTGCCTGCTCCCCGCTCCACGGGGCCACCGTGTTGTTTGGGAGGAGAAGCGCCACCTCGGCGGGGGCCTGCGGGGAGAGCCTCAGCCCGCTTGCCTAGCATGACACTAATGGCTGAGCTCAGTCCCGGGCCTGCCCCAAGACCCTGGGAAGGAGAGGGGAGGGGGCGGAGGGAGGAGGAGGTGGAGATGGCAGTGAGACCCGCGCCACTGTGCTGCCGCCGTCTCTGCGGAGTGGGGTGCTAATTGATGATTAGGGCTAACAGAAGATCAAGTCTCATTTTAGCCTAAAGCAGATTACTGCTCTGGAAAGTCACCCGGCACCTGGGCGCCCACGTGTGCTCCCCGAGGCCCACTCTGGACCCCACGCTCTGGCATAGGGTGGATGAAAGGGGAGGGGCCCTGGAGAGGGAGATGAAGAGCTAGGGCTTGGGGGGGAAACGTGTGTGAACAGTCGCAGGAGAAGTTGGGGGGGACCCTCGTCAGCTGCGGGTTTTCGGTTCACTCCCCCCCCAGCCCCCACTGGACTAATGTGCTTTGAGAAAATAGGACCCTTCGGCAAGGCCGGCACGCTGCCCCGCCACAACCTCCACCCTGTCCCAGTTACGGCGCCCTCGGTGCCAGCTGGGGCCGCCCGGCCAGGCCGGAGGAGGAGATGCCGCCCTCGTCGCTAATCCGACTGCTGCTAAGTGATGCGGCGCGGGGCTGCCGATTAGGAGCCCTGGGAGCCGGCTGTCACCTTGATTCTGCTCTTGGCTCTGGCCGGCGAGCCAGCGGCTCTGTCATTAGAAGCCACTGGCTGCCAAAGGGACAGGGCGAGGAACCACTTGGCCGTTCGTCTTGGACTTTTGTGTGCGTGTGCGATAAAATACGCAGAACATCGAAGCCACCATCAGAACCATTTTTAAGTGTACAGCGCATTCACGTTACTGGGCTGCCGTCCCCACCATCCACCTCCAGAACCGCAGCCCCGCCCCCATCACATGCTCCCCTGGCACCCGCCGTCCTGCGTTCCGAGTCTGTCACCCGGCCTACTTCGCGGACCTCACGGGGGTGGAATCATACAGCGTCTGTCCTTTTGTGTCTGGCTTATCTCCCTTGGCACGATGTTTTCCAGCATCGGCCGTTGCCTTTGGCTCTGGAACACGTTCCCCCACTTCACAGACACCCGTAGACGTACGCTGTGTGTATAAAGGCCAAAGGCGAGGGCCCGGCGGTTTCCCCATTCCCGAGACGGTCCCGTGGCTTCCTGAACCTCTCGCCTTGGAACCTGACAGCGAGATTTTCTCCCCCCTCCAGCCGACCGATGCCCCGCACCGCCCACGTCCCCATCTCGCCCGATCCGCACGTTCCTCAGCTCGGTCCCGTGATCTCGCCCCATCTGCCCCTGGCCTCCCGGAGCGCTGCCACGCCTGCGCCCCGTGACCTTGAGCAAGTTGGTCACCACCTCTAGAGCACGTGTCCTCATCAGGAAGATGGGGATGACCTTTGCTTGCTGTAAGGCTCGAAGGACCTCATCCTTTTGAAAATCTCTAGCACAGTCTCTGGAACAGAAAATTCAGCCCGCGATTCATTCCACAGCTAATCGTCAAGCACCCGTTGTGGCCAGCACTGTTCGGCGCCCCGGCGCACAGACCAGGGGGGACCCCTGCCCTCTTGCAGCTGCCTGTCCAGTGGGGGCGGGGAACACGGACGCCAGACATGATACGTAAGCCGTGATAAGTAGGATGGAGAACAGGGAAAGGAAAACAGCATGCCGAGCTGCCAGGGGCGGAAGGGAACAGATACCCATTTAAGGGGGCATCAGGCAGGCCTCTCTGAGAAAGGCCTGTGTGAGCAAACACTCAAAGGACTGAGGGAAGGAGCCATGCAGAGATCTGAGGAAGGCGATGCAAAGATCCCAGGAGAGAACCAGGAAGTCAGTGCAAAGGTCCTGGGGCAGAAGCATGCCTGGCACGCTCAGAGAACAGCAAGGAGACCAGCGTGGCAGGAGTAGCGTGAGCGAGTGGAGACTAGGAAGAAGAAATGCCAGCGAGGGCCCGGGGCCAGAGCATGTGTGTCCTCAATTCCAGTGTTAGCAGGTTAGCACTCACCAGGAACGAAATGGGGAGCATGGCATGATTTTGAGGGAAAGGTGATGCGGCGTGACTTGGCTGCTGCTCCAAGAGGGGTAGGGGCCAAGGCCGAAGCAGGGAGATCAGGCCAAATGCACTTCGGTGGCCCAGGTGAGAGATGGTGATGGCTTCACCAGGGAGAGGCCAGTAGGACGGTGAGGAGTGTCCGATTCTGGCTAGATCCTGCAGGTGGAGCCAACAGCGTTTCCGGGGGGCACAGGTGGAAGCAGTTGGAGAAAGGGAGGAGTCAAGGCCGACTCCAAAACTTGGGGCCTGAGCAGCCAGAGGGATGGGGTCATCCTCGGCGGCGAAGTCGGGGCCACGGGCGGTGGGGGGGTTGGCTGCAGGAGGGAGGCCGTGAGCGCCAGGAATGCAGGCGTAAATGGCCGACATGAGGAACGAAAAGCAGCCTTCACCCGGGCACCCGGGCGGCTCAGTCGGTCCAGCGTCTGACTCTTGATTTCGGCTCAGGTCATCATCTCATGGTTCGTGAGTTCGAGCCCCATGTCAGGCTCCACGCTGACCGTACAGAGCCTGCTTGGGATTCTCTCTCTCCCTCTCTCTCTCTCTCTGCTTCTCCCCCGATTGCACTCACTCACTCTCTCTCTCTCTCTCTCTCAATAAAAAGGCGGAGCCATCACCTCAATCCACAGAGATTATTCAAACAGAATATGCTGAACAACTTATCCCAATCGGTGTGAAAATTTGGACGCAAAGGGCCACCTTCTGGAAAAACAGCAGAAAACGGGCTTGAGACGTAGATGTGAGGAGTTCTGCGTTTTATTAAGACGTCAACGCCCTAATCACAAACCTGCCCACGAGGAGTGTCTCTTCAAGGCTCGTTTGTCCTGTCTTCCCCAATAATCCTCAGACCTATGCTGCTCAGCCCCAGAGATCTTTGTATCCACACACACAAACAGAATCCATAAATTAGAGCTGGAAAGTTTCGGTGCAAAGATCTGAAATCCGAATGGATTAAAGCTCACCGTAGCTGCGCCCCCCAATGCTGCTTGCGTGTAGCCATATGATGACCACTGAGGAGAAACACGGGCTTTGTTCATTTATAACATGAAATTTTACTCCCGAAACGCCTGTCGGGCCTGTTGCTTTTTTTTCCTTCTTCATTTCTTTTTTCTTGTATTTTTTTAAGTTTATGTCTTTATTTTAAGAGAGAGAGCGTGAGCAAGAGAGCAGGGGAGGGGCAGAAAGAGAAGGAGCAGGCTCCGTGCTGTCAGCGCAGAGCCCGATTCGGGGCTCGGTCCCACAACTGTGAGATCATGACCTGAGCCAAAATCAAGAGTTGGGTGCTCAACTGATGGAGCCACCCAGGCGCCCCATTTTTTTCCTTGTATTTTTCAATCAATTTTTCTTGTCTTTACTTGAAGCAAAAGTGTTTTATTTCTAATCTGGTCCATAGTTACAATCTAGTTCAGAGCCATGCCTTAAACTGTTCATAATTTCTGCTGTAGTTTAAAACTGTTTCATGTTTGGCTATAAAGACCCTTTAAGAAGATGTATCCTACAAAGCCAATCACAACAGGACAAATACTCTATGATTCCACTTCTGTGAGGTCCTTAGAATAGTTAAAGTCATAGAGACAGAAAGAAGAAGGGTCGGTGGCAGGGGCTAGGGGAGGCGGGAAGGCAGAGTCAGCGTCTAATGGGTACAGAGTTTCAGTTTGGCACAATGAAAACGTTCTCGAGCTCGGCTGCACGAAGTTGGACACTGCCGAACTGGACACTTAGGAAATGATTAAAATGGCAAAGTTTATGTTATGTGTATTTGAGCGCAATGAAGATGAGAAAATATATATTCTCCATCACACGAACTACATGGTGTGTAGTTACTGTGATGTAACTACACAGTGGTGACCGCATGTGTCTGCATGGCACACACAAAAAAACAGTAAAAGTCATCTGTTGAAAACATGGATCGGGGGGCGTCTGGGTGGCTCAGTCGGTTGAGCAGCCGACTTCGGCTCAGGTCACGATCTCGCAGTCTGTGGGTTCAAGCCCGTGTCAGGCTCTGTGCTGACCGCTCAGAGCCTGGAGCCTGCTTCGGATTCTGTGTCTCCCTCTCTCCCTGCCCCTCCCCCACTCATGCTCTGTCTCTCTCTGTCTCAAAAATAAATAAACAGTAGAAAAATTAAAAAAAAAAAAAAAGAAAGCGTGGGCCGGAGGACTCTAACAGGCCAGCGTGTGCGTCTATGAGAGCCGCACCGCGGGCGCCCGGGGGCTCAGTCGGCTGAGCGCGGACTTTGACTCAGGTCATGATCTCGAGATTCTTGAGATTGAGCCCAGAGGGCTGTGTGCTGACAGCTCAGAGCCTGGAACCTGCTTCAGGTTCTGTGTCTCCCTCTGTCTCTGCCCCTCTCCCCCTCCTCTCAACAATAAACAAACAAACAAACAAACAAAAGAGCGGCACTGGTACTTTGCAAATATTGATGTTCCTATTGTGACCAGGCCAAACAGGCCGCCCACACATGTGGCTTTGAGCTTGAAGCTAGGCTGGGCCAGGGCCTGTCACTTCTTAACTACCTGGGTTTGTCCAATCAGACTCTGGCCAAGTGAGGTCTGGCTGAAGCACCTGTTGGGCGCCGCCTGCAGTAACCCGCACGCTTGGGGACAGGGTGCACAATCCAGGGAAGGCCCGGTCCCGAGGCTGCACGCTGTTCCCACAGCAGGCTTCTCTTACCCCGCCAGCATCGTTGGGGGCAAGCCGGCTTCTTTATATCCGAGGACACAGAAAATCAGAAGTTTGCTTTCCAAATCCTAATCGGCCGGGTACGAGAAAGGAGAGCCGCGTAACAGTGCATGTTAAGTGGCAAATTCGAGCTGAGCTCGTTTTCTAATTTTTTTAATGCTTATTTTATTTTTGAGGGAGAGTGCACGCGGGTGAGGCGCAGGGACAGAGGGGGACAGAGGATCTAGCGCAGAGCCCGCGGCGCGGCTCCAACTCAAGAACCGTGAGATCATGACCGGAGCCAAAGTCGGGGGCTTAACCGACTGAGTCACCCAGGCGCTCCCTGAGCTGGTTGTTTTGAATACGCGAGTATAGATGACACACCGCGTTCGTATGTCCCAGTACCGCTGTCAAAAGAAGGGCGAGGTGAGCCTGCAGCGTGTCTTTTGGTCCAGAAACTGCGGGGACCGGCAAAAGCACACGGGAGCCAGCTGGAGGACGGACTTGGGACAAGTTGAGCATCAGAAGGACTCTGCGACGGGAATTTCCGTGCGATCCCCTGACTCCATACCCGCGCGCGCAAAGCGTTTCGCCGGTCGCGTCTTAAAGACTCGGGTTTCCCTGCCAACCGGCTCCAGGCGCGGCGGCCTTGGCGGACGGGGAGGGCGGGCCGCGGGGCCGCGCTCCGGCTCTCGGGCGCCCTCTGCCGGCGCCGCCGTGTGCTCGCCCGGGGCTGCTTCCGTTTTCTTCCCTTCAGGCTCCCCCCCCCCGCGCCTCACCCCCCCCCCGCGCCTCACCCCCCCCTGCACCTCACCCCCCCCCCCCCCCCCCCGCGCCTCACCGCTCTCCCGCGTCCGCTGCTGTCCGCGTGCGGGATCCGGCCGCGTCCCGCGGGGCAAGTCCTGCTTGCTGCGCCTTGGGGGCCGCCGGGACCCTTCGTGCCGCCCCGCTGCCCGGCCTTCGCCCGCTGTAGTGGCTTCTGGTCCTACAGAGTCCTCTGGATGCTTCCCGATCTCAAGAAACACGGACATTGCTGGTGGGCTCGGGGGCAGTGTCACTCGTTCCCCTTGTGTTTTTGTGCTTTTAGAAGCGGGGGAGTCCGGGTTTTTTGCTGCCTTCCGACTCCTACCTGAACCCAGAATTCCCTTATCTTTTTTTGTAATTGACTTTTAAATTGTGGTCAAGTACACATAACATAACACTGCCGAAACCATTTCCAGGCATGCAATTCAGTGGCCTTGGTACATTCTCATCGTCTTTATTGTCTTCTTTTGTATTAAGATCATTCATTCAAGTCGTGGTCCAGTTAATTCGTTTTTTATTTTCATTTCCACAGACAGTGGGAATCGGACAAAAGCTTCCACAATATACATGCAATTAAAATTATCCACAAGATGCGCCCATACGATATGGTTCCCTTTAACGGTCCGCCACCATAAGGGAAGATGTTCCAAACAAAAGCCGAGGGTGAATCCATTTTAACAGTGTTATTTCCCGTAGCTCAGGGCCCTTTGTTTTTGTTGTGTCTATCCCCTTTATCTCTCACTGTGTGTGCTCTTTATCTGCCCTCCCTTTTTCACACAGTGCGACAAGAGATACGTTTTCGTTTCCATTGTTCTAGAAATGTTCTTACTGGCTTTGAGTCAGGGAGCCAAGGACAGAAAGGTTGACCTCACTGGACTGCACCGCAGGGCCCCCTCCTTCTCCGGTGGTATGACATGCGCCCTCTCTTGCTGTGACCCTCCGCGTTGTTAGCGGAGGCCCTGGGCCGTGTTCTGTGAGGGCCACCCACACCTTGTTCTGTAAGGCCGGGTGTCTCAATCTCTTCAGTTACACTTTGCCTTCACAAGTGACATTTCTGGTGAGGTTGCTGTCGCGAAATGGATTTATCCACTTACGGTCTAGGAGGCAAGAGAATCATCTCTGATTGACCGATACAAATAACCGCTTTGCTCTGAAGCCCAGTGGCCCCCGGGAAAAGGCCCAGCACGCTTCCTGCGCTACAATGCTCAGGGATGAATCGCCTGCCTTTGGTCAAGTTCCCCTTTGACTTGCTGCAAACCGCACCTGAGTTTAGTTCTAAATGTCTCATAATTTTGCGATGGTCTGAATGTTTGTGTTCCGCCCTCCCGCAACTCTTACGTTGAAATCATAATGCTCAGTGTGCTGGTATTAAGACGCGAGGCCTTTCGGAAGTGATTGGATCATGAGGGGGAGCCCTGCTGAGTGAGATTATACCCTTATCGAAGCGCCCCGGGAGAGACTCCTTCCCCTTCTCCCACATCAGGACCTAGTGAGAAGTCTGCGACCCAGAAGAGAGCTGTCATCCAACCACGAGGAGCCGCCTTTTGTTGTTCGTGAGCCGGCCCAATCGACGGTATTTGCTATAGCAGCCTAAATAGGCTAAGACGGTAAGTGGGTAGCAAATATCGGGGCGCTGCCGTAACAGATCCCTGAATGTGTGGAGGCAGCTTTGGAACCAGGGTCCTGGGGAGAAGCTAGAGAAAGCCTGCCTTGCCATGAAGGGACCTTCGAAGGCGTTTCTGATAAGGTCCCAGACATGAAAGAGGAGAGCCGGAGAGAGCCCTCGTCTTCCGAGACGCTACCTAAGGGTCGTGAGAGGAATGTTGGTAGGAATGACGGACAAGAGGGCATGTCTTTGGAAATGGTAGGAAAGGCCACCCTTGCCGGGTGGCCAAGAGCGGGACTGAACTGTGTTCGTGTCCTCATGTTTTGAGGAAGGCAGAGTTTGCGAGTGACAGGATTGGATACTTGGCTGAGGAAATATCTAGGTAAAGTGGTGCAGCCTGCCCTCTCTTGCACGCTCACAGTAAACTTCGAGAAGAAACGACTTAAAGGTGGAATGGTTCATCAAAAGGGAAGCGGAACTTAAATATCTGGAAATTTATCAGCTTAGCCGCATCGCAAAATATGAGAGAGCGCATCTGGAAGAGAATGCTACGGGTGCGGCCAGGCGAGCCTCTGGGAAGGCGTCTAGCGCGGTGTGAAACCCCGGGCCTCATGGGCCACCCCAGCAGGCACGCTGCCACTTTGCCCCAAAGGGGAAGGAGCCAGCGGGAAGGCAGGCAGGCCGGGAGACAGGGCCAGAGAGCTATCCTTCAAGACAAAGGAAGGACCCCAAAGTCTCTTCGGAGATTGTCAGTGCTGCCGCCTCGGCATGGTCAAAGGAGGACCATTGCCTGGGGATCATCAGGCCGGATGCTTCTGCCCAAAGCTGTAGGGACCAGGCCTCCCAAGGCCCCGGAGACGGTGCCGTCCAAAGCACGAGGAGTGACTACTGCCCAGCAGAGCTCTGGGGGGCAGGGCTCCCTCCGCCCGGATTTCCAAGGACGGAGCCCCCTGGATAGGCTGGCATGCGACCCAGGCCGAGGACGGCTAGGGTGAGGCCCAGCAGGAACTGTGGAGGGTGGGGCCACCCCGGGACCCACGCTGATGGGGACGCTCCAGGCACGCGACTCCGGTGTGCAAGAGCTGCCGTGCGGGCCATGCCCAGCGAAGCTGAGGGGACAGGGATGCCCACCGTGTCTGGAAGGCAAGACCCCTGCCCCTGTAGGCCCGGCGGACAGAGCATCGAGTTCAAGAATGCGATTCTCAAAAGTTCAGGTCCGACACCGTTTGCCCTGTTGGGTTTTGTACTTGCCCAGGACCCTTCAGCCCTTCGTTTCCAATTGCTCCGTTTTGGAATGGGGGTGTTTACCCTCTGCCCGTCCTCCCACCACATTTTGGAAGGGCAGAACTTGTCTGCTTTAAAGGTTCACACCTGGGGGCGCCTGAGTGGCTCAGTCGGTTGAGCATCTGACTCTTGATCTCGGTCCGGGTCTCAGGTCTCACGGTTCACGGGATGGAGCCCTGAGTCGGGCTCTGTGCTGACGGCGTGGAGTCTGCTTGGGATTCTCTTTCTCCCTCTCCTCTGCCTGTCTCTCGAGATACATAAATAAAACATTAAAAGAAATATTCACGGTTGGAGAGGAATCTGCCTCAGGGTGTATCAGACCTCGAGTCTTGCTGTTTCTGACTTGTGGACTATACAGATGAGACTTCGCACTTGGACTTCGAGTTAATGCTGGAAGACCTTTGGCCCTGTTGGGATGGAATGAATATATTTTGCATGTGAGAAGGACATGAATTTCGGGGGGTGCAGGGTCAGGATGCTAAGACAAATTTGAATGACTAGGAGTCAAGGAGTCTCAGCATGAATCTCTCTCTCCACAGACAGGCATGTGGTTTTGAATCCATGCATCATCACACAAGTGTCTGGACCTCCACCCATAGCCTTTGTCTTCAGGTTTCCTTATCCGTTTTCTGCACCGTAATACTTCTCCTTCCCGCGGTGGCATTTAGGAGACGTGACGTGATCCTGCTGTCTGCACCGAATCACCTGGCCAACGGAGAAATAGAGCAAGAAGAGAAGGCTTCCATGGATGTGACCGCTGGGAAGCGGGGCACCGAGGACAGTGCCAAAAATACAGTAGGAACAGTTTCACTCATTCCTGAAGGCCTCCGAAATTCTGCCCGACTCCCCTGGTCATGGGCCGGCAGCCTTCTGGGTGCGCTTGGTCCCAGGCGGCCCAAGCTTTCATCCTCTACAAGCTTTTCGGGCGTCTTGTTCGAGAACTTTGGGGCAGTTCTCAGGACATTATGTACAGTCTGCGATTCAGTCTGAATCTCAGGTGTATCTGCTGACAAGCCACGCCAAAACTTAGTGGCCTAGAACGGCAATGATTTGTCATGTCTCATGAGTTTGTGTGTTGACTGGGCTCGGGGGGGTGGTCCTTTGCTCCACATGGTGTTGGTTGGGGTCCCTCACGTGACTTCATCCGGCGGGAGCAGCGGCGAGGAGTCTCCATCTCCCGTCCGGCAGTCGGTGCTGGCTGTCAGCGGGCCGTATTATCCCCTTCCATGAGATGACTCGTCTTCCAGGGCCTGTCTGTCCTTGCGGCCTCTCGAGTAGGATGGTCCAAACTCCTTTCCACGGTAGTGCTGGCCTCCGAGGGCAAATACAGGTCCCGAGAAGCCTCTCTGGCTTAGGCCCAGAAGTCATCCAGTGCTGTCTTCTGCCACATTCTGCTAGTCACCCCAAGTCACCGGGCCGGCCCTGGCCAAGAGAAGTGGAAATAGACTCCGCCTCTTGTCGGAGGAGGAGTGGGCAGGTCCTACCACAAAGCAGCGTGCAGAACAGGAGCAACCGAGGCAGCCGTCTTCGGAAGCTGTCTGCCCATCCAGCGAGAAGTGCTCTGTCGTCCCCACACCCAAGAGGAAAGCAAGGGAATAGAAAAAATTGTTACACAATTGACACCGAGGTCTCTGGGACGGACGGGTGGGTCTGTGACAGCGACACCGCCCTTCCCAAGTGTTGGCGACCGCGTGGTCACCGCTGGACAAGCCTGGATGTGGGTGCAGTAGCCAGGCTGTGCGCCACGACCCTGCCCTGCTGGCCGTTTGTTTCCAAGCACCTCGAGCCTGACGATCTGTCCATTCTGTGTGTCACTAAGGCTATTAATACACAAGGGGATTTTAAACATTGCAATACGATCTTTCAGAAGGTATAAAAGCCATTGTGCCCAGAGAACTCGTACTAGCTCTTGCGTAAAAACACGAGCATTTTAAAATTCATTCTAAGAACTTTTGCAATTGCTGAAATGCGGTTTGTTTTCTTATTGAAGAGAAATCCATAAAACATAAAATTAACCGTCTTAAAAAGTACAGTTCAGTGGCATCCAGCACATTCACAGTGTTGTACAACTGTCACCACTAATTCCAGAGAGTTCTCATCGTCCTGGTCAGAAACCCTGGATCCATAAGCGGTCACTCCTCAGTCCTGCTTCCCCCCCCACCCACCCACCCCCGCTCCAGCCGCCGGCCCCCCCCCCGTCTGCCTTCTGCCTCCACGGAGCCGCCCGTTCCGGACATTCGCCATCAGGGCAGCCGCACAGTACGTGAGCGTCGGGGTCCGGCTCCCGTCGGCCCCCCCCCTGCCCTCCGGGTCCGTTCCTGCTGCAGCCGGGGCCAGGACTCCACTCCCCGTTCCCGCCGGGTACCACGCCATCGCGCGGACGGACCGAGTTCTGTCTGTCCGTTCCCCTGTTGACTCGCTCTTCCACTGTTTCTGCCTTTTGACCTCTTGTGAGGTGCATGCTATTTTTGAGATTTGTCTACGGTGTGCGAGTACTTTATTCCTTTTTACCAAAACATGTTTAAATTAATGACATCTTAATAAATGCCCAGGGTCGCTTTGATAATCCTGTCGTTTTTAGTAACTGTGGCGCATCGTGATCGCGCCTCGTTATTCCCGACGGCCCCCCCTTTATTCGAATGCAGCGTACAATGGGTCACCTGGGCCAGCCAGCGGAGCAAACTGTGGCACTACCGAGCGGCCATTCAGCAAGGGCAGTGGCATGGAGAACCCTCTCATGGGCCTTATTAATTCGAGGACTCATCTCAGAGAAAGCCGGCATCAAAGAGTAGTCAGAGGAGTCTGTTCAGTTGCTTGGTAAGAGCACAGGCACCCTAGAACCAGAAATGCCCATGGCCTTGACAGTGTAACCAGAGTCCCAATACTTGATAACAACCGGCAGGAGAAAGTAACATGATAATCAGTTGGAATTTTAGCTCCTCCTCTGAGAACAAGCCCTGGCCACTTGGTTAGCTTGCTTGCTTGTTTTCTTGTAAGCGGCCTCCGTCGTGAAGGACCCGCGCTGAGGCTGTCCGTTCCTGCTAGGCTGAGGGAAACCTCTGCCCTTTCAGTGGGACACCAGTGCCGAAAAGCTGGCGATTACTTCAAGATCCAGGCCTCTCTACTATACAGAAGCTTTTTTTTGGGAGGGAGCATTTATTTATTTTGAGAGAGAGAGAGACAAAGCACGAGCAGGGGAAGGGCAGAGAGAGAGGGGGACACAGAATCCGAAGCAGGCTCCAGGCTCTGAGCTGTCACCACAGAGCCTGATGCAGGGCCCGAACCCATGAGCGGGATCATGACCTGAGCCGAAGTCGGATGCTCAACCGACTGAGCCACTCAGGTGCCCCTATACATAAGCTTTTAAAGCATCTATCAACTCGCGGCGCCCGGGTAGCTTGGTTGGTTAAGCACTCTTCGTTTCGGCTCAGGTCATGATCTCGCAGTTCTCGAGATGGAGCCCCACGTCGGGCTCCGTGCTGACGGTGCAGAGCTGGCCTGGGATTCTCTCTCTGCCCCTATCTGCCCCTCCCCTGCTCTCTCTCTCTAAATAAATAAATAAAAGTAAGAAAAACACATTTATTGACTTAATACACCTTTATATGTAATATGCAAATGTACTTTTTTTTCTCTTTTTTTACCCTTATTTATTTTTGAGAGACAGGGTGAGACAGAGTGCAAATGGAGGAGGGGCAGAGAGAGAAGGAGACACAGAATCCGAGGCAGGCCCCAGGCTCTGAGCAAACGTTCAGCACAGAGCCCGACGCAGGGCTCGAACCCACGAACCATGAGCTCATGACCTGAGCCGAAGTCGGACGCTTAACCGACTGAGCCACCCAGGCGCCCCGCAAATGTACACTTATGTCCAGTCACGGTAAAGATGTTCAGATGGCAATATTATCTAAAGCTTTCATTCTTTAGGTTTTTAAAATGTAATTAAAACAACTGGGCATAGCACAAAACGGTGTTTATACTACAGTGATTTTCTGAGTTCGAGCGGTATGTGAGGCAAATGTGTTTACACACAGACAACAATTCGTAAGTAAAAAGTAACTGAGAACTTCTCCATTCTCTGTCTGTAAGAATTTTAATTCCTTTGGAAATTGTCCAGGTAGAGATTACGTGCTAACTACCTCAATTTATTATTCACCCAAGGTCACGAAGTCAATGGATTAAGAAATTACAGTAGTTTGACATTGAAGAACAACACAATCACAGTTGATGAATAAAAAATAACTCACTTTACAGAGTGGAGTAACTTTGTGTGACTAAATAATCACTGCTCTTGTTGGAAATTTAAAGGGATCGATTTTTTAAATAAAGATATTAATCATTTTAACTCAATTTAGTTCAACTCAGGTGTACATGTTTACATAACCATAGATATTTAGTGCAAGAAATGATAACATGTCTGATCTCGAGGATAAGCGTGACAAGTTTAGGAAATAATAAATCTTCTTATAAGAAATTAATAGTAAATGCATCTCAAATCTGGCAAAAACTCAAATGTAGCATTTGCATATTTTTTAATGTTTCTTTGTTTTGGAGATAGAGAGAGTGAGCGGGGGAGGGCAGACAGAGAGAGAAACCGAGGATCTCAAGCTGACTCCGAGCTGTCAGCACACAGCCTGATGCGGGGCGTAGACTCACGGACTGCTGAGAGATCACGGCCTGAGCTGAATTCAGATGCTCAACCGACTGGGCCTCCCGGCGCCCCTGCGTGATATTTTACACTGTAATAAAATTTGGGAGAAGACGTAATATCTATAGACGTAACTGTAAATGAAAATTAATAACACAATGTATTCAAGAGTTTACCTTGCAAAGAAATATTGGAGGAACTTGGGAGTTTTCTATTGTTTTCTTGACTATATTTTACCAAGTGGAGTACAACAAAAGCCACAGCTTCCTATGTGGGTCCAAACTTCGAACCACGAGTAATGAGGGGCTGTGTCATCTGGAGCTGAATGCAATGACCGGGGCCTGTGCCCTCAAGGCCACCCAGTCCCCGGCTTGAATGGCCGGAGAATCCCGTGACTGGTGGGGCCCGTGGCGCCCATCCATCGGCCCCGTGGATCCCCCCCCCCTTTCCTGTCAGGCTAGAGGCCACTTCCCCATTCGTCTC
Organism: Paguma larvata; assembly: GCA_030068075.1. Taxonomy (NCBI): domain Eukaryota; kingdom Metazoa; phylum Chordata; class Mammalia; order Carnivora; family Viverridae; genus Paguma; species Paguma larvata. The sequence goes on along the minus strand of CM057830.1, from coordinate 121,542,394 downwards.
TCTTACATTGTTAAAGCCCTTGAAATATTAGTAAGAGTGTTTCATACAGTGAGGGTTCCTGAAGCTTCTTCACAACAGTTGATGTTTGGCCTGATAGCAGTGTGTGTTTCGTTGTCCCTTGTCCTCTAACTTAGCAACCAGGACGTCACGGCAATTAAAACAAAACACACAACAAACCCAGTTTTCACTTTCTCTGATTCAAAACCTTTTTTTAGAGAGAGAAAGAGTGTATTGTGGAAACAAGACTACTGTTTAGGACTTGTACTAATAGCTTAGTTGGTTTTGTAAGGTTATACATACATATTCTATCTTTACTTATTAGAGTATGGTAACCAAAACTTCAATGATTTTATTGATTAATTTTTCTCTTTACCTTTTTGAGCATTCGGAGATTGCCTTTGTGCATAGAAAAAACCGTGAAATTGATGAGGGAAACTAAGGCAAGAAAGATGTAGTTTAAATTGAATTCCCCCACAGCGGGCAGCCCACTGATAGGTGTCCGACAGCTGCAGCGGTACCACGCCCCGGGACGCCTACGGCTGCCTTAATGCCTTCATGTTCACACTTGCTTAAAAACGAAAAGCAACCTTATCCTGACAACAGCTAAATCTTGAGGGTCCTGTGAGACCCTGCTTTCAGCATCCAGAAATTCCTCGGAGACTTTCATTATCTATCCCTCCCTTCCCTCCGCAAACTTAAAAGTGTATCATCAGTCACTCCTCACCACCCCAGCGCGGCTCTTCCGGCCCACGGGTCCTGTCCTCGTGCTTTAATAAAATCACCTCGTGCACCAAAGACGTCTCAACTATTCTTTCTTACTTAGCCATTCGCTCTCGAACTGCACTTCGGATCTCGTCAGCATGATATTGCCCCTACAAGATCGATATCTTTCATTTGTTTAAATATCTGACAGGCGTACCGGAGGACCGATCCACATGACATGGGGACTGAAGTTGACACAATTTGGGTCCTCCTTTAAGAAAAAAGAATACAGGGGTGCCTGGGTGGCTCAGTCGGTTAAGCGGCCGACTCTTGATTTCGGCTCAGGTCATGATCTCATGGTTCTCGAGATCGAGCTCCACGTTGGGCTCTGTGCTGACAGTGTGGAGCCTGCTTGCGATTCTCTCCCTCCCTCTCTCTCTGCCTCTCTCTGTCTCAAAATAAATAAATAAACTTAAAAAAAGGAAAAAGAATACAAAGTTAGTTTCAAAAATGTATATTTATTTGGCAAAAGAAAAGAAATCACAACAGATTACTCCCTGCTCTGGCACCAGCCTCGTGGCCTGGGGTGTGGGCGGAAGTGGCCCATCTCCCCTGCCTTGTGTGGCTGCTGGGTCACTGGCAGGGCAGTGCGTCCGTGCCCTCTCCACTGCAGGACCATCCTGATGACCTTGAAGCCTGGTTGCAGCCTCAGCTGACCACCCGAACCACCCGCCCTCGACCTAGCGGCCCTCCTGCGGTTCCCTCCGCTCGAGGTCAAAGAGAAGTCAGGCTACTTGAGGAGGCCTTCCAGCACTGACCGGGGTGTGACGGCGGCCTGGGCCTCTGGTGCCTGCTCCCTGATCCCGGGGACAGCCCTCTGAGCTGTGAGGTGACTGACAGTGAGAGTTTCACTCAGGCAACCTGCCTGGGCTCAAATCCAGCCTGTGGTTTCTCGTTTCCTAAGCTGAAGGAGCCAGCCCTTTCAGCATCAGAGGTGTGGGCTTACAGTTTGAAGTGTTTTCCTCCAGTCTTCGAATGTCTTTGAAACCAACAGAAATAGGAATTGTTTTGGCTCAGACAGACTTGCTGTCCTCATTTGTTGGTTTCCTCCGGATGTGGGCAAACGTACCTTTTAAGGGAACTTCTCCCACTGATACGCATGCAGAGACCATGCCCCGCCTTCACCCAGCCAAAGAATCTGGAGACCGTCCAGGAGGCCTCCTGTGGCCCCCCCCCCCTTTGGCGACCGTGCCCGGATCTTCGGATCTTCGTTGGGTACCAAGTTTCAGCACCCCCCCTGCAGTGCTGAGCTGAAGGCTCGGGAACTCCTGGGTGCAGACTGACGTTTCGTGTGGCACCACGGAAAGGTCGGAAACGCTTCTCCAGGAGACCGGTCGCATGTGGGCACCTCTCTTGGGAACCTGTCCCATTTCTACAGCTGCTTGCGTGTATCTTTCCTTAAAAGACACAGACCTGCAGTGCACCCCGGTCCCCTGGACTCCAGGGAGTAGAGCTCCAGGCAGAGACCACAGGAAACAGGCAGAACCAGTTCTGCAGCGAGCGCGCGGGGGGGGGGAAGCTAAGTGTAAACAGACCCCCCGCGGCCACAGGGAGGGCCGCCGGCTGGGGCTGCCCCCGCACAAAGCACCAGTAAGGGCGGGCACAGCGTCTCTGGTGCGTCACTTCGATCTGGGAGACAGGACACCTCACTCAGGCTTGTGATTGCTAAGCTGGGAGATGGACCCACTAAAGGGGTCTGGTCAGTTTTGTGTCCCAGGACACTGTCACAATTCACAGAAACAGCGCTCTCACCGTCTCCGCACGAAACACCAGAGAAACTAACGAAGACGGACCAGGAGACCAGAAACCTCGGATAGCCACCGGACTTCGACAGACAAGAACCCAAAGGCCTGCTCAATCGTCACGGGCAACAGTCAACTCCCCAGTCAGTAGCCACGCTCCCAGGAGGGAGGGCTAGAAACTCGAGGACCCGCAGCCCTGGGCCTTCCCTTCGATGGCAGCTACCTTGAGGCGAGTGACCATGGGGAAAACCTCTAAACTGTGAAAGCAACAGTCTCAACCAGAGATATGATACACGATGTGGGAAACAGAGGCAAGACAGATGTAGTTTAAATTAAATTCCCCTCCAGCCTGCAGCCCGTCGATAGACGTCAGACACCTGCAGCACGTAACACCGCCTTAGATGCTTATGGCTGCCTTCACGTCTCCACTTCCTTAAAAACTAAAAGCAACCTTATCCTGACAAGAGCTAAATCTTCAGGGTCCTGTGAGACCCTGCCTACAGCCTCCGGAAATTCCTTGGAAACGAATTTTATCTCTACCCCTCCCAAACCTAAAAGTATATCGTCAGTCGCTCCTCACGACCCAAGTGCAACTCTTTCCGCCCAAGGGTCCTGCCCCTATGGCTTAATATAATCACCTTTTTGCACCAAAGATGTCTCAAGAATTCATTTGCTCATGAACCCCACTTCAGAGTCCATCAGTAAGCACGTGCCGAAGGGCCACGAGGAACCGGCAAGAGAAGGCCGGCTTAAGGTGCAGCCCTCAGGGACGGGCTGCGGAGGGAGAGGAGTGTGTCCACAAATTCCCTACGCGGGCATAAAGCCTGTTACTTTCCCGAGGGCTCAAAATCTGCCATGTCTTTATGAGGTGTGTGGGTTACACGTGGGGCGTGTTGACCCACATAAATCTCCACGAAATGCCAGACGAGGCCATCTTAATTAGAACTAACAAGCAATATGCTTATGAGCTTCAACCAGAAATACAGTGGGAGAGAGGCGCCCGGGGGGCTCAGTCGCTTAAGCATCTGACTCGATTTCGGCTCCAGTCATGATCTCAGGGTTGTGGGATCGAGGCCAGAGGCAGGCTCTGCCTGCCTGGAGCAGGCTCCTGAGCGTGGAGCCTGCTTGGGATTCTCTCTCTCTCTCTCTCTCTCTCTCTGCCCCTCTCCTGCTCTCTCTCTCTCTCAAACAAAAAAAAAAATGTTTAAGAAAAAAGAAAAGCCAAAAAAAAATAATAAAGTGGAAGAAAGTCCAGTTTTTTCTCATGAAAAATCCTGCTTCGGCTGGAGACCAAGCCAAGACTGGTTCAAGTCTTCTTATTCAAGTTTGGAATAAAATTTACCCACTTGTACATGGGGTCTTTGAGTCCTTCCCACTTCAGACACCAATCTACACTGTTGTCACAAGAATGGTGCCATGATCAAGAGAGCAGAGGGCAAAACGGATCTGCCTGGCTGGGGCGAAGCTTCGGATCATGGTAACATTCGCACACCCCATCAACACAAGAGAAAAGGCATGAACGAACCATATCACGAATGGAAAATGACGCATAACCACGGATGCAGTCGTGTTTCAAAATAATGGGTATTGTGAACAACTTTACGCCAATACATTTGAAAATGCTGTTGAAATGGACAAATTCCGAGAAAACAAAATGACCGGTATTGACTCAAGAAAAGACAGAGAGTAATCAGAGCTCCTTCCAGACGTGCGTCTGCCCTCGTTTCCTGGACTTTCCTCACAGCATGGCCCCCAAATGCCAGCCGTTGCTCCCGCCGCCTGGAAGAAAGAAACCGAGACTGCCTCCCGCCCCCAAGCCGGAGGAGACACCCACCTGTCAGCACTTGCCAAAGGGAGAAAAGGAACAGCAAGAAGCGATTGAACATATTGATGAGGTACAAAATGAAAGAGACAGACCTAGCGAAAAAGCCGGTGAGCCCATTTGGAAAGTAGAATCGAAACGTAACAAACTCCACCAACCATTTTTTCAGAAGAGGTCAGAATTGATCGCCCAAATCCCAAATTTTGGGGTAACGACATTCGTCAGGCACCCACAAGTGTGAGCTGCTTGGGGAGGGGGATAAAGGGCATGGCGCTATTTGACAAGAGTTGAAGGGACAGAATTTGAAGATGTTAAATCAGGTTACAGAAGAGATTTTTATTTTGCTGAAAACCCTTACTTCAAAAATAAAGTTCTCTCCAAAGAATTCAATCTGAATGAGAGTGGCGACCCATCTTCCAAGTCCACCGAAATCAAATGGAAATCTGATGGAACGTTCAAGCCAGACGCAGAGTGGAGCCAGCAGGAAGAGACAGTGCGAGGGACCAGGCAGCTTCATCTCCTGGTCTCCTGACCGTTCTGATGCGGGTGCAGACGAGTTAGGAGAGGCCATCAAAGAGGTGGCCAAGTCTGTGACAGCGCTACTTGCTTCCCGATGTGGATGATGGAGGAGGGGGAGGAGTGGAAGACGATGATCATGATACAGAAGAAGGACTGGAAGATATGGATGAAGAAGGAGATGAGGAAGGAGGCAAAGAAGAGGCATCTGACAGTGAGGGGGAGGAAGGAGGATGGAGGAGAAGCTGACCCATGGAACACGGACGATTCCAACCTTCCTTTTCCACTGTTCTCTGGTCCCGGGGGAGCGAGTTGCTGTCTTTTCTTTTCCCCTCCTCTCAGGCTCTGATTTGTGAAGTCTCTTTTCTCTCCCTTTGTACCATGGTCAACAAATTATTTGGGGGGGGGGTCATACCTGGAGCAGGACACTGTGGGAAAAGAATCTCTATGCTTTTCTGTTCCGAATTCATTTTGGGCCCCTCTATCTCGACACAAAGCATATGGAACCGACACCGCTGTGCTCAGAGGGAGAAAAGGAAAACCTTCTGCTCCCCTGGCTCTGCTCGAAGCCGGAGGGGGTGAGGTCCTGTGTAGAAGTATGTAGAATACTAGCTTCTGCCCTCCTTTCTCTGTATGTTGTGCTCAGAGGTTACACTGTGTCTCCATGAGAATAGGAACAGTTAGCCTTTACCAACATGTATCTGTCAACTGTCTCTTTTTTAAAAAAGGAAAAAAAAACCCTTGGAGAATAGGGTTTTAGAGGGTTCGCAAAGTGTGAGTTTGAGATATTTGGGTGGGTTAAGCGGGCACTTTGACAATGTGGCTTCTCCTCGGGCGTATTTACTTGTCATGGTTAATGGACGTCCCTGCAGTTGAAGACGACACATTTATTTATTTATTTATTTATTTATTTATTTATTTATTTATTTATTTTGGAGGAGACGGAGAGAGCACATGGGGAGGGGCAGAGAAAGAGGGAGACAGAGATTCCCAAGCAGGCTCTGCACTGTCAGCACAGAGCCCGACTTGGGGCTGGAACTCAGGAACCGTGAGTTCATGACCTGATCTGAAATCGAGAGTTGGATGCTTAACTGACTGAGCCACCCAGGGGCCCCTGTTCCTGTTTACATTTTTAAATTTTCTTTTTGTTTCACTGAACAGGAAAGATAATGCTCACTTTTAAAATTAAAATGTACAAGTTGCTTTTTTACAATAAAACTTAATGCGTACACACACACGCAAAGAAAAGGCAGAAACGCTAAATAGATAATCATAAAATTATTTTTACCAGTAAATATCCCCCCTATAGCAAACCCCAGGCCCAAATGACCTTGTCAGCAAGGTCTACCAAATATTGAAGAACAAACAGTTCTAGTTTTATACACATTCTCTCTGAGAATAACAAAAAAGGATACAATTTTGTTAGAAGGCAAACATAACTCGGACACCAAAATGTGTCAAGGACATTATAAGAAAGAAAATTAGTGGCCAAGCTCACTCGGGAGGATAGATGCAAAAAATCCAAGCAAAATATTAGCAACGTGTAGAAATGATAACACATGGTGGCCAAGCCGCATTTCTCTGAGGGGTGCAGCGCTGGTTTAACACCAGAAAATCATTTATTGGGGCGCCCGGGCGGCTCAGGCAGTTGGCCATCTGACTCTTGATTGCAGCTCGGTCATGATCCTGGGGTCGGGGGATTGAGCCCCGAGCCAGGCTCCTCACTGAGCATGGAACCCACTTGAGATTCTCTCTCTCCCTCGGCTCCTCCCCACCTCTCTCTCTCTCTCTCTCTCTCTCTCTCTCTCTCTCTCTCTCTGTAAAAAGTAAAAACAATTTTAAATAAATTAAGAAGAGAATCCCTCTTAAAAAAAGAAAATAATGTATTATAATTAACCACATTAATAGGTTAAGGCAGAAAAGTTACGTGATCATCACATTAGGTGCAAAGAAATAGCACTTGATAAAATTCGACATCCGTTCATCATCAAAAAGAAAACTCAGGAAACTGGGAATGAAAATGGGCTTCCTTAGCATAAGCCCTATAAAAATAATTACAGCCACCGCCACATTTACTGGTAAAATATTGAAAGCTTTGCCTTGAGATCAGAAGTAAGAAAAGTCAACATTGTAATGTCAGGTCTAGTCAGGGCAGTGGGGCAAGAAAAATGAGTTAAAGCTAAGCCGAAGGCAAAGCCAAGACCGCCATTGTTCACCGGTGATTTGATGTGTGCTATGATACACCAAAGAGTCTAGAGATAAACTATTATAGTTACTGGGAGAGTTTCACAAGGTTTCTGGATATAAAATCCATATATAAAAATTATTTATATTTCTATCAGGAGCGAAGAGTGCAAAAATGAAATTTTAAAAAATAATATACCGTTTGCAACAGCATTAGAGTTTTTTTCAATGTTTTATTTATTTTTGAGAGAGAGAGAAAGAGATTGAACGGGAGAAGGGCCGAAAGAGAGGGAGACAGTATCTGAAGGGGGCTCTGCGCCGTCAGCACAGAGCCGGATGCGGGGCTCGAACCCACGAACCATGAGATCATGACCTGAGCTGAAGTCGGGCGCTTAACCGACGGAGCCTCCCAGGCGCCCTTGCAGGAGCATTTTTAAAAAACAAAACAGGGGCGCCTGGGTGGCTCCGTCGGTTAAGCGCCTGACTCTTGAGCTCTGCTCCGGTCGTGATCCTGGGGTGGTGAGTTCAAGCCCTGCATTGGGCTCCAGGCTGGGCATGAAGGCTACTTAAAAAAAATACTTAGGAATACATTTATAAAAGATTTGCAAGCCCTTTGTGGAAGAAATCATAAAACTTTAATAAGAGACATTAAGGAAGCAGATCTAAGTAAATGAGGTCTGTACGTGGCCAGACCGGGAGACTCGCCACCTTTTCTCTAAGTTGATTTATCACACATTCAATGTGATACCTATCAAAATCATAGTACAATAAGTTGATTCTCAAATTTACTCCCTGGTTGCACTCTGTCTCTCTCTGTCTCAAAAATAAACATTACAAAAATTTTTTTAAAAAAGTGGGGGGCGGCTGGGTGGTTCAGTCAGTTAAGCGTCCGATTTCAGTTCAGGTCATGATCTCACGGTTCGTGGCTTCAAGTCCCGCATCGGGCTCTGTGCTGACAGCTCCGAGCCTGGAGCCTGCTTCGGATTCTGTCTCCCTCACCCCGCCCCTGCCCCGCTCGAGCTCGGTCTCTCTCTCTGTGTCTTGAAAATAAATAAACGTAAAAAAATTAAAAAGGGATATCATACAGGAATAAAAAGCAATTAAGCATGGCTATGTTTAAAAACACAAACGTAAGGGTCGTGAGAGGAGAGAGACGTGAACCGATGTAGACCACGTTATTCCATTCATACAGGCCAAACTAAACTCTGGTTTGGAGAAGCTTCTTCGAGTGGTAAAATTCTAAGGAAAAACAGGGCGACGACTGTCACAACAGTGCAGGCCGGAGTGACAGCCGGTGGCTGTGGCCGGGCACCTGGCCGTGTTGATTTATTCAGCTGCAAAGTGCCGACACGGCCGCACAGTACATTCGGCGCGCCGTATTTCAAACAGCTTTATTCGGATATAACTCACATACATCGAAGTGTGTTGTCTAAAGCATACAATCGGGCACGCTCTGACATGTGTACGCTCCTGTAAGACCACCGCGATCGGGGCGGTGAGCATAGCCCTCACCCCCAAATCTTCTTCGTGCCCGTCTGTGAATCCTCCTTCGCGCCGCTCCCCACAGCCCAATCCCCGGGCAACGCCAATCTGCTTTCTGCCGCTGCGTGTTCACTCGCCTTTTCTAGGGTTTTATATACACGGAATCATGCAGTGTAGACCTCCGTCCGCCTGGCTTCTTTCGCTCGGCGCCATCGCCGTGACATCGTCGAGGAGTATTCCCTCTCGTGAGTGCAGCGCGATTTGCTTCCCGTTCGTCCTTGGAAGGACGCTTGGCCTGCTGCACCCGCTGAGGGCGCTGAACCTCTACCTGGAGCAGGGAGACCCCGCGGATGCCTCGGCCTGTGTGCTCCGGGCGCAGACCCCCTCCTCTGCACCCATCCCGGCCTCCGGCTGCGGCGTTAGCGTGTCTTCTCCGGAGAGCTGGGGTGGGACTGCGCTCCTAGCCACTCTTCCAGAACTGAAGGCCCGCCGAAGGCGCAGCACATGGGTGAAAACAGGTACATCCTTCTAGATGCTGGAGGAAAATCACTCCCAACTGGGAATTCGATAAAGTAGCCAAATTATCACAGATATCTAAAGGTAGAATACAGGTTCCGGTCTGGGGGCGACCAGTGTAGATTGGAAAAGTGTCACAAAAAAGACAGACACAGGCACTCCTTGGTCCCCATCCCAGCCCTGCCAGATGCCCACCTGGGGAGCCCTGTTTCCCAGCAGTCACTCATGACCTTGCCCACTGACTTCCCCAGAAAGGAACTCCCAGGGAAGCTGAAACCAGACCCCCGCCCAGAAACTCCGTCCAGCTTCTCTCCGATGATGAGGTTACCCTCTCCTTACTCATTGCTCCGCTTTTACAGTCATCGACCTTCTCGTGCCTTTCTACCAAGTGAGGCTTCCCTGTCACCCCGTCCGAACGTGCAACCCTCCCTCCGCACGCTGTTCTAGACGGGAGCCAGCAGAGTGAAGAAATCTGAGAAAGCCGCTACTTCCTGCTTGACGCCACGACGAAGGCGTTGGGGACGCAAGTGTGTTCGGGGAATTTATCTATTAGGGGAACTGACATCCGAGCGCTGACTGTGGGCCAGGCGCTTTCCAGGCCCCGGATAGAGCAGAGGACAAGGTGCTACATAGTTAGACAACCGACGTCACGGATTATAGGGTTAGCCAGCTACATCGGAAAGATTTTTAACTTCTCTGTGTATTATGATACTTTTACATCCGAAAAAAAAAAAAAAAACCACAACAAACTTGCTGGCTGGGGAGAGACTGCCCCTCCCACGGCCAGCCAATTCTTGGACGCAGCTGGAGCCGGGAGCGTGTCCGTGGTGTGCGAACTAGCCGGTCTGGCTCTAGCTGGCCCCTACGGCACGGGAGGCCCTACTCCTCTGCCTTAGTCATCGCAGGGGCAGGCGTCAGGCTACTAGGCACCCCCACAGCACCCCCACAGCCCAGGGCCCGCTGAGCCTATCCAACCTAGTTGACCCTGAGTGTTCAGCCCGTCCTGCCTTGGCGCTCTCACAGAAGCCCCAGGAAGGTCTCTGGCCTAAACCTTGCCCTCACTCCTGTCGTCTGCCTCCTGACCAGCCTGGGGCTTCCCCGTGGGGCCTCGCGTGGCGCGCTCCTGCCTGGAGGCCCGCGAGTGGAATAAACACTACCTTGTGTCCTCCTCTTGGTTTTGCCCCAAGAATAAGCTTGTCCTATTTCCGTCCATTTCTTCACATATTTCCAGCAAATCGTGCTTGCTCCGCCGCCACGAGATCCTTCTCCGCCATAAACATCCATTACAGTGACTTCTCCAGCGCAACGTGACCTCCTTACTGACACACTCGGAGACCGTGTGGGTGCCATTTAATGTTCTTTGAATTCCCCTTTGTCAGACGCTAATATTGCTGTTTCCATTGACTTCAAGAAGAGGCAGCTGAGAGCAGGCCCGTCTCTGAAGAGTTCAGCCGGTGCACGGGCTGTTCAAATTAACTGGCCCATCTAAGGGACAGACCAGTGAGCCGTGGCTGGCAGCGCCCGGAAGACTAACAGTGAGCATTAAATCCGCGAAGACCGAGAACCGTGGGACACAGAGCTGTGAGGGCACAGAAATGATAAGTCAGAGAATGAAGCCAAGCATGGAGGGAGAAGACGTGGGAGAAAGATTCGCCGATACCCCGAGCTCTCAACAAAAGTGGCTCCTGTCGGTAGATGGTGTTCAATGTGGATCAGTCAGGTAGGGAGGGTTTCACTGGATTATTTAAGGGTGCAAATAAAAGCGCTAGAAGACCCGAAAGCAATACCATAAACAAAAAGTTTGGCGGAGCAGCAGGCAGAGAAGGTGAGGAGGATGTGTGTGCTCACTTCCTAGGCTTTCATTTGTTTGTTTATTGAGAGAGAGAGAGAGAGACAGGAAGCGTGCATGTGCAGGAGGGGCAGAGAGAGAGGGAGAGAGAATCCCAAGCAGGCTCGTGCTGTCAGCGTGAGTCCGATGCGGGGCTCAAACCCACGAACCATGAGATCAGGACCTGAGCTGAAACCAAGAGTTCGACGCTTAACCGACACAGCTGCCCAGGCGCCCCCACTTCCTAGACTTTTAAAGTTCACCCGCGGGCCTGCTGGTCCTGACATCCACTGCTCGCCTCTCCCTCACCCTGTGGGGAGAGGCCTCGCTGCCAGCCTTTCCCAGGCTCAGAGCTCAGTCAGTTTCTGGCAGGGATTGATCATGGAAGGCATGAGCAAGCCTAGAGAGGAGGGAGAGGAGGATGAAGGGGACAGTCTTCCTCTTTGTCTCAGGGGTGGCGGCTGCAGCTCTCACCAAGAGCCCTCCTTGATTCCGGGTCTTCTCCCCGTGGCCCCCCCCCAGCCTAGGGGTGGCAGCGACTTCCTACCCAGGCAGATCTTCAAGCTGTCTGCACATTAACCTCCCAGTAGTCCTAGGTCCCCCTTTCCTGGCATTCAATGCCCTCACTCAAAGTGGTTTCTGTTTTCCTGGGAGGACCTTAATGGCTAAAATAGCCAGTTTGAGACCACAATAAGGAAAAGCCCATGCTGGGCTTGGCAGAGGGAGGTGACAGATGAACCCCTGACCACACACTAAGCCAGAAAGGGTCGCGAAGAAATTTCAAAAAATAGAAAAGAATATGAGCACATCGTTGCAAGAGAATGTTAATAACGAAAATGGGAAACGAAACAAAGCCTACCTTTAGAATTTAAAAATTCCCTTTAAAAAAATCTTGGGTTAAAAAAAAAAATCAAAGAAAACTTGCAGAATGCCTAGAGAACAGGAACGAGGAGAACAGAAAGTACTGAGCTGGTACACAGAGAAACCAGAGAGCTGATAATCTCAAAACTGGTTCTTCGAGAACCCAAAAACAAGACAAAAAGATAAAACGGTAGCCAACCTACGTAAGGGGTAAAAAAAAAAAAAAATACAAAAGAAAACAAAGTTAGTGGAGCCTGGGTGGCCCAGCGGGTTCAGCCTCCAACTCTGGATTTTGGCTCAGGTCGTGATCTCATGGTTTGTGGGATTGAGCCCCACCTCAGACTCTGCACTGACAGTGCGGAGACTGCTTAGGATTCTCTCTCTGCCCTCCCCTGCTCGACCTCTCTTTTTCTCTCTCTCAAAATAAATAAGTAAATATTTAAAAATTTAAAAAGTGGGGAGCCTGGGTGGCTCAGTCAGTTAAGCGTCTGACTTCGGCTCAGGTCATGATCTCACGGTTCGTGAGTTCGAGCCCTGTGTCAGGCTCTGTGCTGACAGCTCCAGAGCCTGGAGCCTGCTTTGGATTCTGTGTCTCCCCCTCTCTCTGCCCCTCCTCTACTCGTGCTCTCTATCTCAAAAAGGAATAAACATTAAAAAATATTTTTAATTAAAAAAAAAAAAACAAAATTAAAAGCCCAAACTGGGAAATAACAACAGATACTGACAAAGTCTCTAATCCTCCAAGACCTCGCAGAAGGGCCCTAGGCCCTCCAGGGTCACAAACAACTTGTGATGTAGGCAGCAGAAAAAGTGTTACAGTTGGGGAACCCTTAACCACCGAGAAAGTTCTTCTAAAGACATCCCTGATGCCTGAGTGAGCTACTGCCACTGCTTCAGAAGGCACCTCCAGACCCCACCCCGTCCAGGAGGAGCAGAAGGGCCGTGGCTTCCCACGAGGCCCCAGAGGACTTCCCGGAACTTACCATTGGCCGGAAGTAGCTTAGCGGCCACCACAGTTTCCCACAGCAGGATTTCTTCCTGAGTCACGCAAGGAGAGGGAAGCCAGAATCTCACCAGGGCTCTACAAACAGGGGGGAGGGGCATCCGTCCCGAGTCCGGCTGGGTCTCTTCAGGGCAGCACTCAGTCCCATCATTTGCCTCTTTCAGCACCAGAGCTGTGCGATTTCGTCACTGCCATTTCAGAGTGTGTCTGGATACCCGGTAAGGCAAGTCTTCCCTTGAGTCGCCGTTTTCCTGGCCCGTCTTGTATATTCACTCTGATGAACCCTAGAATCGTATTGTCAAGTTCCATGATGCTCGGGGAAAAAAATGGACATCATTTATTGGACCCCCTCAAATCCCAAAGTTTCCGTTCCCCTTTCCTCCACTCTTTCACTTCTTGGAGATTATCTTTTCATCTTCCTCAGGATGAGATGTAAATGTTAGCTCCGACAGGGCGAAAGTAAAGCGAAGCTGCTATCGGGTGGTCAAAGATACATCGCTATTGAAAGGTAATAGAATACCAGGTGCGGTGTATTATTTATACTTACAAACAACTAAAGACAGCAGTATGACTATCAAATTTGGGGCGGCCGGGGTCTCCAAGGCCACTCGCAGGAGCACCTGGGCCTGCTGAGTTAACCCTTCACTACACGTAAGGAGAAGAGGGCCGTGTCCCGTCCTGCAACACAAACCTCTTCCTCTATGTTTGGTGCGTAGGCTGACTCTACAAGTTGAAAAGCAAAGGCACAAATGCACGTTACGATGTTTATGTAAGTATTTTTTGACGCCAGATGAAGAAGAGACATGCCAGGATTACACTTCCTCGCATAAGTCAAACTCGATGAGCCCTGGACCGTCGGGAAAGACTTGTTTCAGCATCAAGTTGTTTGTCTCTTCTTACGTACCATCCGTTGCTAAACTTATAATATGTTTTGCTTCCTTTCTTATTTTGATTGTAAATTCCTCATGGGTTCTTTTTTTTCCTGTTTCTAGTTGTTTTTCCTTATTTTCTTGTACTAATTACCATCATCGCATTCAATTTTCTTCCAACTCCCAATCGCAACAGCTAATATGTTGAGTTTACATACACACGCTCTTTCTTTTTTCAATTCTTGGAGTCCTCTCTCCCAGAGCCTGCCATCGTCCTGGTCCAATCTGCACTGGTTGCCAATCAGGCCTTCTGCCCAGTTGGCATCCCCAGTATTGCCTATCACTGTGGTCCTGGATTAAATCCACTGTGTTGTGGATCCCACATTTCCCTGTTTCTTGGCTTACACCCTTGTTTTGCTGGAGAACATCCTCAAGTAGATTCCTAAGAAAGTATATTTGAGAAGCGAGTTTTCTCAGCCCATCCATATCTAAAAATATTTTAATTCCACTGTCACACTTGATGGATATTTTGGCTAGAATTCTAAATTGAAAATCATTTTCTCTTGGATTTTTGAAAGCATCGCCCTGTTATCTATTATCTCTTTAAAATCGTCGCCCTATTATCATTTGTCATCCAGTGTTGTTGCGAAGTCTGATGCTACTTATTCTGATACCTGTTCTTTTTTTCTCAGTTTTATCTTTCAAGAACTCTTGTTAGCTGCTTGCCGGACTTCCTAGATCATTCTTTGAAGTCCTCATATTTCCTCTCCTATTTTTTCCATCTGTGTTGTTTTGTTCTATTTCCTGGGAGACTTCAGTTTTGCCTTTTGATATTTCTATTGGAATTTGAACTTCAATAATCATATTTAATTTCCAATAATTCTTTCTTGTTCTCCACTCCTTTTACACAATATCCTATTCTTGTTTTGTGGATACAGTATTTTCTTTTAGTTCTCTGAATATACTAATTAAATTTAAAAATTTCCAAATGTTCCCTGCATTTTCTGGGATTCCTCTGAGCTCAGTTCTTTGTATAGGTTATACTTGATTTAAAAAACATTTTTTTAACGCTTATTTATTTTTGAGAAAGAGAGAGAGAGAGCAAGCACAGGAGAGGAGCAGAGATTCCGAAGTGGGCTCCACACTGACAGCAGGGAGCCCGATGTGGGGCTCGAACTCATAAACCGTGAGATCATGACCTCGGCTGAAGTCGGACGCTCAACCGACCCAGCCACCCAGGCGCCCTTATACTTGATTATTTTAATGATGAAGACCTTAAAATTTCTGATGATCCTTCGTGGTTGGTTTCTATTTAATAAAGAAGGGCTGGGTAGCCATCGTGGATGTAATCTGCTTTAGGACAAACAGGTCTGTTTTCCTGCTACGACTCTTCTGTGTAGGACCGGGAGCTAAAGAGCAGCGTTCGCATTCTGCAAATGCTAGAATGAGGAGAAAATGGTCCGGGAGTTGCCAACATCCATACTGGCAGCCCTAGCTCTCTACAGACATTTCATCCGACCTCCTTAGAGAACCGTCAGGTATTTTTCCTGCGGGCCTATGCCAGCCGCCAGCCCAGCTGTATCTGGTAGGGAGGAGGGTGGGGGTTCCAACTCTCTGGTAGGGAGGAGGAGGCACAGTCACTCTGCTTTGGGGGCTTCGGTTAATCTCCGTGGGTTCGGTCCCATTGATTTCACCCTTTCCGCCACTGCCCCACTGGTTCCGAGCCTGCTCTCTCATCTCAGAGCTGGCAAACTGGCTCCCGGGCCTTCTGGAGTTCCCTTCTCAAATATTCTAGGCTAGATTCTCCCTGCCTATTTTATTCAACTAATTCCTACCTGCTTTCCAAAAATTGTTGAAATCTGTCCATTGTGGGTGACCTCCCATCTTTGCCACATTCGCTTCACTTCGATGGGTTTATTTCTTTCTGTTCCTCAATACTTTTCTTACAGTGAGTTTCTCTGGGTAGAGAAGGAGAACGCTGTGTGCGCGCACGCACGAGAGTGGGCGTGATGTATCGGACTCAATTCATTTCTGATCTATTTTCCTATTTCCTACTACAGGTAGTTAAGATGATTACTTCTTCTAGATGACCACTTCGGCCACATGGCTTAGGTTTTAATATGTAGAACTGTCACAGTTGGTCATTTCTGAGGAGTTTATCATTTTAGTTTTTGTTTCCTCTTTAACCAGAGAGCTATTTTGAAGTCTGTTTTAACACTTCCAAGCAGAGTTGTTTTTCGTTTTGTTATGTTTTACTTTTGCCCATTCTTTTGTTTCTAAGCTTTCCTTTTATTGTATTGTTGCCAGAGACTGGACTGCACGCTTTCTACAGTTTGGAAGTTACCGAGACTTTTGTTTTGAGGAGTCTAATTCATAAGTAACTTTGGGAAATGTTCCATAGTACTTGAAGCAAATTTATGTTTTTAATTTTTTGTGGTATCGTCTGAGATGCTAGTGCTAAAACTCTGGACCGTCTGTTTTTACCCTTCTTATTTTTCAGTGTCATTTTGCATTTGCTTTTCTAAAAATATATACATTCCTATCAGTTCAAGGGATTTTTAGACTGAGTAGAAATTGGGAGTAGAAGTTGGTGCTCTGTTATATCGATAAAATCCTTCCAGTTGTTGTTTTGGTGTCAATTGCTATTCATACTGCATTTTCCTGGGTTTTATCTTGTACAGTCTGAATTTTAAGAGGATGCATTTTTTAAAAAATAGTATAACCCAATGTTTTAAATGACACACTTTTAAGTCACCAGTGAATATTTTATTTTTGACAAGTTATTTATTTTGAAAGAGAGAGAGAGAGCGCGAGTGCATGCACACGCACACATGTGAGAGCAGGGGAGGGGCAGAGAGAGAGAGAGAATCTCAAGCAGGCTCTATGTTGCCAGCTCACAGCCCAATGTGGGCCTGGAACCCACAAACCGTGAGATCGCAACCTGGACCGAAATCAAGAGTTGGGCATGTAACCAACTGAGCCACCCAGGTGCCCCTCTACAAGTATATACGTTAAAATCTAGTATATTTTTCTACTTTTCAATGACAAAAGTGCAATTGTATTATTTAAGCCTCATTTATTCAAACTAAGGAATTTAGTGAGACCCTCTTCATTGGTTTTCTCTTTCGAAAATGTCTTGACTTCTAGTCTTGTATACTTACTCCTCCCAATCTTGAATTAAATTGTTACCGTCCACAAAAACTCCTTGATTTTGACTTGGGAAAAAAAATTTCCAGGTTAATTTCTGAAGAATTGACATCTTCTCCTGGAGGCAGCTCCAAAGCCGAGTACGAGCTGTGGAGGCCAGAGTCGAAGCAGAACAGGCGTTTGGAGAGTTTCTTCCCTCTTTGACCGAGATTTAGTTGACAGGAGTGCAGCCAAAACTATAACTTATGGAGGCATTATGCTCCCAGGAAAATCACAAGGAAAAGTATTGCAAGCAACAGAAGTAGCTGTTGGATAGGGCTCGAAAGCAAAGGGTGGAGAGATTCAAGCAGTTAGTATGACTGTTGGAGATCAAGTTCTTCTCCCAGAATGTGAAGGCACCAAAGTAGTTCTAGGTGACAAGGATTATTTCTTATTTAGAGATGGTGACATTCTTGGAAAGTATGTAGACTGAAGTACATCATTATTGAAATGGCATCAAGTGAAGCTGCCCATTCCAGTGAAGTTGAACTCTATCATCAGGTAAATAATTTTCATATCCCTCTTTTATAATAAACTAGTGATATCCTGTGTCTCTAAAATTTAGTTTTAGGGTACTGTTATAAACATTACCAGATAAAAATGCATAAATGAATGGTTCAAAAAAATTAACATCTTTATTATGTTGACTTCCTTCTAGGAGTATAGTAGGGTTTTTTATTTTTCAGGTCTTCTTTTATGTTTTTCAGTAAAGTTTTATAGCTTTTAAATATAGGCTTTTGGCATTTCTTAAGTTTACTTCCAGCCGTTTTATAATTTTTGTAGCCAGAGTGAGTTGAATCTTTTTTAAATTACATTTTCCAGCTTTTTAAAAAATATTTATTTTGAGTGAGTGACAGAGAGACAGAAAGAGAAACAGCATGAGTGGAGGAGGGGTAGAGAGAGAGGGAGAGAGAGAGAATTC
Organism: Paguma larvata; assembly: GCA_030068075.1. Lineage (NCBI taxonomy): Eukaryota > Metazoa > Chordata > Mammalia > Carnivora > Viverridae > Paguma > Paguma larvata. The sequence goes on along the minus strand of CM057830.1, from coordinate 121,524,701 downwards.
CAAGCAGGCTCCACACTGTCAGAGCAAAGACTAATGTGGAGCTCGAACTCATGAACCATGAGATCATGACATGAGCTAAGATCAAGAGTCGGATGCTTAACCAACTGAGCCCCCTGAGCACCCCACATTTTATTACTTCCTGAGGTCTTTCTCTACCAGGTCTAATGGGTCTTTCTCCTCACAGTGAAACACAAAGGATGAGGTTTAAAAGAGAATTTGAGGAGGATACATGCATTTTATTTTACATGAATGATGTTGTACCATAGATCTGTTCTGTTTCTTGTTTTGTTCCCACTTAACACCATTACATATGATGTTTACTCTAAGTTTTTTAATAGATACTTTTGATCAGATCGAGGAAGCTCCCTTCTATTCATAGCTATCTAGGTTGTTGTTGTTTTCCTCATAAGTAGTTGTTGTATTTGATTCCACACTTTTCCTATATCTATTGAAACCATCATATAATTTGTTCCCCTTAAATCTGTCAAGGTTTAATCAATCAAGGTTGATTTTCTAATTTTAAACCATCCTTGCATTCTTAGGATAAATCTCAACTTGGTTATATCATTATATTCTGCTGGATTCTATTTATTTGTCTGGAATTTTTACATGTACTTACACATCCTGTGGCACACTTTCATTGGCTCATTATAGTTATATTAGTCTCATAAAATAAGTTTAGAGGTTCTTTTCTCTGTGTACGGCTGGAATTGCCCATTCATTAACGATTCGGTAGAATTCATCTGTAAAGCTCTCTGAGCTGCTTTAGTTTTTGTTTTTGTTTTTTGGCAGGGGCCAGATTTTTAAAACACAGTATATAGTGGATTTCCTTGTGGTTTTATTTATTTTTATTTTTTTAACTTTTTTTAAATTTATTTTTGAGAGACATAGAGACAGAGTGTAAGCAGGGGAAGGGCAGAGAGAGAGGGAGATACAGAATCTGAAGCAGGCTCCAGGCTCTGAGCCATCAGCACAGAGCCCGATGCGGGGCTCGAACTCGCAGACCTGTGAGATCACGACCTGAGCTGAAGTCGGCCGCTTAACCGACTGAGCCACCCAGGCGCCCCTCCTTGTGGTTTTAGAGGGTCTATCCAGGTGTTACGTTTCTAGGGTCAGTTTTGGTAATCTGTGCTTTTCTGGGCATTTATTCATTTTGTTTATGTTTTCCAATTTTCTGACAGTTGTTCATAATGTCATTTTTAAATGTATGTTTTATCTATTATCTATTGTATTATCTGTTGTATCTGTGGTTACATCTTGTTTGCATTTTTAATATAATTTGACTTTCTCTCTTTATATGTAGACAGTTAAAGGGTTGGCTCTTTTCTCCAACTTTTCAAAGAATCAGGTTTTGGTGTTCTCAATCCTATCATTTGTTTCTGCCTCATCCATTTCTACACATCCTTATTTTTCTTCCTTCTATTTTCTCCAGGTTTACTCTGTTGTTTCTTTTATAGCTTCTTGAGTTGGATGCTGAACTTGTTGACTTATTAACCCAAACGCCTACTCAACATCTCCACTTGCACATCTAAGAGGCGCCCCAAGCTTAACATGGCCAAAACAGAACTCTTGATATATACCTCCAAAAATGTGTTTTTCCTACAGTTTTTCCCATCATAGTGAAAGGCACCAATTCATTCAGTTGCTCAGTGAAAACCTCAGGAATCATCCTTGTTTCTTCTCTTTCTGTATAGTCTAAATCCGATCTTTTCTGCTCAATTTTTAAAATATAGCTTGACTCTCACAACTTCGCAGAAGCTCCACTGCTACCACCCTAGTTAATGCCACTATTGCCTGCCCTGGACTGTTGTCAGGGCATCCTGACTGGGCTTTTCCCCCTAGTTTTGTGCCCCCGTGGAAGTTCTCTACACTGCGCCTACAACACAGATCTGACGATGTTAACTCTCAGTTCAAAATCCTCCCAAGAAGATCCCAGTTCCCATGGTGGCTCTAGCTGCCTCTCCAACTGCGGACCCTGCCATTCTCTAGCCACATAAGCTTTCTCCCCAACATTCCAGGCATAGTATCTCCTCAGGGCCTTTGAACTTGCCAAATGGATATCTCTCCCCAGATATCCATATAGGGGAATAAAATGAGGGCAAAAGCCTATAGATATCCAGATAGCTCCCTTTCACCCTTGTTTTATCTGTCTCAAAGCCCTTATCATATGTGACGTTATATACTTATTTATTGTATTATATGTTTAGTATAAATCTTTGCCACAAGAATGTTAGTTTACTTTCTTGTTCAGTACTATGAATCCAGAATCTGGCATATAGCAGGTATTTAATAATAAAAGTTTCCTTGTTAAGCATAGAACTAGTACAAGGAGCATTGGATGAATTGGCTGATGGCTGGAATCCGAGTAAGGCTGCCTTGAGAAATAGTCCTGTCCTGAACACCCCATTAGATAAAACTTTTCTCATACTCTTAAATATTTTTCTGACACAGAATTGCTGGCTCTTAGCTCCCAAATCAGCTCGTCTGGGAAGTCTTCCCTCTCCCGTCCTGGCAGAGCTAAGGGCAGCTTCCTTTGTGCCCCTATTGCCCCTCCTCCACGCGTCCAGCAAACCATCTGATAGAATGACAGGTCTCGGTGCATGCACCGTCTTCTCCCAATAGAGTTTCAGGAAGGCCAGGGCCGTGATTTGTTATTTATTCCTTGATCCTATGAGACTGTGGCACACGGCAGGCTCAGATGAAAGAACGCAATGGGTAGGCCCCAGAAACGAAGGTCCCTCGAAGGTCCCTCGTCTGGAACAACGTCAGGCTCCAGGGCAGGCAACTTTGCTGCTTCTACTGAAGGTGGTGATACTGAGAAAATGCGGGTGCGGTGAAACTCTTATGGCAGCGTAGTTTGTGCGTTTGTGTACAAGAGGGTCAACGGCCTGGAAGGGCCACGCAAAAAGGCATGCGAAGCCTAGGCCTTCACTTGCCCCAGCATCCGCAAGGGCCTATTAATCCTTAATATTCAAATTCCTCCCACTAAACCAGCCCCTGCGCGCCCAAACCGCCTCTTTTCCCCAAATGACGGTCGATGGCAACCAATCAGGAGCTCGACACGGTTTACACCCCCTTTTCCCTGGCCGGAATGGACACAAATTCCAGCCAATTGGTAGCGTCGTCGCCGAGGCCCCGTCCCACCCTGGTCGCCGCACCCAATGGCGGGCGGGCTCGCGGCGGCGCCGGGGGCGGGGCGCGGGCGCGCAGGTGCAGCAGCGCGCAGGCCGGCCTGGAGGGCGGGGCGCGACGTCGGCCGTGCGGGGTCCCGGCATCGGCGGCGCGCGCGCTCCCTCCTCTCAGAGAGAGGGCTGTGGTAAAAGCCGTCCGGAAAATGGCCGCCGCCGCCGCTGCCGCGCCGAGCGGAGGAGGAGGAGGAGGCGAGGAGGAGAGACTGTGAGTGGGACCGCCGCGGCCGCGGGCGGGGACCCTTGCCGGGGGGCGGAGGGCAGGGGCGGGACGTGGCGCGGGAGGGGCCCGCGGGGTCGGGCGACACGGCTGGCGGATGGCGTCCCTCCTCTCTACCCTCCCCCTCCCGCCGCCACCGGTGACGGCTCCCCCCTCGGCCCGTCACCCGCACTCGCGGTGACCGTCCTCGGTGCGGTCTCCCAGGGCCGACTTCGCCTGGCGCCCCCCTCCCTCCCGCCTCCGGCGCGCATCCCGGCCCCCGGGCCCGCGGGCGCCCCTGTCGCCGGGGTTTTGCCTGTCGGGGCTGCGCGCGCGTCGTGCCCTTCTCGGGGCTTCGGGCCCGCGGCGTCGTCGCGCGCCCGCCGCCCCGGCCTCTCCCTGGATCGCGCTCTCCCCTCTCCCTCCCTCGCGCGCCCCCTCTGCCGTTACTCGGCCCCCCCACCGGCGCGCGTGCGCAGTCCGTCTCCCGTCGGGAGAGTGCGCCACAAGGGCTCCTGCGCTCTCACCCCCATCTCCAGGCTTTGCCTCCCCCTCCTTCTCGCCCATTCCATGACTTTCTGCCCCCACTGCAAGTGAGTCGGTCCACCATCTCCTTTCCCTTCTAGCAGGAGCAAGTAGGTGGGAATTATTGCCCACCCACCAAAGGGACCAGACATTGTGTTCCTGGTCCCACAACTCATCATAAAGAGGCGGTTATAGTTCCCATCAGGAGCCGTAGGTAGGGGACTGCGTGTCCGGGAGCACAAGAGGCTCTTCGGTGGGAGTGCGCCCTCAGGGTCTTGGGGGGGGGGGTTCCGTGGCCTCAGAATATGAGCGCCCTCCCATCCTCCCCGCCCCCCTTCGCCGGAGATCTTCCAGTTACATAAGTGGAGTGGGACATAGTATGTAACCGGCTCCTATGGTCCTGGAGCGCGCCCTGCTCAAGACCATCATTACCAGATGGGGCAAGTTCATCGCATCGCTGTGGTTCCTGTCAATACCCCTGAAAGTTTATTTCCTTTTTAGTTTGGTTATAACCGAATCACCCAAACCGAAACGCAGGTGACTTTTATGTGGTGTGGCAGTGTTTCTGTGGGTTTTGCCCCGAAGACTTAATGTCATCGTAAAGAGTCTAAAAAAATTGCTTTCACCGAAGAAGACCGTTGATGACCTTGCTAAGTGGACCCGAGGCTGGGAAAGCTTGCTCTGGAATACCTACCTCTGGTGGTCGCCTGTGTTGTGAGTGTGTTCGTAGTGGATTGGTCACAGCAGAAATGGGCTCCACCACAAAAGTGATACTCCTGACTCATGGTCAGGCAGATGTGTGTTTTTGGTTCTTTTTCCAGGAACAGGAATGGACTCTGCAGAGCCATTCTCACGTTGTGTCTCAGTTGTGCGGGATCGGTACCCCAAATTGTGAGATGGTAGGCTCGACCTCAGGGGGGTGGTTAGTGATGGTGGAAGCAAATCTAGCAGCGCATGATGCCAACTGGCTTAGACTTTGGAAGACTCTCACAAGTTTTAGGTGTTTTGTTACACTAGAAAAATGAAGCTAATTTCTGCCATGGTAGTAGAATTCACTGTTGTCAATAGGCAATTATTGCGGAGAAATTTGGGGTTCGTGGCCAGAATTTTCATTTGGATCTCAGCGATTTCAGTTAACAAGATTAAGCTGACCTCTTGGGTATTTTGAAGTATGCTGGATCCTTATGAAAACAAAAACGGCGGTGGGGTTTTTTGGGTCTTTTAGGAATTTCCACCAGGGATTTAGGGAATAGGCTTATTTATAGGCTTTTTAGAACTTCTGTTTCCAACTCCAGTCGAAGACGCAGAAGAACCTTAAGGGGCCCGGTTGATCTAGTAGAGTACAGTTGGTTAAATAAGTTGCCACAGATACCAATTTGTGGCATGTTAGCTTCGTGGCCGCTCACTGAGGTACATTCCTGTCCACACACACAGACACGCAAAGATTCCAAGGTTTGTGCATCTGAGCCTCTGACGTGACAGGATGAGGACTCTGCTTTGTTTTGCATCATTGGCAGTGCGCTTGCCTCCTTGGGTGCCCCTCCAGTTAGCTGTTCATCATACCCCTAGCCTTCTAAACAGCACAGGCGGCTTCCAGAGTACAGTTTCTCTGAAAAGTGCCTGGTGGCATCCAAAGTCAGTATATTCCAACAGCTTGATTCTACGCTTTTTTGCTCTCACGGGCCTATCACACTGTCCTATTTCTTATTGTTACAAATGTGCCTGGAATGCTTTAAACCTAGTGTAGCAAGTCTTTATTTCACCTGACAGAGCATGATGTACTCAAACCCTACTCCCACTTTTGTGCTGTTTCCCTGTTGGGAGGGTTAGAATACAATTTTTGCATTCTATTTGCAATCTCCAGTTAGAGTCATTGTTTCTTCTTTGCCCTGTCTCTACGTAGCCAAATCTAGAGGGTGGGGAGGCAATCCGTGGAGTTTGACTAGATAAGTCCAATATGATGTTGCCCCCACTAGAATACTGCTTCCCCCACCAGGACATAGAATGAGAAGAGCTGAGATAAAATTGTTAGTTCTTTACTCCAGTCCCGTTTCCACCGCTAATGTATCTGCCTGGGACTGTTTGCACGGTAAATGTGTGTCCTGGAACCTGTAATGTTTTCAGAAGGTGAATATCAGTGGACATCTTTTAATTGGCTAAGAGCAGTTTTTCCTAGGCTGCCTGAGTTATCTATGAGAATACCTACCTCTGTGGTGGTCGCCAGGAGAGAATCACAGGAAATGTTTCACATTTGTAGTAACTACAGTTGACTTTTGAATGATGCAGGGATTAGGAGCCCCAGCCCCCACCCCCACCCCCAATGCAGGTGAAAATCCACATATAACTTTTGACTCCCCCCAAATTTAGCTACTAATAGCCTACTGTTGACCAGAAGCCTCACCATTAACATAAGCAGTCGATTAACATTTTGTATGCTAGGGGTATTATATACTATATTCTTACAATACAGGTAATAAAGAAGACGTTGTTAAGAAAATCACAGGGAAGAGAGAATACATTTGCAGTACTGTACCGAAAAAAATCTGCATGTAAGTGGACCCGCACAGTTCAAACCTGTGTTATTCAAGGATCCACTGTAGCGTCTGGACTGTTTTAAGTGCACGGGATTGGGAGGGTGGGGGAAACAGTCCTAGACTGGTGGTGAGTCCCAGGGAGTACGGCAGGACACCTTCTGGTCGTCACCACCCTCCGCTTTGGTGACATGCATGCAGACCCCTTCTGTGGCTGGGAGACGCAACCTTTTTTCTTCGGTAGAGCATTATTGGTGCTCCAACAGAAGGACCTTGTCCTCAATTTTTCTGTACCAGCCTCCTCCAGTCAAATTGCCGTTGTCATCACCGTGCCTTTACCGCGCTTCCAGCAGGACAGATGTAAACGGGTTCTTCTTCCTTGGGCTCACAGTAAAGTTACGCTCTTCTGCCTTTATCTGTTCTCTTTTGCCTTGCGCTTGCAAAGGACTTTTTTCCTTTTGAAATCTTGATTGGCATGCCATTACTAAATACTTGGTTCTACCATTTCTGATGGTAGGTGATGGTGTTTTGGGGGAATTGCGTGGGAATTTGGTGGCAGGCGGGATAGCCCCACTCCCATATCAAAGGAGGGTGGCCATTCTACTCGTGAATAAAGCCTTGGCCTTTATAACTTCTTCAAGGCACACTTCCATTGGGTCTGCTGGCAAATGAAGGTGTCCTCACCGTGGCTGTTTTGCAGTTCCTACAGATGTCTGGACTCTCAGGAGCAAGCCTGAGGAAGGGTTTGCTTGTCTTCCTTCCTTGCCTACGGAGCTGGGGGCATCATATATATGGACCTGCAAATTACTGCTTTATTGGGTGTTTGCCTAACTGCTTTCATTCGCTGGCTCTTTTTCCATGAAATCGGAAGTTAATCAAAGATCTTAAAATTTCAGAGCTGGAAGGAACCTTAGTCCAGCTCCCTCAGTTTACAAGTAAAAAACAAATTGTGGCTGTGAGAAGTTTTAGTTTTACCGGGACCTCCCAGCCAGGATACCAGTTTGATTTTTATTATATAGCTGAGTAGTACTGTTCCCTTGACTTCTGGATTTCAAAGCATTCTATGACTCGACTATCTAAGGGAATCGTAAGACCTCATTGCACCTCAGCAGATAATTCTAGGTATTACCCTGGTAGTTACAGACCAGTGGTAAGACTTGGTTGGTGTTGCCCTTCCTCTGGGTTTAACTGCGTGAGTAATCGTTTGTGTGAACAGTCTCCCAAGTTGTATACTCTAGGCTTTCTGAGTCCTAAGATAAAAGTGCTGCTCTTGGGCCAGTGAGGGTGCCAGAGATTAGCTACTACGGGGCAGTTTAGGTTTTAACAAGGAAATGATGGTTATCTTGATGAAAAAAACGTAATGACAAAAGCCTTTTGAACGTGTTCAAAAGCAAAACAGAAACTATTAAACTAATAACTTAGTTTGTTGAACATCGCGACTTACTGATCTGAGAGGCTTAACACTGATCGCTCTGAAGCACACGTGCGTATTTTGGAGGAGGGCTTTGGATCTCCAAGGGCGCTTGGTTTCTGTTGGTGCTGCTTTCTCTCTCTCTGTCTCTCTCTCTCTCTCTCTCTCTCACTCACTCACTCAGGGTTAAAGCTCTTTTAAGTGATGTTACAGCAGCTCATTTAAAATTCAGCTGCTTGAAAAAGAAGGGACACTTTGCCTCTGGATTTTGCATGTTCTTTTTGGGATGACATTTTGATGTTGCATGTTCTCTTGAACATGCATTCTCTCCCTGAGTATTTCTGTATGACATAGTGCAAGAAATACTTACTGGGGATCACCACTGACGGTATGCTTTATAGTGTCGAAGTGTCCCTCGGAGGTGACAAGACTTGTGATAGTGTTGATTCTAACACACACGAATCTTTATTTTAGTAATGTGTGTTATGTGCTAGTAACCAGTTCATCCTTTGTTTCTAGTAGGTAAGCTGGGAAATAGTATAGTACTTTGTCTATATGTTTATCTTCAGAATGTCCCAAATAGCCCTGGGAAAAAGATCGTGCAGCACAATGGGGGCTTTCAACTTACGATTTTCTTTGTTTTAGGCTCCATAAAAATACAGACTCACCAGTTCCTGCTTTGATGTGACATGTGACTCCCCAGAATACATCTTGCTTCTGTAGACCAGCTCCAACAGGATTCCATGGTAGCTGGAATGTTAGGGCTCAGGTAAGTAACCTTCCTTTTTTTTTTTTTAGTATATGTCCTGGTTTGGCCATCTGTTTTTAAAAAAAAAAAAAAAAGGAAAAAAAAAACAAGATGTACTACTCTTGGACAGTATAAAAGTACCCCAAAGACTAAAGATATAACTGTGCCAAACTGTGCCATATAATAAAAAAAAGTCACTTCCCTGAGCCCTGAAAGGTCAGTTTGGGTAGGGTCACTCGGTAGCCACAGCGTGATCTGGGGGCGGGCGTCAGATTAGAGCCGGAACTGGTGATCTGCGACTTCAGTTCACCTGGAAGCAGGTCAGTTGAGCTGAGAGCCCTCTGACTGAGCCCTTCACCTGCCACCGCTGCTGTCGCCTAGCGATCTTCAGCGTGGTGCTTTGTATGCTTTGGTCTCGGGTGAACGACTCCCTGGTCAGTGTTAGTGCACAGTGGGAAAACATGTTCAGTTATGGGAACTGGTGAGTGGTCCCCAGAAGGACAGCCTCCTGAAAGCTGTCGCAGGGCAGCGGAGCCCATGGCTAATAGGGTGTGCTTGCTAACCTCCTCCCACGGGAACTGAAGAGAGCACCCAGACACGGGTCTGGCTCTGGAGACTCTAGAGCAGAATGAATGCCTCTCGAAAAGCTGAGGATCCAAGCCACACGAGGTCTGGCACTCAGGCGCTCTGTCAGCTGCACCTTGGGCTACTTTGGTGCCATCGTGTGGACTTTAATTTTGTACAAATGAGTGGTTCCTTAATTTCTCAACTGTCAGGCTCAATATCTGAAGCTTTTTTAAAATCAGTGGTCTCTCCCCATTTGATGTTTTGACACCTGGATTTCAAACATTCCATGTGGTAAGGCAGAACATACTAATTGAATTTTTCCATTCCTTTCCTTAAGAAAATGAGAGTTTACACATACGCTGCCATTGTGATTCCAGCTGAGACCCCCAAGTAGCACTTTGTTGTGTCTCTCTGGTAGTTTCGGACGCCTCACTCTAAAGCTTTGTGGACATCCGTAACAGCCTATGTGGGGACTCTGTAAAGGGCCAGGGTTTTGGTGGAGAATAGAAGGTGTGAAGGAAGTGAAGAGCATTGCACTGCCTCCGGGTCCCAAATTTGGTTCCACTCCTGATCCTGTGACTCAGATTGTCATTTCTCCTTTACTGCTGCGGGGTGTACTCTGGGCCCTGCTGACAAGACGCTCTTTGTACGCCGCGTATTTATGCTGGTGGGAGTTGTGTGGCTGGCGCTTTGTGCATTGTCTCAGAAACTGCGTGGACTAAATGTGATATGGGCAGTGAATGGGTTTCTTCTGGTAGAGGTTAGGCCTGGGGGATGGTTTATGTTTTTAATAGTCTTTTTCTCAGATTATGAATGGATTTTATAAAACAGGCAGTGGTCACTCTGTCTAGTTTCTTTTAAGAAAAGTAAAAAATTTCTCTTGTTACTTCTGAGTGGGAAAGACACAGCCATTTGAGCTTCAAGAAACTTTGAAGGGAATTCTCCAAGGACAGAACCTGTGTTTAGTAGATAAGTGCTTGATATCTTGTTGTTTTCCTTCTTCTCCTTTTTTAAGAAATTATAAAAATAATGCATGCTTTTATAGAAAACAAACCATTTTAAAGCCTACCACGTAAAAAGATGAAAGCTCCCCATGGCTCTCCGTGCTCACTCCCCAGAGTCACCGCTGTGAATGTAGATGCTTCTGAGTCTTCTCAGGCTATACAAATATGCATTCTTTGCATTTTTAACAAAACGAGGATGATGTTAGACATATTCCGCATCTGTCCAAATCCGCGTGATAGGTTTCTCTCTGCCTCACTTCTGTTAAATAGTGTGATCTGGTGCTGACTTACTGTCACGCATTGTCCCCATGTTGGTTTTCCCACTGGTTTGCTATTGAAGATACTACTGGATTGAACTTCTCTGTGTGCCACTCTTTTTGAAGAACGGCTACCTAGGCTTGGAATTGCTGATGGGTACCACCACCTCGCCTTCTGAAATGGCTGTCTCAGTTCTCAGGACAGTCTGAGAAAGTACCACTTCCTATACCCTCCCAGAATTGGATGCCCATCTTTTAAATTTAAATTTGTGCTCCTTGGGCTATTACTGAGGCTGAACTGCAGTAATCATCAGCCATTTGTATTTGGTCTTCGTGAATTGCCTATTCATGTTCTGCATTCGTTCTTCCATCAGGATATTTCTTTCTACATTGATTTGTAAGAACTTGTAGTGTATTAAGGATATTCTTTGTCGTTGTGCAGATGTTTTTCCTACTTTATCATGTACCTTTTGATCCTGCTTGTCTTTTTGCTGTATACAATTTCTACTATGATTTCTTCTTTTGATTTTGTACTGAGAATGTCCTTTCCTACTTTCAGGAAGTGTCAATATTCATCTGTGTATTTTTTCTTCCTAAAAAACGTGATGTACTGTATTGATATATACAAAAGAATCTTATAGGTAAGTTGTCCTGGTGTTTTTCATATGGTCATAAAAAATGCCTGGTTTTGTATTGAACTTTGGGCAGGGACGAGATCTGGAACCCACTTAGCCAGTCGTGTCATGGCCGTGTGGGGATTCAGTCAGTCACCTGGCCCTCACCTTTATCACACGTCGACTTCAAGTAAACAAACATCTCGTACTTTTTTCTTTCTGAAGTTATTCTTTGTGAGACTTGATGGCAAGCCTGTCAGCAGATAATTATTTATTCATTCACTCAACAAATATTTGAGCCCCTGATTCAAGGCAGGGGCAGTATTGGGCCCCGCAAGTGCTGCCTTCTCCTTGACTCGGGGCAGGGCTACAGAGGTGGCAGTGCCACCGGCAACGGCTGCAGTGCTCATTCGCGAAGACTCAGGAGAATAGTGGATCTTCGCAAAGTAGGTTTTGGATAAACTAGGAGGAATCCAGAGGGTGTGTGTGTGTGTTTTAAATTCTGACATAGAAGTTAGAGCTTAGGGTAGATGGAACCATAAGCATAGTTTGTTTTCTATCTCATGTAATTGCAGGCTGATTTTTGTCTTGAATTATGATGAGGGCTTTTTGCTTTTGAAACAGTTCTATATTCGGCTATCTCGGTTGTGATGGAATAAAAGTTGTGTACTGATAAAAATGGTAATTTTCTTCTATGATGATTTTGAAGCATTTCTGTAATAGCTGATAAAAATAAAGACAGGCTTCTGGTGAATATATTCTTAGGGGAAAAAGTGTATTTTTTTTGCAGCTTGCATCATTTAAATCTAATAAATAATCTTAAAACTGAAGTGGAATCCTGGTTTGGGATGAGAAATATTTTTTACTTAGAGAAGGGATATGAACGACTTATGATTGAGGAAAAAGCTTCTTGTATGAGGCTGTTTTTTAAATGAATTTTAAAAATAGGTATATAATACAGAATGAGAAAGGTATGTAAAAGGTTCTATGGTTAAAGAGCTCCTGGCCACCCTGTCCCCAGATACCCATTTCTCTCCCTGGAGGCAGCCGTCATTACCCGTTGTTTCTTATTAATCTGTGTGTGTGCGTAATTTTTAATTTGTGGTAAAATATACATAACAGAGTTTACCATTTTAGCCATTTTTAAGGGGACACTTCTGTGGCACTGCGTACGTTCTTGTGCAGCCATCCCTATTATGCATCTCCAGGACCCTTTTCATCTTGCAAAACTGAAGCCATCTCCATTAAACCGTAACTCCCTCTCCCCCTTCCCCAGCCCCTGGCAGCTACCAGAAATGGACTGCTTTCTGTTTCTGTGAAATGGACTATTCTAGATACCTCATATTATTATATGTTTTATAGTTGTGTTTATATATTTGGTGGGCGTATGCACACAAACAAGGGTGTGTGTGTGTGTGTGTGTGTGTGTGTGTGTATGTATGTATGTTTATACAAACAGTAAAATGCCATGCACATTTCCAAAATGTGCTCTTTGTAGTGACTGTATCCTGAAGATTGTTTGATATCAGTTTCTCTAGAGCCATATCATTCTTTTTAAGGGTTGCTTTACTAGTGTAGAAGAAATTCCTAGAAATGGGGCTTGCTGGTTCCAGGGGTGTATGCATTTTAAACTTGGAGAGAGATCGCTAAATCAAGGGTGACCTTTTAATTGCATGGTTTTAAAGAAAGGACTACATATGAGGAGATGAGCACACGAATTCATGTCTGCAGTGCTATTTGTAGAGACTAGAGAGCTGTTAATTAGGCTAGGAAGAAATAATTTTTAGCAGTTAGCACTAGAAAGCAAAACTTCAGAAGCTTCCATTTCATCAGGTATGACCTCATGTGAGCAGAGCCTGTGAGGCAGGACCCTTTACTTGACAAGGGGAACTTAAGCCAGTTCTCATTTGTGAATATTGAAGAAAATGGAGCATTTTTATTTTGCTCCTAAGTTGCGGTGGCTCCGTGGGACTCAGAGTTAGAGAGTCTCCTGAAGCTGCTGCACCTTCTGTCTCATTTGTATCGTAATATGCATAAGGAATATCCTGGAAGTATTCAGGACCAGATTGCCGTTGCTTCATTTCTCTTTGACTCTTGTGTTCTTTATAGAGCAATACTTGATTCATTTACCCTATACCGATTGAGCGTCTATTATGTGTCATTTACTGTGCAAGGTGGTACAGACTGCCTCTATCCTCAGTGATCTTCTGATCTAAAAGAAGATACAAATAGGCAGACAGACTTATTTATTTACAAGGGGCCAAGCACTATGATGGAGGAGTACTGACCACTGAGGGAACACATCAACATTAGAGAGGTCCCACCTAGACTTAAAAGTGAAGTCAAGGAGAAGGAATTCTTTGAAAAGTGACCTCCACCACCTGAACCATACGGCAACATTAGCTAGTCCAGGAGAAGGTAGAAGGTGTGAGTGGGGGAGAGACCAGCGTGTGCAGAGGCTCAAACAAAAGAGAACTGTTGGGCTGGGCTGGGGAGTTTGGAGTGTGGAGATGAGACAGGTGCAGCCGGCCAGGCCTAAGGGCTAGGAGCAGTTTGTGTGCAGAGTGTGCTGGTAGGAAATCAGACACACCACACCAGCTGTGCCAAGTAGGCTCTGCTTTCCTTCTAAGTTACATCACATTCCGAGATGTTCCCACGCCCCAGAAGGCGATGTAAGGAGCTCTGGCCATCCATCCTGTCCCCTTTCCGTCCCCATGGCTCTGGAGGCCATCTGCCCTGAGCTGGCTTCCCACCCACCCATCAGGGCCCCAAGGCTCTCACTCCAGGTCTCTTTATGGAACCTTCCTTCCCTCCACTTCTGCCCCAGGAGTCCCGTGAGGAGAGGGCTTCCCCTTCTCCAACACACTTCGTTCTCTGATACTCAGTACTGAGAGGAGGGCAGGAGCTTGCAAGGCATGAGAGTCCACTCTGGTGCCAAACTCACTGCTTAGTTTTTCTGATTTTTATTTTTTATTATTATTATTATTTTTTTTTTTTTACCAAGACTTTCATGGTGAAGAAAGCAGTGCATAATCAAGCTCACTCTGTCTTGGCAAGGGCCAGGTCCACCCTGATGAGCCATCTTGGACACACTGCTGTAATCCCCACAAGCCTGTGCTCAGGAGGTTGGATCAGAGCCCTTTTTACCTCTTCTCTGTGCGGCTACTCCTCTGCCCTCCCTTAGACCACCCTGACCCTTCCGGCCTTGAGGTCTTGCCTTCCTGCTGTCCTCCAGGCCCTCTTCCTCCCCAGCCTCCGCACTCTGCTCGTGTGTTAGCTACTCAGGTGCTTTCCACTTGGACCTCGGAAATGGTAGACTTTGCCCTATTCACATCAGCCCCCTTTGTGGAACTCCATGTGACGGCTCCCGTGAAATCCCAGTCACGGTTGCACTTGCTTGCCCTGCCTCCCTGAGGTGGCCTGTCCTCCGCGGGTGATGGGGATACTCTCCATGCAGGCTTTATGCTGTGTTACACGTAATCATATATAACGTTCAAAACCGTTCTTAAAGATTTGCAGAAGGGTATCCTACTGGATGTAACATTCCGCAACTCGCTCTTTTCACTCAGTACTTGGCTTTTGAGTTTGGTCCATGTTGCTCTGTACAGACCTTCATTCAACATGTCTCCTTGTGCTGTAGAAACATCTTTACAACAGAAGCCCCACCAGAGCCCAGAGGGAGAATAGAATTTAGAGAAACGGGGATTGACATCTGGTTTATGTTTACATCCTTTGGTCCTATTAACCAAGAAGATATTTTTATTTCTTTGTTTGTGAAAGCTTTCCACACAAAAAAAGGCATCCATTTTCTAGATTTATTAATAGGGCAGTCCAAAGGTTTTATTTTTAGATTTGAAAGAAAGCAAAGCAGGCTTCTGAGATACGCACGTTTCCCTTTGTTCCCATCTTCTTTGCAACATTCCACATTGCTGCTAAAACACAGACTTGAGCACTTTAAAGCACGAGCTGACCTTCTCTACATGTGGATTATTTTTGAAAATATTAAAGTATTTTGCTTTTTCTGGGGCCTCTAGTGGTACTCAAGTTTTGATAGTACTTTGATAAGTTATATTTTAAATTTGTCTATACATATTTAATATAGTTTTAAAATATAAATTTCTGTGTTTCTGGTTTTTGTGTTTTTGTAAACAGCAGAAGGTATCGGTCCATATTAAGTACTAATTTGCTCTAATATTTTCAGCTGTTTTTGGAATTATACTTGGCAAAAAACACAAACGTCTGCAGTTGTGACAGTTTGTCTTTTTGTTCCGCTTAACTCCAGAATAAATAATTCTAGTAAATTTTTTTCTAGGCTCATAAGAACATAGGAATGCTTAGCGTCATAATACTTCAGGAGTTAGGGAAAGTTGAAAAGTCTTTAACTGGTCACCCTATAAAAAATGTTAATGTAGCTTGTAAGCAGCTGTCTAAAATTGCTTAGCCACTCTTCTAAGTTGTTTAAGACTAACAAAAATGTAGTATTTATTAAGCTCTTATTTTTTAATTCCACAAGTAAATTATCATTGTAGAAAACACATACGGACGTCACTCTGGAAATTCCACCATGCGGAGAAAACTGCTCTTACTGTTTGGTCTGTATGTTCCTAGACCGAGGGTTCTGACTCATGGTTGAAAATCCACGGGTTCTGTGACCTTGGATGCGAAAAATACTTCATCTTGATTTTCACTGACCTCTCACTAAAAATTCAGTTTTCCTTCAATGATAAATGTAGGCCACAGACCATGGTAGTATTAGGAGTACCTGTGACTTTGTCACCAGTAGAGATGAAAGATGCTTTCTTATTACATTACAGCTACAGATATTTTGGAAACATCATTTGTCCTTATCATACTTCAAACTTAGGGTAGTTATTAGACCTAGTTGTTTAATGGTTTCCCAAAGAAGCATATGATACTCTAGCACCATCTCGATGTGCGTTCTTCATCAGTTTCTATGCATTTAATTTTATGCATTTCAAAACATTCTTCTGAGGAGGGTTCCAGAGAGCCAGAACGGTCCGTGGCAGAAGAAGGTTAAGAACACCCAGTGCGTGCATTACGCCACGCAACTACAGACGTGGGAACCGCCAGCCCTTGAGTAGTCAGTATGTGGGGAAAAGAGTAAAGAAAACCCTAGAGCACAAGTGCCAGAAAGGGAGACAAAATGACATTTAAAGCCTACTTCAAACTATTCTGTAAAATATTTTTATGAACCCATTTAGTGTTTTTACAAAATCCATGCAAGATATAATGCAACTAAAACTGTTTAAGAATACTTAATACCACATAAATTTCTTGATAAATAATAATCTAAAAGTTACCTTTGCTGTTGGCATTCTAAACATTCTTCTTGGGGCGCCTGGGTGGCTCAGTAGGTTGTGTCCGACTTTGGCTCAGGTCATGATCTCACAGTTTGTGAGTTGGAGCCCCGCATCAGGCTCTGTGCTGACAGCTCGGAGCCTGGAGCCTGTTTTGGATTCTATGTCTCCCTCTCTCTCTGCCCCTCCCCCACTTGCACTCTGCCTCTCCCTCAAAAATAAACATTAAAAATTTTTTTAAAAAATTCTTCTAGAGTCTTCCTTATGCACCCTTGCGCATACATACATACATACTGTTTTAAATAAATGGGATCATATAATAAATGTAATGTAACTTGCCTTCGTTCCTCAGTGATATGTTGTAGACACCTATCCATGTCCGTATAAGTAGATTGATAACACCGCCTTTCTCTAAGATGAAAATAACTCGATTACATTTACTAATTATAAAAATAACTCTTCGGTGGAAATTTTTTTAGAAAATAAAGAGGAAAAGTAAGAATTGCCCATAAATCTGGCATCTACAGATTACGTCTGGATAATGTCTTCACACCATCATTTTTGATGATCACATGACATTTCATTGATGCCTATGCCTTGATTTAATTTGGGGCATATCTGTTGTTTATGTGTTGTCATTGTTTCCCTGGGTTCAGCTGTGTGCTGATGACTCCACTCTGCGCCTGCATCTCTAGCCTCCCCCTTGAGCCCCACCCGCATCGGATGGCCTCTTCAGTATTTCCACTTGAGTTCCTCATAGACATTTGAAACTTAACAAGTCCCAAACAGTTCCCTTGCTTTTTCCCCCTTCAAATCTCCTTTTCCTCCTGTCTTTTCTAAATTTTTTTAATGTTTATTTTTGAGAGAGAGAGAGCGAGCACGCGTGCAAGCAGGGGAGGGGCAGAGAAAGAGTATGAGTTGAGGAGGGGCAGAGAGAGAGAGACACAGAATCGGAAGCAGGCTCCAGGTTCTGAGCTATCAGCACAGGGCCTGACGTGGGGCTCGAAACCCTGAACCATGAGCTCATGAGCTGAAATCGGACCTGAGCCGAAGTCGGACGCTTGACCGACTGAGCCACTTCAAGTGCCCCTCCTCCTGTCTTTTCTATCCCAGTAAATAGCATCAGTATCCATCCAGTTAGCAACGCAGAATTCCAGGAGTTGTCCTTTCTTTCCCTCTCCAGCAACTCCTGTGGGGATCCACGTTCAAAATGTACCTCACAGCCAGCCACTTCTCACCGCCTCTAATGCTAAGGCCTCTGTCCAAGCCACGAGTCACCTCTCAGTGGGTGCAGCAGGACTTTGAGTGACATTGAACAGCTTCCTCACTGACACTCCTGAAACACCACACGTTTCCTAGGACTATTTGTTATACTGACACTCAATTCTGCATGATAGGATTATTCCATATTTAGTAACTTTTTCATCTGGCCAATACAGTTCAGTTTAAATACTGAATTCCTTGCTGCTCCATGCCGAAGGAGCTGCAGTTCATCAGGCTGTCCTCCAGCCCTCCATCCCACGACGGAGTTAGGTGTCTGCAGTACCTCGGGCACTGTAGTAGGCAGGCTGACACAGATCGGTACCTTTCCTCACAGAACTTAAGTTTGGCGGGAGAAGCGGACTTAGATAACTCAGAAGTAATTATATAATTACAGCAGGTTAAGTGCTCTGAAGGACAGGCAGTGGCGGGGGCGGGGGTGGTTACTCACCATGCTCCTGAGGAACAGCGGAACAGTTAAGCCTTGGGAGAAATAAGGAAACGTGTGCTCAGGAGGCAATGCTGAAGCCAAGAGTTGAGGGGTGAACAGAAGTGGGCAAGAAGACGCAGAGTGGAGGAGGGCTTTCCTAATGGAAAAGAGCATGTGTGAAGGCCCTGAGCCCGGCGGGAGCTTAGCCCTCTCTAAGGCACTTACGAAGCCCTGTGTGGCTGCAGCAGAGCTGGGGGCGGGGCAGATGGCAGTGATGTAGGCAGAGAGGTTGATGGGCTAGATGCAGGATTTTTTCACTTAATGTCAGAGCAATAGAAAACTATTGAAGGGTTAAGTTGTTTGGGGTTTGAGTTTTTATCAAAATATGAGAGCCTTGGGGCGCCTGGGTGGCTCAGTCGGTTAAGCAGCCGACTTCGGTTAAGCAGCCGACTTCGGCTCAGGTCATGATCTCACGGTCTGTGAGTTCGAGCCCCGTGTCGGGCTCTGTGCTGACGGCTCAGAGCCTGGAGCCTGCTTCGGGTTCTGTGTCTCCCTCTCTCTCTGCCCTTCCCCTGCTCATACTCTGTCGCTGTGTCTCTCAAAAATAAATAAACGTTAAAAAAATCTAAAAAAAAAACATATATGAGAGCCACTCGATAACAATATAACTCCTCAAAAGAGGTTAGGGTGAAAACAACAGCCTACCCCTTCGCCTTCCTGTTTCCCAACCCAGATATGACAGCTTTTAACTGTTTCTCCTTTCAGTTTCTTTGATGGTTACCTTCAAAATTAAATCATATGCTTATCCATCTTTCTTGATTTACCAACTTTGGGGAATTATATCAACTCCCTGAAATGAAAGAGGATGGCTTAGCTTACATCACCTCCTGTGTTGAGACTCACACACTTTCTAACTCCAAACAGTGGTTCCTCTTCTGTCAACTTGAGGCCATATGGCACTTTCCCTCTGTTAAGATGAGGATGCTGGTGACCCTGTTTTTCCTCCCACCTTTTCCCCCACTTTTTTTTTTTATTATAATAGTTTATTTTCAAATTGGTTTACATATAACACCCAGTGTTCATCCCAACACGTGCCCTCTTTAATATCCGTCACCCCCTCTCCCCCCTCCCTCACTTCCCTCACCTCCCTCACCTCCCCCCTCCCTCACCTCCCCCCTCCCCCCTCCCCCCCTCACCCCCCTCACCCCCCTCACCCCCCTCACCCCCCTCACTCCCCTCACCCTCAGATTGTTCTTAGTCTTTGAGAGTCTCTTATGTTTTATCTCCCTCCCTCTCTGTGTCTTTTTTTCCTTTCCCCTCTTCCCCTCCCCCTGGTTTTTGCTTAGTTTCACAAAGTCCACCTATTCGTGGAAACATATGGCATCTGTCTTTTTCTGACTGACTTATTTCACTTAACATAATACCCTCCAGTTCCATCCATGTTGCTACACATGGCCAGATTTCATTTTTTCTCATTACCATGTAGTAGTCCATTGTATATATGTGCCACAACTTCTTTATCCACTCCTCAGTTGATAGGCACTTGGTCTCTTTCCATGATTTGGCTATTGTCGAAAGTGCTGCTATGAACATTGGGGTACACGTACCCCTATGCATCAGCATTCCTGTGTCTCTTTTTTCCCCCACTTTTACCTCCTAAAAGCTATACTTGACCTGGGCACCTGGCTGGCTTAGTCGGGGGAGCATGCAACTCTTGATCTCGGGGTTGGGAGTTTTAGCCCCATAATCTCAAGTGTAGAGATTATGTAAAAATAAAAAACTTCAAAATAAAAAAAGCTATATTTAACCATATCAATTTTTAAAATTATTAATGTTTGTGCTCTGCCCTACAACCACATCCAAGTGGTCATAGGTTAATTCTGAAGTTGAACACCTGTCAACCTCCTTGACACTGTTACACATATGTAAATACTGTTACCCTGAGGCCAAGTCACAAATGCTAGGATTACATTTCCTTCTCTGTAGATCTGGAGTCACAGGTGCTAGACCACTCAAAGGAGAATGGCCAAGCAAGGTAAAATGGATTCTCCTTTCTTACACTCTCATCACCTGCTTAAAATTTAACGTGCTTCATACTTGGACCTTGGCTTTCTTGTACAGATCTTTGTTTTTCCCACTGTTTCTGATTGCCATTTGCTCTTCCTTAATAGTATTTCCTGGTCTTGTAAAATCTTTTCAGCCATGCTGTTTCTTTCCTGTAGTTCTGTGTCATCCTCTCTCTTGCACCCCTCACAGAGAGAGGCCTTCGGCTCAGAGCTCTCTGTCCCCCTCCTGCAGTCTGGATGAGTCCTTGCTCTCTGAGGTTGTGTATGGCTGACACCCGGATCTTTCCTTCACTGAACTCTTGGGTTGGAGCCACTGTTTCTCATAAGCCATGTCTTTTACATGGTTTATTCCTCATTTTCTGGAATCTTTAAATAATTTAAATAACTTGCTAAGATAGGGTGTATGGGTAGTAAACTGTAATGGACACAGTTGTTCCTTACCAAATCCATTCCCTCTTTACCATTCCTAACAGAACCTTGGTATCATTTACCTTTCTACCTTGCTCCCACCACCAGCAAGGATCCTTAAGTCATTCCACACATTGCATTCCTTTGGCAACTGTTACTGTGTTTTAATTTTTTGAGAGAGAGAATGAGTGTGAGTGGAGGAGAGGGGCAAAGGGAGGGAGGAAGGGAGAGAGAGAGAATCCCAAGCAGGCCCGGTGCTCAGCGTGGAGCCCAACCTGGGGCCCAATGTAGGGCTCGATCCCACGACCCTGGAATCATGACTCAAGCCGAAACCAAGAGTGGACGCTCAACTGAGTGAGCCACCCTCAGTTGCCCCTTGGCAGCTGTTACTGATCCAGGTTAGACCTATATTCTCAGTCCCCTCAGAATGAAGGGAAGGACTTTGATGGCATGTTCAGGGCAAACTGTCTTTCCCTCACAGGATATAAATAAGAAGATGCTGTAGGCAGCTCTGGTGTAACCTCAGACTGAGGTACCACAGCACTTCCTCCCCAAGGCTGGTGGAGCAGACGAACAGGAGGATGGGGCCTGCCCCAGCTCTGGGCTTCCAGCTGCAGGAGAGAATACATTTTCTTACCGTGTAAGCCAGTTTGTTTTTGTTTTTGTTTTTGTTTTAATTTTTATTTATTATTGAGAGGCAGAGCATGAGCATGAGCAGAGGAGGGGCAGAGAGAGGGGGAGACACAGAATCTGAAGGAGGCTCCAGGCTCTGAGCTGTCAGCACAGAGCCTGATGCGGGGCTCAAACTCACAAACCATGAGATCATGACCTGAGCTGAAGTTGGACAACTGACTGAGCCACCCAGGTGCCCCTGTGTAAGCCGGTTTGAGTTGGCTTTTCTGTTCCTTGCAGCCAAAAGCATTATAGTAGACAAGTCTTCTGAGTCACTGCGTGTCTGAAATGTCCTTTTTTCTGCTTTTCTACTCAATTGACTGAGCATAGAATTCCAAGTTGAAAATCATTTTTCCTCCTAATTTTGAAGGTATTGCTTCCATGGTCTTCTAGCATTCAGAGTCACTAATGGAAGAAACATCATCTGATGTTAATATGATTGTGGTTCTTTTGTAGGTGGCCTTTTCTCTTCTTCCATGGAAAAAAATTTTAGAATTTTTTTTCTTTTTCTTTAGTATCTTGAAATTTCATGAGAATGTGTCTGGAGTTGTGTCTTTTTCATTCATGGTGCTGGGGTCATTCAGTCAGAATATTTTTGTCTATTGTTAACTCTTTTCTAAAAAATGTTTCATTTTTCCATTTTCTCTTTTTTATGGAGATTCCTCTTAGCTTAATTTTGGACTTCGTATATTGGTCCTCTGTCTCAATCTTCTCTCATATTTTCCTTTTGTTTTCTTTTACTCTGAATTTTGGAAGGTCTCCTAGACTCTATTTCCATCCTTCTGTTAAATTCTTTATTTCAGCCAAGTCTTTTTTTCTACTTGCTGTGAAGCCTGTGTGCCCACTGCCTAGATTCAACAGTTGTTAACATTTTGACATAATTGCTTGGTCTGTTTAGATATTTGCATTTTTAGGGGCGCCTGAGTGGCTTAGTCAGTTAAGTGTCCGACTCTCGATTTCAGCTCAGGTCATGATCTCACAGTTCGTGGGATCGAGCCCTGTGTCAGGCTCTGTGCTGCTTGGAATTCTCTCCCCCTCTCTCTGCCCCTCACCTGCTCATGTGTAGGTGTGCTCTCGTAATAAACTTTAAAAATGTGCATTTTTATATCTTTTTGCTGACTGTTTGAAAGGAATTCGCAGACATCATGACATCTCATCCCTAAATACTTCAGCATACATCTCCTAAAAATGAGGACATTTTCCAATAAAACACAATGCCCTGAGCACACCTGAAAACATTAACAATTCTCTAATGTTACCATCAGACAGCCATTCTAAACTCTGGTTTCTCCCAAACATCTCTTACAGCTGTTTGGGAAGAGGGGAGCTAGAGAGCAATTAAGATTTATATGTTACATTTGAGTATGTTTCCGTTTTCTCTTTTTAAGAAGAAAAGCCTCCCCACCTCCAGTCCACCTGTGACATTGGCTTTATGAAGCCACTAGCCCGCTTGTTTTACAGAAGGCCCATATTCTAGATGTGTCTCTTTTCCTGTTTATCTTTTATATGAATTGTGAATGAGAGGTTAGATGTTAGGGCTTACTTAGGCAAACATTTTGGGCAAGAGTATTTTTGTATTAGTATCAAATTAGGAGGTACATCCTGGTTAGTTCTCCTGTGGCTCCTGATGCTGTGTTTTACCACTTGGTTGAAGCAGCAGATGACAGCCAGATCTCTCTCTTGCAGATGTACAGGTTTCCCGTTGTAATTGATAAGTAATATGTGGTATGCTTTGGCCTCATACAAAGATCCTGGTGCCCAACAATTCACCTAATGATTTTAGCATTCATTGATGATCCCTGCCTCAACCTGTTATTTCATTGGCAGTCTCAAAATGATGGGCCATCTCTTCTACATTTATTGGCATTCTTCTGTAAAGAACTTTCCCTCATCAAGTAAGGAGGAACTATATTTCCTCGTAAAAAGGTAGCCTAAGTGCTAAATCTTTGCCTTTAATTACTAAATTAGTTACTAAATTCCAGAGCAAGGAGTTGGTATAATAGTCACCCCCAGGTGGTGGCAGAGTCTTTGTCATTGTGTTTTCTCTTCTCTTTTATGTCAGTATGGACTCATAGATTTTTATTTATTGAATGTTTTGCAATTTAGGTCCAGTCACTATCTTTTTAATAAAATTATTCGGATTTGGTCAGTGGGAGTCCCTTCATGCTGGCACCTGTGTCCTCTTGGCATACTCTCATTAATTAGTCTTTGAGTGATTCTTTGCTTTCTGGCACAAGACATTCCATGTGTACTTTTCCTGATCCAGAACTGGTTCCAAGAGGTCTGATTCTTTTTAGTGGAAAATGGTATTTAGGAGCCAAGCTTTGGGTGCTAGATGTGCTCATTCGTGCTGGGGTGACATTCCGTCTAGGCTCTCTTAATGGACAAAGCTAAAAGATAACACTGAAAAAAATTGTTTAAACTAATGAACACATAATGATGTCTTTAGTGGGAAATTTAACATTTGAGGGTTTGTCTTTTAACTTTTATCCTTATATATCAACTGAAAATGTTGATTCCCTCAGCCTCCTTAAAAAAAAAAAAAAGATTTAATTCATTATCAGAAAATTTTCCCACAAATAAAACTCTAAGCCTAGGTGATTTCACTGGTCAATTTTATCAAACATTTAAGAAATAGCACCAATTTTAACATAAACATTAGCTTTTAGAAGATGAGGAGGAAGAAGAAGCACTTCACAGTTTGTTTTGTGAGTCTAGTGTAACCCTGATACCAAATCTTACAAAGACATTACATGACAAAAATACAGACCGACATCCATCGTGAAACATAATGTAAAAAATCATGATAAAATATTAGCAAATCAAATCCGTCAGTATAGAAAAAGATAATGCATCACAACCAGGTGAGCTTTATCCCAGGAACACAAATTTGATTAAACATTCAAAACCAGTTTGTAATTCACCATATTAAGAGAAAAAAGGAGAGGGATGCTTGGCTGGCTCAGTCGGAAGAACATGTGATTCTTGATCTTAGGATTGTGAGTTCAAGCCCCATGTTGGGTGTAGAGATTACTTAAATAAATAAAAACTTTTTGAAAAAGAGAATAAAGGAGAAAAAATACAGTTATCGCCACAAACATAGAAAAAACATTGATAAAATTCAGTGCCCATTCATAGTAGAAACTCACCAGATTAGAAATGGAAGGGAACTTCTTTATTTGATACAATGCATTTATGAAAGCTACAGATAAACTGTTTAGTGGTGAGATATTGAACATGTTACCCCTAAAATCAGGAAAAAGGAAAAGATCTCCACTCTCGATACTTATGTTCAATATTGTACTAGAGTTTTAGGCCAGTATAATAAGGCAAGAAAAAATATAAAAAGCATTAATGTTAAAAGGAAATAAAACCGTTTCTTTTTGGAGGTAATGTAGAAAATTTGAAAGAGTCTGTAAAAGAAAGAAAAACCTTTACTAAAACTAAAAAGTGAATTCAGCAAGGTCTCAGGATACAAGGTCAATTATACAAAAATTAATTGGAAAGTGAAATTTCTAATGCAGTACCTCTAGGAAAAATTTAGTGAAAAGTGTACAAGGTCTATACACTGAAACTGAAAAAGTTGCTGAAAGAAATTAATGACCTAAATAAATAGATATACTATGTTCATGGATTGAAAGACTGATCAATCATTATAGTGTTAGTTCCCCCATATTGATCTGTAGGTTAAACATAATTTTAGTCATAACTAAAGACTTTTTTGTAGAAATTGACAAGCAAATTCTAAAATGTATATGGAAATGCAAAGCACCTAGAACATTCAAAAGCAATCTTGAAAAAGAACAAAATTGAAACATTTACAGTACCTGATTTTGATTTACTATAAACCTACAGTAATCAAGACTGCTTGGTACTTGCATTAGGATAAACACGTAGTTCAGTGGAATAGAACAGAAAGCCCAGAAATTGACCAAAGTTCTATGATTATTTTATTTTAATAGAGGCACCAGAGCAGTTCAGCGAGAGAAAGGAAAGCCCTTTCACCAGATGATTCTGGATGATAGCAGATGATGTTTATACCAGACAGAAATGAACCTTGACCCTATATCAACATTAGTTTCCTAGAACTGCTGTAACAAAATACCACAAACTTGGGTGGCTTAAAACTCAAGGTGTCAGCAGAGCCATGCTCCCTCTGAAACCTGTAGAAAAATCCTTCCTTGCCTCTTCCTAGCTTCTGGTGGTTTTCTGGCCATCTTTGATGTTCCTTGACTTACAGCTGGATAACTACAGTGTCTGTCTTCCTCATCATATGGTGTTTTCCTCATAATATCTGTGTCTTCACATAGCTGTCTTCTTTTTTTTATTTTTTTTTAATATTTATTTATTTTTGAGAGAGATGGACAGACAGAGCGTGAGTGGGGGAGGGGCACAGACAGAGGGAGACACAGAATCCGAAACAGGCTCCAGGCTCTGAGCTGTCAGCACAGAGCCCGATGCGGGGCTCGAACTTGGGAACGGTGAGATCATGACCTGAGCCGAAGTCGGACACTCAACCGACTGAGCCACCCAGGCGCCCCACATAGCTGTCTTCTAATAAGGACACCAGTTATAGTGGATTAGAAGTCCACCCTATTCCAGGATGACCTCATCTTAACCGATTGCCTCTGCAAGGACCCTATTTCCAAATAAGGTCACATTTTTAGGTACTAGGGGTTAGGAAACTTGAATGTTAAAATTTAAACTTTTCTTCAAAGGATACCATTAAGAAAATGAAAAGACAAATCACTGAGAAAATAGTCAAGACAAGTCATAGAGAAAATGGAAAGTCATATATTTGGCAAAGGACTTTTATCTAGAATATATAAACTACAGTCCGACAATAAAAAGGGAAAAGGTTTTAATAGTTACTTGCAAAGGAAGGCATCTGAATGATGACCATGAGAAAGTGTTTAACAGTACCCATCAGAGAACTGCAAATTAAACCCACAATGAAACACCCCTACACACCCACCAAAATAGTCAAAATTGAAAATTGACAATACCAAATGTCGAAAAGGATATTGAGTATGACTGAATCAGAAGTGGGACCAGGGAACTATCTGTGGCCGTAGTCATGTTTTCTATCTTTTTTATTATTATTATTATTATTACATTTATTTTCAAGAGACATAGAGACAGAGCGTGAGCAGGGGAGGGGCAGAGAGAGAGGGAGACACAGAATCTGAAGCAGGCTCCAGGCTCTGAGCCATCAGCAAAGAGCCCGATGTGGGGCTCGAACTCACAGATGGTGAGATCATGACCTGAGCTGAAGTCGGACGCTCAACCGACTGAGCCCCCCAGGCGCCCCTGATGTTTTCTATCTTAATAGAGGTTTGGTTTATACAGAGGGATGTACTTGACAGAATTCATTAAGTGAATTTGTCATTTCCCTGGATGTAAATTTTACCTAAAAAAATGAAAATGAGCTTTCAACTCTAGTTAATGATATGCATGCCAAAATGTTTGGGTGTACTGGTGTGAGAACTTTGAAATGCATCAAAAATAAGATGGATTGATGGGTGAATGATGTCAACAACGGCAGAATCAAAGTGCTGAGTATGTGCGCGTTCTTTGTGCAGTTCAAGTTTTCTGTGTGTTTGAATTTTTTCTTTATAATATTTTGGGGAAAAGTCACTTGGAATAGTTCTTTTCTGTGTGGTTATATTATTGATTTGATATACAGCTAGGTTTATTTGTTTTCAGTGTTGGTTGCATTTTTCTCTGTTTTTGGAATATGTAAAGTATTTAATGGTTCAGAAGTGAAGCCTAATTTATTATGGGGATTGCTGCTTTACTGAATGAACCTTGTTTAGTTATGATTGTAGAATAACAAAAAGTTACAATTGTGATAGTGATTCTTTACGTTAAGGGTTTATATGCACACATTTTATGTACATGTAAACAGCATTAAAATGCAAGTTGATGTCTGTCGAATCTAATAGACTTGAATTTTTTTTAAAGCCAAGCCTATGTAAGAAACAGAAGTCATATTTCCGTTTTATTTCCTTGATCCCCTTATAGGTGATCATTTTTAAATAAAAAAAATTTTAATGTTTATTTTTGAGAGAGAGACACACACACACAGAATCTGAAGCAGGCTTCAGGCTCTGAGCTGTCAGCACAGAGCCCGACGTGGGGGTCAAACCCACAAACCGGGAGATATAACCTGAGCCGAAGTCAGACGCTTAGCGGATGGAGCCACCCAGGCGCCCCTGGGTGATCATTTTATTAGTTTTTTGCTCATCCTACTAATGTTTCCTTTTACAAAGATAAGCCAATAGACATGTATTCGTATTTCTCCTTTCTTACACAGAAAGTTAGCATGGTGGATATACCGTTTCATATTTTGTTTTTAGTTTGTTTTCACTTGGTCTGTCCTGGAGATCAATCCTTATCAGTGTAAATTCCCTCCTTTTTTATGACACTGTGGTGTTTTCCCTTCGTCATTCTTTCCATTTCTGCTGCATGGACTCCGTTGTATGGATGAACTATGCTTTAGTCGCGCAGCTCCCTGTGGATGGACATTTGAATCCTTTTCAGCCTTTTCCTATTGTAAACAATGCCACACTGTTGTTTTGTATTTGTCGCTAATCCGTTTTTAATCTCTGAACTCTTTTATGGTCTGTTTCTTTGTTGTTTGTGGACACTTCTGCTCTGATTTTATGGCTATATTGTCTTCTAGAATTTTTCCCAGAATATTATATTTCCTCTAGAGACAGACTTGGTCTCTCTTCCATGTTGCTGGATCTCTTCCCCTGGCCCTGGAAAACCATTCAGGTTGGGGACAAGAGGCCTGGGTAGCTGGCACGCTGCCCCTGCTTTGGTGGAGTCCCCCATTTCCAGTGGGGTCCCTCCCCCAAGGAGGATTTGGAGTAGGGGTTCTGGGAAGGCAGTCAGGGCAGGTTAGCCAGCAGAGTTGGCTTTGCAGGGTAAGCAGATAGGAGTCAGCCCTCATGCCGTGGACTCTCAGAGGCCAAATAGAGGCAGGCTTTAGCTGGAGTGCTTGTCAGCCATACCGGGAGCCTTGCTGGGAGGAAGGGAAGGTTCAACCCACAGTCTTAGAAGAGACCTTTAGTTTCTTGCCCATGGGAGAAAGTGGCACCTTGCCACTCAAGGTGTGCTCCACTGACCAGCCCTAGTATTATTAGCCTCACTGGGAGTTTCTGGAAATGCTCTGCCCTAACCTTCTGGATCACAATCTGGTGCTCAACAAGCCCCGTAAGTGATTCATGTATGTGAGAGTTTGAGGGGCACTGCTTGTCCCTGCTCTGCTCTGCTCTGAGAGTCTCTTTGGGGTTCTGACTGGCACATGGGCCCCCTTCTCTTTTGTAGTACATTCTGCTCTGTTCCGTTAGTCAACACATTCCTCCTACTTCCAGCGTTCAGAAATTTGTGAAACGTGTCTTTTCGGAAGTCTCCTCCTGCTATCATGTCTATTGGAGGTTTCTTTCTCTTCATACATCTGTACTTTGTTTCTTCAAGGTTTGAAGGGCTAGGTAACAAGCGCATGTATATAGTTGGTTATTCTCTAGGAGTGAAGGATTTTAAGCAGGGACCTAGCTGTAATATGGTGAACTTCATCAGAGGTGATGGAGACAGAAGCCAGATTGGAGTGAGTGGGAGGTGAGGCAGTAGAGAGCAAGTGTAGACAACTCTTTTTGAGAAGTTGGGCTATGATGAGGACCAGATAAATGGGAGTGGGGTTGAGGGTGATGGGGTTGCAGATGAGAGCACATTTGCATGAGGAGGAGGAGACAGAACCCTGGAAGAGCAGAGTCCTTGCATGGAGAGCAGCCATTGGAGGATGGGCTTTGGGTGGGAACTTACTCTTTGGTAAGGGTGGGGAGAGTTGAAGACACGTGGATGCTTGGTTAAGGCTCAGTAGTCCATTGAGACTCACTAGACTAGAACTCACACAGCGCTGGAGGCCAGAGGTCCAAAATTCAGTTGTAGGGCCCCACTCCTTCCTGAGTCTCTAGTGAAGAATCCTTCCTGCCTCTTCCAGTGGCTGGCAGCTACCTGGCAGTCCTAGACTTTCCTTGGCTTGTGGTCACCATACTGCAACGGTACTTCCATCCGCACTTGGCTTCTCACCCTAATCTGGGAGGATCTCATCTTGAGACCTTTCACTTAACCATGTGTGCAAAGACCCTTTTCAACGCACAGACTTTGACCACAGACCTGTGAAGGTCACATTCACAAGGTCCAGAGGTTAAGATGTGTACATACCTCTTTGTGGCTACCATTGAACCCACTGTAGAAGCCTGTCCATCACCAGGGCAGAAGGGCCCAGGGAACGCCAGGAGTACCCACAGAACAGCTGTTTTCAGTGGAATCCAGGCAATAAGCACAGGGACAGTGGCCATTCAGTTCTATTTTGTGTAGCATGACCCACAGTACTTTAGCTAATGGAGTTCATGGTAGACTTAATGAGATGTTTATCTTGTCCTAAGTAGTCTTCACACAAACACCCGTGTAACTCCTGACTGACTGGCTGGCACAGTTTGGGAGCTCTAACAGGACAACCTTGTTGTTCACTGGAAAGTTTGTATAGTTACAATCAAGGGTCCCTTTAAGTCTGTTCTCATACTCCTATACCTTGTGCTGTGACTGGACATGGAGATGGAATATTAAAAAATGAAAGTGCTGGAGCACCTGAGTGGCTCAGTCAGTTAAGTATCTGACTTTGGCTCAGGTCATGATCTCACAGTTCGTGAGTTCAAGCCCCACATTGGGCTCTGTGCTGACAGCTCAGAGCCTGGAGCCTGCTTTGGATTCTGTGTCTCTCTCTCTCTCTCTGCCTTTCCCCTGCTCATCTTCTCCCCTTTTCAAAAATAAATAAACCTAAAAAAAATTTTTTTTAAATGAAAGTGCTGGGATGCCTGGCTGGCTCATTTGGTAGAGCATGTGACTCTTGATCTCAGGGTCGTGAGTTTAAGCCCCACAGTGGGCGTAACACTTTTTTTAAAAAAGTGGAAGCGCTTACAATTATGGTCTTGAAAATGACTTTTTTTTAAGTTTATTTATTTTGAGAGAGAGAAAGAAAGACTGTGTGCATGCACGGAGAAGGGGTAGAGAGAGAGGGAAAGAGAGAATCCCAAGCGGGCTCCGTGCTGACATGGGGCTCGATCTCACAAACCGTGAGATCATGAGCTGAGCCAAAATCAAGAGTCTGACACTTAACCTAGGCACCTCTAAATGACCTTTTAAAGATGCATGTGCTCTGAAGGGTAGCCACACCTTTTTGTTCTTTCTCAAAGTCAGACAACTTTTACAGTAGCTGCTGGTGCCAAAAAATGGAGCCCTAATCATTTCCATCATCTGCAAAAACAGAGATCCTTCTATGTGTCCAGTCGACTGCCTCTGTACTCAGATCCTGTAAGCCTTTGTCTTTGCAGGCACTCAGAAGCCAGTGAAGGCTCCATCTGCTCTCTGGCCCAGGCCTCCCTCGTGGCCTCAGTCCTCTCCTTCCCATTGTGAACGGCTGGGCGGTCGTCGTCGTTCTCTGGCGTACCACCTCCACAGCCTCACCACTTTCATGCTTCGTCATACTCTGTCGTTGAAGCCTTAACCCTGGTGAAATGTAGTCATCCCTGCCCCACACCTGTTCTGCCATGTAGCCGAATAGAGCCCTCTGACTTCTGCGGCCGGCATACTGCAGTTCCCCAGTCTCTCTCCCTGCCTCTCCCACCCCCCTTATCAGCTGTCTCACCATCTCGAAGCTGATACCTCATTTCCTAGTTCCTGGAGAGCAGGGAAGCAATCCAGAGAGAGCATCAGCAGGCCCTGCATCTCCTCGCCAGCATCTGCCCCCGGCTCCTACCCCCACTCCTCTCCTAGGCCCTCGAGCCTGCTCTGGGTCCGGGCCACTTCTACAGCCCTCTCCTGCGCCAGAGGTTCTTTCCTCAATGCTGGAGCTTTCCCATCCACCTTGAAGCCTGTGGCTACTTCTCTAACATTGACAAAAGTGGTCCTCGACCCCACCATCCTTCCAGGTTTGCTTCTGTTCACCAATGGGACTCCGCTTTTTCTGTCTACACTCTTGTGCTCTCTTTAGTCAGCCCTTTCCTGACATGAATGATGACCTTCGTGTTGTTAAATCCAGGAGCCAGTTATTACTCCTCTTCCCTGACCTCCGGTTATCCACATTGAGTCAGTCCCTTCCCTCCTTTGAGGCTTTGCATCAATGCGTACCTTCTCTGTGGGGCCTACTCTGACCACCCTGTTTTTTCCCCAGACCTCAGCTCTGGTCCCTTTGTAACAGAATAGGTAATGGACCATATTTGTCTGGCATCTTTGCTGGACCAGAACTCCACAGGGCAAGATTGTCCACTGTATTCATTAGTAGTCCTCAAGAGGTCCTTGGTGAGTGTGTGCTGGGTCTTCCTCTGTGCCCCATGTGATACCGGAGGGCCTCGGGCTCATACTGCTCCACCTTCACTCCTGAGATGAGCTTATCCACCCTTGGGGTTCTCTATGCATTTGCAAACTTCTGGCTACCAGATTTATGTCTCTAGGCTGACCAGGTCCTCTGAGCTCCAAACCCGTGCTCCCGGTGCCAGCTTGATACCTGCTCCTTAGGCCAGAAACCTGGTGCTAGTTACCACAGTGCTTTCACGTTAGGTCCCCTTCATCCACAGGCCCTGTTCATTCTCCCTGACGAGTTCTCCGCATCTTCGCCGGTCCCATCCTGGTCTCAGCTCCCAGGCTTCCTGCTCGCCACCTGCACCTCTGTTCAGTCCCGCAACGTGCAGGCCACAGTTTGGCCCTCTTGTGTTCAATACTCCCACCCCTCCCACCCCCCCCCCACCCCCCCGCTGGGCTCCCCTCTCACTCAGAATTAGAGCCAGATTTCTTACAGTGTGATCACCTCTCCTGTCAGTCATCCACTGTGGCCGCCCTAAGTTCCCTCCCTGGACCCTCTGGTTATATCTCTGCCCTTCCCTCTCTTGCGGACATTCTTCCCCCAGGCATCACACAGCTCCCTTTTTGGTCTCCAAGTCTGCTCAAGTGTCACCCTTCCAGCGTGACCCTGAAAGTTGAAGCCTGCCTCCACCCCACCAGTTCTCCCTGCCTAGCCTAGCACTTGTCAACATCTGCTGTATGCTGTTTTACTCATTGGTTTTATTCGTGTTCTGTGTCTGTCTGTCTCTCTCTCTCCCTGCCCCTCCCACTAGAATCTAGGCCCCAGGAGGGCAGGGATTTTCTTTTTTACCTCTTTCGCTGCTGTATCTTCAGTGCCTAGAATCGTGCCTACTTCTTGCATGGATGGATGAATGGATGAATGGATGAATTCTGTAGCGGGACCTTGCCCTCAGATTTTGTCTTCGGCAAAGAGGGGCAGAATAGAATGCAGACTGCTCTATTGTTGACTCCATTGACTTTTCTGTGGCCAAGAGGAATGATTTTGTTTATGGGTTCATCAAACCTGCAGTCTGGAGTCAGAAGGGACACATAAAGGGCAGATAATGTGGACTGGTTGGTTTGAGTTACTTTTGGGGGGTTTGAAGTTATCCAAAAACATGGAACAAATTGATGACAGTCTATAAAACACCCACACAGTTCCCCTACTTTTTAAACATATGCCTTCTATGAGTGTATAATTTAATAGCATGGTTTTCCAACGCAGCTTTGCAGAACAGGAAATTTCTAAAGGCTAAATTTTTAAAGGCTGTCAGGTATCTTTGCAACCCGTGGCTTCTGGCTTCGTATTTATGTAACAACATTTGTGTTTTACCAACAGATGTGCTGCTTAAAGTACCCATGAGAATGGCCTTTGTGGTTTTCTGCCTGACTAGACGGAACTCAGGAACTGATTCCTGAGAAGAGGCCGACAACCCCTGCTCCAGCTCCCAGGCCCGCTCCCCTCCTCGGGCCCTTAGTGACCCCTACAGACATCCGGTGCAGCCCACAGAGCTAACAGGGACAGCGGTTTCCTGGCGCATTGCTCTTTCCCTAGGGGGCTTTCCCTTATGAGCTTCTGGAGCAGAGACCCCATGCGACTCCTCGGGACCTTCCCCTGTATAGTACAGCGCCTGGCGTGAGCAGCTGGCGGGGTCACTCAAGTCTCCCAGGAGCGGTAAGGGGCAGAGTTGGTGGCTCCCCATGCGGCCTCCAGGCACACGTGCGTGTATGCCTGCTACCCGGATCTGGTGTCCAGGCTCACTCAGCAGGCTTGAGTTGCTCCTTTTCCTGCTCGGTGGCTGTAGTTTGGGAGAGCAGAATGGTCTGGCTAACTGAACTTCTGAGTCTCGGCAATTTGAACAATGTTTTTCTTTTTGTTCTGGTCAGGTTCTGGCACCCACTGCTGTGAAGGCAAGGAAAGGAGTCTGGTGTTGTAGGGGGTAATGTGTTTTGTCATTAATTGTTTTACTTCTAGGTTTTTTATATTTTTTCAATGAAGCAAGTTTTCTTTGAATAAGTAATGCTGAGAGCTTATCACATAGAAGACATATGTGTGGTCCTCGGTACATTCTGAATTATCTGGGTTTATTTTTGTCTCTCGAATTCACTTACAAACAAATCAAAGTCTGCATTTTTAATCAACAGAAATAGGAAGAATCTCAGAATTTATGTTGTCAGTTTTCAGTAGCTTGAATTAATAGTGATTGTGATAACTTCAGTGAAAAAACCATGTAATGAGTAAACCTCACATGGCTTATTTCGAACATTTTGTTTGGGTTTTGTTTCTAAGCATCTTGATACCTCTTTTGGTGTTAAATTCCCCCATTTTGTGGATCTTGGGTAGAAGTAGACCTTAGCTTCTAGTTAAGAAAGAGATTGTCTTCTCTCCTGTACCCTGAAGTCTGGAGGCAGGGTGCCCATGGCCACTGCAGTGGCTCCAGAAGTATCTGGGATCCCTCATTCTTTTTCCTCCATCGCCCTAATTAGGTGACTTCTGTCCCTGGGGTTCCCTGTGGTCACAGGAGGGCAGCTTCGGTTCTAGCCATTGCATCCTCCTCTCCAGGTAGGAAGGAGGACGGCATGGAGGAAGGGCGGAAGAGCAGCTGCTGGCTCACCCTCGGTCCTTTTTAGTGACTTCCGTCTCCATCTCCACATCTCTCATTTTTCACTAAGGAGCAAGCGGCGCCTGGAACAGCAGTCATTTCTTTCTCACTCACAGGCCCAGGTCAGCTGCCAGCTAGGGTTCAGACCCGTTCCCAGGCCTATCCTTCCAGGACCCAGGAGGAAGAAACAACTGCCAGGGACAGTCTCTTCTTAAGCAGATGTCATCCTCAAAAGGAATGAGCAGGGACACAGAAGCCATTTAAAGTCTCTTCCTCCTCAGTCTCATCAGTGGAAGCCAGACATGTGAGCAAGTGCAGAGCCAGTGGGCAGGGAGGTGTGCTCTGCCCACAGTTCACGGGGCAAGAGCAGGCATGAAGAATAGGACAGGCAGCGCACTCTGCCACTGTCTTCGTGGGCCAGCGTGTCATCCCAGCTCTGTTGGGAAGCTGCGGAATGTCTTTCCCGAGCACAGGGTCCTGTGAGGAAGGCTCACAGCGAACCTGGGTGTGGAGAGGGGGCTGGCAGTGCCTGCAACAGGGGACAGATGTTTCCTCTCCTTGCTCCCTGGAAGCTAGGGGATGGTCCTGAGACCTAGGCTTGGCCAAACCCATACTGCCCTCAGGCACTTCGACTCTTGAGGGACAGTGAGAGATAAGTCATCGTGGTGGCATGTGCATCAGGAATCCAGCAGTAGGGGCTAATCCAGTGATGAGGTAGTGGTGGTGCCCAGGCTTGGGGGTCCCAACCGGACGACCCCTTTAGTATAACTGTGGCTGCGTTTTCAGTTGTTCAGTTGCTTTTCTGGGCCTGGTTCTCTAGTCGTCTCTCCATTTCCAGATCTGCCAAAGAACTCCTTTGTGACTGAAATAAACTAGAGGTAATTTCCGTTGATTGCAAAACAGCACCTTGATACAATGCACGGGGTCTAGGCAAGGTAAAAACATGCTACTTCACAATTCTATCTTAAGTATAGTGGACAAACATGGGTTTTTGAGCCATGTCACCTTCGGATTAAATCCCAGCTCTCACCTAGCTGTCAAGTCACTTCTCCCTCCTTGAGCCTCAGTGTTGCCTTTGGTAACATTGCTTTGCTGTATTGCTGACCATTCAGTGAGATTGTAAAGTGAGGATTGTGGAAGTATTGGGGAAAATGTCCTGGTCTGAGCTTTTTGATTGACTATATTTTGTCTGGGTAATGGCCTGGTAACTTAAGAGTACTGGCAGCAGGTCAGAGGGCCCTTCTGGAAAGCAGGTGAGGAAGGATAGGAAGCACCACTGGTGCCTGCTTTGAGTGCACCTGAGCTTCATCAAACACAGTGGTTGACAAACAGGCTATTTGGTGAACGAATGCATGCATGTGTGTTTGGGTGCAATTTTATGCGATTTGGGTGAGTCTGAAGTGTTGGAGGAGTTCAGCTGCAGATCACTATCCAGCTGGACACTGGGAACAATGACCTTAGGCTGTTCCACAGTTGCTTATTGTGAGTGCGCTTGGGGAGGTTTTTAAATTTCCTTTCCGGTCTAGACTTGAATGCAGCAGTTCTTATTGCAAACTTACAACTAGTCACCGCTAACAAAGAGCGTGAACAGGAAATTCATAAAAGAAGAGGCACAGGGGGCGCCTGGGCGGCTCAGTTGGTTAAGCGTCCGACTCCTGATTTCAGCTCAGGGCATGATCTCACAGTTCGTGGGTTCGAGCTGCGCGTCAGGCTTTGCGCTGACGGTGCAGAGCCTGCGTAGGACTCACTCTTCCTCTCTCTCATGCTCTCTGTCTCTCTCAAAATAAATAAAATTTTTAAAAAAAGAGATACAGTTGTCCAGTAAAGATAGGAAAAGAATTCTACCTCAGTGATAATCAGAGACACAAGCGAAAACAAAGAAGATGCCGTCTTTACCTACCGAATTTGTAAAGGCGAGAAGGAGCGAGAAGACCTCATGCCCCCTAATACTGGGGTTTGCTCCCACCACACAGCTCACTCCCCACCCGCCTGCACACCCAGTCAGGCGAGGCCTTTCCTTGTCTCCAGGCGTGTTTGGAACCACTATTGAGTGGGTGACCTATTTACACAGTTCATAACTACGAAGCGCACACTCTAGGGTGACCCTCGGTCTGTGAGCGTCCCTGCTGCCACCCTGGCCCCTCTGTAGGGAACAGCTGCTTCCAGGGTCTGATAGAGTTCCTGTGAGGTGTTCTGTGCATGTACACACGATTCGAAACCTAATTTTATTTTCCCTGCACCTGCTCGGGTCAGTGTGGCTAAGGTATATTTTTGTCCATTTTGTCTGTTCCTAAATTTACTAGCATGTAGTAGTGCATAACTTTTATAAATTTCTGTAACATCTGTATTTATGTTCCTTTTTTTGTTCTAGTATTTACTTGTTCCTTCTCAGTTTTCCTTATCTTGTGGAATTTTGTTGGTTTTATTACTTTATCAAAGAGCAAACTTAAGGGCATCGTTGTCCTGCGTTACTGTATGGCTGCAGTTCATTACATTCTGCTTTTATCTCTGTATCTCCAACCTTTTTGGAGTACATTCTCTGGTTTTCTTTTTCTTGCTTCTCAAATTATAAACTTAGCCCATTGATTTCCTTCTTTCCAAATATAAATATTTAAAGCTGACCCGCAAACTAGTTCACCTGTATGCATCAAGTTTTAAGTGATGTGTATCATCACTTAAAGTCAACTAAAGTTTTTTAACTCCCTTTACGATTCTTTATTTGACTTCCCCAAATTATTTTTAATAAATTTTAGAGGTGCCTGGGTGGCTCAGTCGATTCGGTTCAGGTCATGATCTCGCAGTCAGTAAGTTCGAGCACCACATCGGGCTCTGTGCTGACAGCTCAGAGCCTAGAGCCTGCTTTGAATTCTGTGTCTCCCTCTCTGTCCCTCCCCCGCTCATGCACACGTGTGCTCTCTCACTCTCTCAAAAATAAACATTAAAAAATTTTATTTAAAAAATTTAATGTTTTACTTATTTTGAGAGAGCAAGCACGCACAAGCAGGGGAGGGGCAGAGAGAGGGAGAAAGAGAATCCCAAGCAGACTCCATTCTGTCCACCCAGAGCCTGATGCAGGGCGTCAGTCTCATGAACCTGTAAGATCGACCTGAGCTGAAATTAAGAGTTGGATGCCTAAGTGAATGAGCCATCCAGGTGCCCCTCCTTCCCCAAAATTATTTAGAAATGTGTTTTTTTAATTTCCAAGCATGGCTTTGTGGGTTTTTTCCTAGTTGCTATTGTAAAAAGAAGCAAGTTCTAGCTAAACTGCACCGTGATCGAGAATATAGTCAGTGGCGTCTGCCCTGGCAGTCTGCTGAGAAGTACATGGCTGCCCGAGTGGAGCGCGGGGCTCCCAGGTGGGAGTGCGGGGGCCCCTCTGAGCTCGCCTCCTCGGTCTCCGTCCCTGGCTTATGAAAGTATGCTCTCTTCTTACTGTCATTTTGTCTGCCTGATTTACCCACTGCTGGGGACCGTGTCTCAGTCTTCTGCTGTGGTGGTGGACACATCAGTGTTTTCATAGGCTTTGTTAATTTGGGCCATATTGTTTATTTTGAGGCTAGGTTTTTAATTTTAGAAACGGCTTTATCTTCCTGGTGAATTGAACCCTTTGACATTATGAAGTGACTGTCTTTATAATTAAGAGTGCTTCTGGGTTGAATTTTACTTCATCTGACGGTAGTGGTGCTGCACCACCTGTGTTTTCGGTCAGCACTGCCACTTTTCATTTCCTCCACTGCTGTGTCTTTATGGCTTAGATGTAGCTCTTGAAGATGGCAAAAAGCTGGATTTTTACAAAGTCTGTTTCATTCATTAACATCTGTTTACTTGCTAATGTATTTAGATTTGTTTATGCCATTTTATTTTGTATATTCTGGTTTTTCCAAATTTTCTGTTCTTTATTTTTTCTTTCTTGTCATCTCTTGGATTGAGGTTTTTGTTTTTTGTTTTTTGTTTTTTTTTTTTTAGTGTTTTTAAATATTTATTTATTTGGAGGAGAGGGCAAGCAGGAGGGTGGGTAGGGGGCACAGAGAGGGGGACAGAGGACCCGAAATGGGCTCTGTGCAGACAGGCTGACAGCCGTGAACCAGACACGGGGCTTGAACTCATGATCACGAGATCATGACCTGAGCCGAAGTCGGACGCTTAACCGACTGAGTCACCCAGGTGCCCCTCGTCTTAACCATTTTTAAGTGTACGATTCAGTGGCATTAAATACATTCACATTGTTGTACTACCATCTTTCGGATTGAGTTTTAATTGGTGTCACACAGTGTACATAGCGCCATACACTGCTTTTTCATTTTCCATTTAACAATAGAAAATATCCCCATTGTTATGGACTAAAGTGTTTGTCCCCTCCCCCTAGAATTCATGTGTTCATGCCCTAACTCCTAATGTGATAGTATTTGAAGATGGGGCCTTTAGGAAGTAATTAGGGTTAGAAGAGGACATGAGGGTTGGGCCCTGTGACGGGGTTAATAGCTCACTCTTGCCCTTATACCATCTATGCAGCAAGGCGTGTAGCTCCTCATTTTGTCCCCAGAGCTAAGACTTTTTACTAGGAGACTGTTTTTTGCTTTCCCAAATTTATAAAGCTAAACCTAAAGGTAGCACATGAAACACTAGAACACTAGAGCTCAGCTAAACTCAAGTGCCCCAGAATTTTTGTCCCACCAAGAGTTTCACGGATGACTATACAGTGGTTCCCTCAGTACACTTCAATTTGATAGTTGATCCTAGGAGTACAGAGAAGTCAAAGTCAAAGTATGTCTGGAAAACAATCATAGATTGAACAAGGTGTTTCTAACGAATGAATATCTCTGTGAGCTCCAGAAACCTCTGACCTTCCAGTTGGGGGTCCCATAGACCCTATAGGTGCTGTCACACATTTAAAGTTACCTGGGCAGGCCCTTTTCCACCCAGATGCTGTCCCTTCCCCCAGCCCTGCTTCAGGAGCCTCCTGCTGCCCACTGGCCAGTCTGCAGGTAAGTCTCTGGGTTTCAGCTGATGTCCCATTAGGTGGCGACAGAGGGCACTCAAAAAGAAGTATGAAGGAAATAAAACTTGTTTTGCTTCATGTTAGAAAAGGCATGTGGGGTGTATGTAAACATTAGTCAGATTTTACCACACAAGGCATTTGAAGTTTTTTTGCCCTTTTTTCTCCCTCCTATTCTCCTCAACTCACTGCCCCAAAATAAGGTGGGTAGATCAGAAGACCAGACAGCCAAACCCAGTGTCACGACTGATAGCAGCAGCAGTCATGCAAACTGGGACCCTGCCTCACCCTTCACTGTCCACATCCAGGAAGCCAACGCACCCTTGCCCGTTCCTTTATTTCTCCCACCTCTGTCTTCTGCATCCCTTCCTCCACCAGCCTGGCGCAAGCCCTCATCTCCCAGGACTCCTGCGGCAACTTGCCAACTCTCTTGCACATCTCTCTCTTCCATGAGGTCCTAGGAGTCAGATCTTACTCCCCTGCTTTAAACCCAAGAACAGTACCACCACCTTCAAATGGCATCATGGTCCCTGACACGACCCCTGCCTCTTTCTGTCCTCTTCTGTTGCTGTTCTGTTTCTCATACATGTACCCCTCAATTGTACAGACCCGATCTCATACTCCTGGCTGTGTCTGTGGTTCCCTTGCCACATTTACCTGTCTTATTTTTTTTTAAGTTTATTTATTTATTTTGAGAGAGAGCAGGAGAAGGGCAGAGAGAGAATCCCAAGCAGACACCACACTGTCAGCACAGAGCCTGACGCGGGGCTCCATCTCATGAGCTGTGAGATCATGACCTGAGCCGAAGTCAGGAGTCGGATGCTCAACCGACTGAGCCACCCGGGCACCCCACCCACTTACTCTTGAAGACTCGGTTCAGATATCTCTTCCCGACAGAGCCCTTACTAAGCCCCCAGGCCTTATCTGGGTTACATCCTCCTCTTGCAGACCTGGCTCCCTACCAGTACCTCATGCTGAGAGAGCAAACTGCTGACTGCACATTGGGGTCACACGGGTCACAACCCGTAGACCCCAGGGAGAAGGAGGAGCTGTGTTCTCTGTATTCAGGATCTATGCTCTCCTAAAAAGCACACTGTGACACTCAAGGCACTCCACTTTCCACGCTCACACACTCCCTGTGGCGGGCTCGTTCACTGTCCCAGACAGCCCCCTCTGCTGAGGATTTGGTGCCGGACCCACAGTCTTTGTTCCTCTGTCCCAGTCCCTTCCACTCCACAGGTGACTTAAGTGTGCATATAAGATGGCCCTTAATCTCCCCTGTTCCAGTGACTTCTGCCACCCACTGCCGTGATCACAGCCTGGACTTTGTCATCACTGGAAACCACTCTCCCCACAGAGCTCTAACAGACAGCTCCGCTGGTGACAAAGACTTCCTGTGCTCCTAGCTCACAGATTCCACTCTGCCTGGGACCCTGTCAGTTTTCTTTCTGGTGACTCATGCCCATCGCCATACAAACCTGTTTTAGAATTTCCCATCTTCACTGTGCACTCCCTCCTCAGCTCCCACCCAGTTTTCTGTTAGCCCTTTGGCCAAGCTCTTCAAGACTTGGCTACTCGCCTTCTCCCTGCTCAGCCCAGTCCATGGAAGTTTTTCTTCCCCCACAGTCCAGAGAGCAGTCTTGTTGGCCCCCAGTGGATGTCCCCCCTGTGGGTGTCCCTGTTACCATGGCCAGTGGCGAGTCTTCCTCTTGACATGGTTGTTCCCTCTTGGAAAACCCTTCCTTGTGCCTTTGGGGACCCTACCCTTTCCTGGTGCAGTGTCACTGGCTTAGCTTTATTTTTTAGACACCTTACCTCACATCTGAGCCATCTTCTTTGTTTGGGGGACCTCTCCCTCCACCTTATGAGTTTGATGGGAGGCCAGGTGACCTGACCGTAGTCACTAAAATGCCAGACGCTTCCCTTTTTAGTTTCCCTTTCAGCCAGGGCAGCAGTTGGCAAACTATATCCCAAGGTCAGATCTGGCCCACTGCCTGTTTTTATAAATAAAGTTTTATTGCAACCGAGCCCCACCCCTTCCAATATGCATTGTCTGTCGCTGCTCTCCCAGTATACGAGGCAAGTTGAGTGTTTGTGACAGAGATCATATGGTCTGTGAAACAGAAAATATTTACTATCTGGCTCTTTACAGAGAAAATGGCCTGAGCCGTGCACAGAGGTACAGGTGTGTGCCCCTGTATGATGGTCAGACCCATCCTCAGAGGGGATCAGGACTAGGAGAGGAGCCTTTGCTCAGCATCTGGGCTGCAGAAAGGACAAGTTCCTGGGTCACACATTGGCTGTGGTGCTGGTGGTCAGTGCTGCCCCCTGCAGGGTGGCAGAGGCAGTGCTAGCTGTCCTGAACCAGCCTGGCAGCAGCAGGATTTGGAATGTTGTTCCTGGCCAGCTCGACTCAGACCTGTGTCTCCAGCCTTCCAAGGATACTCTGACCACCCAGGAGCCTTTTTTCCTTAATTTTTGTTATTGTGGTAAAATACACATAACAGAATTTCCCATTTGAACCATCTTTAAGCGTACAGTTCTGTGGTATTAAGTACATTCTTGTCATGGAAACATTACCACCTCTATCTTTCAGTAGCCTATTAATCAAGTCCTCGTCTGCATGAATCAGCTACAGTTGGTCTCTGTCTCTTGCCGCCAATAATCTGGGCAGATACACCTAATCATGCTTCTTCTGCCTTGGTTCTCTTCCTCTGTCTCCTTTCCTGACTCCTTCTGATCACAACTACAGATAGTGGGGAGAGGGTTGTCCACACTTGGCATCCAGGGTGCCCCTTTCACTCACCTGCCTCTTCAGACCCCCGGATGTGTGTCTCTAGCCCACACCTCCCTCGCAAACTGCAAACTCACACATCCAGCTGCCCTTTAGATCTTTAGAAGATGAAATGCCTCAATGTTGAAAACATCAGATTTGGAAGTCAGAACCCTTGATCTGTGCTCCTCCTGCCACCAGCATACACATGCCCTCTGCTGCCAGCACCTACACTCTGCAGTGGCCCCTCTGCAGGTGCAGAGGTCACTGCAGGGAGTGCGGTCCACAGGCGGCCTCCAGTTCCTTTGGGCTCTGCTGGGCTTCAGCTGCAGAAGCCTCCTTGCCAAGTTCATATCGCCATTTCCAGGGCAGCACTGGGTGACTGAGTGAGGTGTGGATACGGCCTCCCCCGCCCACCACTGCCATCTCTGTCCAAGGCACACAGGTACTTTGTTGGGCCTGTGGCACACTTCAGCTTCTTGTTCTGCCCAGGTCCACTTCCTGCCCCGTTTCTTCACAGCCATCCATCCCTAATAAACATTTCTACCCCAAACTGTGAGCTCACCCTGCAGCACCTTGTGTCTCACTATCCCTTCATGCCCCTTAATACTCTCTATCTTCCACATCATTAGAATGATTTTTTAAAACTGTTTATCTGGTCATGTCACTCCTCTGGGGGCCTCTTAATCCCTCTCAGAATGAAATCCAAGGTCCATTGCCTGGAAGCAAAGCCAGCTTCCTGGGCATGTAGCTTCTACAATGTCTGGGGCTTAGAAGAACCAGGCTTGGTTTATTTATTTGTTTGTTTGTTTATGTATTTATTTGTTTTTTAAAATGTTTAACGTTTATTTAGTTTTGAGAGAGCAGGAGAAGGAGACACAGAATCCGAAGCAGGCTCCAGGCTCCAGGCTCCAAGCTGTCAGCACAGAGCCCGAAGTGGGGCTTGAACCTGCAAACTGTGAGATCATGACCTGAGCTGAAGTCAGACACTCAACTGACTGAGCCATCCAGGCGCCCCTAACCAGGCTTGGTTTAATGCCTTACTATGGCCATCTCAAAATTCTCCAGTTTTGAAAAAGAGGTTCTGAGTTTTCATTTTGTACTGGGCCCTACAGATTTACTTGGGCCAGCCTGCTTCATTTTGAGTTCATTTTCTCTTCCTCGTTCACTTGGCTCCAGCCCACTGCTCTTGCATTTCCTAGAACATGCCACACTGTTCCTGGGTCACGGCCGTGGCTCTTGCTACTCCTTAAATCTGGGCCCCACTTTATATGACCCACTCCCTCATCCCTCACTTCCTTCAGATCTGGGTTCAGACTCCCCTCAGAGAGGCCTCCCCCAGGGATCAAGCCCCTGCCCATCTCTCTGACCTCACCTCTGACCTCTGTGCTCAGTATGTGTGCACACGCATGGACACAGCACAGAGGGCCGTGCCAGGATTTGAGCTCATTGCAGGCTGTCCCCCAAGCCCTGTGCTCCTACCACCGCACTGAGCTGCCTGGGGACTGTGTAGATGGTACGTGCTCCTGGTCTGCTGATGTCTGCCCCTTGGAAGTCGTTTGCTTTTTCTTTTTCCCTCGGGACACCGAAAGCATTCTTTTATCCTTGAAGTCGAGGAAGTTGAGCAGAGTCTGTGTCACCGTTAAGTGTTCCTTATCACATTTTCCTGGGAACACATTGTGTTCTTTCGAGGTGCAACCGTAGCTCATCTTCGTTTCAGGTCTGTTCTCTTACATTTTTGATAGCTTCTTCTGTTCCATTTTTTGGGTTCCCTACTACAGGGACACAAATTATCCTTATGTTGGATTGTCTTTGTCTCTTCCAATGCTGTTAGCTTTGGTCTAATTGCTTTAGCTCTTGTTTTTTCCATCCACATTCACTGTTTGTCTGATTTGATTTTCAGCTATGTATATTCTGTTTCTGGCTGTTTGCGAATGTATTTATTAGTTCTGTAATGGTGTGTTTTAGTCTGCAGTTTTTTTGTCTAGGTTGGGAATTTGTCCCTTTCACCTACAGTTTTATCATCTCATTTTTGACTTCTTATTGAGAACTTGTTCACAGAGTTGTGTGGAATTTCCTTCTCTTCCTTGCAGTGTGTTCCCTTCTTGGTGAGAGTCTTTGCCTTTCCTGAGCCATCTCCCTCCCTATTCCTTTTTTTCCCGTCTTTTGGCCATAATGTGTTTGCAGAGTTACCATGTTGTTTCCAGATATTCTGTTTGCTTTGGTACAGTGGGGGAGTTCTTGGCATTTTCTTCCTGGTCTCTTGGCATCCTTTCTACCTGCTTTCTCCTCTGGGCTCTCATGGGCCCAATATTGTGTGGTCAGCAAGAACTTGCACGCTGGGGGAGCTGCGCAGTATCTAGATTCTTCTCTCTGTCCTAAGAATTGTGTTAAATGTCTTATACCAGGGCACCTGGGTGGCTCAGTTGGTTAAGCATACAACTCTTGGTTTCAGGTCAGGTCATGATCTCACGGGTGTGAGATCAAGCCCAGGTTGGGCTCTGTGCTGACAGCGTAGAACCTGCTTGGGATTCTCTCTGTCCCTCTCTCTGCCTCCCTCCCCTGCCCACACACGTGCACTCTGCCTCTCTCTCAAAGTGGGTAAATTAAAAAAAAAAGTCTTATACCAAGTTTCAGTCTAACTGCTTGAGGGACATCTATGCCATCCCTGTAGGGGTGCACGAAGGGCGCATCTCAGGCTCTGGGTAGTTCCCTGGGTCTGGGTCTTTGTATATTCAAGAGCAGACGAGTGTCCGCCTGCTTTGCTGGGCACCTCCCAGCAGGAGGTTCTTAGTCCCTGGGTCTAAAAGGAAAAG
This sequence comes from Paguma larvata, assembly GCA_030068075.1. Classification (NCBI taxonomy): domain Eukaryota; kingdom Metazoa; phylum Chordata; class Mammalia; order Carnivora; family Viverridae; genus Paguma; species Paguma larvata. Next base: position 121,479,908 of record CM057830.1, on the reverse strand, counting down.
TGACAGACTTCCATCCAGTTGGCTAAGGTCTCTGGGTATTTCTGGCTCCCCAGCATGGCTTCTGGGGGTGGGGCAGGAGCTCAGGAAGACAGGTTTTATGTCCCATTCCCTTGATGGAGTCTTCCCTTCACACCTCCTCCAACCTTTGTTTGTCTCTCGGTTTTATTAGAGATTGGGAGAGAGCAAGTGGGCTGGGAGGTTGTCACCAGCAGCCATTTGATGCTAATTCTCTAATCTATGTGGAATTGATCCTGTTGTGTGGTATGTGATGCAGTGGTCACGGGAAGCAAGTCCCAGCTCCGGCCCCCATACTTGCTCTGACTGTTCACAGGTGCTCATTCCAGGTAAATGCCAGGCTACTAGAAGGGAGTTTCAGTGGGCTCTGGACTGGAAGAACACTATTCAGTCTTCCCATTGTATTTTCTCCCGGATCAGTGTTCAGACACACAGGGAAGTGACTGAATTTGCTGGAATTTTTCTTGTCACCAGGTGGGTTACTTACTTTTTTAGCCAGTTCCCAGAGTTGTTTATGGGGTAGAGGTTTAGTCCCTGCTGCTTGCCCACTGCTTCCCCATAACTTTGAACCCCTGTCATCCAAAGCCAGGGTCAGTGTAGAGTGGGGGCCCAGGCTGCCAGTGGGGAGGTTGCTGGGACAGATGAGACCTCCATCTGTATCTGTGTGTCTCTTTCTGGGCCTTCTAGCAGCGCAGGTCCGCTGGGGCACTGTGGCCCTCCTCTGCAGTGCCCCGGGGAAGCCCCGCAGCCTGTCGCTAGCCTTTCCCTGTGGGGCACTAGTGGTATTCCGGCACTTCCATTTGCCCCCAGCAAACTGCGCTTGAGCCTCCAGCCTGGCTCCCAGGTCCTGTTGTTCTGACCTTGAAGACTTCCTAGTGCTGTTGGGGAACCCTGTCTGCAGACCTCCCTAGCAGGTCCGTCCTGCGCCCCCGTATCTGAGCAGGGCAGAGCCGTGCAAGCAGCACCTTACTCACCTGGGGCCCACTGGCGCCTCATCTGCCGGTCTCTCACAGTACCCCCGCCGCTGCTGGCACCCTTATTTGCCAGCACTGGTAGAGAGGTTTCCCTTCTGCTGTCTGTTTTGTTGGCCATTTCAGTGGGCTCAGACATCATCACTGGGAAAAAAAAGTTTTTCAGGCGTGCAGATAGGAGGTGACCTACACTAGGGAGAGGCACGATGAGGAAAACAAAGTGAGCTGGCTCTTAGGCTGGGTTCTCTCATCCATCACTGGAGACCTCCTTTCTGCCCCCTTTTCCCCCAGACGTATTTTGCTTCTGTTGAAAATTTAGGCAGATATTCTGTTCTTCAACAAAAGCAACCAACGTTCTGATAAAAGTCTGTAAAACTTAAAGTATACAAAGGTAAGAAGGAAATAATATCAACAGAAAAGTGGGGGAAGACGTAGCTGTGGGAATGTACTGCTGGGGACCAAAAAGGCAAATCCAGTGTGAGTGCGTGGGAACACTGGCTGCTGGGATGTTGAAGATGGTTATCTGTCGCGGCACCTCCGGGGCTCAGTCAGTTAAGCACCTGACTTCGGCTCATGATCTCACGGTTCGTGAGTTTGAGCCCTCCATCGGGCCCTGCGCTGACAGCTCCGAGCCTGGAGCCTGCTTCAGATTCTGTCTCCCTCTCTCTCTGCCCCTCCTCTGCTCTCACTCTGTCCGTCTCTCTCTCAAAAATAAATAAACGTTAAAAAATTTTTTTTAAAGACTAGATATTTGTCACGGGGGCACTGGAGGCCCAGGGCCCAGCCACTCATGCAGAGGATCTCCGTGAGCACCCTGCAGCATGGAGGAGCAGAGCCACTGGGGAGCACGAGGGAAGAGAAGTTGCTAGATGTGGAAGCTGGAGAGTGGAGAGCAAATTCAAACAATATGGACTTTCCAGGGGAAGAGACGAAATAGCAGAAACATCAGTAATGAGGATTGGGTTCTTAGTTTTCTCCTGTTCTTATCTCTTCTGGCCAGCTCCCTGTACGGTTGCCTTCATGGGGACAGCCGCTGGTGAAGCCACCCCGCTTGGGTTTCGGTCATGATCCACAACTTCATCAGCTCTACCATCTCGGACCCTATCCTCCCCTCACTGGCCAGCAGCCTCACGTGCTCAGGTCACAGTGTCGCCATTTCATCCATACTCTGGAGTTCTTCCCCTCCCTCCCAGGATCTCCCCTTTCACAACACTGCTCAGAATTGTGGATTTCAGTACTGTCTGCTTAGAAGATGGTTGGCACCAGGAGAAAGAAGAGAAACGGATGCAGGTAGAAAGCTCGCCTTTTGCTGTAGCACCCCCGGCCCTAGCGGCTCATCGGCAGTACCTAGAAGGTGCTTGAAGGATGTTAGCTATTGAATGAGTGAGTTGGTGAGAAGAAACATTCCCCCGCGCCACTCCCAGCGGTCTCGCTCTGATGATTTCTGTTTAAAGCTTGCCCCTACCTGCTAAGCATTCCAGAGTGGAAGTGGTTTCTGCTGCCCTACTTTACTCCTATCTAGTTCCAGACCATTTTCATCAACTCCAAAGGAAACCCTATAGAAAACAGCCCGGCAAGTCCTCAAAAGGTTAAACATACAATTAGCATAAGACCCAATATTTTCACTCTAGGTACAGACCCAAGAGAATTGAAAACATATACCCATGTAAAAACTTGGACACAAATGTCATAGCATCTAAAAGGTGGAACAACCCAGGTGTTCATCAACAGATGTATGGGGCACACAGAGTATGGTGGTCCCGTACAATGGAATGTTATTTGGCCATAAAAGGGGATTAAGTTCTGATACATACTACAGCGTGAATGAACCTAGAAAACATGCTGAGTAGAAGGATGGCCATATACTGTATGATTCCATTTATATGAAATGTCCAGAACAGGTAAACCCATAGAGACAGAAAGCAGATTAGCAATTGCCGAGAGCTGGGGGTAAGAGGACCTGCGGGAATGATGCTTCATGGGTATGGGGCTTCCTCAGGGAGTGATGGAATGTTCTGGAACTAGATAGTGGTGATGGTTGCTCAACACTGTGAATGTACTAAGTGCTGCTCATGGTAAATTTTATGTTCTGTGTGTTTTACCACAATTAAAAAAGATCGATCAAACACCTTCAGAATATTTAGCCAATATCCTTCAACTTGGCTAAATGCCTAGTCATTAAACTTTTTTTTTTTTTTTTTTTTTTTGGTGATTAAGCTTCTTGAACTAAATTCTTTCCAACTGTCATGGTCACCATGTCCTGGGCTTCAGAGATGGCATTCAGGTCAGCTTGGTCTAGTCTAGCACGTATCACCCTTCCATGCTGGCCTCTTCCTCAGCCAGCCAGCCAGCCAGCCAGCCAGGGTTGCTTGGAGACAGCTGCGGGTCCTGAGTCCCGCTTGGGCATCGTAAAGCCTGCCTTTATGAAGTAGGGTAATAGGCAAGGTCAGCTGTCATTTTAGCGGGGTGTTATAACAATTGAGATACCATTCACATATCATGAAATTCACCCATTTAATGTGTACAATTCAGTGGCATTTAGTATATTCACAGTGTTCTGCAGCCGTCACCTCTGTCTGGTCCCAGAACATTTTTATCACCCGTAAAAAAGCCTTGTACTTGAGGAGTCACTCCCTATTACCCACTATTCCCAGCCCCTGGTAATGACTAATCTACTTTCTGTCTCTGGATTTGCCTATTCTAAACAGCTCACATGCATGCAATTGTATAGTATTTGTCTTTTTGTGACTGGCTTATTTCACTGAGCACAGTGTCCCCAAGGTTCATCCATGTTGTAGCCTGTGTCAGAATCTCCTTTTTTTAAGGCCGAACAACATTCCATTGTATGGGTGGACCACATTTTGCTGATCCAGTCATCTGTCAGTGGACACGTGCGTTGCTTCTACCTCTCGGCTACTGCAAATCGTGCTGCTGTGAGCATGGGTGTATCAAGGTCTCTTCGGGTCTCTGTTGTCAGTTCTCGCGGGTCTACACCTAGAGTAGAATTGCTGGGTCATGTTGAAACTCCATATTTAACTTTTTGAGGAGCTGCCTGACTGGTCTTCACAGCAGCGGTGTTTGTGGAGACCTGCTTTTCTCTCCCCGTGTGTGGCGGACTCATGCTATGAGGAGATCTAGTGTGTGGCACTGGGGTCCTTCATTTGGGGAAGGATCTCCCTTTGACTGTCGAGAGCTGTATTTTATTTAGCTTTTCAAAACATAGTTACTCTTGCAGCTTCTGAAAACTGGGGTATTAAAAAAATACACTGAATTCAGAGCCGCTGAACTTCAGGTTCTACGGCTATAGCCTTTGAGCAGAACCCCATTTGCTCTTTGGCTCCCCAGACACCACTGAGACTCTCTTCCAGTGCCAGTTTGATTTCTCTCAGATCTCTAAAGGGGCTGAGGCTGGCATCTCAGAGTGCTGCTGTGTTTATTGATTCGTGCAGAGAAGCCTCCTCGCTTCTGAGATTCTGTAGCTCAGGCCGAAGGTAGGAAGGATTGGAAGCCCCGAGTGAATGACACTGCAGGATGGAAGCGGCCACTGCAAGAAGGCCGTTTGGCCCTTCTCTGCTCCCTGACCGTTCAGCTGGGGAGTAGCCACCGCCTGGCCCTTAACGGGTTGCGGCCTCACTGTGGTACTTGGGCTCCTTCTGCAGCTCAGGGGAATGGGTGACTAGAAATGAAAGGTGCTGAGAAATGCTATATCCTGACATTCGGCCTCATGCGAACATGACTAAAATTGGGCCACGATATTGCTGGGCCTCTGGAAGTTTCCCTGGAGCTCTCTTTGGAGGGGACTGGATTCTAGTTCAAGTGAAAAACACCTTTCAGCCTCTGCTTTCACCTGGCTTAGTAGCCTTTCGGTTTTCTTTTTAAATCTGAGAGCCTTGGGGATTGGGTAGTCCCTCCTCAGTCACAGTTGTTGGGCCAGCTGCACCTGCCAGTTGTTGGTCGCCTGCACCCCTGTCATGTACAAGAGCCTGGAGTCAGATGAGTGCTGGGTACAACTTCCCAGGGCTACCTTCTGCAGGATTACTGTAGGTTCCTTTCGTTATGAGAGTACAGGCGGCTCTCTCCATCAAACCCCTTGGAATACAGTGATTTGGCTTGAAAACAAGATTCCCGCAACTCTGATTTTCCTTCACTAGATCAAAAAAAAAAAAAAAAAGATTTGATCTAATGTTTGCGTTCTAGCAGCAAAATTACTAGATGTTTTATTACTCAAGAGCTTTTTATGCTTCATAGATACTTAAGGTTAGTGAAGGCCTGTTTCAGTGTGATATGTGCATTTCTGCAAAACTCCTGTATTCTACAAATGACAGTAAAAAGAGCTCGCTAACAAAACCAGTGACGATTCTGGTTAAAATTTTCATTGAAAGACAGAACGCCGGGACACACTGGGGTCTCCGTTGGCATTTGCCCCCAGCATTGCCGTCAGCTGACCCTTTTCGCTGTAACCCCCAGATTTGTGCTGCTTTCCACATGAGACACAGATTCTACCTCACGGTTCCTTTGACATTTAAAGTGGGGTCCTAGGGGCGCTTGGTGGCTCAGTTGGTTGGGCGGCCGACTTCGGCTCAGGTCATGATCTCACAGCTCGTGAGTTTGAGCCCTGCATTCGGCTCTGTGCTGACAGCTCAGAGCCTGGATCCCGCTTCTGATTCTGTGTCTTTCTGTCTCTCTCCCCCTATCTTGCTCACACTCGGTCTTTCTGTCTCTCAAAAATAAATAAACATAAAAAAAATTAAATAATAATAAAGTGGGATCCTAGGCAAGGCTGCCTTCAGCAAGGATTTTTTTTTTTAAACACAGGAAAATATCTCGACACCTTCCCTTCATTCACACTCACAGCTTCACCATGTAGAGCATAACACTGTGGAAAACATTGTGGGCCTTTGAGCCACTAAACAAAGGCACTTCCACAGGGATTCCAGCTGTCCCTCTTACTGTATTCGTATAATGTGAAGGTGTTCCCTTTAATTGTTAGAAAGCTTGCCCAAAACCGCTTTAGAACATTACTGTCAACCAGCACAGCTTCCAGTGACGTGGATGTCGTCCGCACACCCCTTGTCAGCCATGCCGCCACGTCAGTACCGTGTGTTTCCCTGAGTCACGGCCACAGCACCACGCTCCTGAGAGCATCCAGTGCGCTCTGGCCCTCTGGGAGTTCGGCTCCATTCTAACGTGGGACCATCTTCACATTCCCCCATGCCCTGTCACCGCCTGTTCAGTGCCTTCAAACCAGGAACCGGTGCCGGATTGCTTGTTGCCTTGTGCTGTCCTCTTGAACTGGGAGCAGCTCCCGAGCTTTGTCTTCTGTGCCGCAGACAGTTTCGAAGAGTCCAGGCCCACAGTTGGTTGGAATGCCCCTCTCTTTGGACTCTTCCAGTTGTTTCCTTATGACCTCAGTTACCCCTTCTTGCAGGATGGGACAGTGTCGATGGTACTCACACATGGCACTTCTGCCACGGTCAGTGGCACTTGGTTTGATCGCTTGTTAAGGGGGCGCCTGCCTCCCTTACTCTTTAAACTGTGTATTCCTTGCTTTTTCACCAGCCTGCAAGTGCAGCCAAAACTTTTTAAAGTGTCTTCTATAGTATCTTCTAGATGATGTTCGGTCTAGCATTTTTCATACTTTGCACAGGAGGAGTGTCGGCAGACCTGATGCTGATCTTTGGAAGCCTAGAGCCCATACTCCCAATGCCGCCATCCTCCATACCACTGCCCCCGTGACCCCACCATCCCTGTCACCATAGATTGTCAATGCCTGTGCTCCCAGGCCCTCACTGACCGCCCCAGCCTCGTCTCTTGCCAGCCCCAACCCACCGGCACTCAGCAGGCTACGGCAGCACCCAAACTCATCATTTATTCATTTGCTCGGAGCGTGCCTGTTTTGGGTGCTAAGGCAGCCCATGCTCTTCAGAGCTCTTGGTCAAAGGTAGTACAACATCTAGATTGTGATTGTCACTTGGCACTCCTGTGCCTGGGCCTGTGCATCAAGTGGAGAGATGACAGTTAAGACGGCACACACTCTCAGTGGTGGTGGAGGGGGGTGTTTGACCTACATAGTGGTGTATTCCAAGTACACTGGGGTGCACAGGGCGTTCTTGCTCATGGGATTGGGGGGGGCAGGCAGGAGCAGGGAAGGCTTCTCAGAAGTGCCATCTTAACTGAGCCCAGAAGAAGGTGGGAGAGGGACTAGTCCAGAGCCACTGGTTACACAGGGTAGGCGTCATTAGTCGCCTCCTCCCAAGGACGGGGCTGTCAATATCACTGGCTGCTATCACTGCCCTGTCTCGAGCCCTCCTCACCAGCCACCAGCCGGTGGAGCTCCCATCAGCTCCCACACCCAGCGCAGGCCCTCCTCCTCCAGGGAATCCCCATCTCTGGGCTTCCCCCGTGCCTGCAACAGGGAAGGCTGTCACTGTGTTTTTGTTATTTCTTTGTCCCCCGACTAAACTGAGGGCTCTTGAAGGCCAAAGAATGATGTTAATTTTGCCCTGACGTCCCAGCCCCTGGCGGAGTCTGGCTCGGGGCAAGGGCAGCTGATGAACACATGTCAACTCAAGTGTGACCTCAGATGAGTTCCCTTGTGTGGTTGGACTTTCTTTGCACCTGGAACACTGAAGTGTTGGATGGGAGGCTTTTCTGAGGATACGCTCAAGTCCAGAATATATGAACTTGAGAACCAGGTGCTCGCTCAGTTCTCATACTTCTCTCAAGATTGTGTGTGTGTATGTATATATATGTGGTCTGATTCAAGGGATGATGAAGAGGGCTGTTTTGGTGTCTGAAATGTGTGTGTTTCAGCAAACTCCATAAACCCCTGGTGGGAGGCCTGAGGGAGTTGGGGCGCCCTAGGACTAAGCAGGTGGATTACCCGTTTGGCATTTTTATGTCCAGTCCATGCCCAGTGGAATGGCTTCCGGGCTTCTTTGTGGGCTTTTGTCATTTGTTTTTGTAGAGAAGTAGTGGTGAAAATAAAGTAACCAACACCTGTGTGTACCTCGCTGCACAGAATTGAAAATCACCATATTGTTATAGCTGTGTCACATAATTTTAATTTAAAAGAACTAAGATAGGGGCGCCTGACAACTAAAAGTTGATAAGTATCCGAGTTCGGATGAGGTCATGATCTCAACGGTTTGTGAGTTCAAGCCCTGCTTCGGGTTCTCTGTTGCCAGCACAGATCCTCAGATCTTCTTGTCTCCCTCTTTCTCTGCCTCTCCCTGCTGGTAGGCATGTGCTCACTCTCAAAATATTTTTTAAAAATAAAAGAACTAAAATATTATAGAGTTAAAGGCCCTTTCATTCCTGATCTTTGGTTGCTATTAAAAGTTCATTTACGGGGCCCCTGGGTGGCTCAGTCAGTTAAGCGTCCAACTCTAGATCTCTACTCAGGTCTTGATCTCATGGTCATGAGTTCAAGCCCCCCATTGGGGCTGGGCGTGAAGCCTACTTTTAAAAAAAAGTTTGTTATAAGTAAACATTAAAAAAAAGTTTGTTTATTATGCACTTAGATAGGATTTAAAGGGTAAATTTTATGTTATAAATGTTTTATCACAATAAAAAGCTTTTTTTAAAAACCCAAACAGTTCACTTAGGCCGAGGTCGGAGTCTGGCCACAGCTGTATCTCCCCTCTGTGACCTAGTCCCAAAGAGCTACATTCTCCTCTTCTTGAACCTCTAACCGTCAAGGTGGCTAATAACTGCCTCCTATTCCTGGTCCAGGACTCCTTGTTCTCAGTCAGTGGCACCACTAACCTCCTAGGCATTGGCCGTGGTCCTTAATTCATCCCCTCCCCTCACCCACACCAGCCTGTCTGTCAGCTCTGTTGCTCTACCTCCTGGTCACATCCCAAATCCTACGCTGTTTGCACCCCGGGCCACGAGAACACACTGCCAGAGGCAGGCTTCTTGGGGTGCCTGGGTGGCTCAGTTGAGCGTCCGACTTTGGCTCAGGTCATGATCATGCAGTTCTTGGGTTCGAGCCCCAGGTCGGGCTCTGCTGACAGCTAGGAGCCTAGAACCTGTTTCAGATTCTGTGTCTCCCTTTCTCTCTGCCCCTCCCCTGCTCGCACTCTCTCAAAAATAAATAAAAATTAAAAAAAAAAAAGAGGCAGGCTTCTCACAGGTCCTCCCTACTTTCCCCTCCAACCTCCCCGCAGTCTGCTCTGGCACAGAAGTAGAGTGATCCTTTGAAGATAAGAGCCTTCGTGCCCCCCTCCTCCGCCCCAAGGTTCCCCGGTAGAAAGCTGACAAAGCCCACAAAGCCCTCCACATCTCTCTTGAGGCCTCTCTACTGCCCAGAACCTTCTTCTGGCACATAGCCATATGGCTTGCCCCCTTGCCTCCTGTAGGCTTTTCTCTTGTCCCTCATTGTGTTCCAATCAGTTTGTTCTTTCAGATACTCCCCTTGTCACAGTGTCATCTGGTGCAAGGAGCACAGCCCCTGTGTCCTTTGACTTTCCCTTTCTCCTTCTAAGCACTCCCTTGTCTTTCCACCCCCACAGGCCAGCTCAGAACCACAACCACCCACTTCTCGCGGGGGCCAGCCTGGTTCCCTTCATGGACACTGGGTGCATTCCCTGCCCCTGGCGTATCGTATTTGGTCTTAGATATGACCCACCAAGGATGCGCAGAGCACTGTGGCCAGGATATTTGAAATAAATCTTTTCTCTGTGGTATGTTGTCAGTTTGATACACAGTTAAATTCATTTGTTTATGTTTGCATTCAATATAGCAGGGTTTTGTCACCTTTTATTTTCATTTTCATTTTGGTTATGTAAGCTTGTATATGATTGAGAGATGTCTTACCTTGTGCCTATACCTGCCCTCACCCCCACCCAGCCCGGGACTAGGAAGCGCTTCTTCCTTCCTTGCCCACACGAAAAGTGGCCTACGATCTGTAGGCGGTCCGCAGGTGCTCTTTTCTCCGCCCTCTCCAGCTGCGTGGTCCTCATGCTATGGGCATGGTGTTGCGCATTCCTCAGGTCCTTGCTGGCCGCTCTCTCAAGTTGTCTGCGGTACCAGGCCAGGAAAAATAATGCCATTACAAATAACACCCTACACCTATTGTTTTGCATTTCTGGGAGTGCTCTGTAGGGTCGGGTTCTAGAAGGGATTGCTATCGATGACATTGACACCCTGGATTGTATCTAAGAGGCATTCCTGGGACATGTGGTTTGTACTTGACCTCTTGGTGGTTAAACTGTTTGGGGAATATAAGTGAGCATTTGGAAGAAGCCAGACCTTTCGCACGGGTACAGTGTTGTCCTCTGACTCCAGGACTTCCCTGGTTCCAGAGAGCAGCCCTGGCCTTCAGCAGTGCCCCCGTAGACTGTGTGGAAGTGACTGTTTCAGGCCGGGTTCTTCCTCATTTCCTGCTGAGAAGCTAAGACTGTGAAAATGGAAAACTAATGGGGTCCCTAGGTTGCTCTGATCGTTAAGCATCTGACTCCGACTTGGGCTCAGGCCATGATCTCGCAGTTCATGAGTTTGAGCCCTGCATCAGGCTCTGTGCTGACAGCTCAGAGCCTGAAGCCTGCTTAGGATTCTGTGTGTCCCTCTCTCTCTCTCTGCCCCTCCCCCACTCACACTCATTCTCTTTTTCAAAAATAAAAAATTTAAAAATTAAAAAAAAAGGGAAAACTAAGCTCTGTGCGGCAATAGGCTAGGGAACCTCACTTTTCAGGAAGAAAAAGTCTCCTACGGGTCTTGGACTGAATCAGGGTGACCATGAGAGCCAGGCTCAGAGCCCTGAACTGCTAGAGGAGGACCCAGGGTAGGGAGGAACTCAGGGTGAGCCTGTCTCCCTACCCCTGACCTGAGCTGTTCAAAAAAGGCATGTCCTGGGGCGCCTGGGTGGCTCAGTCGGTTGAGTGACTTCAGCTCAGGTCACGATCTCGCGTTGTCTGGGTTCGAGCCCCGCGTCGGGCTCTGTGCTGACAGCTCAGAGCCTGGAGTTTGCTTCCAATTCTGTGTCTCCCTCTCTTTCTGCCCCTCCCCCATTAGTTCTCTGTCCCTCTCTCAAATACAAATAAATACCAAAAAATTAAAACAAAAAAACAAAAAAAAAAGGCATGTCCTAATGGTGCCGAGTCCTGATGCTAACGCGCCTTTGGCAACTTACCCACATCATTTGAGTCTGGTTTCCGGTGCACAGCACTCCTTCATTGGCGTCTGCCTAGTGTGAACAAGGGGGACATTGCTTGGGGTAGACCAGCCATGAGGCAGTGACCAGTGCTGACTGACACAAGCCATGTGGGACGGGGCAGCTCTAGGACTGAGATACTGAGGACGGGAATAGTCTAATTCTTTTCTAGAATGAATTGCTGAGAGACCAGCAGATGGCCGACTCCGAGCCCACAGTTCCACCCAAGCCTCCCCGGCCCGGGTCGTATTCCTGCCCTCTTAGCCCTGCCCGAGAACATCGTGGCCAGGCTCTGATTCCAGTGTCCACACACACAAGGAAGGGACCCTGCCAGGTGAAGCCAAAGTATGGGGGAGGAGCTGCTCTGTCGGGTTAGGGCTAGGGCTAGGGTTAGAAGAGAGGAAGTGGGGAGGTGCCTGCCCCGGAGCAGGGAGGGGGCTCTTCTGCGCCTGTTTTCGCTCTTCCCTTCCGGTGGTCGTTGGTTGAAGCCGAGGTGGTCATGTGTTGTAAGGGAATGTCTGCTGATAAAAGTTTCCCAGACCAGGGATGGCTTCTCTTCTCACTCCAGAGCCCTGGGCAGGGGTGTCTGATTGCCCGAGTTGGCCAGTCTTTATATACTGCCTTTGTGACTTCTCTCCCTCTGGAGTGTTGGTACCTATTGTCAAGATGAGGAAACTGAGGCTCGAGATGTTGAGGGCACTTGCTCAGGTCCATGTTTAGAAATTGCAAAGTCATGATTTGAGCTCAGGTTGGCTGGCTCCAAACCCTCCTGTTCTTTCCACAGCACTGTGCTGTGTGCCGCCTCCCCAGGGAGTAGTGCTAGGCTGTGTTACCTTCAGTGAGTCGTCCTGTGCCCCACAACTGCTTTTTATCAAGCACACATTGGAGAAAACCTAAAATGCAGAAGCCATAGTGACACCCTAAGCTAGGCCTTCATGAAGAGGAGCCCTGCCCACGTTTTGGGGGTGGGCAGCTCCCTCTCCAGCAGCCAGCAAGCCCCAAGGCCCTTGGGCACAGCTTGTAAAGTGGCCTCTTCCAAGGCAGTGTATTAAGAAACCACATGGTGTTTCTATCCAGAAAAATGCCACCTGTCTAGACTGTTCACTGTCCTGCATGCTAGGGGTGGAACTTGGGGTAGAAGGACTCAGAGTGGTCACAGGCAGGTGGGGTAAAGCCCAAAGCCCCTGAAGAAATCTGCAGGGGAAAGGCATCAAGATCGCAGTGAGCGTCGGCCAGACAGCCCCGTCTCTCAGCCCTACCCGGGCCAGGGTGCCCCGCGCCTGCCCTTGCTCCCTTTTTCTACAAACCGGTATGCGTTCCCTGTGATACTTACATACTTATTTAACACTTCAGGGAAGAAAAGTCAGAAGACCAGGATCTCCAGGGCCTCAAGGACAAACCCCTGAAGTTTAAGAAGGTGAAGAAGGATAAGAAAGAAGACAAAGAGGGCAAGCATGAGCCCCTGCAGCCACCGGCCCACCACTCTGCCGAACCAGCAGAAGCAGGCAAAGCAGAGACCTCAGAAGGGTCAGGCACAGCCCCAGCCGTCCCGGAAGCTTCTGCCTCCCCTAAACAGCGGCGCTCCATCATTCGTGACCGGGGACCCATGTATGACGACCCCACTCTGCCTGAAGGTTGGACCCGAAAGCTTAAGCAAAGGAAATCCGGCCGCTCCGCTGGGAAGTATGATGTGTATTTGATCAAGTAAGTAAGGGCAAATCCCGTGTCTGCAGAGCAGGGAAGGCTGGGTAGGCAGAAGGTCGCAGACAGATGCTAAGAAACTAACAGGGATCCCTTGGCGTGGCAGCCCTTTGTTGCTTGTTGATCAGGGAAATGCGTGTGCATAACCCTTCCTTGGGTCTGGGGGGACTTCCCTAATGAACACCACTTGCAGGCCCAACCAGGTAGGTTCGGAATGACTGTGTATAGAGCTCACTGCCCTGAGTGAGTAGCAGGGTGTGACTTTACCCCACCAGCCCTTGAGGTCTTGTCTGCAGATGGCATAGCAGTAGGGCCTGCCCAGGGCCACAGCGAGGGTCAGAGTTCACAGGGCTTGGTCCACTCTGCGGTCACGTTGGAAAAGGTGGGCTCTCTGACAGGGCCTCCGAGGAGGGACACAAATGAGCACCTTGTGCCTTTCTAGGTGTCCTTTGTGCATTTGTTAAGCGTTGGGCTGGTCGTTGGGCATTTTCTATTGAAATAGTGTAACTTCCAAGCCAGAGCTTCAGAGGAAGACTGAATAAGTAGTACCTTTCAGTTCTGGCCCTTAGACGATCCAGAAAAGGTTAACAGTCTTTGAAGGACATTTGCAGACAACTTGGTTTGATTCCAACAACTCTGAGAAGGGTGAGCAAAGCATTGTCCTATTGACAGATGAGGAAGCTGATCCCAGAGAGGCTAAGCAGCATGCCCGGGTTCAGACAGAGGAGTGCTCTTCTTACTGACTGGACCTAGGGCCCCAGCCTGGTGGCTGGACAGGGTCCCTAGGCCAGGCCCCTTCGGGGGCCAGAGAAGGGGCCTTGGTGGCAGACGGATCCTCAGGGGCATCCAGGCAAGAGCTAGAGAGTGGCCAGCGCCGAGCTGTTCTGTCATTGGAGCACGCCCTAAAGGTGCCCACTGCCACCCAGTGACCTGAGTGCATCATGGGTGACTGGCCGCGCCCCTCTGTTTTAGCCCATTTTGGCTTTTCTCTAATGTGACTGGACTCTCACTCGGTAGTACCATCAGGCAGGTCCTAGCTGCAGAGCGTCCTCTCGGAGAGTTCACCACCTTCTGCTCTGCCCCGTATCGGACGGACATTGCTGTGGAAGCTTCTAATCATTCTTCGTGTCTCTCCATTTGTTCCCACAGTCCCCAGGGAAAAGCCTTTCGCTCTAAAGTGGAGTTGATTGCGTACTTCGAAAAGGTAGGCGACACCTCCCTGGACCCTAATGATTTTGACTTCACGGTAACTGGGAGAGGGAGCCCCTCCCGGCGAGAGCAGAAACCACCTAAGAAGCCCAAATCTCCCAAAGCTCCAGGAACTGGCAGAGGCCGGGGACGCCCCAAAGGGAGCGGCAGTGCGAGACCCAAGGCGGCAGCAACAGAGGGTGTGCAGGTGAAAAGGGTCCTGGAGAAAAGTCCCGGGAAGCTGCTCGTCAAGATGCCTTTTCAACCTTCGCCGGGGAGCAAGCCCGAAGGGGGCGGGGCCACCACGTCAGCCCAGGTCATGGTTATCAAACGCCCAGGCAGAAAGCGAAAAGCCGAGGCCGACCCCCAGGCCATCCCCAAGAAGCGGGGCCGGAAGCCAGGCAGCGTGGTGGCGGCCGCCACCGCGGAGGCCAAGAAGAAAGCGGTGAAGGAGTCTTCCATCCGGTCCGTGCAGGAGACCGTGCTCCCCATCAAGAAGCGCAAGACCCGGGAGACCGTCAGCATCGAGGTGAAGGAGGTGGTGAAGCCCCTGCTGGTGTCCACCCTCGGCGAGAAGAGCGGAAAGGGACTGAAGACCTGCAAGAGCCCCGGGCGGAAAAGCAAGGAGAGCAGCCCCAAGGGGCGCGGCGGCAGTGCCTCCTCGCCCCCCAAGAAGGAGCACCATCACCACCACCACCACTCGGAGCCCCCGAAGGCACCCGCGCCGCTGCTCCCACCCCCGCCCCCGCCCCCGCCCGAGCCCCAGAGCTCCGAGGACCCCGCCAGCCCCCCTGAGCCCCAGGACTTGAGCAGCGGCGTCTGCAAAGAGGAGAAGATGCCGAGAGGAGGCTCGCTGGAGAGCGACGGCTGCCCCAAGGAGCCAGCTAAGACTCAGCCCGCGGTCGCAACCGCTGCCACGGCCGCAGAAAAGTACAAACACCGAGGGGAGGGAGAGCGCAAAGACATTGTCTCGTCCTCCATGCCGAGGCCAAACAGAGAGGAGCCTGTGGACAGCCGGACGCCCGTGACCGAGAGAGTTAGCTGACTTTACACAGAGCGGATTGCAAAGCGAACCAACAAGAATAAAGGCAGCTGTTGTCTCTTCTCCTTATGGGTAGGGCTCTGACAAAGCTTCCCGATTAACTGAAATAAAAAATATTTTTTTTTCTTTCAGTAAACTTAGAGTTTCGTGGCTTCAGGGTGGGAGTAGTTGGAGCATTGGGATGTTTTTCTTACCGACAAGCACAGTCAGGTTGAAGACCTAACCAGGGCCAGAAGTAGCTTTGCACTTTTCTAAACTAGGCTCCTTCAACAAGGCTTGCTGCAGATACTACTGACCAGACAAGCTGTTGACCAGGCTTCTTAGGGTGTGCCTGCACCTCCCCTCCCACCCAGACCTCCCCCCTGTGTGGTCATTAGGGACAGAGAGTGCTCGAGAGGACACGCCCATTTTCGGTGCCGTTGGTGCCCCAGTCTGCCCTCTCCTCTCCCCCTCCCCTGCCCTACCTCCTTCCCCCCCCCCCCCCCCGCCGCCCCGGTTCCCCCACCCACACTGGGACAAGGAGGTGTGAGGCGGGAGAGACAGTTGAATTCTTTAGAGAAAAAGACGGAGATGGCCAGTGGCTACAGCCTGTGTGATCTCACCCATGGTGGCACAGATCTGGCCCTACGCCAGCCCCAATCCAAAACCGACTAGGACATTTCACGGGACAGGGAAGTAAGCACCTGTTCGCTCCAGTTCCGGCATGGCTGGGAGGGAGTCAGTCCTTGAGCTGCTGGGCGTAGCTTGGCCTGAGCCCGAGGAGAGGACGGCCCAGGGCCGTTCTCCAGTGGGTGGCGCTAGAGAGAGGCCGTGGAAGCAGCAGGACGAGGCGCGGGCAGGCTGGCCCCGGCCCCTCCGGGTGGCAGAGAGCAGTGGGGCCGATGGGATTCCTAGTTGCTCAGAGCAGTCTGTGGCTGGTAGATTGAGGCCTAGTGGACAGGTTGGGGGGCCAGGGGAAAGGAGGGGAAAATGTTCTTCCAAAACTTTCCAGTTCTACTCCTTTAGGGACAGCTTAGAACTATTTGCACTATTGAGTCTTCATGTTCCCACTTCAAAACAAACATGCTCTGAGAGCAAACTGGCTTGAATTGGTGACCCTTTGTCCCTCAAGCCACCAGACATGGCGGTGTTTAGAACTACCTGGATCTGTATATACCTGCGCTTGTTTTAAAGTGGGCTCAGCACATAGGGTTCCCACGAAGCTCCGAAACTCTAAGTGTTTGCTGCAATTTTATAAGGACTTCCTGATTGGTTTCTTTTCTGTCCTTCCATTTCTGCCTTCTTTCATTCACCCTTTCATTTCTTCCCTTCTCGTTTATCCCCTCTGCGCCAGGCACCCACAGTTCCCAACTTTATCTGAGCTGATGCTGGTCAGCACAGGCCCCCACATCTCACCCTGCCCTTGGCCTTCCCACTGCCAGCCCCAGCCCCCATCCGCACCCCGTTCTGAGCCCTGAGGAAGCCCCGGGCTCTGCTGAGTCCCCCTGGCCCTAGCACCTTGGCTTCTCTGCAGGGCAAGAGGGCAGCACAATCTTGCTCTCTTAGGGAGCTCCCTTCCCTGGTCAGACCCTGGATTCTGGGCCTTCTGAGCCTTCTACGTGAGAGAAACGGGCAGGAGAAGTTGGGCGGATTTGGGTTTGGGAGCCGAGGGTAGCACAGAGGCTCCCTTGGCCTGCCAGAGTCATTGAGGAACCCAGCCGTGATTGAGGAAGCCAAGCAAGTGTGGCCTTGGCTGCCGCCAGGCCCAGCTATTACAGTGCAGTGCGCCGACGAGGCAGCAGGTGGGGAGGAGTGTCGATGCACCAGAGCTGGGCTGGGACCAGCGCCTAGGCCCCCGACTCCTCCGCTCCTCCTCTCAGTTAACCAGGAGTTCTCTTCGACAGAAAATGTGTGGCTTTTGCTTGCCGGAGACTGGGCGGGGCCAGCCCACCCCATGTGTCCACCTCCATGCCAGGGTCGTGGTGCGGGGGTGCTTAGAGGCTTGGCTTTGCTGTGGGCGTTCCTTGATCAGTCTCCATTTAGGACCCCGTCCTCTCATTCTCTGTTCAGGAAGTCCTTATCTAGCTGCATATCTTCATCATATTGGTATATCCTTTTCTGTGTTTACAGAGATGTCTCTTATATCTAAATCTGTCCAGCTGAGAAGTACCTTATCAAAGTAGCAAATGAGACAGCAGTCTTATGCTTCCAGAAACACCCATAAGCACGTCCCATGCGAGCTGCTGCCATGAACTGTCAAGTGTGTGTTGTCTCGTGTATTTCAGTTATTGTCCCCTGGCTTCCTTACTGCGGTGTAACCATGAAGGAGTGAAACGTCCTAAAAACCGTCTAGCACTTACTTGCCAGTCCTTAGTGAACAGCAACCATAGTTGGCAGTTCCAATCAGTAGCTTAAGAAAAAATCGCGTTTGTCTCTTCCAGAATGGTTAGAAGCAAGGGAGTTTGCCCCCATTCTGTTTGCAGAATCATAGTTGGCCTTTGTAGCGTTTTTGTGCCCATTTTCCTATGCCGCAAAAGCAAGTCCCACCACCAGACCCACTCTGCTGTCGACCCTCTGGGCTCCCCTTCTGACTCCTCCCCAGTGGAGGAAGGGGGGTCCGAGGAGGAGGAGGAGGCGAGTCCTTCAGGACCCCTCTTCCTTCAAGGACAAAAGGCTCCTGACCCCGAAGTAGCCTCACACTCCTGGCACCCACGAAGGATGCCTATCCACGCGAGTACAGCGTCCAGCCAGTTGTCCTGGAGACGCCGTCCGTTCTGGTCGGTTGGGTTTTTAAGCATCACACTTAGGCCACTGGAATGTGACTCCTGGAACCGGGGTCAAGAGCTGGGCTCCCCATCAGCTCAGTACCATCTGGTCCTGGGAGGCCGAGTGCGGGGGCCCACCACGCCCCCCTTTCACCCAGGACCGTTCAGGGGCTGACTGGGCATTGGTGGTTGAGGGCACAGCATTTCAAGTGTCATTTTCCTTCGGCCCAGCCCGACCTGCAGCCCCTCGCTCCCCGGCTGCTTCTCCTTACAGTTCCGAAGCCGCAGGCAGTGCCCAGCGCTCCGTAGGTTTTCTCTTCTCCCCTTGCCTCCACATTCCCTCTTCACCTAATAAAGGCACCACAAATAAGTCACCATTCAGCAGGTCGCCTTGGTGGTTTGTTGCCCTGGCAGGCAGGGGCCCTGCGGCTCCCATGCCGCCTCTGCCCTGGGTCAGGCTGACAGGAGGTTGGAGGGAAAGCCAGGCCATGGGATTCTCACCAGCTGTGTCCAGCCCAGTTTAGGGGTGTGACCTCGATTTTGTGTGTAGTCGGCCACCCCGAAGATCGGGGGCATCCTTTAGGGACTGTGTGAAAAATACAGAAATTAACCAACAGCTTTTAGATACCTGTTTGTGGGGCTAGGTCACAGAGTCCCTCAGTCACCCCAACCCTCGTTCTAGTTGTTAGTTACTACCTCCTCTCCCAACAGAACGCCATAGGCCCTCAAGCTCCTCCCACAATGCCCAGCCCCACCCTGCCCTATCCATTGGTGGGTCTGCCCTAACCAGTGGAATTGCTGGCCTTGACACTGCAGTGAAGCAGGGCCCTGAGCCACAGCCAGGCTCTGAGACAGCGCCCTTCTGCCGCTGCTGTGTTCCCACATCAGAAGACACAGGAGACACCTAGAAATGCCCCGTTCCCCAAGCCCATCCGTGCCAAACTACCCAAGGACCCCAGCCCCTCAACCCCCTGGAAGGTGAGAGCTGTGGTGGTGGCCCGGGAACCCTGGCCACAGCCGGCCCCTGGCTTCTACTCCTGAGACCCCGTGCAGGTGCGGGCAACAGTCTGTTCAAGGGCACCATCCCAGGCTAGAGCCCACCAGCGGTGGCACTGGGACCCGGAGCAGCCCCAACTCCTCACCTGCTGCTCTGCCCAGCTTTTCACCGCTGTGACAGGGGTTGTGAAAGAGGGTACTAGCCCAGAACAAACTGCCACGTTTGGAGGGAAAGGAGTTTCTTTAGCTGACAAGACCTCTGCATTTAAGTAACTTTTAATAAAGCAGCTGAAGCACAGGAAGGAGCAAAAGGTATGAACTGAATTCACCAGGTGGGGCTGAATGGCTCTTGCAGGGCCCAGGTAGAGCCTGGCAGCCGAACCCCGTGCCCCCTTTCCAGAGTATTCCCACCGGCTCTCTGGGCTGATGGAGCCAGGGAAGGTCACAGGTGCCGGTTCTTGGAGAAGCCTTCTGTGCACCCTTCCCTAGCCAGTGTCACCCCGAATCGTTTCCTGCTGGGAGTTTCACGCACAGATTCTAGGACTGATGGCCCAGACCTCAGGAAGCAAGCCGTGTCCAGAGCCCTGCGGGCCTTTGCCTAGCCAGCTCCCGGAGTCCTGGCTCGTGGTGTTGGGGCGGGGGGGGGGGGGGGGGGGGGGAAGGGCAAGCATGGCAGTGTCACCCAGCCTGTGGTAGAAGCCCTGCTCCTGTGCCCCCGCGGCCCCACCGTGTCGCGTTCCTGATCTTACTCTGTTCTCTGTAAGGGCCCCCCTTTGCTCTCTTCATCAGTAAACTCGTCCACTCTGGAGGGGTTTGTTGAGTCTCCGTTTTTGCGTCTTTCTCTTTCAGATACTATATCAATCTTTAGGAAAGGCATAGTCTAATTGTTATAAATCGCTAGGATACTGCCTCCCCCAGGGTCTGAAGTTACATATTAAATGGGGGGAAAAAAAGTGAACACTGAAACCTGTTCTTGACAATTCAGAGGGGAAACCTAGAAAACATCTGGCAGAAAATTACATTTCAGTGCTGCTGAATGAATAAGCGCAAGCTTTTGCAAAAATGCTGATGTAAAAATACTCGGAGTTTGGCCTGACATGTGAGTGCTGCAGGAAAAGGGGAGTCCAGCCTGAAGCTGCCGGATCTGAGACTCGGGCCATCCTAGCGCCGGAGAGCCCCCTGTCCTGTGGGGCTGCCCGCCTGGTCCCAGACCTGTAGGAGCCCAGCGCTTGGTGTGGGAAGCAGAATGTCACCAGTGACTCCAGAGGCCTGCAGCGTCCTCACCACCGAGCCCCACCTGTACCTTGCTCCTTCCTCATCTTGACAGGGCCTTCCCCAAGTGCTGACTTGTCAGGAGAAAGGGAGGTCTAACTAGGGCCCGGGCAACCAGGAAGGTGAGGGTGAGGTGTCCCTTTCGGCCTCGGCCCGTCCCCTGAGGACATTCCCTCGCCCTGCTCTCCCTGAGGCCCAGGGCCTGGGTGAAGCAGTGTTCCCTTCCACGCTCAGAGACGAAGACCGAGGCCTGAGCACCCGCCGTGGTGCGCGTCCCTCTCGCCCCTCACCAGCGAGAGCCCCTGGGCCAGAGGGACAGCAGGCGCGAGAACAGGTGCCGGGCAGAGCCGAGACCCTCCCAAAGGGAAGCCCGGCCGTGGAGTCTCAGAGCATTCGGGAAACCTGCAGACTGCCTTTGCTCCCCAGCCCCCTCCTAGCTGCCCTTCTCTCAGGTCCTCAGCAGCGAGAGACAATGAGATGGAAAGGCCAAGAGGTTTGGCTCCTGCCCACCGGTAGTCCCTCTCCCTCAGTGTCTGTGTGTCCAGTGACAGAGCTGTTCTTCCTGGTGACCCTGATTATGTCCAGTACCTTATAGACTATACGCATAGGCCTGCTTGGTCTCTATCCTGGGCTTTTGTTTTGCTTTTTTGCTTCGCTTTTAGTTTTTCCGTACCTTTGATTTAATGCACCGACTAGACACACAGAGCAGTTGAATTTTTATATATATATCTGTATATTGCACAATTATAAACTCATTTTGCTTGTGGCTACACACACACACACACACACACACACACACACACACACACCCCTGTTAAAATTATACCTGTTGCTTAATTACAATATTTCTGATAACCATAGCATAGGACAAGGGAAAATAAAAAACACCAACAAAAAAACAAAAAAACCAAAAACAACAAAAAAAAACAAACAAAAAAAACCTACAAATCTGTCTGCTGGTCACTTCTGTCCAAGCAGATCCGTGGTCTTTCCTCGCTTCTTTCAAGGGCTTCCCTGTGCCGAGCGAAGGAGGCTCCAGGCAGCATCCGGGTTTTGCACCGTTTCTCCCGTGCTCGTGAGAGCGGTCCCAGGGAGCTGGTGTGAGGCGGTTCACCTCAGCGGGTGGGTGCGAGAGCGCTTCCTTGCCCCCGGCAGAGTCTGGAATGTAGTTGGCACCACCTGGCCCCCTTTCCACATCTGGGCGGGGCAGCTGGAGTCCACGGGGAGGGGGGTGGCCTGACCCCCCCTCCCCCGCCCCTCCCGGCAACGCAGTCAGAGTGATACCAGAGTGGAGGCGAGCGGAGGGGCAGCTCAACAGGCCTCCCCACCAGGAGGGCCTCCACTTTTGCCGAGGCTGGAGGGGAACCGGGAGGCCTGTCACGTCTCTGAATGTGTGAGCTGCACCAGGCAGAGCGCCAGGGACCCCAGAACCACATACAAGAGTCCACCAGGCCCCCTCTAGGAGGTGGCAAAGACTCCAGAAACATCCGTTTCTCTTCTCCCTCATCCTACGAGTAACTGCATTTGCTTTTGTAATTCTTAACGAGCAATATCTGCTAGAGTTTAGCCGTAACAGTTCTTTTTGATCATTTTTTTAAGTAATTAAAAAACACCAAAAAAAAACAAAACACAAAAAAACAACAAAAAAAACAGAACCCAGAAACTTGTTCTTCCAAAGCAGAGAGCATTATAATCACCAGGGCCAAAAGCTTCCCCTCCCCCTCCCCTGCGTCAGTACTTCTTCTGAGGCCGGAACCAAAAGAGAACTGCTCATGAGCCCTTCAGGTGGCCAGGCTAGCCGCGGGCCCCTCGGAGGACCTGGGCTGGGGCAGCCTCTGGGCCCGGCGTGGGGCCTGCTCCGGCCTGCGCTCAGCGTCAGCAGCGTCCTTTCCCGCCCGGCCTGGGATGGGGGTGGACGAGGCGAGCAGGCCGTTGCCGCTGACGTTTGCCACTAACAGGTGGGTGTCCGCATGTGTCCACGCACGTGGTTTCTGACTGAAATCTGAAATCAGCGCCCGAGTTAGCCTCACCCGGTGACCTCTCGCCCGCCTGGACGGAGCAGGGCCCACCCAGTTGAGTGTTTCTGGGGAGCTGGACGGTGGAGTGCAAAAGGCTTGCAGAACTTGAAGCCTGCTCCTTCCCTTGCTACCAAGGCCTCCTTTTCCGTTTGATTTGTCACTGCTTCAATCAATAACGGCCGCTCCAGAGTCAGTAGTTGATGAATATATGACCAAATATCACCAGGACTGTTACTCAATGTGTGCCGAGCCCTTTCCTCGCGCGGGGCTCCCGTGTACCCGGACACTGTAACGTGTGCTGTGTTTGCTCTCCTCCCCTCCTCCTTCACCCTCCCATCGTTCTGGGGTTTTTCTGTTTGGGTTTGGTTTGGTTTTTATTTCTCCTTTTGTGTTCCAAACATGAGGTTCTCTCTACTGGTCCTCTTAACTGTGGTGTTGAGGCTTATATTTGTGTAATTTTTGGTGGGTGAAAGGAAATTTGCTAAGTAAATCTCTTCTGTGTTTGAACTGAAGTCTGTATTGTAACCATGTTTAAAGTAATTGTTCCAGAGACAAATGCTTCTAGACACCTTTTCTTTACAAACAAAAGGATTTGGAGGGAGGGGATGGTGACCAAGACAGAGGGGCTGTCCTTTTTCCCCAGGAGGGGAGATTCGAAGAGATGACCCCTGCCCAGATCAGCCAGAAGCCACCCAAGGAAGTTAAGCCTAAGCCAACGGACCAAATAGCTGATGTGTTGCCATTTTCAAAGTCAGAGCAAAACCAGATTTCGTTCCACCCAGTGGATTCTGTTGCCTTTTTTTCCCCCTGAGATTATTAACATCACCATTACTTTAAAGGGCAGACAAGGTTGGCATCCCTCTGAAGGGAGACAGGAGGGGTGTGACCAGAGCCGACCTCGCGTCAGCGGGAGGGAGGATAGGGCAGGCCGGAGCAGCACAGCGCAGACAGAAGGTGGTCACCTCCCTGGGGACCTCCACTGTGGCCACAGAGTCAGGTGTGTGTGCGCAGGGCAGACGCGGCTCCCCCTGGACTCTCCGCCCGATGCGGCTCTCCCCGGACGGGCCAGGTGGTGGACACTACCATTCGGGACACCTCCATCTCATCCCACTCCGTCCCAAAGCCCACAACGCTTAATGTGGCCTCCAGATTCTTCACCATCCCGGGTGATCTGACGATGGCGGAGGGGGTGCATTCTCTTCGCTGTCCTCTGATCCCCAGCAAAATTTAGGTATGAGAACCCCCACTTCCCTTTCCTTGGCAAAACCAGATCCTTCCGAGAAAAGCCGTTACCCACACCATTGTTCTGGGCTCACGGAACAGGGACGGATGTGTGCTTCCTTAGCACCAAGCCCCCCCCCCCCCCAAAGGCGAGGACAATGCTGACTGTCATGACTGTTTGCACATGGGTTTAGTATCGGGAAGAACCAGGCAGGGTGGCTGCCCCCTCCTGAGTCACAATGACACTGGTCGCCCTAAACAGAGGAGCTCCAGCCAGAAACCCGGCTGCAGGTGGGAGAGAGGTATGTGTGGGGCAGGGAGCAGCCCAGGACAGAGTTGGCTAGAGATGTCTCCAAAAGCCCTCCATCACATTCACCTTTGGTTTTTGTGTTTTGGGACAATTACTTTAGAAAATAAGTAGGTCGTTTTAAAAACAAAAAATATTGATTGCTTTTTTGTAGTGTTCAAAAAAAGGTTCTTTGTGTATAGCCAAATGACTGAAAGCACTGATATATTTAAAAACAAAAGGCAATTTATTAAGGAAATTTGTACCATTTCAGTAAACCTGTCTGAATGTACCTGTATACGTTTCAAAAACACCCCCCCACTGAATCCCTGTAACCTATTTATTATATAAAGAGTTTGCCTTATAAATTTACATAAAAATGTCCGTTTGTGTCTTTTGTTGTAAAATCAAGTGATTTTTTCATAAGGTTCTTTTACTATTTGAAAAGATGGGCAGCACGCAGTTTTATTTTATTTTTGTAAGTTTTTTAATACGTGTGAAAGCAAAGAATACTCAGCATGCCTTTCTAAGTGACGCGTTTGCACCTTTTGTTGGGAAGTACTGTATCCTGTGCTGTTAGCATTCTCGATAAATCTCTCTGTGAAAGTGACTCAAGGTCTGGGCTTTCATTATCAGACAGCTCACAGGACAGCATGGTGGCGTGTCTCCTGATTCCGTCTGGCTGTCCCTGAACACAAACAGCCAGCTGCTGTCAGGGCTGCCTTGGGAGGAAAGACCAGCCTCCTCCACACACCACCTCCCCTTGGGCTCCAAAGCCACACCTTCCAGGCACACTTCTCCTGCGTGTGATGGGAAGCTCTGGGGGGGCAGGCTAGGAAGGGCCTGGCGCGGGGGGTGGCCCGCAGCACAACTTTCCTGCTCCTGCGGGCCATGGCAGGGGCGCCTTCTGTGTCCAGGTGCTTTTGGAAACACCCAGCCATCTCCCGGCTCCGGCTCCTCCTCTGCCTGCCGCCCGAGACCCTCCCAAGGCCTCTGCTGACCTGGCCCCCTGCTCAAAGGAGGGGGGGGCGGCGCTGTCGCGCTCAGGAGCTGCCCGCCCTGCCACAGCTGTTCCCAGCAGGCTGTTGCCGGCCCGGAGGGAAGGACGGCTCAGAGCCCGGCTTCACGTGCAAATGTGGACACAGCTGCTGGAAGGTGCACTCGAATATCCTGGCCTCGAATGTTAAAACAAAGGGTTGCAATTCCACCTGTGTATACCGAGCATTTCTCGCGCGCCGAGGCCCGGCCCGGGAGCCGCTGTCCAGCAGTGAGCGAGGAGGAGCTCGCCGCTCTCCCCTCCGAGCTCGGTGTGTGCATGCGGGAGGCTTTCCCGCACTAGAGTCGGTCGTCTTTGGAAAGGCTGTCCCCATGAGGAGCCACTGGGGCTCAGGGTGCGGCTGGCAACGGCTGCGGCTTCTGGGAAGAGGCTCCCATTGGAGGCCCACGCCGGGAGGACAGCCTGGAGGGGAGCCCTCTAGGGTCACGACTGAGGGGGGCGGTTGGTCAGGAAAGGAGACCTGTTGCCTTGCAAGCACGCCTCCAACTGGAGAAACAGAAGAGGAAGGCACGGCCGCTGCTTGCTGGGGTCTTCCCCCATCTAGTGGGGGAGGCAAACAAGTGCAGAGGCTCGAAAAGGACACCCCCGCCCCAGATGCTGGGCACAGCAGGGGCTGCAGGCAGCTCGGCCGGAAGGAGCTCGGGCCTCGGGGGCCCCCCGGCTCGGATGGAGTAGTGAGAGCAACGGGCCCGTGGGGAAGAAGTGGACCCCCGAGACGGTCAGGGAGATGACTGGAGGATAGCGGCCGCTGGAATGGAGCCGAGCGCCGGAGAAGCCGAAGAAGTCATGGCTGCAGAGCACTGTGGGAAGGGGCCAAAGAGACTAACGTGGCGAAGACATCGAGGGGGCTAGGGGCCGAGCTTGGTGCCCGGGAGTGGCTGGACTCTGCCGTCCTCGCAGCGGGGAACGTCGAGTGAGCCAGAGGCATGGCCACCAGAGGGAAGAGGGACGGCGGAAGCTGAAGGCCTGTGCTTAAGAGGCGCAAACACCTTTTATGGGCCTAGTGGGAAGAAGCCAGCAAAGAAGGAAAGGTTGCAAACACCGCAAAGAGCTAACAATTGCTGCGGCAGGTTCCTGAAGGAGTGGAAAAGATGGAACGCAGGGCAGGGGAGGTGGGCAACGATGCCCTGAACTGGGTGGCCTGCCCTGCAAGCTTCCAGACGCTTCTCCCTGCACCCAGGCTCCCGGCCGGCTGACGGCCCTCGGCGGGGGTCCTCTGTGTGGCCCGCATCTGACCCCGCCCTGCCTGAATCTCTGACGACACCGCCCTGCCTCCCACATAAAGCCAGAAGTTCTGAGGGGTCCTCCCGGTGACGCTCCCAAGTCCCGGTTCTAGCCCAGTCTGGCGTGTCCCGAGCCGTGGCTCGCCCTTTGTCCCACGGCTCGGAACCGCGCTCCTCCATCCCTCAGGGCCCCACTCAGGCGGCCCCTCCTCCGGGAAGCCCGCCTGGCCGCCTCACCGGGCGAAGGGGAACAGCCGTCGCGGGGAGACACCACGCGCGGCGCCCCCGTCTGGCCGAGGGTCGCGGCGACTGCGACGGCGGCGGCGGCGGCGGGCAAGATGGCGGCGGGCTCGGACCCCGCCCCTTCCGCCCCGCCGGGCGCCGCACGAGGCCGGCTTAAAGGGGAAGTGAGTCAGTGTCCGCGGACCCGGCCGGCCAAGGCCCGCGCCCGCCGCGGCCTCAAGAGGCCCCAGGAGGCCCTGGCCCGGCGGCGGCGGCGGCGGCGGCTATGGCCGGTGGGCCGGGCCCGGGGGACCCCGCGGCCCCCGGTGCCCAACATTTCTTGTACGAGGTGCCGCCCTGGGTCATGTGCCGCTTCTACAAAGTGATGGACGCCCTGGAACCCGCCGACTGGTGCCAGTTCGGTGGGTGGCGGCGGGCTGGGGTAGGGCTGGGGCGGGAGGCGCGCGAGCCCCGGGCGCCCGGGCCTGACGCCTCCCGCCCCGCAGCCGCCCTGATCGTGCGCGACCAGACCGAACTGCGGCTGTGCGAGCGCTCCGGGCAGCGCACGGCCAGTGTCCTGTGGCCCTGGATCAACCGCAACGCCCGTGTGGCCGACCTCGTGCGCATCCTCACGCACCTGCAGCTGCTCCGCGCGCGGGACATCATCACGGCCTGTGAGCGAGCGGCCCCGGGGACCCCGGGACCCGGGCTGGACCCAGGACCTCCCACGGGGCTCCTCCCACCTCCCCCTCCCCCGCCTGGGCCTAACCACCCTTTTCTTCCCTGGCATCCCAGGGCACCCTCCCGCCCCCCTCCTGCCCCCCGGCACCAGCACCCCGAGGCCCAGCAGTCCCCCTGCACCCTCTGAGGCCGAGGCCCCCCGCCCCCGGAAGTTGCAGCCGTCAGCCTCCACACTCCCCTCCCCAGGTAAGAGGGCCCGGGTGTCAGGCTTGATGGTCCGTTGGAAAGGTCCATCTTGACCGTAGCCACGCCGTAGACCATGCCACCGGTCTCTCCCTGTGTCTCACTGGTGTCTTTATGAAGTTCTTCCAGGCTCCCAAACCCATTCTGGGGCTGAGCTGGGTCCTGTCCCAAGCCCTGCTGCCCTCCAGCCACCACCACCATATCCAGACCCTTCCTCTACCAAGGTAGGTGGGTCCTGCCCCCAGAGAAAGAGTACAGACAAGGAGCAAAAAAGGTAGCCTTTGGTACACCTGCGAACCCCAGCCAGCCAGGAGGGCCGACCCAGAGGCAGGTGGGGTAGGGGAGCTTGTGAGTTTCAGGCACAGGGGAGAGTTTGGGGCACAGGGGAAGACAGAGGACTATCTTCCCACAGCCTAACCCAGAGAGCCCAGTGTCCCTCCTGCAGGGGGCCCAGCCCTCTCCATTCTGCTGGCCCCTCAGCGAGATTTCCCAAGGCACCCACAACTTCTCAGAGGAGCTGAAGATCGGGGAGGGCGGCTTCGGGTGCGTGTACCGGGCCGTGATGAGGAACACGCCGTATGCTGTGAAGAGGCTGAAGGAGGTGGGTGTAGCATCCCCGCGAAGGCCCTGGCCGCTCGTCGGCAGACCCTTGCTCTTCTGGGCCTCTCCCCGCGCTTCCCCGTGTACCTCCTTCGGCCTGCTGATTCCCCGGGTTCGGGGTCCCCAGCCCCCTCGGTTGTTCTGGGCCCAGGACAGGCGGCAGTGAGAGTGGCCATCGAGCCTCGACTGCAAGAGCTTCACGCTGCCTCCCTGCCCTCGTTTTCCTTGGCGGCTGCAGGGGGCAGAGCTGGAGTGGACCACAGTGAGGCAGAGCTTCCTGACCGAAGTGGAGCAGCTGTCTCGGTGAGCCTGGGCCATCCCTCCTGGACGGGGACAGAGGGAGAGCCGCGTCGGGGCCCCCTTGACCTCCAGGAACGCAGACCGTGGTGCCTGGCCCCCTCAGGCCCCCAGAGCCTGCCAGGCCCATCAGGGGCTGCCCACCCCCACGATGGCCAGACCGAGAGCGAGGCTGGAGGCCGGAGGCCAGAGCACTCAGGTCCCGCTTTTTCAAGCAGGTTTCGTCACCCAAACATCGTGGACTTTGCTGGCTACTGCGCTGAGAGTGGCTTCTACTGCCTCGTCTATGGCTTCCTGCCCAATGGCTCCCTGGAGGACCGCCTACACTTCCAGGTAGGCTTCCCTGGCCCGGCGCACCTCCCCAGACCCACAGCGCTCTCAGCACCTGGGCGCTCGGGCTCCTTGAGCGGGTCCCGCCGGCAGGCAGGGTTTGGGCTCGGGGTTCGGCCCAAGGTGGGTGGCCATTTTCCCCGGCACCCTTTCCCACGACCTCTCCCTGGCTGCTCCTGCACGCCTGGGAGCCTGGGCCATGGTGCCTCTAAAAAGGGGGTTGCTGGGGCGCCCGGGTGGCTCAGCGGGTTAAGTGTCTGACTCTTGATTTCAGCTCAGGTCATGACCTCGAGGTTCTTGGGTTTGAGCCCCGAGGCGGGCCCCACACTGACAGCATGGAACCTGCTTGAGATTCTCTCCCCCTCTCTCTGCCCCTCCCGTGCTCGTGCCCTCTCTCTCTTTCTCTTTATAAATAAACCTTAAAAAAATAATACTAAAATAAGTAAAACCAAAAGGGGGCTACTGACTCAGTGAGTGGAGCCGAACTTCTGTCCTTTGCGAGCAGAGTAGCTGAAGGGCCTTGTCAGCCTTGCCCCTGGAGGAAGGGGGCTTTGGGCAGTAGACCGCGCCATCCACACCTACGACCGGGCCCCCTCTAGTGACGCAGCCACGGCACACAATGGCCGACGGCACACGGGGCACTTCGGCTCTGGGGATAAGCACACCGCCCTGGGGGAGGTGGAGAGAATACATCCCGTGACACCCCGCTCACCCCGGGAGGAAGGCGCGCACCCCCAGGTGGCCTCCCCTCCTCGGCACGTTTCCAAAGCGTCGGAAGAGCTTAGTCTCGACTTTTTTCTTGTGAAGTAGCTCGTGGACATTTGGCTCCTGATTTTCCAGAAGGGGAAAGTGAGGCCCAGGGAGTGAAGCGGCTTGTCTAGACCCCGCAGTGACAGGCAGAGGGAGGGTTGGGGCCAAGGAACGGGGGCCTCCCAGCCTCTGCTGCGTCCCTCTGCTTCCTCTGCCAGGCCTGCCCCCCTCTCTCCTGGCCGCAGCGACTGAACATCCTCCTGGGCACGGCGCGGGCGATTCAGTTTCTACATCAGGACAGCCCCAGCCTCATCCACGGAGACATCAAGAGGTGAGGAGGGAGCACAGCCAGGCCCCTGTGGCCTCTGAGGGCTGTCAGAGTGGAGTCCGCCGCAAGGGAATGATGCTCCCGAACCTTCTGCCGGCAGGGGGTGGTGGCACTCGCTCTCCGAGTCCCACGGAGCCCTGCTCGGGGACGGCGGGGGGGGGGGGGGCATGAGAATAGGCCTGCCCTCTCGTGCTTGAGGCTGAGGCAAGGGACGGGATACAGCCCTGACTGAGGCCTGGGCCATCAGAGCTGGGGGCCTCGGGTCACCGAGTACCGGGCACAGGACAGGTGTGGAAGCAGAGGCCGAGGGCAGGCTGTCTGCAGGGGCTGACCCGAGCGAGGGGCCCCCCGGGCAGCGCCAGCCACACTGTGGGCCAGGTGCGACCTGGTAGCCCCGAGCCCTCTTCTGTCGGGGCCAGGCAGGTGCTGGGGTGCAAAGCGGCCTGGGGCCGACCTGACGCCGCTCCTTCCCTCCCCAAGCTCCAACGTCCTTCTGGATGACAGACTGGCGCCCAAACTGGGAGACTTTGGCCTGGCCCGTCTCAGCCGCTTTGCGTGTGCCAGTCCCGGCCAGAGCAGCACCGTGGCCCGGACGCGGACCGTGCGCGGCACCCTGGCCTACCTGCCCGAGGAGTACGTCAAGACGGGGAGGCTGGCCGTGGACACCGACACCTTCAGCTTCGGCGTGGTGAGCCCGGCCCCTCTGCCTCGTTGGGGAGGGGGCGGGAGGCTGGGGCACCAGGGCCTGGAGAGCTCCACGCGGGGCCAGAGGCCGACCTGGCGCGAAGCTAACGGAGCTTCAGCCCCAGGGCCCCTCCCTCCCTGACTCAGGCCCCTCCCACGGCTGGTGTGTGATTCCGTCAGAGCTCCGGTCCCGTAACTCAAGGCTCTGTCCTTGCCACCAGCCGGTCCCCAATCTGCCTGTCCGAGGGCCAAGCCCCTGTCTGTCCGGATCCGTGCCTTTGCAGCCTCTCTGGGCCGAGCCACCCTGTCCACCCCGTGAGCCCCCCTCCGTGTGGCCCTCCCTGCCATCGCAGAAGCCACTGCCACACTCTCCATCCTGCTCTCTTCAGGTAGTGCTGGAGACCCTGGCCGGCCAGAGGGCCGTGAGGACGCATGGTGCCAGGACCAAGTATCTGGTGAGCCTCCTGAGGTGGGGCAGAGAAGGAGGCAGAGGAAAGAGAGAGGAGGCGAGGAGACAGCAGGGAGGGAGGGAGGTGGAAAGGGAGGCAGGGAAGCGCTACTTCTGGTAACCAACAGGTGCAGCCCTGGAGGGTGGAATGATCTGGAATGCAGTGCCCCACAGAAGCCAGCCTCTGCGACTGCTGACTCATCTTTGAAAGTAGGCAGGGCTCCAAACAGCTTCCCTTGACCTTGCCAAGGAAAAACCTGTCTGTCTTCTGCAGATGCTATGGGCTTCTCCAGACCCCACCCGGACTGGGAGCGGGGAAGGGGGCGTCCCAACAGGACAGTCCCAGTGCTGTGGGACAAGAAGCTATAGTGGGAAGCAGAACACAGGGCCCGGGGGTAAATCGGGCAACCCGCAGGTGAGAGCAGGACTGAGACAGGACCAGGGGACAGGACACCTGGCTTCTAGTCCTGGCTTGACGGTCTTGGAGCCAATCCCTGCTCCTCACGGGGCCTGTTTCCCCACCTGCGAAGAGACTTTTTTTTTTTTTTTTTTTAGTTTGAGAGAGACAGAAACAGTGTAAGTAGGGGAGGGGCAGAGAGAGGGAGAGAGAGAATCCCAAGCAGGCTCCGCGCTGTCAGCGCAGAGCCTGATGCAGGGCTCAAACCCACAAAACCGTGAGATCAGGACCCAAGCGAAAACCGAGTCGGACGCTTAACTGACTGAGCCGCCCAGGCGCCCCCCACCTATAAGCAGGCGTCACACACGTGCCGTGCTCGGATGCTTCCTGGGCCCTGAACGTGTCCCATCCGTGTTTGTTCTGTGCATTTTACAACCGGTGCGCCCCCTGCGGCTCCTGCTCCTGGCTCGGGGTGGCCTCCCCCAGGCCTGGGCCAGGAGCACGTCCTGCCGGCGCTGTGTACAGAGCCCGCCCCAACTCGGGCTGCCCTCCACGATGTCATTGCTGCCGCACGGCAGCGTGCCAGACTCCTCAGGGAGCGTTCCCTGGTCTCCTTTGGACCCTTCCTTCCTATTTGTCCTCCACGCCACGGCCAAAGCCATCTTTCAGAAACAAACAGAGATTGGGGAAGCCCCTCTGCCTCCCCACTGTGCTGGGTGTAAAGCCCCGGTCCCTCACCATGGCCACAACTCGCCAGGCCTCATTAGCAACAGTCCCCCCTCTGTCCTCCAGACTCTGCTAGCTCCCTCCTGCCTGCCCCAGGGCCTTCGCATGAGCCCTTCCTTCTGCCTGAAAGATCACCCCCCCCCCCCGCCCCAGGTGCTTCCTCCCGGTCCTTCCCAGTCAGAACTCAAGACAGCCTCCAGACCTGTTTGTACCCCTGGGCAGCTCTCTGTGGGCTAACTCCCTTCCCTTGACTCTGACCTCTGTCTGGTTTGTGCCTTCGGATCCCAGCCCGAGCGCTGCTTGCTCAGGCCCTGGTCACCAGCCCCACGGGCCTCTCCACTGAAGTGTTTCCGCTGCTTTATAGGCTTGCTGGTGTCTCTCCCACACCAGGAAGCCAGTTCTATGAAGGTGGACCCAGAGGGCTCTGTTTGTCGGGCCTCGGGCCTCGGGCAGTGCGGGGCACACAGCGGGTGCTTCCTAAGTCTGAAGAAAGACCATGGGAGTCAGTGATGAGAGCGTGGGGCATGGGGCTGGAGGTGACCTACCCCCCTCAGGGCCGTGCTCATAGTATCCGTCCCACAGAAAGACCTGGTTGAAGAAGAGGCCGAGGAGGCCGGGGTGGCCCTGAAAAGCACGCAGACCACACTCCAAGCAGGCCTGGCCGCAGATGCCTGGGCCGCCCCGATTGCCGCCCTGATCTGTAAGAAGCACCTGGACCCCCGGCCTGGGCCGTGCCCCCCTGAGCTGGGCCTGGCGCTGGGCCAGCTGGCTTGCTGCTGTCTGCACCGCCGGGCCAAGAGGAGACCCCCCATGACCCAGGTAGCTCTGCACAGAGGCGCAGGGTGGGAAGCATCGGGGACGCTGGCGTGTTGGAAACCCCGCGGTGAGCCGGGTGTGGCGCCTGGACACAGGGTCTTCGGACGTGTTTCGCTTGCGCTCCAATTCCGCTTGGGGTAGCTGGAGCCCTACTGAACCCCGCCTGCTAGATAGAAGCGAAGGGGGTGTGCTGCTGCTGCGCCCCCTTCTGGGAGCACTGTGCCACTGCACCTGCCTTTTGCTGTCCCCTCCCTGACCCTCCCCTTTTTCCTGCTGCCCATTCGAGGGCAGGAGGGCAGTGAGGTTTGCTTTCTAGAAGAGAGGGAAAACCCATGTTTTAGGGGCCATGACTTCTCAGCATTCCTTGTGACAGGGACAAAAAGGCAAAGGACAGATGTGGGGCGTGCCAGCTCAGTGGTCCCTGCAGCCCCCCCAGGAAGCCCGAGCCCCAGGACAGGCCACAGATGGCCCGGGGCAGGGCCCTCTTACGTGAGGGCTGTGACTGGTCCAAGTGGCCAATCCTGGCCTGCCTGCAGAGGACCTCGGAGACCCCGCCCAGGCCACCCCCTGAGACCGTCCCTCTGTCCTCACAGGTGTACGAGAGTCTGGAGAAGCTGCAGGTGGCCGTGGCAGGGCCGGCGCTGGAGCCCGAGGCTGCCGGCCACGGCCCCCCTTCTCCCCAGGAGAACTCCTACGTCTCCGTGACCGGCAGCGCCCCGAGTGCCGCCGGCCCCCCGCGGCCCCTGGCTGTCCCCCCAGGAGCCCCAGCCCAGGCTCCAGACTGGCTCCAGAAAGGCCCCAACCAGCCCGTGGAGAGTGACGAGAGTGTGTCCGGCCTGTCTGCTGCCCTGCATTCCTGGCACCTGAGCCCGAGCTGCCCCCCAGGCCTGGCCTTGCCGGGCAGCCCCGGGCGAGGGGCCGCTGTGTGGGCCCCAGCACCCCTCGGGCAGGCCAGCGGTACTCGAGGGGGTGCCACCCAAGCGTCGAGCTGGGGGAGCGGCCCAGGGCCCCAGCTGACAGCTATGGAAGGTAGCTGGGGACAGGTGCCCGGAAGAGGGACCAGGGGCCTCCTTCGGTGACAGTCCACATACTCCCCACCCCCAGCCTTTTGGGAGGAGAGAACTGGGGGTCTGCTCTGAATGTCAGTCTGTCCTTAGCAAGCTCCACGCCCCGACCTCCAGGTGGGTGAGGAGAGGCCAGGAGCTCACTGCCCGAAAGCTGGCAACAAGGAAGGCTTTATCCAGGACAGGGTTCCTGGCCGGGCCCGGTGCTGGGGCAACAGCACGGCCCCTTCCAGGCCCTTCCCTCAGAGAAGGACTCTTGTCCTGATGGGCAGGGGACTAAGCTGGGGGCTGACCAGAAGCGTCACTGACGAGTTCCCAGGGACGGTGGCCCCCGCGGCTAAGAGGACACTCTCTCCACGCCAGGGTCCCTCTCGGGCAGCTCTCTGTCGTCACGGCCACCGCAGATCGTCATCAACCCAGCCCGGCAGAAGATGCTGCAGAAGCTGGCCTTGTACGAGGACGGGGTGCTGGACAGCCTGCAGCTGCTGTCGTCCAGCTCCCTCCCAGGTAGCCCCGGGGCAGGGCCGCCCGGGCCCGCTCCCTCGTGCCAGCCCCCGGGTGGCCGCGGCGCCCGCGAAGGCAGGCCACCCCTCGCAACTCGATGGCTAGAGGCGGGCCTGCCCCCCACGCCTCCCTTGGGAACTTGTGTATCCTGGGCGAGGCCTCGTCCTGGCTCCCTCACCTTCTCCTGACCCCAGCCCCTTCCCTCCCCCATGTTCCTCCGGAACATATGAAGCCCCAGCGGGTATTTTTCCCTTCGAGAGAACGCCCGGGAGCCGCGACGGGGGCCCGGCCCAGCCCTGGAGCCGGGCCCCCTGGGAGCCGCTTACTAACTGTCACCTCCTCCTCCCGCAGGCTTAGGCGCGGAGCGCCCGAACAGGCAGGGGCCAGAAGAGAGTGACGAATTTCAGAGCTGACCTGTTCACCTGGCAGATTCCCCAAACCTGGAAATCAAAGTTCTCATAGTTAGAAGTTCTCATGGCTCCGGAATCCTCAGCAGCCCGTGGGCGGTGGGGGGGCGGGGGTCTCCTCCTCGCGGGGGACGGCAGGTGGCGGCCCCAGCTGCTCTAGCCACCCGGGGCCGGCTGCTAGAAGCCGTCAGTAGGGCAGGATACCGCAAGGGCCTGCCTTTATTCCGGCATTCGGGGGACAGGCAAGCTGTTCTCATCGGAGGGGTGCAGGGATGTGGGAGGAACGCATGTGCGAAGGCTGCCGGCCTTGCGGGCCAGGGAAGAGACACGAGTGGGGCGGCCGCTACAGCAGGACGGAGCGGGAGCTGGCTCCCCTCGGAACTGGGCAGGGCAGCGCTTAGCCCTTCCCTTGGGACTCTGCCGAAGCCTCGGGGGGTGGGGAAGGGGCCACCCGGTACGACAGGGCAGATGAGGCCGGGGGCCCTCCCAGGCACTTGTGATTTGGAAAAGCAACGTGTGGCCGTCCCGTGGTTCAGTTCACTAGTGAGAATGAGAGTTCGGAGACCCCCCCCAGAGAGCCCCTCGTCCGGCCGGCGCCGGTAGGCTTCACCAGGGACCTGGGAGCCAGCCTAACACAGTCACCTGAGGGTCCGGGCCCCCCCCCCCCCCGGGTGTGCCTCCCGACGGGTGCCAGGCCAGGTCAGGTTCCAGAGGCCGCGGGCTCAGCCTCAGGCCCGGGCACTGATTGTGACAGAGGGGCCACTGACCCAAGGCTGGGCTGAGCCCAAGCCTCGTGTTGCCCAGACAGTGAGGAGCCCCGGGGAGGCGGGGCATTGGAAGCGAAGCAGAGAGGGAGAGAGAAGAAAATGGGACTCACGTTTTTAAAGGCAAGTCAGGTTTCAT
Source organism: Paguma larvata (assembly GCA_030068075.1). Classification (NCBI taxonomy): domain Eukaryota; kingdom Metazoa; phylum Chordata; class Mammalia; order Carnivora; family Viverridae; genus Paguma; species Paguma larvata. The sequence goes on along the minus strand of CM057830.1, from coordinate 121,444,618 downwards.
GTAATCGAGTGTCTTTGAAAGTAGCACAGGCTTACAGTGATTTTGTGTCTGCAATCATGAGTCACACTACACGCCCCACGAAGCTAGGCATTGGTGAAGTCCAAGTTGTCCTGGAGGAATAAAAGCTTAAGTTTTGATCTCTGCCTGTTACTCGTGCAGTTTTTCGCCCTAAAACTCTTGCGTTTTTCCAGGGCTTTTCGTCTCGGGGTTCATGACACGCTCCCCCTCCCTCCCAAAAGTCCTCTGAGCCTCTGGTTTTGATGCTACTGTAAATGGTATCTTCATTGCATTTTTAATTGATCATTGATAGTTTCTGGAAGTGCAATTGAGTTTATAATAATGGCTTTGCATTATGAGCCTTGCTTAAATTCACGTATTAGCTCTAGTAGGTTTTTTTTTAAATTTTGGGGGGGGTGCCAAAGCCAAGGAATGAACCAAGTTGTAGTCGTTTTGGGGCAGATAAATCCCTTGCGACAGTCTACGTACACAGTCCGTTCTTCTGGAAATAAAGACAGTTTACTGCTTCTTTTCCGATCTGTGCGCCTTTCGCTTCTTTCCTTATTGCACTGGTTAGGGCCTCTAACCGAACGTTGAGTAGAAGTGGTGAAAATGGACATTCTTGCCTTGTTCTCAAACTCGGGTGCAAAATGTCGTCTTTCAGCATCGCTGATGTCTCTGGGGAGTTTTCGCATCTATGTCGCTGAGGGATACTGACCCGCGGTGTTCTGGTAACGTCCATCTGGCTGTAGTATCACGGCCCTCATGAAAGACATTGGAAAGCGTTCCCTTCTCTTCTTACGTCCTTAAAGGGCTCGTGTATGCTTGGTGTTACTCCGTTATGGAACTGGGGTATTCACCAATGAAGCCATCTCCACCCAGAGTTTTCTTTGTGGGAAGGCTTTTAGTTACAAATTCAATTCCTTTAGGGGTGCCCGGCAGGCTCGGTTGGTAGTGTGCGTGAGACTCGTGATCTCAGGGTTGTAAGTTCGGGCCCCATGTTGGAGTACAGAGATTACTTTAAAATATTTAGGGGCAGTTGGGTGGCTCAGTCGGTTAGGTGTCTGACTCTGGATTTCGGCTCAGGTCATGATGTCAACTGTTTGTGGGTTCGAGTCCCAAGCTGGGCTCCATGCTGACAGCGTGGGGTCTGCTTGGGATTCTCTCTCTCCTTCTCTCTCTGTCCCTCTCCCCACTTGTGCTCTCTCTCTCTAGAAAAAAGAAAAAGGCATGGAACCCGATGTGGGGCTCAATCCCACCACCCTGGGATCGTGACCCAAGCTGAAATCAGATGTTCAACCGACTGAGGCACCCAGGTGCCCCAATCTTTTCCAGCTTTTTAAAGTATAACCTCAAATCATTTATTTTAAACCTTTCTTGGGGCACCTGGCTGGCTCAGTTGGTCGAGTGTGTGACTCTTGATCTCAGGGTCCTGAGTTTAAGCCCTATGTTGGTCACAGAGCCTACTTGAAAAAAAAAAAAAGTAAAACTTTCTTTTCCTAACCTAAGCATTTAAAGCTATAAATTCCCTTTAAGACCATCTGTAGCTGCATTCTAAGCACTTAAATGTTCTTTGTTCATTATCATTGACTTCATAGTGGTTTGGGTTTTTTTTACTTTTTTTAATGCTTATTTATTATTTTTTGAGAGTCAGAGCATGAGCAAGGAAGGAGCAGAGAATGAGGGAGACACAGAATCGGAAGCAGGCTCCAGGCTCCGAGCGCTGTCAGCACAGAGCCCGACGCGGGGCTCGAACCCACGAACCGTGAGATTGTGACCTGAGCGGAAGTCAGACACTTAACCGTCTGAGCCCCCCAGGCGCCTATATCTTTTTGTGATGTGTTTTCGGTTTTTGTCTTTGTTTTGTTTTGTCTTTAACATTTATTTATTTGGTTGAGAGAGGGAGACAGGGTGCAGACAAGGGAGGGGTGGAGAGAGGTGCCATAGTTCTTGATAAGTTGACCTTTTAACTCTCAGGAGATGCCCATCTTTCTACCTCGTCATGTTCCTTTTCTGGCATCTGCTCTGTTTGGTATAGCCGCTGCAACCTCCTTGTGCTTAGTTTGTTTCCCGGTGTAACTTTTTCAGTTCGGTTCTTTTAACCTGTCTGTGTCTTCATTTAAAGTGCACCGATAGACAGCATGTGGTTTGCTCTCGCTTTCGTAACCATTCTCATAATCTCTGCCTTCGAATTGCTCTGTTGAGGGGCGCCCAGGGGGCTCAGTCAGCGGAGCGTCCGACTCTTGATCTCGCCTCAGGTCGTGGTCTCACAGTTTGTGAGTTCAAGCCCCAAGTCAGGCACTGTCTGCGCAGAGCCGAGCCTGCTTGGGATTCTCTCTCTCCCTCTGGCCCCCCCCCCCACTTGTGCTCTCTCTCCCTCTCTGTCTTTCTCTCCCTCTCTCAAAATAAATAAACTTAAAAAAAAAAAAGAGTCAGACGCTCAACTGACTGAGCCGCTCAGGCACCCCACCATTTACGTTGAATGGCTGGATTGAAGTCTGCCATCTTGCTATTTGTTTCCTTTTTTTCCCTTTTTTTTTTTTAATGTTTATTTATTTTTGAGAGAGACAGAGCATGCGCGGGAGAGAGGCAGAGAAAGAGGGAGACACGGAATCCGAAACAGGCCAGGCTCTGAGCCGTCAGCACAGGGCCCGGCGTCTTGCTATTTGTTTTCTGTTCTTCATTCCTTTTTTCCTCCATTCCTGACTTCTTCTGGATTAATCAAATGTTCCTGGTCTCCTATTTTTTTTCTCCACTATTGGCTTGTTAGCTCTAATAAAGGAGACCACAGGTCCTACTCCAAAGACTCCTTCCTGCACCCTGATCTGGAAAGTGCCTTGAAACAGAAGTCCAGGCTGCTCACACGGGTCACGGCGTTCGGCGTCCTCGCGATCACAGTCTCGTGTGGCCTGCTGTTTGCAATATTTTGCCTAGTTTCCTAGTTGCTTACGACCAAAGGGTTCTTCTCCTGGTTTTTGCTACCCGCCATGGCCAGAATCACAAGCTTCTCCTCTGTTCTGAGGAATTCCTCACTCCCGAGGACACCCCGTCTTCGTCCTGCATCCGGGGACGTGCCCCAGCCGCATCCATTCTTGGCGAACTTGGAGCCGACGCCTCTCTCCAGCCACGGCCTCAGCTCTTCGCGCCTCTTCATGGGCCGGACTTCTCCAAACGGCTGCCTACTTTCTTCTCCTTGCCTCTTCGACCCCTTCCGGCCCGGCCCCTGCCCTGCCGCTCCCTCGAAGCGGCGCGTCGAGGCCGCGAGTGATCGTGTCACCTAGTCCCTTTCCGACTTCGCCCCGTGGGCCCCTCAGACTGCCTTGCCTTGTGACTTCTGCGACACCGCCCCGTTGTCTCCCCTACAAGGTGGGAGTCTCTGGCGGGGGGGGGGGGATGGGGCCCCCTTCGCGGCCTCCGCCCGCTCCGACGCTGACCTCACTCATTCCCACGGCTCTAAACACCGTCTACGTATTAATCGTCCCCAAATGACATCTCCGACAATGAAGTCTCCCCGGCGCGTTTTACCCGGACTTCCAGCTGCCCGCCGGACGAGCCCCGCGCGCCGTCTCCCACAGATCGCGGAAGCCTCAGTGAGAAAATGGAACTTGGGCCTCCCGGTCACCACAGGCTTCCTGTCTCAGAATGTAGCACCGCCTCCCGTCAGCCGTCCAAGCCCGGCGCCCCAGAAGTTAGGCTTTGTTAACAGACTTCATCAGGGAGGTACAACTTAAAGGCCGGAAAGTACTCGCAGGCTGCCCGTGCGGCTCAGTGACTCTTCATAAATGTCCACAGCCACGCGACGGCCACGGCCTGGGCCGTGAGGCGGCAGCTCCCGTTCGCTGCGGCCGTGTACAAAACCGCCTGGAAACTCAGGGGGGAGGCGCCCACGTGCATTTTGCCCACAGACCTGCCACCTGGGTGGGGCTCGCCAGCGCGGCACGCCTGCTCCACGCGGTGTCGGCTGGCGCCGTCTGAGGGCTGGCGGTCGGAACCACCTGCAGGCCCCTCGGCGTACGTGGCGGTCGAGGCCGGCTGTCAACTGAGGACCCGCTGGGGCTAAGACACCTAAACATTCCATGTGGCTTCTCCCTGGGGGAGGCTCCGTCACCTCTGGTGGCCTGGACTGTGCTGCAGTCCCTTCACTGGAAGCAAGTTGCTAAGGCCAGTCTGTACTTAAGAGGAAAGGAATTAGTGTCCAACTTTGGAGGGAGGAGGGCCAGAGAACTCAGCGGCATGTTTAAAACCAGCGCAGGAGCGCTTCCGTCATTCCAGAAAGATCCCTCACTCAAAAGAAGCACACACATAGATTAAGCTTCACCTAAATGGAATCATATAGGGGCACCTGGGGGGCTAGTCGGTTAGGTGTATGACTTTGGCTCAGGTCACGATCTCCCGGTTCGTGGGTTTGAGCCCCGCGCCGGGCTCTGTGCTGACGGCTCACAGCCTGGAGCCTGCTTCGGATTCTGTGTCTCCCTCTCTCTCTGCCCCTCCCCTGCTCGCACCCTATGTCTGTCTCTCTCTCTCAAAAATAAATAAACATTAAAGAAAATGTTTTTAATGGAATCACGTAGCACAGGCCCTCGTGTCCGGCCCTTTCACTGGCTACCGTCCTGAAGCCTAACCACATTGTCGCCAGTAGCACTAGGGTTGGCTTTCACTCCCGTGTAGCGGCCACTGTGTCCCTGCAACCCTTGACAGACGTCTGAGCTGTGAACACTCCAGCGCATGGTGACGCGTGCCCTCGTATCTTCCGGGTGTTTTATCCGGGCTCGCTCTCAGAAGCGGAGCCAGCACAGCGAAGAGAAGAATAAATACGGAGAGGGCCCGAGCCGGCGGGTCCGCACAGGTCAGCGGTGCTGCTCCCTGGAAAGCAGACCCCACTCTCACCTGCCGCGTCGTATCCAAACGCCGATGATGCGGGTGGCCTAGCGGCCACCTTCATCAGGGACTTGTACACGCCTCTGGCCTGGAATTCGGAGTGGCCGGAATCGCGGCCGGTGGCCACTGCCCGGGCTGGCATGGCGTCCGGCCCTACACCGGCTTCTGTAGCGTAAGAAGGCCCGTTACTGCACTCTCGCTGGCCCAGCCCCACGTGGATTTGTCCTCTGGCCATCCCTGCCCCAGGACCACACGGGGAACAGGATCCCGAGGAACGGGGCTTCAGCTGAGCTAGGCCGACACGGAGCACGGGCGTCTACACCTGGCAGCTTGAATGCTGGTCATCGGGGCAGCCTGGCAGGCCCTTCCGGATGTTTCCCCGTTCCGGTCGCTCTGCATCTTCAGCGACACTTGATAGCGTCAGCGTGTCTGCCCCGTGGTCATTCCCACAGGTGCGAGCGGGTGCCTCACCGTGGCTTTCCTTTGCCTTTCGGCGATGACCGGCGACCTCGAGCACCGACTCGTTCGCTGCTTGGCCACCTGTGTACGAGAGGCACGTTCGGAGCTTTCCCACGTCGTGCGGTCGCACCGTCTGCCCTGTTAACACGGGACGCAAGGCTCGGAGGGTATGTGCACTATCCGCCCCCTCCGTCGCTCTAGGGTCTACCTTGCACTCTCCTAAGGCTGGCTTTTGATGAATAGCTCCTAACTTTAGGGAAGTCCAACTTATCACTCTCTGCTGTTCTCTCTTTAAGAGATATTCTCCTTTGACTTCTAAATGCTTCCTCGCTTTCCCTTTCATGTTTAGGTCTATGCTGCATCTCCAACTGATTGTCGTTTCTGGTGGTAGACAGACATTGAGATGTCCTCCCCACCCCCACACCCCCCCCACCGCCCGCCACGGACGTCCCATTCATCCCATACCAGTTAGTAAAAAGACTCTCTTTCCCAGGGAACCGAAGTGGGGACTTCGTCATCCGTCTGCCCGCTGTGTCTCCACAGGCCTCTCTGTAGCCTCTGTTCTATTCCGCCCGTGTGTCCGTCTAGTCCTGTCCCAACGGCACACCGGGCTCGTTCCTGTGGCCGGGGGTAAGGCTTGATCTTTGTTGGCAGTGAGCCCACCAACTCGTTCTTCCTTACCGTCGGCCCTTTGTATTTACACGCGGATCGCAGAGCAATCGCCCGCCGGTGGGAATGTAAGAAGGTTTGGCCACTTTGGAAAATGGTTTGACAGTGCCTCAAAATGTTACCATCCACTTAAAATGTTACCATCCGCCCTAAAATGTTATCATCCACCTAAAAATGTTACCACCCACCTACACTAGTGGATACAATATTCCACTTGCAGGACGTGTGCAGGAGAACTGAAGTCCTACAGGCACACAAAGACCTGTGTCCACGGCAGCCAGATGGTGGAAGGAACTCAGATGGACGTCAGGCGCCTGGAGACACAAACGGCATGCTCGCACAATGGAAGACTACTCAGCGATAAAAAGGGAAGGACTCCCGCTCTAGGAGTAACTACACTGAGTGAAAGAGCGAATCAAAGCATACACACAATCCGGACACGCGACCCGGGTCCGGCCGTTCCTGCGCGGTTGTAGGCGGTGCACACTGATCTTTCGGGACAGAACGCTGGTCAGCGGCGGCCTAGGAGTGGGTGGGGAGGGAGGGGCTGCAGGGAGAGGTTACAGGCTTCGAAGAACTGTATCCGCGCGCTCTCCGTAAAGCTGTTTTTTCAAAAATACGGTGTGTCTTTCCAGCGGCATTTTGTTGTTTCTTTTTCCGCTCTTAACCCAGCCTTGCAGTCATGGTTTCCACTGCCGTGTTAACACGTTCACCAAGTTGGTTGTGCTCCTGTTTACGGTGGGAAAATATACACACAGTGCCTATCACTGCTACTATTTGTATACAATTAAGCGGAGTTGTGTCACTGTAGCCACTGTCTCTCCAAAACGCCGCATCCCCCGGGGGTTCTGCCCCCGCCCCGGTGACCCCCCCATCCCCGCCTTCTCCTTTCGCGGCTTCTTCCCTTGGCACCCGCACTCGCCTTCTGCTTCCAGAGTCACCCTCGCGTGCCCCTGCATCTACCCCTCCCCCTTGCCTTTGGCACCGTTGTTTTCATATATTTTAAACCCCGAATGGCATTACTGGTGTCGAACCGTCCGCGTTTATTTACATTCGCTTCCATACACGCCCTCCCTAGGGCCCTCCGTGCCATCCTGGATCCTTCCCTCCCTCCTTGATGCCCCTGGGACCATGACCTGAGCCCACACCAAGAGTCACACGCTCAACCCACTGAGCCCCCCAGGCGCCCGAGCGCAGAGGTTCGTCTGCCGGATCCAGGACTCCACCTTGGCCCCCCTTCTGTTTCGGACACTGAGCCATCACGTTTGGTCATTCTGGTGAGAAGCCAGCCATTGGTCTTCCGACGGCGCCTTGACAGGCAAGGTCTCGCTCTCCTCTGGCTACTCTGACTAGCTCTTCTCTGCCTGGGACTTGCGGCACTTTAACTGTCATGCTTTTGCAGGACTTTTTACCTCAATGCCCCGGATTCCTTGCCTCGCCGCTTCGAAGAATGAAGAGGCAGACTCACAACGAGCAGGAGGCCGAAGCTTCTTCGCGTATCAGGTCAGGAAGGGAGAACCCTTGGAAAGCTCTCTCTACAGAGACACTCAAAAGTGAATGCCCGTGACAAGAGGCTAGAGTCCCTGTTTTATGAGGTTCTGGCCAGCCCTCCACCTTTCCCTCCCCCTCGTTCCTTCTCCGGTCCCACCCTTACTGGCCGGATCGCGCTGGGTGCTGGGAGCCCACTGGTGATGGGCTCATTCCCATCTCGCGAGGGCTGGTCCGCGGCCGGACTGTTCCTTGTGGGTCGCGCGTTCAGCGGCCTACTTATTTCCAGTCAGGTCTCATGATTTTCTCGGCATCGATGTTGTCTGCCTGTTGCTCGGACCCTCACAGACAGTATCTGTGTCCTTGGCTGCTCGTGACCTTGTGACCTCCTTGAGCTGGGGTTTGGGAAGGCTCCCGGCCACTATCTCTACAAGTCCTTATCTCAAGGGCCGCAGCACTTACCGCTGTGCTTCCAAGGCCTGTTCTCCAGAGCATACATTTTGTCGGACTTTTACCACTGCTTTCTGTGAGGGTCCGAGTAATACGATCCAGAAGTATCCAGAAGCTATTCTTTACTTCTCCCGCTCCCCCCCCCCCAGCAAAGAGCCAACACATCCTGTCTTCTCCCATTTGCGTCTCTCTCCCACGCGCCTCGTGGCCCCTCGATGGCCCCCGCCCAGGCCCGGGCCCGGGCCGGCCTCCTCTCCTGCCCTGCAGGGAGCTCCCAAAAATAACACGTTCGACTCTGCCGTCGCTTTACCCTCGATTAACACAGATCTGTGCCCGGGCTGCTTTATGAACCAGATTCTGGTTTCGGGGTTTTTTTTCTAGAAGTCTCCAAGAGCCAAGCCTGTGGTCTCCGGGCCAGCGTCGCTGCAGCCAGCCTGGGGAGCCGGGGGGTCTCGAAAGCAGCACCCAGGTCAGGGCTGGTACTAAGTCCAGCCGACGGCAGGGCCGACGCCGAGCCGGGGACCCGTGGTCCCCCGAGGACAGGACGGCAAACACTCGATGCTCCCTGGGGAGCAACTAGAAGAGAGGGGCGCCTGTCTTCCCCCTTCATTTGCTATCACCTCACGACCCTGCCAATGTGACACCAGAGGTACTCCCCCGCTGCTGTTTTTCTAGAAGAGAATGAGAGTCAGTGAATGGAGACCTCCCTCTTGGGTTGGGCTTTCTGCTGAGTCACTGCCTCCATGGCCGCCCGAGATAACCGACTCCCCCACTTTGAGCTTGTTTCTAAGGCAACCAGCGAGCAGGCTGGGAGCGAAGCCAACCTGGGCTCAGACGGAGTCCCAGTCCCGGCCACCGGGTGCCCCCCCTTTCTTTCCCTAGCCGGACCATTTTTAGGGAACAGTTTTTTAAACAAACTTTTCCTTTTCAAAATGCCTGCTCGTTACAACGACATCCAAACAGCCCCGCAGCGTACCGTACAGAGGAAGTAACCCTGTCTCGCTTTCCCAGCCCGCAGTCTCCTCCCCAAGAGCGGCCACGCAGACCTCCACCGTCACCTCCCGTGACTCACACTACACCGCCAGTGCCGCACCTTCCGGCCCGCCGGGCGCCAGCCGTGAAGCTGTTGCCCGTGGCACGGAGGGACCGCACTCTCGCGGACGCTGTGTGAACGCACGACACACACGTTGTGCGGGAACCCTCCGGGCGGTCACCCAGGTTGTTCCCAGTTTTTCTATTTGTCATAAACAATCCAGAATCAGGATGATTACGTCATTTTGCCAGCTGTAGCCCAAGAGGCCTGCAAAACACTGGCTTTGGCCAAAAGTGTCACCTTTCCAAGTGTAAGCAGTGAGAAAGCATAGCTTGCTTTTTATTTGAATTTGCTTCAGTATGAAAGGTAGACATTTCTTTATTATCTTCGTTGGCCTCTGAATTTCTTTTCTGTACACGATGTGGTCCTATATGGGCTGAGACTTCCATGACTTTTTCTCTTTCTTTTTCTTTTTTTAAGGTTATTTATTTATTCTGAGGCAGAGAGCAGAACAGGAAGGGGCGGGGGAGGGGGAGAGAGAGAAGCCCAAGCAGGCTCCACACAGTCGGTGAGGAGCCCGACGCTGGGCTCCGGCCCACAAACCGTGAGACGGTGACTTGAGCAGAAATCGAGAGTTGGCCGCTGAAGCGTCTGAGCCGCCCAGGCGCCCCTCACAACTTTTTCTCACTGCCTAGGAGAGTTCACTCCACAGTCGTGATCATAGCTGTGATCTACCCACATACATGTGGCAAAAATTCTACCCCGGTTCGCAATGCGTCTTTGACTTTGTTCATGGAAGTTTCCGTGCAAAAATCTACTACCGTTTTTCTTTACGGCTTCTGGTTTGCAACGTCAGGCTCTCAATGGCTTTTCCCGCTTCGTGATCATTTTGAAAGGTCACTCGTGTTTCCTTTGTTACGACTTTATCTTTTAATGTGTAAATGTTTTATGCAAAAGATCAACACTGATCTGATACACAGAGGACCGCGCCCCACAAACAGGATACGCACTTTTCAAACGTGAACAAAACATTCCGAAAACTACCGCGCTGTGGCCACAGGGAAAATGTCAACCGAGTCCGAGCAGTGGAAATCGCGCAGATCGCCGACTGCGATGCCAAGACATGGGGACGAAGCGGGAAAAGATAGCGCTTCCTGTGAAGCCTCCGGCGCGGGGCTCAAACGCAGGGCGTCAAGAGTCAGCTGTGTGCTCTACCTGCCGAGCCAGCCGGATGGTGCAAAACCCCCTTCTAAACGAAGTTCCGGCCGATGAGGGATTCTGCCCTGCGGTTTTCTGGTAACATACCCGGAGCGGCATCGCCGGGCCCAGCCGCGGCCTCTCAAGGCCCGGAGGCCTGCCGTGTGACGGGCACAATCCCTGCTCGTGGCGAGCGAGCCGTCCTCGCCTTTCAGACGACAGGCGGCCACGCGAGGTGGCGAGCCCAGGAAGAAACGAGCTCTTCCCACGCTCGAAGGCCCTGCGCACAGGTGAGGCGCGCGGGGGAGCGGGGCCACGTGCGGCCCGCCCAGGGCGCCCCTCTGCGTCTTTGGCGTGCGTCTTCGTCCGGGGGACCGAACACAACCTACTTTGAAGACGTGTGTGGTCTCTTTCTCCCTGTGCGCAGCCCCCAGAGCCACCGGGCCTGCCGGAGGTAACCAAGGGGGTCCCTCCCTTTCCCAGTTGTAGTTGTTGGTGATGGGCCCCCCAAAATGACCACCGGAAAACCCCGTTGAGCGAGCAAAGCTGAGTCTACCGGAGTCGGTACAACGGAAACGCAGGGCCGGCCGAGGCTGCGGCGGCGTCACCTCGGACCGGACCGGCGGACGCAGCCCCGGGGCGGGACTCCGGAAGAGCCGAGATGAGGCTCCACAGAGTGCCGGGTCACAGTCTCACCTTCCGGGAGCGAGTGTGTTCTGGAGCCAGAAGTGAGTTTACTTTGGTCTTACCCCGTTTGAGGCTGGAATGAGAAAGGACACCGTGTCCCCGAACCGTTTCTCGTGGGGACAGGAAGTGGTGTCTGCTGCCAGTGTGCTTTGACACGGGGCTGGCTGGGAAAGGATGTTGCTTTCAGGTTTCCCAGCCAAGAACCCTCCGCCCATGGTGGTTCCACTCCCCCTAAAGGCAAGCAAAATCGAGCTTCTTAGAAGTGTGAGGTCAAGGGTGGGGTGTTTTCAATTAGGTTTGTCGAGTCTGGTTCAAGGCAGGACTCTCGAGGACGGCATGTGATGGGGGTTGAGCGAAGCTGTTTCAGATCAGTGGCTGCAGCCTTTGGACGGAGGCTCTGAGGATAAACCGCCCCTGAACAACGCAGTGGGCAAGCGAGTCTTCTCAGGTGGGAGCTCTTACCCTGATGACGGCTAGCTAGTTGACTAATTTAAATTTGGGGCGCCTGGGTGGCTCGGTCAATAAAGCGTCTGACTTCGGCGGGGGTCAGGATCCCATGGTTCGTGGACTCCAGCCCCGCATCGGGCTCTCCGTGTCAGCGCAGAGCCCGCTTGCGATCCTCTGCCCCTCCCCCCACTCACGCTCACTCTTTCAAAAATAAACATTAAGAAAGAAAGAAAGAAATACATTTCATGTTTGGATAAATGGATTTTGGGGAAGTTCCTGAAATAAACAATCGAGTTATTTGCAACTTCCTCTTCCTAGACAAGAATTTCCTGGCATAGTAAAGGCATGTGAGTGCCGGGGGACACCAGAAGCTGGGTGACTATCTATGGTTTCTGTTCTCTGCTGAGAACCTCACATTCTGAGGTCAAAACCTGCCACGTGCAGGGGAAGCCACCACTCCTTGGAGCTTGCTGGGAGGTGTCATTGGGCAGAACTGGCCCTCCTGAGACCGCCTGCTGTCACACTCGCGCCCTGGCAACAGGGGGCACCGGCTAGTGTGACATTTGAGGGGGAGTCCTGGGGGCCTTGTCCCCTGCTCGAGCCACCCCGTCTCGTCTAGAAGTGGCGGAGCCCCCAGCGGGCGGGCCCGGAGCGATGAGTGGCCAAGGAGGGTCCCATCCCAGGCAGCCTGCTGCTAGCACTCGGCACAGCCAGGAGCTGGGGCTTTCCAGTGGCCCGTCTCGCTGGCTCCTACCCACAAAAATCTCCTACTGGAAGGGCCGCCGGCAGCAAGGACTGTGGACCGAGTGGTAGGTAGGGCCGAGGGGCGACTCAGGAGTCCTCCGGCAGGGGAGCGCTTTCAACTGGGGACACGGGTCATGCTTGAAAATGAACACCATTGCGATCAAGAGCCAGAAGGACAGTAACCACAGGAGTCCTGGAAAACGATGGACTTGGCCTCTGATATCTTAAGGGGCACTTGGTACAACCAAAGTCGGGGGCGGGGCGGGGGCAACTGCTGGTAAAAATAAAATCACTATGCGTGTCTGTTTCCATGGCGTTGAGGCGGCTCCCAAGACTGGTTAAAGGGGTGAACCCGACACTACAATCCGATGAGCCCGAAGAGAAGGTGGGGCCAGTCTCCAGTGAGGCTGGCCGGGCCGCTCCGGCAGACGGAACCACAGGACCCTTCCCGGACTGGTACAGGCGCCCGCTGGGCTCACCGGCCCCCATGCCGTCTCCCGCCAGTCAGAGCCCTCTTCAGGGGTGGGGCCTGGTCACCAAGAGGAACAGTGACTGACATCTCAGCAAATGACAGTTTTTCTCGGTGGTGGTGTCGCTACAGAAAATGGGTACCGCACAGGGTTCCCCGCTGCATCTTCTAACTTGACCGTGCATGGAAACCCGCTCGGTTTTGGCACGGGGTTACTTCTGACCGCGTTCGCTTATTTCTTGGAATTTTCGGTCGTACAATCAACTGACTTGCAACTAATGAGCACTTTGCTTCGTCCTTTCCAACATGTATTCCTTGTCTTGCTCGTTTTCAATGTTAAGAAGGCGCCCGTGAGGACATCACCTTGTCCTGGGCTAATGAAAATGCTTGAGATCTATATGTATTGAAACAAACTATGGCTGGAATAATAGTTCCCATCCCCCTTGCTCTTCTAGAACATTTCCACTGCTCCATCAAGAGGTGGAGTGTCCTTGACCCCGGGTGGCCCTGTCTGCGCCTTGACTGCATGGGGTCTGGGAGAAGGGGAACTAGCGACCTCCGGGGCTGGATCGCACTCCTGGGCTTCTCTCTCTTGGAACCGAACACCGCGCTGTGAGGAAGGCGACGTGGAAAGGCGCATGCGCAGAGGAACCGGCGCCCTCCACCCTCGGCCCCAGCCGAGCTCCCACCTGCCGTCAAGCACCAACCTTTTTTCTTTTCATTTTTCTTGTGCTAAAATATGCATATAAACTTTGCCATTTCAGGGCGCCTGGGTGGCTCAGTTGGTTGAGCGTCAGACTCTTGATTGCGGCTCAGGTCATGATCTCACGGTCGGTGGGGAGATGGAGCCGAGTCGGGCTCCACCCTGGGCGTGGAGCCTGCTGGAGACTGTTTCTCCTGCTTGCTCACAGGCGCTCTTTCTCTTTCTCTCAAAAAAATATTTACCATTTCGACTGTTTTTAGCTGCACCGTTCACAGCTCAGTGGCATTTAAGTTCAGATCATTCATATTGTGTGGCCGTCCCCGCCATCCATTCCCTGAACGTTTCCACCTTCCCAGACTGAACTCTGTCCCCATTAGAGACTCGCTCCCCAGCACCCCCCCACCACGCCCACCGCCCTACTTGGTCTCTCTGTGTCCTACTTCAGGGGTCTCATGGGATGGCTTATATCACTTAGCAGACTTTCAACGTTCGCCCATGTTGAAACATGTATCAGAATTTTATCCCTTTTTGGGGTGCCCGATGCCTCGGTCTCTGGACCATGCAAGTCTTGACCTCAAGGTTGGGAGATTGAGCCCCCGGCTGGGTGTAGAGATTACTTGAAACTAAAATCTTTTAAAAAATAGAATTGTATTCCTTTTTAAGGCTGAAGAACATTCCATTGTGGGTCTCTGTCACATTTTGTTTATCCGTTCATCGGCGGATGGACACTTGGGTAGCTTCCACGTTTTGGCTGCTTGGAGTAATTCTGCTGTGAACCCTGGGGTACAAATATCTGTTCCGGGCCCTGCATGCAATTCGCTTCAGTTTACGCCCGGAAGTGGAATTGCTTCAAACACCTTCTAGACATCTACTGATGTCATGTGTTCCTCCCGTGATACATTAATATTACTAATTATAGTAACATAATTCCTAATTGAATCATCTCTGCACTTTTGAAACGAACTCCACTTGATTCATTCTCTTTCTTTTCTCTTTCCCTCCTCTCTGTGTGTGTGTGTGTGTGTGTGTGTGTGTGTGTGTCTTCTTTCTTTCTTGCAATAGTGCCCTTTCATTATTCTTTTTTAATATTTATTTACTTATGTTGAGAGAGAGCATGAGCAGGAGAGGAGCAGAGAGAGAGGGAGAGAGGGAGAGAGGGAATCCCAAGCAGGCTCCATAATGTCAGCTCAGAGCCCAACGCAGGGCTCAATCCCACAAACCATGAGATCATGACCTGAGCTGAAATGAAGAGTCAGATGCTTAACCCACTGAACCACCCAGGCGCCCCCCACTCTTTTATTAGTCTCAAAATCGTCGTTCTGTAGATGATAAATTATCTGGGCACAGCTCAATACAGTGAAGCTACAGTGATTATTCCTATTGTATAGGTGAACGGGGCGGGGGGGGGGGGGGGAGGTCAGAGAGGTTACCTGACCTGCTCAAGGTCACACCGCTAAGGGTGCAGAATTTGCCCAGTTAAAACACAGGTGCATAGCAGGCCAAGTGCTATTTCGTGTGCCTGGAAGTATTCCTTTTACCTCCACCCCAAATACAAATGTCACACTTTCTGACTATATATTTGTGTGTGTGGGGGGGTTAAATTATTTTTTCTATTAAATCCCTCTCCTCAGGGCGTCTGGGTGGCTCAGTCAGTGGACCGGCTGACTCTTGGTTCTGGCTCCGGTCACGACCCCAGGGTGGTGAGATTGAGGCCCACATCCACGCTCAGTGTGGCGCTTGCTTGGGATTCTTTCTCTCTTTCCCTGTGCCCTTGTCCCCTGCTTGTGCTCTCTCACTCCCTCTCTCTCTAAAATAAAAAAAATAAATAAATTCATCTCTGCTATTAGATCAGAAGCCCCCGGGAGCCCGAACCAGACCGGTTTTGTTCATGACTGTACTACAAAGTATATTCATTTCTTAATCTGCTTTGGGATTATATTAAACAGTATTTTTATTTTCAAGATGTGCATTAATATTTATTGGCGGTAAGGATCTGCAGTTTTCCTTGTGGTGGGTAGGGGATTTGTTTCTTTGTCAAGTCCGGAAAGCGGCTGCGTCCATTTGTCAGCCCGGACTCTTGGAGCGAACCCATGGACGGCTCGTCGTGTGCCGCTCATGTTCTCCTGAGAGCAGAGGTCCTTCGGCTTCCGTAAAACACATTTGGAAGCTTTTCTTTCTTTTCTTTAATACACCAGAACTCCCTGTTTCTGAAAGGCCCGGGGCTGTCGCAGGGGTGGCTGCCTGACGCCTCTCCCCATTTTCTTCTCTGCTCGGCTGTTCTCTTCATCCCGGGGCCAGTGTCGGCCGTGTCCATTTCCTTCCCTAACTGTCCCACTGCGGGAGTGCGCCTTACCAGCCCGCGGCCCGGCCGGCCCCCCAGGGGCGTCGGGGCCCCTCCCTCCGGAGCCAGGAAGTCTGGAGCGAAGCCACGAGAGGCCCCGCCCAGAGCCCGGGGCTCTGCCGCCGCCGAGCCGGCTCAGACCCAGAAAGCACCTCCCCTCGGGATAAGGCGATCAAGAGTGAGGAGCCCAGCCCCTCGGGCCCCCGGTGCCTCTCCCAGCTGGGCTCTGCCCCTCCCGCAGCTCTCCAGCCCTCTCCTTCCCGCAAGCCCCCTTCTCTCTGTCTGCCGCCCTTGCCTCTGGCTCTGAACCCTCCTGCGGACACAGAGGAAGAGATGCTTCACCTCCTGAGTCAAGGGGAAACGCAAGAGAAAACCACAAGACAGTTACACACTTACCCCGGGATGACTGACACTAGAGGGACTGGTCATACGAAGTGTCGGTGAGGACATGGACCCGGGGTGGGGGTGGCGGTGGGGGCTGTGAGCTGGGACAGCCGCTGTGGATACCTGTGGCTCAGTTTCTTACGAACTTGAACTTCACCTATCTTAAGCAATTCCACTGCTAGGTTATACCAAAAAGACACCAATGCGTCTGTCCCTACAAAGGCTTGTGTGTGACCATAGCAGCTGCAAAGAAACCAAACGCCCATGAGCAAAATGAACACATCGACAAAACTGTTGAACATCCACACTGACGCAGGCTGGCTGGGCCCAGCCGAGGCGTTCCTTGGTTTCGCACAGGACAGAAATGAAATGCGAGGCAGGGGAAATGAGAGCGGAGTTGGTGGAGAGAGACTGTAGATACAGACAGAGCGTCGGGACACTCCGAAAGGAGAAAGGGGGAGGAGTCTCAACTTTGCCTGGGGCCTGACCTTTTCTCTGAGGACAGTGGCCTGGTGCACAAGTCTTCTCCGTAACTCAGGAACAAGGGTGCGTGCTGAGGGGGCCTTGAGAAGTCACCGGCGCCCTGGCGCCAGGGGTCTTGATGAGTCGGTGGTCTTGGGAAGCCTTTGTGACAAGGACGCCCGGTCACTCTTTATTTTTTATTTTTTAAATTTTCTTTAACATTTATTTATTTTCGAGAGACATAGAGTGAGCAGGAGAAGGGCAGAGAGAGAGGGACACACAGAATCTGAAGCAGGCTCCAAGCTCTGAGCTGTCAGCACAGAGCCCCATTGGGGGCTCGAACTCACAGACCGCGAGATCATGACCTGAGCCGAAGTCGGCCACTCAAACAACTGAGCCACCCAGGCGTTCCCCCCGCATCACTCTTTAGATATCACCAGCTGTGCCGGAAGACTCCAAAGAAAGCATGAGCTCCCTGACCTTCACCGGGAGGACAGCACTGTCTGTTCTGCAAGGCATGTGTAAGGCGGGGGTGTCAGTCCTAGCAAGAATAGAAGCAGGAAAAGCAGCAAAAACCAAAAACGGTTTTTCACAGGGTCCCTCGGGGCTCCCTGTCTCATATGGTGGGCTGCCACTCACTGCGAGAAAGCGACGGGCGTGCTGTTGTGCGCGTGAGCGTCACAGGGCACGTGCCTCCATTTAGGCGAAGTTGTCAAACGTGCAAAACCAACGTGCGGGGAGAGAGGTCACGACGGTGTTTACCTTTGGGGACGGGTCTGACAGGGCCTCGGCGGCCGCGCGCCGAAACGTCAGGTCGCACCCTTAATATGCTTCGGCTCACAGGAAAAACTTTCTGTCCCTGAAGCGCCGTCACGCGCCAGTGTTCTTATGCAGTTACTTTTATTAGTGTAGTTCTCGGTATTTTAAAATTAGGATCTTTAAAACTGCGACGTATGGCGGTCGCGTGCGTGCCTGCGTCCCCGTCGTGCGTGCTCCGAGGACGTGGTGGGACGCCAAGGCTGCGGAGCTACTTGCTTCTTGCTTTCGGCTACGATGCTCTCTCTGGCTTCGGCCACCGCTCACGGACACGGCGGGGAGGGGACATGCGAGCACAGCAGCCTCTCAGAGCGCCCGAGCCACAGGCTTGTTCGCATTTTCTGCGACGTCGCAGACTGCTTTCTGTTTGACCTAAATACCTTCAAGGGAAGTGGAGTTCTGTCGACGTTTGCTTCATATATTTTGAAACTATTTTAACATTATTCCTAAAGTGTTCTTGTTTTGTGCCAAAGTCTGTTCTGCCCCACGGCTCTCCAGTTCTCTGGGCCAGCAGGTGCCCAACCCTCTCTCCTCGTTCTTTCGCACTAGTCTGCACCCGCGGGTCGGCTGTGCCGGTAACGGACAGCGCGCGCCTGGAGGTCGTGGTTTGGATACGCTACGACGATCTCTCACGGCGTCGCCATCTGGAGTCCCCTCAGAGGTGACATCTGTCGGGCCTCCCTCGTCCACACGTGGCCCACTACCCATCCTACTACCTGGGCTACTGCGGTTCTGATTAGAGGCCTGCAAGAGAAGAACGTGTTTTCAAAGCTTCACACCCACTAGAATGGCCCTGATCAAAACCCAATAACGAAAGCCGGTGAGGGTGTGGAGACGCGGGAACCCCTCCGCCCGCCTGGTGGGCTCGCGAAATGGCCTACCCCCCCCCCCCCCCCCGGGCAGCGGTGCGGTGGCTTCTCAATCACGCGTGCGGTTAGCATAGGGCCCGGTACTTCCAGGAGAAGGGAAACCATCTGTGCCTAACTCACGAGGACCAAAAGGTGGAAACAGCATCACCTGACTGATGTAACCGTTGTCTGCGCGCACAGCTCACGCTCCGCGGCCCCTCCAAGGGAAAGATGCACCCCACGAAAGGAGCGAACCTTGCCAACATGCTGAGTGCCGGGAGCCACACAGAAAAGACACATATCGAGTGATTTGATTGCTATGACATGTCCATAACACACAAGTCCGTGGAGGCAGAGCGCAGACGAGGGGGTGTCGGGGGCCGGGGGGGACCCAGGCTCTTTTCGGGCTGATGGAAATGTCTGCAGTGAGACCGCGCTGATGGCTGCACGACCTGTGACTAAACCGAAACCCGGGGGATCGTGCCCATTAAAAGAATGAATGCTTGGGATGTGATATAGATCTCGATTTAAAAGTGTCTTTTCAGGGGCGCCGGGGAGGGGGGCTCAGTCGGTGGAGCCTTCGACTTGGGCTCAGGTCGTGATCTCGCGGTTTGTGAGTTCGAGCCTCGCGTCCGGCTCTGTGCTGACGGCTCAGAGCCTGGAGCCTGCTTCGGACTCTATGTGTCCCTCTCTCTCTGCCCCTCCCCTGTTCACGGTCTGTCTCTCAAAAATCAATAAATAAGCATTTCAAAAAAAACATTAAAAAAATTAAAACGTAAAAGTGTAGTTTCAAAATGAGACTTGGATCCCAAGTCACGGCGGTGAGGGCTTCAGTCACAAAACAGTACATTCGCAGCCAACAGCGAGGGAGGGAAGTGCGAAGCCCCAGGGCGAATCCCCCACCTGATTACTTCCTACCTCCATGAACTTGAAGGTCACTCAACTTCTCTAAACTCGCTTTCCTAGACAGTAAGCCCTCGAGAACTGTTAGCATCTCGCCAGCCAGCGTGGTGTGTGTTTCCTCATCTCTAAGGCGGCCCACGTCACGCGGGCGAGCCAGCCACGAGGAGCCGCGCGTCCGGCCTCCCGCGCGGACCCTCGCGGAGCCGCTCGCAAGCACCCTCCCCTCTGCAGGGGACACGAACGTGAGGCACACAGACCTTCCAGAGCACACCCCACTACTGAACGCCAAAGATCAACGCTGACTGAGTTTAACGTGTTTAAATACGGAAATAAAATACAATTTATCATTTGAACAATTTTTGAGTCTGCAGCTCTGTGGCATTAAGAACATTCATACTCTGGGCAGCCGTCCCTCCACCCTTCCCCAGAACTCTCCCATCTTCCCGCAGTGAAATTCCGTCCCCATTGGACACTAACTCTCCCCCCCC
Organism: Paguma larvata; assembly: GCA_030068075.1. Lineage (NCBI taxonomy): Eukaryota > Metazoa > Chordata > Mammalia > Carnivora > Viverridae > Paguma > Paguma larvata. Next base: position 121,425,155 of record CM057830.1, on the reverse strand, counting down.
TCCCCCGCCCCCAGCTGCACCCCGCACCCACCATCCTACTTCCTGTCTCTATGAGTCGGACTGCTCCGGGCACCTCTTAGGAGTGGAATCCTCCGGTATCTGTCCTTTCGTGTCTGGCTTCTTTCACTCAGCAGTGTGTCCGAGCCTCATCCACGTTGCAGCAGGTGTCTGCCCCGCCTTCCCTTTTTTTTTTTTTTTAATGTTTGTTTATTTTTGAGAGAGAGAGTGCATAAGCAGGGGAGGGGCAGACACAGAATCCAAAGCAGGCTCCAGGCTCTGAGCTGTCAGCAGAGCCGGACGTGGGGCTTGAACTCACGAGCTGTGAGATCATGACCTGAGCCGAAGGGCGCCCCATCTCCTTCCCTTTCAAGACGGAGCTGGATCAGCAGCCGGGAAATCCTCCGACGGGGCCCGGTGCTGGGGAGGCCGGAGGGCACTGGGAACCCGCCTTGCAGTCAACTCAGGAACTCCTTCCGCGAGCCATTTGGCAACTTATGTAGCCAGGCGCGGCCGTGCACAGGCAGGCACCGTCGCGAAGGGCACGCGTAAAGGAGACAGGCACGGACATGGCCCCAGAGGAGGAATTACCGCAGGGGGCACCTCAGGAGACCCTGGGGGAAACCGCCGCTGAACTAGTTCTGCAGCCTGTGGGAGCAGGGGCTGGACCACGTGGTGCACCGGCAGAAAGTTACGACGCACGCACTGCTACGCGCGTAGGGAAGGTATGACAGCACGTGGGGCGCAGGGTGTCCCCATGTCTGCGCGGTGCATTCCCCTGGGGCGGGAAGGCAGGGATGGGGCTCCAGTTTAATCCGTCGGGTTTCCGTCTTTCAAAGGAAGAGACAGCCGGTGAGGTGGCGGCCTGGCCTACAGCCAGGCGAGGCCCCAGGGGAAGTGAGGCAGGGCCGAGAACGAAGAGGCAGAAGTAAAACCAGAAGTCAGCGATTCTGAAGAGACGCAGAGGGCAAAGATCAAAGTGAAGGACAGGAAATGGAAAACAAGACTAGAAAAACCTGACCATGGTTGGAAGCGCCTGCCGTGCTCCCGTGGCCCAGGCGGCAAACAGCAAGCAGCTTTGGGCGGCTCACCAGACTCCCGGGGACCGGGCCCTGGAAATCAGCGAGCCGCGGGCTCAGCACACGTAGCGCTCCTCTCGGCGACGGGCACAGGGACCACGGGAAGGACTCGGGATACAAGCCTCCGCTCAGAAGGGGAAAAGATGCTCCCTAAGCACATGGGTATTTGGGGGCTCAGTGGAGGACATAAATCACCCAGTTTATACTCGTCCAAAGATTTCAAAAGAGGAGAGATGGGAACAAACCAGGAGAGACTCTTAACAATAAAGAACGAACTCAGGGTTAATGGAGGGAGGTGGGGTGGGGGGAATGGGCTAGATGGGGGATGGGCACTAAGGGGGCACTTGTTAGGATGCGCACTGGGTGCTGTATGTCAGTAATGAATCACTGGGTTCTACTCCTGAAATCAATATTGCACTGTATGTTAACTAAAATAATTTTTTAAAAATTTCAACCTATGGAGATCTTCTGAGGTGAGGGGGAGATGCTTCGCCCTTTCGAACCGCCTCTGCTGTCCCAGAGTGCCAGCTAACTGTGGTTTGGTAAACTGTCACGTCACCAATAACAGCTGCTCTGTTTTATTTCTCAATGTAGATTTTAACTGTTTGTATAAGTACTATTTTTAAAAATTTTTTAATCTTTACACCCAACGTGGGGCTCGAACTCTCGATTCCTAGATAAAGAGTCGCAGCCTCCACCGACTGAGCCAGCCAGGTACCCCTATTTTGAATAATCTTTGAATAATTAAAATTTTATAATGCAAAAGATCTGAAGCAGCCATAGGAGGTGTTAAGATTTGACAAGTGTAATCTAGCCACCTGGAAAAATGTTTTCAGCAAGATCGGAAACCCAAAAACTATGTTGAAAAAGACACGCATACAGACATACAGGACTCCATAAATCTTTAACCATGTTACTTTAAGACACTCACAAAGTGAAAAGACAAACAATAGATTAAGAAAACATATTTACCATCTGATGACAGATGAATGGTTAATGTCTATAATCTAAAAAAGAGCTCCTACAAATTAAGAAAAGACAGTTGCAGAACGAGAGGATATCAACAAGCAACTGACAAACAAATCCAAACTTGCAACAGGCGAGCCCATGAGCACTAGTTGCACACGTGCGTGCGCGCATGCGTGCCAGCGTATGGAGGGGGTGGCAGGAGTTAAAGTCACGATGAGCTCTCGCTTTGCCACCATCGGATTGGCACAAAGTGAAAAAGTGTGCTCACACCTTTCCGGTACGGGGCGGCCGGGGGCGGCCTCCCTTGTCGCTGGTAGAAATGTGACATGACTCAGGTGGAAAAGCCGCCCACGTGCCCTTCAATCACACTCTTGAGACGGACCCGGATAAAGGCGGCTCGTTCCAGGGCGTGGAGGCGGAGGACTCGTGCCCGGAATGAAACCTGGGAAGGAATCGGTGCACTAGATGAGGAAAGGGCGAAGGAGCTCACGATCAGCCACAGCCGCGGGCACGACGTCACTAAAGCACGAGGGGTCCTCGGGCAATGTCTGCACCTGTCATGCAAGTGCGTGGGCCTGCGTGTCCCGTGGCACGGCCACCAGAATCCCAACAGTCCTCCCAGGTGGCTCGTTGTCCGTCCCCCACCCCCACCCCCACGAGCCTGTATCCCATCCACGGGCAGCAAAGCCAGTATAAGTAATTTCACCCGGGGGGGGGGGGGGAGTTGCGAATCCCCAGGCTGTGGTATGGGAAAGCAAGGAGACCAGGCTGAAACGCCACTGTCGCCCTTTCCAGGGACAGGTAGAGCAGCGCCGTGGGTGGGAGTTTGGGCGAGGAGGTGGGATGCCTGCATTTCTGATGCAACCGTCAGCCAAGTTGGACTTCTAGACTTTCAGTTTCTGTGAAATGAGGGGGTTGGGGCAGATGGTTTCCGAGATCCGTCCCCACCTCGGGACCTCTAAACCGTTTAGGTCCAGAGCGGGGAGAGGGCTCCTCTGGTAACCACTGGCTTCTCAGCCGCGCGGCGGGAAGATGGAGACGACTTTGACAACAGGGCCGAGGAAGAGGGAAGGGCGGCCGAGCTGCCTTCTTCCTCCAGCGGCCCGAACCCAGGGGCTGGGCTGAGGAACAGAAGGTCCCCGCCCTCTGGCTTTGCTCGGGGCAGCTGATTTAGCAAATCAAAAGACAAGATACCCAGTTAAATGTGAACTTAAGATAATGAGCCAATTTTCTTAGTACAAGCACAAGCACGTGGTATTTGGGACAGCCTGGGACTGAAACGTCACTCGTGCTGCTGCGGCGCTTCATCGGCTAGCCTTGGACAGAGACCGGCAGGAGAGAGGGGCTCGGGTTTCCGGAGGCTCCGGAGGTTCCCGCACCGTCCCGTGTCTCTTTGGGCGCAGCCCTCCACCACCAGGGCCCCCCGGCCGTGTGCATAGTTCTCCATGAAACCATCCCGAATCACCCTAATCTGCGCCTGCCACCTGCTTCCTGTGGGGACCCAGCCTGACACAGGAGTGGAATGAAAACCAGAAGGTTCTCAGGCTTACTTACTAAATAAGTATTGGTAAGAACGAAACGAAACAAAATGAAAAGTTACTGCTCAAAGGTGTGGGACGAACATGGCGACGCAAAACCCCCACACTTCTCAGGGGACCCGCCCCGTCAGTGACAGAAACAGCTGCTGAAAGAGCAGCAGTAAAAGGGCGGAAATAACTCAGATTCTAGGTGGAGAACCGCCTCCCCCCCCCCCCCCCCCCCCCCCCCCGCATAAGACCCTGGTCCCCTCTCCCTCCGCCTGCCCACCCTCATCTCTCAGCTCTCTCAGCGAGTTCCCCCAGGACGTATGTCTTCCCCTCCTCCCTCCCGCTGGCCTCTCTGAGGGAAGGGTGGCCGCCCTGGAGACACCCAGAGCCCTGTTCCTCTTCTAAGGCACGCACAGCCTTTAAGACACTGCCACGGAGCAGGGCTGTTTCCCCAGGCAAACGCCTGCCTGTTCCTCACCCACTGGCACGCCCCACCCCCGGGCCCCAGACCCCCGGGCCAGGCCACACCATCTGCCTAGGCTTTGAGGGAGGGGCAGGGCTTGGCTGGCTGCTGCCCAGGCAGAGGTGACGCTCTCGGGCCCTCACCTGCGGGGTTCTCACACGGTGGCCTGGCCGAGACCCACCGCTTGCTTGAGGGGTGCCCAGGCGGGACAGAACTTCCAGTACAGGGACCCAGTTTCCAAACCAACGGTCCACGTGCCAACCCGCGGGCTCTGGGGAGAGGGGACTGGCGGCGGGGGGATGCTGGGCGCACGTGGGCAGCCCATCCTGAGATGCCATTTGGAAGGAACACGGTGTCCTCTTTAAGTCGGCCTTCGTCTTTGTTTTTACAAACCAGATGCCCCTCGGACGGCAGGGGGTGAAACACTAACAAGTGGGAAGAGAGAATGCACATCCCATGGTCTTCAAGGGACCGCAGAGGACAGAAATCCTGACAGCGTCAGCCCTGGGCTCGCTGCTTCCGATACTGTCGCTTGCACGAGAAGCAATGGGGGGGGGAGTTTAAGATGCCCATCCAGGGCCCTGCCTGCCCAGGAGACCGCGGCTCCTGTGGGCCTAGGGTGGCTCGTGCCACGCTCTGGGTCTCTCTGTGGAAACAGACACGTGACACTTCAGTGACCCTTGCTGTGGAGGACATCTGAGCCACACCCTGGCTCTGAGGGCAACGTTGCGTTGAGAATTCAACTTTTGACATTTGTGTTTCTTCATCGGGACGCACCCTGCTTTGTTCCGTGAAGGGTCTGAGGTGACGTGGCTCCTTCTGTGTGACCTGCTGTCAGAGCACGGTGGTGACCTCTCGATTTCCCCATCGGTCTGCTCGGCATGTGCTCGACGTGACTCGGTCTCCCCGCCGGCAGCCCATGGACGTGACCCGAATCGCGAAGCCGCTGCGGACAAACATTTCCCCGCCGCTGTGAGCGTGATGGATTTTTGGGCTTGTTTCCCCCCCACATTTTATTTCGAAAGAATTTCAAAGTACAGAAAAGTTACAAGAACAGTACAATGAATCCCTGCATCCCCTGAACTTAGATATTTGCTTTATTTCTTTGAAAGGAAGTCGCAGACAGCTTCACCCCTAAACACTGAAGCCCGTGGCTTCGAAGGAACGGCCGGCCCTCCGGGTAACCCTCATATCTTCTCACGCCCGGGAAATTCCACAGCGGCGACGCCGCGGCGGTCCGCCGATGGCCGGAAGTGGCTTCCTTCTGCGCTTCAATGCGTCTTCCCATCGGGAGGAGGTCTGTGGCCAGTGCTTAGATTGGTCAGAAACAGGAACGCACAGTGGAACTGGAGCACGTCGCACACTTTGGACCAGAAGTGGCCCGTGAGCCGCTGGAAGAGACGCCACCGCGCGAGCTGGTGGTCACACAGCTTGAGGACCACGAAGCCCAAGCAGGAGAGCACGCCCAGCACCAAGTACTTTCCCGAGGAGGGGCCGCCGTGGCGCCTGTGGGCGCGCAGGGCCTGGCCCACGGCCGCCACGACGTGCGTGCCCAGCGCGGCCTCGAAGCCGCGGGGGTGCAGCCGGGCGAGGCCGTAACTGCCGAGGGAGAGGCACTCGACGGCCAGGAACAGGCAGGGCCGCCAACCCCCGTCCAGGCAGAGGCACCAGGCTACGGGCCACGCGAAGATGGGCAAGGTGAGCCACTGGTCAAGCACGGCGGCGGGGCGCGTCTGCGTGGCGATCCGCAGCCACTGCACCGGGCCGTAGACCAGGGCCATGGCGGCAAACACGTCCTTCAGGTAGCGAGCCCTGCGCGCGTCCGCGGGGCGCCCCGGGGCGCCGGCCTGTCTCCGCAGCCAGTACACGCCCAGGAGCGCGTAGGCCACGTTGATGAGTGAGTTGAAGGGCATGGCAAGGAAGACGGGGAGGCCGGCTACCGGGGCTTCGGCATAGTGTTCGTAGCCCACTTCGACGAAGACGCCGTCGAAAACCCCGGCGTAGACGACGGCCATGCAGAAGCAGCTGGCCACAGCCACGTGGCACAGCGCCTGCGTGGACTCGGGCTGCATGTGGAACCGCAAGTGTGACTCGCGGTTAGTTCACAATTCACAGGAACAGCTCTTGCAAAGCAACGTTCCTTGGCCTCCCAGCTGAGCCAGCAGCGGTCCTGCCGACGGGGGGGGGGCAGAAGTGGAAGGGCGGTCCGCCTTTTTCCTCTGTGATTACAAAAAGAGGGTAGTTAGAAAGAAAACCATCCAGGGGGCACCTGGGTGGCTCGGTGGCTTAAGCGACTGACTTCGGTTCAGGTCATGATCTCACTGTTCCTCAGTTCGAGCACCGCGTCAGGCTCTGTGCTGACGGTGCGTAGCCTGCTTGGATTCTCTGTCTCTCTCTCTGCCTCTCCTCTCTCTCTCTGTCTCAAAAAATAAACTTAAAAAAACTTTAAAAATAAAAGAAAGAAAGAAAACCATTCAAAATAGAGCCTCCATCTTTCCAGCTCTCTGCCTCAGGATCCATTAACAAGAAAACAACAGAAATAAAAGTGAAGCGATAGCCACAGTATGTTCACCTTCTTACTCGTGGCTTCTACAATTATCTAGAAGCCTCTAGAATCATCTTTCCCCTAAAGGTTTCGTGCTTTTCTCTCCTGACACCCATATGTTTCATCTTTCCTCCGTGTACTGTAAAACCCGGCTCCTACCCTACTTCCCTTAGAGCCGCTGCATTTAGAGACTTCGACCTTTCCCAGGACTGTTGCTACGATTCAGAATGGGTTCCCTGCCTCAGTCGTATCATAAATGTTGAAGTTTCTGGCCAGCCCCAAGCCCTTTTCACCAGATACCCAGTTTGACACCATTCCCCGTGGTCCAAGTTCTGGAATCCAAGGCAGGGGATAGAGCATGCTAGGGGAGAAGGAGGCGAGGGGCAGGGGAAGGCAGGAAAGGGAGGACAACCGGAGGCCTAGCGTCTGCTGCCTCGGTCGGCTCTCCTGCCCTGCCCGAAACGCCACACCATTCCAAATCCCCTTCTTCCCTTGGCCCACGATAAACCTTCCATTTCCTGCAGTCAGAGAAGCAGACAGTTTAAAAAGAACATGCGGTCATCATGGCCGCCAGCTGCTCTGGGGCCAGCTGCGCTGTGAGTTGGCCCAGTAGCCTAGAAGCGTGTTGCCGTGAAACAGAGAAAAGGTTCAGCGCTCTGAAAACGACTCAAAGCCAAAACGGCAGGCAAGCGGGGAAGAGAGGGGCTGTCTGCGTTCCAACTCCAGCTCCCCCCACCTGCTAACTGCGCGACCTCGGGCCTTCGCCGGTCTGGGCCTCGGTTTGCATACCTGCAGAATGGGGATGCTGCCAGTACCTCCCAGCACAGTCCTTGCGTGGATTAACTAAGTGCCTACAGGTGGAGACCACTTACCCCCTTTATTTTCGAGGCACGGCAGCCACCTCCCCTCCTGCAATTTAGGCCCGGAAAGGGCTGGGCAGGGCAGGGTCCGAGTCTCCGCTCTCCTTCCCCTGCTCTGTGAATACCTGCTCAATTTCAATTCGGGGCAATTCAAGCACAAAGCCAGCACCTCCCCGTCCTTCCTCACGCTTCCACCGGCCCCTCACCAGTCCACTTGGCGCATGGCCCTGGGCAGCCACCTGTATTTTCTGGGGACGCTGCTGCTGGGCTTTCATGCTCCCATCCTGCCTTGGGGGCCCGTTGCTAAGGAGGACCACGGGACCCGGCATTTCCCTCAGTGAACAAAAGCCCTCATCCCGACTCTGCATCTCCTCATTGACCGTGAGCTTCCATGTCGGCTGGCGGCACAGTCCCATGCCTGCCCCAACTCTTCCTCTAAGAGCTTCTGGGTCCGGGAGGCTATGTCTGCCCCCGGGGTTCCTGCTGCCAGCCTGGCCACTGCTAATGTGGTCTGGCACAATAGCCCCCAGTGGACCGTGCCAGTCCCGCTTAAACCTTTCGGTGGCTGCCTCCCCACTCCACGCGTGACCACGTCCCAGTCTCTCGGCCACACGTCCAAGTGCCATCCCCCTGGAGTCTCGAGAGCTCCCTAGGCCCGGTCTGTCCTGCCCGGAATGAGACTCTGCAGGCCTCATTCCCTCCTGCCTCGGGGCTGCTGGCACTTTCCATCTGGCCGCCGTTCTCTTGCAGCGGCTTCCCCACTCGGCTGCTGACTCCAGCTGGGGCGCCTCGCCTGCAGACCTATCTGGGGCCTGGCTCTGTGGCATGAAGTGCCAGGCGTTTGGGACCTGCGCTAGCCTGACCCTCCCGTCTGCCAGCAAGCATGGGTGAGAGCTGGGGACAGGAGTCAAACACGGTCAGCGTGACAGAGAAGGAGATCCAGGAAGGGCGTGGAAGAGTGACTCGTGTCTCTGGCTGCTGGGCAGAGTCCACCTGAGCCCTGGCACAGGCTGAAAGTGACATGTCATCAAACCAACTTCCCGAGTCCATCAAGGAGACCGGGCTAGGTACTTCATGGGCTAGCTCCTCTGTACACCTGAACTGCCGTGACCCTTGTTACATGACACTCAAAGTTCTTCACAGATTCCCCCAGCAACTGGCACACGAAGGTCAAAGGCATTGGCCCGCAGTTCTGGAGTCTGTTGGAGAAGTTCTGCATAGGGTGACAATATCCTGGCTGAGGGGTTAACACATGCTCCTTAGACTTCCCTGCTTCCTGGGGCTCTATGCATTCCTGCGGGAGCCACCGTCTCCTGTCACAGTGCTGGTTTCCTTCCTGTAGCATTTATGACAACTGCTTGCTGTATCCCTGGCTATCCTGACACCCTTGCTGCCTTTCTGCAGATAAGGGGATGCCAGCTTGAGGGCTGTAACGTGGGACATCCCTGGCAGGTGCGGTCACTCTGGGACACCTGGATACCCAAGAAGCCTGGAGCAACTCCAGTGATTCCTGAACTCCAGGGAGAGAATTGCTGAATTCAGGCAAGACCCTTGGAAACCCACAGCTCACCTTCCTTATTTAATGGGGAGGGACTCGGGGCCCTAGAGGGGAGGTGAATGCCCAAGGTCATTTAGGGCAGTTGGTGGCACACCCATATATAGGGGAGGGCTTTTGTCCTCTGGCTGCCACAGGTCTCTGTGGCCTTTTGCAAACAAATGCTTCCAAAGACATAGAAACAGAATTAAGGCATAAATTTAACAGGTCGAAAGAGGGTATGAAAATATTTTTGAAAATGTGTGATACAATAACATATGTGCTTCTTTGCTAGTAAGTTAAATGACAGGACGTACGGGCAGGTCTCGTACTTGAGTTAATTTCAAGATAACTACAACAAAAGCTAAGTGATCTGGAATGATGTCACTTCCATTGGTGACAAAGTCACCAGGCTAACACTCCGTGTGTGCTCTGTAGCCTACATTCGTAATTGCAGGAGACGCCAAATTTCAACTAGAGTTTGGTGAAAATAAAGATGAGATAATGCTGAAAGAAAGTGGAAAAATTCTCTGTTGTTGCCTCAAGCTCTCAGACACCGGCGCAGGGACCCTGCACTACGGCCTGAGTCTGGCAGTAAATGACCGTGCAGATACCTGCCGGCCTCCTGCAAGATTTGGCACATGGGGGCGATGCCAGTACCCACCTCTTAAGGTTGCTGCGAGAACTTACAGTATTGGCGCGAAAAGGCGAGCGATCACCATCCGGGTATTTGCCTCTCTATCTTTGCTGGGGAAAATTCAAATCTCGGGAAAGGGCGGACCCTAAAAGCGGCCCTGCGCCTGCGCGCGGGGCGGGGCGCCGGGCTCTGGGAAGCAGGCGGAGCGGGGTGACGCGGGGTGACGCGAGGTGACGCGAGGCTACACGGAGCTCTCCCGCGCTCGCCCGCTGGGTTCGGGTACCGCCGGCCAGGCTGCCCGCCCTGCAGCCGGCGGGGCGGGGGACGGGGAGCGGCCCCGGGCGCGCAGCCCGTCTCCTTTCGTTAGAGCGCGGGCGGCGGCGCCGGAGCTCGGGGGCGGGGCCGGCGAGCCTGGGAGCCGGCTGCGTCACCGCCCACTCCCCCCGCCTCCGACTCCCCCCGCGGCGCGTCTTAGGCCGCTTCTCCCGCGGCCGCTGGGTGTGGGGAGTGGAAACACGTCCGCTCTCCGGCCCGAGTTGCAGCTCTAATGTCTCCCGTCGGCCTTCCCCAACAGCCTATGCCCTGACCCCCCTGCTAGTTAAAGGCAATTCCTCGGGCGTGCGTTCCTTAAGCGACCCCGGGGGATGTTCCCAAGGGGGGCGGGGCCGAGCTCGTTTGAGGCATCCCCATCCGGGGATTCGCCAGATGCCTCCGCCGCCATCTTTGTTTTGTGCTGAAAGTCGCTATTGACGCCCGTGGACGGCCGGGCGAAGGGAAGTGGCAAGATGGCGGCTCCCAGGGCGGAGGCGTGAGGGCGCAATGGGGGGCAGGGGGGTGGGCCGCAGGGCTGGGCGCGCCTGCGCCTGACCCGAGAGCGGCCTGAGCCCTAGCTAAGCGCGCGGTGGACCTGAGCCCTCGCCGCGGGGCAGCGCGGGGGTCCTTTAAGAGGCCTTGGCTCAGAGAAGCCGTGCGAGGGCGGGGAGGGGGGGAAACAGTGACGTCGCCCGACTCCGCCCCCTCTCCCGACCGCCGCTGCCGCCATGTTTAGTTGTTACTTCTTCACACAAGATGGCGGCTCCCAGGGAGGAGGCATGAGCGACCTGCCGTTACCGCTCCTCCTGCCGTACAGTTGTCACTCCGGGGCCTAACTCTGGCTCTTTGGAGCGGCTCCTGTGGGAAGGAGTCATAAAGAGGGAAGTGAGGATCGGACGCTGCCTTGCGTTTGGTTTGCAGTGGAAGAACTGACCCAGGAGGAAGAGAATAGGGGGGAAGGGGGAGTTAGTCTCAAGATGGCGGCTCCCAGGGCGGCAGGCGCAGCCTGAGCAGCAGAGGCGGACTCAGGGGAGAGGTTCGAGACTTCACGAGCTGTACGACGCGAGTCTCCGAACAGCCCCCGAGAAATCGATTTCGTTCCACTGGCCTCCGGCGCGCCTCTGTCCTTTACGAGTGTCGAGGCTGTTTCGGGAGCGGCGGCTGCACTAAGCTCTGGGCGGGGAAGCGGGACGGTCTCAAGATGGCGGCTCCCACAATTGTGGTGTGAGCGCCGGCGGGGCTGGGACAACCGCGGCGCTTGTGGCTCCTTTCCACCCGCCCCGGAAGCCGGCCAGTGCAGGGGACTTGGGGGGGTGTGGGAACCGGGCCGGGGCTCCGCCATTTCCGGCGGGGGAGGGCTACGACTGAGGAAGGGAGGAGAGAGAGGCGGCTCAAGATGGCGGCTTCCAGGGCCTCCCGCCCGAGCTCGTAAGCAGGAGCGCCCGAGCGAGTAGTCAGGGCCTAGGGACTCGGCGGCCTCCAGCTTCTCGGGGCTAGGCGCTCGAAAGTTTCGGGAGGCTCTTGAAGAGACCGGGTGAGCTAGAAGAAGGGTAAGAGCCGAAGGGACGGAGGGTAGTTAAGATGGCGGCCTCCATGGACCCGTCCACCGCTGTGTGAGGAACCGCTTCTCCGTGAGAGCTACCTTAGACGAAAGGGGGTGTGTGTGGTAGGAATTGGGGGGCTCCCTTCCCGCTTGGTGACTTTTCCCCACCGCGGCCTTTCCCGTAACTATGGCTTCGGCCGTGTCGCCCGCCAACTCTCCAGCGGTGCTCCTGCAGCCCCGCTGGAAGCGAGTGGTGGGCTGGTCGGGTCCAGTGCCCCGGCCCCGCCACGGCCACCGAGCCGTGGCCATCAAGGAACTCATCGTGGTGTTTGGCGGCGGCAACGAGGGGATAGTGGACGAACTGCACGTGTACAACACGGGTGAGTGCAAAGCCCGCTGGGTCCTGGGATCTTTCCCTCCCTCTCTCCATCTCCTCCCTCCATCTCCTCCCTCTCCCTCTTTCCTCCCTCCCCTCCCCCCTCCCCTCCCTCCTCCTCCTCCTCTCCCTCTTCTCCCCCCTCCCTCCTCCCCCCGTCCCTCCTCTCCTCCCCCTCCCTCCTCTCCTTTCTCTTCCCCTTCCCTCCTGCCTCCTCTCCCTCCTTCCCGTTCCTCCCTCTCCCTCCGCACTGATCTGCTCTCTCTTTTCTGAGACCCTTTGGTCAGCCCGGCTTGTGTGCTTTTTCCTGCCTTCTCCCCGTTCTTCCACTGCCCCCCCTCCTGTGTTTGAGGGGTGCTTTTCATTATCCGAGAGAAATCCAGTCCGGTTGGTGAGGGGGCGGGGGCGTCGCCGGCGTTGACTCGAGACAGACACCGTTACCCCGCCGGGCGGGCGGGCTGGCGGATGCGTCCCTTTGGCGCAGGCAGAGTCCCACCCCCTTCCTCCCTCCTCCCGCGCCTGCTCAGCTCTTCTTCATCTTTGATGCTTTTTCGGGGGGAAATGACAGCTTCTAGATTACGGATTAGGGGCAGTGTTGAGCACCCTAATCCCGACCTGGGGGGTTGTGTGCCCTGCTGGGTAACCGTCTCAGGGTTTGTGCACGAGTCTTGGGCACCCACAGATAGGGCGGCATTGCTGCCTCCCCCTTTTGCCATTTAGTTCTGCGGTGTTTTCCCCAAATTGCTTCTTTTCTCGATCTGGGGCTCTCCAGTGTAGGAGGTGAATGCCGGTGATCCCATAGTGGGCTAGGTGGGCCCTTACCTCTTCTCTTTCTGTGAGGCCGAGGTTACCGTGCCCATGTTCATACCTCCCCCAACCCCAGGGCACTGTTAATTGGGAGGAACGGGATTCTTCGGGACACAGAAAGCTGCCGTGCGCGCCCCTCGCCTGGCGTCCTTGCCAGGTCTGGCACTGGGCCGCAACCTCCTGCAGCCTCTTGCCCATGGCGGCCCCTTGGCCTGGTTTGCACACCGAGCCGCTTGCCTGTTGGAGGGACGTCGGCTCACAGCGCCTCGCCTTGCTCAGAAGGAGGGGCTAGGCATTCTCCCTGAGGCCAGTGGGCCTGCGTGCACTGCGTTCTAAGACGCCGGCGGCGGGGGGGTTGGGGGGCAGTGGGAGGGAAGTACAGGCTCCTTGCCGCCCTGCACACCCACACACCTGTCAGTGGTCTCTCAGGAAGTTCCCCTCTGCGGCACGCGCGTTCCGGTCGGTGGTGGCCGGGAGCTGTTTTCCAGCTCTTTCCCCAGGCATCACATCTAGCAGACTCCATTTCCTCCAGGTCCATCCTTTCCCGGGGCTCTGGCAATACCAGCTCCTTGAGTTTGGGCACCACCTCCCACCTGTGAGGGTGCTCTGGGGTTGGGAGCTGGCGCCCCAGGGAGAAAGTGGTTAAAGCGGTGAGGGCTGGGTGCTGCCCCCCTCCTCCTCCCTAGAGGCGCAGAGTGCAGTTTTCCCCACAGCTTGTGGCTGGTCGCCCCTACGGAGTTGACTCTCAATGGCCGGTGGGTTGCTGGTGACCCTTTGCATTTGGGTTCTCAGCACCTGTTGCCTCCAGCGAGGCCGGGCTGGTTGGCGGCGCTCCCTGCTGGCGTAGACAGCTGCGGTAGCTGCAGCTAGCCTGGTAAGGTGAGGCTGAGGGGCAGGGCTGTTTTTAGAGAGGCTGTCGCCCTGAGCAGAACCTTCTAAACTCCTTGGACTGTCTTTATTCTCACAAGGCCCGGAGCAGGCTCCTTAACAGGGAAATACAATTTTAGAAAGTAGGACAGGGGCCTAATTACCATCAGCTCTAAAGTCCACTGTTTCCAGGGGCTTCTGCATATTCATTAGTTTATGAAAATGAATTGGCCAGTTTGGCATGAATTCATTCTCCATCTGCAAGCCCGTGTCGTGTAGTAAGGGGTAGTCCGCCTTCCGAAGGGCCGCAGCTCCGGGTCCCTCCAGTTAGCAGTTTGGAAACTGCTCTTATCGACTCCTTAGGTGCTTCTCGAGAGCCACCAGCAGACCCGACTGCCCGGTTCTCACCAAGTGTTGCACGTTATCTGAAGGGAGCAGGAACTCGTCTGCCCTCCGTTGTCTGTCCCCATGGTTCTGTTAGCTGCAGGGTTCCCGCTCTCCCCTCGGGCCAGCTAGGGTTTGGTGTTGCCCTCCTGCCGCCGGCGGCACGGCTGCCGTTCTGCTTGCCGTCGTTGCCTTTTAAGTCGGGTCAGGGCAGGTCCTCCTCATGTCTCTTCTCTCGCCTTGTTCCTTCTGTGCGATGAGAGACCCATTTCCTGTTGCTGAGATCAGTGGCTCCAGGGGGCGCTTCGGGGGCACTTGTGAGCACTTGGCAGTCTCGGTTAGCTCGGGGATCTGTGGGCGACTAGCTGGGGGCCAGCAGGTGTGCACTTGAAGGGTGTGTGTGAGAAAGCGGATCCTTCCTCTTTGGCGGCGGTTTCTAGGGCGGCTGTGGGATTCTTGACTGGCCTTTGGGAGCGCTTAGGGTAGCTACTGTCCTTGGCCTAGGGGAATTTTATTTCAGTATAGCAGAGCGGGTTATGGAGAGAACCTGGTACCAAGGGGAGGCTGTGGCTGGTCACCAAATCAGCTGCCCCAGGCCGGTCTGCCTCAGTGGTTCTTTCATGTCCAGTGACCGTTCCAGCTGGAAGGAGCCTTAGAAAACATCTAGTGGAACTTTCTTGTTTTTGCACATGAGGAAATTGGGGTCTGAGAGGGGAAGTGACAGGTCTAGGGTCACCCTGCCAGCTGGTAGTAGGGTCACGCGGGAGTGCCTGGAGTACAGCTCTTCCTGGACATAGTTGGGCTGTCTCTTCCTTCAGTTAACAGGCACGAGCCACCACCTCGGAAACGCCTCCCTAGTTCTCTGTCCTCGTAGCTAATTGGTCACTAAGTTAAACTTGTCTCAGGTCCGTTCCCCCTCCACTCTGGGACCTCCCCTCTTCTCACTTGGCTTTTGCAGTCACTTCCTGATTGGCTCTGTTAGTTTCATTTGTCAGGAAATCCTGTTCACCCTTCAAGGCCTGGCTCCAAAGTCACCTTTTCTGAGAAGCCCCCTCGGCCGAGTTGTCCCGTTCTGTGTTCTCAAGACTTGGCCTTAGTACAGCCCCCGCCGTCCCCCTCCCCTCGGGACTGCTTTTCCCGTCGTGGGGGGAGGGCATGGCAGCCTTCCTACGAGCTTGGAAGTTGGAGGATGGGAGCGGTCTGCCCCGTGCCTCCCGCGCTTGGCGTTGCGGCTGCCACACAGGAAGCGCCCTGGCATGACCGAGCGAACAGAAAGGCCGCCGGTGGACTGTCTACCCAAGTGCGTGGGTGCAGGTCTCTAGGGGATGATGCACAGAGGTTGATGGGAGCAACTACAGAAGGATTTGGCAAGTGTGGAAAGGCGTGGGGGCAGCTGATAAAACACAGAGGCTGCGGTTTCAGGCTTGCTGAGGAGCAAGAAGGTGGAGCCGCATTTCTGGCCGTCCCATGAAGGGTCCTGTGTGCAGGTGGCCTCCTCTCCTCAGACCACCCTCCCAACTGCGAGCATTGACAAGCCAGAGCGAATGGAGAACGAGGGACCAAAGGCGGGGTTACGAGATGCCCCGGTGGATGAGCTACAGATAATGTGATTAAGGGGCAACTGACGGCAGCTGGTGTGTTCGAGGCAGCGGCCGTGCCATCTCGAGGGCAGCACCGGGGCTGTGGCTTCATACCAGAAAGTGCCTGGCAGATTGCTCTTGACGGGTGTGTAGGGCCCCCGCCCCATGTTCTAGAACAAGGTCAGCTCCTCTTAAGCGAGGGGTGCCACCGGTCACTTCCAGCCTGGCCAGCTGCATCGGTGATGAGAGCGGGATAGGACGGCCTCGGGTCAGTCCCGTTTGCCACGTAGCTTTCTTCCAGCCCTGACTGCTGGCCCCGTGGCGGCCCCGTAGCTGCTGCACCCACGTGCACCCAGTGATGGGTGCTCAGGTGAGCGAGGCCAGCCGGTGCCTCCCCTGTACACAGGGCCCTTGGTGGGCACCTAGTGGTCACTTTTAAGCTGGTGACCAGGCTCTTGTCCGTGTCTGTTGTGCTCTGTGACCTCAGGTAAGTCACTTCCCCTCGTGGGTTCCAGCCGTTTATCAATGGAGGGAATGTGACGGAGGCAGCCTCCCAGGTTTCTTTCGGCTTTTTATCCTGGTAAGTTGGATGAAACTCCGTCTCTTCCAATTTGTGCATGGGTGGTTTGCCTCGACACAGAAAGCTGCTGCTTTTCTTGGTTTGGTTTTGCACCAGGAATGACAATGAGGCAGTGAGCTGGGCCCCGGGGTCTGGGCGCACGCGTGTGCGGCAGGCGGCGTAGCGCTGCACCTGCACCAGGAAAATGGCAGAGGGGGAGAGGAGGAGGGTGGTGCTGGGCATCCTGGAGTCCCAGTGACCCCACCGACCTGTTGGGGCGGGGGGCGGGGGGGAGGGGATCAACAGCCTGTTTCAAAGCAACCCGTAGAGTTGGGTAGTGGGGAGCGACAGGAACACCGGCCCCTCGGGAACGGCGGTAACTGGCTTGGGGATTATGGGTGTGCTTCTAGATGAGGACAGGCCTTTTGGCCAGCGCGCACGCGAGGCCTCGGGGTGACAAGAAGGGACTTGTTACCTGGCACGCAGGAAGGATATATCAATGGCCAAGTACGTGCCTCTGCAGAGAGGCTGAGAGGCAGTGGAGCAGCCGGGGCCTCCCGAGGCCCTCCTCGTGGGACTCTCCTGACCCTCATTTGGTCTCCAGGGCTGCCCCTTTCACACTCTGGTGCCTCGATCTCCAGTGAGTCACATTTGACCAATACCAGTTTAGGGGCACAGAATCCGATTTGCATCTGGTGCCCCGTTTGAGGTTTTTGGAGAGAATGTGGCATGTCATTGAGGGACAGTCCTTTAATGTGTAATGAGAAGGATCCATCTTCTGGGAGGCCCTGGCGTGGCAGGTGTCTGGGGAGCTGAACACAGGACACAAGCCTGGAGTGAGGGGAGGAGCAGGGTGCTGGGTGGAAAAGGTCGGGCTTCTTGTCACCCTCTTTCTTGCTGGTGGCTTCCCCACCCCACCCCCAGTTAAAGGTGTTGGATTTGGAGGAAGCTTCTGCAGCCAGCAGAGGCTCTGGAGGCTGCCTCAGAAGCTGTGATGCTATTGCCACCACTTCTGGATTTCAAGAATGTTCTAGATCGGTGTGAGTGTAGCATGAGGGGAGGGGTGGTGTGGAGAATCACTTAGGAGACGCCAGCCCAGATGGAGTCTTGCCCTCCGTGGCTCTCCTCAGGCAGTAGGCTGAACTGCCTTGATTGGCCTCCCTCACCTGCCCGCATCTTGTCACCAGCACCCGCAGGGAGGGAGGGAGGGCACTGGCTGCTCACAGTCACTCTTTGAACCACTTGGAGGTGCAGTCCTGTGCCCCCAGGAAGAGGTGCATGGGGCCACCGAGAGGGTATTTTGGATGTTAGACCTTTCTTTCCAATGATCCACTGAGCAGTCGGGGAAGGAAGTCAGGGCCCACATTCCCAGAAGCTAATGAATTATCTTGGTTAGTGACTTCTTGCTTATTAAGATGACCTTGATGAGAAGCCAGATGGTTGCAGACTGTTCTCAGGTAGCTTTTGAGGCAGGGGACTTAGAAGATGGCTTGGGTAGAAGGCCGGCACTGGATACTGAAATGAGAAGGTTCCACACCCTTGGAGCAGGAGGCGCTGTCTTGGCTCCTTTCTCAGGCCGTGTTTCACAGGCTGCTGGATTTGGGGAGTGAGAGAAGCGGGAGCTCTGGTTCTTCGGAGTCCCTGAGGTATTCTGACTTTTGCTTCCTTTCGTTCCCCCAGCGACCAACCAGTGGTTCATCCCAGCCGTGAGAGGGGACATCCCCCCTGGGTGTGCAGCGTATGGCTTCGTATGTGACGGGACTCGCCTGCTGGTGTTTGGTGGGATGGTGGAGTATGGGAAATACAGCAATGACCTTTATGAGCTGCAGGTAATGGCCCACAGCATGCTCCCCATGTGTAGGGGAGGGGGAGGCTGCTCAGGAGGCCGCCCGGAGCCCTTCCTACCACACTCCCGTGCCTCCCAGGCCCCGATGATGGCTGGCTCCTTCCCGATTAAATCTCCGAGTCTTGATTTTGCAGGCAAGCCGGTGGGAATGGAAGAGACTCAAAGCAAAGACGCCCAAAAACGGACCCCCTCCGTGTCCTCGGCTCGGGCACAGCTTCTCCCTTGTGGGCAACAAATGCTACCTGTTCGGAGGTCTGGCCAATGATAGCGAGGACCCTAAGAACAACATTCCGAGGTGAGGCTCTGTCCTCTTGGTGTGGAATCCCATGAGGGTGGGTGTGCTTGGCCACAGGCCAGCCAACCTCACTGTGCCAGGCTCCTTTCTTCTGTGAACTGAGCCGGTGACGCTAGATGCCTTCGAAGGAGCTTTCTGGCTCCGAGGTCTCGTCTCTAACCCAGAGGCAGCGGCGTGGCGTGGCGTGGCGTGGCGTGGCGTGGCGTGGCAGGAGGGCTGGGGAGGGCTGGGCGGGGGGGGGGGTAGAAACCCACCTTGCCTCGGGCCAGTCTCTGCTCCTCAGGCCAAGTTAGAGCCGGCGCTCTCCTTCGTAGCCTTTGCTACCTGCAGGCTGTGCGGATATTTTCCAAGGCTGGTGGCTGAGTGCCTTCGTGAGGTCTGAAGGTAGTCCCAGGCCAGCACCCCCCTCTTCCCCAGGAGGCCCTCGTGCGGTGCCCAGCGTTGCGTGCGAGGCAGCCCGCCGCTCCCCTTGGACTCACACTCATCCTTGGGAACTTCTGGCAGCCCCTCCTCAGGGCTGAGGGTAGAGGAACTTGGAGTTCACACGGACTCGGCCCCCTCTGTCTCCCAGGGAGTCTGCTGTTCACCCCTAGAAGCTGCCGAGGCCTCTGGTGCTTGGAGTCCACGCTTGCCAGAACTGACCTTTCTTCTCCAGGTACCTGAATGATTTATACATCCTGGAATTGCGGCCGGGCTCTGGAGTGGTGGCCTGGGACATCCCCATCACTTACGGCGTCCTGCCTCCACCCCGGGAGTCCCACACTGCTGTGGTCTATACTGAGAAAGACAATAAGAAGTCCAAGCTGGTGATCTATGGCGGGATGAGCGGCTGCAGGCTGGGAGACCTCTGGACCCTGGATATTGGTAAGACGTGCCTACGGCTGTTCCGGGAGCCTTGGAGTGAAGTTAGCGGGCTGGGCCGCCGGTGCGGGGTGGTGAGATGGGGCTGACGGGCACAGGGCGCCAGCATGCTGCTCTGCTCCTCCTCGTGGTGGGGGCGCAGGGGGAGGGGCTATGCGCGGCGGTCACCTTAGCTCCGATCTTGTGGCACTGCTTTTAAGAAAGAGTGAGGTTTGGTTGGCTTAGTTGGTGTGCTGTCCTGTAGGAGGATAAGGGGAGAGAAGGTTTTTCTGGGATGGAATTCTCTAGATGTGGTAGCATTCATCCCCGTCATTTTGTCCGTGGTTGACTGTAACAGGAGTGGTGTGCCTGGGTCTGCCACGGTCAGGTGGGATGTTGAGAGGCCATAAGATCGCGAAGGGCTACTCAGGCTGGGAAGCGGTGCGTGTGAGGAGTGGTGGGAAGCAGCTCAGGCGTTTGGCCTGAAGGCAGGCTGAGGGAGAAGCCGGCTGGCGGTACCTGTCCCGTGGGTCCCGTGGGTCCCGTGGGTCCCGTGGGTCCCGTGGGTCGGTGTTGGCACTCACAGGAAACTGTTTATCACAAGTGAAATTCCTGGCGCCCAGCCCGTGGATGGTGGAGGGGCCCGGGGACTGGTGCGCTCGAGGGTAGGGCACGGAGCCTTGCGCCCATGGCGGACGCGCCCTCCTCTCCTGCCCCAGCCCCGAGGGGTGCAGCTGCCCCATAGCAGCTGCTCAGGAAGTGGGGGAGACGCGGCTGCCAGGCTTGGGAAATGCCGGCACCTGCTGACCAGAGGGCCTGTTGTGGGCCGTAGGGAGGGCAGGCCTGGAATTCTTGCACTGCGCCGGGCACCCACCTTCCAGAGCCTTCCCTGCATCTGGGGAGCACCCTCTGGGTCAGAGGGCCCATGTCTGGCATAGTGTAGCTAACCCTCTCTCCTCTGTTGCTCCGCGCAGAGACTCTGACGTGGAACAAGCCCAGTCTCAGCGGGGTGGCACCTCTTCCTCGGAGTCTTCACTCAGCCACGACCATAGGAAACAAGTGAGTAGCGGCCCCGGCTGTCGTCTTCCTGGCCTGCCCCTGCCCCCACAGGGCTCTCAGTTTTGTTCCTGCAATTCCTAAGGCCTGCCGAGGCCTCTTTCCGGCTGGGCTGGCCTTCTGCAGCCCTGTCTTTACGTTACGGCCCTGGGAGACCGAGACAGACTCGGGGTAGAGGGGCGCAGACTGTCCTAGATACTCTCCACGAGCAGCTGGGTGTCTTTGTCAACGCCGAGGTCCCAAAGCGAATATGAGAATGATGGGGACTGAGGTGAGCTTTAGATGAGCTTGAGTAATGGTTCCACGTGGTGGAGGTGACACAGGTCTTGTGAAGGCTGAGCCACCAAGAAGGACAGGGTGGCATCAAAGCTTTCATGCGTCCTGGGGGCCTCTCCTGGGGAGAGCTGGAAGACCAAGCGTGTTTAGAACTTTCTGGATGGAAGAGGTGGCCTCTAGCTTGGCACCTCCTCTACAACCCTCTCCTACTCTTCCCTCCTTCGTCCCAGAATGTACGTGTTTGGTGGCTGGGTGCCTCTCGTCATGGATGACGTCAAAGTGGCCACACACGAGAAGGAGTGGAAGTGTACCAACACACTGGCTTGTCTCAACCTGGGTATGGCCTCCTCGGGCTCGGAGTAGCCTGCGGAGGGCTGCGGGAGGCTGGCCCTCCTCGGTCCCGAGAGCTGTGTGGGGTGTGCTTCTAAGGTCCGTGCCCCTCGAGTCCACAAGAAGCAGCCGCTGGTGCGAGCGCTCTGAGGGCGCTCCCTGCTTTTATTTTTGAGTAGGCTCTTTTACTACGCGTGGCCCGCCGTCGAAAGCACGGAAGCTTAACCGTGCACAGCCTCCCTCCCGCCTCCCATCCTGCAGAGGCAGCCGCGCGGGTGGCTTCTCCTCCCCCCTGCAGGGACTTTTCTACATGTCCAAGCATCGTCTGTAGGTTCCTTTATAAACAAACACGACGGCAGCCTGCTCTCGGCGGCGCCGCGCCACGCCTGGCTTTTCGCTTTACTCTGTCTCGGAGACCGTCCTGTCCCATCCCCGCACGGCGAGCGGCCTCATTCTTTTGAATTGCTATCGAGGTGTTGAAACTTGCACAGACGCTACTCCGTGAGTATTCTTGCACTGTCCTCGCCTCCGTGCAAGTGTATTTGAAGGGTAAAAACCTAGAGGTAGGATTGCTGTCGGAGGATGTCGCCAAGCCATCCTGCACAGAGGCTGTGCCCGCGTAGGTGTCCCCGGCGGTGCTGGTGCAGCACCTGTCAAACTGCTCTTCGCCAGGTCCGATAGGTGGTTGACTCCCCATGGGCCGGCCCCCTGCTCCCCCGGCTCACCTTGAGCCCTGGCTGCAACAGGCACGGGAATCAAATTGCCAGGCGCCCTATGGTTTAAGTTTGCGTTTCACTTATTTTGAGCGAGGGTATGTATTTTCCCCTAGACCCTCCTGTTGCCTTTTCCGTAACTTGCGTTCCTCTTTGCCCATCTCTCTCTATACAGGCTCTTGTGTTGTTTGATGTGCGAGAAGTGAGACCTTTGGTTGTGCGTTTCAAATAGTTTTCCCAGTGTATGGTTTATAGTTCCATCTTTTATGGTCTTTTTGCCATACTGAGTTATCTGTCGTTCGTTCGTTTGTTTGTTTTTAATTTAGTACCGTTTAATGACTTTCTGGTTTGGATTCCCCATCCCGAAAGGCCAGAGGGCCATCGGGGGTGTGGGTTTGTTTGCCCTCCTCGCTGACCTCCACCCCACACTGTCCCTAGATACCATGGCCTGGGAGACCATCCTGATGGACACGCTGGAGGACAATATTCCCCGGGCCCGAGCTGGCCACTGTGCCGTAGCCATCAACACCCGCCTGTACATTTGGAGTGGGCGTGACGGCTATCGAAAGGCCTGGAACAACCAGGTCTGCTGCAAGGACCTGTGGTACCTGGAGACAGGTGAGGCAGCTGCACGGGGGGCCACGGGCTTGCCACGGTGCAGCTGAGCCACAGCGTGGGGCCTCCCGGTGCGACCCCGTCTCACTGGCCATGCCCTCTTGCAGAAAAGCCACCACCCCCGGCCCGAGTACAGCTGGTACGAGCCAACACCAATTCCCTGGAGGTGAGCTGGGGGTCCGTGGCGACAGCCGACAGTTACCTTCTGCAGCTCCAGAAATATGACATTCCCGCCACGGCCGCTACTGCCGCCTCCCCCACGCCCAATCCGGTCCCGTCTGTGCCCGCCAACCCTCCCAAGAGCCCCGCCCCAGCAGCAGCCGCACCCGCTGTGCAGCCGCTGACCCAGGTAGGCATCACGCTCCTGCCCCAGGCTGCTGCCGTGCCCCCGACCACCACCGCCATCCAGGTCTTGCCGACGGTACCCGGCAGCTCAATCTCCGTGCCCACGGCAGCCAGGACTCAAGGTGAGTGGGGGGGGGTCGGTGGGGGGGGCTCGCGCTTCAGAGGGTAGGGGCTACCCGTTGGGAGGCCGTGCGCCCAAGGGGGCTGCTGAAGACGGCATACCTGGCCGTCGTTGGCACTGGCTTGTGGCCGAGTGCTGGGGCTGGGAGAAAGCTCGGGCCTGCTCGAGGGGACAGTCGCTGAGGGTGTCTGGAAGGACCAAATGTGAAGTGCCAGCAGGTCCCAGACGCAATTCGTGTCTGCACGCTGGACGTGACGGAGGCCTAGGCCTCTGCCCATTTCCACCTCCTTCCCTTGCCAGGCGTCCCCGCTGTTCTCAAAGTCACCGGTCCTCAGGCTACGACAGGAACCCCGCTGGTCACCATGCGACCTGCCAGCCAAGCTGGGAAAGCCCCCGTCACCGTGACCTCCCTTCCTGCAGGCGTGCGAATGGTTGTGCCGACGCAGAGTGCCCAGGGCACGGTGAGGAGCCGCTGGGTGGGGTGGGACTTCCTGGTGACGATGTCACCCACCCTTAGTGCCGTTCAGCCTGGGGTTTTCTGGGCTGTGAAGTACCAGTGAGGCAAGCTGTTCTTAATCAGTTAATACGAGTTAATAAGCTGATGTCTCAGAAGGATTCCCCTGCCGTCTGAATCTGATTCAGACAAGGGCATCTTAAACATGGACTTCTTTGTTTGGAAGCCTGAGGGGAGAACCTAGGCACCTGGGGTTTGACCTGCGGGGGGATGGGGGGGGAGCTGTACGTAACTCTGTGGCCTTTAGAAAGTGTTTAGAACTTCTGACAAACTCCTGTTGCTGGGTCACTGCACCCGGTCAGTGGCAGGGGCAGGTTGGGGCCAAGAGGTGCCCTTGGGAGGGACGCCAGGCAGGACAGAGGCTCCCCGGGCAGGGCCGGGCCCCTCGATGACTTCTGCTGAAGTGTCTGGAGCAGGGGGCCAGACGACCTCGGTCCTGGCGCCGTGTGTGTGGGCTCACGCCCCCTGTGCCCTCCGCAGGTGATTGGCAGCAGCCCGCAGATGAGCGGCATGGCCGCGTTGGCGGCTGCGGCTGCCGCCACCCAGAAGATCCCGCCCTCGTCAGCGCCCACGGTGCTGAGTGTCCCTGCAGGCACCACCATCGTCAAAACCGTGGCCGTGACACCCGGCACCACCACCCTCCCGGCTACTGTAAAGGTGGCCTCCTCGCCAGTCATGGTGAGCATTCCTTGTGCCCAGTCCCGAGCCGTGATTCCCTCTGGGCTTCAGACCTGCCCCGTGGGGCCGCCGGCCCATAATTGCTGCTTGCCTCGGGTTCTGGAACGAGCGGGTACTTTTCGGGACGTGGCAGCCCGAGGCTGGCCGTGCGCTCCGTCGGTGCGGGAAAGGCGAAGCCCTGGCGAGCTGCTTCGGACCCCTCTGGGCGGAGGCTGGGCCTCCCTGCCCCACTCATGGCTCGTCGTCCCTCCTTCAAGGTGAGCAACCCGGCCACTCGGATGCTGAAGACTGCAGCTGCCCAGGTGGGGACATCTGTCTCCTCTGCTGCCAACACGTCCACCCGCCCCATCATCACAGTGCACAAGTCGGGGACTGTGACTGTGGCCCAGCAAGCCCAGGTGGTGACCACAGTGGTGGGTGGAGTCACCAAGACCATCACCCTGGTGAAGAGCCCCATCTCTGTCCCAGGAGGCAGTGCTCTGGTGAGTGGTGGGTGCCTCCCTGCTGCTTGGGGCTGCTGCCAGCCTGTGGCGCCACCCTGGGTCTGGGCCGGGAGAGGCCTGACCCAAGCCATGTTCTTGATTGGCTTCCAGATCACTCCTTGCTCCATCCTTTCTGTTTCAGATTTCCAACCTGGGCAAAGTGATGTCCGTGGTTCAGACCAAACCGGTTCAGACTTCGGCGGCCACGGGCCAGGCGTCCACGGGCCCGGTGACTCAGATCATCCAGGTGAGCTCGCGGGCCCCGAGTCTGACACCAGCGAGGGGGCTCCGGGCCTCAGGAAGGAGTTGGGTCCCCACCTGGAGAAGCTCCCCCTCAAGCATGCGTGGTGCATAAAGTCCTGCTGCTTGGGCCATCAGTAGAGCATGGCCAGAGCAGACTTTGTCACATTTTCCATCGTGGCAGTCTGTGGCGTCCATCCACCTTGCCCTCCAGCTGTTTTCCTTTTCAAGACCCTTTTTTTTTTTTTTTGAAGTAGGCTTCATGCCCAGCACAGGAGCACAGAGCCCAGTGCCGGGCTTGAACTCACGACCCTGAGATCAAGACCTGAGCTGAGATGAAGAGTCGGATGCTTAACTGACTGAGCCACTCTTTTTCCCTAGACTTTCGTTGTTGTTAAGCAGGCTTCTGCCTGTTTTCCTCTTGCAGACCAAAGGGCCCCTGCCGGCCGGGACCATTCTGAAGCTGGTAACCTCAGCGGATGGCAAGCCCACCACCATCATCACTACCACACAGGCCAGTGGGGCCGGGACTAAGCCCACCATCCTGGGCATCAGCAGTGTGTCCCCGAGCACCACCAAGCCGGGTACGACCACCATCATCAAGACCATCCCCATGTCGGCCATCATCACGCAGGCCGGCGCCACAGGTAGGGGCCTCCCCAGTGCGCGGGCGAGGGGCCGCCTCAGGAGGCTGCCGCCAGACAGGCGGGTGGGGGCTGGGCTGCAGCCCGCTCTTGCTTTCGTTCTGCCTTTTCTCTCCCCTTTCTCCTCTTGCCTCTCGTTGCACGTTTGTAGGGAGGGGGCAGGGGTGCAACTGTAACTGGCACTCTGTTTGCAGTGAGGGGCAGTGGGGGGAACTGCTTGGAAGAGGGCCCGAGGGAAGTGGGAAAATAGGCGCTGGAGAAGAGAGGAGCCCGGAGCCCCAGAGGCCAGGCTGCCGTTCTCTCCCGTCCAGGTGTGACCAGCACTCCGGGCATCAAGTCCCCCATCACCATTATCACCACCAAGGTGATGACTTCAGGAACGGGAGCGCCTGCCAAAATCATCACAGCTGTCCCTAAAATCGCCACTGGCCATGGGCAGCAAGGAGTGACCCAGGTGAGGCATGCCGGGCCCTCCCCTCACCCCAACGTCCAGCCCAGGACCCCAGCAGGCCACACGTGTCTGAGGGGCCTGGGAGGGGGGGCAGCTCGGGATCTAGGCAAGCTGGGAGTGACACGGGGGCACTTTCCTCTGGCGTTCCAGGTGGTGCTAAAGGGGGCCCCCGGACAGCCGGGCACCATCCTCCGCACCGTGCCCATGGGGGGTGTCCGCCTGGTCACCCCCGTCACTGTCTCTGCCGTCAAGCCAGCCGTCACCACGTTGGTTGTGAAGGGCACCACAGGTGTGTAGCCTGTAGGCTGGGCCCGCCTCCCCAGAGGAGGGCCGGGGAGGAAGTAGGTGCCCTCTTCTAGCCCTCCGTTCCCTTGGGGTGTGCCGCGGAGCTCCCAGCCAGTGCCCCAGCCCTGCCGGAGGAGAGCTGCCGGGAGGGAGGAGGCGCCGGCCACCGGCCTTACCCAACTCCTGCCCCCTCCCCGCCCTTAGGCGTCACGACCCTCGGCACAGTGACAGGCACCGTCTCCACCAGCCTTGCGGGAGCTGGGGGCCACAGTACCAGCGCCTCCCTGGCCACGCCCATCACTACCTTGGGCACCATCGCCACCCTCTCGAGCCAAGTGATCAACCCCACTGCCATCACCGTGTCGGCCGCGCAGACCACGCTGACGGCAGCCGGCGGGCTCACCACCCCTACCATCACCATGCAGGTAGGGCGACTGGAGGGCGTGGGGCCTAGGAGCGTGGTGGGCACACATCCGCGACTCCACGTGAGCGTGTATGAACCACAGCCCAAGGCTCCTGGGCTTCATCCTGGGACCCCGCGCCAGGTCCTCTCCCTCACCCGCGTGGCACCCGGGGCACGCTTCCCTGTTGCACCACGTCAGTCTCTAACAGCCCGTCGTAGCAAGATGGCAGAATTGAGGCGTTTCTGGTGTTTGAGCACCGGGCTGTCTTTGTCACGATAGAGCACACACAACAAAGCATGTTCACGTGCATATAGCGTTTTTCTCCTGTTTGTACATCTGAAGCTAAATTCACGGAAGCGGCCAAGCATCTGTTGCTGGCCTTTGTGTGGTGGTGCAGGGTTGGCGGGGTTCCCTCCCTGACCAAGGGCCCCAGCAGCTGCTTCCCAGTCCCCCGCGGCCTTTGAGGTGGAGCCGTGTCTCTTCCCCGGTCCCTGAGCAAGTCAGCATCTGGGGGTCAGGCAGGCGGGTTCTGGATTTACCAGGGAGGGCTCTTCCTTTAGGAGCTGAGTTGCTGCTCCCAGCCGCACGGGTGACGCTATAGGACAGTGGGAGGGACAGGCAGACGGGAAGTTCCAGAGCTCATTTCCCACCCGGTGTCTCCCGCAGCCTGTCTCCCAGCCTACCCAGGTGACTCTCATCACGGCGCCCAGTGGAGTCGAGGCCCAGCCTGTGCATGACCTCCCTGTGTCCATTCTGGCCTCGCCTACCACAGAACAGCCCACGGCCACGGTCACCATCGCCGATTCAGGCCAGGGTGAGGTGCAGCCGGGCACTGTGACGCTGGTCTGCTCCAACCCGCCCTGTGAGACCCACGAGACAGGCACCACCAACACAGCCACCACCACCGTCGTGGCTAACCTCGGGGGGCAGTCACAGCCCACCCAAGTGCAGTTCGTCTGTGACAGACAGGAGGCGGCCGCTTCTCTCATGGCCTCGACAGTGGGGCAGCAGAACGGCAGCGTGGTTCGTGTCTGCTCCAACCCGCCATGCGAGACCCACGAGACGGGCACCACCCACACGGCTACCACCGCCACGTCCAACATGGCCGGGCAGCACGGCTGCTCCAACCCGCCCTGCGAGACCCACGAGACCGGCACCACCAGCACCGCCACCACCGCCGTGTCGAGCATCGGCGCCGGCCAGCAGCGAGACATCCGGCGTGCCTGTGCGGCCGGCACCGCTCCTGCCGTGATCCGGGTCAGCGTGGCAGCTGGGGCATCCGAGGGAGCCCAGGGCTCTGTCAAGGCCTCATGCCAAACCCGCCAGACCGGCGTGACCAGCACTACCATGACTGTGCTGGCCACCGGGGCCCCGTGCTCGGCCAGCCCACTCCTTGGGCCAGGCCTGGCAGTAGAGGCCGGCGGCCGCAGCGCCACCTTTGTGCAGCTAGCCCACGTGAGCAGCCAGGTCAGACCCAGCGTCCCCGGTGGCCAGGACAGCACCCTGGCCGGCTTGAGTCAGCTGATGTCCCTGGGGCGCCAGCTGGAGGCTCATCACACCCACACGACCAACACCCCTACCACAGTCCGCTCTGCCATGGGTGCTGGGAAGCCCGGTGAGGCACGGGGGACCCCCACACCCGCGTACGAGAGCTCAACTAGCGGCGCCATGACTGTGACTGCCCTGGAGGCACTGCTGTGCCCCTCGGCCACCGTGAGCCAAGTCTGCTCCGACCCACCGTGTGAGACCCACGACACGGGCACCACCCACACCGCCACTACCTCGAATGCCGGCAGCGCCCAGCGGGTCTGCTCCAACCCGCCCTGCGAGACCCACGAGACGGGCACTACCCACACGCCCACCACAGCCACGTCCAACGGGGGCGCAGGCCAGCCTGAGGGCGGGCAACAGCCCCCCGCCGGCCGCCCCTGTGAGACACACCAGACCACGTCCACCGGTACCACCATGTCCATCAGCGTGGGCGCCTTGCTCCCCGTGGAGTCCGGCTTGGAGGTGGCGACACCGCCCTCCATCGCCCCTCAGGCTGCTGCTTCGTTGCTGGCTCCTTTCCCGACGCAGAGGGTGTGCTCCAACCCCCCCTGTGAGACGCACGAGACGGGCACCACACACACGGCCACCACCGTCACCTCGAACATGAGTTCAAACCAAGGTGAGCAAAGGCCGCCAGCCTGGCGTTAGTTGTCTTGCGGAGCCAAGGGCTCGGAGGCTGAGAGGTGTGGGAACTGAGAGGTACCCTTAGCCAGAGGCCAGTATTGAGATTTCTTGGGGCTCAGTTTCCCAGCAGAGGGTCGGGTCCTCCAGGTGACCGTGTCCCCTGGGGGCAAAGCCAGGTAGAGGCCCTAGGGCTCCTGCTGACCTGCCTCCCCTGCTGGCCTAGTGCTTGTCACCCTTCTCTCTGCTTGCCCCCCCTCCTCTGCAGATCCCCCGCCAGCTGCCAGTGACCAGGGAGACGTGGAGAGCACCCAGGGCGACAGCGTGAACATCACCAGCTCCAGTGCCATTACGACGACCGTGTCCTCTACGCTGACGCGGGCCGTGACCACTGTAACACAGTCCACCCCGGTCCCGGGCCCCTCGGTGCCGGTAAGAGCCCCAGGAGGATCCGTCCCCTGTGCCTCTCTGCTGCTCACAGCACCTGTGGCCCGTGCTGTTCCAGAGTTGGACACCAGGTGTCGCTCCCGCACCAAGCATGCTGCCCAGTTCGGCCCTTTTGCAGACCATAAAAGGGCTGCCTGGGGCACGGTAGGGCAGGCGGCAGGCAGCACCCAGGCCGGAGCGTTTTGCAGACGCTTCTGTTCCCTTCGCTGTTTTCACGGCTTGTCGTTTGGCTGTAACCTGTAAGAGCAACGTGGCGGGAGCCTGGGTGCCTCTTCGGCTAGACCAGGAAGCCAGCCTCTCTGAGGATGGGCGGAAGTCGGCCAGCAGGTCCCAAGGGTCTCTCTTCTTGCTGCACTCTCCATCGCTCGGTCACCTGCTGCCCCTCCCCATCGAATGGGGTTATGCTGGCCCACGGAAAGTGAAAGTCGAGGTCTACGGGGCAAGATGAAGGCTGCCTGGTTCTGGCCGCTCTCTCCTCCCCGCTGACGGGGGCTTCTCTCCCTTTCTAGAAGATCTCATCAATGACTGAGGCTACCCCAGGGGCTCTGACCACCGAAGTCCCCATCCCGGCCACGATAACAGTGACCATAGCCAACACAGAAACTTCTGACATGCCCTTCTCTGCTGTTGACATCCTGCAGCCCCCAGAGGAACTCCAGGCCTCGCCAGGGCCCCGCCAGCAGCTTCCGCCACGGCAGCTCCTGCAGCCCGCCTCCACGCCCCTGATGGGGGAGTCCGCCGAGGTCCTGTCAGCCTCCCAGACCCCTGAGCTCCAAGCCGCCGTGGATCTGAGCGGTACAGGGGACCCGTCTGCGGGCCAGGAGCCTGCCAGCTCCGCCGTGGTGGCCACTGTGGTGGTCCAGCCACCCCCGCCCACGCAGTCTGAAGTAGACCAGCTGTCGCTTCCTCAAGAGCTGATGGCCGAGGCCCAAGCAGGCACCACCACCCTCATGGTGACGGGGCTCACCCCTGAGGAGCTGGCGGTCACCGCTGCCGCTGAAGCAGCTGCCCAGGCCGCAGCCACCGAGGAAGCCCAGGCCCTGGCCATCCAGGCGGTGCTCCAGGCCGCGCAGCAAGCCGTCATGGGTAGGTACTGGAGGGGCGTGGCTCGCCACTCCATCTTCAGTTGAGGCCAGATGGGAGCCCTGAGGGGGACATGGGCCCCTCAAAAGGAGCAAAGGTTCTGGAGGGTTCTGGAGCCTTTCTGCTGACAGCCCCAGCTGGATGGCCGAAGTGATGGGCGGCCTGAGGAGAGGAGGCGCAGTCCCTAGCAGGGTGACCCGAGTCCGACGTGATGGGAAGGACTGGCACGGTGGCTGGGCTGGGCTGGGCACCCAGGAAGTAGGAAGAGCCCCTTGGGCCGGGGAGGGCCCGGAAACCAGGTCTGTGGGCCTGCAGTCATCAGACCTCCCCCACAGGCGAGGAGGGGAGCGGCAGCAGGAAGCCGGCGACGGGCTACCATGGCTGGCGCTCCTCTTGAGTAGCGTTTCTCTCCACCCTGGAGCAGGCACCGGGGAACCCATGGACACGTCCGAGGCGGCGGCGGCCGTGACGCAGGCCGAGCTGGGCCACCTGTCAGCCGAGGGCCAGGAGGGCCAGGCCACCACCATCCCCATCGTGCTGACGCAGCAGGAACTGGCCGCGCTAGTGCAGCAGCAGCAGCAGCTGCAGGAGGCGCAGGCCCAGCAGCAGCACCACCACCTGCCGACCGAGGCCCTGGCCCCCGCCGACAGCCTCAACGACCCGACCATCGAGAGCAACTGCCTCAACGAGCTGGCTGCCGCTGTCCCCAGCACCGTGCCCCTGCTGCCCTCCACGGCCACCGAGAGTAAGCGGGGCCCTGCCCGCCGGGGAGAGGGGGCCCGCGGGCTTGTGGGAGAGCTGATGAGGGTGGTGCGCGCCCCCCTCCCCCCAGAAGCCAGGTTCCTGGGGCCGTGCCCGCTGACGTCCTCTTTCCTCGCAGGCCTGGCTCCGTCCAACACGTTCGTGGCCCCCCAGCCGGTCGTGGTAGCCAGTCCCGCAAAACTGCAGGCTGCGGCCACCCTGACTGAAGTGGCCAATGGCATTGAGTCCCTGGGCGTGGTGAGTCTCCTAAGATGGGACTTCAAGGGGTGTGGCCTCTGGGCCCCAGAGACTGACGGTGTGAGCTCTCCTCCTGCTCTTGCAGAAACCGGACTTACCACCGCCACCCAGCAAAGCCCCTGTGAAGAAGGAGAACCAGTGGTTTGATGTGGGCGTCATTAAGGGTACCAACGTAATGGTGACACACTATTTCCTGCCACCAGACGATGCCGTCCCGTCTGACGTAAGTTTTCCAGGGAGCCGATGGCCTCGGCAGGGTGGATCCTGGCCATGAGGCAGGTATTGAGGCTCATGGGAACCTCTGAAGCTCCCGAGGGGTGCCCTCCATCTCGGGGCTGGTCCCGAGGACAGCCAGGTATAGAGCCTTCTCCACGTACTATTTCTGTTTCCCTCGAAGCAGCAGAGGAGCGCAGGCTCAGCCCCCTCCTGCCACTGCCACCTCTTTCCTCGTCTCCCTCCCCGACTCGGGTCCGTGGTGTCCCCAGGACAGGACGCTGCTCCTCGGGCCCCTGAGCCCTACCCTAGAGCAGCCTCGACGGTGGGGTTTACGTGCTTTTCTTCTCTCCCCCTGCTCCTCTGGCCTCTTTCCCCAGGATGACTCGGGCGCCGTCCCCGACTATAGCCAATTGAAGAAACAGGAGCTGCAGCCGGGCACAGCCTACAAGTTCCGTGTCGCCGGGGTCAACGCCTGCGGCCGGGGGCCCTTCAGCGAGATCTCAGCCTTCAAGACATGTCTGCCTGGTTTCCCAGGGGCCCCTTGTGCCATTAAAATCAGCAAAGTGAGTCTCGCCGTGGGGTGGCCCTATCCCCAGCTCGTCCCCTGCCTGCCCGCAGTAGAGCGGGTCTAGCCTGAGTCTGCACACAGGGTGCTTCCTTCTGTGCTGGGCCACGTGAGGGTGATCCAGCAGGGGCCCCAAGGTGTGGGCAGTCTGCCAGGTCTGGGGCTCAGCAGACATCGTGAGGAGGTCTGGGGTCTGATGAGGAAACTGAGGCACCAAGAGGCTAAGTGCCAAGTCACGCGTTAGGCGGCAGAGCAGGTGGATGGAGGCTGTGTCCTCAGTCCCCGTTTATTTTACTTTGTCATTACACGAGGCTGCCTTCCGAGTTGGGGCGGCGAGACCGTGTCCTCCCAGCTCCTTGCGTCCACCGCGAGATAGCTCGGTTGTGTCAGGAAGAGGAGTGAGGTACGAGCAGTGAGTTCTGGAAGCCGTGAACTGTTCTCGCTCCTCCGTTCCTGGATGGGCAGCGCGAGATAAAGTTCTGAAGGCCAAAGACAGCATGGCTCGGCCTCTGCCCCCTTGCTTCTAGAGTCCCGATGGTGCTCACCTCACCTGGGAGCCGCCGTCCGTGACCTCCGGCAAGATCATCGAGTACTCGGTGTACCTGGCCATCCAGAGCTCGCAGGCCGGCGGCGAGCCCAAGAGTTCCACCCCGGCCCAGCTGGCCTTCATGCGGGTGTACTGCGGGCCCAGCCCCTCCTGCCTGGTGCAGTCCTCCAGCCTCTCCAACGCCCACATCGACTACACCACCAAGCCTGCCATCATCTTCCGCATCGCCGCCCGCAACGAGAAGGGCTACGGCCCTGCCACCCAAGTGAGGTGGTTGCAAGGTCGGTGTCGCTTGTCAGGCTCCTTGGCCGGGCCTCGGGTGCGGTGGGCTGGCGCAGCCCCAAGCTGGACTTCAGAGCTGTATAGTCTTGAATTCGAGGGAGGTGGCCTGGAGTGCCAGGGAGGAGTGGAGGGGGGGGGACACCTTGCCTCATCTGTGGGTTCGGAGAAAGCTCTCCAGGGCTGTTTGAGGGGAGGCAGGGACTGTAAGAACTTGAAGTAGGAGGTGCAGGGTGAGGCCCAAGCACAGGCAGCAGGGTGGGGAGTGAAGGCCCCAGATGCCCTGTCCGGTTTCCCGCCAGTTCCTGTAAGGCTGATGAGGAAGGGCAGGGAGGGCCTCGGAGCCTGAGCCCGGGGCGACCGCGGGAGGTGCCACACGACGCAGGCCAAGGGGCCAGCTGCTGACTTGGGGCCATGGGCTCCGTCTCGCGCGGGTGGGGGCTGTGTTCTCCCCACTGTCGCGCTCTCGGCCCATGGGCTGCTGTGTGGCCGAAGTCGTCCTGCGTGCCTGCCTGCCTGCCTGCCTGCCTTCGCTGAGCTGCTTGCCATGCTGTCTTTCCCTACAGAAACCAGTAAAGACAGCTCTGGCGCCAAGCCAGCCAGCAAGCGGCCCATGTCCTCTCCAGAAATGTAAGCAGGGAGCCCCTTTCGGGAACCTTCTAAGGCTGGGGGCGTACAACCACTGGGAGGAAGGAGCAGTGGAAATAGTATGGTTCTTGTTTTCCTTAGAAGGATTGGGGAGTGCTCACTGGGTGTGAACTCCTACCAGGTCCCAACCAGAGAGGTTCCAGGCCCGCCCCGCCCCGTGGTTTCCCAGCACCGTCAGGACCCGTGCTGATTCTTTGTCCTTTTTCTTTTTTTTCCTCCAAGGAAATCCGCTCCAAAGAAATCTAAGGCAGATGGTCAGTGAGAGGCAGCTCCCTGCTCCTGGATTCTTTGCCAGACCCCCTTCTGCTTCAGGAACGCCACCTGCCAGGGCCCACCCACCCCACCCGCCCGGCGCTCATACTTCACCCTCAGGAGGCACTGGCCGCCACTCATTCTCTCTCCCTCTCTGTTTTTAAAATAATCTTGAGAAAGCACATTTTATCATTGCTTCGGGTGGAAGCAGGACCCAGATCTGGAAGAGCAGCGAGCAGGTCCGGCGGCAGTGCGCTCCCCCCCCCCCCCCCAGCCCGCCCCCTGCCATGCCGGGGCCCTTTATGGGCGCTACGGAGAGACTACATGAAAGACTTCGGATGAAGAAGATGAGACGGAGAGAGCGGAGAGCACGCCTTTGCAGCTTCTGACCTTGGTTCTCGGGGGTGGGGGTGGGGGCAGGGCGGGGGTGGGAGGGGGTGCGGCGTGGAAGCAGGAGGAAGACACCCCCTTCCCTGACCCCTTCCCTGCCCGAGAAGACTGGCGGGGCACCCGCGCGCCAGCTGTCCATCCGCTTCCGTTTTACCTGTTACCTTTGCGTCTCCCACCGCCTCACGGCCTGTGCTTGAGCTTGGTCCAGCCCCATCAGCCTGGCGATCTCTCAGCGGCCTTCGCACTCCGACCCCCTCCCCTTCCCTCTTTCCTGGGTAGAGGGCTAGAACGCGAGACGAAAGAAAGGGGCAAGAATGAGCCCGTGGTGGCCTGAGCAGTGTTCTGTGCAAATCTCCTGACTCCTGGCAGGGCGTAGGGCAGCCCCCAGCGAGCCCGGCTTTGGCCCCTGGGTCCGGGTAGGGGCCACACCACCAACTGCTGCATTTGTTGTATTTTTTTTTTTAAGTTGGAATTGATGAAGTTAACATTTTTATTGTAATTTTAGCCTTAGCGTGTGGGGTTTTGTCCCTTTTTTGTTGTTGTTAGTTGTGTACAGAATGTGTATCTCTCTTTTTTTTCTAACTTTTACTTTCTTCTCTTTGGCTAAGCCTTGGCAGGGATCTTTCTGGAAGAAAAGCTGGGGGTAGCCAGGGCAGGAGAGGCATGGACTCTCCCCTATAGGCGTGATACTTGCCACCTGGCCTGATTTCCTCTAGCCGGCCCCTGCCGTCAGCCCCTTTGCCCATCCCCAGGCCTCTGGGACAAAGGAGGGGTGATTACTCTGTGCTTGTAGGACTGAGCTTGACAGTCTGCTGGAGGAGGAGCGGGCCCTGGTTCCCTGTGCTCTCCGCCCTGGCCCCGGCCCCGGCCCCGGCCCCCAGGCCCCCTCGCCCCCTCCTTGGCATAGCTGGCTTGGACTGGCTGCTGCCCTCACCTGCCGCTCCCTGCAGCGGCCGTCTCCACGCAAAGCGGTGTCCAAAGCAGTGGGGTCAGGGGATGGAGGGGAGCTCGGTCTCAGAGGCAGCCTGGGAGGGCAGGGGTGCGGTGTCACCCGGGAGGGAGCCTGGGCAAGAAGCAGGCTGTCAGCACTAGCCACTAGCTCTGTAAGTTCGCAGGGCCATGGCCGTCCTCCTAGGGCCAAACCCAGGTGGCTTGGGGCTGTGCCCAGTCTGGCTGGCGACCCGGCTTTCGGCCCCACACCCAGGCTTCAGGCACAGCCAGGCTTGCGAGCGGGCTGTGCGGGAGTTTGGGTGAGCAGCCGGTCTCTTCGGACCCCCCCTCCCGCCCCCGTCTCCGCCCCGGAGATGTGGCTTGCAGTGAGGGGCCTGGCCTCTGCACACCCCTGCCACTGGCCCGCACCTTCTGGGGCCTCTGGTTTGTTGTATTATAGTAGATTTCGCTGTGGAAAATGTCACGTTTAGTCCGTCACCTTGGAGCCCACTCGCCTGGTCCCGTCGTTTTCCCTGTCCCCTCTCCTGAGCGCCCTTTGATTTCTCTTGTTTCTGAGAACAGTACACCCGTTCATCTATTGTAGAGTAACCCCCGTGACTCAATATTACCATAGTGCGATGTCGTTTTGTGCTATTTTGAACAATTAAAAAGACTTTTTTTGAAATAAGCACCCGCTCTTTTACTGTGTCCGGGCTCACCGGGACGAGGCCGGAAGTGTGACCCGTCTCCCCCAGCCCCCCCCCCCTGCACCCTACCTGGGCGCGCCTCTCCATCCAAGGCTGCTTCCCAAGGCATGGCCCTTGGGACTGAGCCCGGGCCAGGACCTGGTTGCCCACAGACGGTCCCACAGTGGCCGTGGCTTAGAGCACAGGCAAGGGATTCCCTGGGCAGCCACTTCCAACTCCCTGTCTGGAGAGTGGGCCACTACCCACTGGCCTCCTTGGATGGCTGGAGAGGACTGAGCTGGGCTCTTTGCACCAAGAGCTCAGGGCCCCCAGTGTCAGCTCCCTAGGATGCACCGGTATTGCCCGCGGGGTGGTTCCCGTGTCTGAGACTCAGCAGGTGCTGTGGGAGTGAATCCTCTTCCGCCCCGGGAAGAGAAGGAGCGGAACTTCTATTGAGCCAGCTCCTGACAGCTCTGCTGTTGGTGCTGTTGCTAAGGCGGGTGGTACACCAGGGTTAAACGGATGGGATCAGTACTTCCTGCCAACCAGCCAGGAGGGGCTGTGCTGTGTCCTGTCGCTTTTGCTAGGAACTCAAGGGGCGTGGGGAGAGGATGTCTTCATCACCCTCTCATCCAGTCACTCCCTCTCTGCCCTTTGTATGCGTGTGTCCACGCAGCGCCAGCTCGTGGCCACCTCTCTTGCGAAGCCTCCCAGGGCAATCTTTCCCTGGCGCTCACTCCACTCGGCTCACAGTGTCTTGTGTTGGGTCCTGTCCTGTCCTGTCCATCTTGACACCAGTAGCCATGGCTCTGTCTTCCCCAGGGCACCAATTCTGCTCTGATTTGGAGCCCAGTCATCTCCAGGAGGCAGAGGGGAGGGGGCAGGGACCCAGGGAGACGGCAGACATGTGTCCCTCAGGTTGAAGCAGCAGAAACAATGCCTCTGGGTGGGAGGCTGCGCCCCAGCTGGTGCAAAGGGTCCACATGGGGCTGGCCCCAGAAGTGGGGGGGGGGCTGTGCAGATGAGCCAGGTGTGCGCCAGATGGCTCCGTGGACGCTTTCGCTGGGGAGGGCTGCAGGGGTTCTTTCCAGCCCTAGGCTCAGCTGCCTCATGGTGGCCCGCGAGCCACTCCCGGCCATGCCAGTGGAGTATCTTCGGTGCTGGTTCACATCTGAGCACGGCACTCTGCAGCCTTCTGGGGAGAGGCCTGTGCGAGCGGAGAGGTGTAGGGCGGGTTCTCTGCCTCAGGACTGGCCAAGGCGCCGTCCATCGGACCCAAGGCCAGGAACCCTAGAACCGCTTGTCCTTGGTTAGGCATGATGAGGACAGACTGCAAGGAAGGGAGGGGAGAGGCTGGACGTGAAGGGAAACTCCATAAATGATGACGTGCATCCGTGAGCAGCGCGGGTGGGTACAAGCCCAGTTAGACCCAAAGCCAGGACCTCCCCTAAGCCCGAGCTGGGGCCACCGCCCTGGGCTGCCTTGCCCTGCCCAGCCTCCTCCCCAACTCGCCCCTCACCCCAACTCATTTGAAGGATGGTGAGAGGTGGCTGGGAGTCGATGTTGGGGGAGCCAGCCCCGCGTTCCCCGCCCCAGACTGTCCCACCAGCTCATCCAGCATTTCTCCCCTGGAGGGTCTTAAGCCCAGGGCGCCCAGCAGCGGCCACTGCCCGGCTCCTTCCGACTCCGGGGCCCCAGGGTCCGGGCTAGGCGAGCGTGGGGGCGGTGCCGGAGCACGGGGGGCGGAGCCGCGCAACGGCCAAGCCCCGCCCCAGGTTCTGCGGAACCTTCCGGAGGAGGAGGGGTCGGGTGGGGCCCTGCTGGGTCAGCTGAATGACAGTCACGGGACAATGACCAGCTCCGTCTGGCTTCCTGGAGAAGGAGGGATGAGCGGGGGTCTCCGAGTGCAGCAGGCCAGTGGTGGCGCCCGTAGTGGGGACGGCGTTGTTGTGAAGGGTTCCCAGGACGGTGGGGTTAGTCCTGGGGCCGGTCCTGGGCCAGGGGGCAGCCTCGAGCCAGGGTGTGGGGAAACCCTAAAGTCTGGATCCCGGTGCCTGGGGGTCTAAGGGGGGCGGGTCAGGTGGTCCCGGGGTCCACTGGAGCCTGGGGTGACTTGGGGCACAGAGAAACCTGTCGAGGAGGTTGGGACCTGGGAAGCCGGGGAGGCCTGCGGGGCAGCTGTGTTTCCAAGTCCCGAGTTCCCTCAGGATATGGAAAAGCAGCAGGAGCGGGAGGCTCTGCAGGCCTGGAAGGAGCGCGTGGGGCAGGAGCTGGACCGTGTGGTGGCTTTCTGGATGGAGCATTCCCACGACAAGGAGCATGGGTGCGTCTTTGCCCCTCCTGAGCCGCCACCTCACTCTCCTCGGACTCAGATCTGCTGAGCCCGGCGGGGGCGGTGGGGCCCAAGGGTGGGTGCAGCCCCTCCCCGCCTTCACTAATCCTGTGCATCCCACAGGGGATTCTTCACGTGCCTTGGCCGAGACGGGCAGGTGTATGATGACTTCAAGTATGTGTGGCTGCAGGGGAGGCAGGTAGGGGACGTCAGCTCGGCCCATCCGAGGTCCACACACACAAGGCCAGTCACCTCCACGCTCTTCCTCCCATGGTGGCGGCACCTACGGACGTCTCATCCCGGCCCTGAGGACCCCGCTGCTTACCACTTAAGCCATATTCCCTCTGCTCCCCCACAGGTGT
Source organism: Paguma larvata (assembly GCA_030068075.1). Lineage (NCBI taxonomy): Eukaryota > Metazoa > Chordata > Mammalia > Carnivora > Viverridae > Paguma > Paguma larvata. The sequence continues at coordinate 121,387,074 of CM057830.1, read as the reverse complement.
GGATGTATTGTCGCCTGTACCGGAAACTTGAGCGCTTTCGCAGCCCTGAACTTCTGGACGCGGCTAAAGCAGGTGCCCCCTCCCCGCCCCCGTCTCCCTAGAGGCACCTCCAAGTGTACTCGAGTTCTTAGAGAGGTCTAGAAGCAGTGAAGGGCCTCGGGACACTCACGGGTGGGAAGGAAGGGGAAGGTGGCAGTGTCCTCACCTGAGTTGTAGCATGCCGACTTCTCAACCACCAGGTGGCGAATTCTTGATGCGTTATGCCCGAGTGGCACCTCCTGGAAAGAAGTGTGCCTTTGTGCTGACGCGGGACGGCCGCCCAGTCAAGGTGCAGCGAACCATCTTCAGCGAGTGTTTCTACACCATGGCCATGAACGAGCTGTGGAGAGTGACAGGGGATGCGCGTTACCAGGTGTGCGGGAGGAAGGTTGCCCTGTGAGTCTCCCTGCCCTCACTTGAGCTGGACAGTGGCCAGCCGCCTAATGCATTCCAGTTCTGTATACAAGCCTCCTCCCCGGGCTCTGCCTGCAGTCTGGGTCTGTTGTCAATGTCAACCCTCCCTCTGGGCCCCCAGGGCCCCAGGACTGCTGGTGATGCCCCCCTCGTTGTGCTGTATTGTCATGGGTGCCCCCTCCCAGAGGTCTCCACCTCTGAATCCTTACACCAAGCACCAAGCACAGAGGGACCAATCCATGCCCTGCCCTGGCCAGGAGGGAGCTCTCCCTCCTCCCTGGAGCCCCCTGTGCTTTTGGATCTGACCCCGCTGCCTGGGAGTGGCCTGCGATCACACGCTGGGAATCCCCGGGGCAGGGCGGGGCAGGACCCAGGGCAGGGGCCCAGAGTCGGCCCTCGGTGAAGGTGTCCTATGAGTGGGTGGGAAGAGGAGGCCCTGTCACCCCGGGTCGGGACCCCAGGGACCGGACCGTCGGGACGCGACCTCAGCCCGGACCTTCTGCTCGCCTCCCTTCTCCCCACCCAGAGTGAAGCGGTAGAGATGATGGATCAGATCGTGTACTGGGTGCGGGAGGACCCATCGGGGCTGGGCCGGCCCCGGCTCCCGGGGGCCCCGGCCTCCGAGTCCCTGGCGGTGCCCATGATGCTGCTCAACCTGGTGGGCCAGCTCGGGGAGGCGGACGAGGAGCTGGCGGGCAACTACGCGGAGCTGGGGGACTGGTGCGCCCAGAGGATCCTGCAGCATGTCCAGGTGGGGGGCGCGTCGGGGGACAGGAGGCTGGCGCTGGCCCCGGGGGGGGGTGCTGGGGAATGCGGGGGGATCCCCCCCGCGCTGCCCCACCCCCCACAGCACCTCCTTCACCCACACTCACCACCCCCACCCCGGCTGGGCCCCGATGGACCCTTTTACAGATGGGGGAGACGCGGAGGGCGGGGAAGCTCAGGACCCTACACGTTGGGGAAGGTGGAGGGCCCAGGGGAGCCCGGGGGGGGGGGGCGGGGAGGCCAAGGGCAGGAGGGACGGTGCCAGAGCCCCTGGCATGTTAGAGGGAGCAGGAAACTCGGCCAGACCCAAGTCCTTCCAGGCCTCTGTGGGCAGGCCCAGCTTACCCAGTCTCAGCCTCAATTCAGTGTCACCCTTCCCACCTTTCAGGGCCCAGCCAGAAGCAAGAGTCAGAATGCACCCAGGCCCTTAGGCCTCTTCTCAAATTTCCTCTGTGAGCCAGGCCTGCCCAAGACTGCAGATCACAGAGGGGAGGGAGGAGGGGGGATCTTTCTGGTTGGATGGCAGGGGCTGAAGACACACTTACCTTCTCCCGTTTCTCCCTTGTCAGAGGGACGGACAGGCTGTACTGGAGAATGTGTCAGAGGATGGCGAGGAACTTTCTGGTTGCCTGGGGAGACACCAGAACCCAGGTGAGGGGTGGCCCAGGAGGAAAGGAATGCTCACTCTTGGGTCCTGGGCTTCAGATGCGGGGAACGCCTGGGGGCTGCCTTGCTCCATCTGTGCCCTCCTCACCTGCTGCCGAGGGCCAGGCCGGGAGGCGGGGCCAGGCCTCGCCAGCTGCGGTGTCAGCAGCGGGAGAGGGAGTCGAGGACAGACTAGGAGGGCGAGCTTTCTGTAGGGGAGTGGGTGTTGGGAGCTCAGAGCGGCTCCTGCTGTTAGCGAACGAGGAAGGGAGCCACCTGCGGCCAGTAGGTGGCCCCCCCCACTTCCCCTGCTTGGGGGAGGATCCTCTGGCTGTCTAACCTGGAGCCCTCGCAGGCCATGCGCTGGAAGCTGGCTGGTTCCTGCTCCGGCATGCCATCAGGAAAGGCGACCCCGAACTGCGGGCCCACGTTATCGACAAGTTCCTCTTGTTGCCGTTCCGCTCTGGGTGGGACCCTGACCACGGAGGCCTCTTCTACTTCCAGGATGCCGACGGCCTCTGCCCCACCCAGGTGGGGATGTGCCCGGGGCCATTGGTACTAGTCTGTTCACCACTTTCTTCGCTGGGAGGTGGGTGCTGTCGTCACCCATTTCAGAGGGGGACCTGGGTCTCAGAGTGATAACTTGCCCAGTGTGACCCTGGTGATAAACTCTTAACTTCTCTGCTGGTGGCCTTCAACCTCGTGTGCGTCCCCCTCACCTTTGGAGGCTCTCTGGGTGATTCTGAGGCATCAGTAGCTGAGGCAGACTTCCTCCTTTATATCTGTTGCCTCTGATTGGGTTTTGATCCTGCCGAGATCTGCAGAGGGTGGCCGAGCCTGTCCCCAGCAGGAGCCGAGTGTCCGAGAGGCTTTAGACAGACTGACAGGAAGACAGGGTTTCGATTCCAGGGTTAAAGGAGAGGTCACTCCACCCTGGCCCTTTGGAAGGGGCTACTTGGGGTGCTTCCCGGTCAGGAAGCTAGTCCCATTCAGAGGGGCCATTCAGACCCTCAGAGATACCCATCCCATGATGAAGCTCCAAGCGCTCGGGCCAGATGGGTCTGAGCCGGGATCTGGAGAGTGGGGGTGACTTTCCTGCTGACAGAGGTGGCAGAGGGTGCCAGACGCCTGCCACTGCTCTCTGCTCTCAGCTGGAGTGGGCCATGAAGCTCTGGTGGCCACACAGCGAAGCCATGATTGCCTTCCTCATGGGCTACAGTGACAGCGGGGACCCTGCCTTACTGCATCTCTTCTATCAGGTGGCTGAGTACACCTTCGGCCAGGTAAGTGGGTTGTGGGCTCGGCATGGGTGTGGACGAACCAGCGGGCAGCCCTTCCTCTCCAGGTCTTTCTGGGCTGTGGGAGGAGGCTGGGCTGAGATGAGGAGGCTGATCCCACACCCTCTTCCTCGCCCCCTCACTGGGCATGGTCCCTCGGCTGGTCTGAGCTCCTAGAGGTCTGGACCCTCTAGTCAGTCAATACAGCGGCCCCCCTGGAGCTGATGTTTCTGTGGGAGGAGGGGCAGAATATAAACAAGGACAGGCCCAGACACGGAGATGGCAATGAGAGCTATGCAAATGGAGCAGGGTCAGGGGACCGGGGCCGGGCCGGTGGGAGGGGGAGAGTGGGAGAGAATAAAGACAGGAGTTGCTCTGCACAGAGGAGTTACCTTGTGTGATTTAGGCATTACTGGGTCCTGGGGCTTTGGGGGTGAGACTGTAGAGTGCGGGCAAAACCAGGGACATGGGAGGCCGTAGCTGTCCATCCCGGCCAGTGAGGACAGGGGCCTGGCCTGGGGTGCAAGCTGCAGCGGGCAGAGGGGTCGAAGTCTCGTTGAGCAGGTGAGGTCCGGGCTGGCCTCGATCCCTTGGGTGTTATAAGAATATAGATGAGACTGTGAGCCGTGAGGCAAAGTAAGCTTTTGAGGACAGAAGAGGAGAGAAGAGAGAATACGAGGGCCCGGCACAGGAACCAAGGATGAATCAGCTGTGAGGCAGGCAGGAAGCCAGGGGCCCCCAGAGGCCGAGCAGTACGAGCAGGGTGATGTACCGGCTGCCGCTCAGGGGGCACCTTGGGTGTTGAGGCTGGTGATGAATGAAGATTCCTGACGTGTTTCTCAAGCTGTGATCCACTCCATTGGTAAACCCCAGCACAGGACGGACTACAGGGGACTCGTTCTGGGGCGTGTGGCCTTTGAATCCTGGGAGAAGATGACACCCTCATTTGCACTGGCCTCTAAATTGAATTCAGCCTTCGCCTCCACAGTGGTGGAGCAGTGCCCGACTTTGTCACCAGTAGAAGTCCCAAATGCAGGTAGAGAGGCATCTCCAAGTACTGCACACACACGCACACGTCACTACTTCCAAACACAAGAATCAGGACAACCGAGGCTACTCCTACGGAATGCATTCATAAAGAACATGGGTTAGAAGCCAGCAGTGTTAATGGCATGAAGTAAAATGTAAAGAATACGTTCTCCAGAGACAGTGATAGCACTGAGCCGTTACAGAGGCTATCACCAACAGGTAAATCATTATGCACTAACCAACATCACAGAACACAAGAAGCAAAACTTCGGATATCCATGGAAAACCATGAAAAATCACATGAATAGATACAGGACTAGTTTTTTTTTTTAATTTTTAATGTTTTATTTATTTGTGAGACATAGAGACAGAGCGTGAGCAGGAGAAGGGCAGAGAGAGAGGGAGATACAGAATGTGAAGCAGGCTCCAGGCTCTGAGCTGTCAGCACAGAGCCCGACGCGGGGCTCGAACTCGCAAACCGCGAGATCATGACCTGAGCCGAAGCCGGCAGCTTAACCGACTGAGCCACCCAGGCGCCCCTACAGGACTAGTTTTAACCCCTATGAAGAAGAATACACCAGCTCATAGGCCCCAACGTATTTTTTTCAGTGTTTATTTTTGAGAGGGAGAGCACACGCATGAGTGTGGGGACAGACAGAGAGAGGGGGGATCTGAGGTTGACAGTTCTGCACTGACAGTAGAGAGCCCAATGCGGGGGCTCGTACTCACGAAACTCGAGACCACAACCTGACCCGAAGCCAGTCACTCAGCCGAGTCACCCAGGCGCCCCACAGAGGCATCGACGTAAAGACATTTCGATAGCGAAATTCAATGCCACTGATTTCCTCTTCATAGAGAGTTCCGAGAAGGGGTCCGCCGAAGTGTCTCTCAGGGGGAGAAAGAGAAGGGTCTAGGTCAGGGCTCTGAGGGCCATCCTGGATGTCTGGATGGAACAGGTCAGCAGGGGACAGGTGCCCGATGGTATGCTGGCAGAGGGAAGGAAGGAACGAAGAAAGGGCCAACGGAGCTGCTGGGCAGGGGCAGGCTTCGGGTGGCTCTGAGGAGGGGAAGATGTGTTTGGGACCTCAGGCAAGAGTCGGATCTCGGGGCTGGATGTCTACAGCCTCATGTACTGGAAGACAGGCCTGGGAAGGAGGGACCAGGGACTTCGAGGAAGTAACTTGCTACAAAGTTACTTTTGTTTCTTTTTATCAGTTTTATTGAGGTACAATGTATGCACAGTAAAATGTGTCCATCTGAAGTGCTCACTTTATTTATAAAACCCACGCAACTCTGTAACCAGCACTATCAGGATATATTAGCTTTCTGTCGTCCCCAAACGGGGTGCTTCTTAGTCCTTCTTGTAGTGTTTCACGTCACAGCCTGTGGCCCCTTCTCCCAGCGGGTTACCTAGCTACACACTTCCAGCCCCAGGCAGAAAGAGGAAACTCCCCACGTTTTCATCTATGTCCTGGACACCGTCTCGCCTTTAAAAGCACTGATTCTGGAGCCACGTTACCTGGGTCCAGCGCCGGCTCTGACCCCAGGGTTGGGGGCAGTGGGGACGATGAGCGCTCCTTTCCCTGGCCGTGCGCGGCAACCCAGGAGGCTCCTGCAGGCGCTGGCTGTCTCGTTTTTTCCAGTTTCGCGATCCTGAGTACGGTGAATGGTTTGGCTACCTGAACCGAGAGGGGAAGGTCGCTCTCACTATCAAGGGGGGTCCTTTCAAAGGTGAGTGGGGGACTGGGTAGGGCCGCAGGGGCTCGGGGCAGTCGGCCTCCCCTGGACCTCCCAACCGCTGTCGTGCCTCTCCCCGTAGGCTGTTTCCACGTGCCAAGGTGCCTCGCCATGTGCGAGGAGATGCTGGACGCCCTGCTGAGCCGTCTTGCCCTGGCCCAGAGCCCCGGCACGCGGTCCACTCCCGCCGTCCCCAGCCCGGAAGGCGCGAAATAAAACCGAGCCTGCCCCAGTACCCGTGTGCGCGCGTCTGTGGGGGTCGCGGGAGGAGGGCGGCCTCTGAGTCGGCTGGGGGATACCTGCCCCGGCTGACCCCGACCCGGGCGCGCCCCGAGCGCTGGACCCGCCCACCCGGCCGACGGGCCCGCCCCGCGCCGGGGCTCGCCGGGCCATTGGGCCACTCGGCGCCGCGCCCCGCCCCGCGGACGGGCCCCACCCCCGCATCGGCCCACCCCACGCATTGGCCGAGCGGCCACGGGGGCGGGTTCGGCGGCGCTCACTTCCGGCCCGTGGCCCGGGCCCGGTGCGCACCGCCCCTTCCGCTGCCACCCCCGCGAGCCCGGAGACCCAGCCCTAGCCCCAGCCCCGGTCCGGCCGCTCCGGCGTCGCCTTGGAGCGCGGCGGCAGCTGACTGCGCGTTTACGATCCGCTGGGAGCCGCGAGCCCCGCCGCCGTTATGAACATCCGCAATGCAAGGGTGAGGGGCAGGGGCGGGAGGCTGTCCGCGCCGCGTGGGTGCTAGGCTAGGTGGCCGCGTGCGCATGCTCCCGAGGGGCCCGGCCGAGCCCCGGGCCGGCAGCCCGGCGTGCCTGCGACCGCAGGACACGGACAGGTGAAGGCTACCGTCCCCGTGGGGGTCGGGGCACCGGCGGATGGTGTCCCGGAGCCTCCCGGCGCTCACGTCCATTCCCGGAACAGATGATCTTTGCACAGCGGCTCTGCGCCGCGCGCGTGCTGAGACAGATAGTCGCGGCGCCCGCCCAGCCCTGCGGGGGTGGGGGTCGGTGAGTAGACAGGGAGCAGGGTTCTAACGTGGCCGAGGCCTACTGAGTCACCACAGCCCCTGCCCTTCCCGCCCCGCAGCCTGAGGACCTGATGAACATGCAGCACTGCAATCTCTTGTGCCTGCCCGAGAACTACCAGATGAAGTACTACTTCTACCACGGCCTCTCCTGGCCCCAGGTGCGCGCCCCTGGACTTTGCGCCGGGGTGAGGTGGGAGGACCAGGCCAAAGAAACCCAGTGGGGTTTTCGGCTTGGGAGCAGCGGCAGTGGGGTGTGCAGAAGGAAACCAAGTCTGTGGCCCCGGAGGTCAGGAGCTGTCACTGAACTTGCCGCCCGTTCCGTTTCTGTCATGCACACAGTGACCGGCCGGCAGCGGGACCAAGTGTCTGCCAGGCCTCCTCCAGCTCTGACAGGAGATCCTTTTCTGACTTCTTTCTCCTCCCTGTCACCTAGCTCTCCTACATCGCAGAGGATGAGAACGGGAAGATTGTGGGGTACGTCCTCGCCAAAATGTGAGTCACGAAGGAAGGCGACAGAAGCCGGGTGCCAGAGTTGGGGGTGGGGCGGGGACCTGGGGGGGGGGTGGGCACCAACTCGTGCCGACTGGATGCTGCCTGTATTGGGGTTTTTTTGTTGTCCTTTTAATTAATCAATAGACTTTTTTAGTTCAGTTTTAGGTTTACAAAAAATCCAGTGCAAAGCGTAGAGAGTTCCCACGTGCCCCCTGCCCTCTGCCCCCTAGTTTTCTCTGTCATTAACATCTTGTAGGACGTTGGTGACACCTGATGAACCAGTATTGCTATGTTTTTACGAACGTCTGTATATTGGGGTTCACTCTTTGTATTTTAGCCTTCTATGGATTTGGACAAACGCGTAACAACGCGTATCTGCCTTTGTAGAATCAGAGGAGTTTCACTGCTCTACAAATCTGCTGTTACTTCATTTCTCTCCTCTCTGCTTCCCCGTGGCAGCCACTGATACACTTCTTGTTTCTGTAGCTTTGCCTTTTCCAGAATGTCCTATGCCTGGAATCCTACAGTGTGGAGCCTTTTCAGGCTGGCTTCTTTCACTGAAGTCCTGTGTATTGAGAGTTTCCCCATGTCTTTTCATGGTTCGATAGCTAATTTCTTTCTAGCACGATCAGGGTTTCTATTATACTCTGTTGACACTGCGCTTGTCTTTTGGCTGCACGAGGGGTTTTGAGAGTCCCAGCTGCCCCCCACCCCAGGTCTGGGGGAACTTTGGTGCTCCTGCTCTGGGCACATGCTGGGGGTGTGGGGCGCTGAGTGCATCTGAACCAGGCTCCTCTCTAGCCTCTCCTTTCTTCTTGCTGTAGGGAGGAGGACCCGGATGACGTGCCCCATGGACATATCACCTCACTGGTGCGTGGGGTTCAGCTGGGGTTGTGGCAGGAGTGGAGGTGGGCTTGCCCGGGGCAGCCCTCAAGGTCCCCCGCCCTCTCCCACCAGGCTGTGAAGCGTTCCCACCGGCGCCTTGGCCTGGCACAAAAGCTTATGGACCAGGCCTCCCGAGCCATGATCGAGAACTTCAACGCCAAATACGTCTCCCTGCATGTCAGGAAGAGGTGGAAGCCAGGGGAGGGGGTGGGGGTGGGGGAGGAGATACTGTCTTGATAGGGGTCCTGGGGTGCCCTAGCTTTTGGAGGAGATCTGGGGAGGGGGGCGGAGGGGGAGGGGGAGGACATGGATGCGCCGTTCCTGTGTGGCCGAGGCTGCGCAGCTCAGCAGTGCCTTGTTCCCCTGCAGTAACCGGGCCGCCCTGCACCTCTATTCCAACACCCTCAACTTTCAGTAAGTAGCTCAAGATTTTTTCCAGTGGAATGGGGTGGTCCCAACTCTGGGGCATCCAGGCACCCGAGATGGGCTGAGTCGCCTTCCAGGCGGGAGGATGGGGGCGGCTGGAGGACAGACCTGGAGTCAGCTGGGGCGGGGAGCAGGCTGTGGACTCCGGTGTCTGTGGCGATGGCACCTGCCTGCTGGAGTTTGCTCGAGGCGTGTCACGATGCGGGAGAGTGTGTGGCGTGGCTTGCCGTGTTGCCTGGCGCTGGCTGGGGCTAGGCGAAGGAGAGTGCTGGAGAGCACGCTGGCGTCTGGGTAAAGGTTCAGGAAGGAGTAGAGGCGAGGGCCCAGGACGTGAGGACAAGCCAAGGTGCAGGACTTGGGGTGAGCCGGCACCTAGAAGCATCTCAGAGGGACCAGGAGAAAGGAGAAGGACATGGCGCTACAGAAACCTAGGCACGTCTAGACAGGCAGGGCCATCGGCGAGAGCAGTGGAGGGATCCAGAGCCCTGGGTGTCCTGGTGGATGAGGGCAGGTCCACTCAGGGACGTAGGAGTCTTTGTGTGCCTGGCACGGGACAGAGAAAGCCTGGCAGGAAAGTGATGTGTCCAAGACACGGTGACAAAAGCTGCCGGAAAGTGAGGCTGGGCTGGAGGGCCCACTGAGACAGCATTCAGCTTCAGTTTGGTGGCCGATAAAGAGGGACTGTTGGGAAGGGCATTCAAGGAGGGATCTTCTTTGACCTGGATGTATGGTGGCCAGCAATTCCACGGTCTTAGGGCTGGCAGGGCCCTACTAGGCCGTCCAGTCCAGCGCCCCTTCCAGTGGCAAGGTCTCCGTGCAGCCTTGGCCCCTGAGCCGCTCAGAGCAGGGGCCACAGGGCCTGGCCGTGACTGTCAGGAACAGAGGCCGCAGCGCCCCCCCCCCCTCATTTTCTAATTGCTAGGCCCAGGGGTCAGCCTTGCTGGCTCGGGAAGTGACACGGAACTGGGCGTGGAGGGAAGGGGACGGCTGAATCCAGGGCTTCAGCTTACAAGAAAGCACAGAAACAGATCCTTGGTAGCCAGATGCGGGACACGGGACGGGAGCAGGCCTGGAGGGGTTAAAGGCGCTGTGCGCTGCTTTCCGCTTGCTGCCAGACGGCGCGAAGGGAAGGCCGCGTTGGAAATGGGGCTCGCTGTCTCCGAAAGGGCCCTTCAGGAGAAAACAGAAGGCCTGCTGCGCTAGCAGGTGACACCGGAAGGATGGGAATTTATCTCCTGATTGGGGTTGTCCTTTTCTCCGCCCCCTGCCCCCAGGATCAGCGAAGTGGAGCCCAAATACTACGCAGATGGGGAAGATGCATACGCGATGAAGCGGGACCTCACCCAGATGGCCGACGAGGTAAGTGTCCTGGGGGGCCAGGGCTGCGGTCCTCACAGGTGAAGAAAAGTGAGGCAAGGCACGGGAGGCCCTGCTGGAGGTCAAGGGCGGCTCTGGGGGCTGGGGTGGGGTGGGGGCCGAGACGATAGGAGGCCCTCCGTGGCCAGAGGCGAGACGGACTGGCTGCAGCCTTGGCGGCCATGTTGCCGGGAGTCCCGGCCCCGTTCCCCTCAGTTTCTTCAGCTGACAGGTGGGCAGCTGGGCCCTGGCGGGGCTTTAAAGGAGTCTATCGCCCCGAGATCCCGTCCTCTCCAGAAGTCTGTACCGCCTGAGGCAAAATGTGAGAAGTTCAGTTCGGTGTGCTGAACACTAGGGCTCCCCGGAGGCTCAGGAGTAAGACAGCTGGGCCGAGGAGAAAGTCGGGGGCCTCGCAGCAGACCATGTGAGGGGGGGCGTGCGCACCCTCACTTTGTAGGACGGGAAACAGGTCCACAGACGGCAGAGCCAGCACTCCACCCAGGTCTTCTGACTCAGTTCTGCAGGCTTCCCTCACCCCCGGCTTGGGTGACTGGAGTCTGGAGACTCAGGTCTGGAGACTCAGACGTGTCTCCTTCCTCCTGCCTCTCCCTGGGCTCCTGGTGGCAGCTGAGGCGGCACCTGGAGCTGAAGGAGAAGGGCAGGCACGTGGTGCTGGGCTCCATCGAGAACAAGGTGGAGAGCAGAGGCAACTCGCTCCCAAGCTCGGGAGAGGCCTGCCGTGAGGACAAGGGCCCGGCCGCCGAGGATAGCGGCGGTGACAGCAAGGATCTGAGCGAGGTCAGCGAGACCACAGAGAGCACCGATGTCAAGGACAGCTCAGAGGCCTCCGACTCCGCCTCCTAGAGCCTGCACTTACCCCTCTCCCCACCCCAACCCGCCCGTCCTGTCCTGGCCCCTTGAGGTTTCACAATAAACTTCACCCAGTGGCCTTGGGGAGTTCGAGTGTGCGAGCCTGCACCTGGGCTGTGGGGGGTGGGGGCTGCCTCTGCCCGGCCCCTCTGTGTCCCCGGGATGTGGCCCTCATAGCCTTTTGGCATGGCACGTCTCGCCAAGCCCAGGTAGAAGGAAAGAGCTTTGTCAGGGGTTGGAGGTGGGGCTCCCAGGTTTGATGGCTCTCGGCACCTTCGGGCCCAGGGAAGGGAGACCCTGGACTTCTAGAAGCCAGTCCATGCCGGGGGCGGCAGATGCCCTGCCTTCTGAGCCCTGCTCTGCTGCTCCCTTGCTGGGCTCCGGTGGATAAAATCCAGCTGCTCACTGGGCTTCTCTGTGGCTGTCCTACGTGGTAACGCCCTGAGCCCTGGCAACTCTGCTGGGTTCCTCCCTCCCCTGCCATCCAGGTCAGCAAGTCCTGTGTGTTCCACCACCGGGACACCCATGGCTTGTATTCGCTAACCGAAGCCTTCGTTTGCAAATAGTTAATCAACCATCGTTAGCAGGGTTTTAGGTGTACAGAACTGAGGCGGTAGTGCAGTCCCATGTCAGCTCACCCCCCCCCCCCAGTTTCCCCATTATTAATATTTTGTGTTAAATGTTGTTTCTGTTACAGTTGGTGAGCCAATAGGGGAGCATTACTCACTGTGGTCCAGGCTTTATTCTCCTCTTTATGTTGTGCAGTCTATGATTTTTTAATGTTTATTTTTGAGAGAGGGGCGGATGGTGTGAGCCAGGGGAGGGGCAGAGAGAGAGAGAGAATCCTAAGCAGGCTCCTTTCAGTCAGTGCAGAACCCGACTCAAGGGTTGAACCGTGAGATCATGGCCTGGGCTGAAATCAAGAGTCCCACACTTAACCGACTGGGCCCCCCAGGCACAGCTCTGTGATTTCAAAATTGCATTATGTCATCTCATGGAGAATATAAGCCCTCTTTTTTTTTTTTTATCATAGCTGACGCAATGTTCCATTAATTTCAGGTGTGCAACAGTGACTTCACAAGTGTATACGTTACGCTGTGCTCACGAGTGCAGTTACCATGTGTCACCATTCAGTGCTGTCACAGTATCATTGTCTGTCTTCCCTCTGCTGTGCCTTTTTAGTCCCTGACTTACTCGCTCCTGAACTAGAAGCCTGCATCTCCCACTCCCTCCCCCCTCCCCCGTTCTGCCCATCCCCCCACCTCCTCCCCTCTGGCAACCAGCAGTCTGTGTTCTGCATTTCTGGGTCTGTTTCTGTAAGTCCTCCGTTTTTCGCGGCTTTACTTCAACCCGAAGACCTGCTCCTGTGCCTTTGTCCCTGTCCTTCCCTCTGGCTGCAGCACTATCGCTTGCTGCTGTTAGTCCCTGGCCAAGGCCATGCCCGGGCTGCCCACCTCCCAGCGGCGCTCAGCACTCCGGAGCTGTCACTGTACTTTATGCGCCTGCCGCCTCAGATGGCACACCGCTCCCCTGCTAGGCTGAGTAATTCGCCACCGGGGGCCTGGAGCTGCGTTCTCTCTTTGGCCGGCGCCTGGCACGTGACCCACAGGCAGCCGAGAAGCTGAGACTAAAGAGGGGGAGGCCGGAAAAGTGCGCCTGCGCAAGCCCGCCGCCTCGCCGGCTCGCCGTAGGGTTGGGAGCCCCTCCCCGTGCGTCTGGCGTCAGTCCCTTCCGCTTCGCAAGCCGGCGGGCTTCTTTCCCAGGCTCTGACTGGTCTGGCGGCGGCGCGGCCGAGCTTCCCGCGGCGGAGCGGGCATGCGCGCTGCCTCGGCCGCGCCCCGGCGCCGGTGGGAGGGAGCCGCGGAGGCTCCCACGGCGGCACCGAGCTGCGCTCTCCTCCCTCCCTCGGCCCGCCCACAGGGGCCCGGCCCGCCCTCTGCCCTTCGCGCCCCGCGTCCCCGGCGGCGGGTAGACGCTGGGCCGCCCCCAGGCGGTCGGATTTCCTGGGCGGAGGTGGGGGCGGCGGCGGCGGGCCGGGGGCGGGGAGGGGAGAGGGGAAGCCGCAGGCCCGAGTGGCCTTTGGGGCCCAGCACTTCCCCCGTCTCTGCAGCGCCCGCCTCTGGGAGGGGCCGCCTCTGTGCCGGCTGCTGAGCGGAGCGAGGCTGGAAGTCTGAGGGTGGAAAAGCCGGCCCCACCTTACCTCCTCGCTGTGTACCTGGGGGTGGGCTCCGGGGACGGCTCCCCACGGGATGAATGAACCTATACACAGACCGAGTGCACAACCTTGGCCCTTGAAGCCCGCATCCTTTTTTTTTTTTTTTTTTTAAGGTTTATTTACTTTGAGAGACCTCGTGCAAGCGTGAATGGGGAAGGGGAAAAGAGAGAGAGAGAGGGAGGGAAAGAGAATCCCAAGCAGGCTTCACACCAGCTCGGAGCCGATGTGGGAGCTCGAACACCCAACCTCGAGATCATGACCTGAGCCCAAACCAAGTTTGACACCCAATTGACTGAGCCACCAGGGCACCCCAAAATTATTTTTTTTATTCTTTTAGTAATCTCTACGCCCAACGTGGAGCTTGAACTCACTACCCTGAGATCAAGAATCGCAGGCTCTTCCGACTGATCCAGCCAGGCGCTGCTGTGAAGCCTCTATTCTTTTTTTTGTTTTTGTTTTTTTTGTTTTTTGGATTTTATTTATTTATTTATCTCTTAAATGTTTTTATTTATTTATTTATTTATTTAAAAAAATTTTTTTTAGGTTTATTTATTTTTGAGAGACATAGAGACAGAACGTGAGCAGGGGAAGGGCACAGAGAGAGGGAGACACAGAATCCGAAGCAGGCTCCAGACTCTGAGCTGTCAGCACAGAGCTGGACGAGGGGCTTGAACTCACAGACGGTGAGATCATGACCTGAGCTGAAGTCGGCCGCTTAACCAACTGAGCCACCCAGGCGCCCTTGTTTTTATTTATTTTTGAGAGAGAGAGAGAGACAGAGCATTAGCAGGGGAGAGGCAGAGAGAGAGGGAGACACAGAATATGAAGCAGGCTCCAGGCTCTGAGCTGTCAGCACAGAGCCCGACTGGGAGCTCGAACTCAGGGACTGTGAGGTCATGACCTGAGCTGAAGTCGGGCAGTCAACCGACTGAGCCCCCCAGGCGCCCCTGATGTTTTTATTTATTTTTGAGACAGAGAAAAAGCAGGAGCTGGAGAGGGCCAGAGAGAGGGAGAGGGAGACAGGAACTAAAGCATGCTCCATGCTGCCAGCTGAGAGCCCGATGTAGGTGGGGCTCGAAGAGCGATGAGATCATGACTGGAGCCAAAGTCAGACGCCCAGCGACTGTGCCACCCAAGTGCCCCTGAAACCCCCATTCTTAAACTTCTTCTGGAAAGCAGGCTTGTAGGAAAACAGGGGCCTCACAGCATCTTCACGTGGGAGACGTGGAGAGCTGTCGCGGTCTCCCCATTGAGCTCATCTCCCTCTAGTCCATCCGTTTGAAAGTAGAGGCTGAGGCCAGTTCACAGCAGTTTCCTGTGGGCTCGAACTCTGAGCGTGGCTCTGCAGGGTGGGTGGGGGACATTGAGAGACCAGTCAGGGCTCAGATGGAGGGTAGGGGGCAAGGTGTGTTGGGCTTAGCTGATGAGGTGCCAGGGTTCCAGACACAGGAGCAGGTTTGGGGGTGAGAGTGCCTGTGCATGCTTCTGGACGGGGCGCCCTGCCTTGCCGGAGGACTCAAACGATGGTACTTCTGAGACCAGCTGCTGGAAGCCCAGGTCCTGGGCCTGCTGGCGTCTGGCTGGCTCCCGGGCCTCCCGACCCCAGACCCCACGGACACACGATGTCGTAGAGAAGGGCCTTGGTACTGGGCAGGAGTTGGGGTCGGTGGACAGGGAGCTGAGGAGGTATGTTTTCCCCTTCTGGGCAAAAGAATTGCTCGTAGTTTAAAGGCAGGAAGTACCTGCACAGCCTCCCCTTCCTCCCAGAGCTGCAGGTCGAGGTCATATGTGCCCGCGTTTGCACAGGGCTTGACTTTGACCTCCATGCACACACATGCCTGCCTGGACTCCTTGCCCTGGTGCCTACAGGCCTGCCTCCCTGGGCGCAAGTCTGGAGCCTAGCTGCCTCGCCCCGCTCCCACCATCTTTACCCCAGGGATTGCCGTCCCACCCAACTGCCACCCGCACCCTGCCTTCCCACTTTACTGGAGACACTCTGTTGCCCTTTGGCTTCCAGTTGGTAGACAGGGGTGGGGGGAAACTCCTGCACTCCCGGAGAAGGGAGGCCCCAAAATTTGCCCTCGGGCTGGCCAAGGCCTTGCTCTTTGGGGGGCAGAGGACGGCTGCACCCCCCCCCCCAGCCCCAAGCCTAAAACAGGGCAGGTGCAAGCTGCAGGGGAAAAGGCAGAAGAGTCTTTTCCGGCAGCAGGAAGTGGTAGGAAGTGGTAACTGCCTACTACCTATGGGGAAATGAGGCTTGTTCCTCTCTGTAGGGTTGAGCAGAAGGGGAACCTTAGCCAAACCCTGCTCTCCCCCTTGAAGGAACAATGGCCGAGGTTCTGTTCTCTGGCGCTGACTTTCCTTCCCCACCCACCCTGGGAACTTCCCACCAGCCTCTCCAGGCATGCACTTATCTCTCAGGGCTGTGAGTTGAGATGGGTAGGTCCCATCTGATGTCCTGGGAGTCTGGAGAGAGCAGGTGGCCCAGGGAAGTCCAGGGCCCGGAGCGGCTGTGGTAGCACTGCCCACTGGCATTGAGGGCCCGTGGCGGTGCTGTGAAGGGTGTGGTTGGACAGTGGTGACCAGACCGCCTTCTGGGGGGGGGGGGGTGCCAGCTTGCTGGAAACGTTGAGGCTCTCACACTGGCCCTGGCTGCCTGGCACCTGGCAGCTGAGCATTGGGCGTGGGCAGCCCAGGTGTGTGCCCAGCGCTCAGCACGAGGGGGCGGCAAGGCCCAGCCTTAGCGGGACCCTGCCAGGCAGGAACCCCTCGCAGGCAGTGCCAGGCCGCCCCGCCCCGGGGAGCCGAGCGCGGTGGGGGTGGGGTGGGGAGGGGGGTGGGGAGGGGGCGGGACGGGGCGGAGCCGGCGCAGGGTGCTGGCTGCAGAGCCCCAGGTCCCGGCGCCCGCGTGGGAGCAGTGGGGCTCGACGGCGCGGCCGCCCGGAAGCCATGGCCGCGCATGGGAAACTGCGCAGGGAGCGGGGGCTGCAGGCCGAGTATGAGGCGCAAGTCAAAGGTGAGAGGGCGCTGGGCGCTCCCGGCCCGGTTCCCTTGCGGAGACCCGGAAAAGTCCCGCCGCTGGCCCAGGGCCCGCTGCTCCGCTTCCCCGCCCCCGCTAAGCCCAGCGACCGCCGGAGCGGGTTGAGGGAGGGAGGGAGGGAGCCGGAGCCTTTTGCCCACCTCTCCGCCTCCGTTTGGCCACAACCGTGGGCCGTTCCCCTTTCTTCCCTCCCTTCCTTTGGTCGCTCTGCCCTCCTCGGTTCTCCCTGCACGTCACCCAAGGAGCCCGAGGAGGGAAGGGGGCACCGGGTGCCTCCTTGAAAGTGGCATTCTAGCCAGAGTGAAATCAAACACCTCGGTTTTGCAGAGGAGGCCGAGGTAAGGGAGTCTGCGAGCCTAGGTGGCTGAAGCGGTGATGGTTTTGCCTTGAAACTGGTTTTTGCCCTCTCGCCGGCACCGAGGTGGCTCAGAGTTGAGGACCGCTGTCTGTGGGTGAAACTGCCCAGTGGATACGGGCCTTAGAGATGCAGCGGGGCCAGCTTAGAAGCCTTCTGGGGGTGGCCCGCCTTGGGGTCTGAGAAACACTTTGTGCAAATCTCATGCAAATCAGCTTTGCAAATTCTTAGTAGACAGCTTCTGCCGGTCTTTTTCAGGCCGCAGTAACTCTTGTGAAGGAAAGCAGGTAGCATACAAGTGCCAGCAGTTGGGGCCCTAAAGTCTCCCCATCTCTTCAGACGTGTGACCCCCATGTATCACTCTCAATCGCTGTTTTACCGACGAAACTCCTTCCGACACAGAGACGCAGGTTCCAAGATAATTATCCAATGCCAGCAATCTCCACCACAGTCAGCCTGGGTCCTCCCCATCTGGGGAAGGTGGCCTGCTGCCCGGAGCCAGCTCCAGGTGACTTTGCAAGGCAGGCCAGCTCTCCAGGCATTGCCTTCGTCATCTCTCAGGTGGAGAGAATGACCCCCAGCCTGCTTCCCCAAAACGTCCGGAGGCTGAAGGACTTCGGAAACTCTTCGGTCCGCAAATATGGGGCGGTTAATTCACATGGCAAAATTGGGCATTTGAGCGAGGCTGTCTTTAAAATGTCCCTTGCCTGCTCCGTGCCTCCAGTGACTTTAGCTCGTAAACCCATCCTCCCCCCGAAGCAACTTTTTACCATGCTGAAAAAAACAGGATCGCTGTCTTGACACCCTCAGTTGTGAAAGGTCAGCACAGTCGTGGTTTTGGCGGCCATCTTTTCTTCTGCTTTACTCGTCAGCAGAAGTGAGACCGTACGCCTTGCTCACAGGAAGTGCTGGTGGGGCCCAGGACCCAGCCCTGCAGTTCAAGCATATGTGCATTCCATCCTTCCTTTCGACAGATGTTTTGAAGGCATCTTTTCTGTCCCAGGCCCGGAATACAACGCTAGACAAAAGAGAACGAGTCCCTGTCCTCATAGAGCGCGCAGGTCCTGCCTGGGGAGACGTGTAGCAGACGTCCCCAAACCCCATTTGGCTCAAGTGTGATGCTAACCACTCTGAAAGGGAGAAGCACTGAGGTCGAGAAAGGGGGTGGGAGGAGGGCCAGAGCTAGTTTGGGGAGAGGTCGGGAAAGGGTTGATGATGAGTGCATTTGAGCTGAGAACTGAGGGCTGGAGAGTGACGGCCCCGGGGGCTCTGCACCGGCCCTGCTCACTGCATTCAGATGATGCTAAGTCAAGGGTCTACCTGACACCAGCCAGCGGACGTTCCAACCGAGGCATGGCTGCCCTGAAGAAAAAAAGAAACCGGCTGGCGTGCTGTTTTGTTCAGTGCTGTTCAGTTGTAATTGGTCTCCGGGGACCCATTGCTCTGGGAGGGCGGGGCAGACACCAGAGGAAGGTGAGGTGAGTGGGGACATTTCAGATCTTTCTTGGAATGAAAGGAGATTCACTTTTATCTCAAAAATGTTACCCTGATCCGGTGAAGACTCTCCAGATTGCAAGTGGCATAGAGCCTGCTCCACCTGGCGCCTGGGGCCGAGAGCCAGCCGCTGGAGCTCAGCCTCCGGGGGCGGGGGGGGGCGGGGGGGGGGAGGGCGTAAGCAGACTGTCTAGCCCAGCCTGCCCTGCTCAGCATCGGCTTCCCGGTCAGGAAGCACACCCCACCCCCCCCCCCCCTCTGGCTTCTGTTTACCCAGCTTGGCCCTTCGGTGATAAGAGAGGGCTCCTATTCAGCCATTAGCAATTCGGGTATAAGCCTGTGGACTGTGACCCCCGGGCCCCCATGGTGCCAGTCCTGGTGGCGGATGGGGGCAGAGGGGCTCAAGAGTTGGCTGTGCATGGGGCCGCATCTGGGTCGTCTGGAGTCCAGGAGAGGGACTCAAGGGCCAAGAATAAGAAAGAGATTTTTTCGGGGCCCCTGGGTGACTCAGTTGGTGGGGCGTCCGACTTCGGCTCAGGTTATGATCTTGCAGTTTGTGAGTTCAAGCCCCACGTCGGGCCCTGTGCTAACAGCTCAGAGCCTGGAACCTGCTTCAGGTTCTGTGTCTCCCTCTATCTCTACCCCTCCCCCCCTTCGCTCGTTCGCTCAAAAAAAAATTAAAAAAAGAAAGAAAGACACCTCCAAAGGGAGAGCAGACAAGGAAATGGGGGTGGCTGGGCACACAGCACCCACAGAGGCCACCCCATGCCCACATCCCCTGGGAAGTCACTGGCGGGACAGAAATGCAAACAGGATGGGCACTGAGCCGCTCAGGGCCGTTTTTTCAGCGGGCCTCGGCTCCTGCCGCTTCTCACCTCCTCCCTCGCCTGCTCCCTGGTCTGAGGCCTCGCCGACTTCCGCCTCGAGCGGCTCTGGAGCTGCCACCCAAGCTGGGCACTTTCTCTCTGTCACCTGACCTCTGCCTGGCCTCCCCACGGCAGCCCAGGGGGAGCTCCGACAGCCTTCACTGTTGCGTGGGGCCGGAACGCTCTTCTGCAGACGGTCCCATAGCCTCTCTGTCACTTCCTTCGGCTCCCGGCCCCCCTCCCTGCCCTCACCTCCAACTCTGCTCTCACCTTGCTGGGTTTGCCTCCTCAGCACCCCTTGCTCCTGGACATTCTAGTATGTGTGTGTCCACTCGTGATCTGCACCCCCTTTCCCATCCTGGCTTCACGAGGGCAAGCAGTCGGTCAGCCCTCTGTCACTCTGTCTCCACATCTAGAACATGCCTGGCACACACTGGGTGTATAATCAGCATTCTGTGGAATGGAGAAATCGGTTAATGTCCCTCCCTGGGCACACGGATGGAGGTCAGTAAGAGGGCGAGCCCTTTGCCAGTAGCCCAGGTGGTGAATTATCACCCGGGAGCCCCTGTGCCCACCTGGGTGCCCAGTGGGCGGCAAAAGTGTTTGTAGCTGGTTGCTTAAGTGTATCATTCAGGCGGTTCTTTGCTTTAGTGGGGAAAGCAGTGTTGCCAAATCAAGCCAGCGATAAGGTGTCAAAAGCCAGCGGTGTGGGGGCCCCAGGCGTGGCGCTCTCTGCCAGGAGGTGGGGGTGGGGTGCCCTGTGGGTGGGTGCTGGCGAGTGGAAACTGGGGACCGAAAACAGGCCAACTCCCTCAGTCCCTTTCCCTCGTCAGCCCCAACCAGCTTGCCCTGGCCATTGGCCCTGCCGGTGAGGTTGCCCTTTCCCCTTGGGGGGCCGAGGGCAGGGTTCCCGGCCACTAAGGCCACAAGTTCACCGCAGGTTCGCCAGAGCACCATGGCAGCCTTGCCCCTGCCCCGCCCTGTGTGTTTGCGTGTCTGCAGGGGAGGCTACCCTGCCTGGGGTCCTGGGTGCCCGAAGGGCAGGAAGTGGCAGGGCACACAGCTCAGGGGCTTTCCAGGAACCACGGCGTGACGAGAAGCCCCGCTGAAAGGCACCTGGCTGGGCACAGGGCCAGATGGGGCTGGGGCAGCGCCGTTTTCCCACCGTCGCAACAGCTTCCCGCCGTCCAGGGTCGGCTCTGCTCCCTCTCTGCCGGGAACGGCCTTCCTGTTCTTCGGCTGCTCGGGCCTGGCCGGTTCTCTTTAGCCTGAGCCCAGAGGCCCCTTTCCGCAGGGCTGTCCTGAGCCCAGTGCGTCTCCCTGGGCGGGGGGGGGGGGGGGGGGGCCTGGTGTCCTTCCCCTCCCTCCGTCTGGGGGCAGCTGTCCGGGGGTGGGGAGCCTCTCGCTGCCGCCGGGGCCTGAGCCGCCGCCCCTCGCTCGCAGAGGTGCGCTGGCAGCTGAGCGAGCAGCTGCGCTGCCTGGAGCTGCAGGGTGAGCTGCGGCGGGAGCTGCTGCAGGAGCTGGCCGAGTTCATGCGGCGGCGCGCCGAGGTGGAGCTCGAGTACTCGCGGGGCCTGGACAAACTGGCCGAGCGCTTCTGCGGCCGAGGCGGCCGCCTCGGGGGCGGCAGCCGGGAGCATCAAAGCTTCCGGTAGGTACCAGCGGGGTGGGATGGCCACGGTAGAGCCCGAGCCCCGCTCCTCCACCCCGTCTGAGTGCCCGTCTGCCCCAGGAAGGAGCCGTCCCTGCTGTCGCCGCTGCACTGCTGGGCCGTGTTACTGCAGCAGACGCGGCAGCAGAGCCGGGACAGTGCGGCCCTCAGTGAGGTGCTGGCCGGGCCCCTGGCCCAGCGCCTGACCCACATCGCGGAGGATGTGGGGCGCATAGTCAAGAAGGTGAGGCCCTCAGCCCGGGTGCGGCATGGCAAGGGGGGTGCGGATGGCCTGGGGATCTAGGTGGGGCGGGGCCGGGAGGCTGTGTGGGGCCAGGTGAGCGCGAGGCAGAGGGGAGCCAGGCGGAGCCTTGAGTGCCGCCGCCAGCCCCCACGGGTCTGCAGCTGCTGTGCTGGGGCGGCGCTGTGGTCACACTCTCGTCCTCAGAGCAAGGATCTGGAGCAGCAGCTGCAGGAGGAGCTCCTGGAGGTGGTGTCGGAGCTTCAGACGGTGAGGATGGGGCCGGGCCCGCCCCAGTCGGAGGGACGCCATCAGATCACATGTCCCCAAGCCAGGCTGGAGGAAGAGGATCGAGGGCCCGGGAGAGACCTAGGGTTTGGAGACTGCAAGCACAGCCCTGTCTCTCTGTTTTGGGGACAGGGTGCTTGGGCTGAGCGCTCACATGGGATTGGCTAGCTCCCTGGTCTGAATCCCAGATGGCCCGGGAGGAGGAGGAGGGGGAGGCCTGGCTGTGGCCGTGGCCTTCAGCAAGGTGGCTCGGCCTTGGTCCTCCCCGCAGGCGAAGAAGACGTACCACGTGTACCACATGGAGAGCGTGAATGCTGAGACCAAGCTCCGGGAAGCTGAGCGGCAGGAGGAGAAGCGGGCGGGCCGGACCGCCGCCACCGCCACCACGGCCACCAACGAGGGGGGCCCTGTCCGCAAGAGCTCCCTCAAGAAGGGAGGGCGGCTGGTGGAAAAGGTGGGCCTGGAGGGCGCCCGTGTTCGAAGGCTCTGGTTCTGGCCTTCGTCCCTGCGGATATCCGGTCCTCACTGGGGCCTGCTGGGAGGTGGGTCCTGGATGGGCAATGCCGGGCTGGAGAGAGGACAGCCACACAGCCCTGGTCGGCTCTGCTCTGCTGGCTTCGGACGGCTCCTCAAGCTGGGGTGGTAGACGCGGGGGCAGGAGAACAGTCTCCCGGTGCTCCCGGCTCTCCCCTACCCAGCTGGAGTCCAGAGAACTTCGGTGCTCCCGAGCCTTTCCGCCCACCCAGTCCCTCAGGGCCCCAGCCTCGCTCAGTGCCGTCAGGGGGCAGAGGGGCGAGAGGACACGCGGTGCGGGTGATTGGCTGATGTGTGGGGACGGGGAGGCGCCGAGCCATGAGGAGCTGAGGCACGCCTGGGGTTGCCGGCCCGAGATCGTGCGTGACAGGGCGGGGCAGGGGAGGACGTTGGAACTTCTGGGCCATTTCGTTTGAGGGGCCCGTGGGACATCGGTGCAGAGGTCCACACGTGGAGGGGGTGTGGAGGTGGAGATTCCGTGGAAGGCCTGAGTTGGGGGCCAGCCGGCTGGCCGAGTAGGTGACCCTGGTGTACTTGTGTGGTCTTGAGCAGCGTCAGGCCAAGTTCTTGGAGCACAAACTCAAGTGCACAAAGGCTCGCAACGAGTACCTGCTCAGCCTGGCCAGTGTCAATGCTGCCGTCAGCAACTACTACTTGCGTGACGTCTTGGATCTCATGGATGTGAGTGCCGGGCGGGCGGGCCGGGCCCGGTGCCCTGTGCCCTGGGGCCCACCCGAGCCGCGTCCTTGCTTCCTCCCCAGTGCTGTGACACAGGATTCCACTTGGCCCTGGGCCAGGTGCTCCGGAGCTACACGGCTGCCGAGACCCGCACCCAGGCCTCCCAGATGCAGGGCCTGGGCAGCCTGGAAGAGGCGGTGGAGGCCCTAGATCCTCCAGGGGACAAGACCAAGGTGCTGGAGGTGCACGCAGCCGCCTTCTGTCCCCCGCTGCGTTTTGACTACCAGCCCCACGAGGGAGATGAGGTGAGGGTCACTGCCCCTGCCCCTCATGCCCCAGGCACCGATGCAAAGGGCCCTGTGCTCCCTGGTCTTCGTGGTCACAGTGGTTTCGGTCAAATGAGTTCCACTTGGCTAAGGACTCGCAACTCCTGCATGTGGCTCATTGCTCGGGCCCTCATTCAATGGCCCCGAGGCAAACAAGGCTCCCCGTAAGCTTGGCCACTTGCATTTGAAGCAAGCAAACTTGTGCAGCTCACTTCTGCAGTTCAGCCAATGAATGCCCACGTCCCCGCCAGGACAGACACAGCAAAAATCTCACCAGATTGATGCCAGGTGCTAGGTGGGTATACGGCTGTCCGTGTATTCTTCTTCCAAATGTTCCGCGTGTCGTAGACCTTTCGTAACGCGAGGTCGAAGGGAAATGAACCAAACCAGCTGTGGAATATAGCTAGCGTCTTTTTACTGCTCTCTGAGCTTTTTCCCCTACCAGTTTATCCCGGAGGGCACTGAATGGCCTGGGGTTACACGGAGCTGTTCGCTTCTTACTCTGTATTTTGGTCCCAGTCACGGTTGAAGAAGTCAAATGTTACTCAAGGCTTACGACGCCACATAGCAGTTCTCTGACTCAGCCTTTCTGTTCCCGATTCCACTCCCAGTGGTCTGGCTGTTGCTCCTGGGGCTTCCCTCCCCACGTTCAACTTGCACATTGGCCCGCTGGTTGCTTTTCTACCGACTTCCTGCCGGGGCCGGCTAGTGCTCAGCCTGGCCACCCTCTCCTCGCCCTCTGCCCACCGCCGCAGGCGATCCAGGACTCCGCTCGTCTGAAAATGCCTACATTCTATCCCGGAAATCGATTGGTAGTTTAGCTGGATATCGAATTCAGGCTTGAAAATAATTTTCCCTTTAGACTGGCAAGGGCGTCGCTCTAGGCTTTCAGTGCCGTACGCGAGAAGCCCAGTGCCGTTCTGACTTCTGCTCCTTGTGTGGAACCTGCAGGTTTTCTCCCTGAAGCTTTTAGGAGTCTCTTTCCCCCTTGTAAAATTGTATGCTGATTGTCCTCGGGGCTTCTGTTTCCTTCGCGGTGCTGGACATCTGCTGGGCGCTGTCACTGGAAAATGGTGTCTCCTTAGGTTTTGGGCTTGTATTCTTCCTTTGATCACTTACTCTCCTTAACTGTCTTTTCTCTCACTTTCAGAAATTCTTGTAACTGTTTGTTGGACCTCATAGGTTGATTCTCTAATATTCTTATCTTTTCTTTTTCCTATTCCCTGACCTCTATTCCTTTTATTTCTGTTTCCTTAGTGATTTCTTCAACCCCTCGTTGACTTTTTAAAACAATTAACTTTCACATTTTTTGTTTCTAAGAGTTCTGTTTTGTTTTTCAAATTTCAATTTAAAATAACCCTTTGTTCTTGTTTCACGGATATAATACCGTCTCAAATCATTCCGAAATGTTTACTTTTGTTTTCTTGACCTTTTTCTCTGCTCCCTGCATTTTCTGTTTCCTTGCAGCTTAAAAAAAAAAAAGCTTACTTTCATCTTTCTCTTTCATTTTGGCGCTTCCCTCCAATGGCTGACAGTTCTTGGCCATCAGTTCCTATTTCAGAGCAAGCACTGAGAGGTGGATTAGGTATTTGACGTGCGTTCACTCTTGGTTTCAGCTCGAGTCATGATCTCACAGTTCGAGTTGGGCTCTGTGCTGACAGCTCGGGGTCTGCTTGGGATTCCGTCTCCCTCTCTCTCTGCCACTCCCCTACTTGCTCTCTTTCAAAAATAAATAATCATAATACATTTTAAAAGAGATATTTGATGTGCACAGAGCTTGTCAACAGAGGGCTTCCTCTCAGGGACTCAGACCATTGCTTTGAGGGATACCCCCATGGTGGGGAGTGGGTGGGCGTCCTGGTAAGAGGGTGCTAGAAAGGGTCAGTAGGACTGGGGCTGAGGTTAGGGGATTTGGGGGAGGGACTCGGCTCTGGCCTAGATACCATGAGGAAGGAGGGGTGACTCTGGTTGGATGTGTTCATAAATCTTATCCAGGAGGCCAGAAGTGGGGGGGGGGGATGAAGGCCCGCAAAGGCAGCAGCGACTCGCAGTAGCCTGAACAGAGGGAGGTTTGACTATTTTTGTGGCTTGGACAGAGTTCTTGCTTTGGTCTGCACTCACATGTCGTCGTGGGGCGGTCTTGCTTTGGTCTTCCCCTGTCGCGGTCGCAGAGTGACCTTGTCTGATGCTGATGCTCTGTGGCATTCCTTATGTTCAGCAGGATAACACCCAGTCCCATCTGGGCAGCTCCAGATGGCAGCGGCCGCTTTATTCTCTCTCGTCACTAGGAAGTTTTGTCCCCTTCTTTAGCTGTGACTACTGTCCCTAAGTCCAGAATCCCTCTGATTTATCCTTGCCAGAGGGCAAATCTCTATGTTTCTGCTAATTGTATGGGTTTGGGGGGAGGGTCTTCTAATGTCGATATCCCCTAGGGCCTAGATAGACTTTTTTTATTTTTTTTTATGGTAAAATATACATGAAATTTACCACTTTAAATGTATATATACATATACGTATATATATATATATTTTAATAATTTCTGTACCCAACGTGCAGCTGAACGACCCTAAGGCCAACAGTCACTTGCTCTACCAACGGAGCCAGCCAGGCGCCCCCATTTTAACCGTTTTGGAGAGCGATGCTGAATGGCATTCGGCACATTCACGCTGTTGTGTAAACATCCCCACCGTGCCTCTCCAGAACTTTTCCATCTTCCCAAACCAAACTCTGTCCCAATCGGGCACTAACTCCCCCTCCCCCAGCACCCCTCCCCCCCCCACCATCCTGCTTCTGCCTCTATGAATTTAGATTTAGATCTAGACTACCCTAAATCACTCGGACAAGTGGAATCATACTGTATTTGTGTATTGTGACTTACTGGTTTCGTTCCGGCAGTGTCCTCAAGGTCCATCCGTGTTGTAGCCTGTGACAGGAACTGCTTCCTGTTTTGTTTTTTTTTGAGAGACCACAAGTCGGGGAGGGGCAGAGAGAGGGGGACAAAGGATCTGAAGCGGGCTCCGTGCTGTCACCACAGAGCGTGATTCGGGGCTCGATCCCATGAATCGTGCGATCGTGACCTGAGCCAGAATCAGGAGCCTGGTGCTCTACCGACTGAGCCACCCAGGCGCCCCAGGGCCTCCTTTCACGGCTGAATAACATTATATTCTATGGGCAGATCACGTTTTGCTTGTCAATTCATCCGTCGATAGACACTTGGGTTGCTTCCTCCTTTTGGCTGCTGTGACTCCTCCTGCGGTGAGCACAAGTGTGCAAATCTCTCTTACAGGGGACACCTGGGTGGCTCAGTCGGCTAAGCGTCTGACTTCGGCTCAGGTTGCGATCTCACGGTTCGTGACTTCAAGCCCCGAGTGGCTTCTGTCCTGACAGTGCAGAGGACTGCTTGGGATTCTCTCTGTCTTCCGCTCTCTCTGCTCCTCCCTCCCCCCCCCCCGTCTCAAAATAAATAAAGTTGAAAAAATAATAAACTGCTTTATTGAAGTATGAATCACATACCATGTAATCTACCCATTTAAAGTGTGCAATTCAGTGGGTTCTAGAATATTTGCAGCATTATGCAACCATCATCCCTATCTCATTCCAAAACATGTTCACCCCTAAAAAGAAACCTTGGACCCATTAAGCAGTCACTCCCCACTCCCTTCCCCCAGTCCCTGGCACCCACTCATCTCACTGTGTAATTTTTCGTTCTGTTTATGATGTGTTTTTTTAAATGTTTATTTTTGGGAGAGACAGTATGCAAGAGAGCAGGGTAGGGGCAGAAAGAGAGGGAGAGAGTCCCAAGCTCGAACTCGAAAACTGTGAGATCATGACCCGAGCTGAAATCAAGAGGTGGACCGCTCAACCGACTGAGCCCCCCAGGCTACTTTCCGTCTCTATGGATTTGCCTCTTCTGGACATTGTATGTAAATGGAAGCATACGATATGTGTCTTTTCTGTCTGGCTTCTGTCACTTAGCAGAATGCCTTCGGAGTTCACCTGCATCGTAGCGTGGATCAGCCAGGGCTGATTCGTTTTTGTGGCTGAGTGGCATTGCGCTGTAGGGACGTGGTGCGCTTGCTTAACCTTTCGTCCGCTGGTACACGCTAGGCCGCTTCTGTCTTTGGGCTGTTAAGAGTAGTGCTGCCGTGAGCGTCTTCACGACGCACACTCCTCTCAGGGAGGTGCCCTTACTGTCTCCCGAAGCGGGGGTATCACGAGGCGGGAACCGGCGGTCCTGGACAGCAACTGCCGAGGCAGTGGAAACATGCATGCCCCACTCATGCCCATTGCCCAGCCCCGCTTCCACGTCTGAGCTTTCTGTCCCCAGGCTCAGCCCTCAGTCCCCTGGACGCTGCCCTACACAGGTGGCTGAGATCCGGGTGGAGATGGAGCTGCGGGACGAGATCCTGCCCAGAGCCCAGAATATCCAGAGCCGCCTGGACCGACAGACCATCGAGACGGAGGAGGTAGGAGTGCTCCAGCTCAGGGCGGGGACACGGGACCGAAGACATGGAGCCAGATGGCCGCGGCCTCCCCTCCCCTCTCCTGACTTGGACTTCCTGTCCCTCGGCCGTGCCCCATTTCTTCCTCCCCTGGTGCTGTCCCCTCCCCAGGTGAGCAAGACTCTGAAGGCCACGCTGCAGGCCTTGCTGGAGGTGGTGGCATCGGAAGATGGGGACGTGCTGGACTCTTTCCAAGCCAGCCCCTCCACCGAGTCCCTCAAGTCCACCAGCTCGGACCCGGGCCCTCGCCAGGTTGGCCGGAGGCGGGGCCAGCAGCAGGAGACTGAGACCTTCTACATCACGGTGGGGAGGGTGCGGCTGGGGGGCAGGGGCAGGGCGCCCAGAGGGCCCAGAGCGGGCATTACAACTCTGGGCTCTGCTTGGGGCTTCCCAGAAGCTCCAGGAGTACCTGAGTGGACGAAGCATCCTTGCCAAGCTGCAGGCCAAGCATGAGAAACTGCAGGAGGCCATTCAGCGAGGTGGGCCCCGGTCTTGGCCCTTGGCCGCTTCCTCCCCGCCCCCAGGGCCAGCTCTCCCTCCTGGGAACCCCAGCCAGCCCACGTTCCTCTCTGCCCAGGGAGGTTGGTTGGCATGCAGGGGATAGCCCGGCCCCTCTCTTGCCACCGCCCTTGACCTTCAGGCCGTGCCTTCCTCTGTGCGGTGCATCGAGGACCTCCCGACCTGAGACGCACAGCCATGTTTTCTCCTCCCCAGGTGACAAGGAGGAGCGGGACGTGTCTTGGTGAGTGCTTTATGCAGGGCCGGAGGAGCTGGTGTGCCGCGGGGGCCGGGCTGCAGTGTCCGCACCCCCCTCTCCTTGGGGCCCAGCTCTGCAGGCATCGATCTATGGCTTCGATTTTCCACTTTGCCCGCCGGGTCCTGGAATACCTCTTGGGCTCCGGGGCCCCGTTTGCCTCGGCTAGGGGGCGGGACGTCCTGTTCCTCATGCCCCCTCCCCTCAGAGCCAGCTTCCGTTCACCACAGGACCCAGTACACACAGAGAAAACTCCAGAAGAGCCGCCAGCCCCGCCCCAGCTCCCAGTATAACCAGAAACTCTTCGGGGGAGACATGGAGAAGTTTATCCAGGTACTGGCCCTGCCTCACAGTGCAGGCCTTCCCCCGCGTTTTGGCTTCTGTCCAGCCTGGGGCTGTGTCTGTGGTCCTGCTGCCTGGGACTCCAGGGTCCTCCATGGCCGATCACTGGTCAACTGTCCCTTCCTGGATGGGCCCTTGTCAGGCCTGCACTGATGGAAGGGAACATCCGTCGCTGGTAAGGCCACCTACGGAAAGCCTCAGGCGGGAGCGCATGAGGAGTTGAGCCCACAGGCCCCACTTCTGGCTAGCGTGGTACTGGGGATCCTGTGCAGCGAGACGAGGGAAGCGAGAAAGGTCCGAAAAGAAGAAATAGCGCTAGGCTTTTTTTATGCGGTGATTGCGCACTTTGTATGTATTGAAAAGAACCAACGGACTACTTACGTGAACAAATTTGAGTTTTGCAATGCCACCTGATTGCAGGTCAACATACAGACTTTGGTTGTGCTTTTACCCGCCAACAGTAAACAGCAAACGGTGTGAGGCCTAACATGGCACCAGGGCTCTCAGACACCTGGGGGCGACTCTCACAGACCGCCCGCCGCACCTCGCTGCCAATAGCCATCATGGATTGTTAAGGGAAAATACGAGTGAGCAGGTGACAGAGAGGAACAGTGAAGTGACGCCCTCTCTTTCCCCAGAGCTCAGGCCAGCCGGTGCCCCTGGTGGTGGAGAGCTGTGTCCGCTTCATTAACCTGAATGGTAAGCCACGCCCGGCCCTCCTACTGCCGGCCTGGCCCACGGCACCTGGCGCCCGAGCCTGGAGGGGGTGGGGACGGGACTCGGCACCCATCCGCTGTCGTCCTCCCTCAGGCCTGCAGCACGAGGGCATCTTCCGGGTATCGGGTGCCCAGCTCCGGGTCTCAGAGATCCGAGACGCTTTCGAGAGAGGTAGGGACTGGCAGGACGGGGTGGGGGTGGGGGGCTAGCCAGAGCCTCTGTGATCGGCCTTCCGCTCCCTCGGTCGCCCTCAGGGGAGGACCCACTGGTGGAAGGCTGTACGGCCCACGACCTGGACTCCGTGGCGGGGGTGCTGAAGCTCTACTTCCGGAGCCTGGACCCCCCGCTCTTCCCACCGGACCTGTTCAGAGACCTGCTGACTTCTGCAGGTGAGGCCGGGGCCTGGGGCCGGCTGGGGGGCAGGGGCCGCTTTCCGGTGGCTGTGGCCACACTCACGCGCTCCTCTCCTCGGGCGGTGGCCCGGGCCACAGAGCTGGAGGCCGCAGCAGAGCGGGTGGAGCTCGTGAGCCAACTGCTGGCCCGGCTGCCCGGACCGGTGCTGGTGGTCCTCCGCTACCTCTTCACCTTCCTCAACCAGTGAGTGCTCCTCAGGGGACGAGGAGGGCTGCCCGTGGGGGTGCAGGGGACGCCGGGCGGGGAGCTCCCTGCCTGTGACCCTCGCATGTGCCCCCAGCCTGGCTCAGTACAGCGACGAGAACATGATGGACGCCTACAACCTGGCCGTGTGCTTCGGGCCGACGCTGCTGCCCGTGCCCTCGGGGCAGGACCCAGTGGCCCTGCAGGGCCGGGTGAACCAGCTGGTGCAGACGCTCATCGTGCAGCCGTCGCGGGTTTTCCCGCCCGTGACCCTGCTGCCCGGCCCCGTCTACGAGAAGTGCATGGCGCCGCCTTCCACCAGCTGCCTGGGGTACGCTCTTTGCATGCCGGGCTCGGGGGCCCAGCTCGGGGGAGCCCCTTCGCCCACTCAGACGCCTCGCTCTGACCTCAGGGATGCCCACCTGGAGGGCCTGGCGGGGGAGAACGAGCCGGAGCTGGAAGTCGGGACCCTGGCCCAGGAGGACGGTAGGCGGGGGAGGGGGTGCGAGACGAGGAGGGTCCGGCCTCGTCCCTGCCCTGGGCACCGGCTCCACCTCCCAGCTCGGACCCCCTCTCCTCCCCAGACCTGGAGGGGGTCGTGGAGGCCGTGGCCTGCTTTGCCTACACGGGCCGCACGGCCCAGGAGCTGACCTTCCAGCGCGGAGATGTGCTGCGGCTGCTCGAGCGGGCCTCGGGCGACTGGTGGCGGGGCGAGCACGCGGGCGCCCGGGGCCTCATTCCCCACAAGTACATCACGCTGCCTGCGGGGTGAGTGGGTCGGCCGCTCGGTCAGCCAGGTTCTCGGCCCCTGCCCTGTCCCGAGTCCTAGCTTCCTCGGGCCCAGGGTGGCCTGCCGCTGAGCCCGCCGGCCCCCAGGGCCTGCCCCCGGGATGGGCGCTTCCAACAGGTTGTCTCTCTGACCCCAGTGCAGAGAAGCACGCGGCCGCCCAGGGGCCGCAGGCTACGGGGGAGCCGCTGAGCAGTCCAGACGTCCTCCTGGCCACGGAATTCGTCCACCGGTGAGCAAGGAAAAGATGGTTCCTCGAGAAGAACCATCCTCGCTGTAGTGGCCCCATTCGCTCACTCGGCCTGAGCACTGCTGTTGGGGAGCCAGGCTTGTGCCAGGAAGCGAGTGCCGGGCTAGGTCTGAAGGGGCCGGGGTCTGGCCGTGGCCGCGTGAACGGGGGCCCAGTGGGGGAGAGCCGTCCAGCTGCAGGACGCCACAGGAGGACGGAAGGGACCTGCTGGGCCAGCCTCGCTGTTCCCCCTCCCTTGGCCCCACCCCGGCACAAGAGGAGGGGCCGCCAGGCTCACTGTCCATCCCCTGCAGGTCAGAGCCGTGCACCCCACCTGAGGCCCCTCTGGGCACACCCGGGGGTCCCTCTGGGCACAGACGGCACTGCTTGGTCCCCACCTCCCCGGAGCGATACGTGGAGGTAGACAAGGTGAGAGCGGGGACTGGCCGTGTGGTGGGTGGGGGGGCACCTCTCCTGGGGGTAGTCTGCCCTTCCTGGCCTCACAGCAGCTGGCTGAGCCCGGCCCAGGGAGGGCCAGGCCAGCCGGGGTGTGAGCCCAGAGGGGGAAGGACAAGCCCAGAAGCAGGGTCGAGGGGGCCATGGGCTTTAGGTTTGGTTCTTGGGTGGGGAGTGGGGAGCGGTGCGGCCAGGGGACTCCTGGACAGGCATGATGTCTAGAGGCAGGATAGGTGACAGATGATGATGTAGCAGGCACTTGGGCTGCCGAAGAGGAGGCAAGGGACAGATGGGAGAGGGGCCAGGAGGCGGGCGGGATGGTGGTTCCAACAGGGAGAGAGACTAGGTCCTGGACGTAGCCCTGGCAAGGGGTGTGGCCTGGGGAGACCCAGCTCCCGGCTCTGATGGGCCTAGCATGCCCGACACACTGGCTGAGACCGAAGCCCTGGGGACAGTGTGAGCAGGAGGAGACAGTACAACAGCATGCTGTGTGCCAGCTGTGGCCCGGTGGCCAGGCCTAGGAGTCCGGGCGCAACGGGGTGAGCTAGGCCACACAGATGCTAATGCCCGAGGAGCCGGAGCCAAGTGGTAAGGGTGGGGGTAGGGCAGCCGGGAGACCCCAGGGGAGGTGGGCACTGGGCAGGGCCAGGTGGGGTACAGGTGGACACCAATCGTGGAGGCCAGGGAGACAGTGGGTACGAGAAGAAGAGGGAGGATCTGGGCCTCAGCCAAAGGGGTCCCCGCTTCAGGGCTGGGCTGAGGACTTGCCGTCCCCAGAGGCGGCTGTGCCAGCCACACCAAAAGTGGCAGGAGGGAAACCAAGCAGGGGAGGAGGGGCGGCAGCTTCGGGGCCAGCGGACAGGAGGGGCGTGGTGACAGGAAGGTGGCCAAGGACTTTGGTTTTGGAATGAGAAAGGGTTTAGGTGGACACCTGCACAGCAGAGGTAGGAAGGCCCCAGTCCTGGCCCAGTTGGCAGCACCGGGAGCCGGAGCCGGGAGGAAGGGCCGGGCAGGTGGGGTGGCTCCCCCCGGATGCCCTCCCTTTCTCTTCTCTCCTCTAGGCTGTGGCCCAGACCATGGACTCTGTGTTCAAGGAGCTCTTGGGAAAGACCTCCGCCCGCCAGGGCCTTGGACCCGGCACCCCGAAACCTCCAGCCTGTGGCCGCCTCGGCAAAAACAAAGGCTTCTCCCGCGGCCCCGGGGCCCCGGCGTCACCCTCGGCGTCCCATCCCCAGGGCCTGGACTCACCCCTCAAGCACTGACGTGCTGCTCCCTGGCCTGTCCGGCAAGCGCTGGGCTCCTGCTCTTGTCTCCTCTGCAGAGGAGGGCACAGCTGCCCCGACACCCCCCCTGCCTGCCCCGGCCCCGGCTTGGGCCCCTTTGGGAGGCAGCTGAGGAAGGAGGGCCGAGGGCAGGCCCCTCACGGGCTTTGCTGGGAGGGCTTGTCGGTGACTGCTGGGCGGTGGGCACCCAGGCTGCTCTCTGCCTCAGCTGAGGGTGCAGCCTGGCGGAGGTGGGCACGCGTTGGCTGCCATTTATAAAGACCTGTGCGTTGACTCCTCCGTGCGAGCCCCTCTTCTGTCTCGGGAGGCTGCGCAGACAGTGGCGGGGTCAGACGCCGGGGTGCTCAGTAAAGGCAGCCAGAACGGCTTCCACAAGGGGTCCCTCGGCACAGAGTCGCCCATGCTGGGGCTGTGTGGTTTGGGGGCCTGCACCTGTGTGGGGGTTTCCAGAGCTGTACATGTGTCTGTTGAGGGGGGCAGTCTCAGAAGGTCTTTCCACACTGCCCTACAATCACTGTTACCCCGAGCCAAGAAGACTCACTGGGTGGAAAATGAGCTGGAATTTTATTCAAGAGAGCATGAGAGGGGAGGGCGGGGGGGGGGGGGAGGGGGGCGGGCTCTGTGTGTGACAGAGGTCCCGCCCCCTTTCTTTCCTCCTGGGCTCTCTGGGACTTCTGTCTGGGGGGAGGGGGCAGGCACTGGCCGGGGTGGGAGCCTTGTGCCACTGCCGGACTCCGGGGGCCACTGCCGCCGCCATAGCCCCTCCCCACAGCCAGCACCAAGGAGGTGACCTCTGGCTCTTAGTCCCAGAGCCAGTTCCCAGAGGGATCCCTTTTCCCAGGGTCTCCCAGGGTCAGCTCCAGGTAGGTGGCTGAGCATTGCAGAGCCTCTAGAAGGAAGGCGCCCCCTGGCTTCTCAGGAGGAAGTGTCTTTGGCCAGGAAGGAGCTGCCTGTGGCGCAGGACTCCTCCGGGGCCCCCGGGCTGGGTGGGGCCCGCCTCCGGGCCCAGCAGAACAAGCCACGCAGCTCAGAGGAGACGCTGCTGCTGAATGAGGCATAGATCCAGGGGTTGGTACAGCTGTTGAGGCTGGCCAGCAACATAAGCAGCACGAAGGGGGGCCCTGTGGGGGTGGAAGAGTCCGGGCTGGGGCCGAGAGCGCCCACGCAGGGATGTGGAAACCCCCACCCGCTCACTAGGGAATAGCGGTCCACGGGAGCGCACGTTCTGTTCGCTGGCTCGGGAGGCCATGGCCGGACGTGCCTGTGGGGGCGAAGGTGCGTGTGCGGCCAAGCCCGAACGGCCCCCCACAGCCCTAGGCGCAGCCACACCCACCTTCCCGGGGCGCCTTGGGGTCCCACGCTGACCACAGCTGCACGAGGAAGAAGGGCGCCCAGCACAGCACGTAGACGATCACGATCACCAGCGTCATCCTCACGGTCTTGGCCATGGCTGCCGACACCCGGGCCCCCTCCCCGGAACTGCCCGTCCGGCGCCCTCCACGGCAGCCCCCAGCCCTCTCTGCCGGCCCCGGCATCAGGCTGGCATGCATCTCCCGGAAGATGAGCACCTGGCAGGCAGCGATGCCCAGGGCAGGCGCCACAAACACCATTAGGGCGATCCAGGTGACGTAGGCTCGGAGGCCCCAGGGCTCAACGAAGCGGGCCCAGCAGTCGAGGACTCCAGTGCCGTCTCCCACGTCACGCTGGGCGAAGATGAAGAGCTGGGGCAGGCTGAGAATGAGCGAGAAGGCCCAGGCCACCAGCACCGGCCGGTTCCAGCGAGCTCCGCCTCCGTGGCGGTATGCCAGCATGGGACGGCAGATGGCGCGGTGGCGGTCCAGAGTCATGGCCAGGATCATGTAAGAGGAGGCATACATGCCCACCATCTGCAGGTACTTGACTGCCCGGCACAGGGCATCAGGCCCACGGAAGCGGTCGGTGGCATCCCACGCCAGCTGGGGCAGCACTTGGAACAGAGCCACAGCCAGGTCGGCCAGGCACAAGTGGCCGATGAAGACGTGCATGGGCGCCCAGCGACCCCGGCGGCCCCGGCGCGCTAGGGCGCCCAGCACCAAGCCATTGCTCAGGGCCACAGCCACGAAGACCGTGGAGAGCAGGGCTAACTCCGCCTGGACCAGCAGTGGGTCCCGGGTGTCCGACAGCTCCTCCTTGCTGCCATTGCCAGGTGGAATAGGTCGAGAGACGGGCCGGGGAACAGCTGGGCAGGGGTGGAGGAAGAGGGCCAGGTTAGGGTTTGTGCTCTGCTGGGGGACCTGGAGAGGCGGATCCAGTGGCCTGAGCAGCGGCGCCTGAGCCTCCTGCTTCCCTCCAGTCTCCGGCGCACAAGCCTCTTGTGGTAGGGAGGGAAGGGCAGCCAGTCTCCCAACCCCCGGCCCCCCCACCCCGTGAGCTCGCAGGGCCGTACTCTCCCCTCCCCTACGGTGGCAAGTGAAAGAGGTCTCTGAAAAAGGGGTTTCTCTGCTTCATCCGACCCCGCTCAACCTACCTGGCTCATCCCAGCGGAGGGATTGGTGGGGGGATGGGTAGGGGCCCAGGGCTGGAACCTTACCAGACGTGCTGGACGCCATGAGCATGCTGGAGCTCGGGCAGGTGTCTTGAGCTCCTGGAGGAGACAGGGTGCTGCACTCAGCCTCTCCTCCGAGGGCCAGCCCCACTGCCCAGTTTCTACACGAGGGCCCCAAGAAAGGTGCCATGGCGTCGGGGAGCCTGTGCGTGTGGGGGGGGGGTCCAGCCTGTGTGCAGCTGCGTGCGTGTGTGCACATTCATGTGTGTGTGTTCCGTGATGAGGTGGGGGAGGGTCCACCCCTGGCCAGATCGAGATTGGTGAGGTCTGGTCCCCTGAACCAGACATGAACCTCAGGACCCGCTCCGCCCCTCCCAGTCCTGGGCAGGTTAACGCAGGTGCACAGGCCCTAGCACCCACCTCGTCAGCCCACAAGACCTGAAGCAGACATACAGATCCACCCCCCCACACACACACCGCACCGTGTCCTCCCCCAGCAGCCTGACAGAGGCCAGGAGAGGTGGCCATCCGGGGGCGGGGACTGGGTGGGGAGAGGCCGGCATGTCCCCGGGGTCCCTCGAAGCCCCTTACCTGGCTGGGCCGTCAGGGCTCTGGGCGGCTGGGCAGTGGCGGGCGCAAAGGTGGCCCAAGAGCTCAGATCTGCTCTCCATCGCCTGCCCCGCCCCAGCCCGGCCTCTGGGAGTGACCTGCCCAGGAGGGGACTTCCTCTCCCTCCCCTCCCCCACGTGCCTCTCCTGGCCTCCTGCCTGTGGCAGCGGGAAGTAGTCCCCTGGCCTCCTGTGCTGCCCTTCCTGTCCCTGCCCTCCCAGATCTGTCCCCAAGACTCCTTCCCCCAGCTCCTGAGGGCCTGAGCCCTCCCAGGCGCGTCCCTAGCTCGGCCATCCCCCTCAACCCCTGCCCGCCTCCGCCCCCACAGGGCCCACCTTATTAGAAGATTGGGTCTGGCAGGGCTCTGGGAGACCAGTTAGCTCAGCTCCATTTCAAAAGTGGGGAAACTGAGGCCAGAGATGGGTGAGGCTGACTGAAGATCACACAGCTTTTTTGTGGCACAGCTTGACTCCTTTTCCAAGGCAGGCTCCTTCTATTCCTCTTGTGCCAGGGCGAGGAAGGGGTGAGAGCTGGCCGAGTCCCCACTGCATAGAGTGTTGGCTCCTCCCAGGCCTAGGAAGGGCCCGCCCCTCCTCAATTAGGGCTGCCGGAGATGAGGGACAGGAAAGGAGGGCGTGGGGCGGGTTTAAGCCAGGGCTTAACGTGCCCCCGTGGAGCCAGCTTCCTCCCCAGGGTCCTGTGGGGGCCAGGGACACCACTGTCCCCCTCCTCCCCCACCTGCAGCCACCTGCCCTCAGAGGAGGAGGCTTCGGGTCTCTGTGTCTCTCTGCCTCTGTCTCTCTGTCTCTCTCTCACACACACACAGACACGCCCATGTGCATGCAACAGCCATGTGGCCACAAAGGCACACACGCTCGGCATAGACCCAGAGAAACACCCAAGTTCCCACCCTGCGTGGAGGGCCTGAGAGAGGCTTCCCTGCCAGGGGCTTCGGGCTGGGCTGTCCCTCTCTCCTGTCCTCAGTGTCCAGGAGCCTTCTCCCCTCCAGCCCAGCCTTTCCCTCCCTCTTCCCAACCCTCTCCTGCTCTTGCTCTTGCCAGGACCCAGGCCTTGCTCAGCCAAGGGCTGCACAGCCCGGCCCGAGGCAGTGGCCTGCGGGCCTCCCAAGGCCAGGCTCTGGGCCCAGGTGGCCCTGTTTTCCTGTTTGTCTGTCTTCTCTGATGATCTGCAAGGCTAAAGGCCAAAACAGCTCTGCACTGACCAGGCCCAAGTCCGGCCAAGACCGAGGCCTCCTCTTCCTGGTAGAGAGCCCCGGGGGGCAGCACAGTCATCACGCATCCTCCCTGCACAGGGCACCCCTGCACACTGCACACACGGCGTCCATACTACGTCTACACGTGCCGCACATGCAGCACAATCTCACACACACACACACACACACACGCCGGGCACTGCTCTGCCGGACCATCGGGAGACAGGTTGCAGAATGCTGACACCCCACATCTGAACGCTTCGGCCACGCCTCCTGAGAGCAAGCGCATCCTCACTTTCTCCCCTGTAGCCACCTGCCGTTATTAACACAGAAGCAAAGAAACCACTTTACTACTGCCTTCCAGACCAACAGAAATGGTAGAAAGTGGAGTTCCTGGGCACAGTTCTAGAAGGGGTTTTTCCAGGGAAAGCTATGAGCCCCTGGTAAAGAGTCACGGCACACCCAGCCCTCTCTCATCCCCATCCCCACCCCCACCCCCCCCCCCCCCCGCCCCGGGCTGGGGCCTGGTCTCAAATGCTTGCCGGCCTCGCTGGGGGATGGGGCCTCCCTCATCTGCCTGGGGAGACCCAGGCACCCGCAGAGGAGTGTTAGCTCTCACCTCGCCCCTCTGCAGCTGTGACCTTGGACAGGCCACACCCGGATCTTTGGGCCTCAGCTTCTCCCTTCGCGAAATGGGAAGCCAACACATGAACGCTGACCATGGTCACAAGACGGGCAAAGGCCGGGAGCCAGCAAGCGACGAGCTCACTGCACGCAGGGCAGGGCCGGAGGCCAGGGCCAAAAGCTCCGTGTGGGCCTCTCTGCCGGGATCTGAGCGAGGCCACGTAGGGATGGATCCCAGCGGAGAAGTGACAAGCAGGGCGGGGCCCCCGAACCATGAGGCCACTTCCTCGGCCATCTCTGCTCCCTACGCTCCTTGTTTCCTGTTGTCGAGCAGTCTTGGGGAAGCCCCCTTCCCTCCTCAATGGTCTTCTCTCAGCTCGGGCTCTGAGAGGCAAGGGAGGGATCTGTGTCCACATGCAGACCAGACACCAAGGGAATCCATGCACACAGCTCGCCCCTGCTCAGCTAGAACAAGTGCTGGGAACTTTCAGGAGAATCTGAGGAGCCACCATGGCCAGAGGGCATCCCAGAGAGAGTCTGGATCCTTAGCCGAGGGCCCCCAGGCTGGGGCGCGGGCGCATGTGCGGGCGCTGCATAGGCGCTGTGCCGGGTGACATGCCAGGCCAGGCTGGCCGAGTCCCATCGCCTGCAGGGAAGAGCTGATCAGAGGTGACAGACCTCAGGCAGACCCCTGCCCCAGCCACCCCCCAGGGGACTAGAAACAGGGCTCGGCAGCAGCTCATGGGAAAAAAGGCTGACTGGGTTATTCACCGTCAGGGCCACGTGAGTGAGCAGAGACGGTCCCTGGCTGCCCAGAAGCCCCTGTCCTCTGGGCAGAGTGAACTGGCAGCCGGGCGCTGACCCGCAGGCCGCTCCTCCCTGAGACAGGAAGGTGGGCAGGGGCTCTGGACAGGAGGGAGGAGGGATCCCAGAGAAACGTTTGGGGGAGTGGCCGAGTGGGCTCACACTCTCCCCAGGGAGCACTGAGAGGTGGGTTCTGAAGGACCGGAGAAGGCCTTGACCACGGAGCTGGCCAGTTAGCCTCAGGGGGCCTGGGGCCGGGGGCAGGACTGCGCAGATGCCCCCCCCCCCCCGCATCCCTGCAGGATTACATCTGCACGAAGGATTCTGTGGGTGGCCAAAGTGTGGGCCCGGACGTACCCCAGCCCGGCGTCTGAGTAGGAAAAGACAGGAGGCCTTGGGGTGGGCAGGTGATCAGAGTTGGCAGGCCCCAGATCGGTGTCTTGCTCTATGACTGGCTCTCTGTAATCAGAACCCTTCGCTAAGCAAACAGCAAATGCGGCTGGCCCTGTGCCGTGGGTGCGGGGCAGAGGCCCCGGGCACCGCCCCCAGGCCCGCGGGGCCTGGTGGGGGGAGCTGCGCTGAGAGGGCTGGGGGCAGGGAGGCCAGAGGAGACTGTTGCCACCACACCAGAGAGAAATGTGGGAACCCCGTTAACTGTGACAGAATGGAGAGGAAGCACGTTTCTGAGGCCTAGAATAAACCCTTGAAGGGAACTGCAGGGATGAAAGAGAAAGACGGAGCCGAGGACACGGGGAGAGGGGGTGATGGAGCGAGAGGACACCCCGGAGAACGCCAGCTCAGGCCGGAGGGGAGACGGGTGCCCTGGCTTCGGGCGCGGGAGCGAGCCGCCCCAGCCGTGGGAGCGTGGGTGCACTCAGACCAGCGGAAGTCACAAGCCAGGAGCAGCATGGCGAGAGCTTCATGTCACTCGGATCCCCAGGAGAGTCTCCGATGGGGGGAAAGAGCATTGGGTCAGAGGATGGGATCAAAAGGGGCAAAGATACATTAAAAAAAAAACCACATGCATGCATGCGTGTGTGCACGCATGTATTGAAACATGTATGGGCCAATGGTGCTGGCGAGACAGGGCGTCCACTCACCTAAGGCCCAAACGAGAGTGAATAAGTGATTTTGAAAGTAGGACAAAGCCTGCCTGCAAGTTTCAGGAGGGAGAAGAGTGGTACTTGGACTAGGAGCCCCGAAGGCTTGCAAGGGCAGGGTCCCCCCCAGGACTGGGAGCACCCCTCGCCTGTGCTGAGGACCTGAGGGGTAGAAGGCAGGTGAGCAGTTGAGGGCTGTGTCCCCGGATGACCACGAGGTCCCCATCCAAGGGGAAGGCAGCCTGGCGGGAGGCGTCTCCTTTTGGCCTGGTTACCCAGGCACCTGGTTTAAAGTGGCAGATTGTTCGGAGACACCTGATTTCAGCCCCTTCCAGGGGCTTCCTTGGTTAATCGCTGCCACCTCGCTCCGTCATGAGCCTCCAGCACTCTCTCCCCGCCAAGGCCACCGCCACACATCCTTCCTCCTCCGCTCACCTCCCTTCCACTTACGGCTGTATCGGCATCATCGTTGTTCGGCACGTCCGCTATTCTGGCTGCCACGACATACGCAAAGATTTCTTTCCTTGTCCTGCCTCGCTTTATAAAATCAGAGGGGCGCCTGGGTGGCTCAGTCTGACTTCAGCTCAGGTCATGATCTTGTGGTCCGTGGGTTCGAGCTCGGCATTACGCTCTGTGCTGGCAGCTCAGAGCCTGGAACCTGCTTCGTGGATTGTATCTCCCTCTTCCTCTGCCCCTCCCCCACTTGTACTCTGTCTCTCTCTCTCTCTCAAAAGTAAATAAAACATTTTTAAAAATGTTTTTAGGGGCGCCTGGGTGGCTCAGTCGATTAAGCGTCCCACTTCAGCTCAGGTCATGATCTCACGGTCTGTGAGTGCAAGCCCCACATTGGGCTCTGTGCTGATGGCTCAGAGCCTGGAGCCTGCTGTGGATTCCATGTCTCCCTCTCTCTTTGTCCCTCCCCTACTCACACTCTGTCTGTCTCTGAAAAATGAATAAACCTTAAAATAAAACATTTAAAAACGTTTTTTAAATCAGACTTTTTGAGGTCTGGTTAATAGCCAGTAAAATTCACAAATTGTTTAATGAGATCTGACGCATGTCCACAGTGATGTACCCGCCACCATAACCATGATGCAGAGGAATTCTATCAATCCAGAATGTTCCCTCATGGCCCTTTGCAATCTCCTTCCCCCACCTGGAGCCTGGCAACGGTGATCTTCTATCACGAGAGATACAAATCCTTTTCGAGGATTTTGTCCAGAAGGAATCATAGAGTATGTAGTATTTCGTGTCTGGCTGCTTTCACTCAGCGGAATGCCTTTGACTTCATGTCTGTTATGTGTAGTAGGAATTTGTTACTCTTTGTGCTAAGTAGGGTTCTGCTGTCTGGAGGGACCACGGAGAATCGATTCCACTACGAGTTGAAGAACACGTGGGCTATTTCCAGTTTGAGGCTGTTGTGAACAAGGCTGAACCTGGAGGACAAGCCTGTGTGTGCACAGGTTTTAATTTCTCCAGAGCAAATCTTCAGAGCTGAGGCTGCTGGGTCACTTGGTAAGGTCTGCTGCTTTGCCTCTTTAATTTTAACCATTTCAGCAGTGTTTTATGGGGAACTTGATTTTGCATTTTACTTATGACTGATGATGGCGAGAATCTTTTCATGTACTTATTTGCCGTTTGCATACAGTCTTTGGTGAAGTATCTAGTCAAATCCTTCGTCAGTTTTTTAAAGTTTTTCCAGTTGCTGAGCTGTAAGCGTTTTTTCCTTTTAAATGGATTTTGACATTTTAAAAATATTTATGTATTTATTTTGAGAGAGAGAGAAAGAGCTCGAGCAGGGGAAGGGCAGAGAGAGAGAGAGAGAGAGAGAGAACCCCCAGCAGGCTTTGTGCTGCCAGCACAGAGCCCGACACAGGGCTTGATCTCACAAACTATGAGATCATGACCCAAGCTGAAATCAAGAGTCAGATGCTTCACCTACTGAGCTATCCAGGCGCCCCTGGATGCAAGTTCTTTAACATATATGTTTTGCAAATATTTTTCCCAGTACGTGGCTTCCCTTTTCACTGTACTACAGTCTCTTCGTACCCTGCGACGCGGGGCTGGAATTTACAGCTCTGAGATCAAGAGTCCCGTGCTCAATCAACTGAGCCAGCCCCTAACAGTCTCTTAAAAAAAAAAAAACAAAACCCTTAGGGATGTCTGGCTGCCTCAGTCGGTAGAGCACATGACTCTTTATCTCAGGGTCTTGAGTTCAAGCTCCATGTTGGGCATGGAGCCTACTTAAAAAAAAATAAAACGCAAACTTAGGATGTTTTGAAGATATCTAATTTTATCTGTTGTCTGCTTTTACAGTTCGCGTTTTGCCTGTCCTATCTAAAACGTCTTTGCCTAATCCAGTGTCATATTCTCCTATGATTTATTCTAGAAGCTTTATATTTCTAGCTCTTACATTTGGGCCTGTGATTCATTTTGAGTTAAATTTTGTGTGTGGTATGGATTAAAGGTCTAGGTTTATTCTTTTGCATGTGGATATCCAGTTGTATCCCCACAAAGGCGTCCAAAGCCTGTCCTTTCCTCTCTGAATCACCTTGGCAACTTTGTTACAAATTGGTCACATGTGTGAATCTATTTCTGGACTCTGTTCTTTCTTTTTTTTTTTTTTAATGTTTTTATTTATTATTGAGGGACAGAGACAGAGCATGAGCATGGGAGGGACAGAGAGAGGGGGAGACACAGAATCTAAAGGAGGCTCCAGGCTCTGAGCTGTCAGCACGGAGCCCAGCGTAGGGCTCGAACTCACAAACTGCGAGATCATGACCTGAGCCGAAGTCGGAAGCTTAACCAACTGAGCCACCCAGGCGCCTCTCAGTTCTGTTCTATCGATCTATGTATCTATCCTTATATGATGTTACACTGTTTTGATTATCGTAGATTTATAGTTAGGCTGAAATGAGATAATATAACTCTTTTGACTTTGTTCTTTCTCAAAATCGTTTCTGTTTGTCTAGGTAATTTGCATTTCCACATAAAGTTTCAAACCAGCTTGTCAGTTTCTACCAAAGGAAAAACAAAAGCCTGCCAGAATTTTCACTGCCGTCACAGTTGAATCTACAGCTAGAGATCCAGATCTTAACAATAACGAGTCTTTCAACCCACGAATGCGGCGTTTCTCTCCATTGATTTAATTTTCCTTAATTTCTCTCAGCAGTATTTGGTGGTTTGTGGTATACAGATTTTGCACGTGTTATTAAGTTATCCATAAGGGGTTCATATTTTGGACGCTATTGCAAATGGTACTTCTAAATGTCATAATTTCCGATTGTCTGTTGCTAGTGTATAGAAATACCGTTGATATTTGCATATTGACTGTTTATCCTGTGACCTTGCTAAACCCACTTAATGGTTCTATTGGCTTTTGTAAATTTCTTACGTTTTTTTCTTACATAGATAATAATGCCATCTCAAATAAAAACACTTTTACATTAACATTTCTTTCTAATCTATATGCCTTTTCTTTCTTTCTCTTGCCTTATCACACTTGCTTGGGTTTTTCATAGATGCCTTTTATCAGGCTGAGGAAGTTTCCTTTTATTTCTACTTTATTCTACTTTATTGAGAAGTTTTATCATGAGTAGCTGTTGAATTATGTCAAATGTTTTTCCTGCATCTACTGAGATGATCATGCGGGTTTTCCTTTTGATTGTTGCTCTGTTAATATGATTAATTACCTTGACTGATCTTCACATTTCAAAGCAAACCGGTGTTCCGAAGAGGAATCCTACTTGGTCATGATGTATTACCTTTAGATATATTGCTGTATTTGATTTGCTAGAATTTTGGCTGATATTTTTACACCACGTGTGTTCACAAGGGACACTGGTCTGTAGTTTCCTCTTTGTGTAACATCTTTGGTTTTAGTGTAAGGATAATGTTTACCTTGTCAAATGAGTTGGGAACTGTTCCCTCTATTTTCTGGAAGAGTTTATGTAGAACTGGTATTCTTTGTTTCAAATCGCTTGGTAGAATTCTTTGTGGAAATATTTTTAGCTACAAAGTCAACTCCTGTAATAGATACGGGGTTATTCAGTTTATCTATTTCTTCCAGAATGAATTTGATAGTTTGTATCTTTCACATAATTCCTCCGTTTCAAGTTGTATTGTAATGTATCCTTTTAATGTTTCTAATGTTTGTAATATCTGTAGTGGGGCGCCTGGGTGGCTCAGTTGGTTAAGCGGCCGACTTCGGCTCAGGTCATGATCTCACGGTCTGTGAGTTCGAGCCCCCCGTCGGGCTCTGTGCTGGCGGCTCAGAGCCTGGAGCCTGCTTCAGATTCTGTGTCTCCCTCTCTCTCTGCCCTTCCCCTGCTCATCCTCTGTCTCTATGTCTCTCAAAAATAAATAAATGTTAAAAAAAATAAAAAAAAAGAGGCATTTCCTGACTCATTTAAAAAAAATTAAAAAAAAATATCTGTAGTGATGTCTTCTCTTTCATTTCACTTCTTTCATTTTTTGATATTGGTAATTTGCATATTCTCTCCATTTTTTCTCATCAGACTGGCTAGGGGTTTATCGACGTCATTAGTGTTTTCGAAGACAGCTTTTGGTTTCATATATTTACTGTGTTGTTTTTCTCATTGACTTCTGCTCTTTGTCATTTTATTCCTTCTATTTATTTTGAATTTAATTTGCTCTTCCTTTTCTACTTTATTTTTTAATTTTTTTATTAGAGAGAGAGAGCGAGAGAGCAGGGGAGAGGGGGAGAGGGTGAGAGAGAGAGAGAGTGAGAGAGCAGGGGAGAGGGGTAGAGGGTGAGAGAGAGAGAGAGAGAGAGCAGGGGAGAGGGGTAGAGGGTGAGAGAGAGAGAATCTTAAGCAGGTTCCACACTCCGCGCAGAGCCCAATGTGTGGGGCTTGATCCCACAACCCTGGGATCACGCCCTGAGCCAAAATCAAGAGTTGGACACTCAACTGATTAAGCCCCCCAGGCACCCCTTCTAGTTTCTAATATAAGCGGTTAATGTTATACCTT
Organism: Paguma larvata; assembly: GCA_030068075.1. NCBI lineage: Eukaryota > Metazoa > Chordata > Mammalia > Carnivora > Viverridae > Paguma > Paguma larvata. The sequence continues at coordinate 121,342,893 of CM057830.1, read as the reverse complement.
TTCCTCTAATCACTTGTTTAGTCGAATTCCCAAATTTTGATAGTTTATGTTTTAGTCTTATTCAATTAAATTAGATTTTTTCTATTAGAACAGGTTTTAACTTGCGATTTCCCCTTCGATGCATGGCTCCTTAAGAAGTGTATTTTTTCATTTCCAAATATTTGGAAATTTCCTAGATTTCATTTTGTTAGTGATTTCTTTCTTTTTAAAAAAAAATTTTATTTTTAAGTAATCTCTACATCCAATGTGGGGCTCGAACTTACAACCCAGAGATCAAGAGTCTCATGGTCTACTGACTGAGCCAGCCAAGTGCCCTTGTTATTGATTTCTGAGTATCATTCTGGTCAGAAATCCTACTTTGTAGGACTTTTATCCTTGGTCATCTCTTGAACTCTGTTCTATTGCCCAGAACGTTGTCTATGCTGGTGAATGTATACCTGTGTATTTCCTTGTTGTCGATTTCTTTTTCCTCTTTGTTTTATCAGTTACTGAGAAAAAGATGTTATAGACTCCAGCTATGTTTGGAGATTTGTGTCTATGTAGAAAGCTGTGAAGTTTTGTTTCATGGGTTTGGGAGCTTCCATAATTAAGTCTTCTTGATTGATTGCCTTTTTTCTATTATGAAATATCCCTGTTTATCTCTGATAATATTCTTTGTGTTGGATTCTATTCTGATATTAATATCGTCATACCAGCTTTCTCATGCTGAGCTTGTGTGATATATATGTTTTTTCCATCCTTTTACTTTCAGCCTGTCTGCATCTTTATGCTAAAAGTGTGCTTCTTGTAAATAACATATTTTATCCAGCGTGACAGTTTCTGTCTTTTAACTGGTGTGTGTGGCAGACTGTGTCTTTCAAAGGTAGCCCCAACAATATCTCCCATTCTGCTGTTCTGGAACCTTGCCATTTTGCCGTCAAGAGGTGAATTTGGGGTGCCTGACTGGCTTAGTCGGTGAAGCATTTGACTGTCGATCTCGGGCTTGTGTGTTTGAGCGCTGGGTTGGGTGTAGGGATTACTTAAAAATAAAATGATTTTAGGGGCGCCTGGGTGGCTCAGTCAGTGAAGTGTCCAACTTTGGCTCAGGTCATGATCTCACAGGTTTTGGGTTCGAGCCCCTCATCGGGCTCTGTGCTGATGGCTCAGAGCCTGGAGCCCAATGGGGTTCTGCGTCTCCCCCTCTCTCTGCCCCTTCCCCGCCCTTGCTCCCGCCCTTTCTCTGTCTGTCTCCCAAAAATAAACATTAACGTTTTTTAAGAAATAAAATCTTTTTTAAAAAAAGGGATGGAATCGAGCCCTCCCCCCTATAATCAGAAGGCTCGTGACTTGTTTGTAATCAACATAATATGGCATAAGTGATCCGCTTGATGTCTGAGGCTGAGTCAGGAAAGGCAATGCGGCTTCGGCCCCGTTAGCAAGGACATTCAGTCTTCCGGCCTCTAGCTTCCCCGAGGCTGCCATGCTGCGAAGAAGCCCACGCTAGCCCTTACGGACACACCACACAGAAGGGCTCTGACCCACGGTGTTCCAGCTGCAGCCGGACGGCAAGTGCGTGAAATACCCTCGGGCGGGACCACCCAGTTGAGCCCTTTCCAGATGCTTCTTTTTAAAAAATTGTGGACTTGCGGGGCGCCTGGCTGGCTGGGTCAGTGGAGCGTGTGACTCTCGGTCTCGGGGTTGCAAGTTCGAGCCCCGCGTTGGGTGTGGAGATTACTTAAAAATAAAATCTTAAGAAGTAAAAGGATAAGTAAAAGTAAATAAAATATCATGGGCTCGTGATCCGAGTGCCCGGGGATTTCTTTCAGTTCCGCCTCGCCCTTCGACGTTAGCGGATCCATGAACACGCGCCTCAGGAGCGCCTCTCTCAGGCCCCCCGCCTCGCCTCCTGTCTCCTGCCGTAGCAGGACCTCGGGAGGCCGAGGACGACCCGTCAGCTCTCCGGTCTTTCCCCGGCCGCCACCTGCTGCCGGCGGGTCTGCAGTGGGCTTGCCCCCAGTTCTCCTGCTCCTGCGTTCGGCCGTCAGTGCCACCGGCACCGGGGCGCCCGCGAAGGCACATCGGCCCAGCTGCGCCGCCTCTGAACTTGGTGGCGAAGCCTGCGGAGAAGAGTTGCTGGGCGCACACCAGCTCCTCTGTCCTGCCGTGCGGTCCTCGCCCCTTACGCATTTGCTAACGGTCCTCTTCATTCTCCTTCTATGGCCGCTGCCGCCAAGGATAAAAGTGCCCTTGTGTCTTTTTCCCAGGAAGGGCCTGTCGTTTTCCAGATTTTGGCTCACTTTTTTTTTGTGTTTGCATTTTGGCGACTTCAGCTCCCTGATAGGCTTATAGGAAAAAAAACAAAACAATCCATGACTCTGGAGGTCACCCTGCTTCTAACAGCGGGGGATGGAAGTGATGATGTCTTGCACCTTTCTGTCTCCCAGGCAGACGCAAAATATCCACCTACTGACTTGTTCATTTTCCTGACCCAGAAAGTTCTGGTTTGTTCTTTGAAGGTTCCTTTTTAGAGCGCCCTTGTTCTTCTTTCATGAACATTCACATTCTATCATCTCCCTGAGGAAATTAAGGAGTTTTTAAGAAAACGCCCTAAGGAGTTTTAAAGAAACATTTCTTATCCTTTATGGTCCTGTTTCCCACAAATTGTTTTCTTCTTCGATTTGATCTCCATTAAAAAAGATTTTTTTTAACGTTTATTCATTTTTCGAGAGACAGAGAGAGATAGCACAAGTTGGGGCAGAGAGCGAGGGAGACACAGAATCCAAAGCAGGCTCCAGGCTCTGAGCCATCAGTACAGAGCTCGACACAGGGCTCGAACCCACAAACTGTGCGATCATGACCTGAGCTGAAGTTGGATGCTTAACCCATTGAGCCACCCACGTGCCCCTGATCTCCATCTCTTTTTAAGTGTATATTTATTTTTGAGAGAGAGCAAGAGAGTGCGATTGAGGGAGGGGCAGAGAGAGGGAGACGGAGGATCCAAAGTGAGCTCCGTGCTAACAGCACAGAGCCCGATGTGGGGCTCGAACTCACAAATCATGAGATGGCGACCTGAGCCGAAGTCCCACACTCAACCAACGGAGCCACCTGGGCGCCCCTCGATTTCTGTCTTTTATGTTCCAGGCTTCTCCAGATATCTGACGATGCTTGGTTGTCGTCTCATATTCAAGATCGTGCGTTGGAAGCGGTGGGCTTGCCAAGTATGGGCTTCACCGTCGGGTGATGTACCTGAGCTGTTGTAGTGGAGAATCCCAGTGTTACTGTCTTTATCATGATTATTTTTTAAGATGCGAAGCAGGGGAGGGGCGCCTGGGTGGCTCAGTTGGTTGAGTGGCCGACTTCGGCTCAGGTCATGATCTCACAGTCTGTGAGTTCGAGCCCCGCGTCGGGCTCTGTGCTGACGGCTCAGAGCCTGGAGCCTGCTTCAGATTCTGTGTCTCCCTCTCTCTCTGTCCTTCCCTTGCTCATACTCTGTCTCTATGTCTCTCAAAAATAAATAAACATTAAAAAAAAATTAAAAAAAAAAAAAAAAAAGATGCGAAGCAGGGGAATGTTGGGTTGGGGGCGGCCGGGCAACATCACTGTCACTCGAGCGTCCCCCATGGGAGCGTCATGCTTTCTGGTCACCGAAGCTGGCTTCGAAGGGATGCCTCCTCCCGCCTGTGGCAGGCGCGTTTGCAGCTCTGCGCGTTGTGGTGATGAGTGCGGGCGGTGAGGGCTCGGGCTTGGAGGGCTCGTCGTTGGGGGGAGCCCTTGGTCTTGGGCTGCAACGGGGATGGAACTGGGAATCCGCAAGCACCTCCAGGTGGTCTGGGGGCTGCGGGTCACAACTCTTTGCTGTCAGCGACCTCTGAACTCTCCTCGTCCTCAGGCGATGGCGGCAGTGGTGAGCTGGGTGGGCATTCACGCTCTTGCACTGAGGGGGCTGTTGGGCATCCAGGTCCTCGCTCGGCCGGCCCGTGATCTCTACACCCAACATGGGGCTCGAAGGTACAACCTTGAGACCAGGAGTCACGTGCTCCACTGCGTGAGCCAGCCAGTCGCCCCTCGCATAGGAGCGGTTCTCGTCGTGGGTGTCCTCCGAGACGTTCCCTGTCCGTGTGACTCCTCTCCAGCAGACGCTGCAAAACAGCATTCAGTCGGTTCCAGGCCTTGGCCACCTCCCACCGTGATTTCTCCTTTCCCATCGCTGGGAATACGCTTCGGGTCTGGGGTGTCACCAGCTGGGTCGGAAGCGCCTCAAGGAGCCCAGGGTCACGGATCGAGGCCCAAGAGCCCAGAGAAAGATCTCCAGTCCGGTGCCTGGGGCCGGCTGTCGGCACCGGAACTGAGTAGGGCGAGAGGGCCAGAACGCTCCGCATTCATCGTCCTCCCGTCCCCAGCGGGCTGCCCCTGCCTCTGTCCCTGGTGGTCCCCAGCGAAGGCAGTCTCTGTGTCATCGTCTCCAAAGAATGAACTTCCTCTTCGGCTGGGACGGGGGACGGCTTGGGGGGGTCTCACTGGCTCTTACACGGGCTTCCGCCCCTGTCCGCGCTGCCGGCCTCGGCGCCACGCGTGAGCTCTGCCGCTTGAACGCAGCCGTTCGGCGGGGCCGCTGCGGGGGTTACTGCTCCGCACCCATGCTCTTTCGTCCTTGGCGATGTTTGCTCTTTAAAAACTCCCTGTCATTTTAGTGGGGTTTCATAAGGAAGAGAAAGTAAATGGCTGTGCTTAATTTGTCCCTTTTAAAAAATGTTCTTAATGTATTTATTTTAAGAGAGACAGAGACAGCGTTAGTGGAGGAGGGACAGAGACAGGAGGGAGACACAGAGAGAATCCCAAGCAGGCTCTGCGCTGTCGGCATGGAGCCCGATGTAGGGCTCGACCTCGTGGAACTGTGAGATCTTGACCTGAGCCAAAATCAAGAGTCAGATGCCTATCCAACTGAGTCACCCAAGGGCCCCAATTTGTGCCTTTCACATCCACGGCAACAGTATGCGGAGAAAGGCTAGGGGAGCGGCCGAGCGGAAGGAGCCGGAGGCTGGCTGGGGACATGCACCTGCACAGTGTTCCTTACAAGCGGGTTGGGAGTTTGTGAATCCCTAGGGAGACCCATCTACACACTGACGTGGCTTTCTCCTACAGCATTCTGTGGCCTCTGAGGGGGACCGCAGGTGTCACCTGGGCCATTCTGCTCAAAGCCTGAGGGTCTGGAGGAAACAGAAGACAACAGGTAACTGAGGTGTGGTCGGCCCGGCCAGGCAAGACGGTGTGGAAGCACCGCTAAGCCGTGATGCACACAGATGGTGTCTTTGTCAGCTCCGGCCACCACAGCAAAATACCACGGGCTGTGTGGCTGTGCGGCGGCGGTACTTTATCACCGTTTTGGAGGCAGGAAGTGCCAGATCAAGTTCTGACAAGGTCGATTTCCTTTTCTTGGCTTGTAGATGGTTGTCTTCTTGCTGTGTCCTCACAGAGCAACGAGAGAGGCTGAAGCAGAGACAGAGACAGAGAGAGAAGACTCTGTTGCCTCTTTTCATAAGGACAGGAATCCTCTCGGATCAGGGCCCTGCTCTTATGACCTCATTTTGCCTTAATTACTTTCTTAAAGGCCCCGTCTCCAAAGACAGCCACTTGGTAGGTTAGGGCTTCAGCCTATGAAGGGGAAGGGTACGTGAAATTCGGTCCATAACAGACGGCCACGCTGTATATCAAATAGGCCGCCCCGACCTTGGCCTCAGCGGTCCCGGGCCGAGAACGACCAGTGTTTACATCGATCACTTGGCTCTCGGTTTACCTGGTGGGGGGTCGGCGGTGCTGTGCGGATGAGATAGCCTGGTCTCTAGAACGCTTGAAACCCCGGTCCTGACGCCCCAAAGCTCAAGTGTGCAACTCTGCCTGGGCTCGTGTCCACACGTCTGAGATTACCGTTGCGATGGTTCATTTCACGTCTCACCTTGCCCGGGCCGTGGGGTGCCCAGACATTCGGTCCAACATCATCCTCTTCTCGAGTGTCCGTGAAGGTGACTCGGGATGAGATTCACATTTCGGAATAGAGCGAATCAGGCGATCGCCCTCCCTGCTGCGGGCGGGTCTCAGCCAGTGCACTGAAGACAAAGCGGCTGAGGAAGAGGGAGCTGTCTGGCCTGACTGCCTTTTCCTGCCCTCGGACTGGACCTTTCCCCAGCTCGCCGACTGTAGATCTTGCGACCTTACGGGCGCCATCGTCGCACGAGCCAGCTCCTTACAATAAGTCTCACGCGTGCGTCCCGTCGGTTCTGCCTCTCGGAGAGCCCGCTGGCCGGCGCCGCGATGTTCCTCGTCCCCATCAGCGGGCGAGACTGAGCATGTTCAAGGGCCACTCTGTAAGGCATAGGCGCGACGTGGGACAGAGAGGGGCCGAGTGGGGTCTGGTAGACTGGGTATCGGGAAGCGCTTGCGAAGTCAGAATGTGGGAATGCGAGAAGGCAGGAGGTTGGAGGTCACGTGCAGAGAGTTGGTATTTGGAACTTAACATGATAGAGCAATTCCGTGGATGATGACGACGACGAGGTCTCTAAGGCGTCTCTGTGGGACGGGGAGGCCGAGGTGAGGTCAAGGTCTTTGGAGATCAGAAGGGCAGGAAACTGAGAGGCTGGATGCCGCGTGGGGAAGGGGACGGTGGCGGGCCGCTGGTGAAGGAGGCAGAGTGGGAGCACGGAGGGAGCGTTGTGCGCCTTCGCCACATGGCCGCCGACTCGTCCCGCATGGAGTGATCTGGGAAGGAGAGCAGGGAGGACGTGGCAGGGCCTGGTCAGACTCGCTCCCCCAAATTGCCCACCGTCACTTTGCTCCACTCTGTTCATTAGAAATGAGTCACCAAGTCCAGCCCGTGTTCAAGAGGAGGAAAGGAGTCACCACCTCTTGAAGGGAGGAACATCAGAGAATTTGTGGCCATAGGTTAAAACCCACCGGCACAGAGATATTGATTAACTTTAGGCTTTATTAAGAATGCACATTAAGGGGCGCCTGGGTGGCTCAGTTGGGAAAGCGTCCGACTCTCGATTTTGGCTCAGGTCATGATCTCACGGTTCATGACTTGAGTGCCGCGTTGGGGCTCCGTGCTGACAGTGTGGAGCCTGCTCGGGATTCTCTCTCTGCTCCTCCCCTGCTCACACAGCCTCTCTCTCAAAATAGATAAATAAACTATTTTTAAAAAGAATGCATGTCAAAATATCTAGAGTATTCAAAAATTCTTGCGGTGCTTCTAAACGGAAAGTTCCAGAACACAAATTCAATCCAGCTAAATGACAACCAAGAACAGAGGGAAGGACTGGGACCTCGTTTTAATGTGCCTTTGAAATTCCTGCCAAAGCACGGCATTTCCCAGACGGCGAGGGCGAGGGCCCGGCTCCGGGAGGCAGGTGGGCTTTTGCCAGTTGGGTGCCCTCCCCTGAGATTTGGAAGGCCGCAGGAAGGCCAGCTTTCTGCCGTGTGGAGCGGCTTTCCTGCTGGATGGCAAGGACAAGGTGGCATGGGGCTTCGGCACCCCGCTCCCGTGCTGGGGTCACCTCCACTTAATGGCGGCAGTGACCTCCTGGCCCCGGCTTGCTGACCCCTGACTCACGACTGCGGCGCTGTCTTCTTGAGCTCAACACTTCACTGGCGGCCGCCCATTCCTCCACCTTGGCTACGGTGATGGAGGCGGCTCTTCCTGGGAGCCGGTTTGGAGGCGGTGGTCTGCGGACCTCGCCTAGAACGCTCCCCTCCGGCCCCTCCGGTGGTCCTGAGTGCTTTCCACCCCCTTTCTTAGGCTTAGAAAATCTCTTTCTGCAAAGACGGCTGCAGCGACTTCTGCATCCTGCCCTGAACTTTCACGGATAGAAAGTGGGGGCGGAGCAAGAGAAATCTGGAAAGCCGGGCAAAGAGGAAGCGCTTAATAGGCAGGCAAGAACAAATCCAAACATCTAGCAAACACCACCGACTTAATCAACGCAACTCTCCAGGTAAAAGACAAAGGTAGAAAAATGTACCCTCTAGCCCAGCAGCCCCACTGGGTGGTGATTCCAGAAAGGAAGACTGACACAGACCCTGTATGTTAATGCTCCGGGCAACTCTGCTCAGCTTCGCCCAAAGCTGGAAACAGCCCAGTGGGCGTGTGGCTAAACAAAGCAGGATATATCCAAACACTGGCGTACTACTCAGTAACAAACAGGAACGAACCGCTGCGGCGTGCGCACGCACACCAACATGGACGAGTCTCAAAGACTACCCTGAGCGAAGGAAGCCGGCCAAAACAATACACGATTCCACCTGTAATTCCAGCAAAGACAGCAGACGGGGAGGGGGGCGGTGAGAGAATTTGGGGAGGTGATGGGGATTTTCTAGATCTTGATTTGGGCAATGGTTACAGGACATTTATCGAAAATCACTGAGCTGTACACCTCACACAGGCAAATTTTACTGTATGTAAATTATACCTTCGATAAAGCTGGTTTTAAAAAAAGGCAAGGATCGTTAGGCTGGATCAAACCAAACCCAACCCCAACTACGTGCTGCTTGGAGAGATACACCTGAGACAGGAAGACACAGAAGAATGGAAAGGAGAAAATCAGACGAAGGTGTGTCAGGCTCATCAGTCCGGCCCTGTCAACCTGCTGGCACTGTCTTCCTGCTCCTCATCACATGGCCTTTGTCTTGTCGTGGGGGAGGGTCTGGTCAGACTCTGGATGGCTGCCCTCGTCCAGTTACTGTGCCCAAGAAACAGGGAGCTGTGAGGAGCTCTGGCCACTGAAGGTGGTGAGTGGGCAAGACCCGTACCCTGTCTCTCCAGCGCCTCCCGGTCTCCACGGTGGGCACGTGGCAGTGAAGACCCGGTTCGCTGCTTCTTGGAGGCCAAGCTTTCCTGCTTCTCGGCCCCGGGGACCTCTCTTATTCCTGTTGTCACTCCTGTCGGCCCCTCTATCCTGGCACGCAGAAGTCGGAAATGGGCTTTTCGGTCAAATGGAAGCAAGTTCAAACCCCAGCTGTGTCATTTACCTTCTGGGTCACCTTGGGGAAGTCACCGGACCCGTCGGAACTTCAGTTTCCTCATCTGTGGAATGGGGGCAACAACGGCCGCCCTAGTGACGGGCGGAGGAGTAAGTGAGCAGATGCACGTGGGACACTCAGCAGGCCCCCCCCCCCCCCGCATGCCTTCCCTTCGGACCTCAGGCTCCTCATCTGCAGAGTTAGCTCATCACAGGGGCATGTGTGGGTGCGATGATCTCAGGAAGAAAAAGAGGCCCCTTTAGCTGTGCTCCCTGGACACGTTCCTTGAGCTCTTTGGACTTGAGTTTGCTTATCTGTACTACGGGCTAATGATGGACTTCCCCGGGTTGGTGTGTTAAATAAATGCGCTGACACATGAAGCATGCTTAGAACAATGGCAGGCCCATGAGAGTGCTCAGTAAATGCTCTCGCGTGTCATAATAGTAGCGAACACTAGGACAGTCAGTGGAGACTGAGCCCATCGGTGCGCACTGAGCGGGAGCATGCTGACTGGGCTCTGTCCCCTCACCTCACTCCTGTCAATGCCAGCACAGACACCAGCGTCAAAGCCTATACTTCCGAAAGGAGCAAAGGATTGGGGGCTGGAGGAAGAGGCTGGGAACTGTCGGGAGTGAGTGGAGAGGCAGCGGTGGCCAGAGAGGAGAGAGGCTGGGCCTATCTGCGGTGGGATCACAGCAGGCAGGAAGCAGATAGCAGTTCAGTGCCTCATGGAAAACACCCCCCTTCTGGGCGCCCAGGCCCGCCCTCCTTACGGAGCCCTGGGCCAATTGGCCTGGTGCCCACAGCCTCCTCCCTGCTCCCAAAAGGGTGGGGCCAGTGGCAAGAGAGCGCTGCCATCACTCCCCCGCTCTGGGTCTGCCACAACCCAACCCTGGGCCACTGGCGCCTTGGGGGGCTGGGTGGAGCTCCCTTGGCTCCACCCTCTGTGCAGCCCTCCACTGGCGCTCCCCAGCCTAACCTCCTCAGCCAGTCTCCTTCTAAAGACCCCTAGAGGGGCATCTGGGGGGACTCGGTCGGTTAAAGGTTAAGCATCCATTTTTTATTTCAGCTAAGGTCACAATCTCACGCTTGGTGGGTTCCAGCCCCGCACTGGGCTCTGGGTTGCCAGCACAGAGCGTGCTTGGGATTCTCTCTCTCCCACTCTTTCTGCCCCTCCCCTGCTCTCTCTCGCGTGCGCGCTCTCTCTCTCTCTCAAAATAAATAAACTTAAAAAAAATTAAAGACCCCTAAAACGTGGCATTCGGACCCTCACTGAGGGCAGGGCTCCAAGCCTTGCCTTCCAGCCGAGATGGAAGCTGGGATGGGAACTCCAGGCCAGGACGCCGGGGCCCCTCCCACGTGGGCCTCCTGCAGGGCTCGGAGGGTCTCGAGAGGCTGAGCTGAAGGCCCCGGAATGCTTCACTGGGCAACAGGCATGCTCATAAAAATACCCTGGCCACCGCTGCCGCTGCAATCTGCCATCTGGGCCCTAGGCCTTCCTTGCCCTGAGGCCGGCTCGGCTCACTCCGGAATTGCTGAGCCCTCCGCCTCCCATCTGAGGTCACGGCCTGGGGGGCTTGGGGGTGGGGGTTGGGGAGTAACTTCTTCCTGGGCTTTCAGCGCAAGGCCGCCGAGAGAGGGTGGCCGCCGGGAAAGGTCGAGATGGGGCCAGTCCCCACCACAAAGAAATAAAACACGGGCCTGGGAAAGCTGGCAGGGAGTTGGAGGAAAATCTAGGAAATGAGAGGGGCGGCTCGAGGGGCACCCTCTCCGTGACCTCCTCGCCCCTGGGCTCTGGGCTGCCCGCGGCCCCCGGAGCGTCCTTGGTGGGCTGAATTGGAGGCCCGCGGATCCTACTGGACCGGATCGGGCGCCTAGGATGGGAGGGATGCGGGAGAGAGCCCAGGGACTCGGGAATCTTGTCCCTGGGGTTGGGGAGCATCCAAACACCCCACGGCCAGGATGCGGCCGGGACCCGTCGCGTGTGGGTGCCATCGCTCGTCAGCGCCCTCGAGGGCCGGGTGAGGGCTGGGGGGTGTTTTCCCACCCGACTCCTCTCTCCACCGCCCAGCCCCGCGCCCCGGGGGCACCCCAGCCCCGCGATTCCTGCCCCGAGTCAACACTGCAGCGCGGGCGCCCCGATGCGGGGCACTCCCGGGCCAGGGACTTCGGGGCTGCGGGCGCGGGTCCGGCGGGACCTGGCGGCCGGGGTCCCGCTGAGCTCCCGCGGGGGGCCACAGGGGACTCCCAGCCCGCGCCTGGCTCTGCAGCCCGGCTTGGAAGCCGGGGTCCGCAGAGACGAGGGGCGAGGGCGCGGCGGGGCGGGGCGGGCGGCGGGGGAGGTGATCTCACTCCCTCCTCCCCCGCCTCCCCTGCGCTCCCCTCCCCCTCCCCTGCGCGCACGCCTGCCCCGCCCCGCCGCCGCCGCTGCCGCCGCAGCATCGGCATCGCAGACGCGCTCCGGCAGCGGGTCCGAGGCCGGCGTGCGCGGAGGCTGGGCGGGCAGCCCGAGCGGCGGCCGCAGCGCAGGTAAGCCGGGCAGGCCTGCCCTCGCGCCTCGGCTGCGGCTGCGGCTGCGGCTGCGGCTGCGGCTGCGATGTCCCCAGCCCCCCGTCCCAGCGCTGCCCGGCCGGGGTCGGGGGTCGAGAGCTAGGAGTGCCGCAGCGCCCTGCCCGCAGTTGCGGGCGGGGCGGCTGGAGCCCCACCCGGGCCGGGCACTGGGCTCAGGGGCCCACGGCCGGGAGCCGGGCAGGGGAGGGAGGCCGGGGGGCCGGAGCCCGACAGGTGAGCGGTACCTGGGCGACGCCCAAGATGCCGATCGGGAGAGGGGCACTCTGCGGGGAGTCTGGCAGGGCCTGTGCGGGCAGGTGGGAGCCGAAGTTGGCACGTCCCTACGGGTGTGCGCGTGTGTGAGAAAGGGAGCGCGGTGTGGGGGCCGAGTGACCCCACAGCCGCCGCCGTGGGGTGTGGCCCTGGGCGTGGCCGCCCCTCTTCCCCAGTCGAGGGTTCTGTTTGGCTGAAAATCCCGCCGCCTGCGTTGTAGGGCTGGCCTAGGCTGCCCCTGCCATGGGGGAGGGGTGAGGACGGGGCTGGGCGCTGCCCGGCCCTCCGCCCCGAGGTGGAAGGGTGGGGAAGGGGGGGCTTTGTTCTCCTCCCTCTTCTTTCCAAACCCCAGTCTGGACTCCCCGGGGCTCCCTTGCAAAAGCCTGAGCCGGGACCAGGGTCTCCTCCTGCGGAGGCGCAGGGTGTGTCCGGGGCCTCAGTTTCTGCAGGCGCTTGTGGCTAAGAAAGGGAGCACTGTGTGAGGTCAGCCTGGGCACCAACAGATGGGCGGCTGTGCACACGGGTGTAGAATGTGGGTCTGTGGGGTACAGGTGAGGGAGGGAGGGTCTCATGGGCTCAGGGCCAGGGATTCTGGAGAGCAAGGTGCCCAGGGCGCTGTCCCTGCCCACTGCAGGTCTTTTGCCCATTGCCAAGTCTTTCTATCTGGGTTCAGTTATGGGAGGGGCCTGCAATTCCCCCTCCCCCTCCCTAGGGTAGATTTTTGGGATCTCTCTGTTGGCAGGCATCGCAAAGAGCGCCGTAGTACAACCTGCTGCCCCCTACAGGGTATCTGGTTCCCCACTCATCACTGCCTGCCTGTCTTAGGGAGGCAGACCCAGGGCCATCTGCCAGCCCCAAGGAGTTGGAGGCCTGACACCACCCCCCGCCCCAAGTAGGTGCCCTGCTTCCAGTTAACTCCACCCAAAGGGCAGGGGCTTCTGGGCAACCCAGTGCCATCTCTGCTGACTCACGTGGCCCTGACAGTGAATAAGCCAGTCAGCCTTTCTTCCCACGAACGGCTGCCGAGCGTCATGTTTCTTGTCCCTTATGGGGTGGCTGTGGCAGGGGCCTGTCAGGGCCTTTTGCTCCTCGCTGCAGGCGGTGGGACTCGGTCTGGCCCAGCCTCTCACCTGGTGCGGCACCCATGCAGCACCCACACGCACAGCCGTGGGCTTCCCAGCTTTCAGGGGCTCTTGGCTATCTATGGGCACAAGGCAAGTTGGGGTCAGGGCTGAGACCAGCAGCGCCCTCTGGCTCCCTGTCATTTCTCTTTGCTGCGTTCTAGTCTTTCTCTCCATACTCACTTGTGTCTGTGTGTGCGCGACCCCAGAAGTAATGTGTCTTATTGTGGTACGCTTGAAATATACAGAAAAGAACAAAAGAAATTAAGGATTGCCGGTGATCTGATCACCGCTCAGCACAGCCCGGCCTCAGTCTCTTGGCTTTGCTACCGCCCGCTCCCCAGAGGCTCCTCCCCCAGCCCCCCAGCCCCCCCAGTGTGTGCACTGGCGGCCCCCAAGGCGGCAGGGTCCCCTTCCTGCCCGGTGATGAGCTCCTCCCCGGCCTCCTCGGTGCCCCGTGGTGTGGACAGTCATGTGCTGGGCGGCTGCTCACTGCCAAGTGCCCACTTGGGCCAGGCTCCATGCCACTGATGGAAAAACCGGTAACGAACCAGAGCAACACCCTCTTTGTCCTCAGAGGGTACGGATTGCTTTCTTTTTTCCTTTGTGACTATCTGAAGGGAAAAGGGAGGCAAGGAGCGACGGAGCGCCTGTCCAAGGTCTACTCCAGTAGGTAGGGGCATCAGGCTGTTCTCCCATTAAGCCTCTTTCTGCCGCTGCGGTGGGTGACTTCCATGACACCCACTTGGGCGGTACCGGCTGGGGAGGATGGAGGAAGCAGCCCCAGGTGCCATACCTGCCACTCTCCAGTCCAGTGACTTGGGACCCTCGGTCCCTTCCTTGCTTTGAGTCTCGGCCCTCTTGGCTGTCACGTGAGGGCGCATACTCATACATCTCCAAGGTCCCTTTCGCGACCAGCGTCTCTGGGGCCGTTCTAAACGGCTGCGGCTGGAGGAGCGCACCTCAGGGCACTCTTCCGGGCGATGACGGCTGCGCGGCCTCCTGGAGCGGCCCAGCCAGGCCATGCCAGTCATGCACGCGGTGCCAGGCCAGCCTCCAGGAGAGCCAGGGCAAAGGTGATGGTGGCTTTTGCTGGGCCCCCTTCTTGGGCAAAAGATTGAACAGTTTGGGGAGGAGGGGGATGGGTTTCTAGGGCTGTCCGGGGCCTGGGGGGGGGCGGCAAGCGCTGGGGGAGAGCAGAGTAGCGTGGGGGTCCAGTGCAGACCTCTGCAGGTGTGAGGCGGGAGGGTGACACCCAGAGTGCAGTCCCAGGGGCCCTGCCCCACCCTGTGAGTTGGACAATGGGGGAGGCATTGGGTCCGATCCCCCCTCTAAGGTCACAAGCTGGCAGCTGTCTTTGCCCTGCCCACTTCTCCCGTGATTGGGAAGGCCTGGTTCCGGTCCCTGGGTGGGGCCCGCTGGGACGGGCCGTGAGCAGGCCCTGCCCTCCTGTCTTTCACCCTCCTGCTTGCTCTAACCTGCCCCGTTCTGGACGCCTCCCTTCTTCTGCCTCCCCTGCCCCCCCTTGTGCTCTGCTTGCCAGCCACCCACCTCTCCAGGCCCCCCCCTCCTCTCCACTCAGCTGAGTCTCGCTGTGGGAGAGCAGTACTTCCCTCCTTCCCTCCCCCTTCCTCTGCCTGCTCCACCCCTGCCTGTTGGTGCCCTGGGCTCCATCTCTTTGCTTCCCCTTCTGCCTGTCTTCTGTCTCTGCTTCTCCCGTGCTTCACTCGCCATGGCCCCTGAGCTTGGCCCCAGCTCTGAGCCTCAGCACCGGGGTGACTGTTCTGCCGCCCTCAGCACCCCTCCAGTGGGCTCCATGGCTTTGGATTGGGCCCAGACTGCCTGTAGGGGCCTCATCTGACCTGAGGGGTGGACAGGAGGCGCCTGCTGGCCACCAGCCAGAGGACTGGGGGTCAGGCAGTTAGTTAGATATCAACAGGATCTTTGTGGCTTCCTAAAGGCTATGGTCAGATGGGGGAGGGGGGTCCCCTCTGCAGGGGAAGGCTCCGGGCTGCTGGCGTTTCCAGAAGCTTTTCTTTGTCCAGTTCCCCCCACCCAGGGCCTCGGGAGCTTGCCTGGGCCCTCGTGTTCTCCCCAGGTCTTGAAGCTTCGGAGGGAGCACCCGGCCACTGTCCTGCCTCTCAGCAGCTCATGCCAGGCTCTATCCCTAAACCCACCGAGAACGGCTTTGTCAGCCTTGGATTGGGTGGAGCAGAGGTGGCGGCGTCCTGGGCTTTGTGCATTCAGCCAAGGGGGCCTTCTGAGCCTGTCCATCTTGATGTCGGTCTGATTGAGGAGCTTGAAGGGAGGAGACGAGTTGCCGGGAGCCCCTCCCTCAGCTCTCCCATCTAGAGCGTTCGGAGCCAGGCAGATTGGGAGAGGGCAGCCAGGCTGGACATTTGCATGGGGGCGATGTCGGGCATGGGTGTGTAGCTTCGGGTATTCCTCTTTGCATGTGTGGGGATCATGTATCTGGTTGCATGTGTGCGTTTGTGTTTGTTCATGAGAGATCGTGGGCACACAGATCCTTCTGTGCCCGAATGGGTCCCCTCAGATGCCCCCAGGGCCTGTGCGGGGAGGGGGGGAGGGGCGGGGCTAATGGCGGTGGCAGCAGTGGCCGCATGCCTGATGCATGACGTGCATGATATGGGGCTTCCCACTTCCCATCGTGTGTGTGGGGGTGCCCTCTGACCCTTCCCCTGGCCTCCTGCGTTCATGCCTTAGGAATGCCGAGCCCCTGGGGACAACAGAGACTCCATTGTCTACCCCAGGCTTCCTAGGCCCCCTCTGTTCTTTAGCCCTTTGGCAGTGGGGAGCCTCGAGGGGGCCGGAAGAGCCTGGCAGTCTCAGAGCCATTTTTAGGTTCCCCCCAACCCCCCCTTTTGGTCCAGGTGTCCCAGGACTGGCGTATCTGAGCAGCATGCTGAGGCTTTTCCTCTCCTCTTTGCCTGGAACCTTCCTTGCACCGCCTGCCTGCTCTGCTGCCCTCTCTCCCCTGGGTTCTAGAGACAGGGCCCACCAGCCCATAGCAATGGGAGATACACCGTGCCCTCTAGCCCGGCCCCCGAAAGCCCCCTCTAGTGCCAGGCTCATTTCTCAGGTGTGTGTGTGGGGGGGGGTATTCTGGTCTTGTTCTCAGCCCGCTTTCCAAAGCCGAAGGGGAGGCTTAGAGGGCATCAAGGGGGGGGGCAGCTTTCTGGCTGTGGGCATCAGTTTCCCCAGCTGTTCATGGAAAATTCAGCTGTAGCACTGGTTTCTATGAGTCTTGGCCTCTGCTCCACTGGGCCTCAGTTTCCCCTTCTACACAGCTGTCCCCAAGAGCCTAATAGGGAGAGGAATTTGCCTTCTCTTGGATGGCGTCGTTGGATGCTGGGTCATGTAAAGCCCAAGACTTAGGGACGGGATGGTCCCTGCTCTGTGCTGAGGCGTGATATGGGTCACATCCTACTTCCACGTGGCCTCCTCCCAAGATTTCCATCCCTGCCCCCCACATTTGCCTGCCATCTGCTTAGCAAATCAGCCCTTCCTTAGGAGGCAGGGCGGCGTGGAGGCCATCCTCATCCAGGCCCCTGGCCCTCTGGGAACACAGGTACACATGCCTGAGAGGCGAGCTGACCCCCCCCCCCCCCCCCCCCCCCCCCCCCCGTCTCCGGAGTAGTCTTTGGTGGCTTTGGGAACCTCCGCCCCGTCTAGCACCTCACCTCTGGGGAGCGTTAGTGCCAGCTCTGTGACCTTGAACACTGTGCTCTAGTTCTCTGCACCTCAGTTTCCTAATCTGTAAAATTGGGGTGGTGATAGGGCCTCCTTCTCTGGGGCGATTTTAAGGGTTCATTGGGTGATGTATGTAAATGTGCTTAGAAGAGTCCCTGGCACGCGGTAAGTGGCATCCATGAATGTATTTAATAAAATGGGGCACCTGACTGAGACACATACGTGAGGGGGTGGAGAAAAGCTGTTCTGGCCACAGATGGTGAGCTCCCCCCTTCCTTCCCCAGTGGAGACAGTCTGTTCTCACTGCTCTCCCACGAAGGGTTAACCTCTGTCCCACCCCTTCCTCATCCTTTAAGGAGAATGGTCCATTACAGGTGAGCTGTTGTTGCCTTGGAGACTGCAGCCTTGAGGGGGCTGTGGGCTCACTCTGGGGAGTGCCTTGGGGAGGGGCGAGGTGGTAGGAACCAGAGAGGACAAGGTGGCAGTCCTTTAACACTTCCAGGCCCCCAGATACCTTTGGGGGCTCCCACCCAGCAGCCTCCTTTATGTATTATCTAACCCATTAGGCTGCAAGCTTTCCTCTGCTGCCGGAGGAGGGAGTTGGGCTCCATCTCCATGGAAACCCGCCAGCCACAGCCTGGGGGGGAGGGTGAGGAGGAGCCTTAAAGAAACACAGTGCATAGGGTATAGGTGACACCCATATCCTCATGTACACACCGCCAGGCTCAAAGGCCCCCCATCAGCCCTTCCGTACTTCCACGTACTCATTCCCTGAGCCTCAAGTATGTGGACCCAGCACCCACACCCTGACCATCTCACACACCTGGGGCACTGAGCCCCAGCCGAGCCCCCAGTCCTGCCCCCATGGGCCTGTCGGCCATGGGAAGCTGCCATTCTTAACAGACATTGAGCTGGAGGGCCCTCTTGCTACTTGTCCCTTCAGGGAGTCCATTTTTATCAGATGGGAGCGGTCCAGAGGACTCTACACACAACCTGGGAATTCACACTGGGCACCCTTGAAGGTTCACGAGGTGTGTGTGTGGGTGTGCGCTTGTGTGTGGGTGTTCAGGGAGTCAGGGAGGAAAGCAGCCACCCCAGATCTCAGCCTCGATCCACGACCTTCCACATCCCCAACCCTCGGTAAAAGGACAGGAGGTCAGAGGAGAAGACGCCCCAGGGGACCCAGGGACCTTCCACATCCCCAACCCTCGGTAAAAGGACAGGAGGTCAGAGGAGAAGACGCCCCAGGGGACCCAGGGACTGAGGGGCACAGTCTGGTCAGGGTGCAGCAAGGGGCGCAGCTCCCCTGGACCAGACAGTCTACCTCGGTACCTGCCACGCCCTTTCTTCTTGCCTGCGCAGTGTGTGTGTGTGGGGGGGAGGGTTCCCGGCCAGACCCACTCAGGAGCAGCCTGCCTTTGTTGTGCACTCCCCCAGCATGAAGTGCAGGCCTGCACACGGACACTCACTGTTGTGCCTGGAGACGCGTGGGCACCTACCCCCAGCCGGGCGGCTGCTCCCTCTGCACTAGCAACAATCTTGGACAGATCCACCAGGGTCCTCTGAGTGCTTCTCCCTCCCTGCTCTGGGGGTCCCCACCTCCTCCGGGAGGCCCAGCCGGCAGTGGCTCATTCATCTTGTCTTACAACTGTCTCCTAGCCCCAGTGCCACAAGTGGCCAGGGACCTGCTGCTCTGTCTCTGTCATTGTGGGCTTTGTCCCTCTGGTCCTGGCTCAACAGCTTCTCTGCTGTTTGTCTCTCTGCTCTGCCTGTCAGTCCAGCCTGACCTCTAAGCCCAAGAAGCCCCCCCTACTCAGGCCTGTCTCCCTCCTTCCCAGTCCCTTGCTGTGTCCCTTGGCACACCCCTCCCTGTCCCCCCACCCCACCCCGGGACAAGGACACTCAAGGAGGCACCACCAGGTGTGTGCACATGTGCACACACACACGACATTCACTCTCCTTGCTCTTTGGACCATTTCCCATCAGGGCTTTCTGCAGCCACCTCTCACCCTTTGTACTCCTTTTCTCTCTTCCTTTCCCCGATGCTGGTCTCTGTTGCTGGATTTCTCCATCTTGGTTACCGTGGTGGTGGTCCAGCATCCTGTCTTTGTCTCCCATTCCCTGCTCTCCCTCCCCCAGCCCCTCTTCTCAGCCTCTCCTGCTCCCTCCTGCCTCTTTCTCACCCTGTCTGTCACCCTTCAGTCTTCCCCAGCCCATCCCCACCCCTCGCAGACATGGCCTTGGCTCCATCTGTACACCAGCTTGTGGAACACTCTCGCCTTCCTTGCCCCTGGAGGTGCTGTGGGGGTTGGGGGGCCTGCTGAGCTGACAACCTGAGCTGCTTGCTCTGTAATTGCCTGAGGAATGATGAGAGATCAGAGACCCGGCAGCAGTGGGAGGGAAAGAGGCAGAGAGCCCCCTCCCAGCTGTCAGGGGCCTCAACCTTCTGGCTCCTGCCTGTCTGAGTTCCCTGGGAAAGCAGCAAGCTGGGTGGCAAATACCAGGAGACTGAAAGATGTTGGGTGTGAGACCGTTGGGGCATTGGGATGGGGCAGAGAATGGGGGCCAGGGGCTTGGAAGGATTGCATTTTCCCTGCATATACATCCAGGGTATGTATGCCGAACCTCATTCTGGGAACCTAGATTTTGAGGACAAAGAGGAGCTCCCATAGCCGTGACCATCGTTCCAGCAAGGGAAGTGCTCAGGCCTCCTCCATACAGGAAGGCCCTTCTTTGAGCTTCATCTAGCTGGTTTCTCTCCCCTCCCCCATTCTAAGACTAGAGTGCTCAGAGCTCCCAAGGTTGTTGTTTGATCGCCTGCCTTCTGATCTGAGTCTCCTACTGTTTCCTACAGGCCTTGAAGTGGAGGCCAAGGCTGCCTGGGGCCCACCCTGCTTGTACTGGCTTTGTGAGGGAAGGTGGGGGCAGAACAGGTCTGCTGTTTGCTCCTCCCTTCTGGGCCCCAGTTCAGTTCTTGCAAGTTGGGAATTGGCGGTGCGTTCACCACTTCCTGCCCTCCAAGTCCTTCTCTCGGCCTTCAGCCCATCCATGTTGACCTATCCCGATGCTTCTCCACCTCCCCTTCCAGCTCTGAGTGGGGGAGTCTGTGAACGCCAAGCTGACTGCTATTCACTTAGTCCCTACTTAGTCCCCAGGCAGTCTGTTGAACTTACCACTCTTCTCGGGTCACCTTACACTAAACCAATTTATGTCTCCTAGTCACTTTCTGACAGAGTCTAGATGCCTTAGCATGGCATTTCAGGCCTTCCTACCCACCCCTTCAGGGTTCTGGATGAGGCTTCGTTCCCCTTTGATAAGGTGTTGGCTGGGCACAATGAAGATGTCCAGTATGGTCTTGGAGAAGGCATCTAGACCCCAGCTCCAGCCTCCAAGCTCTGTCAACCAGCAACCTACTCTTACCCCACCTGCACTTTTTTCCACTTGCCTCTTTCTCACGCCCCTTCCTATTTGGAGTCAAAGCCAGCTGTCTTCTTGGGAGTGTGTTTCTCTTGTGGTCACTGGCAGAGAACTGCCCCCCCCATTCCCTGGGCCTCTGGTATTCAGGGCTTCTTGCATGCAGGTAGAATGTGGGTATGGCTGGTGTCACTTGGGCTCGGGTGGACACATCTAGCGGTTGAGCCCTGGAAACTCAGAAAAAGACCTGGGCCTGTCAGACACATGAGAGGTGACAGAAACACTGTCCCAGAGCTCCCCCTGACCCTGGCTTGGAGCATCTGGAAGGGGAGAGGCCACAGTCACCTCTATTGCCTCCCCAGGGGCATGAGGGACAGCAAAGAGGTGCTTTCCTACTTCCCTTCCTCCCGCCACATCTTGAGGTCAGGCTTCCTTCCCCCTTCTTCCATTTCCTCAACCTGTTCTATGAAATGCCACCTTCCTGGGCCCCTTTCCTCCCTTTCCGGTCCCCACTTCCCACGATTTCTGTGTCCCCCACCAGCTTTTTAGGCTTGAACAGCACCCAGAGATCAGTTGGCTCTGAAACCCACAGCAATGAGACCGACAAGAATTCTTCTCTACATACAATGTGCACCCATGCTTTTGTGCCCACACAGAGATAGCAGACATGAGGATTCATCCCCCAGAGATACAGACACACAAGAAGACACACACATGCTCTTGCGTGCACACGCAGCTATCTAGACCCATGCATTGATTCTTGCAGACACGCATCCCCCTCCCAGAGAAGACATATACAAATGTGTTCCTGCATGCACACACACAGCCACATAAATACTAAAGTGCATATTTGGCTACATGCCTGTCCACATCCACACTCATGCACAGAGTGGCTTGTGGCATGCCCAGGGGAGCTAATTGGGGCAACAAGTTGATGCTGGAGAGGCAGCTGGTGCGAAAGCACAGACAGAGAAGAGAAGGAGAATGAAAGGCAACCTGGAGGCCTAGCCGGTGCTAAGACTTCTAGGTTTCTCCCTCCAAGGTGCGGGGGAGGGAGGGATGGGGGAGCTGGCCATCTGGAGGCGGGGCGGAGGGCGGGGCCAGGAGCCCGGGCTCGCCCAGATGTTAGTCACTAAAGTCGTCCGTTCTCTCCTCTCTCCTCCCCCACCCTTCCTTTCCTTCCTTCCCTCTCCCAGTGCCCCCACCCCCGGCTCCCGCCCCAAGCCGCCCACCAGCCCCCTTCCCTCCGGCCGGAGCCTGAGCCGAGCCCGGCCGGCTGTGCCGTGCCGAGCCGCCGGCGCCGCCGGGAAGATGGCCGTGTCGCTGCGGTACTTGTGGCCTCTCCTTCTGTGCAGCCCCTGCCTGCTCATCCAGATCCCCGAGGAATGTGAGTAGCTGGAGGGAGCCTTGACGCCTCCCTTCGCCGCCGCGCTGGGCTCCTCTTTTATCTTCTGCCTCCTCACCTTCTGCCGGCTCTGGACCCTCCCCTCTACTTTCGTGGGTCCAGAGTGGACAGGAGGTACCCAGGACCTCTGGAGAGGATAGAGTGGAACACGCGGGGTGTGTCAGCACCACGGACAGGGAACCGGCGCGGGCGGGGCGGGCGGTTTCAGGACCACGGACAGCGGGTTCGGCGTCGGACGGGCCCCCTCGGTGCTCTCCCTTGGCCCGCCCTCCCCCACCCTTCCCCACCCTTCCCCGGTGTTGTGGCGGGCGGGAGAATGGGGCCGGCTCCAGTCCTGGGCTAGCTAGTGCAAAGGCCTGGATTCAAGTTTTGCCCTGCTTCTGACTTGAGTAGTCTCATCTTCTGCCTTTGGTAGCCCTGTGTGTGAACTGACACAGGACAAGACACCTTACAAAGGCCCAGCAGTTTTGTAAATCCTTACAATTGGGTGGGGCTGGGGGTGGGACTGCTGGAGCTTTACGTTTGTGGAGGGTCATGGGTAGGTGTGCTGGTATTAGGGAGTATGACTGGGGGCTTGTGACAAAACATGAGTACTTGTGTATGCTTGTGAGTTGCACAGATTGTATATTTTGTATGTGTGGATGTGTGTGGTGGTGACTGACTAGGTGTGACTATTCTTTAGTGTGATTTTGATTTCCTACATGGATAAGTTTGTGAGTCACTATAACTGTTACTTTTTGGTCAGGTTTGTGAAGGTCTGCAGGTGTATGACTGTTAGCATTTGATTACAGTGGGTCGTGTGTGCATATGAGCTGGGGCTGTATGTGAGTATCCATTTGTGTGTGGAGTCTGTGTTACCGTGATGATGTTTTCTCCTGAGTGTGAGCAGGAGGTGTAAACACACTGCTGTAAGTGGCTGTTGGGCTTGTGTGAGGGGCCTCACACAGGGCAGCATTTGTGTATCTTGAGCCTGCTTCCTTGGTAGCTCCAGTCCTTTCTCCCTCACCTTGCCACCTTTGTCTCTGAGCCTGGCCTTGGGGGAGGCCAGTGTCACTGAAAGATGGGCTGGGGGCTGGCGCCGGGGAACACTGTGCCAGAAATGGGGCAGGGGCTGAGGGAGGTGGGCTTGGAGGACACCCGGTGCGGGGCGGGGGGGGGGAGGCAGCCGAGGGTTTGGAGGAGGTGGAAAGGGATGGATGGGACAAAGGGCGGGGATGTCCCCTTAGATACGCACATGGGGGTCTGTGCAGTCATGCCTATGCCGACTCTCCGTGACAGGTGGACAGATGCACACGTGAGTAGACACAGACAAGCCACCTGTGTCCAACCAGGCACGGATATACAGAAGGGGCCTAGATCCCGAGAGGACACATAGGAGGCACACACACATACGCGCGCGCGCGCGCGCGCGTGCAGGCGAGGGGGGGGGAGGTTTAGACACAAAGGAATAGAGCCATCCATACACACAGAGGCAGGTGTGCAGTACTGAATGGAAGCATGCACACAGCCTTCGGATGTACTCTGGCAAGACACACCCATATGCAAACACACTGACCCACAAACAGACTGCTTACAGTGCACCCCGAGCGTTCACACGTGTGCCTGGACTCACATGCATGCTCTCGTCCATTCCCTCCGTCCCCTCTTGGTCGCTTTTCAGGCCTTACCCTGGGCACCCGCCTGGCCTGCCCTGCTGCCACAGCGACGGGGCCATCTGGCCGGGTGTGTCTGTCTGTGGAGGGTGGGGCAGGGAGAATTTGGAGAAAGAGGGAAGTAGGCTGCTCTGGGCACTGGGCGGCACTTGTTACTGGCCCCAGTGCAATATGGAGGGCGGCCTGGTTCCTCTCTGTTGGAATCTGCCCTCCAGCTAGAGCTGTCTCTCTCCCTGAGGCTCCGGGCCCCTTTGTCTCTTTTCCTGTCTTCCTCCATTCAGTCGATTTTCACCATCCTGTTCTCCATCTCAGTCGCTGTCTCTTGCTCTTGGCTGCCTGTACTGGCCCCTCCCCAGCTCAGGGCTCCCTCTGCAGTGTCCCCAGGGAGTCTCCTCCTCTCTCCTAGGGACCCGTGACTGAGGTCTTCTGGAACGACAAAGCTTTCAGAGGCAGCTCACTCTTGCCTTCCTTGTCCCGCCTCCCCGCCTCCTCTCCCCTCCTCTTAGCCACCCTGGCTGGTGCTGGGCTGAGTCCTGTGGCGGGGAAGCAGTAGCTCTGGCTTCAGCCCCAGGCAACTTGGTGGCTGGCCGGGAGGAAGGAAGGGGAGAAAGAAAAGACTGGAGTCAGCCCTGCAGGCAATGGAAACTCAAATGCAGCCAGGCCTTGGGGAGGGTTTTGCAGGGTTGGGGGGGGTGAGGGGGGGCAGCTGGGCTCTGAAGGCTGGGCCTGGGTAATTGAAAACACTGAGCTGTGCTAATTGGATTAGGAGGGAAGTGGGCTGCAGCGGGGGAGGGTGCCCTGCCTGCTGGGCTGCCTGCCTCCGCACCTTCTGAGGCACCCGGGGTGGGGCGGGGGTCAGTTCTGCAGCTCCGCCAGGGGGGTGCAAGGGTCTGTCCAAAAGGCCTTCGTTGTTAAAGGCCCAAATTTCTCCCTGTGTGCTGGAGCCGCAGCCTAGCGCCCTGTGGGCATTAGCTGTCCCCCCCCCCACCCCAGACTAGTGATCGGTCTCTGTCCCGTCCTTCTGGGCCTTGCCCTGCCACAACTCCAGCCTGGTGTGTGCCCCCCATATTACACCACCCGTAGCCCCATTTCCCTCCATCCCCTTTCCCAGGGGGTCTGCTAGTGTCAGCATTTCTCTCCGCTCTCTCCCTCGCTGCACTGCCGCTGCCCGGATTTCTTAGATGAAGGATACCGTGGTAAGTCGGGGGAGGCGAGGCGGGAGTGTCTCCCAGGCCAGGGAGGGGCGGGGGAGAGGGGTTCCAGCAACTCCCCCTGCCACACGTGCTCCACCTACGTGAGCCCCGTGCCCTATGCTGGTGGCTGCCTTTTCTGGCTCTTGGGTCCTTGTCCCACAGTCTCACCTGTGGGCCATCTTTGTTCTGTCTCTGCCCTGGTCTGGGTTTTCTGGCGCCCTCTCCTGCTTCTTGTCGCTGCTCCTTCCTCCCTGCTCCCTTCCCCCCAACCCCCCCCTCCGTGACTTCCTGGTTTCTGTCTCTGGTTTCATGTCTCCCTCAGATGTCTTTCTTTGTACTTTTTGTGACTGTTCTCTCTGTTCTGTCCCTTTCTACCTTTGTGCTGTGTGCGTTTCTCTCCTTCTTTTTATGGCCCACCCGCCTATGGCCGAGCTAGGTTGTTTCTAGCTTGTTCTTCCTTACCCCCCACCTCTGTGGCCTTGGGGCCTCTAAGGGTTTCAAACCCTACTTTCCCTCGCAATGGGACAGGGGTTGAGGCCGTGAAGCCAGCCAGACAGCCTCCTCACCACCTCTTCCCTGTCCTGTCCCCAGTGATGGAGCCACCCGTCATCACCGAACAGTCTCCACGGCGCCTGGTCGTTTTCCCCACAGATGACATCAGCCTCAAGTGTGAGGCCAGTGGCAAACCTGAAGTGCAGTGAGTGACCGTCAACTTCTAAGCACCGTTGTTGACTGCCGACCTCAGCCTCTAGTCCTCTTGCCTCCCGCGGCCACCTGGCTTCTGCACCCAGATGCCTCGGATCTCTGTCGTCACCCTTGGTCCTTGCCCTGCCACAGCCCATCCCCGGGGCCCCTGGCCGCTCACAGCCTGGCCTCCAGCCTGTCCCAGCCCCTGTCCTGGGTTCCAGGGCCTTCGGCCTCTGAGCCCTTTTCTGCCCACAGGTTCCGCTGGACTCGGGATGGCGTTCACTTCAAGCCCAAGGAGGAAGTGGGCGTGACTGTGCACCAGGCGCCCCATTCCGGCTCCTTCACCATCGCGGGCAACAACAGCAACTTTGCACAGAGGCTCCAGGGCACCTACCGCTGCTTTGCCAGCAATAAGCTGGGCACTGCCATGTCTCATGAGATCCAGCTCATGGCTGAGGGTACGAGGCGCTGCGGGGACCCGGGAGGGCCTGGGGCACATGAGAGGGTCCCCGAACAGGTCTCAGGGAGTGCGTGGGGGGATCCGGGCTGGGGGGCCGCGTGTCCCCAGCTGCCGGGTTAGTGTGCAGAGGACACTGGGTGCTCTGGCAGTCGCCAGCCGCCTTCCTCCTTTACCCCCTGGCAGTGTCCTCCTCCTTCTTTGCTTTGTCCCTTTCTGTGCTGCCTTTCCGGTCACCTCCCTCTCCCCTTCTCTGGCTTCTTCCTCTGGCCTTTGCCCCACCTCAGGCCCCCACTGCGTGGGCCATGCCCTCGGACTCAGCCTCGTTGACGTGTCTCGTTCTCCCTCCAGTCTGCTCTGCCCCTGTCTGACGCACTGCCTGGGCTTGGGCTTCTGCCCCCTCTGTGCCTCCATGGTCCCATCTCCTTCCCCACCCTGGACCATCTCTCCCCGCCTCCCCCATCACTCCGTGGCCTCTCTCCGTTGCTTTCTCCTCCTCCCTCCTGCCTCCATCTCTCCACCTCTGACCTGGCCCCTCTGTGTCCCTCCTGCCTGCCTGCCAGCTCTGTCTTTATCTGTGTCGCCCTTTCCCTGGGGTTTTCCCTCTGCATTCCACCCTCCCCGAGCTCTGCCTCCTGAGCATGCTCCTCTCCCCTCTCCACCCCTCTGGTTACCTTGGGAACCGTTGCCATGGTTTCTGTGTCAGGATGATGGAAGGGTCTGTGACTCCCACATCCTTCCACAGCTCCCCTCCCCCATCACTGCACCACAGCCTCACCCCCCCCCCCCAACCATCTTAGGCCTCTGGGTGGGAGCTGCGCATTGCGAAGGGTTAACCCTTCACAGCCATCTGGTTCTCGTCCAGCCTCTCCTCTGCATGCGGCGTGTCTCCGCCTGGGGCCCGGAAAGGACCCGAGGTCCCTGCCTCCCGCTTTGTGGACTTCTTCACAACCTGGCCCTCTCACCCTCTCGACTGTCCCTCCTTTCCCCTGCCCTGCCCTGCCTTGACCAGGAGGAGAGTTGGGACCCATAGTGCCAGCCTCTCTGTCCCTTCTAGGTGCCCCCAAGTGGCCGAAGGAGACGGTGAAACCTGTAGAGGTGGAGGAGGGGGAGTCCGTGGTTCTGCCTTGCCACCCTCCGCCCAGCGCAGAGCCGCTGCGGATCTACTGGATGAATAGCAGTGGGTGCCACGAGGGCCGCTGCCTGGGGCGGAGGGGGCAGTGGGCACGGGTCCCTGGACGGGCGCCTGACCTCCGCCTCCTTGCCTGCCACCTGCCCCCGCAGAGATCCTGCACATCAAACAGGATGAGCGGGTGACGATGGGCCAGAATGGCAATCTCTACTTTGCCAACGTGCTCACCTCGGACAACCACTCGGACTACATCTGCCATGCCCACTTCCCTGGCACCCGGACCATCATCCAGAAGGAACCCATCGACCTCCGGGTCAAGGCCAGTGAGTCCCCAAGACTCTGATACACCCTCCTCCTCACCTTCTCTCTCACGCTCTGGCGTGGCCCATCCCAAAGATCAGGTGGCCTTGGTCTTCCTCCAGGACGGCTTGGCTCCCGCTTTGCCCCTGCTCAGACCCCTTCCCGGGAGGGGAGAACAGAGAAGGGGGCCCTCCCTTTAACAGAGGAGGAAACAGAGGCCCTAGGGTAGCTCCGTGGGTGGAGGATCGAGTGGGCCATACCGCCCAGCCCTTTTCTCCTCGCAGCCAACAGCATGATCGACAGGAAGCCACGCCTGCTCTTCCCCACCAACTCCAGCAGCCACCTGGTGGCCTTACAGGGGCAGCCATTGGTCCTGGAGTGCATCGCGGAGGGCTTGTGAGTCTGTGGGCCCCAGGCGGGGGTGGGCAGACGCGATGGGGCCTCTGGCGCGGAACGGGGCTGAGCAGCCTTGCGCTCTCTCCACTGTGCTCCCCTCCCTTGGCCTCCCTTCCACCGTGGCCCTGGGCAGCCCCACGCCAACCATCAAGTGGCTGCGCCCGAGTGGCCCCATGCCGGCCGACCGAGTCACCTACCAGAACCACAACAAGACCCTGCAGCTGCTGAACGTGGTGGAGGAGGACGATGGCGAGTACCGGTGCCTGGCCTCGAACTCGCTGGGCAGCGAGCGGCACACCTACTACGTCACCGTGGAGGGTACGGTGCCCCTACTGGGCCACACGGCCTCCCAGGAGTGGCCTTCAGGGACAGCAGTCTGCGGTGCCCGCTGTCACCGAGGGGGGGCGGGGCGGGGGCGGGGGCAAGGGTTGGCTGCTGGGGGGTGGGGGGGGGTCGTCCCTGCTCAGGGCAGCTCGCCTCCTCTCCCAGCTGCCCCCTACTGGCTACACAAGCCCCAGAGTCATTTGTATGGGCCTGGAGAGACTGCCCGCCTGGACTGCCAAGTGCAAGGAAGGCCCCAGCCAGAGGTCACCTGGAGAATTAATGGCATTCCCGTGGAGAGTGAGTGGGGCCTCTGACGGGGGCAGGGAGCTCGGGGGGTGGGTGGGGGGGCCCTGGGGAGAAACGGGAGGCTGACGAGGGGCCTCGGCGTGCCTCACTGCCCTGCCCCGGGGCCTCGGGGCCCACCTGCCACTCACGCAGAGCTGGCCAAGGACCAGAAGTACCGCATCCAGCATGGAGCATTGATCCTGAGCAACGTGCAACCCAGCGACACGATGGTGACCCAGTGCGAGGCCCGAAACCGGCACGGAGTTCTGCTGGCCAATGCCTACATCTATGTCGTTCGTGAGTAACCCATCTGTCCCCGCAGCCCACCAGGGCAAGGCCACCAGACTGACTCGGCCAGCAGCTGCTTTTCTCCTCACTGGGGCCCCTCACCCCGTGTCTTGCCTACCCTCGTCAATAGCGGCTTGGTGGGCCGGGGAGGGGACGGGGCGGAGCTGCGGAGGAAGGGCAGGGTCTCGCCACCATTTGCAGATGAAAAAACGGCTTTAGAGAGTGCTCTGGCCCACCACGTGTCACTGAGCGGAGGCTCGCCCTGGCCGGGATGTGCCCAAGGCCGGCCTGGTGGCTCTTCTCCCGGAGCCTCAGGGAAGACAGAGGCGGGCCAGGAAGGCTTTCAGGAAGAGGTAGACTGTCAGTGGGGCTCAAGTAATTGGTAAAACTTGGATGCTTGGGTTGGGGGGGTGCATCTGAGGCACAGTGGCAGGCAGAGGCTCGGTCTGGCAGGGGCGGGAGTTGGGTGCAGGGTAGCACCCAAGGGTCCTCCTGGGAGAGGTTGCCCTGCTGGGCCCCGCGCCTGCCCTGGCTGCTCATGGGCCCTCCCCGCACCCTGAGTCCTGCCCTGTCTCCCGTAACTGCTTCTCCCCCAGAGCTTCCGGCCAAGATCCTGACCCCAGACAACGAGACGTACATGGCGGTGGAGGGCAGCACGGCCTATCTGCTGTGCAAGGCCTTCGGAGCCCCTGTGCCCAGCGTCCAGTGGTGAGTGACCCTCCCCGAAGGGGGCACCTCCAAGCCACGTTCTGGCCCAGGGAGTGGGGGAGGGCGGGGAGCCCGGCCCGGTGGGGTCCGAGCCAGGCCTGCCCTGCTCACACCAGGCTGGACAAGGAAGGAAAGACCGTGCTGCAGGACGAACGCTTCTTCCCCTACACCAACGGTACCCTGGGCATCCGGGACCTCCAGGCCAACGACACCGGCCACTACTTCTGCCAGGCTGCCAACGACCAAAACAATGTGACCATTGTGGCTCACCTACAGGTCAAAGGTCAGATGTTACCGCCTCCTCTGTCCCCGCCTCCCCAACTGATGTGATCAGCCCGGCACCTCCAGGAGGGAGGGTTACGGTCTCGGGAGGACACCGGAGTGACCCTCCCTTTCCATCATTGCCCCCAGATGCCACTCAGATCACACAGGGGCCGCAGAGCGCAATCGAGAAGAAAGGCTCGAAAGTGACATTCACGTGCCAGGCCTCCTTTGACCCCTCCCTGCAGCACAGCATCACCTGGCGAGGGGACGGTCGAAACCTCCAGGAGTTTGGGGACAGTGACAAGTGCGGGCCCAGCCCCAACCTGGGCCTGGTGGAAGGGGGCAGAGCGGGGAAGGCAGGATGTCCGGACCTCTTGGCCTCATCCTTGGGGAAGCACCCCTGCTTGGAGCAGGAAGGTTCTGGCGAGAGGGGGAGGGGGGGAGCAGAACAAAAGGACGAGCCCGTGCCCCCTCCCCACCAGGTACTTCATAGAGGACGGGCTCCTGGTCATCCACAGCCTAGACTACGGTGACCAGGGCAACTACAGCTGCGTGGCTGGCACCGAGCTGGACATGGTGGAGAGCAGGGCCGAGCTCCTGGTGGTGGGTGAGTCCTGGGATGGGATCGGGCTCGTGGCCTGGAGGCCTGGGGGGCCCGGGAGCCCGGGGTCACATCGCAGGGCCTTCTCGAGCTGGGGAGGTGGGCGGCCAGCTGGCGTATGGGCCAGAGAATCCACCCTCCGTGGCCCTCAGGGAGCCCCGGGCCGGTGCCTCAGCTGGAGCTATCTGACCGTCACCTGCTGAAGCAGAGCCAGGTGCGCCTGTCTTGGAGACCCGCCGAGGACCATAATGCCCCCATCGAGAGTAAGAGGCCCGAGCATGGTGCCACCCACCTCCCTACCGCCACCCCTCTTTGTGGGACCTCCCTCCTCCTGGGACCAAGGCTGCATGACCGCCCACCCCACTGGGGCCTGCCCCCGGTTTTGGGGCTCACAGTTCCTCTTGGAAGTCTGAGAATGGCCGTTGCCTTGGGCACTCTCTCCCTTCCTAAGGGATACCCAGACTTATAACCCCATTTACCCCTCCCCTGTATGCCACACGCCAAATTGCCGGTTCGCTTCTTGGCAGAGTATGACATTGAATTTGAAGACAAGGAGATGGCGCCTGAGAAATGGTATAGTCTGGGCAAGGTGCCCGGGAACCAGACCTCCACCACCCTCAAGCTATCGCCCTATGTCCACTACACCTTCAGAGTTACTGCCATCAACAAATACGGCTCTGGAGAGCCCAGCCCAGCCTCTGAGACTGTGGTCACGCCTGAGGCAGGTGAGCCACCTGGGAGGGGATCCTCTGACTCCAGGGGCCCTGGGCTCCTCTGCAAGGAGGGCCCAGAGAGGTGCCCGTGCCCAAGCCCCTGTGCTTCTAGGTTTCCAGTGTGAGTCGGAGGCAGGGTTCCCTCAGAGCTGCTGACTCCTGGCTTCTGGGACCAGAAAGGGCCACTCCTTCCTTGGTCCTTGGCCTTCACAGCCTCGGCAGGAGCCCACAGCTTTGGTGTGTTAACACATTACTTTGCAGCCCCAGAGAAGAACCCTGTGGACGTGAAGGGGGAAGGGAACGAGACCAGCAACATGGTCATCACCTGGAAGGTGAGGGACCCTGGGCTGATCGTGCCCCGGGGCTTCAGGCCAGGACCGGGCGTCGGCCGCTACCCCGGGGGCCGAGCTGGGCTCGGGAGCGGGACAAAGGAGGGGAGTGCTCTTGGCCAACTGCTTCGTCTTCTGCTCACCCTCCTCCAGCCGCTTAGGTGGATAGACTGGAACGCCCCCCAGATTCAGTACCGTGTCCAGTGGCGCCCTCAGGGGACGCGGGGCGCCTGGCAGGAACAGATCGTGAGCGACCCCTTCCTGGTCGTGTCCAACACGTCCACCTTTGTGCCTTATGAGATCAAGGTCCAGGCTGTCAACAACCAGGGCAAGGGCCCCGAGCCCCAGATTACCATTGGCTACTCTGGGGAAGACTGTGAGTATTGGGCTGGCCTCGCCCGTGGGGGGTGGAGCCCGAATGCACACAGACGGCCCACACTCCTCCCTTCACACTGGGGCTCTCCATAGAGCATTTCCTAGAAGGAGGGACAGTCGTTTCCATGACCAAAGTGCTGCGATGACGGCACAGACACTTACTAGTGACTTACCCCTGTATTTACCTAGTCGGCAGCTGATAACCCAGTTGTATTAATCAGTGCTGCCTTTTCCCCCAGGCCGGGGTCCAGTCCCGGGTCCCCCATCAAGTCTAGTTGTCCTGCTTCTTTCTTTTCCTTGCGCCTGGAACATCGCCAGATGCTAGCTTTGATCCCTTGCTCAAGATCTTTCCTGATTACGCCTTTGTGCACTATTTTTGCCCTTGCAACTGGTGAACAGTATGCAAGGAGAGAGCCCGAGACCGTGCACACACCCTGCTCGTCAAACGGCCCGCCCCCCACATAGCGTCCGAATCTATCTTCCTTCTGCGGGAGGGCTCTGGGCTGGCCTCCGGAGGACACAGGCCCTCATCCATGCCACCGGCCGTTTCCAGATCCCGAGGCGAGCCCCGAGCTGGAAGGCATCAAGATCCTCAACTCCAGTGCCGTGCTGGTCAGATGGTGGCCCGTGGCCCCAGCCCAGGTCAAGGGCCACCTTCGGGGATACAATGTAAGGGTTCGAGGCGTGGGGGTGAGGGGATTCCCAGGGTGAGGTGTGAGGCTCCTAGAGTCCTCACGGGGGAAAGGTTCCCCACTGCAGGGGAGCGTCCACCGGGGTGGGGGGTCTGCCCTGCTGGACGCCTTCCGCCCCTACGGGGCCTCCCGTCCGCCTGCAGGTGACATACTGGTGGGAGGGCAGTCAGAGGAAGCACAGCAAGAGGCATGTCCACAAAGGGCACGTGGTGGTGCCCGCCAACACCACCAGCGCCGTCCTGGGAGGCCTGCGGCCCTACAGCTCCTACCATCTGGAGGTGCAGGCCTTTAACGGCCGAGGGCTGGGGCCCGCCAGCGAGATGACCTTCAGCACCCCAGAGGGAGGTGAGCCTCGTACCCCACGGCCCTGCCCCTGCCCCTCCCCCCCTCCGCAGGGCGGGCCGGGCAAGGACCCACCGCCGCCCTGTCTGTGCTCCACAGTTCCCGGCCACCCCGAGGCATTGCACGTGGAGTGCCAGTCGGACACCAGCCTGCTGCTGCACTGGCAGCCCCCGCTCAGCCGCAACGGCGTGCTCACTGGCTACGTGCTCTCCTACCACCCTTGTACGTGCGGCGCGGGCCCAGAGTCTCAGCCGGGCTGGGCTGAGAAGGAGAGGGGAGCCGGGGGGGTAGGCGGAGCTGGAAGTCGCAGCCAACTCCCCGCCTATCCTCGCAGTGGACGATGGGGACAAGGAACAGCTGTCCTTTGACCTTCCGGACCCTGAGCTGCGGACGCACAACCTGACCAACCTCAGCCCGCACCTGCGGTACCGCTTCCAGCTGCAGGCCACCACGAAGGAGGGCCCTGGAGAGGCCATCGTGCGGGAAGGAGGCACCATGGCCTTATCTGGTGAGCCGGAGGGGGCTGGGAAGGCCCCACCGGCCAGCGGGGCCCAGCAGGACCAGCCTCGGGCTGCCTCGAGGTCCCACAACCCTCTCTTGCTCCCCAGGGACCCCGGATTTTGGCAACATCTCAGCCATGGCCGGCGAGAATTACAGTGTGGTCTCCTGGGTCCCCAAGGAGGGCCAGTGCAACTTTGGATTCCAGATCTGGTTCAAAGCCCTGGGAGGTGAGCACAAAAGGGGCCCCCGGGGGTGGCGTGGAACCCGAGCGCCGCACAGCACTCCCGCTCACCTCTGCTGCCCTCTCGCCGCTGCAGACGAGAAGACGGGCCCCCATCTGCCACCACAGTACGTCAGCTACAACCAGAGCTCCTACACGCAGTGGGACCTGCAGCCCGACACAGACTACGAGATCCACCTGCTCAAGGAGAGGGTGCTCCTGAAGATGGCCGTGAAGACCAACGGCACCGGTGACGCGTCCCCCCGGCCCCGGCGCGCCGGCCCCCGCCCCGGCCCCGAGCCGCGCCCCCACTCCTCCCAGGATCTCTGTGCCCCTTGGCCCATGATGGAGAAGTCGAGGACCTTGAAACGGCCCCTTTCAATATCCTTCTGTTTTAACCGTTTCCGGGGCGATTGTCTTTGCAGAAGGTCCTCCTCCCTGCCCCCCCCACCAGGGTCTCCCCAGACTGTCCGTTTCAGGCCTGCCGCGGCCTCAGGTCTTCACCCCCTCCCTGCCCCTCTGGTGTCTGCTGAGCCGGCCCTCCCCAGCCCTGCCGGTTCCGGCGCAGAGGGGCTGGGAGTGGGCGTCTCCCCTCGCGCCGCTCCTGGGCTCAGGGTCTTCCCCACCTGCCCGCAGGCCGCGTGAGACTGCCCCCCGCCGGCTTCGCCACCGAGGGCTGGTTCATCGGCTTCATCAGCGCCATCGTCCTCTTGCTCCTCGTCTTGCTCATCCTCTGCTTCATCAAGCGCAGCAAGGGCGGCAAATACTCAGGTAAGCCCCGGCCTGGGGCTCGGGCGCGGGCGGTAGAGCTCGTACGTGTCCCCCTCGGTCCCCGAGCCTCCAGCGGGACGGCCCGGGCAGGCAGGGGGCAGGCAGGGGGCCCGGAGGGAGGCTCGGCGCAGACCGGCGGCGAACGGCAGCCGGGCCCACGCGGGGTGAGTCGTGCGCGTCCACGTCCTCCTGGCTTCTCGAGACGCCTGGGGCACTGGGAGCGCAGAGGGCGAGCCCCGCCCAAGTCCCCAAGCTGGGGATGGGGCCCGGTGTCCGGGATTGGGCAGGGGCGGGAGGGAAAGCCGGGCCTTCTCTGTGTCTTCAGTGAAGGATAAGGAGGACACCCAAGTGGACTCCGAGGCCCGGCCGATGAAGGACGAGGCGTTCGGCGAGTACAGGTGAGCTGGGGTAAGAGCAGGCGCCGGCCAGCCGCCCGGCCCCGCTCGCGTTTATGTCTGACCCTGCCTCTCTCTCTTCTCTGTGCTGCTGGGTGATGCCAGGTCCCTGGAGAGGTAAGACAGGGGTGGTGGGAAGACGCTGTCAGAGCTGGATGGCAGGGGCCCTCCTGCGGACCGTGTCCCTGGGAGTGCCATCAGCCCCTGCTTGCCGAGGCTCCCCACACCTGCGGCCCTCTGGCCCAGCAGCTCCCTGTTTCAGGGAGAAGCCAACGTGCCCCAGTTCGTCCCCATGCTGACACTCAGCTTCTGGGCCTACCTGTCGCCTTCCCGGCTTCCCCTCTCCGGGCTGCATCCCGGCTGCGAGCTGGCTGGGCGCCCCCGTCTGGCCGGCCTACAGGCCCCGCATGTGCTTGCTTCCTCACGCCCCCCAGCATCATGGAGAGGCCCGGACCTTGCCCCTCTGGCGCTGTGCGTGCACCTGCCCGCCCGGGTGTGTGTCAGGCACGAGTACTCTTGTCCCAGTGCATTCAGAGCACACGGGAGGCAGGTGGACCCTGGGCCTCCTCCCTCGGGCTAGCACTAGCCGGCTCCTGCTGGGCTCTGGCGGGCAGCCCCCCACTCCCGCCTGCCCTCTGCCCCCACAGCGACAATGAGGAGAAGGCCTTCGGCAGCAGCCAGCCATCCCTCAATGGAGACATCAAGCCCCTGGGGAGTGACGACAGCCTGGCCGACTACGGGGGCAGCGTGGACGTCCAGTTCAATGAGGACGGCTCGTTCATCGGCCAGTACAGCGGCAAGAAAGAGAAGGAGGCGGCGGGAGGCAATGACAGCTCGGGGGCCGCCTCCCCCATCAATCCCGCCGGGACCCTAGAGTAGCGGGTTCCAGCCAGGCAAGGCCAGGCGGGGCGGAGCCCGGGGTAGGGCTCCAGGGGAGTCAGAGGCCAAGACCCCCAAGCCCTAACACCTGTGCTGCCCTTGGGACGGAGGCTCCTTCCACTCTCTACCAGGCCTCGGCCCCTGCTCTGGCCTTGGGCCTGTGGGAGGCTTGAAGTTGGGGGCAGAGGAGAGGAACTCACTGCCTCTAATCCCCCTCTGACTACCCGGTCCCCACTGTATTGCCAAAACCCAGCTGCACCCCTTCTTGGGCACACACCGCTTTGTCCCAGCTCGGGGGCCAGTCACCCACATGTCGGGAGCCTTCAGGTGCTGCCTCATCAGCCTTTGGGCAGAGAGGCCGTGGCTGGGCGGAGAGGAAGTAGGGCTGGCCGCTCTTCAGACAGCCCGGCGGGGACCAGGGACAGAACTCGGCGTCCCCACCATCTGCTCCATGCAGGACGGGAGCTGGGCAAGCTGGCCGCGGGTGCAGAGGAGGCCATCTGGAGAGCCCAGAGCCCCCACCTGCCAGTATCACTCTCCTCAGCACCTTCCTCCCGCCGCCCACCCCGCCCCGCGGCCGGCTTCCAGGAGTTCTGCACACGCGCTGCCTTCGGTGCCCACCAGACAGCATCCAAGTGGCCTCTGTCACTGCCAGGGTGTGGGGCAGGCACACCCCCCCTCCCCCGCTGCCACCGCCCCCGCCTGCAGCCCAGGACCCTTCAGCCACCCAGCCCGCCCCAGTCTGAGTAGTTCCCTTCCTCAGCCTCCCCCGCCCCTCAACCTTGGGAATGTAAATACACCGTGACTTTGAAAGTTTGTGCCCTTGCCTTTCCCCATATGCCACTAGTGTGTAGGCAGATGTCTGAGTCTCTAGGTGGTTTCTAGGTTTTATAGCAATTAGCTTTGATGATCCCATCCTAGGAAAAATAAAAACAGACAAAAAAAAAAAAAAAGGAAAAAGGAAAGATTGGTTCTCCCAGCTCTGCTGTGCTCCTGCCTGGCAGCCAAGGTGTCCCTACATGCCTTTGCTTGGTCTGTTGATGAGCCCTTTACAAAAAACAAAAGAAATATATATATATGTACATAAATATCAGAATTATGACAGGCAAATAAAAACCTGCAAATGAAGACGAACGGTTGTCCTTTTACTGCGCACGACGAACCCAGCCGTGTCCCACGCTGACCAGCAGGTGCCAGAGCCAAGCAGGGCAGACCGGGACCACCTGCCGGCCCATTCCCCGGCTCTACCCCGCCGGGCCCTGCCCTCCCCTCCCGCGGGCCTTGCTGCCCGCTCTTGCCCCTGCTGCCCGCCCCGGGAGCCAGCCTGTGAGCGCCCGCCTGGCTGCCTGCCTTGGCGCCAGCATCCAGTGAGCCAGTCCCCAGCGCGGTGCCCATCCTCAAAACCAGTAAAACACACTTTATTTATTGTTGAGAGAGAAAGAGACAGAGCATGAGTGGGGGGAGGGACAGAGAGAGAGAGAGAGAGAGAGACCCAGAATCCAAAGCAAGTTCCAGGCTCTGAGCTGTCAGCATGTAGCCCAACTCAGGACTTGAACCACGAGATCATGACCTGAGCTGAAGTCAGACGCTTAACCGGCTGAGCCCCTCCGGGTGCCCCCAGTAAAGCACACTTTAAATGAAGGAAATCCTTAAGTGGACCCGCAGGCCTGGCCAGCCTGCCTTGGGAATTTCTGAGTCGGTCTGTCCCTGGGCTCTCCAAGGTGAGCTCCCGCCTGCCCCGCATCTCAGTAGCAGCCTCTGTTTCATCTGTAACCGAGCACAGAAAGCATCAGAAGAGAATTTCTTTCCCCAAATTCCCACCTTTTTGCTGCCATCTCCGTCCCCCCAGGCCTTGGGCCCAAACCCCTTGCCCTCTCGGCCCCCGTGGGTGAGCCGCAGGCCGTTGAAGTCAGCCCCTCTGCCCAGGCGCGGGGTCCCGCCCCTGTTCCCACCCGGGGATTGCTCTCTTTTCTGCATCTCTGATTTTTCTGTCTCTGCTGATCAGTCCCGCGAGCAGACAAATGTGCTGTAATAGCTCCCATCACTAAAAACACCCGCCCCTACCAGCACACGCCCCTCCGGCTCTTGCCCCGTTTCTCTGCTCCTGTTGACAGCAAATCCCCTCAAGACTCCACACTCATCATCCCTGATTAATCTCCAATGGTAGCCGTCAGGGTCTGTTTCTCTTCCCGAGTCCGTGCTTATTTTTACATAACAATAGACTCGTGCTCGACGAGGGTACGTTGTCCCCGCCTCTTTTGCATCTAGGTGGGGCAGGGGAATGTGAGTGCCTGGGTAACCTTGAGGCCGGGCCCTCAAAGAGGAGAGCACGCCTCTTCCCGCCGCACTCCAGCTCCTCGCTGGAAGCGCCCCGGCGGCGGCCGTCCGACGCCACTGAGTGGAAGCCAGCGGGACAGCCGAACGCCAAGGAGCCTGGGGTCCTGACGGTGTGGACCTGCTGCCTCTGCCCCGAGCCGCCTTCCTGGATGTTAGAAAAATGAACGGACTTGGCAGACGGCCTCTCCTCCGCTGTCCTCTTGCCGCTCCCTTGCAGTGTATTCGATAAACTAATATCTCCTTCAACAAGTGCATATACTTCGGGGTTTTTTGTTTACTTTTCTTTATTTTGAGAGAGAGACAGTACGAGCAGAGCAGAGACAGAGAGACACACAGATAGAGAGAAACTAAGAATCCCAAGCGGGCTGTGTGCTGTCAGCGTGCAGCCTGATGCGGGGCTTGAACCCACGAACCGTGAGAGCGCCACCCAGGCGCCCCAGTAGACTTTGGTTTTCAAAGTAAATTTAGGTTTACAGGGAAATGGAGCAGAGTAGACTTCCTATGTTGAGTTTCTCACTCCCTGCCCTCAGCGGCCTCCGCTGCTGCTAACCTCTCGCATTTACCCCTGACGAGCCAACGACGGTGTGTTGTCATTAACCAGCGCCCGCGGCCTGCCTTACGGTCCACTCTCTGTGTCGTGTGTTCTGCGGGTTGCGAGAAATGTATAAGGACGTGGATCCACCTTCACGGGATCACACAGAATAATCTCTCTGCCCTGAAAAGTCCCGGAAAACGTCTCTATGGAGAGTTAGCTTGCATGAAATAAAGCGGACACCTGCGTTCTCTACCTGCAAACCTGCCGCTCAGATCAAACTGTAGAACATTCGCGCCGCTGCGAAAAGCCCCTTCGCGCCTCCGCCCATCCGGTAGCCTGCTCCAGAGGCGATGGCGCCCGGGACACCACCCGCGGGGCTGGCTGTGCCAGGCCTTCCGTCCGCTTCATCGCGGAGTGTTGTGCCCTAATTCTGGATCCCAAGAAGACCGCCGGGGAGCCGGGACTGATGCAAACGCAAAGGGTCTTTATTCGAAGCTCGAGCTCGGACTCTTGCACCTCCCGACGCAGCGGGGCAGTGGCAAGAGCCCTGAGCCAGGTTTACACAGGCTTTTTATCAGGGTTTGAGAACACTTTTTGGGCGGGAATGGGGATGCTTTGAACTGATTGATTGGCATTTTCGCGGGTTAGTTTCTGATTGAGTATTTTGTATTTGGCGGGCGCGGGCTAGCTATGGATTGGCTTAGTTTGGGGGTCCCGCGCAGATTCAAATGGTCAGCGTGTGTGGGCTGAACACTGATTAGCTCTGCTAGGGGCTATTCTAGGAATCTGACCTCCTGTGGTTTCCCTGGAACTCAAGGTGGAGGCAGGGTCTGCTAATCAGGGTCCAGTCCCACCCGGGGTGGTGACAGGGTCTGCTAATCTGGGTCCGGCCTTTTGGCTACTCTGTTTCCTGGAACCCGGGGCAGAGTCCAGGGCGACTTGTTTTTCTGGAACTCGGGGCCCAGAACTACTCTAAGATGGAACTTAAACCAAAATGGAGTGGCCTTAGCCCTAACAGCACTATACTTTCACAACATGGCAATTCTCGAACACAGCAAACAGGGTTCACAGCAATCACAGCAAACGGGTCAGGAGTCTAGTGCATTCCTAAGTCTCTAAATCTAATACCTAACAAGATTTAACACAGAGCAACTTAGTCTAATACATAGCAAACTAAACAGGCCTCACAGCAGCCCAAGAAAAGTTTCACAGTGTTCACAGCAAACAGCAATCGAAACAGAATTCTCAGCAATCATAACCCTTAACAAGGTTCACAGTAAACAGGAGTCTGGGGCGCACTATCTCTAACACAGTACCCCTCTATGTTTAGCAGAAGAGAGAACTGGCTTCAAACTAATGCAGGGCTGTCACTTAGGACAAGAAACTGAAAAACGCTCTCTTCCGGAGCAGCATCCATTGTCCGCACACACCACAATCCATCCATTTGCCCGTTGGCAGACGTTCGCGCAGTTTCCAGTTCTGGCTATCGTGAATAAACTGGGTACGCGCCGTCCTTCCTCAGAGGTACGTGCCCCAGGAGGAGTCGCGCTGAGCCAGAGAGTGGGTGTGCCGCTTTGGGGTCCCAGCCCCACAGGGCCCTCTTCTGAGCTCAGGGACCCCGGCACTAGGCCAGCCCTGCCCCCGTCTCTAAGTTGCTAGCTTTGAGGACTTGCATCCCTCCCCATGGTTCCAGCCTTAGGGGCTTCCTGAGCCTGCAGGGGCCACCGGTAACAAAGGACCACAAACCAGGAGCCTTACACAGCCAAATGTATTGTCTCCCCTGTCGGGAGGCCAGGAGGCCGGGATCAAGGTGTCAAGGCACTAGGGAAGGATCTGTCATTGTTTCGACTTCCTCACAGGATCCAGACTGATGGACGAAGTGGTAACGGGAGTGATGCAGGAATCCTATCCCGGAAAAGGGGCTTCGTGTATTGGTTTGTTTGCATCTTCAGGCCTGAAAGCACCACCCACTTTGAGCCCCTTCCCCCCACCGCCCCTCCCCTCTCATCGCTCTGCCTTTCACCTGAGAGGCTGGGAACTCAACCGGCATGGGATTCTGAACCTGCACAATTAAAGTGAGCTGGATTTTCAGGACTGGGAGCCCCATGGCTACAAAAAGTAAGAGAACGTTTAGGGCTTTCTCCTCAGCGCCCACTGCAGCCGTCACGTGATGGCATTAAACCCATAGCTAGGGTCTCCCAGCAAGCTTCAGGGGAACACACCAAAACCCAAGAGGAAACAGCTTATACGCCAAAAGAATAGCAAGATTTTTGTTAGTAAACACTGGCAGAAAGCCAGTGTGGGAGTGAATTCAAGGCGGATGGATAGTAACATTGAGTTGGATACAGTTTATTGAGCTGGGTGCATTTACCAGAGATTCTGTATTTAATGTTAGCCCATGCAGCTGGAAGACTCTAACAGTCTACTTGATTGGTTGACTTAAACTTGAACTCAATCCTGGCCTAGATTAGGTGATATCAGGAAGTCAGAACAACAGAAAATTTTAACAGACCGATTGCCAGCAAGGAGATTGAATCGGTAATCAAAAGATTTCCAACAAATGGGCCACCTGGCTGGCTCAGTCAGTGGAGCATGTAACTCTTGATCTTGGGGTGGTGAGTTCAAGCCCCGCAGTAGGTGTAGAGATCACTTAAAAATAAAATCTTAAAAAGAAATTCCCAACAAACCAAAGTTCAGGACCAGACATCTTCACAGGCAAACTCTACCAAACATTTAAAGAAGAGTTAATACCTATTCTTCTTGAACTAGTCCAAAAAACAGAAGAAGAAGCAAAATTTCCAAGTTCATTCTATGAGGCCAGCATGGCCCTGATACCAAACCCAGATAAAGACACCACAAAAAAGAGAACTACAGGCCAATATCTCTGATTAACATAGATGCAAAAATCCTCAGCAAAATACTGGCAAACCGAATCCAACGATACATTAAAAATACCACTCCCTAGGGGCACCTGGGTGGCTCAGTCTGTTAAGCGTCCCACTCTTTTTTTTTTTTTTAATGTTTATTTATTTTTGAGAGAGACAGAGACAGAGCATGAGTGGGGAAGGGGCAGAGAGGGAGGGAGACATAGAATCCAAAGCAGGCTCCAGGCTCTGAACTGTCAGCACAGAACCCAAAGTGGGGCCTGAACCCACAAACTGAGAGATCATGACCTGAGCTGAAGTCGGACACTTAACCAACTGAGCCACCCAGGCGCCCCAGCGTCCCACTCTTGATTTTGGTTCAGGTCATGATCTCACGCTTAGTGGGTTGGAGCCCTGCATCAGGCTCTATGCTGACAGCCAGAGCCTGCTTGGGATTCTCTCTCTCCCCTTCTCTCTCTGCCCCTCCCTTGCACTCTCTCTTTCTCTCTCTCTCTCTCAAAATAAATAAACATTAAAAAATATATCGGGGCGCCTGGGTGGCTCAGTCGGTTGAACATCCGACTTCGGCTCAGGTCATGATCTTGCAGTCTGTGAGTTCAAGTCCTGCGTTGGGCTCTGTGCTGACAGCTCAGAGTCTGGAGCCTGCTTCAGATTCTGTGTCTCCCTCTCTCTCTGCCCCTCCCCTGCTCACGGTCTGTCTCTCTCTGTCTCAAAAATAAATAAATAAACATTAAAAAAATATATATATATATATCATTCACCACAATCAGGTGGAATTTATTCCTGGGATGCAAGGGTGGTTCAATATTTGCAAATCAACCAACGCAATAAATCACGTCAATAAGAAAAAGGACAAAAACCATATGATCTTTTCAATAGATGCAGAAAAGCATTTGACAAAGTACATCTGTTCATGATAAAAACCTCAAGAAAGTAGGTTTAGAGGGAACATACCTCAGCATAATAAAGGCCTTGTATAGGAAAATCCCACAGCCAACATCATCCTCAATGGGGAAAAACTGAGACCTTTTTCCTGAAGGCCGGGAACAAGACAAGGATGTCACTCTCACCACTTTTATTCAACATAGTACTGGAATTCCTAGCCACAGCAATCAGACAAGAAAAAGAAATAAAAGGCATCCGAGTGGGTAAGGAGGGAAGAAAACTTTCACTGTTTGCAGATGACATGACACTATATATAGAACACCCAAAAGACTCCACCAAAAAACTATTAGAACTGATCAGCAAAGTTGCAGGATACAAAATTAATGTGCAGAAATTGGCTGTATTTCTATACACCAAAAATGAAGCAGCAGAAAGAGAAATTAAGAAAACAATCTTGGGCTCCTGGGTGGCTCAGTTGGTTAAGCATCCAACTCTTGGTTTCAGCTCAGGTCATGATCTCATGTTTTCGTGAGTTCGAGCCCTGCATTGGGCTCCGCGCTGACAGTGCAAAGCCTGCTTGGCATTCTCTCTCTCCTTCTCTCTCTGCCCCTCTCCCACTTGCTCTCTCTGTCTCTCTTGAAATAAATAAAAAAGCTTTAAAAAGTTAAAAATAGGGGCACTTGCCAGGCTCAGTCAGTGGGACATGTGACTCTTGATCTTGGTATCGTCAGTTCAAATCCCACCTTGGGTGTAGAGATTACTTAAAAACAAAAAATATTTTTTAGAAAAGTTAAAAATAGAACTACCCTATGATCTAGTAATCGCACTACTGGATATTTAGTCCCAAAATACAAAGACATTAATTCAAAGAGATACGTGGACCCTTATGTTTATAGCAGTATTTATTTGCAATTGCCAAATTATGGAAGCAGCCCAAGTATATTCCATATACACAATGGACTATTATTCAGCCATAAAAAGAATGAAATCTTGCCATTTGCAATGACATGGATAGAAGTGGAGAGTATAATGCTAAGTGAAATAAATCAGTCAGAGAAAGGCACTGACTTTAAGAATTTAAGGAACAAAACAGATAAGCAAAGGGAAAAAAGAGAGCGAGAGAGAAACCAAGAAACAGACTCTCAACTATAGAGAACAAACTGCTGGTCACCAGAGGGGAGGGGGGTGGGGACTGGGTGAAATAGGCGATGGGGATTAAGGAGTGCACTTGTTGAGATGAGCACTGGGTGATGTATGGAAGTGTTGAATCACTAGATTGTACACGTAACTAATATAACACTGTATGTTAACTATACTGGAGTTTAAAAACAAACAAAACCAAGGGGTTGATGCAAAAAAACAAAACAAAACAAAACAGAAACAAACGAAGATGTCAGAACATCCCTGGCTTCATATTGAGGAAGGAACCTAAAGGTGTAACTCCTAGAGGGACTGGCAGAGATTACTGCCTTGAACTCGAAAGTTGCAGTTGTGGGGCGCCTGGGTGGCTCAGTGAATTCAGCATCTGACTTTTCATCTCAGCTCAGGTCTTGATTTCAGGGTCGTGAGTTCAAGCCCCAGATCGGGCTCCACGCTGGGTATAGAGCCTACTTAAAAAAGGGGGGGGGGCACCTGGGTGCCTCAGAGGATTAAGCGTCCAACTCTTGATTTTTGGCTCAAGTCATGGTCTCAAGGTTTGTGAGTTCCAGCCCCACATCCAGCTCCACCCTGACAGTGTAGAGCCTGCCTGGTATCTTCTCTCTCTCCCATCTCGGCCCCTTCCCCGCTCTCCTGTGTGTGTGTGTGTGTGTGTGTGTGTGTGTGTGTGCGCGCGCGCGCGCGCGTGCGCGCTCTCCCTCTTTCCCTCTCAAAAATAAATAAACTAAAAAAAAAGAGGAAGTTGCCGTTGTGATCATATCCCCATTTGGGCATTTGACCCTGTGCAGAAGGTGGATACATCTTGGAGAATGACTGTGGGTTAACGCGAGCTCCATCAGGCAGTGACTCCTACTGCGACTGCTCTTCTGGTCTCTCTACCGAAGCAGAGCGCCACGCCCCCAGCCCCTGCTCTGCAGCCGTTGTCCTAGCAGATAGCTCACCCCATACCAATTCGCAGAGTCCACCAGAAGCACTTTGATTTTACTTTTGGCATGGCCAAAAGGTCACCGTCACAGTCTTGCCTTAGGGCCGTGTTACCTCTCCTCTTCTCTGACGTTGTACTTGAGACTCGATCTTACCATCCCTCACGGCATCCACTGGTCCAGTACATTGATGACATCATCCTGATTGAACCTGATGAGCAAGAAGCAGAAAGTACTATGGATGCCTTGGTAGGACATGAGCACCAGAAGGTGGGAGATACGCCCCACGAAAATACAGGGAAGTAAAACCTCAGTGCAGTTTCTGGAAGTTCAGTGCTCTAAAGCATGTAAAAATTTCCTCTTCAAGGCAAAAGACGGGATGCTACACCTTGCAGCGCTCACCGCTAAAAATAATGTCTGGCGGACCCTTTCGGCTTGTGGAGTGTAGGTCACAGATGAGTGTGGCATGTTGACCTATTTCTGTGTAGCTCAAGGCTACCAGTTTTGTGTGGGGAGATGAGAAGTAACTGCGGTAAGTCGAGGCTTCGGTGCAAGCTGCTCTTCCGACCGGACCTTGTGACCCGGCGGTTCTAATCATACTCGAGCCGCCCGTGGAAAGTAGTGCTACTGCGTGGAGTATCCGTATCCAGTATCCGTGGACACCGATAAGGGGGCTACTGCGCAGGGTTTTGCAGAAAGTCCACACCTTCTTCTGATGACCACTGTCCTTTGGAAAAATGGATCCGGCTTGCTATTGGGCCCTGGTAGACAATGAACTCAGGGCTACGGGTGACCAGGTGACCCGGGTTTTCCATCAGGAGCTAGGTGCTGGCCCTCCCCCATCAAACCACAGCATAGTGCAATGAGTGCAGGTGGAATTTCAGAGATAGACACTCACGTGGTTTCAGGAAATCCAAAAGGCTGCATGAGCAAGTGCCCCTGGCTCCTGTGGCACCAAGTCCGCAGCACGGCCTCCTCCCCCTCAGCCACATCTGTACTTTCTGGAGATGTTTTGTATGACCAGCTGGCTGAGGGGCAGAGAGCTCAGGCCCGGGTGGAGACGGCCCCGCACGATCTGCTGGAAGAAAATGGCTGCGGCGCGACAGCTCCGCTCCCGGGCGGTCCTAGGGACGGTGGCAAAGTACAGTCCTCCGGGCGGACAGGCCCTCGAGCAGGACGGCAGATTGTCCGTCCGTTTTCGAGGATCTTTGTTTTTATTAAGTTTTTAAAAATTTGCATCCGAGTTAGTTAGCGCATAGT
Organism: Paguma larvata; assembly: GCA_030068075.1. NCBI lineage: Eukaryota > Metazoa > Chordata > Mammalia > Carnivora > Viverridae > Paguma > Paguma larvata. Next base: position 121,297,947 of record CM057830.1, on the reverse strand, counting down.
GCAACAGTGATTTCGGGAGTAGATTCCTTAATGCCCCTTACCCGTTCAGCCCATCTCCCCTCCCCCAACCCCTCCAGGAACCCTCTGTGTGCTCTCCATATTTAAGAGTCTCTCATGTTTTGTCCCCCTCCCTGTTTTTGTATTAGTTTTGCTTCCCTTCCCTTATGTTCATCTGTTTTGTCTCTTAAAGTCCTCTTATGAGTGAAGTCGTACGGTATTGTCTTTCTCCGACTGACTAATTTCGCTTAGCATGATGATTGTCCATTCGTTTTTAAAAGTTGTTTTTCAGGGGTCGGAAGGGGCAAAAACAAACAAACAAACAAATAAATGAAAATAATTCCTTCCCAGCTTTATTGAGATAAAATTCACATATACCATTGGGTAAATTTAAGGTGTACAAGATGATGCTTTGGTACATGTGTATGTTGAGAAATGTTTACCACAATAAGGTTAGTTAGTAATATATATATATATATATATATATCGCATCATCTTTTCTTTACCCATCCATTAATGAACGGATTGTTTCCAGGTCTTGGCTATGAATAGTGCTGCCGAACATGAGAGTGCAGACGTCTCTTTGAGATAGCGGTTTCATTTCCTTTGGCTACATATGCAGAGCTGGGATGGCTGGATCGTATAGGATTTCTAGTTTTGATTTTTTTGAGGAAGCCCCATACTATTTTCCACAGTGGCCGCACCGATTTACATTCCTTCCAAGTGTGCACAAGGGCTCCCTTCTCTCCACATCCTTTCCAGCACTTGTTATCTCTTGTCTTTTTGATGATACGTATTCTTTTTTTTTTAAGTTTATTTATTTATTCTTTTAGTAATCTCGACACCCAGTATGGTACTGGAATTCACAACCCTGAGATCAGGAGTCACATGCTCTTCCGACTGAGCCGCCCAGGCGCCCCTGATGATACCTATTCTAACAGGTGCGAAGCGATGTCTCGTTGTGGTTTTGACTTGCATTTCCCTGATGATGAGTGATATTGAGCACATTTTTATGAACCTGTTGGTTATTTATATGTCTTATTCTTCTTGTAAAAAGTGTTTTTTAAAAGTTTATTTATTTTGAGACAGAGAGAGAAAGAGCATGCACAGGGGAGGGGCAGAGAGAGAAGGAGAGAGAGAGAGAATCCCAAGCGGACTCTGCACTTTCAGTGCAGAGCCTGACGCGGGGATCAAACTCACGAACTGGGAGATCATGACATGAGGGGGAACCAAGAGTCAGATGCTGAACGTGAAACCTGGGAGCCAGCCGGGCGCCCCTACTTGTATGTTGTCTTTAGAAATGTGTATTCAGGTCTTCTGCCAGTTTTTAAATTGCATTATTTGGTGGGTTTTTGCTATTGAGTTGTAGGAGATTTTTTTAAAAACCACATTTTGAATATTAACTGTTCATCTTATATGTGATTTGCAAATATTCCCTTCCATTCTGCTGCTTTTCTGGTTGTGTTGATTATCTCCTTTGCTGTGCTGTAGTGACGTGGGACTTGAACTCACAACCCTAGACCAAGAGCTGCATTTTCTGCCAGCCGAGCCAGCCGGGCACCCCATGCAGTGGGTATCTAACGTGATGTCACTGATTGGTCGTTCTGACCAGCCCGGGAGGTGGTTAGAAGTATGGACCAACATTGATTCACAAGAAACTGCTAGTGATTCGGCTGAAAGGTCATGACCTGGAAAGAGCAGGGTTGGAAGTTGGCTGACAGAGGATCAGAGAAGAGGAATGTGGGCGGATCTCTCAGAAGGGCATTCACTGGAGGGACACTCAACAGCCAGATGGGCGAAATGACACGCTTTGCGAGTGCCGGCCCACCAGTTTCCCAGCTGCTCCGGTATTCTCTCCGTGGACCCACGAGCAAAGTGGCTATGGCGACAGGAGTGCTTATGTGTGACTTCGGCGTTATAGTCTCTCCCTTGCCAAGGCCAGCCTGGCCCGTGCGGCAGCGGGGGGCCTGATCCACTCACAGCAGAGACTCATACTGCCACATAAATGGCGCCATTTGGAGAGCAGCCAGCCTCGGGCGGAGACAGCACTCTGAAAGGTGTGCAGACCCTGCAGGAATAAAAGGTTGAGAAACTCCACGAGCTACAGATCCCCAAGTGGCCAAAGTGGCAGCTGATGGTAAGAGGAATATGGAAAAGCCAGGAGAAGAAGAAGGAAGTTATACAAATCAATTTGGGACAGAGACCTACTCATCTTGCAGCTGCCTACGACGGGATTCTGCGCGGTAAGTCCTCTTCGTAAATCATTTCTCATCAGACTGGTCTTCCAGCCCCTTAGGCCTTTGGAGATCATCTTGCATATACCTCCCTTTCCCAGAAGATATATACATGTGTGTGAATTTTGTCTTTATTCAAAACTTATGTTGTCTATTTTGGTAGGCAGGTAAATCACTTGCCGATCAACTTTTAATGTTTATTTTATTTTTGAGAGAGAGACAGACAGACAGACAGACAGAACATGAGCGGGGGAGGGGCAGAGAGAGAGGGAGACACAGAGTCCGAGGCGGGCTCAGGCTCTGAGTGAAATGGCAGAAATTATGGACAAAGATGAATCATAAAGCTGATGCAATTTTACTTTTAAAATCCTTTTAACTTTTAAATCTAGTATTAGAACTGAATCCCCAAAACATTGATCCTCAAATTTTATAGTGTACAAGAATCAGCCGAATCTTTGCCAAGGAGCGCATTCCTGAGTCCCAACTCTAGTATTTTAATTAAGTTTTGAGTGGGGCCGAGACAGCACCGTTTTGCAGTGATGCTTCCATCGATTCCACTGGAGGAAATGTAAATGACACGTCCCTGGGCTGTTGACATTTTCCTTATGAGTAATTGTTCAACGACAAATGACCATATCGATTCTGCCAGGTGGAAGCAGAATCGAAGTGCTGTCATGTCTGAGGGCTAAGTGGGTCTTATGTTGAATCATTCCAAATACGAGAACAGGGAAACTAAAAATTTTCTTTTCTTTTCGAACTTTTTGTCTCTCAACTCGGGATAGGAAAGCTGAAAGGACGATATTGAAATTTGGTGTGGATTAAAACGTCTTCCAAGGGGCGCCTGAGTGGCTCAGTTGGTTAAGCAGCCGACTTCGGCTCAGGTCATGATCTCTCGTTCTGTGGGTTCGAGCCCCGCGTCGGGCTCTGTGCTGACGGCTCAGAGCCTGGAGCCTGCTTCGGATTCTGTGTCTCCCTCTCTCTCTGCCCTTCCCTGCTCATACTCTGTCTCTATGTCTCTCAAAAATAAATAAATGTTAAAAAAAAAAAAAAAGTCTTCCAAGCTGCCTTCATGATACTATTTAAGTGCCTTATAATCACAACGAAGATGTATTTGAAATGTTTAACCGAGTTCAGTTGGAAGCTCAAAGCACCTAACATCTAGGAAAATGGGGGGGGAATGCCATTTGTGACAAGATTTCATAGCACCTGAGTTCTGGTTTTAATTTGCTCCACAAGGCAGCTGGCGTCAGGCCCTAAGCCATGTGCTTGCTGGTATTTCGTACTCTCTGAAGTAAGTCTCTGAAGTTCACTGTCCAGGGAGGTATGGGAGACTGAGGCCATTCTCCCTGTCCTGAGTTTTCCTCTATCTTCTGTCCAAATTACGGCTTTTGCAGGGTTTGGGAGGAGAGGTGACTGTGTCCCAGAAAATCCTAAAGAGTAAAAGTTCCTGTCTGATGAATCCACTGATACGCTGCAGACCAGGCCGCACCGGTGTTCTCTTGACCCCTCCAAAGGTTCGGACTAAGATCATAACAGGCCTAGGAGATTCGTTCTGACAGCCTTCTATGGACAACTGTCTCATGCTTGGCTCATTTCTTGGTTTCAGGAAAAATCTAAGGGAGAGGAGAGTTGCTGGTTCTGAGAAAACTTTAGGAAAAATTAAAGTTCCTCCTTGCAATGCTGCAGCTCATGTATTTTGCTTCCAGCTGGAAGCTTACCAGTCTGCCTCACGGTAGAGCAGTCTCTAAACTTCAACCGGAATCCATGGGTTGGGTTCTGATTTGCTGGAGGCTCTCAGTCTATCCTGGAAATTGCTTGTAGTGAAATTTGCAAAGTCCAAGAGTGCTGGCTCTTGGCAACATAGCAAAGAAAATGTAAAAATGGACTTGGTGCTCCGAGACCTGTGCCTTCAGAAATCGAAATATATTTTAACAAACACCAATGTAGGAAGTGCTAAACCCAGAGCGCTGCTAGTTTCTTTTTCCTACTTAAAGTCTTTCCTTTATTGAAAAGTTACTGGAGGGGCGCCTGGGTGGCTCAGTCAGTTGAGTGTCCGACTTCGGCTCAAGTCAGGATCTCATGGTTTGTGGGTTCAAGCCCCACATCCGGCTCTGTGCTGACAGCTCACAGAGCCTGGAGCCTGCTTCAGATTCTGTGTCTCCTTCTCTCTCTGCCCCTCCCCCACTCATGCTCTGTCTCTCTCTCTCTCTCTCTCTCTCTCTCTCTCTCAAAAATAAATAAACATTAAAACATTAAAAAAAAAGTTGCTGGATAGCCGGACAAAAAGCACTCTGCACACTTCCCTCATTAAGTTTTTACGGCAATCTTATGAGGTAGGTGCTATTTTGATGCCCATTCTGTAGGAAAGCTAACTGAAGAGAAATACTGTATATTAAGTAACTTGCTTAAGAGTAAAGCTAAATGGTGTAGAGCAATTAGCGGGAGAGTCAACATTTAAAGGCTATCTGACTCTGAGGTTCATGATTTTAGTGATTACACCGTGTTGTAATAACTCAGCCTCTCGACCTGTCCTTTCCAACTACTGGCTACATCCATAAAACACCTATGGCTGTAAGGTCCATTCTTTTCTGACAATCTGACAATCTATTTCTGACAAGTCAGACAATCCCTGACTTGGGATAATACATCATCAACCTCACTGAGTTTCGAAGCTAAGAATTTCTTGTAGGTTTCAAAGTCAGTATTCTAATCACATCTGATAGGTCCTTGTTGGATTGACTTTGGATCCCCTTCGAGTCTCTTTTTCATCACCCAGATTGGGAACGCAGTACTGTTGACATAAAGTGCTGCTACTTTCTCATGACACGTTCATTCCGGTGACTCTTCCTCTTCCAGGGCCGACCTGCTCCAGTAGTGCCTGGGCCTTTCCTTCTGTCTTCTTTCCTGTTTCACAAAGTCAGCTTGGCTTTTGTATTTCTACTTTCTAGGACTAGACTCTGCTCTCAGGTTGTCATATTTGAGCCGGACATCTTCCACATACAGACACAGTGTTTAATGGTGACCGCCACCTGGATTCCCTACTGGTATGGTTAGATTGGAGTCCCTATTACCACCTGATTGGATACACTTGAACAAACATTTAGGAAACATTTTCTGAGTGCCGGCCCTGTGTTAGGGCCCCAAAGACATGAAGAGGTGTGTTCTCTGTCATCGTCATGTTCACGGTCCAGTGACTGCCCTATATTATTTCGTCAGTTAGCCTTATTCATGGAGTGTTTCCTGTGCAACCGCCTTCCTCCAGTTTCACCTTAGTAGGAATATCTCTGCTTGATCTGTTACAGTTCTATTTTGTAACCCAGATTTGTTTAAGGCCCACCGTGGCACATACTTGATAACCTGAGCAAAGGCACCACCTGTCTCCTCTTCCATGCCACTACGGAGACGTGACCTGAGGCTGACCATTCCAACTGCTTGCCTTCATCCTCTTTAGATACACGCTCTAGGGGCGCCTGGGTGGCTCAGTCGGTTGAGCGTCCGACTTCAGCTCAGGTCATGATCTCATAGTCAGTGAGTTCGAGCCCCACGTCGGGCTCTGTGCTGACAGCTCGGAGCCTGGAGCCTGCTTCAGATTCTGCGTCTGCCTCTCTCTCTCTCTGCCCTTCCCCTGCTCATGCTCTGTCTCTCAAAAATAAATAAACGTTAAAAAAAAAATTAAGATACACGCTCTATTGGTGTGGACTTTCTTGCTGTATACACCATTAGAGATTAAGCAACTTTGAAGTTCCTAGTGAGTCTCGAGTACTCACCGGGAGTGAAAGTTGTAGGGGAAGGTGGTTGAAATCTTCTAAGACAATTACTGGCAAACAATATCCCGTAAGCCCAAATTCGACCCATGGCCTGTTTCTGTAAATAAAGCTTTATTGAAACACAGTCAAGCTTTTTCATTTAAGTGTTGTCTATGGGTTCCTTTGTGCTACAGGGGCATGAAAAGATGAGCAGTTGCAAAAGAGAAACAATGGCTCACAAAGCTTAAAGTATTTACAATCTGATCATTTACAGAACAGTTTACACATCCTTGTTCTAAGACATTAAACTCTCTAGGGAGCATATTAAATAATGATGTACGGTTATCTTACGTACTCTAAGTACTCTAAGATTTTATTATATATCAAAAAGGATACACTCTAGTAGTCTTTGTGTTTTTTGGCCACGTACATCTCTAGCGTGAGTAATAATCAAGAAGGTGTTTGGCTTGAGCTCTTATTCATATCTCTCAAGTCTCTGGATGTATCAGTTACCCTTGATCCCACCTCGTTCCCACACTTCTTCCAAAGGGGATGCCAATGGTCCTTTCGTATTTTTACGCAACAGTACAAGGTGTTTGGAATCTTAGGGTCTTGGTCGATGTCTTCTTGCCATGTTGCCAAGCAGCATTTCAGCTCCGTTTGGCCAACCTTCTTCAAGTTCATGTTCTACCACCATTTTGGCTCCCAAGTGGAAGAAATCTTCATTCTAAGCTTAGTGCTTTTATATTTGATTTTGGTTGATTTTTTTTTCTGGATATAAACAGTTTTATGGTGCTTGAAAAAGTGAATTTGCTCCTCTAACAAGTTCTCCAGAGACGAAACCGACTTTTTAATAATGATATTACTAATAGTGATAAAAACAATAACTTTGAATACTTATTATATAGTATAATTATAATGATAATGAGCATTATAATAATATGCTATACTAGTTTTGAATGCTTATCATATATGTGGGCAATGGTCTCAAGTTCTGCACATAAATTAACTCATATAATCCTCCCAATATTTCAGTCAGTCTAGCACCAGAGCCCATGTTTTTAATCACTATGCAAAAAACACCTGGGCGGCTCAGTTTGTTGGGTGTCCAGCTTCAGCTCAGGTCATGATCTCGTGGTCTGTGAGTTCGAGTCCCGCATTGGGCTCTGTGCCTACAGCCCAGAGCCTGGAGCCTGTTTCGGATTCTGTGTCTCCCTCTCTCTCTCTGCTCCTCCCCTGTTCAAGCTGTCTGTCTCTCAAAAATAAATAAAATGTTAAAAAAAATTAAAAAAAATTTTGTTTTAAATAATGCTGCCATTTTGTCAGGCAGAAACAAAAAGTTGTCACCGTTGCTGATTGAAGTTGAAATACACGTAGAAGTGTTTGTACTGACGCTGAGAAGCCAAAGGGGGCACAGTGGGAGGTAAACGAAGCACGTTTAGCTTTGCCCTGCTCTGCCCTGCTCGCAAGGGGCCTCCGAGACCACATTTCTCCCTTGTCTTCTGGCTCCCTCTTAGGTTCTGGCAGCGGGGACACTAGAGGAGGACTGCAAGCCTGGAGAAGGGGACAGAGATCTTGTTCCTTCCTGTTTGCTTTCTGTTCCCACTGCTGTCACCCGGCCTTGGCCCTCAGCCTGGGAGCGGCAGTCGCTTTGCAGCTAACTTCAGCGCTCTCAGAACGGTTCAGGGGTCACCCTCCTCGGGGGTCGAAGTCCCAGACCCGTGCGGCCCTTCCTCCAGGCCTTGGCAGTACAGGCGGCAGCCACTCAGCACCCTCTCCTCAGAGTCTGATTTCCAGCTCTGCAGAGCCCCTTCTCTGAGCTTCGAGGTCCATAACCCAGCACCTTCCTTGTCTTCTCCCAGTCACGAAGGTGGGGGTGGCCTCCTGCACTTCCTGCGTCTGTGCTCGGTTCCTCTCGTGCCCAGTCTTCTGCTGCTTGGGCAATCGATCCTCTATATTAAATCCACTCTGTGGAAATACTTTGTGTAGCTTTTGCTTTCCTGGCTGGATCCTGACTTATAGTGTACTTGAAAGGTTATATGCCAATAATATTCTCAATAAATCTAGACAAAGAAGAAAAATGGGCAAAGCATAGGAATAGGGGTTTACGGAAGAAAAACCCAAAATGCTAGGAAGCATACAAAGAAGAGGCTCAAAAAGATATGAAGATGCTCTAACTCATTCATTATCACGGAGATCCAAATGAAAGCGACGATGAGCTATCACTTCACACTCACTAGTTGGTGAGTAGACATACACGTCTAGGAGCGAATGTCACACCGAATGCCGGCAGAGATGTAGGGATCCAGGAGCACCTGCACGCTGCCGCTGGGAACACAGACAGACCCGGTCATTCTGGAGAACAACATGCGAGTCTTACTAGCCGGCACATCTAGTAATTCTGCTTTTGGGTATACGTCACAAAGGAATTCTTACACAAGGCGTCAGGTGGCATGTGTAAAAAAGCTCATTGCAGCTTTATTTGCGGTGACTGGGAGATGCAAGCAGTGTGGACGTCCATCATTGAGGAAGGACATCAGGGAGCACTATGCAGGATTTGCAAGCAAGACTATATGTAGACGCAGCAATACAAAGAAAGCCTGAAAGCATGGTGCTGAAGAACTGTGGCCAGTAATGACGGAGTAAGTAATCTGAATTGTAGTTCTCACCGAGCACAACCAGACAAGCTCAACAGAGTATGGAAAACATTCGCTTGAAAATATCCGAGTGACGGGGGCACCTAACTGGCTCAGTTGGTGGAGCATGTGACTTTTGATCTCGGGGTTGTGAGTTCGAGCCTCATGTTGGGTGTAGGGATTACTTTAAAAATCTTGAAAGGGGCACCTGGGTGAGTCAGTCGGTTAAGTGCCCGACTCCTGGTTTCAGCTCAGGTCACGACCTCACAGTTGGTGGGATCAAGGATCCATCTGGCTCTGTGCTGAAGCATGGACCCTGCTTGGGATTCTCTTTCTCTGCCCCTTCCTCGCTCACGTGCACACACACACAGCGCGCGGCGCTCTCTCTCAAAATAAATAAATAAACTTAAAAAAAAAAGAGAAGAAAATAGCCAGAAGAAGCCTGGAGAGGTAAAAGGATAGTACAAGTGTAGAACACTCGTATCCGATGACAGTGTCCATGATAGGTCACCAAAGCGGCCACCAAGTCTCCCTACTGCTGTACTCACGTCCTTTTACAACCTGACTTTGCAGCTCCTCACTTCAGGACATGGAGTCCATTTCTGCACGGGCAAATATGGCTTTGGCCATGTGACTTGCTTTGGTCAATGGGACATTAACAAGTGTGAAGCTTAAAAAGTGTTCATTCATCAGGACTTTCCGCCTTGCTGCTCTCTGGAATACCGTGGCTGCCACCATGTGAATCCCCCCGGGCTTGTCCACTGGAGACACAGGCCCCAGTCACCCTGTTACGCCAGCCATCCTGGCGGGTGACAGTAAACACATGAGTGAGCCTGGGCAAGACCCAAAGAGAAACCACACTGAGTGTGGCCTAAATCGCTGACACACAGAACTGTGAGTGAATGAGTTATTGTTTGGTGGTAGTTCACTGCATGGCAATGCTAACTGATCAACTTTGAAGAGGAAGTGAAATAAAGACATTTTCAGGAAGACAAAACCAAGTGGATTCCTTATTAGTAGAACTTCACCAAAGAAAGTCCCAAGCTTTTGAAACGTTAACAGTAATTGAACAGTGCTGAGACATCTAAACAGCATAATTAGTGGCCTTGCCTTGTTGAATGTAATACAGGTCAGGTGCAGGGTCCGGCTGGGTGGTGAATCGCATGCGGAACAAGGCATATGTTAGGTACGCACAGTAGGATGAAGTTACAAGGTGTGTCTTAACATACTTTGTCAACTGTAAACCGTAAAGTATATAAAATCTGAGGTCCATTTCTCTAATTAAAAGATTATTTAGGGGCATCTGGGGGGCTCAGTTGGTTAAGCGTCTGATTCTTGATTTTGGCTCAGGTCACGATTTCCTGGTCTGTGAGACTGAGCTCCGTGTCAGGTTCTGCATTGTCAGCACGGGGCCTGCTTGGGATTCTCTTTCTCCCTCACTCTCTGCCCCTCCCCCACTCGTGCTCACTCTCTCTCTCCCTCAAAAATAAATACATGAACATTAAAAAATAATAAAAAAAAGACTTAAATTTGACTATAATTTCACAGAATACTTTATTGGAATTGGCTATTGGTGAAGGATTGAAGATGAATTTTGAAAATATACTATCGCTTGCTTCATTTTAGGTAAAAGTTTCATGTCTCTTGAGTTTGAGCCTCATATTGGGCTCTGTGCTGACAGTGCAGAGCCTGCTTGGCCTTCTCTCTCTTCCTCCCTCTCTGCCTCTCCCCTGCTCTCCCTCCCTCTCTCTCTCTCAAAAAATAAATAAACTAAAACAAATTTTTTAAAAACCTGTTTTTCCATTCCTGACCATGTATTATGGTGCCTCTACCATGAGACTTACTAAAATAAAACATTAAACAGTTGAGATACATATTATCCTTTGCAAGCAAATTCTCATCAATCTGACCTTAATTCAATAAGACAAGGGGCAAGAAGCTAGATAACATACCAAATTTTAAAACTTTAAATATTAGTATATATGGTATGCATTCCGTCACGGAAGGGGCAGTGTTTTGTCCTTACTGGAACCACACGCTTACTCAGGAGATGGGTTAGCCTTCCCTGCACACAACGTTTCCATCCGGACCACCATCTGTGGACTTACGGAGTGCCTTATCCACCCTCGTGGCATTCCACACAGCCATTGCTTCTGATACAGGAACTCACTTCACAGCCAAAGAAGTGTGTCAATGGGTCATGCCCGTAGAATTCACTGGTCTCACCATGTTCCCCACCATCCTGAAGCAACTGGCTTGATAGAACAGTGGAATGGCCTTTTGAAGACTCGGTTACAGTGCCGGCTAGGTGGCAATACCTTGCCGGCTGGAGCAAGGTTTTCCAGAAAGCTGTATATACCCTGCATCAACATCTGGTAAATGGTGCTCTTTCTCCCATAGCCGGGAGTCACGGGTCCGGCAGTCAAGGGGTAGAAATCACTAACTCCCTATAACCCCTAGTGACCCACCAACAAAATTTTTGCTTCTTGTTCCTGTGACCCCATGCTCTGCTGTCTTGGAGGTGTTAGTTCCAAAGGGAGGTGTGAGAAGTAAGGGAAGTGATTCATTTTCAGAAATACCAAATAAAAGCTGTGCTGTCTAGTTGTAGGTTTACAACCTATTGGAAATATGTATGACCCCCTCTCCCCATAATGGAGTCCCAAACCCTTAGACATTTCACTTCCTGGTTCTTCTTCCCCTCTCCGTTTCTCGGGCTTCTTTTCTTGGGCTTTGCAATGAGCATGTGCCAAAGAACAAAGGGAGGAGGGACTAAAAGTCTCTCCATCACCTCAGGGAATGTACATTTGTTCCAGTCAGACTGCTTTTTTGCCTTACGTGGGCATACGCGACACAGGTAAGGGTGTGACCTCTGTAGGGCTCAGCCAATGAGGAACCAGGGGAGGGACTTGCACACTAGAAGATAAATTGTCTGCTGTAACTGCCCCAGTGAAGAGCTCAAAGTGGCCAGGCAGGAGTCTTAACTTCCAGATCAATGGACTCGGTGTTGTGCTTCCACTGGAGAGAAGACTTTCCTCCTGTTAGAAACATGCCCATCGACCCAATCGAAGGAGAGACGCAGAGACTCGGAGCACAGTAAATCGAGGCTTCAATCAACATTCTTGCAAGAGCGGGGTTGTGATGGACAGGTGCACTTGGGGCAGCTACAGCAGACAATTTATCACGTTCTTTATATATTCGAGATACCAGTCCTCTCTCGGATCTGTGGCTTGTTAGTATTTTCTCCCAGTCTGTAGCTTGTCTTTTTATCCTCTTACTTAACAGAGTCTTTCAGAAAGCAAAAGTGTTTTATTCTAATGAAGTCTAATTTATCAGCGTTTCCTTGTATGGAGTATGTTTTTGTATCAAATCTATGAGCTTTTTTGCACGGCCCTAGGTCCTGAGAGATGCCTCTTCTATTTTTTTCCCCTAGGAGTTTTACATTTATGTCTATGATCCGTTTTAAGTTAATTTTTGTGTAAGGTGTGAGACTTTGGTCAAGGTTCATTGGATGTCCAGTTGCTCCCGGGTGATTCCTGGAAAGTCTACCCTTGCTCCATGGAATTGCTTTTTTGCCTCTTGGTCAAAAATCAGTTGGGTCTATTTGTGTGGGTCTATTTCTGGGGTCTCTATTCTGTTTCACTGATTTGTGTGTCTTTCCTCTACCAATAACACTAACACACCGTCTCAGTTACTATAACTGTATGATAAGTCTTGAAGTTGGGAACAGTGATTCTTCCCACTTTATTCTTTTTAAAAAATTGATTGTTATTCTCTTTGCCTTCCAATATAGGTTTTAGAATAATATTGTCTACATCTACAATAACTTTTGCTGGGATTTTTATAGGCATTGCATTAAATCTGCATGTTAATTTGGGGCGAATTGAGATGTCTTCTATGTTGAGTCTTGTTTAGATCTTTCACGAGCCTTTTGTAATTTTCACCATACAAGTCTTATACATATTTTGGTAATTTATACCTAAGTATTTTTCTGAGCTTTCACAACCGATATTGTATTTTGATTTTGGTGTTCATATGATCATTTGTAGTATACTGATTTTTGCATACTGATCTTGTATACTGTAGCCTTGCTGAATTCCCGTATTAGTCCTAGGAGTGTTTTTGTACACTCCTTGGGATTCTCCACATAATCGTGTCATCTACAGATAGAGACAGTTTTATTTCTTCCTTTCCTCTTAAAAAATTGTTTTAACGTTTATTAATTTTTGAGAGACAGTGCAAGTGGGGGAGGGGCAGAGAGAGAAGGAGACACAGAATCGGAAGCAGGGTCCAGGCTCTGAGCTGTCAGCACAGAGCCCAATATGGGGCTCGAACTCACAAACTGCGAGATCATGACCTGAACCGAAGTCAGATGCTTAACCGACTGAGTCACCCAGGGGCCCCTATTTCTTTCTTTCTCATCTGTATGCCTTTTATTTCCTTTTCTTACCTTAAGTCTTGCAAGACTTGCATTGCAAGCCAATGCATCAGCTAGAACTTCTAGCACGATTTGAGTAAGACTAGTGAGAGCAGACATCCTCGCCTTGTGCCCTCTAGATCTCAGGGGAAACCAGTCTTCCACCTTTCAGTATAATGTAAACTGTAGAACTTTTGTAGGTGTTTATAATCAAGTTGAGGAGGTTCCCTTCTCTTCCTATTGTTCTTAGAATTTTTAATCATGAACAGGTGTTGAATTTTGTAAAATATTTATTGTATCAATTAATACCATTATGTGATTTTTCTTCTTTTTTAAGCTGTTAATTTGGTGGTTTGCACTGGTTAATTTTCAGACATCGAACCAGCCTGCATCCCTGGAATAGACCCTCCTTGGTCTTGGTGTATAATTCTGTATCTTGCTGAAATCTATTCACTAATATTTTATTAAGAATTTCTAAGGGCACTTGGGTAGCTCAGTCAGTTAAGCATCGGACTTCAGCTCAACTCACGGTCTCATGGTTTGTGACTTCGAGCCCCACATTGGGCTTTCTGCTCTCAGCACCGAGCCCGCTGCAGATCCTTTGTCTCCCTCTCTCTCTCTGCACCCCCAGCCTCATCTCTCTCTCTTGAAAATAAATAAACATTAAAACAATTAAGAAAAAAAGAATCTCTATGTTTAGGGGCATCTGGGTGACTCAGTCGGTGGAGTGTCTGACTCTTGACTTCTGCTCAGGTCACGATCTCATGGTTCAAAGGATCAAGCCCGAGTCAGGCTCTGCACTGAGAGTGTGGAGCTTGCTTAGGATTCTCTCTCTCTCTCTCTCTCACTCTCTCTGCCGTTTGAAAAATTGCTTAAAAAAAGAATTCCTGTTTATATTCATGAAGGATATTGGTTTTTAGTTTGCTTTTATTTTTAACTTTGTCTGGTTTTTGTACCAGAGTAAAACAGCTTCATAAAATGAATTGAGAAGTGTTCCCTCCTCTTCTATTTCTGGAAGAGATTGTATAGAATGGATATTTATCTTCTGTTAATGTTTGGCAGAATTCTCCAGTGAAACCACTTGGCACTGGAAGTTTCTTTTTCTCGGTGGTGGGAGATTTTAAATCAATTCTATTTCCTTAATAGTTATGGGGTTATTCAAGCTATCTATTTTATATTGGATGAGTTGTGGTTTGTGTTTTTGAGGAATGGGCCCGTTTCCATTTCTATTTTTGTCAAATGTATGTGTATGAATTATTGGTAGAATTCCTTATTTTCCCTTTGATGCCTGGAGGGTCTGTGTTGACATCCCTTATTTCATTCTTGATATCAGGCATTTGTGTCTTCTCTCTTTTTTCTTTCTCAGTCTTCGAGAGGTTTGTCAATTTTATCGATCTTTTCAAGCAACCAGCTCTTTGTTTCATTGATCTTTTTCTGGTTTTTCTGCTTTTGATGTCCTCTTCTTTAGTTTTTATTTTATTTCTTAAGCTCTATACCCAATGTGGGGCTGGAACTTGCAACCCTGAGATCAAGAGTCACATGCTTTACCAACTGAGCCAGCGGGGTGACCCCCGATGTCCTCTTACCTTTGTTTCCTTCTGCTTGCTCTAGGTTCATTATGCTCTTCTTTTTCTAGTTCCTTGAGGTAGGAACTCAGGTCACTGATTTGAGACTTACCCTTTTTTTTCTAACGTATGTGTTTAATGTATAAATTTCTTAAGCACGGCTTTAGCTGTGTCCCACACATTTTGCTGAGCTGTATTTTCATTTTCTTTTTCTTTTAATGTTTACTTTTTTTTGAGAGATAGAGCACGGGAGAGTTGGGGGAGGGGCAGAGAGAGACGGTGACAGAGAATCCCAAGCAGGCTGTGCACTGACAGCAGCAAGCCCAGTGTGGGGCTGGAACTTACAAACCATAAGGTCATTCCCCGGGCTGAGGTTGGATGCTTAAACTGACTGAGCCACCCAGGCGCCCCTATATTTTCATTTTCATTCAGTTCAGTGTGTTTTAAAGAATCTCCTTGGACACTTCTTCTTTGACTCATGCATTATTTACAAGTGCATCATTTGGTTTGTAAGTGTTTGGAGATTTTCCCGTTGTCTTTCTGTTTATCATTAAGGTGTTAAGCTTATGGGTGTCAATACCAGAAAGGAGACCAAAAATGCCAAGCAATCCTAACTTTTTATTGACTCAATGCAAGGAAAGCCAGCCTTTCCTATCTGGATGGCCAGAAAATTGATGCCATTGAGATGCTACTTGGGACTCTGTCTTTTTTGTCATCCGATATTACCTACTTAAAGCCTGCTTTGTCCTGTGCCCCAGAAATTTGCAAAAGCATCTGTCAGCGTGTTTTCAGTTCACAGCCTCACTCACAGAATTCTACGACCAGAAGGTTTCGCTCGTCTGATGGAGCAAGCATGTTGGGGTCCGGACGCCACCAGCCTCTGTAAGTCTGGAAGAACTAGAGGCGTTACAGATCCACCGAGGGGGGTTGCTGACAGCCTCACGCAAAGCCTCTGGGTACGGGTGAGCTGAGCGAAGCTGTAGGGGCGCGCTCAGGAGACAGCGAAGCCCTCGTTTGTTTCGTCCGTGGTTTATTGAGTATTTTCGTTTCTGAAAATTTATGGCCATGGGTCCAAGGGTAAACCAAAATCACCTTTGTCTTGACTCTCAAAACTCGAACGAAGAGAAGGTGGGAGGCTGGCTGGGACTTACTATCACCCGAGCTTAGCAGATAACCCTGTCTTGGGGACTCTAAAGGAAGACAAAGAAGAAAAGAAACTAAAAACTGCTGTGTTAGTTGCTCAGTTGGAACTCGTTTCTAAGAGAGTGATCTCCACTCTGGCCAACCTCTAAGGGGGAGAAAGGAAGAAAGAGACTGTATGTCCTCGTCTGAAGAAACTAGGATAGCGGAAGTGGAATTGGAGAAAAAGACTGGAGAAGGAAAAAATTGCAGGAACAGGAGAATCACGAGCCTAGAGGGACGGCAACCTCAGCTAGCAAACACTTGACAAAAGGCTCAAAACTCAGGGTGCTTGGTCGACGGAGCGTGCAACTCTTGATCTCAGGGTTGTGAGTTTGAGCCCCACGTTGGGGGTGGAGATTACTTAAAAATAAAATCTTAGAAGAAAAAAGGCTCAAAACGCAAAGGCTGAGGGAATTTCAGAGGTGGGAACTGGGGAATCTATATGTCAACAATGTTGCTGAAACCCGATCATCCTTTCCTTCTGGGGTAGGTACAGGTTGCTGGCATCTCGGATTAACTTGCTCCTCCTCTTCCTCCATGGTCTCCACACAAATAGGTTCTCTGCAGATGTGTGTTCTTCCTTTCTTCCAGATTGCTCGGAAACCTGCTGGGGGGAGGTTGCCCTATTCTTCTTCTGGAGGGGGTGTCTGTAGAGCTCCTGGGGGAAGACACTTGATTTGGTTACTCTGTGCCTTCTTTTTTTTTTTTTTTAAAGGATTCTTTTTTTAAAATTAAAATAAAAATGTTTATTTTTGACATATACAGAGAGAGACAGGGCACGAGCAGTGGAGCAGCAGAGAGAGAGGGAGACACAGAATGTGAAGCTGGCTCCAGGCTCCGAGCTGGCAGCACAGAGCCCGATGCAGGGCTTGAACCCATGGACAGCGAGATCATGACCTGCACCGAAGTCAGAGGCTTAACCGACTGAGCCACCCAGGCGCCCCAGGACAAGGAGTCTTATTAGGTGGATGACCTCATCTTCCTTTGGGGGATGGAGAAAGCCCACGTGACAGATTCCCTCATTGGCACTGACCAGAAAATTCCTGACTGATCATTAAGACTTACATTTCTGGGAGAGGTTGACAGCGCAATGAGCTTAGGTATTAAGCGCTGGTTGGGTGACTTGGCCTAAGTAATGCTATTTGGGGCCTGAGGTTTTCTTTCGAACAATTCGCCCCTTTTGATTAGACTCGCAGCTCAACAGAGAGGTGGGACTGAAATTGAAGGCATTCGCACGTCCTTCTGCTGTCGCTCCACTCTGTAGTTCTTGCGACTCTGACCGATCTTTGGTGCGGTACTCACAGGTCAGGTCGTTGCTGAATCCCTGTGATCCTCCCAGGCCACAATTTCAGGTCCACGCCCTTAAGTCAGCCATTCTTTTCACTTTTCTTCTGACGGTCCAGTCTCAGGGACGTGGTTTGCTTGGTAGTCAGTAACTGTGAACAGGCATCTGCAGCTTTTGAGAGGATAGGATACACCAGGGGGATTATGGTAACTATAAGCAGGACAGTTCCTACTGTTGGGAGTGCACTTCAGAGCCATGGTCCACCAGATGCAGACCAATCAAAGACAGACCTCGCTGAAGCAGTCGCCTTGTTAAGCTGAGTGGCTTGCTCAGTGATCTTATGTAAGCGAATTTCAGCCTCCCAGAAGTGTTAATCCAGATATAACAGGTGATGTTAAGTCACAGTACAGACACCTCCTCGCTCAGCTGAAAAAATAATCCAAGGCTATCCTATTTTTAACAACTATTTAGGCTAGAGAATCTAAGGATCTTTGGCAGAAGATTCTGTAATAATTTCAAGAATTAAGGAAAAAATTCGGATCACAGACTTATTTACATTAATCCCTAACCAGGTCAGGACAGGCCCAGGGAATGAATCTTGTCCATGAACACCGCCTTGTAGGGTCTTTCTCACTCAACAGTTTACATGCAGGGAGTCAACCAATGACATCTCTTGTTTTGCTTATGAAAAATTGGGCACAATTACATTTTCTCCTAGGCCGAACTAAAAGGTTGGTCAAATTTCCAGAAGTGACTTCCTTGCTTGGCGATGGCCTGGGAGATAGGGATGAGGTTGCCATCTTTCCTGGCCAAGGCCGGAGGAAAGGAAAGGAAAAGGAGAAAGGGTTTCATGTTTAACACTTTTTTTTTTTAAGTGTTTAAAAAATTCATTTATATTTGAGAGAGACAGAGGCAGCATGAGCGGGGGAGGGGCAGAGAGGGAGAATGGCGATCCCAAGCAGGCGCCGCGCTGTCGGCACAGAGCACAGAGCCTGACGCGGGACACGAACCCGCGAAACTGCGAGATTGTGACCTGGGCCAAAACTAAGAGTCAGACGCTGAACCAACCTGCGTGCCTCCCAGGTGGCCCCCAAGGGTTTCATGTTTAAAGTATGAACCCCTCCCCTGCTCGCATACTCTCTCTCAAAATAAAGAAATAAACTTTAAAACACTAAAGGATGAAGTCTTGTTCCGCTGCCTTGGCTAGGAGCGGCCCACCCTGATGTCGGCTACTTCTCTTCCCTTCAGCTCGGTTCGGAGGTCTCCAGCATCTCAGGTGGAGCTCTTCTAGCTGCGAGATGTGTACCCAAGGCTCAAGACTGTCTCGTTTCGCAGCGGTATCAGTGGTCAGGAGCACTTGGTAAGGCCCCTTTCCAGTGGGCAGGGAGGGCTGTTTTCCCCTGATAAAGTTTCTGGAACACCCGGTCGCCACGCTGTAAACCGCGGCTGACAGATCCATTGCCCTGGGATCTGGGAAGGCTTCCTTTACCTGTCGACGATAGGCTCGAACACGAGGCGTTAGAGATTAGTCACAGCTGGCCACACCGGCACGAGACGACAGGGAGCAGCAGCAGAAAGGCGGGTGCCAATGTCTCTTGGTCTGCTGATGCCTGTCCCGTGTGGAACGAGTTCGCTTCCCAAAGGGAATACGGTAAACGGTCAGCAGCACTGAAAGCGACACCTGAGGCCGGGGAAGTCCAGTAGTTCTGATGAGCTTAGAAGTTCTGAGTCTGAGGATCCCGTCAGTTCTCTCGACCTTGCCTGATGATTGAGGATGATGGGGCAGGATAATTCCAAGAAGCTTGCAGGTTTTTGTTAAGGCTCATCTGATTGGCCCAGGGAAGCGGGTTCCTTGATCACTGGAGGCTGGAGAGGGGAGAGCAAGTGGGAAACACATTCTCTGACAGTTGCTTGCCACCACGGGGACATCGGCCTTGCAGCAGGAGAAAGCTTCGACCTATGTGGAAAACACATATGTAATAACAAGAACATAGCAACAACCCATGCTAAGTGGCAGCTGAATGAAGTCCAGCCACAGACACTTAAAGGGTCCAGAAGGAGGGGCGCCTGGGTGGTTCAGCGGTTAAGTGTCGACTCTTGATTTCAGCTCAGGTCAGGATCTCACAGTTCGAGAGTTTGAGCCTCACGTCGGGTTCTGCGCTGACAGTGGAGCCTCTCCCCTGCTCCTGCTCACTCTCTCTTAAAATGAATAAATAAAGATTAAAAAATAAATAAATAAAGGGTCCAGAAGGAGATCTGAAGCCTCAGAGAACAAAATCAGTTTTTCCAGGATTATGGACCTAACAGGTCAGACATTGCTGGTGGATTGTTTTCGTACCTGTATAGAAGTCTTTTCACCAACATCTCGTCACAATTGGACTCATCTAAAATGCTTACGGCGGGTGAAGAAATGCAGACACCAAAACGCACGGCTTGTCAGCGGGCCAGGAAGAACCAAGCGGCCGCCTTAATTTCTGATTCAGGAGCAGACCGTTGCCACGTTACGAGGATGGCAAAAATCTGGCAACGAAGAGCCAATTTTTAAAAAAACAGGTATGTCTTTACGTAACCAAACCGCCAAGAGTCCACTCCTTGGGGGGTCACAGATACACCCGGTGGACCCAGAAAATAAGGAGATCTCCGGGAATACAGTCCAAAGCTGTGGCTCGGAGGGCAAGGGTGAGTGGGGTCCTTTTGTTTAGCAGCAGGATGAACGTTCTGATGGGGAAGCCTTATCATCGCAGGTAGAGGCAGGCAAAAAAGCCGTGCATGCGCCTTGAGGAGACACGCCCCCCTACGGACACACGTCTGTCATACAAATAAGGCTTATGCTCCGCCTTACGCAGAGATTTTAGCATGATAATGAGGTACAGGTACTGTTGGTCACTCCGTGGGTCACTCAGGGTCCGCCTGCACAGGCGTGATCTGGGCCGCCTGGGCCCTGGGGCTCTTCCTCAGACCAGTTTACTCTTGGCTTTTTAGTACAGAGAAACGAAAAGGTATCGGGGTGCGCTACTGCCTCAACTGCTCTTTAAGTCACAGCCATTCAAAACGCATCTGCTTCTAGAAATGATCAAATGTACTCACAGATTTGCAAAGTGAAAGAACTCTGGTATATTTCACAATACTTCTAGTTTTCATTAGAGATGAAGGTTTCTAAGGGTTAAGAATTCTAAGTAATAGCTATTAGAATCAGGGAAATAGTTTCGTATGCCAGGAAAGTAAGATGTGTTTTCGGTTAGAGAAGGCATGAGAAATGGAGATGGTTTTTTAATTTTTTAAAATGTTTATTACTTTTGAGAGAGAGAGAGAGGGAGAGACAGAGCATGAGTGGGGGAGGGGCAGAGAGAGAGAGAGAGAGACAGACAGACAGACAGACAGAATTGGAAGCAGGCTCCAGACTCTGAGCTGTCAGCACCAAGCCTGACGCGGGGCTCCAACCCATGAACCGTGAGGTCATGACCTGAGCCGAAGTCAGACGCTTAACCAACTGCACCCCCTGGCACCCCTGGAGATGGGCTTTTTTAACTGAGGGAAAAGAAAGTAATTTTGTCCTAAAGTGAGGCTGATTGTTTGAAGAAGAAAAACAGGGGCGTCTGGCTGGCTCAGTAGTAGAGCATGTGACTCTTAATCTCAGGGTTATAAGTTCGAGTCCTACGTTGAGTGTAGAGATTACTTAAAAAAAGAAAAATCTAGGGTGCCTGGGTGGCTAAGTCATTAAGCATCTGACTTCGGCTCAGGTCAAGATCTTACGGTTCATGAGCTTGAGCCCCACTTCTGTAAATATGAGCCCCACTTGGGGTAAGCCCCACTTCTCTCTCTCTGCTTCTCTCTCTCTCTCCCTTCCTCTGCTCCTCGTGGGATTCTCTCTCTCTGCCCCTCGCTCACTGGTGCGCTCTCTCTCTCTCAAAAAAAAAATTAAAAAAAACTAAAGATCTTTAAAAATAAAATAAAATAAAGAAGAAAAACATAGGGTAAAATCAGAATGTGGAAAGGAATTTTTGAAAGGGACTTCTAATGTGTGGCCAAGCTGGCTAAGAGTAAAATGAGTTTATTTAAAAATGAGTGTTAATATCGAAAGTATGCAGGGCACGGGGTGGGGATGGCAGAAATCTGTACAAACTTTGTCAAACTCACCTTGACCCTCTGTCTTGGCAATTTTTCAGATTCATCATTTCTTTGTATAAAAGGTAGAAAAGCTGCCTACTCTGATCACTTCTTCAGATTATCAGGCTTTGAGAAGGTTCCCGTGTACCTGTAGAAATTCAACAAAATCTGTGCTTTTCTCTTGTTCATCTCTTATGTCAGTTTCATTCTCAGACGCAGCCGGAGAACCAGAGAGAAGAAACCCCACCCCCCCATCGGTTTGGTCACCACCCCTTCCCAAGGACACAGATGCATTTGCAAAAGCCCTCACCGGGAGCCACAGAAAGGTGGGTGAGGGGTGGAAACCAAACAGGGAAAGTGGTTCTGAGGACACAGGCAAGTCTGTGCGGAGATCCTGGGACCTGAGGCAGAGAGGGGATGGGTCCTTCTGAGAACTGTCAGTGTGATCCATTCACAACATCCCCTCCTCAGGAAGTTGCAGGATGTGTATGTTTCAGGAAGCAACTGGCCTCCTTACAATTTAAAAGTAGCCCAGACCTGACATGGATAAGCAAATGCCTCTGCCCTCAAAGGGACTTGCATTTCAATAAACTTTAGTTTTTTAAGGAGTGGAGAATTGCAAAAGAGAAAGAATGGACAATATCCCCTCCCCAGGAACCCCTAGTTTGCATTTACTCCAGGAGGCAATTGTGATCTGACCCTAAGAATTTCCAAGGGCTTCCCTTAAATTTTAAAAATGCTTAAGACCCATCCGTAGAAGTGAATGCCCCCAGGCCCTCAAAGAGACTCGCATCTCAATGCACTGTCCTTTTAAAGGAAAGGAGTACTTTGGTTGGCTTCCCGGCATTGTTAAAACACTCAAAACAACCACCCTGGACCTGCTGATAAGACCCTATAGAGCCCACCAGAGCATCTTCAGCCTAGAAAAGTCTTTTCCTCGCCCCTCCCCTCCCCTCCCTTCCCCTTTTCTCCCCTCCCATTCTCTCCTCTCCTCTCCTTACTTAGAAGAAAAAACCCTGGCTACTGCCTGACACTGTACACAACACCAATGCAACCGTATTGAAAATCTACAAATAAAAGACAAAACAGCGAAGCTTATAGAAGACAACGTGGGGTTGGGAAAGATTCCTTAGACACGGAAAGCACTAACCATAGGGAGGATGTTGATAAATTAACATTTTCTGAGCTCGCCAGCACTAGGCCGCTTTGGTGTTCACGTGTTTCCAATGCGCCTCCCACACCCCCCACAGTGTGCATCCTACCATCTCCATTCTCCTCGTCCTGGTTCTCCCAGCCCGAGGTCGCCACTGCAGGGTGAGTCCCTTACCTGCAGAAGTGTGCTTTGTTTCTGGGGTTTTCTGAGATGTGCTGCCCTTTGGCTGCTTTGCCATGCTTTTTACCTTTTAACTGCACGCCTCCCCGACGTGGCTTCTGTCTCCTCCCCACTTTCCGGAGGTCCTATAGCTCTTGCTGTATGCGAGGGACATAGGTTTACCTCTTCATGGTAAACCCTTACTAGACCAAGGGCATTGATCTTATCTGGGATAGGCTATCACAGGCAGGCCCACTCTTTAGTCTGCATGCCTGTCCCCTGTGGCTTCCACGCAAATTCTTAATATTTTAAGATATTCTTTTAAGTCGATTATTTATTTTAAGAGAGAGAAGACAGAGACAGAGAGAGTGCTCACGGAGCCCCGTGCAGGGCTTGAGCTCAGGAACCATGAGATCATGACCTGAGAGGAAATCAAGAGTCGGATGCTTAACAGACTGAGCCACCCAGGCGCCCCCATGTGAATTCTAACTACTTTGGGAAACCCTTAAACTTTGCTTGGGGCTGAGGATACCTGTCTCCCAGTTTTGCTGACAATGGAGTTGGTAGAGGGTCTCCATGCGCCTCCCTGCCTTTGCGAGATCACCAGCAGAGCTGAAGCACTGTCTCTCACCACCAGGTTCACACTCGTACTCGGTTTTAAGAGTCAGTGCTGGATTTTATCCAATGCCTTATTAACACCTACCGAGGTGATCAGGTAGTTCCCTCTAATTTGCTGAGTAATGACTTCTGCGCAAGGATTTCCGGATGTTGACTACCCTTGTAGTTATGGACTAAACCCTATTTGGTCATACATAGCATCTTATTCTTTTGCTATCTTGCCCAAATCCAACTGCTTACTTTTCCTTTAGAATATTTGCACTCGTATTCAAAAGTGAGAGGTGTCCATAGGTTTTGTTCTATACTCTCTTTAGTAGGTTTAGATATTAGGTTTGTTGTTGGCTTTCTGGAAGAGCAAAGGTCAAGACTAGGTAATACAGGGGCAACTGGGTGGCTCAGATGGTTAAGCGTCCGACTCTTGATTTCACCTCCGGTCATGATCTCATGGTTCATGGGATCAAGCCCCAAGTCAAGCTCTGTGCTGACAGGGGTGAGTCTGCTTAGGAGTCTCTCTCTCCCTCTCTCTATCCATCCCCTGCTCACACATGCGTGTGCTCTCATTCTTTCTCTCAAAAATAAAGAAATTAACATTAAAAAAATAAATTTAAATTAAAATTTAAAAATATAAAAAAAGAAGGGGTGCCTGGGTAGCTCAGTTGGTTAAGTGTCTGACTTTGGCAGGTCATGATCTCGTGATCTGTTAGTTTGAGCCCTGAGTTGGGCTCTGTGCCGACCATTTGCAGCCTGGAGCCTGGACACATTCTGTGTCTCTCTGCCCCTCCCCTGCTTGTGCTCTGTCTCTCTCTCTCTCTCAAAAATAAATAAACATTAAAAAAGAAAGAGAGATAATCTGTTTCTTGGTTTGCCTCTCTCTTAAAAAAAAAAGCATCTGACTTCAGCTCAAGTCATGATCTCACTCACCATTTGTGAGTTTGAATCTCACATTGGGTGAGCTTGAGCCTTGCTTTCGGTGAGCCCCGCTTCTCTGCCCCAGTGAGATTCTCTCTCTCTCTCCGTCCCTTGCTCACTTGTGCCCTCTCTCTCTTTCAAAAAAAAAATACAAAAAAGGAAAGACTGTAGTTGAGTATCATTCTGACTTTGAGGTAAGGAAGATTCCTGAAACCAGACATAAAAAGTATGAATCCCCTGGGGGGTGCCTTGATGGCTTAGTTGGTTAAGCATTTGCCTTTGGCTCAGGTCATGATTTCATGGTCCGTGAGTTTGAGCCCTGTGTTGGGCTCTGTGCTGACAGCTCAGAGCCTGGAGCCTGCTTCGGATTCTGTGTCTCCCTCTCTCTCTGCCCCTACCCTGTTGGAGCACTGTCTCTCTCTCTCTCAATATAAATAAACATTAAAAAACTTTATAAAAAAGGTATTAATTTCCCCAAAGAGAAATTGGTAGATTTAACTATATTAGAAATGGGAACTTTTGTTTACCAAAGATTTAAAGAAAGTGAAAAGGCAAGCCACAGACTGAGAGAAATATTTGTAATACATGTAACTGGCAAGGGATAGTATTCAGAATATATAACTAATTCCTACAAATAAATAACCAAAAGGAAAAAAATACAACAACTAGCAAAAGCCAAAGCCAGGCATAACACAGAACAAAAAACGCATATGGCCCAGAAACCACTGAAGAAAAGATCAACCTCACCAGTAACCAGGGGAATGCAAGACTATAGTGAGAGGCCATTTCTACCCACCCACCTGGCAGAAACAGTTTGAAAATACCGAGAATTGAAAAGATATAGATTCCAAAGGATCTTTTACATCCCACTAGGAGTATAAATTGGTAGGGCCACTTTGGGAAACAATGACCCCCCCCCCAAGTCAAATTGAGCATGTGCCTGCTTTCCACTCACGGGCATATATGGGAGAAAACCTGGCATATGTTGCAGCACGAGACGTGGCCACAAATGTTCACAGCAACCGTACTGCAATAGCAACAGACTGGAAAAGCTGACGTGCCCGTCAACGAGGAAATGGGTAAATGAATTATGGAATATTACATGTCAGTAAAAAAATGAATGAACTACAGCTACAAACAGCATCATAGAAAAAAGTCAAGTTATAAAATGCTGAGGAGAGAAAAGCAAGTCCCAGAAGACTACAGACAGGATTATTTATTTTAATGTTTTAATTAATTAATTAATTATTGAGAGAGCAGGGGAGGGGCAGAGGGAGAGGGAAAGAGAGAATGCCAAGCAGGCTCCACGCTGTCAGCACAGAGCCCGACGTGGGGCTCGAACCCACGAACTGTGAGATCATGACCTGAGCCGAAGTCGGACGCTTAACCGACTGAGCCACCCAGGCGCCCTCTAAAAGGTTTCTTTAGGGGGCGCCTGGGTGGCTCAGTTGGTTAGGCGGCCGACTTCGGCTCAGGTCATGATCTCACGGTCTGTGAGTTCGAGCCCCGAGTTGGGCTCTGTGCTGATGGCTCAGAGCCTGGAGCCTGCTTCAGATTCTGCGTCTGCCTCTCTCTCTCTCTGCCCCTCCCCCGCTCATGCTCTGTCTCTCAAAAATAAATAAACGTTAAAAAAATTTTTAGAAAAAAAAATTTTTCTTTAGGGGACACCTGACTGGCTTAGTCGGTGGAGCAGGTGACTCCTGATCTCAGGGTCATGAGTTCGAACCCCCCGTTGGGCGTGGGGCCTGCTTTAAAAGAATAATAAATAAATATTTTAAAAATGTCTTTAAAAAAATAAAAAATAAGGATGGGCAAAATGGGTGAAAGGAAGTAGGTGGGGTGCTTGCTGGCTCAGTTGGTGAAGTGTGACTCTTGGTCTCAGGGTTGTAAGTTCGAGACCCACATTGGGTACAGAGATTATTTTTAAAAGATCTTTACAAAAGGGGGCTCCTGGGTGGCTCAGTCAATTAAGCGTCTGATTTTTTATTTCGGCTCCGGTTGTGATCTCATGGTTTGTGAGATCAAGCCCCAAGCGGGGCTCCGTGCTGACAGTGCAGAGTCTGCTTGGCACTCACTCTCTCCCTCTCTCTCTACCCCCATCCCTGCTCACACTCTCTCTCTTTCTCAAAATAAACTTTAACGAAATTTAAAAATCTTTAAAAAATATTTTTTTTAAGTTTATTTACTTATTTCGAGAGAAAAGCACAAGCTGGTGAGAAGCAGAGAGAAGGAGAGACAGATCCCACGCAGGCTCCACGCCATTAGTGTAGAGCTGGATGCTGGGCTTGAATCATGAGATAATGATCTGAGCCGAGATTAAGAGTCAGATGCTTAACCGACTGAGCCACCCAGGCATCCTGTAAAAAAAAAAATCTTAAAAAAAAAATGAAAGTGGGTCTTGATTGGACAAATTTTATGGATAGTGAGTAATCACATTCCATGCATCTGGATTAAAAAAAAAAAAACTAGAAAGGGGCGACTGGGTGGCTCAGTCAGTTGAGTCTGACTCTTGATTTCAGCTCAGGTCATGATCCCAGGGTTGTGGGACCCGCATTGGGCTCCACACTGAGCTAGGAGCGTGCTTAGGATTCTCCGTCTCTCTCACTCGCTCCCTCTTTCCCTCTCCCTCTGCCCCTCTCCCGTGCTCATGCGCACACACTCTCTCTGTAAAGATAATAATAATGAAAATGTTTAAAAGACTAGAAAAGGAAATACTCAGGTTCCGGTAAGCCAAGACATGTTCTCATACAAAACACCAGAACCCTCCTGTGCCCCTCCATTTGCTTCCTCCGTGTCATTAACGGGGTTTTCAATTTTGCAAAATGGGATAGCAAGAATAGGCCCTTATAAATGCTGTCAACTAACACAAAGTTTCCAATGCCTTAGGAGAGGGCAACCTCATCATCGGAGAGAAGCTGGACGGAGTTTCTGGGCGGGGGTCTGGTTTCAGCTTCCCTGGGAGTTCCTTTCTGGGGAAGTCAGTGGGCAAGGTCATGAGTGACTGCTGGGAAACAGGGCTCCCCAGGTGGGCATCTGGCAGGGCTGGGATGGGGACCAGGAACCATATCTAGTGAAAAAATAAAAGAGTAAGCTCCTGACCTCTTTGCAGCAATCAAGGGTGGGTTGAAGTGGAACCCTTCTATAAGGCGATATGGTGTCCTCAGGAGATCCAAGCTTCAGGGCATGGAGGGACAGCCGCAGAGTCATGACAGGACAAGTCCAGATAAAAGCTTGAGTGAAGCTCACCCTGGCATTCGGTCTTTAGGCTAAAGAATGTTACAATGGCCATGACAATCATGGTGGAGACTGCCCTCCTGCCCTTCTACTCTGCTCCTCATGGTTGAGCTCAGATCGAAGTAGCTACCCCTGAATCAAGTGACTGTGTCTGATCTCTTTCTTTCCCCACACTCTCAGAGGCTTCATATTTGTTAGGATTTTCTTTCTTTTTTTTTAATTGAAAGTTTGTTTCTTTGTTTGTTTTTTGAGAGAGAGGGTACAAGTGAGCGAAGGGCAGAGAGAGAGAGAGAGAGAGAGAGAGAGAGAGAGAGAGAGAATCGGGGCTCATCTGAAGTGGGGCTCGTGTTCACCCAATGCAGGACTCGAGCTCACCCCATGTGGGACTTGAACTCATAAACCACGAGATCATGACCTGAGTCAGTCAGATGCTTAACCAGCTGAGCCACCCAGGAACCTTAACTGAAGTGTTTTTATTTTATGTACAATGAGTTAGCATTAAGGTAGGCATCTTGGATCTGTGCAGTTAAGGCAGGTCTCTTTGATGACCCATTCAAGGAAGTTCACTAAATCCAACTTAATGAAGCCCGTACCTTTCATGTACTGATGGGAACACTGGCGGCACAGATTGAGGCCGTGTTTCCGGATCAGACTGTGGCGGTTTAAGCCGACGCGGCAAGAACTGCGAGCCCTGGCCAAATTTCCTCCGGTGGCTCCAGTAGAGCTGCTGGTGACCCATCTTGCTCTCTCGGATGCAACGAGGCAAAAGGCTGTTAGGATTTTCTGATTGCAAAAGGAAACTGCCACTAAGTCAAGCGAGAAAAGGGATGTATTTGGCATGATGCTGAGTAGATCACTGAATTGGTGGAATGTTTGCTCAGGCAGGTCTTGGGACACACAGGCGTGACCTGTTTTGAGCGGGGCCCAGAGCAGTAAAGGGCCCTGCAGAAGGTCTGGGCTGCAGTGCAAACTGCTGTGCCATTACAGCCATAAGACACAGCCAACCTAAAGGCTGGAGAGGATCTGTCCATGGTACATAATAATGATGCTGTGAAGAGTCTGTGGCAAGCCTTGAGAGAAGGATCCAAGCACAGACCCTTAAAGATCTGTAGCAAGGCCCTATCTTCTGTGGCACAGGCACTTACTACTCAAAAAGCAGCTGCTGGGTGCCTCGGTGGCTCAGTCCGTTAAGCGTCAGACTTCTGCTCGGGTCATGATCTCGAGGTTCACGAGCTCAAGCCCCGCACTGGGCTCTGGGCTGTCAGCCCAATCTGGTTTGGATCTTCTGTCTCCCTCTCTCTCTGCCCCTCTCCTGCTGGCTCTGTCACTCTCAAAAAGAAATAAACCTTAAAAATAAAGCATCTGCCATCATGCTACTGGGCTATGATACAGACTTAGAAGCTGACCATGGCGGGGGCGGGCGGGGGGTTGGTGCCTGAGTGGCTCAGTGGGTTAAGTGTCTGACTTGATTTCAACTCAGGTCTGTAAGATCAAGGCCCATGTTAGGCTCTGTGCTGACTTGGGATTCTCTCTCTCCCTCTCTCTCTGCGCGTGCTCTCTCTGTCTCAAAACAAATTAATAAACATTAAAAAGAAGCTGACTATGGGACATCAAGTACCTACATGAGTGGGACTGCCCGTCATGAGCTAAGTAAGTACTGGCAGACCCACTGCCACTGCAGAGGTTTCCAAACCCCCTTCCACAGGCTGGATTAATTTGCTGGAGCAGCTCACAGGACTCAGAGAAACTTTCTAGATCGCCAGTTTATTATAGGAGTATATAACGCAAGAGTTGCCGGATTGAAGAGATACGTAAGACAAGGTATGGAGAAAAGGCACAGAGCTTCCGTAGTCTCTCCAAGTAGGCCACTCTCCCATACCTTCGACCCAGGTCTCCAAACCCTGTTCCTTGTTTTTCCTTTTAGGTTAAAGGAGGCTCCATTACAAAGGCACGATTGATTAAATCATTGGCCAGAGGCCATTGATTCAATCTCCAGCTTCTCTTCCCTCCGCGGAGGTTGGGGAAGGAGGAAGGAAAGTTCCAACCTTCTGATTATTCAGTTGGTTCTCCTGGCAACCAGCCCCCATCCTTAGGTGTGGTACAAAAGTCACCGCATTCACATAACAAAAGACACCTTTATGGCTCTCATCACAGGGAATTCTGAGAGTTTTAAGAGCTCTGAGGCAAAAACAGGGACAAACACCAAACATAAATATTTTTTCATTAAAAATCACAATGTCACAGTAAGAGACCAGAAGGTTTGAAGAAGTGTGTGGAGAAACCTAACGTACCTAGGGGAGTGCACGGAAAGGGTACGTGGATTCCTGTGTCTCCACCAAAGGCCCCTGGCAGAGCAACCACCAGGTGAATAGAGGGAACCCTGTGGTGGTCAACCAGCTTCTCTCCATGGTGCAATGGATCCATGAAGGCAATCGCTGTGCCGGAAGGGCCGGAGGTTCTGGGCGGGCCTAGGAGGAAGGGTTTTCTCTCAGCAAGGTTGATCTCAATACTGCCATCACTGAATGCCCAATCCACCAGCAGCAGCGGAGATCAATGTGGAGCTCTTGGTGTGATGCCATTTCTTAAGGAGACCAGCCAGCCATTTGGTAGCAGAAACGTTACATCGGATCCTTCTCACCCTGGGGGAGGGGGTTGCAGTAATTAGTCCAACTTTGGATTTGGATTTGCCTTCCGTATGCACAGTGTCTCTGCTAGCAATCCATCTGAGGGCTTACACACACCTGATCTAGTGGCATGGTATGCCACACAACGAAGGAGGGGGTGGCGATAAGCAAAGGCGCACTGCCCCGCCTTACACTGTATCACCCAGAAACACCCGGAGCCTTTTGAAGGCGTAGCAAAGCTGCTGGCTCAGGGCAAACACCCTGTGGTGCTGGGGAGCCTTACTCCATAACGTGACAAATGCAATGAATTAATAGTCATTACAAGGTGCTGTGAACCAAGGAGCGGGAATAGGATTGCTGCTCTCCCCATCATTCCCAGTGACCCAATCTATGCGGGTGCCTGGGTGCCTCAGTTGTTTAAGCGTCAGACTTTGGCTCGTGTTGTGATCTCATGGTTTGTTAGCTTGAGCCCTGCACTGGGCTCTCTGCTGTCAGCGGAGAGCCTGCGTGGGCTCAGTCTTCCTCTCTCTGCCCTTCCTCTTCCCATACTCGTGCCCCCACATGCGAATGCTCTTTCTCTCAAAAATAAATAAAAACATTAAGAAAAAAGAAGCAGTCTATGCTGTCCTTGAATCTGGACTTCGCTATGTGTGGTGGGTAGAATTATGTCATCCAAAAAGTTCAAGTCCCAATCCCCCGGTACCTGTGAATGTGACCTCATTTGGAATTGGAGCCGTTGTAGGTGTAATCAAGTTAAGAGGAGGTCCTGCGGGAGTGGGGTGGGCCCTAAATCCAACGACCAGTGTCCTCAGAAGAGTGAAGATTGGACACAGATACAGAGGAGACACAGGGGAAGAAGGCGGTGGAAAGGCAGATGCAAAACTCTGGAACAGACCCACCGCTCTTGGTTCCCATCCTCTTGCCCTGGAGCCAGGGAGGAAGAAGGGGACTTCGCCAACCGCTGCCTTCTAATTAAACAGCCCAGTGTGGTTAATGATTCCGTCACTTGCCAAAGCCTGGAAATGAAGCATACAGCAATTTAATCAAGTGATCTTATGCAGCCGGCGGGGGGGGGGGGGGTTGGGTGCAGCAACTCTCCGGGGCTCCCCATGGGAACCCAGCTCCCAATCCGACGCTGCTTTCCAGGCAAAGGCCTTCTCTCTCCAGGGTTGTCCAAGAGAGAGGGCAGGTCGTGGGAGAGAAGAGAACGAGATGGAGGGAACGTCAAAGCGGGGTGCCGGAGCGCGGCCTGGGGCTGAGCGACACAGGTAGGCTGAGGACTCAGGTGGGCCAGTTCCGTGCGCTCGCGCGAGGGTCCCAGGGCATCTGGAGGCATGTGGTGGGCTCCCCCCCCACCTCTCTTTATTTCCTTCTTTTTATCTTATTTTAACAAAGGTGTCCATTTAAACGACAGCGAGGGAACGCCTGAGTTGAAGGCGAGAAGCAGTCATTAAAGGGAAGTCGGAGGGAGGGGTAGAGGCATTCTGGCTGCAGCCAGGAAGACCCGGGAACTGGGCTGAAATCGCTCCCCCCTCCCAAGGCTCCGAGCTCTCTGGGGGATCCCGGGAGGCGCTCTTCCGAACAGGATCCCTGTCCCCCGGGCCCGCACCGCTTCAGCCGCACGTCCAGTGCGGAGAGCTCCGGGACCCGACGCCGGCGGTCGCGGGGGGCCAGGACCCCCCCACCACCCAAGTCAAGGCCCCGCCCCCAGCTTTCCGCGCCCGCTCCCGCGGCCCCCGCCGCTCGCGCTTCCACCCCGCCCAGCTCCCCTCCTCCGCGCGCGTGCGCCCCGTCCCCGCGCCCCTCCCCCCCCACCCCGCCGCCGCCGCCGCGGGCGCGCGCGCGTGCCCGTCGTCCCGGGCGGGAGCTGGAGACTGCGGGGCCGACTGCGGGCCAGAGAGCGGGCGCCGTGAGCGCCGTGAGCGCGGCCGGGCGAGGCGGGAGCGTGGGCGCGGGCCTGGCCGCGGGCGGGGACCGCCGCCGCGCCGCCGCCCCTCAGTCGGCGGGCCGGGCCACGGCGCCGAGCGCGAGGGCCGGGCTCCCGGGGCCGGTGGCCATGGGTGGGAGCCGGAGGCGGCAGCGGCAGCGGCAGCGGCAGCGGCAGCGGCGGGCCCCGCGGGCGGGGAGGCGCGCAGCCCACGGCCCCTGACGGCCCCCGGCGGCCCGGCGCGCCCCCGCGGCTCCTGGGGGGCCGTCGCCCAGCAACGCCCCGCGCGCCCGCCCATCCCCCGCTGCCCTTTTTCTCCTGGCCGGGTGCGAGGGAGCATGCCCGCGCCTGGCCTCAGCCAGCCTAGTTAACCCGAGGGGCGTGGAGCTGCCCCTCCCTCGGGGCCGTCCTCCCCTCCCCCGTAAGGCGGCCCGCCCCCTGCGCTAGGGTATGGCCCCCGGCCCCGGCCCGGGACCCGAGGTCCCGCACTCCGGCCAGTGAAAGGCGTTTTCCCGTTCCCGCCCTCCTCCCCTCGCCCGCCAGCACCATGGGATGTAATATGTGCGTGGTTCAGAAACCGGAGGAGCAGTACAAAGTGATGCTTCAGGTAGGGCGGCCGGGCCGATGGGGCGGGGGGCGTGGGCGCCACCTGGGGAAGAAGCCAGCCGCAGACCTGGGAGGGCTGGAGGGCTCGGAGAGGAAGAGGTAGGGAGCCATTCCCGCCCTCGATTTCTGGGGATGCTGGGTGTTGGCGCTCCGTGGGAACCGGTCGTAGATGGGGGGAGCTGCGTGGGGATGGGGTGCAGGGCGCATCCCTTGGGCGCCCAGAGGGGACGTGAGCCCTGGATCCAGATCGGCCCGGCTCGGGAAGTGGGGCTCGGCCCGGGTCCGGCGCGCTTGCACCCCGGGTCCGGGAGCCCGGAGGCGGGGTGCCGCTGGCGCCGGCGCGGGATGGAGGTTGCATAGCAACGGGCTCCGTTCCCAGCACACGCTGGCCCCGCTGGACCCAGGGCGGGGGAGGGAGCTGGGCACCCGCGGCGCGGGGGACGGCCGAACTCGGGTCCCCATGGGCCAGGGGAGCAGGAGCGCGTGGGCGGTCTGGGTGGCGATCCCAGCACTCACTCTCCGCTCCGGCCCTGCCCAGACGGTTGGCTCCCAGGCCCGGGATGCAGCGGGCTCAGCGAGGCGCGGGCTGTCTGCGGGCGGCGGTGCCCAGCTTGCTCTTTGCCCTGCGGGGCCTCGGATCCTGAGTGCGGGGGGCGTGGACCGGGAGGTGCTCGGCGAGGAGGGAGGGGATACGCCCGGCCGCGGGCTCGGAACCCGAGCCCAGCCCGGTGGCCCGGAGCGGGGCTTCCTTGCCTGTGCGTGGCGTGACTTCGTGAGTGCGTGCCTGTGCCCCGTCTGTGTGTGCGCGGAGGCTCCTGCGGCCCCGCGCGTGTGTACTTTCTGTGTGCGCTCAGAGAGGTGTCTAGGAAAATGTCCCGGATGGAGTGGCCTGAGACGCCCCCGGGGCTAAGTGGAGGGAGTTCAAGGTCGGAGGGAGTCGGGACCCAGGGGCAGACCGGGCGCAGACAGGTATGCACTTCAACTCCGGATTTATTGGTCAGGACCGGGGAGCGGGTGTTGGCGGGGGGAATGGGGTCTCTTTAGAAGAATAGGGGGAGCTCCTACAAGCATTGGTGGGGAGCGGCGGGGGAAGGGTTGGGGATGCCGCGGGAGCCCAGCTTTGGTGCTGCGAGCCTAGTCCTGGCCACTGCGAGCGGGAGGGGGCAGAACGGGGACTCTTGCTCTGTCCTGGCCGCGCCACCCGTCTTGCGTCTGAGGCCCTGTCTCTGGGGGCGCGCGCCGCCCTCCGCTTTTCCTGCTCGCTGCCCTATACCTTCCTTCTTCCTTTCTCGACACCCGCCCCTGGGCTGTTTCCTCTAGTCGAGTTCCCGCTGTTTGGAAATCTTGCCTGGCCATTGTCATTTCCCGCTCATGGAATCGGCTTCGGTAATAACTCGGGCCCGGACTGAAAGGCAGCCCCGTGGAATCCCAGTGGTGGGCACCGGGGCTGCCGGCGAAAGGTCAGGCTGCACTGGTTGGTTGCTGACGCCGTGGGATCCCACCCTCACTGCTTCCTTTCTTGGCGTCATTCCACCAAAAGGCAAACGATCCCAAGGCTGTGGGTTCTTCACTTCCTCAGAGAGGGATGATGTGCTTCATTTAAGGCCGACCTCATGGGGACGTGCGGAAAGCCGAGGGCGACCTGCGGTTGAGAGGCGACACGGAGGTGACCCTTTGGGCTCCCCCTGGCAGTTGGGGGGAGGCTGCCACAGTTGAGGCTGAGACTGCCTTTGGGGAGGCTCCGCGTCTGAGGAGGGCTTGGGGTGAACCTGTGCAGCAAAGTTCAGGGCCCCCAGGAGGAGAGGAGCCCCTCGTGCCAGCTGCCCTCTGCAATTTCCTGGTCCCAGCTGCGACCATCACAGACCAGTCTCTAGGGACATGCTCCCTTCTACAGCTCTTGAAGAAATTTGGACCGAATCAGAGCCTGGATACAGTTTTGGGGCGCCTGGGTGGCTCAGTCGGTTAAACGTCCAACTTTTGGTTTGGGCTCAGGTCATGATCTCACCGTTGCTGGGTTCCAGCCCCACGCCAGGCTCTGTGCTGACGCGGCAGAGCCTGCTTGGCATTCTCTCTCTCTCTCTCTCTCTCTCTCTCTCTGTCTTTCTGCTCCTCCCTGCTCTCTCTGTCTCAGAATAAATAAATAAACTTAAAAAAATTAAAATTGGGACACCTGGGCGGCTCAGTCAGTTACCGGCTCAGGTCATGATCTCACAGTTCATGAGTTCAAGCCTCACATCAGGCTCTGTGGGGACAGCTCAGAGCCTGGAGCCTGCTTTGGATTTTGTGTCTCCTTCTCTCTCTGCCCCTTGCTCACTCACACTCTTTCTCAAAAGTAAACATTAAAATTTTTTTTAATTAAAAAAAATTAAGGGGAGACAAAAGAAGATTGAATAAAAAGGATCTGGAAAACAGGGGAACACCATTCTAGTCCCAGAAGACCCCGCTTCTGGGGGCTGGAGCCCCAGGCGCAGC
This sequence comes from Paguma larvata, assembly GCA_030068075.1. NCBI lineage: Eukaryota > Metazoa > Chordata > Mammalia > Carnivora > Viverridae > Paguma > Paguma larvata. The sequence continues at coordinate 121,263,079 of CM057830.1, read as the reverse complement.
AGGGAGCGCGGTCCCTGGCCCTGTCCGATCTTTTTCTCAGAGCAGAAAGGAACTTTTGTCCCCAAAGACCAGTTGGCCCCCTTGCCTGGCTCCCATTCTGTAGACACGGGCACTCCTCTAGTGTCAGCGGTACTTCTCCCTGTGCAGGCTGTATCCGCCTGTGGCCTCTGTACCTTAGAGTAAGGGAGCCCACTGGGGACACACTGCCGCCCAGGGAAGTGCACGGGCGCGGCTGCGGCACTTGTGCCAGGGCTCCTGGGGGCCTCTTCTTAGATTCTCCAGCCCCTCACCCCCAAGCCCCGGCCGCCAAGAACCCCAAGTCTCTGTCCTAGCCTTGAGTCCCAGGTCCTTTTCTCCTGATGGCTCACATGCACAGAACAAACGACAGCTTTATTGAGATACAATTCTCATACCCTGGTAACGTGTGCAGTCGGTGGTTTTTACTATATTTGGAGAACTGTGCAACTGTCCCCACTGTCTCATTCCAGAACATTGTCAGTGCCTTAAAAAGAAACCTTGTCTTCTTTTTAAAGTTTATTTATTTGAGAGAGAGAGAGAGAGAGAGAGAGAGAGAGAGAGAATCCCAAGGGCTAACAGCTGGGGCCCAACACGGGGCTCGATCCCAGGAGATCCTGACCTGAGCCGAAATGAAGAGTCGGGGCTGCTCAACCGCCCAAGCCGCCCAGGTGCCCCTGGAACCCCGTCTTCTTTAGCAATCCTATATCCATTTCACCGAACACCTACCCCCCAGCCCCTGGCAACCACGAACCTACTTTGTCTTTATGGATTTGCCTGTTGCAGACATATGATCTTAAAGAACTATACGAACCATACAATGTATAATTTTTTATGTGTGGCTTCTTTGATTTATCAGGTTTTCTTTATTAAAAAAATATTTTTAAATACTCTTTACCCCCAATATAGGGCTCAAACTCACGACTCTGAGATCTAGATTACCCCTACCATGTTTTCCAGGTTCATTTATGTTGTAGCCCGAATAAGTACTAAATTTCTTTTTAAGGTTATTATTATATTATTAGTTTTAGTAATATCTACACCCAACGTGCGGTTCGAACCCATGACCTGAGATCAAGAGTCTCACATTCTTCCGACGGAGCCAGCCAGGCGCTCCCTGAGTCTCCTTTTATTGCCGATAATACTACCGTGTGGCCACAGCACGTGCTTGTCCATCCATTGATGGACATTGGGATCGCTTCCACCTTTTGACTATTGTGAGTAAGGCTGCTGTGAACAGAATCCCTGCTTTTATTTTTTGTTAAGTTTATTTATTTTGAGGGGGGGAGGGGAGAGGAAGAGAGAGAGGGAGAGAGAGAGAGAGTCACAAGCAGGTTCTGTACCATCGGCACAGAGCCCGATGCCAGCTCGAACTCAAAAACTGTGAGATCATGACCTGAGCCCAAATCCAGAGTCGGATGCATAACCGACCCAGGTGCCACCCAGGTGTCCGTTGTTTTATTTTTTATTTTAATTTAATTTTTGGTCCGACTTCATCTCGGGTAGTGATCTCATGGTTTGTGAGTTTAAGGCCCATGTCAGGCTCTGCTAACTGCTCGGAACCTGCTTGGGATTCTCTGTCGTCCTCTCTCTCTGCCTCTTCCCCACCCTTTCCCATCCGTGCTCTCTCTCTCTCTCTCTCTCTCTCTCAAAAATAAATAAATAAACATAAAAAAAAAAAAAGAACACAAAGGTACTGGACCAGTGCTGCCGGCTGGGTGGTGGTCATCAGGATGGACTCGGTGGGTGGACTCCCTGGGGTCTACTCTTTAAAAAAGAAGATTTTAGGGGCGCCTGGGTGGCTCAGTCGGTTAAGCGGCCGACTTCAGCTCAGGTCACGATCTCACGGTCTGTGGGTTCGAGCCCCGTGTCGGGCTCTGTGCTGACAGCTCATCAGAGCCTGGAGCCTGCTTCAGATTCTGTGTCTCCCTCTCTCTCTGCCCTTCCCCTGCTCACACTCTGTCTCTATGTCTCTCAGAAATAAATAAACGTTTTTAAAAAAAAAAAAAAAAGAAGATTTTAAGTAATCTCTAATCCCAACGCAGGGCACGCTCCTACTGACCGAGCCAGCCAGGTGCCCCGAGCCCTGCTTTTTAACGTTTCTTTATTTTTGAGAGACATAGAAACAGAGTATGAGCAGGGGAGGGCAGAGAGAGAGGGAGACACAGAATCTGAAGCAGGCTCCAGCTCCGAGCCGTCAGCACAGAGCCCGACGCGGGGCTCAAACTCACAGATCGTGAGATCATGACCTGAGCCGAAGTCGGCCGCTCAACCGACTGAGCCACCCAGGCGCCCCCCGAGCCCTGCTTGTAATCGGTTCAGGTATACGCCCTGAAATGGGGTCGCGGGCCGCGTGGTCATCCTGTTTGGTTTTTTGAGGAGCCGCAGAGCTCTTCCGAGGGGTGAGCCGGTGTCCATCCCTCCCGGGAGGGGAAGAGGGTTCCAGCTTCTCCACGTTCCTCCAACGCGTGCGTTTGATTATAACCATCCTACTGCTTGTGAGGTGGCATCGTTGTGGGTTCGGCTTGCGTTCCCTGCCGTCTCGGTGATGTGGAATGTCTTCACGTGCTGTCGGCCGCAGCCGGTCTCTTCTGGAGAAGCGGCTGTCTTTATGCCGGTGCCACACTGCTCTTCCTGTGGCCTTGTCAGTCCATTTTAAAATCGCCGAGTGTACTCTTCAAGATTGTTCTGATTATTCTGGGTCCCTTACAGTCGTATATGAATCGTAGGACCAGCTTGCCCGGTTCTGAAAAGAAGCCGGCTGAGGCTGAACTGAATTTGTAAATCGAGTACGGGCGGAGTATGACCCATGAGCGCGGGGATGGATGTCTCGCCATGTGGGTCTTCGATTTCGTTTTTTCTTGTGTTTATTTTGAGAGAGAGAGGGAAAACATGAGCAAGGGAGGGACAGAGAGAGAGGGAGAGAGAGAATCCCTAGCAGGCTCTGCACTCAGAAGTGTTCCCTTGCAGGGCTCAATCTCACGAATTTTGAGATCACGACCTGAGCCGAAGTCAAGAGCTGGCTGCTCAACCTGCTCAACCGACCGGGCCCCCCAGGCGCCCTGGTTCTTCCGTTTCTTTAAACAATGTTTTCGACTTCTGTTACATTTATTCCTGAGTATTTTATTCTTTATGACGCTTTTTTTAAAAATTTTTTTAATGTTTTTATTTTATTTTTGAGACAGAGAGAGACAGAGCATGAGTGGGGGAGGGGCAGAGAGAGAGGGAGACACAGAATCCAAAGCAGGCTCCAGGCTCTGAGCTGTCAGCACAGAGCCCAACGCGGGGCTCGAACTCACAGACCGAGAGATCATGACCTGAGCTGAAGTCGGACGCTCAACTGAGTGAGCCACCCAGGCGCCCCTTTATGACGCTTTTATAAGCAGAATTGTTTTCTTTTTCTTTTTTTTTTTTAAAGTTAGTTTTTCTTTTTTAGTAGTCTCTGCACCCAGCGTGGGGCTTGAACTCATCATCTCTTCTGACTGAGCCAGACAGGCACCCCTGGATTGTTTTCTTAACTTCTTTTTCATTTTTCTCATTGGCATTGTCTACAAATGCAGTTGCTTTTTAGTTATTGACCCCGTACGCTGCAACCTTACTGAACTCATTTATTAGCTCTCATTGTTTTTCAGTGGATTCTTCAGGATTTTCTATATGTAGGATTATGTCATGGGCAAATAGAGATAGTCTTATGTCTGCCTTTCCAATCTGCATGCCTTTTATTTCTCTCCTGCCTGTTCGCTCCGGCTAGAATCTCGAGTGCAGTATCGCATGGAAGTGGTTAAGAGCACACATCCTGGCCTTGCTCCTGATCTAACGGGAAGCTTCCAGTCTTTCACCAGCGAGTATAAAATCAGCTGTAGGTTTTTCACAGAGGCTCTTTATCAAGTCAAGAGGTCCCCTTTTATTCCTAGTTTGAGTGTTTTTATCACGAAGGGTTGTTAGATTTTGTCAAAGGCTTTCACGGCGGCTATCGAGATGCTCACTGCTCGGGCCCCTTATTCTGCTGCCGCGGCCGGCCACGGGCACCGGCCACGGGCACCGGCCACGGGCACCGGCCACGGGCACCGGCCACAAACGCACTGAATGCGCATGTCGGAGCCCTGCTTCCATTTCTGTCATCTCCGTCTCGTCCTCCACTTAACCGAGCACAGGTGCTGGGGTGGGGGTGGGGATGCGACATGCGGACAAGCTTGAAAAGGTAGAAAGATCCTGTGGTCTTGCCTGTGGAGTGAAGAGGAAGGATCCAGATTACAGAGGGTAGAAGGTGGGGAGGGAGTGGCATCAGCACCAAGGCGCACGCACAGTGTCTACTTAGAGCCCTTCCTGCTGGGGGCCTGCATCCTGCCCTCTGGCACCTGGACCCCTATGTCGGGGATCTAATCACGCCCCTCTTCGGCGGCCCCGTCACCCCGGTCTTCCATATCTTGGTTGCCCCTCCCCCTGACACCATCACGGGCTTGCAGGTGCACAGGAGACCCTCTGTGACAAAGGAAACTGGCCTTGGGCCTACCCTGCCCATTTCCCTGCAGGGCCCGGCCACCCTCCCCTCTTCTCTTGGCCTTGGGGCCCAGCGCCTCTCCACCACCGTCTTCCACCCTTTGTCCACATTCAGAGAGGCCAGACGCCAGCCTTCCTTGTGGCAGCACCCAGGTCTTTTCTCCCCCAGCACCTACTTGCTGAGCCGCTGAGCCAGCCCCCATTCTGTGTGCCGAGGGTCCGCAGACCCCTCCCTCCCTTCCCCCGGGGCCTTTTTTATAAGGAGGGAGACTGGCCGGGACGGAGAGGTGACGGTTGGGGGGAGAAGGGCCTACAGGGCTGCGAGGGCAGTGTAGAGGGCCGCGGGCTCATACCTGTCCCCTCTCTCCATCTTCCTCCATCCTCCCTGGTGGCTCTCTTCACCCCGATGTGCTCCCCCCTCCTTGAGTGGGGGCATCCTGGGAGCAGGACCGAGCTCTGTCCTTGCACACTACCTGTCCTGAAGTGGGCCCTCTGCGAATAATTCTGGAGTGTGTGAACGGGGCATCGTAGCCATCCTCTGCACAGCGTCACCATGTTTTACTGTGGCCTTAAAACTTTTATATTTATATAAAACTTATATATTTATTTTTTATCTATTTTTGAGAGAGACAGACAGAGCAAGAGCAGGGGAGGGGCAGAGAGGGAGAAGGAGACACAGAATCCGAAGCAGGGTTCAGGCCCTGAGCTGTCCGCAGAGTCCGATGTGGGGCTCGAACCCATGAGCTGTGAGATCATGACCTGAGCCACGGTCAGATGCTTAACCAACTGAGCTACCCAGGTGCCCCTATATATGTATGTTTTTTAAATGTTTATATATATAGGTGTATATATATATATTTTTAATTTTTTTAACATGTATTTATTTTTGAGAGACATAGAGACAGAGTATGAGCAGGGGAGGGGCAGTGAGAGAGGGAGACACAGAATCCGAAGCAGGCTCCAGGCTCTGAGCCATCAGCACAGAACCCGACGCGGGGCTCGAACTCACAGACCGTGAGATCATGGCCTGAGCTGAAGTCGGCCGCTTAACCGACTGAGCCACCCAAGCGCCCCATATATATATATTTTAAGTTTATTTATTTTGAGAGGGACAGAGACAGTATGAACGGGAGAGGGAAAGAGAGAGAGAATCCCAAGCAAGATCCATCCTGTCAGCGCAGACTGTGATGCTGGGCCCAAACCCATGAAGCTATGAGATCATGACCTGAGCAAAAATCAAGAGTTGGGCGCTTAACCCACTGAGCCACCCAGTTGCCCCAGGTTTGTTTATTTTTGAGAGAGAGACGGGGTGGGGAGTTGCAGAGAGAGGGGGACAAGGATCTGAAGCGGCTCTGTACTGACAGCAGGTAGGTTAGCCAATAGCCACCTGGGCACCCGGTCTCAAAATTGTTAAATGCCTTTCCTGCCTTTCTTCCTTCGCTCAGTTCCAAGGACTGTCTGAGCCATTGAGAGAAAATCCTAGAACATGCAAACTGGTCTGCAGTTACAGAAAGCAGATGGGTATTTGCAGGGGCGGGCCGAAGGGAGGGATGACAAAGGGGCATGAGGACACTTTAGCATGTTGGAAACGGTCACTGTCTTGATTGCGATGATGGTTTCACAAGCGTATATTTACAAACCTTTAACCTGTATGCTCTAAACACGTGCATTTCATCACACGGCAATGACACCTCAGTAAAGCTTTAAAAACAAAAAATATGTGTAACACACACTCACCAAAGGAAAAACACAGGCGAACACTTAGCCCAGCATGGGCACCGTGTGGGGTTGGGCGGCTCTTTCCTTCCTTCTACTTTAGGGTCCCCACCAGGGAAGACCATGCCATGTGGGACTAAAGAGTGCCTGCCTCCCAAGGTCATTGCCATGGGGAAATCACCAACCTTTGCTGATCTGTACCGGTTCCCCTGGGATCTCATTTGGCTCAGGGGGAGGGGGGTGGAGTTGCTGCCATCCCGCCACTCGGTTGGTGGTTAAGGCCGCTGGATGGAGACGGCCTCACTCATGGACGTGACACTGTTCTGTCCAATGACGGAAGAATGTTCAATACTATTCTGAGGGTTTCTCTAATGTGAAAGAAAGGGGAGAAAACGCACAGGAAGAGCAACCCTGAACTGTGAAGATGTGTGAGGCACGAAGATGAGTTAGGAGCCAAAGGAGGAAACCGAGAAGCTGGGGCTCAGGGGCTGGTTTGGGGCTGCGACAGGCATGTCCCCTGTTTGTAGTGCGATCTGCCTCCTGCTCTTGCTTGCTGGGAGCCGCGGAAATGAAGAGCACCTCATAAAGAATATCATTTTGATAACTGCTAGACTTGGAGCGTGCCCTTGGACCGGTCCGGTGAGCCCAGAGGTGGGTGGGTGGATGTTTGCAGTTGTTGTGGGCTTACTTCCGCCCAGAGGTTGGTCTTATGTCCTCAGGAATTGCTTCGCTTTTTCATACAGGCCGTGTGAGGTATCCTGCCTTCCCAGCCGCTCTTTCCAGGCAGGACTTCAGAGGTGCCCGAGAGGCCTGCTCTCAGCTAGAAAGGCAGGGGCGCCAGGGCCTGTGGTCAGGATCCACCAGACCCTGGGCGGGCACTACCCATCCACTCAGCAGCTTTGGGGAGGGAAGGGGTGAGAGGGAAGGAGAGACGCTTTGAATCGCTTGCTGGTGTCTGAACGCCATTCAGGTGTGCACACGCCCGTCCTCCCTGGTTCCTTGAGAGGGTGTCCTGGGCCAGTGCAACTCTCCCCCGAGGCCCTTGTTGAAATGCAGACTCTGACTGAGCAGGTCTGGGGCCTGAGATTCTGCATTTCTCACAAGCGCTCAGGCGATGGCCGTGCTGCTGGTGCTCCAATCAGCCACAGCAAGTAGCAAGGACCTCAGGAAGAAGTGGGCTACGTCGCTGAGGCCCCGAACCACATCACCATCACCTACAAAGTGACTGTTAGAAATAAGAGGCAGGGCGTCGCCTTAGAGCTACCAAACCAATCTCCAGGGGTCATTGCCCAATTGAGGTCCCAAGTGACATTATCTGTTTTCCTGTGTCGGGTGCAGCTAACCAATGCTCCTCTCCCATCCACCCTTACCGACGTGCAGACAGCCGACATGGGCGCCCACACATACACGGCTCTACCGAGCTACTAAAAAAGGCCTTTGAGAGGAAGCCCCCACCCATGCTTCCTTTTCTTTCTTTCTCCTGCCCCTGGGCGAGAAGCGGTGGGCACAGTTATGGGGTTGGCTGTTATGGTTTGTCCAGGCAGCCACGACTGGGGGCGTGCCAGTTGCCGGGCCAGTGACATCATGATGGAGCGTGATGCTGTGTCCCTGTTAGAATTCTTACAAATTAAGGCATTTTTTAGCCACTGATGCAATTCATTTAGGCAAGGATCCTTGTCATCCTTGGATGGTAAAACCATTAAATAAAGGTTGTCAGGGAACAAGATAGTCATAGGGTCTCAAGGTATTACCCCACGTTTCTTGTAAATTAGGAAGGAAAAAGGAGAGACCCCTGGCAGCCACAACCTTGGCCATGTGATTAAACTACATCAAGCCTCCCCAACAGTAGGACAGCCTGATCCAGTACTTCCTGATGCTGTTAGTGGGGAAGGGGGTAGGACCCAGCACTTTGTGAGAGCAGTTAACCTGAATCTAACGAGGGCAGATCCAGACTCTGGGGCATTGTGCAAGGCAGCTACCCTGGATTCTTCCAAGAGGTTACTCATGAAATTAACACACACACACACACACACACACACACACACACACACACAGTGGATAGATTGTTCTGGATTAAAAGATACCAGACACATAACAACCAAATGTAATGTGTGTGGTCCTTGATTGGATCCTGGGTCCAGAAAGAAAAACGAACAAGCTCTAAGGGCATTAGTGGTACAGTCGGAGAGACGTGGGAGCAGCTGATGATTGGGTCGGTGCTAAATCCACGAGCATATTAAGGGTGTCGTGGTTTCTCCCAGAGTGGGAACATTGGTGTTGGCATCTCCCTTGCAAAATGTGTATATAGAGAGAGCAGGTGTGGCAGTGTGCACTCTGGGGGCCAGCTGCCTGAAGGGAATGCAGGTATCCGCTGTCAGATGTTGCAACGTTCCCGTGGATTGACAAATTTCAGACTCCAGAGTTGGGAAAATAGGAACGAGGACTTGTGCTGGGCCATTGAAAAGACAGGAGTGCAGAGAGCCTGCCCTTGGCTCAGGCCTCCCTTCTCTGGCTTCTCTGCCCCGCCCCCCCCCCGCCCGTGCTTTATGTGGTGCTCAATGTGGAGGTCCCCAAAACACTTGTCTGGGCCCGGGAAACCAGAGACACAGGTACACCCGGGGTATCCCTTGGGCACTCAGGTCAGCTGAGTCTAGAGCCACTGATCAGGACTCAGGGCCTCAGGGCAGGGGCAACTTCCGGTTTCTGTTCTCCTCTGGCCCTTTTCTTAATCCTCAGGTGGGGTTGGCGGATTCCTCACGTAGCAGCCCTCGGTCCCACTAGAAATTTATATAGTTAACCCCCTACTCCCGCGTTACCATGAGTGGGGGGGACCTTTCGCAGGCCTCCCTGGGGTTGCTGGCCCCGCCGGACACCCAGGCTAGGGCTCCTTTCTCAAGCCCCCTCCTCCCTCCCGCCGCCGCCTCTTCGTCTTGCCCAGAGATGTCGGATCACAGCCCTTGGGAAGTATGGCGAGGGGCCCCCACCGCGAGCCCCCGCGCCGCTGCGCCAGGCTCCCTAGGTCAGGGCCTGGAGACTCGCTCCGGCCGGGGGTGGTGGGTCGGGGTGCCGGGAGACTAGCGCCCGCGGCCGGCGCGGGAGGCAAGTGTCCCACCCTGCTCGCGCGGCAGCCTACGCAACCGCCGCCCTCTTTGTCTGCGGCTCCGGACCCGGAGGGCGGGGCGAGCGCGCCCGGGCCCCGCCCTCCGCCGCCCCGGGCGCCGCCGCTGCGCAGCCGGGGGCGGAGCGGGCCGAGCCCTCCCCGCTCCCGCGCGCCCTTGCCCTACCGCCGCCGGTCGCGAGCTTCCCGCGCAGTCCCCGCCCGCCCCGGTGGCCCCTCGTTGCCCCTAGGCCGCCTTCACCGGCCGCTGGTGTTCCTTCTCTTCCCCCATGCCCCCCTCGCCTACTCCCAGTGGCCCCCCCACCCTTCTCGAGGTCTTGGTCCCTGCAGTCCTGTCTACCCCCACCCCACCCTCTTTGGCAGGAAGTTTCCCCCTTCCGAACCTCCGTTGGCGTTCAGACTGCTCAGGTGTGTCTCCACAGCCCCGGGCCGCTCCGACCTCGTTCTTCGCAAAAGTTCCCGAAGGCTGAGTCTATGCAGGCAGGCCAGAGCTTCACACCCCGCCCAGCCAGCTGGGTGCCCCCCTCTTGCCGTGGTCCACCTCTTAACAAATGCGCAGGCCAAGGGCCAGCCCTTCCCTCTTCGATGCTCTGTCCCGCTTAGATTCCCTCCTTAACTTCCCTCTGGTTGACCAGACTCCGGTTCGGTGTCTCCACCTGCTCATGGTCCTCCGTGGGCTTCTTCCCTGGTGTATGTTCAGTCCCTCGTGATCGCCTCCATCTCGTGATTTTATTTTTTTAAATTCTTTTTTATTTTTAAGTAATATCTAGGCCCAGTGTAAGGCTCGAACCCAAAACTCTGAGATCAGGAGTTCGCTTTCTCTACGGACTGAGCCAGCCAGGCGCCCCATCTCATGATTTTAAATCGAGAACATTCCCCAGTTGAATTCAGTAACAATGGTCACATGACAACTGGTTTGGTGGCTTGTGCTTGGGACACGTAGGTGGAATGGGGCAAGGGGGATGTCTGCGTGTTTCAGGAACTTCAAATCAGAGAAAAAATTTTCCATTAATAAAACATGCCCATTTCCTGTGTTTGCGCCAACCCCCGAATCCTCCCCAGTGGCCCTCACTTCTGTGGTCTCCGTGGATCTAGGCGGCAGTCTTATATTTTTATCGTGGAAAAAAAGGACATAAAATTTACCGTTAGTACCATGTGGTGCATTCACAGTGCGCAACCACCACCACTGTTTATTTCTAGAACACGTTCACCATCTGAAAAGGGAACTTCATACCTACGAAGCAGGCACTCCCCATTCTCCCCTCCCCTGGCCCCCCCCCTCCCGCAACCACTCATCTGTTTTGTGTCCCTATGAACTTGCCTGTTCTGGAATCATACTGTAAGTGCCCTTTTGTGCCTCTGCCTTCTTCCCCCTGACTAGACTGTGTTCATCCATGCCATAGCAGGTATCAGGACTTGATCCCTTCATGTGGTTGAATAACCCACTATGGGGGTGTTACCACACCGTGTTTATCCATCTGTTGGCGGACATTTAGGTGGCTTCTAAATTTTGGCAATTATGAATAGTGCTGCTCTGAACATTTATGTACAAGGTTTTGTTTGGATGCCTGTTTTCAATTTCTGTGGGATTGCCGGGTCATATGGTAACTCTAGACTTTTCCTCACGACTGCCCCGTTTGACATTCCCACAAGCAATGTGTGAGAGTTTCATTTCTCCACATCCTCCTCCACACTTATTGTCCATTGGGTTTTAGATTTTTTAATTTTTTAAAAGTAATCGCCACATCCAACGTGGCGCTCAAACTCATGACCCCGAGATCAAGAGTCACATGCTCTTCCGACTGAGCCAGCCAGACGCCCCTCTTTTCGATTTTTTTTTTAATTCCAGCCACCCTGTCCCTTGTCCCTAGCTCAGTAGCAGGTCCTGGCAGTCCCATCTCCACTGCCAACCGCCATCTCAGGCCAAGGTACCGTTATCTCTGGTCCGCGGGCCACTGTGGTTGCCTGCTGGTCTTTCTCCTGCTGCCACTTAGTCCCCTGCTCTGCGCTCCTCGTGGAGGCCACAACAATGGCTGGCCTCTCCTGTGTGCGTGCGTTATTCTTCGAGAGCACCAAGGGCTTAGCACCGCCTGGAATGTTCTTCAAAGTCCCTCCCTTGGCCGGCTCCTTGTCATCATCCAGGTCTTGTGCAAGTATCCCCAGGGAGGCCGTCCCCACTTCAGCATTTCCTCCCACTCAGCGCTCGGAATTCAGTCGGAAATGACCTTATTTGCTTGTTTCTGGCCTGGGTTCTGCCCTGGCACCAGCCTCCTGTACATGAAGGGGTCACATCTGTCTTATTCATGGCTCTTCTTCCAGTCCTTCCACTGCTCCGATGAGCATTAGTCTGGGGAAGGCTGCGGACCTGCCACGTTCGGGAACACGTGCCCTCTTCCTTCCAGTGGTTCCCAGCTGCCTGGGGACACAGAGGGTCATTTGTGCACCCATAACCCTTGTGCTGACCTCATCTCCTGGGCTCTCCGCTGCGGAGCTCCTGAGATTCGACTTTGCCCCCTTCCCCTCCCACCCTCTTCCTCCAGCCTGAAGCAGTCAGCTTCTGGAAGGGTGCCGTGGGGCAGAGGGGAACCCTCCCTGCATCCCTCTGCTCTCTGGAGAAGCCACATGGAGACAGCACAGGCTCGGGCCAGGAGTCCCTTGTCTTCAGCCTCCCGGGAACGAGAAAGCAGCGGGCAGTGTCCCAGTTGGCCAGATCCACCCCCATACAGCCTCTGACACCCCACCTCCCTTTCCTTGCTCACCCCCAGCAACCCTGATTGCCAGAAAGTTCTTCCTACCCCCACCGAAACTCTCTCCGGACCCTCCTTTATTTTTTTAAATTTTTTATTTACTTACTTTTTAATTTACAACCAAGTGAGTTTGTGTATATTGCAATAATGATTTCGGGAGCAGAATCCAGTGATTCATCCCCTACGTATAAGACCCAGTGCTCATCCCAACAAGTGTCTTCCTTAATGTCCATCATCCATTTAGCCCAGCCCCCCCCACAACCCCTCCAGCAACCCTCAGTTTGTTCTCTGTATTTAAGAATCTCTTGTGTTTTGTTTCCTTCCCTGTTTTTATATTATTTTTGCTTCTCTTATGTTCATCCGTTTTGTGTCTTAAACTCCACATGAGTTAAGTCCTATGATACTTGTCTTTCTCTGACTAATTTCGCTTAGCATAATACCCTCTAGTTCCATCCATGTAATTGCAAATGGCAAGATTTCATTCTTTTTGATTGCCGAGTAATACTCCATTGTATATATCACGTATCACATCTTCTTTATCCAGTCATCCGTCGATGGACATTTGAGCTCTCTCCATACTTTGGCTATTGTTGATAGTGCTGCTATAAACACTGGGGTGCGTGTGCCCCTTCGAAACAGCACATCTGTATCCCTTGGATAAATACCTAGCAGTGCAATCGCTGGGTCATGGGGTAGTTCTATTTTTAATTTTTTGGGGAAACCTTCGTGCTGTTTTCCAGAGCGGCTGCCCCAGTTTGCATTCCCGCCGGCAGTGGAAAAGGGTTCCTCTTTCACCACATCCTGGCTAACATCTGTTGTTGCCTGAGCTAATCTTAGCCATTCTGACAGGTGTGAGGAGGTATCTCATCATGGTTTTGATTTGTATCTCCCTGATGATGAGTGATGTTGAGCATTTTTTCACGTGTCTGCTAGCCATCTGGGTGTCTTTGGAAAAGTGTTTATTCATGTCTTCTGCTCATTTCTTCACTGGAATATTTGTTTTTTGAGTATTGAGTTTAAGAAGTTCTTTATAGATTTTGGAGACTAACCCTTTATCTGATATGTCATTTGCAATATCTTCTCCCATTCTGTCGGTGGCCTTTTAGTTTTGCTGATGGTTTCCTTTGCTGTACAGAAGCTTTTTACCTTGATGAGGTCCTAATAGTTCATTTTTGCTTTTGTTTCCTTTGTCTGGTTTTGGAATCAGGTAATGCTGGCTTCATACAATGAGTTTGAAATTTTCCTTTCATTTATATTTTTTGGAACAGCTTCAAAAGAATAGGTGTTAACTCTTCTTTAAATGTTTGGTAGAATTCCCCTGGAAAGCCATCCAGCCCTGGACTCTGGTTTTTTGGGACATTTTGGTTACTGATTCCATTTCCTTACTGGTTATGCCGACCCTCCTTTAGAGCCTGGGTTGAGGTAGGTCCCTGCCCTCGTGTCTCCTCACCCCACTACCTGACTGGCTACCCCACGCCTGTCCACCCACTGGTGGGGAGGGGTCCCGCCCCCGCCACCTGGCTTGCACTGAGGGGCTGGGGTGAGTATTGTGAGTGGGGTGGGCACGGGCTCCTTCTGAAGGCAGACCTGGGGACCTGTCTGCTCTGCCTTCCTGCCTCTTTAGCTGGTGCTTACGGAGTCAGTGCTCTCCCCCAACCCCAGGGCCCTCCGGTTGTTTTCTCCTGAGACGCCGGGACCCACCCCTTGATGACCCACAGAACGCCTTCCCTGAATCCCACCTTCGAGGGAGCCAGTACGGGGCAGGCAGAGGGGGCTGGACTGGGCGATTGGGGGAGGGGGCGTCGGCTCAGTCCTGCCCCTGGGCCTGAGGCCCGTTGAGGCTAAGCGGCCAGCGTCACGCTCCGGCCCTTCCATCTGCCAGAGCCAGTTTCCCAGTGGCCCCCGGGGTGGGCGTGGGGCCTTCATGGCCACTTGGTCCAGGGAGTGGCTGGCTGTGATCCATCTGCCTCACGTGGAGCCCACAGCTGGAGGGTCCCCCGGGGCCTCCTTCACTCCCTCTGGGACTCCAGGCTCCCGGAAGCCGCCTCTTCCTTTTGTGGGACACCCGGGCAGGGACATGAAGGCAGTAGAGGGAGAGAGCGGGGTCTCCTGAGCCTCGTCAGACGGGGCGTGGGTGTGGACGGGGCGTGGGTGCGGACGGGGCGTGGGTGCGGACGGGGCGTGGGTGCGGAGCGCGAGGGGACTTCGTTACCACCACTCTGCTTTAATGGGCACCCAGGGGGCTTGAACCTGGAGGCTGCGGTCCCGGCTCCGTCGGCCCTGGAGCCAGGCGTGCAAACCAGTCAGTCGCCTGCCACAGAGTCTGGAGCCTTGGGGAAACTGAGGACAACTCAGAACATATCACAGGCTAGATTGTTTTTGTATGTTTTCTCTCTGATTATAAAAGTTTTGTTCATTGGAGAAAATACTATAAAGAACAAAAGAGAAAAGAAAAATCGCCTGTAAATGTATGTCCCAGATATAACCTCTGCTAATATTTTTCCATTTTCGTGAATTTCCTAATAATCTTTAAAGAAAGTATTGCGTACCATTGAACGGATATACACATACCGATAGAAGATTCGTAACATATGCGTCAATGAACAATAGTTTTAAAAAGCCCCGTGAGCTCTGAGCCCTCTCCGAGCCAGCACACTCGTGGCAGCGAGACGCCCCCACCAGCCACCCCTCCCCCCTGCCTGTCCCGGCTGGGTTGCCCCCTACTCCCCGAGATCCCTGCTCCCAGAATTGGGGTCACACTGGTCTCAGCAGATCTTTTTGCTTACTAATTTATCATGAGAATTTTCCAGCCACGTTTTTTTTTTTTTTTTGAAGTTTATAAGCATTTTTTTTCAAAAAACAGTATAGCCATGTTATCTAAGTTTGGGAAAAAGGGGAAAAATCTCAATTCCCCTCACACAGTGTTTTTATGTAGTCTTTCTCAGCCTTTGTCCATAGACAGATATTTTATATGATAGTCCTTAGAGTTCGCATGGATTTTCTATCTTGTTTTGAGAAACAGGCTTGCTATTGGCAGACTACGGTAGGGCGACTGTATGCTTCAGTGAGGTAGACACTTCATACTTAAGATTATTGTAAAGGTTTTGGCACGAAAAGTAGTGCTAGAACTCCATAAGTTCATTATAGAATGGCCTGAGGGCCTGGCTGTTGCACTCCTAGGCGTACGCCCCAAAAACTTGAAAACGGACTCGGATGAAAACTTGCACCCAGGTGTGCACGGCAGCACTCTCCTCGGTGGCCCCAGAGTGGAAACGACCCGGCGTCTACTGACACATAAATGGGTGAACAAAATGTGGTCCCCGCACTCGAGGGACTAGTAGGGAATATTGCCCAGCCATGATCGGAATGGAATACCGATGCTTCCCGCAGTGTCGCATGAGCCTAGAAACCGTGCTAAGGAACGATGTCAGACGTGTCGGACCACATAGTGTACAGTTGCGTTCATATCTGGACAGAAAAGAGAGCGGTAGGGGCCGGGGCGAATGTGGTTGCAGAAAAATGTGAACGAGCTACGTGCCGCTGAAGTGTACACCTACAAATGTTTTTTTTAGTTTATTTTTTGAGAGACAGAGAGAGAGAGTGTGTGAGAGAGCGAGCAAGGGAGGGGCAGAGAGAGAGGGAGAGAGAGAATCCCAAGCAGGCTCCACACTGTCAACACAGAGCCTGATGGCTGGGCTCAAACTCAGGAACCGTGAGAGCATGACCTGAGCCGAAATCAAGAGTCAGACACTTAACTGACAGATCCCCCCGGGCGCTTCTGAAGTGCACACTTTATTTATTGATTAAAAAAAATTTTTTTTTAATGTTCATTTACTTTTGAGAGAGAGAGAACAAATGTCAGCAGGGGAGAGGCAGAGAGAGAAGGAGACACAGAATCCGAAGCAGGCTCCAGGCTCTGAGCTGTCAGCACAGAGCCCGACTCGGGGCTCGAACTCATGAACCGCTGAGCCAAAGTCAGACCCTCAGCCAACTGAGCCACCCAGGTGCCCCTGAAGCGCACACTTTAAAATGGTAAATTGTATGTTAGATATGTTTTACAGCAACACAAAAAACTGCTGCTCTGCACAGCCTTGTAATTCACGTACTATCTGTTATTATTACTTAGGACCTACTACTTAGAGCTAATTTATTGGATCAAAGGGGGAATGATGAACATTTTCAAGATTCTTTATAGTTTTTAACAAATTCCCCCAGAAGGTTTCCCCTTTTAACAGCGGGTGAGATTCAGACTGAGAGTGTGTGACTGGGTGACAGGGTCAGCCAGGATGAGGGACGCTCAGTGCCATGGGGTCTGCAAGTGGCCACTGCCCTTGGGACCTGTGGAGTCGGGGCTTGCAAGGCGCTTCAGTGCCTGGGGACCTGGGGCAGCGAGTGCTCTCCCGGTGTGGAAACGGGAACCGGGCCACATGCCAGGGGAGTGCGAGGGCCACCTAGGCCGCATTAGAGCAAAGGGGCACCTGTAAGGCTTGGGTCCCCTCTCTCCGCTGTGGAAGTAGAATGACTTCCAGCTCAGCCTTGGGTTGGAGCTGCGGGTCTCTGGCCAACCAGCTTGGGCCCATCTCAGCAGCGGGCACCGGCTCCGTGTGTGCAGAGTCCCCAAGCAGCGAGCACCAAGTCCCTCTCAGGGGGGGCGGCGCTTGACGACCTGCTGGCCTTGCGCGCGCGCCGTGACACCAGCAGGATTGGCGGCCGGGAGGTAGCTCCGGCCCAGGCAAGGAGCAGTGCCCCGCACGTGGCAAGGCTGGCACGGCCCGCCCCGGGTGCTGGAGCAGACGAGAGTGCTCGAGACCTGGGGGCGAGGGGGGGGGACGTGGGACATTGAGGTGGGCTTCAGGCATGTGTGGGTGTTGCAAGACAAAGTGGATTTCTTCTGGATTTGTTCCGAAGGTGAGAGGTTTGTGCTTGACGAAGGCGACAGCTTCTAATAGTCAGAGTTTCTGACGATGAGCACGGACCGGAAATGGCGCCCCCAGTGTGCCCCCAATTCCGGATTCCCTCTGGATAGAAGGCTCCCTGACCCGGTGGGAGAGACAGACATAGAGGCAGAACAGAGGGCCACCTTGGACACTCGGGTGGGGCCCTTCAGGGCCTGGCTTCCCCTCCGAGCTACGGTTGAGGACAGTTGAGGACGCGCTGTCTGCCTGTGGCCCCCGCTGCGCCCTCTCGGGCCCGCGCAGGTGGGAGAGTGAGCGAGCCCTGCAGCCCGCCTCCATGGCTGCCTGAGGGGAGTCGAGTCGCAGGCCTGTCAGGCCACATGCACATGCTGGGTCTCCCAGGGTCCCCGGGGGCCCGTGTGGGCCACACACTTAGCATGCGCCTCTTTGTCCCGGGGTGTTCGTCGGGCCTTTCATGGCACCCTCAGCACGTGTCTGCTTGCCGGCAAGTGTGACTCTTTGGCCGGGGATGGACGTACCTGGCCCCTGTCGTTGCGTGGGTGTAGGTGACAGGAGGGGGCTAGGCAGCGAGGAGCGGCTACCGGGGGAGGAAGGAAGGATGTGTGAGGGAGGGAACAGAGGAGACAGAATGATAGAGGCTGACGCATCTTAGGCAGGGACGTGGCGGGGGAGGGAGGGGAAGAGGAGACCCTCTGGAAGGAGAAGGGGGTTCACCACAGGGTCAAACCCCGCCCCACTGGCACCGAGCCCTAGAGCCCATCCACACGCGCCACCCACTCCCACTCCCCCCCCCACAAAGGCCACCCTCACACACGCTCTACCCACACCCCTATGCCCATTCCCACCCGCCCACACTCACATGCCCCCTGCCCTCACCCCTCTCACCCTCGTGGGCACCCACCTCCCATGTCCCCCCAACCCCTGCTTGTGTAGAGAGGAGGGGCTTTCTTCCACGGGGGCCTGAGATGCCCCGGCTCCTCTGCGCCCCCGCAGCTGAAGGCAGCCCCCGGCCTCGCCACTCCTCGCTGACGGGCCCGGCCGCTTCCTCCGCCTCCTGGGCCCTCGCTTCCTCTGCTCCGAGCGCAGCCTGGCGGGGTCGCCCTTTAGTAAACTGGACCGGCTCTCTGCTCCTGTTTGTGGCTGTTCGCAGTAACGACTGTCAGGCCACCAGGCCAGAGACCTCCGTGCCCCCGAGTGTCCCCCTCCAAGCAGGTGACACCATCGAGAGCTGCCCGGCTTGCCGCCCTGCCCCCTCCACGTGCAACCGTTTTGAACTATTTCTCAAGTACAGAAAAGCATACTGCCGCCCGCCCGACCTCGCCTTTGGCACGTTGGCCTCAGCGTCTCTCCCCTACAAAGGCAGGTCTGAGGCCGCCTGCGCACACCCATCCCCGACCCCATTCTCGTCCTTCCCTTCAGGACGGGTTTGGGCTTGTCATTCTGGTGCCCATTTTCTGCCGCCGATGCCGTTCATGAGCACAAGTGTTTCCACGCCCTGCATTTGCGAGCATAGCCCGGTTCTCTGAGCCTTTCCACGCGTGGCGCGCCCTTGGGCTGTCTCCGCGTTGGCTGTTATGACCACGATGCCGCTCACACCCCAGAGGCCTGAAGGGGCATCTTCTCAAATGCCTGTGGCTTCCGTGGCGCTCCCTCTTCCGTGAGTGCTGGTTTTCCTATTGAGTCGTTTGTATTTTCTTATTGTTTTGTTGGAATTCTATATAACACTCTGAATAGTCCTTTATCAGCTCTATGCATTGTAAGGATCTTCTCTGAGCCGGTCTTATCTCTTCACTGTGTTCATGCCCTTTGTTCAAATTTATGTCTTTTCCATTCTTGCTTGTCCATTCTTTATCTTAAGAATTGCTCATCTGTTCCAACATCATTGACATTGTTCTCTCGCCTGGAAGGTAGATGGTTTCGCTTTGTCCGTTGAGGACTTTGATCCATTTTGGACGGCAGGTCTGGGGCTGGGAGTGTTGGCAGCAGGGGAGGAGGTGAGCAGGGGCGGGTCCCGGGTATCTCCGTGGGGACAGCCTCTGGCGTGTGTACACGCAGGAGGGGAATCGGGAAGCCGGCCTGGGTTCAGACAATGTTGAGGCTGGCGTGCGCGGTCTTTCTCGAACTCATGACGGTAGGATGAGGGCAGGGCTCTGGGCAGGATGAGAAGCGGTCTTAGCAGAACTGGGTCCTCACCGTGTGCCTGCCCCGGGCTACTTTGCCCATCCCCCCACACGTCTCCCGCTCGCTGGCAGCTCTCACCCACTGTGGGAGGGGCTCACTGCTTCCTTGTCACGGCTTGGGGAGCCCACCCTGGGTGAGGAAGGGGAGACCGGAGAGGCTGAAGGAGCACGTGGGTCAAAGGGAAGGCTGCTGGGCGGGCGGCCCAGGCGTCACTCTGATGACCCCATCTCTGCAGGCGCCCATCCTCCTCTTGACATCCCAGCCCACCCCACATTCCTTTCCCTGCTGTCTGGGCCCAGTTTCCATAGCAACGCTGCAGCCGGAAAACCAACAGATTCCCGGGAGAAAGATATTCCTGCGTTTCTCAGTGTCACCTGAGCATCCTGCTGCACACTTGTGGCTCTGCTCCAGGAGTTCCGGGGAGACAGCTACCCCTTGGAGACCCTGAGGACAGCCCAGCCCTTTTGCATTTTGGGGAATCACTTAAGGGCGGTGGGGCGCCGGGAAGTATCCTAAACAGAAAGCCCTGCTTTGGAGCGGTTGCTGATTTCTGTGGCATAAGAACGCCCATCGCGACCACCAGCACGATGTCGCCGAACACGGAAAGGGCTGTAGGTCCACACCATTATATAGGATGTCCTCTTTCCAGACATGCTAGACATTAGTAACCCTAAGAGTGCAAACAGGAAAGGGTAGTAAGATAATTAGACAATCATGAGCTTGGAGTACGGGCTGCCTTGCTTTTAATGAAATTCATTCCGTTGTAAGATTATTCCATCAAATGGTGATAATGGCTGCGTTTAACAAGCGGCTCGCAAATTTCCCGTCTACAGCCTTCCCCAGACTGCCTTCCCCACACCTTTCCAAAGGCGCACCTGCAGCCGACCCTTCCCCTGTGCGCTCGGACCGCCCTGCCTCCGTCCCGCAGCCTCTCTGGCTGTACCCGCTACATTGGCTGGAAACGAATCCGTTCTTGGCTGATTTTTGTTTTCTTCCTTATGGCTTTCTGTATTTTTCAAATGTTCTACAATGAACCTGTGTTCCTTTTATAATTAGACCCAGTTGATAAAAAAAATCTTTTCTGACTGTGGAGAGTTTGGGGAGAGGGAGACCTAAATCCTGAGATTATTATCTACGAGGACATGATCGAGTGGCAGATAGGTGATTATTTGGGCTCCGTGCCTCACAGGAGCCACTGTTGGCCCAGGGGCCTAGGACTGCCTGTGCTTCCTAGGACGGCCTTCTCTTTGGAATGACGTCCAGGGCTCGATCTGTTACTTGGCAGCCAGAAGACACGATTTTGCAGTTGGGTTGGGCTTCTGTGTGAAGAACCCCCCTCCCCCTGAGACACCCAGGGACAGAGGCGGCACTGTGGGAATTCGGAGACCGGGACCTGTGCCCAAGCGCGGCCCCTCCCCCCTCATCCTGCGGAGCCTCTGTCCTCGCGCAGGTGCTGGGTCCACGGGTCCTGCACTCTCTGTGCTGACTTCACTTCCGCCTGCAAACCAGCCTCCCCCTCTCCTTTCTGATGCAGGCCAGGTGCCCCCGCTGGGGGAGCCTTCCCTATCCCCTTCTTAGATGGGGTGCGGCCGGCCCTGTGCTTCCTTGGTAGCAAAGGTCTGTTTTGGTGGTAAGGCGCTGGGGGTAGTAGCCATTTGGAGTGTCCCCGCTAGCGCGTGAGCTCCCCAGGCCCAGAACAGCCCTTCCGTGAGCTGCTGCCGCCATTCCCTGTCCCTAAATCCCCACCCTCCGCCGCCCCCCGCCTCCCTCCGCCCCCCACTGGCCTCATGGCATGTGTCCTGAAATCTGTCTGTGTCTCTCGGGCCCTTAGTCTACTGGCCTCCACACCAGGGAGCACATGGAGGTCGCAGCACGCGGTGCGCGGTTCACAACCCCAAATCGGCCATCCGAGGGCCCAGTGCACACGGGCTGCTGCAGAAACAAGCGGCCGGGCTGGGGCCGGCCTTTCGCCCCCAGTTGCTGCGAGGGCACACCTTGCTCCACCCAGCTGGGCCCAGAAAGCACTCCGCCCTCCGCCCACCACAGTGGGTCTCTTCCTGCGAGGCTGCAGCAGTCCCATCTTCTTGCGCCCGCCCCCCCAACTCTGACCACTACAGCCCCGTCTGGCTCATGACCTCGACTCACTCCCTCCGTTTTGCTGAACCTCGGTTTCTTCATCTGCAAAATGGTCGTTGGGGTCAGGATTTGGGGGAGACGCACATCAGAGCACCCAGGAAATGGTGATGGTCTTGTGTGGGTGGCTTCCTCGGCGCCTCCCTGGGGTTCCCTTGCCGTGTCAGAGGGAGGCTCTGCGTGTGACACCTTTTCTCTTCGGCAAGTCCACCATTGCCTTGACGACAGAGAGCCTGTCCTTTGTGTCTGCGTACTCTTTCCCGCCCTCCCGCCTGAACCCGTTTACTGACGGACTCCCGTTGGGAGAGGAATCAAGGTCTTCCTCCAGCCTTGATGCCAGATGAGCAGAACAGATACTCAGTCGTTGCCAGAGGGGAGCTCCACTCTAGAGCCTCGGACACCAGCTCTGGCCTCCGTGCCGTCTGAGGAGCCAGGAGGACGGAGGAGTGGGTGTTTCCTGCTGGAGGAGAGCTAGGGCATGTTCCAGGCCTAGGGCAGAGCCCCCAGGCCCAGTGCATAGCCGCCGGGGCTCCCTGAGCCCCTGACAGCACTGTGTCGGGCAGGGCTGAGAAGCAGGGCGCAGCTGGGAATGAGGGCGGAGAGCAGGCTCGGTGGTGGCGGAGGGGCTGGGCGCATGCTCACGGGGGCGTGTCTCTGCCACAGGTGAACGGGAAGGAGCTCTCCAAGCTGTCTCAGGAGCAAACCCTGGAGGCCCTGCGCTCCTCCAAGGAGCCCCTAGTGATCCAGGTGCTGAGACGCAGCCCCCGCCTCCGGGGGGACAGCTCGTGCCATGACCTGCAGCTGGTGGACAGTGGCACTCAGACCGACATCACCTTTGAGCATATCATGGCGCTGGGCAAGCTGCGCCCGCCCACCCCACCCATGGTCATCCTGGAGCCGTACGTCCTGTCTGAGCTGTGAGTCGCCCTCAGGAGGGCCCCGGGCCCTGCCTCCAGAGAGGGCAACGCCACCCAGACGCTACATTGCCGCAGCTCTGGGCACGGCAGGGAGACCCCGACTGGCCTGCCCTCTCAGGCAGGAAGCAGGCTCTTTGGCCTCTAGAGCCGACCGTGGCATCCAAGGGCTCAGAAATTTCTAGGCTTCTAGCCTCAGGCTGGATACCAGCCAGCGAAGGGACCAGGGGAGGCTGACATGCAGGCTCCCTATGGCGTCTACCTCCCGAGGCCAAGGGGGAGGGGGCATATGGGGACTTTGCTGCCAGAAGGTTGAGCACCTCAGCTCGCCCTCCTCCATGCTCTCCTCCTCTGCCGTCCATCGCCTTCTGCCTCTCAAGCTCCCCTCTTTGAATCTTCTCTCATCCTGTCTGTCCCATCCCCCTGCTGCTCTGCAATTCCTCCATCTCTTCGGCTTCTTTCTGGCCCACTTGGAAGAAGGGCCTCTCATCCAGGCCTGGTGGCTCATTCTGCTAATCTAAACCCGGGCTGCAGGGAGGTAGTCCCGAGGTCCCCTCCTCTGCAGAGAGCGAGGCCCCTGGCCGCCAGCAGCCACGCTTAGCCTTGGGGCCAGGAGGGCTGCCCCTGGAGGTAGAGTGGGCCCTCCTGTCCTCCCCAGCAGTCCTCTGGGGCCTGGATAACTCCTGGGGGCGTTGCATGAGTGGGGCCAGTGCCAGGTGGGAGGGGCACCTGTAGTTTGGAGAAGCTGGTACCCTGCCGGCTGGCCTGGGCTGGGCGACAGGGTGGGACGGGGCGGGAAGAGCTAGGCATGCCTGTGTCCTCAGTGCAGACCCCTGCACACTCCTGTCCAAGAAGTATTCCCGGCCTTTGCATGGGTGCATGTAGCTCAGAAGGAGGGGCTCCGTGCTGAGCGCACTGGGACCACCCAGCCTGGGGGCTGGGGCGAGGGCACGAGAAGAGCAGATGGTTGGCCTGACCCCCCTTCTCCTGGGCAGCCCCCCCATCAGCCATGAGTATTATGACCCAGCGGAGTTCATGGAGGGCGGCCCGCAGGAGGCAGACCGTATGGACGAGCTGGAGTATGAGGTGAGCCAGGCGGCCAGGGCAGGGCAAGGCCCACAGCCAGCTCCAGGAGCCAGCCCCGGGACGGCTACCTGTATAGCCCGGCTCAGGCCTGGCCCCTGTTGTCCGCAGGCAGCCGAGCCTTGTGGCCCTTGCCCACGCGCGCGGCTGGTTACTCAGGCTCATGGGCCAAGTTGGGTCAAGTCGGACTGAGTCGGGGAGGGCATGGGCGAGGTCCCTCAGTCAGTCTGTGTCAGTGAGTGTGTGTCCCACGCATGTCTGTGTCCCGCGTGTCTTGTGTATGTCTCGGGCATTTCCTGGTAGGGGAGACCGTGGCACATTTGCGCCCCTTGGGATGGTAAGACAGACCCTCCGAGCTGGAGGCTGGAAACGTGGCTCAGGTGACGTGCTGCTGCTGGGGTTGGGGCCGGGCTGTGGCCGCCACCCCTGCAGCTCACCTCTTCGCTCACATGTTTTGGGGGCTTTCTTCCCCTGCACCCCCCATTCCCCTGTGGCAGGAGGTGGAGCTGTATAAGACCAGCCACCGAGACAAGCTAGGCCTGATGGTTTGCTACCGCACGGACGATGAGGAGGACCTGGGCATCTATGTTGGAGAGGTACGAGGGCAGGGTGCGGGAGGAGAGCCTTCTAGGAGGCAGTGGAGCCCCACGCCTCCTCCCCATGTGCCAGGACGTCAGGGCTGGACTTTGACGGCATCCGTCTGTGCAGCACCAGCAGTGGGGGGAGGCCCCGTGGTGGCAGGTGCTGACGCAGGATCTGGCACGTGGAGAGTCCCCCCACCATCCCACCCCTGTGGCCTCTCCATGCTGCCCAGGGCACTGAGGCTGCTTAAGAGCCGACTGCTGAAGATAGGCCTGCTTAGCATCACTTAGGGCAGCTGCTGGCTTCCGTGTGTGTTCATCCAGGCAGGCGTCCCCAGGAGACCTGGGCCCGGATGGGGACAGTGAGCAAGGCCGAAGTCCCAGCCAGGCTTGGTTCCCCTCTCGCGCCCTGCGGCCAGCCTCTCCCAGTACTCACACGGATCGTTCTTCCCCACCGGCCCGTGGCAGATGTGTGTGTGTGTGTGTCCACAGGAGGGTGGACGGCTCCCCAGCTGCCCCGCACACGCCTGTAGTGCTCTGACCAAGTCAGCCTGCATCTGAATATCTGAGTGCCCATCAAGCCCCGCGGCCGATATTTTGGTGTGGATGGCAATGTATGGGAAAGCGTCCAGCTTCCGGCATTTACCCAGCCTGTGTCATGGAAAAGAACAGGTTTCCATGCAGAAAGAGTAGATGAGTGCCATGGGGGCCTGGGCCTGGGGCTGGTGGGCAGGGGCTGGGAAGCTCTCGCTGGCCCGTCGGCGGCTGGTGCTGGGAGAGGTGACCAGACCAGGACCCAATTTTGTTCCTGCCTCCTGGAGCTTGGAAGCTTCTGGTCCGAGCTGAAGAGGGAGCAAGCAAGAAGGAGGCTTCAGTTTGCTTTGGGGATCCCCAAGGTGAGGCCGCCCCTTGCTACCGAAAGGGAACTTTCGTGAAGGTGCCAGGCCACCATGATGCGTCTGCCTTGCAGGTGAATCCCAACAGCATTGCAGCCAAAGACGGCCGGATTCGCGAGGGCGACCGGATCATCCAGGTGAGCAGGGGGGCAGGCCTGACCGAGGCCCCGCTGCACTGGCTGCCCAGCTACCTGTCCGTAGCCAAACCCAGCGCTCTCCTGCTAAGAGCCTCGCCTCGTGGCCAGGCATCCCGCTGTGCCTGCAACCGGGGCTGGCTCTCCTCTCTCTCTCCTGTACTGCTGCCCCTGGTGGCTCCCGTGTGCTCATGGGATCTGCTGGCGTCGAGGACCTGTGCCGCTCTGGCACCTTGCCAGCCTCTCCGTCCATCCTCCAGGCATGAGCACGTGCCCCGCTCCACACCGTCCTTGGGGCACAAGGGGTGTCCTGGCCCCGGGCACCTTCCACCTGGTTTCCATTCTGTCAGAGCTCGAGAGCCTTCCCTGGCTCCGGGTGCTCTGCTTGGAACTCCCTGCGAGGGCATCCGTGCAGTTCGACCGGGGCCCGTGCCAGAGCCAGCCCCGGCATTCTTGTTGATGGTCCCTTGGCTTGTCACAGATAAATGGTGTGGACGTCCAAAACCGGGAAGAGGCAGTGGCCATTCTGAGCCAGGAGGAGAACACCAACATCTCCCTGCTGGTCGCCCGGCCTGAGAGCCAGGTGCGTGCGTGGCTGGTGGGATATTGCGAGACCCCTGACATCGGGCTTCTACCTTGGAAGCTGCCGATCTGTGACAAGGGCACAGACATGCCAGCGGCCTGGCACTTGCTGGAGGGTGGGTAGTGTTTTTGGGGTCCGTTTCCCCTTCCGGCCTCGGATGGCTGAGTATGCTGGTACCACACCCTTTCTTGGGTTGTTCACCTTCACTGAGACCAGGAGGCCAGGTGTGGGGCCTAGAGGCCGATGGTGGGGTGGTGTCTGGGGAGGTCCTTAAAGCAGTGGGGACAGCACGGGCCTGTCTCTGCAGCTGGCGAAGCGGTGGAAGGACAGTGACCGGGATGACTTTCTGGATGACTTTGGCTCTGAGCATGAGGGGGAGCTGCGTGCACGGAAGCTGAAATCCCCCCCTGCCCAGCAGGTGAGGAAGGAAGTGGGATGGGTAGTGGGGAGGGCAGGCAGGAGGCAAAGGGGACTGGGGCATGTGGGGGATGGGCTGGACCCGAAGGCCCTTCCGACCCCCCACCCCCCAACCCACGCCCCGACCCTCCCAAGGCACCCGGGTCCTCGGGACGCACACTGAGTGGGGCTCATCTTTCTGCCCCAGCTTGGAAACGAAGAGGAGAAAGGGGTCCCCGATGTGGGCACGGGCCTGAGCAACAGCCAGGAGCTGGACAGTGGGGTGGGCCGCACCGACGAGAGCACCCGCACCGAGGAGAGCTCTGAGCACGACCTGCTGGGCGACGAGCCCGCCAGCGCTGCCGACACACCCGGGGCCCTGCGCAAGAGCCGCGACCTCCACTTCAGCATGGACTCCCTGCTGGCGGAGGGGGCAGGGCTGGGGGGCGGCGATCTCCCGGGCCTCACGGAAGAGGAGTACGAGCGCTACCGCGAGCTGCTGGAGATCAAGGGCCACCTGGAGAACGGCAACCAGCTGGGCCTCCTCTTCCCCAGGGCCTCCGGCGGCAACAGCGCCCTGGACGTGAACCGCAACGAGAGCCTGGGCCACGAGATGGCCATGCTGGAGGAGGAGTTGCGGCACCTGGAGTTCAAGTGCCGCAACATCCTGCGGGCGCAGAAGATGCAGCAGCTGCGTGAGCGCTGCATGAAGGCCTGGCTGCTGGAGGAGGAGGGTCTCTACGACCTGGGGGCCGGCGAGCCCAAGAAGCACGAGCTGTCGGACATCTCCGAGCTGCCAGAGAAGTCGGACAAGGACAGCACCAGCGCCTACAACACAGGAGAGAGCTGCCGCAGCACCCCGCTGCTCGCAGAGCCCCTGCCGGAGAGCCCCCTGCGGCGGGCTGCTGCTGGCAACTCCAACTTGAACCGGACCCCTTCCGGCCCCACCGGCCCCACGCACCCCAAGGCAGCCCCTCTGCAGGGGAGCCCCGCCAAGTTCCGATCTCTCTCCCGGGATCCCGAGATGGGCCGGAGACCGCACTCAGAGGAGCGTGTCCGCCGGAGCCCCAAGACGGGTGTGACCCTGGAGCGCGTGGGCCCCGAAGGCAGCCCTTACCTCTCGCGGCGCCACCGCGGCCAGGGCCAAGAGGGCGAGCACTACCACAGCTGTGTGCAGCTGGCCCCGCCGCGTGGCCTGGAAGAGCTGGGCCACGGGCCCCTGAGTTTGGCTGGTGGCCCTCGGGTGGGCGGGGCAGCGGCGGCCAGCGAAGCACCCCGCATGGAGTGGAAGGTCAAGGTGCGCAGCGATGGGACCCGCTATGTGGCCAAGCGGCCGGTGCGCGATCGCCTCCTCAAAGCCCGGGCCCTGAAGATCCGGGAGGAGCGCAGCGGCATGACCACCGACGACGACGCGGTGAGTGAGATGAAGATGGGCCGCTACTGGAGCAAGGAGGAGCGGAAGCAGCACTTGATCCGGGCGCGGGAGCAGCGGAGGCGGCGCGAGTTCATGATGCAGAGCCGTCTGGAGTGCCTGCGGGAGCAGCAGAACGGCGACAGCAAGGCCGAGCTCAACATCATTGCCTTGAGCCACCGCAAAACCATGAAGAAGCGGAACAAGAAGATCCTGGACAACTGGATCACCATTCAGGAGATGCTGGCCCATGGCACTCGCTCCGCCGACGGCAAGCGGGTCTACAACCCGCTGCTCTCCGTCACCACTGTCTGAGCCCCTCCTCCCCCAGGTCCAGTGAGCCTCCCAAAACCCTGTCCCCTGCTCTCCCTTAGAATCTAGTGTGTGTCTGTGTGTACGCACGGCGTGCGTGCACTTGTCTTTCTGTGTGTGCACAGGACGTTGTTAGCAGAGAGAAGCCCCCGAGGAGAAGGGACGCCTCTCTCCATCGGCTACTTCCTGCTCTCCAAGTACAGCGACCATGTCGACACCTGGCACAGGGGGCACCCCTTCCGCTGTGTGCCGGCCGCGTGTCCATAACACGAGCGCAGCTCCTCTCCGGAGCTCTCAGCGTGGGTACTTGGGGACAGGAAAGGACTGAAAAGGGGAGACGAAGAGGACTGTCCTGAGCACAAGAGAACGCCTGGCTGCGAAGCCCAGCACAGCCTCGCCCCCTGCCGGGAGACTTGGTTATTTGTAGACAAAGGCACCCCTGAGTTTTGTGGTTTTTCTCCCTTTCTGTGCTTGCCGATTGTTGTTTTTCTGTTTTGTGGACCTGCCCTGGGGGCTGGCGGCTCCTTCAGGCGGCCTGACAAAGTGGAACCCCCAGTAATGGCTGGGAAGGAGGTGGGTGGGGGGGAAAGGAAGAGAGGGAGGGCTGGGGCAGGGGGAGGGGAAGGGTTGGGGAAGAAGGGGAGAATGGGAAGCAGCTTTCTTGGTGGTCTCCACTCTGAGGTGTGGGGATGGGGGACCTTTGATGCGGCTTGCAAGGCCCACTCCGGAGCCCACTTCCTTCCCGATGACCGAGGGAGAGCCAAGACAGAAGCGGCAGCGGAAGACCTCAGTGACGGGACCCATACTGAGCCTAGGGAGCAGCTGCACCCGAGAGAGACGGGCCCGGCCAGCCGGGCTGCCCGGGGAGAAGGCACTCTGCACCCCGCTCTTCGAGTGTGGACCCGGCCCAGACCCCAGGGCCCCTCCGGCTCT
Organism: Paguma larvata; assembly: GCA_030068075.1. Classification (NCBI taxonomy): domain Eukaryota; kingdom Metazoa; phylum Chordata; class Mammalia; order Carnivora; family Viverridae; genus Paguma; species Paguma larvata. The sequence goes on along the minus strand of CM057830.1, from coordinate 121,234,510 downwards.
GAGTGCCTCAGACTGGAGGCACACAGGCTGCCCACCCCTGCGCCCCCGTTGGCATTGGGAGAATAAAGCGAGCTGCCTTTTTGAGGTGACTCCTGGTCTCTCTGTGTTCATTCTCATTGGGCCAGGAGAAGAGAAGAAAGTTTTGGGGGGTGGGCACGGTGGGCAAGGCATGGGTCAATCGAACGCTATGCTCTGGGCTTTCTCTGTGTGTCGCTGAGGAACAGCAAGGCCTCTGAAGTCCATCAAGTACTCTGGGAGGAGGCAGGACAGTCACCTGAATTATTTCCTGAGTGGGACGTGGTCACAGGGGTGGCGTCCAGATGCAGGAAGGAAGGCAGAGACCTGGCTTAGCGCTGCTGGCAGGGCCTGCCTCCGGCATGTGGGCGAGGCCAATGCTGCTGGGCGAGCAGGACCCTTGAGAGGTGGGTTCCACCCCCCAGCTCGGGAGGCACTCTAGAAGAGGCGAGGAGCTGGGAAACCTTTTTTAAGTATATTTATTTATTATGAGAGAGAGAGAGAGAGAGAGAGAGAGAGAGAGAGGGAATCCCAAGAAGGCTCCACAGTGTCAGCGCGGAGCTCACTGCAGGGCTCCATCTCCCAAACCGTGAGATCATCACCTAAGCCGAAACTAAGAGTTGGGTACTTACCCCACTGAGCCCCCCAGGCGTGCTGGAGCTGGGAAGCTCTTGAAGGCGCGAACTGCTCGCCTCATCTGGGGACCCCCGCAAGGCCTAGCACGTAGCTTGCTGAGTAAAGGAAGGTCTTTGGCCAGATGGATGGACATCTGGGTGGTCACAGAGGACCCTTCCACGATGGGACCTCCCGGAGGGACAGCCGAATGTTCGAGGTTCCGTTCAGTGCAGCAACCGGGCCTGTGCTAAGTGCTGGGTGGGGGACTGGGGCCCCCAGCTTGTCCTGTGTGCGGTGTGTGAGGTGCCCCCTCGGGTGGGCAGCGCAGCAGCGGTCTCCTGAGCAGGATGCTGCCAGCAGCCGAAGTGGACGAGGATGCGTTAAAATGCTATTGAAACGTCAGTGAAGGGCCTTCTCGTTAATTCCCGGTTGACTGAGATGGGTACGAGCGAGAAGTCCAGCGAGCAAGTGTTCCCAGAAGCCAACTGCTCTGCGGGAAAGGCTGGGCCCTGAGGGCGGGCCGCATCTGTAGGCTGCCGTCGGGTCAGCAGCTGGGAGGGAAGGCCTGGCACCTGGCAGGCCAGCACACGGGGAGGGAGAAAAGGGCTCGTTGGCAGATGGGAAAGGAAGGGGTTGGGGCTGGGGACCCAGGTTTCCTCAGCCCTCCCAGGCCTCTGGAGCCCAGTACTAGGCACATCTGTTCCTCCGGAGGGGACACCTGGGCCCCAAGCAGGCCCCGTAGAGGATGGGGCTCCAAAAGTCTGGCCCTGGCTGCGGGAACACTGGCTCGAGGTCAATTGGAGACCGAGGCCAACTGTTCCATGGGTGTCCCTCTCCAGCTGCTGGGAGACTCGCTTGGATGGCTCTAACGGCACCCCAGTTTTGCCTTGGGGGGGAGGGGAGTGCCGGAGGCCCAGTGCTCCTGGGACGTGGGCCAGGACAGCCCTTAAACTATGGAGTCCCTTGCTGTGTGGAAGCAGCACTAGGGCTCCTGGGAGAGGTGGTGCTGGGAGGTGGGACAGCAACTCTTACCTCTTGTTGCCCTGGAACTGACCTCACGTTTAGGTGCTATTGCCACGGAGCGGGATCAAAGAGCCACCGGGCGGCCACGAGCCGCCACCGTCCGCCCTGCCTGTCCTGCCCGGGCTGTTGGCAGAACGGGAGAACCCCTCCCCCTTCACTCCTTGGCATGAAGGGGGAGCAGCAATCGCTGCCTGCAGGCGGCCCTTGGGCTCCCGCCGCTGGTTTCTCCGCAACTCAGAAAGCCCATAAGCCCATCAGTCGGGTTCCGGCCTGGCCTGCTCCTCAGGGGACTCTCAGCCCCAAGGCTCCTGCTGTACCCACTCTGGGGAAAGAGCCCGCTCAGAGCCTCCATGCCTGCCTGCCGCTTCATCCCAACCCACTTCGAAGACTGAGGGTCAAGGAGCAGAGAGAGGCTGGTGTCCCCTAGTCTGGAGGAGGTCCTCGGGCAGTCCCAGGTCACAAGCGACCCTCCACACACCCGGGGCCTCCCGGTGCAACAAACAGAGCGCTAGGTGCTCCGGGGAGATGGAGCCTAGAGACAAAGGGCAAGGCAAACTGCGAGCGGCCAGCGACTGGCTCCTCGGAGGTGTGGGGGCTCACGTCACCTTTCCGACTTTCTGTGCTTTCTACGTGTCCCACCGGGCACAGTGAAGTGGCACTGCGGGGGGTGGAGTGCGGGACCTGGAGCCACCACTCTGCCGGCGGCGGCCACAGCGGCCCTGGCCGCATCAGTGAGCGCGGCTCGAGCCCAGGGCTCTGCACGGGTGGCACTGCACGCACACGTGCTGCTGACTGCTGCGTTTCGGGATGGCCCCCGACCTTCTCTGTGCAGTTGCCCTTATGCCGGCAGGTCAGAGGGCCCCCTCTCAGGTGGGCCACTAAGACCCTGCCACGGAACAGCTATGTGAGGGCAGGAGAGAAGGGGGCTGTCCCCTCTGCCAGAAGACAGCATGTGCTGGGTGCAAGGGCCCGAACTGGGGGCCAGGGAAGGAGAGTCTGTGATGGCGGAGCACGAGGTGGGGGGGGGCACATCCCCACCCAGTGCCTGCGCCATCCGGGTGGATGAGGGTACCGGCGGACCCGCTCTGCCCATGTGTAGAAGGCATGACAACGCAAGTCAGGAGCCCACGTCCTGAACACCGGCGACAGTCAAAAACTGTTTATTGAAAGTAGCAAGGAGGGCCCCCGGAGGCCACCTTCAAGACTGGATGTGACTCTTGGCACTGAAGGCCAGGTAGTAGATCACCAGGCCGATGGCTGCGGCCAGCACCTCAGTGGAGACCCAGGGTCCATTCCAGGTGCCCTGCGAGAAAGGAGACCAAAGCCGGCTCAGGGGAGAGACGGGCGAGGAGCCGGCCAGCCCCGGCCTCCCGCCCTCTAGGGCACGCAGGCACACTGGCCAACTTCTGGCCCAACCTCACCCCTCAAAAAGGGCAAGGCTCGCTGCGTGCGCCCTGCTTCCCCTGAGACCGGGCCGGCCTCTTCAGCCCACTCACCCGGTGGTCCACGCTGACTGTGAACAGGGGTGGGATGGTGGAAATGTCCTCGTTATTTCTCTGAGCCTGCAAGGAGATATTGGGGTCAGGGGTGCCGCCAGGTAGGGTGGGGAGAGGTTGGGCAGGCAGGAACGTTGGCCCAAGCCATGGAAGAGAGGAGAGCTGGACAAGAGAAACACCAAAGGTACGAGGACAGGCATGGCAGGTGGGCAGGAAGGTGCCCACCCGGTCGGCCTGCTCTGTGAAGGCAGGGCCCCTAGGGGCCTGGAGCTCGGGTAAGAGGGACTACAGGGCGAAGGTGGCTGCGGAAGTGGGGTGCACCCTCCCTCCTGTAGGCCTAGGCAGGGCTCCGGGTCGCCGATAACTCACCTTCCTCAGCAGGCTATAGGACTCCTCGTCAAAGAATCTGACCTCGTAGGTACCTGCGTGGGCACTCTTGTGGTCTAGGCTCCAGGACACCTAGGTCGGGTAGGTTTGGCCGGGGTGGGCACAGTGGACACATCCAGGCCCCCTGCCAGTGCTGATACAGTACCACTACCAGCAGCCGGAGTCAAACAACCCGAATCCTGCTCCACTGGGCCACCCCTAGGGCTTCAAAGTCATGCCAGTGAGCAGGTGGCCTCCCCCCAAAATGACGACCGTGGCATCCCTTACCTGGTAACGTCCCACGTCCTGGCCCCGGGTCACAGGAAATTGTTTTCCACTGACATCAGCATAAAGAGCCATATTCTGGGACAGAACAGAGAGAGAGTCATCTTCTCCCCTCTCAGGAAGCCCCACTGTGCTGTCCACGGCAGCACTCACGGCCTGTGGGGAGGGAGGCTGGGCACACCTGGGGACTGTGCTATGTCTGGCAGGGGGCACCGCGTGAGAGCCATGGGGGTAGGCCTGCTACAACCAGAGCCATGCCAGGAGGCCAACCCCCATCGACGCTGTTACTGCCTCTCGGCACGTCTACCCTACATGGGAGGCATGTCCCCGCCATGGCCTGGCCTCCCTAACCCACGGCGAGCCTATTAATTGTGAACACAGGCAGCGTGACTGAAGTGTACTCATTCCTCTGAGCCTGGAAGAAGAGTATTGGGGTCAGGGGGCGTCCAAGGAGCCACCCAAGGAGTGTTGCACCCAGAAAAGGCCACCTTGGCAAACAGAAACCAGGAAAGGGCTACGGGAGCCCAGGGGCCAAACCCCTGCTGTTTCTTACTTCCAAGTACTCTTACAAGGCACAGCAAGAAGACTGCCTACGTTTTCGCACCTAGGCAGGCTAAGAGAATGTTCTTTTAACACCTGCTTCAAACAATCTGGCCTGGTTGTGCCCTCCCCTCTCTCCTCTACCTGTAAATCAAAATCCTCATTCTCCCTCTGTCTACATGGGTCCCTGGGTCTGATCCCATCCATTGCCAGTGAGGAACTGATGTCTAAGGTCCCAGGCTCCCTGTGGACCCCTTGCTCTGGCACTCTCCTGGCTGAATCCCCCCGCCTCACCTGGACCCTGTTCTTGCACGTCAGGGAGATCTCCACGATGAAAACGGTCTCAGTGGAAATGACGGCGTCCGAAGTGGTGTAGTAGGAAGGGGTGATCTGGGGCTCCACACAGGCCTCTGCTGCAGGGAGGACGCAGACATGCTATGTAAGGTCCAGCTCGTGGGTGCTGGGCTTGGGAGGCAGAAGGGACCGCCCAGACCCGCTTCCCAGACCTTGACAGCTGACGCACCAGGCCCTTTGGAACCTGTCAGGTGGGATGCGGGAGACAGACCCGAGCGCTCAGCGAGAAGTGCAGCAGCAAGGGGACAGGGAGGGTGGGAGGGCCTTGAAGGCAGGCCACGGAGGTGAAGGCTTTGTAAGGGCGGAACCTCAATGTAAGGGCAAAAGAAGAGCAGGTGAGCGAGCACGCGTGTGGGGGGTGGAGAGGCAGCAGCGCCAGGATGGATTCGTGCACGACTGGTGCCTGTGGCCAGACCTGTGGATCCGGGAGCCATGCGAGGATGTGGGGCTGCAGCCAGACCTCAATCCAGAGCCACGCACAGCCCCGGCCGGTTTACGGAAGGCATCCTCCGCAAACGCCAAGCACGGTGCGGCTTGCAATGCATGAGGGCTTGAGATGACAGGGTCTGTGGCCCCACCCACGGCTGACCGAAGGCCAGGACTGGCCCCAGTGTCTCCCAGGGAAGGAAACGGGCACCGCTCGTACCCTTTAGCAGGGCTGCCCCGAGAGAAAGGACGCGGCCTCAGCCACCATCGCGTTGCTAGAGGCTACAGGGAAGGGTACTGCCTAAATCACAGGGTGCCAAGCAGATGCTACCACTGGAAAGCTCTCAGCCAGCTGCTCTCTGAATGTGTCCTGGCACAGCCGTGCATTAGAAGCTCTGCATCTGGGCAGCGAGAGGAAGATGCCTGGGAACGTCGGTGGGGGGCGGTTCTCAGGAGCCCCGTCTGTGCCCCCGCTAAGCGTGGCCTTTTTCCTAAGGACCCTATGGAGCGCCAAAGGGTTTTACAGTCAGGTTTGTCCCTTTCGGACACCGCTGGCCACACCATGGGTAATTCCTGAGGGACAGGCGAGAAGGGTGCAGGCAGGGAAGCCAGTTAGGCTGACGAAACACGCCAGGGACCAAAGGCACCGGCCTGAGTAGCGGAGGTAAAGTGAATGTGTGGAAAGTATCCCTGACTCAGTCTCAGGCCCTCAGACTTCGCGCTGGTTCCTGCAAGGGCTGCCTCCTCAACACACTTCTGGACTCCAGACCGGAGCTCCACCCCGCCACCGGGTGCTAAGAATCTCTCAGGAATGTACAGACAGACCTGACTGTGGCTCAGCACTGCTGAAAACTCCTTTAAGAATACACCAGGGCCTCAGGGAAAAAGTCACCGGTCTGGCCCGGCACTCAAGCCCTCCCCCAGCCTTTTTCCCTTTCCCCCGCCTTCTCCTTCAATCCAACTTGTCCACGCTCCTGGGCCTTCTGCCTGGCCCATCCCCGCTTCCTCTCTTCACTTACAGCTCCCTTCCTGGGGAGGCCTGGCCTCACTTCACCGGGTCAGGTGGCTCCTCTCCCACTAGCCTAGTCTCTCACTCTGATCGCCTTGCGCTGCAGAGTTTTGCTCTTGTCCGACCACCCTCCCCCCCAGGACTGGGAGCTCCGGGTGGGAGCAGGGACGTGTATCACTTTCCCTGCTGGAGACGGGAACCTGGCGCACGAGACGGACTCTGGTACTCTTCCTCGCAGGAGCGGACGGGGGGTGGGAAGCTCTGGCTGTTTCTTCCGGCAGCCTGGCTGCTGGGTAAACGTGTGTGGTACAGGAGCGTGTGGTGGCCTCGGTCGCCGCGCGCCGAGGCCACTTGCCCCTCGGAGCAAGAAGGCCCAGAACCCCGGTTCGCCCGCACCCCTCCTCCCCCCACACAACACCAATCGTGGGAGAGAGGCTCCCCAGAAAGGGGCTCCGGCCAGGCCGCTACCTGAGCAGCAGGAGAGGCTGGACAGCAGGAGTAGCGCCAGAGCGCCGAGAGATGCCAGCGCCGCCATCGCCTCTTCTCTGCCGACAGAAAAAGGGAGAGACTCCCCTGAACACGAGGGGCAGACGAGGAAGCGCGACGCGTAAGCAGCGAGGGCAGCCAATCAGGCGCCGGCGGGCCAGGCGGGCCTGTGACGTCACCGGCGGCACTGACGTGTCCCCTCCCCAGACCAGAGGCCCCCCGGTGGCCGCCCCATCAAGATGGCGACGGCGGCAGCGGCGGCGGCGGCGGCGGCGGCGGCGGCGGCGGCGGCGGCGCTCTCGACGCCGGAAGGGGGCGTGTGAACAGGCGCGGCCGCGCGCGTGCGCACTACTTGGTCCATGCCCGCTTTCTGGCACTTCGCGCCCTGCCAAGCTCTCGCGAGAGTGGTGTCTACGTGTCTGGACGTGCGGCGGGTCTCACTTTCCGTCATGGCGCTGAAGGTGGCGGCGGTCGTTGGTGGCGCTGCAAAAGCGGTGTTCAGGCCGGCCCTCCTCTGCCGTCCTTGGAAGGTGAGCAGGGACAGCAGGCCGCGGGGACAGCCGCAGCGCTCGCTGGGCCGGGCCGAGAGCTGCTGGCCTGCGGAACGTCCTGGAGCCCGGTTGGCTGTGGGGCCCCGCGAGGGGCGGGGTGAGGGCTACGGCCGGAGTTGATTGGCTGCCTCCGCTGTCACTGAGGGGATTGGATAAAGTTGGCCCTTTGTTGGGCTTTCCCAAGGGTCTGCGTCCTTGGCTGGGAGGGCGGGGGGGAGTCCCGGAGGAGCGGGTAGAGCCGGCAGAGGCGGGCAGAGTGTCAACTCCCAAGTATATCGTGGGAGCCTTTCCGAGGCGGTCATGTGTCCCGGCCCACCTTCCTCTTGCAGCCTTAGGAATCCTGTTCGCAGCCCCCGTACCTCCTCGGGTTTTTCTATTGCGGACCGTTTTGCCACTTGTCCCAGTGGAGTTGGAGAACCGAATTCTGCGAAGTACTCCCGACATCACCCCCCCCCCCCCGGACATTTTTATAGATCCAGATGCTTTCTTTATCCCGCAGGTGCCTGGAATGGAAGGGAGCTAGATTTTCTGAGGCTGGTGATGTGGGGTGGCCGTGGGGGCTCTGTTTCCGCAGTTCTCTGTTTAGGATCTTGGTTATTCAAGTCTCATTCCTCTCTTTACACACTTACATGAGGATAACTTAGTCCCTGGGTGGGTCGGAAGCCATCCGAAGCATCAGCGAGCCAAGACTGGCTTTAGGGAACAAGAGGTATGACCTCCCGGCCTGGCTCCCCGCCAGTAACCTACAGTGTGGCCATCCTCCTGTCTCTGGGTTCCCCTCTGTCTCAAAGGATCTAGCCAACCCTGACCTTCCAGAGTCCTGTGACTTCGCTGACACTCCTTGTGAACGCATGTGCTGTGCCTCTGCCCTCTGACCCCTCGGGAAGATTACCCGGTGACAGCTTATGCTTTATGAAATTCTGATTTCTCCAAACTTTCCGATGAGGGGGTTTCCAGAGGCCGTGACAGCTCTGGCAGCTAGGCCTCCTTGGAGTCTTGGTGAAGACATTTGTCTCCTCCTTGACCCCCCCCCCCCTTCTATGTGTGTTTGTGTCCATGTTAGGGTGGGGGTGGGGGCAGTGAATGGTTGGTAGCTGGGCAGTGCCTTGCCCTGAGACTGGTTGTCCTGGGTATGGGAAGCTTTAGACATGAACCCCAGATCTTTGGTCCCACTGATTGGGACCTTGTAGGAAAACATGCAGCCACCATTGGCACTCGATCTAACACAAACATGCTGAGGAAAGGGGCCTCACGAAGATGTGGAGCACGGGAATCCTTTGTCAGGCACACGTACGACCTAGGACTCCTTTCTTTCTGTGGCTCCGTCACAGCATGGCTGACACTCCACCCTCCTGGTTAACGAATGAGCAGTAGGCATGTGCAAATACCCCATCCTGCCTTAAACTGCACTTCTCTGATGGGGCTTCACAGGGCGGCGCAGGTGTGAGGCAGAACCCGTGTGAGCCCTTGAGAGAAGGTGCCTGTATCTGAGCAAGGTCAGGGGAGTAAGTCTATCTTGAGAGCTCTCTGGGTGTTTGGCTAAAGCCTGAAGAAACCTCTAGCATAGCGACCGGGTGAAGGAGAGGTTTAGCCCAGGTGGTGATGTGATCCAAGGCGGGGGGGGGGGGGTGGGGGTGGGGGCCAGATACAGAGCTGGGTGCAAGTCGCGGCTCACCACCGTGGCCGTTACCTGCGTAGCACCAGTGGACTCCGGGGAGGATTACTGCTGCAAGCTGTAGGGGTCCACCGCACACAGCCCCCCCTCCAGACACGAACCATGAAAACGGACCCGAGGGATTGGTGGAGTGAAGGACCAAATGGCTTGCTGCCTCCTCCCAGCAGCCACTTAAAGTGGGTGCCTCTGCTCCTTGGGTTTTAGATGGGAAGTCAGCGAGGTTAGCTGTTTGCTCCCGAGAGATGGTGGATTTAGACCGAGGCCTCCCTGACCCCTGAGCCCACCATCTCCCTTCATTTTAGGGCATGCTCATTAATTCAGGAAATGTTTCTTATGTCCGAGTTCTGGACCAGGCATTCTGTTAGGTCTTGGGATGACAGTAGGAAATGGGACCGATATGGCTTCCACTCTCAAGGAATTCAGGGTTGGGGAGGGAGCAAGGCAGTTGCTAGGGACAACTTAGGGACATCGTGGTTGGTGGGGCAGTGGAGGGGGGCGGATAGGTAGGGCTTTGGGAGCCAAGGGGGACCAACCGCTCAGCAGCGTTAGGGCATCAGGGAAGGCTTCCTGGAAGAAAGGCAGTGAAAGCCTCCTACCACAAGTCATATCAAGAGCCTACAAATAAGATGAATCCGGGGGCGCCTGGGTCGTTAAGCATCAGACCCTTGATTTCGGCTCCAGTCGTGATCTCACGGTTGTGAGGTCGGGCTCCGCACTGAGCATGGAGCCTGGTTAAGAGTCTCTTCCTCTCCCTCTGCCCCTTCCGTGCTTGAGCGAGTTCTCTTTCTCTCTCTCTTTCTCTAAAAAAAAAAAAAAAAAAAAAGATGAGTCCAGATGCTGACAAGTGCTAGAAAGGAAAATTGGAAAGCCCTGAGTGTGCCTGTGGCTACAGATCCAGGGGCCACATGGATAAACAGATACCCCGAAGCCTTTTGTCCTAGTAGTCACCTCCGTCCTGGTCCCTGGCTTGGCTGGGCAAGCGGCACACCTGTGCTGCCAGAGCCTGTGCCAGCGGCTGCCTTCTGAATACCAGCCTGGGAGACCCAGAGGGGATGATCAGCCTCTGTCTGAGCTTTCTAGACTTCTAGCAGGAAGGTATGGCTCTTTGCAAAGTGGCCACGGCAACTCTGCCATTGGCTGGGGCACTCTGCTGCTGCCCCAGCAGGTGATTGGCAGAGCATCTCCAAGTGACAAAAAGGACCTTGGCTCTGCCCCTGCCTCTTTGGATTGAGAGACACCCGGGCATGTTCTCAGGTGGGGGAGCAGCGGGGAGCAGAGTGTGGGGAGCCATAGGCCCTCTGTAGTGGGATGTGGCACACAGGCGTCTCCTTCCAGGACAGCGTGGGGACTCTAGATGGATCACTGCTCAAAACCTGTCCCCTTTGGCTTGGATGGCTTTTACTCTGAAGCTGTCAGACATGGCATTGGTGCGGCCAAACGTGGCTGTCTCTGCGTCAGGGGGCTGGGGACGTTCATCTTCCATGTAGGCCACAGAGCAGTTTTACAGTCCTCTGTGAAAGCCCTCTCAAAGACTGGCAGCTGTTACTCTTCTAAAAATGGTTAGATTTTCCCTGGCGCGTTTGCTTTGGACTTGTGATTCTGGAGGGTCATTCCCACGATGCCGACAGTGATTGTCTCTGGGTGGGCAGGGGCTGGGTGTCATCTTTTTGTTCTGATCTCCGTGTTAGGACCGTATGTTGTTTTCGTAATAAGGAAAAAAGATTTTTTAATACATTTTTAAAGTTAATTTGTTTTGAGACGCAAAGAGAGAACCCCAAGCAGGCTCCACACTGTCAGCACAGAGCCCGACGTGGGGTTCAATTCCACAAACTGTGAGATCATGGCCTGAGCCAAAATCAAGAGTAGGACGCTTACGCGACTGAGCCACCCCGGCGCCCCATAAGGAAAAAAGAGTTTTTTTTAAATGTTTTATTTTTGAGAGAGTGAGTGACAGAGCACAAGTAGGGGAGGGGCAGAGAGAGGGAGACACAGAATCTGAAGCAGGCTTGCGGGGCTCGAACTCACGAACGATGAGGTCGTGACCTGAGCCAAAGTCAGTGTTCAACCGACTGCGCCACCCAGGTGCCCCAAGGAAAAAAGATTTTTAAAATGATAAAATGATTGTTGTGGTGGCCCTGTGGTTTGTTAAAACGATTTCCCTGTTGTGCCACGTGCAGTGTGCCTACTTTTCCATGTGACAGACGACAAACAGACTGAGCAGGACTAATTATTGGCTAATAAAGAATCAGAAACAACAGAAGAGAGAAACATTAAATCATTGATTATGGAGCTGACGGAAGCATAAAGGGTCGCCGTGACCCTCTGTGACGCTTTGACCAGCTGGTCCTTGGGAAATGGAGGCTCTGGGCATGTACCGCATGATGGTGCAGGGGTGAGGTGGGGGCATGATGTGTGGGACCTGGCTGGGTATGGTGGGGACGGTTCCTCTTCCCTGCCAAGAGTTCAGCTGGCCTTTCTGGGCCGGAAAACAACCACTGGCATCTGGGTTCTCTTTGCCAGGTTCTAGGTGCCCATGAGGCCTCCCGGAGGACCTTCTCAGTAAGTACCTGCCAGAGTGTGTATTTGCGTGTGTATGTGTGTGCACATGCGTATGCTCGCGTTTATGCATGCACCTGTCTGTGCGTGCGTAGGTGTGTGCACGCATGTGTGTATGTGTGTGCGCACACGTGCACTGTGCCTGCCCGTTTGTTCCCTGGCCCTCTGGGTCCTCCTGTCTGACGCATGGTCTCCAGAGGTTGCCCACCCTTCCTTATCTGAAGTGCACTACACAGCATCCCCAGGGAAAAGGCCCCGTTCCCTGGGACAGGCTTGTTCCTCCAACCCCGGCTGATTCGTGTCTTCTTCCTTCCTGTTCCTCTCTAGCAACAAACGATTGTGAGTATTCTTCTCATCTGCCTGTTAAGTTTTGGGGGTTCTGGGATTGAGCCAAGTCCAGACGGGGGGTGGAGACTGCTTCTGCTGCCTTCCTTCTGACCAAGGAGCACCCCCTTCCCCCCGTAATTAGCTTGTCTGGCTGGGGTGGGGTGGCGGGGTCAGGTACCCCGAGCTAGAACCTCCTGACTGACTGGCCCACCAGGCCCACCCTCACCTTCCTGTTTTTCCAGCCTCCGTCGGCTAAGTACGGTGGGCGGCACACAGTGACCATGATCCCAGGGGACGGCATCGGGCCCGAGCTCATGTTACATGTCAAGTCTGTGTTCAGGTACATGGCTCCCGGCACTGCTTCCCCTTGACCCGCACCCCTAAGGGAGGTTGTACCCCGGGGGGGTGGGTGGCTTGAGAACCGCGCCAAGACGGATCATAAGCCCGGAAGCCCACCGGCCAGGGCTCTGCCCGAGCGTCCCTTGAGGCAGGCAAGAGGGCTGGCCTGGGCGCAGGTGGCAGTGGTCCTGCTAACTGTCGCAGAGTTCAAGCATCTCCCCGTCAGTTGGTGCAGATGGACCCAGTCTCCTCTCAGCCAGAGGCAGGCCAGGGTGGGCCGCGGTGGTGGAGAGGCTGCCGCACCCAGTGGTCCAGGCAGGCTTCCTAGAAGAGGCAGGGGGAGGCCCGGGGCCTGCCACCTCGACCTGGTTCTGTCACAGGCACGCATGTGTGCCAGTGGACTTTGAAGAGGTGCACGTGAGCTCCAACGCTGACGAAGAGGACATCCGCAATGCCATCATGGCCATCCGTCGGAACCGTGTGGCCTTGAAGGGTGAGCGCGGGGGTCAGGCTGGGCCACCACGCACGGTCCCTTTCGTTTCCAAGCTGGCACACACTTGTCCCTGGGGCCGCACGACTCTGACTTTAAGGCTTTTCTGGCTGGGGAGGACCCTTGTACTTGGAGAATGGACAGAAGCTTTTGGGGCCCATGCTGCGATTCTGAGAGCTTGGTGGCACTAGGCCGTACAGGAGCCTGTTCAATAAAGGGCTTCCTCCCACTCCCTTCTCTCCTGGGGCAGCCCTCTCTGCTGGGGTCAGCTTTGACCCTCAGAGTCTCTTTTCACAAAAACTCCCATACGTCACAGGGATGCAGCTTTAACCCTGCACCTGCGCCTTGCCTCTAGCTGGCCCAGCTTTGGATGTTACAGACAGGAATTCTAGCCCTTCATCGGTCTGCCTCGGTCTAGTACATGTTCTTAAACTGCTTGTATGATTCATTTTGTAAATTATACCCCATCACCTGCTCTGTGTGAGCAGAGAGGAACCCGGGCGGAGCGCCAGCCCCTGGCAGTCAAGCAGAGGGGCCAGTATGGCAACCGAAGGGTGCCTAAGTCGTTGTGGGCAAAGGCAGTGTAGGCGGTGGGGGGGGGGTGGGACTCGGAGGGGCGGCCCTAGTGGGCCCTGAGGAAGCCTGCTCTTGCTTGGTACCTTCTGACTGCTTTTTCCTGGAGGCTGCTGGCCCCCTGCTGCTTCAATTCTTTCTGCCCTGGGTCCACCCCAGGCCAAACTATAGTCTTTTCCAGGCAGACCCCACCTGCCCCTGAACTGGGGCTCATGCGGCGCCTCGATGCAGGGCCTAACAGTGACGCTGGCCAAGGTCACATTGCTGGCGCCAGCCTGGCTAGCCAGCCCGTTAGTAAGCAGGAGCGGTCACTTTCTCTCCAGCCAGATCCTGATCTTACCATTTCCTGCCCGGGTCTGGCAAGATCTCTTAGCTAGCTGCCAACCCTTGTTCATTCATTTGTTCATTCATTAAGTAAGTATTTATCAAGTGCCTGCTGCGTGCCAGGGCCACTCTCGGCCCTTGGAACCCATCAGCGAACCGCACACACGCACGCACGCATGCACCCTCTGCCCTCACGAGGCTTACATCAGAAACTCCACCCTGGCGCTCTGTGAAGTACTTCTGCTGGTAAGAGCCACCTTCTCTGGTGGGTGCTGCCTTCGGCACGCATTCCCTCGCTCAGGATGGGGAATATGGTGGCATCGCGGAGCTCGGGGGCCCCTCTCCAGCCTGTCTTTTTTCTGTCTTGCAGGTAATATCGAAACAAACCATAACCTGCCGCCGTCCCACAAATCCCGAAACAACATCCTTCGGTGAGAGCCAAGTGCGCAGGGTGGGGGCTCAGCAGGGGTGGAGTGTGCCAGCAGACCGTTGAGGCACCGGCCGGCCGCTCTTCTCTCTGTGTTCCTAGTACCAGCCTGGATCTCTATGCCAATGTCATCCACTGTAAGAGCCTGCCAGGAGTGGTGACCCGGCACAGGGACATAGATATCCTCATTGTCCGGGAAAACACAGAGGGCGAGTATAGCAGCCTCGAACACGAGGTGGGTGGGTCCCGGGCTGTCCCCGTATCCCCTCGGGTCGTGGGGGCTGGGGACAAGCCTGGCCAGGCCCAAGGAGAAGCTTGTGCCGGAGGGTCTCTTCTCCCTGTGTCCCAGAGCGTGGCTGGAGTGGTGGAGAGCCTGAAGATCATCACCAAGGCTAAGTCCCTGCGCATTGCCGAATATGCCTTCAAACTGGCCCAGGAGAGTGGGCGCAAGAAAGTGACAGCCGTGCACAAGGCCAACATCATGTACGTCCCACCCCTGCCGTGCTCCTGCCCGTTCCGTTCCGCAGGCAGTCTTGAAACGGCTGAATTGAACACCCTCCTCCGCCCTGCCGTTAGGGACTTGGGGCCCTGGAGCCCGGCCACCTCCCGAAGGGCCGTGCCCAGAGGTGTGCCCTCTTGCCCCTTTCCCAGCCGCAGTCTCCCCACAGTGCACACTTTGGGCAGGTAGAGCAGGATTGTGCCCGTCATGCAGGCGGGGGACTGGTCAGAGGTTAGAACCCAGCTTCTGTGGCCATCCCTACACCCCGTCCCTCCGGCTGACTACTGAGTTAGCCATGCTGGTGTTTTGCACCCCCCCCCCCCCAGGAAACTGGGCGACGGGCTCTTCCTCCAGTGCTGCAAGGAGGTGGCAGCCCGCTACCCCCAGATCACCTTCGAGAATATGATCGTGGACAACACCACCATGCAGGTAGGCGGCCTGCCGGGCTCCACGGCGGCCTGCCTCGGCCACGGGGGCCTTCCCGTGCACTCAGGCTTTTCTGTCTGCCCCCCCCCGCCCTGCAGCTGGTGTCCCGGCCCCAGCAGTTTGATGTCATGGTGATGCCCAATCTCTACGGGAACATCGTCAACAACGTCTGTGCCGGACTGGTCGGGGGCCCCGGCCTCGTGGCTGGGGCCAACTATGGCCACGTGTACGCCGTGTTCGAGACGGTGAGTGCCGCCAGCGTTGCCTGGGCCGTTCTCCTTTCCGTGCTCGAGAGCTCGCGTCTCAGCCATTCACCGGAAGTATGTGATACAGTGCAGCCAGCGCCACCGTCTCATCCCAAGATGTTGTCATCTTCCCCAGTATTTGGGGCGCCTGGGGGGCTCAGGCGGTTGAGCGACCAGCTCTTGATTTCTGCTCAGGTCATGATCTCATGGTTTGCGAGTTCGAGCCCTGCGTCAGGCTCCGTGCTAACAGTGTAGAGCCTGCTTGGGATTTTCCCTCTCCCTCTCCCTCTCCCTCTCCCCTTCCCCCACTTGCACCCTCTCTCTCAAAATAAATAAATAATCTTTAAAAGAAAAATGGAAGGAACCCTGTGCTTGCTGGTTGTCACTCCCAGCCCCTGGCCACCGCTCGTCTGCTTTGTCTCTCTGGCTTTTGCTTTTCTGGCCGTCTCCCACGTGGAGTCACTTACTGTGTGGCCTT
Source organism: Paguma larvata (assembly GCA_030068075.1). Taxonomy (NCBI): domain Eukaryota; kingdom Metazoa; phylum Chordata; class Mammalia; order Carnivora; family Viverridae; genus Paguma; species Paguma larvata. The sequence continues at coordinate 121,218,985 of CM057830.1, read as the reverse complement.
CTGTGATTGGCTTCTTTCCCTTAGCGTAGTATTTTGTTGTTCTTAATTTTAGAGAAAGAGCGTGCGAGCAGGGGCGAGGGGCAGAGGGAGAGAGAAACAGTTTTGATGCTCAGCGTGGACGCCGATGTGGGGCTCGATCACACAACCCTAGGATCATGACTCGAGCTGAAAGGAAGAGTGGGATGCTCAGGGCGCCCGGTGGCTCAGTCGGTTGAGGATCCAGCTTCAGCTCAGGTCATGATCTCATGGTTCGTGGGTTCGAGCCCCGTTTTGGGCTCTGTGCTGACAGCTCAGAGCCTGGAGCCTGCTTCGGATTCTGTGTCTCCCTCTCTCTCTGTCCCTCCCCCACTTATGCTCTGTCTCTCTTTGTCTCAAAAATAAATAAAGCATTAAAAAAGTGGGATGCTCAACTGACTGAGCCAACCAGGCGCCCTATTAATGTATTTTTTTTTTATTTTTTTTAACGTTTTTATTTATTGTTGAGAGACAGAGAGAGAACATGAGCAGGGGAGGGGCAGAGAGAGGGGGAGACATGGAATCTGAAGGAGGCTCCAGGCTCTGAGCTGTCAGCACAGAGCCCAGCGTGGGGCTCAAACTCAGACTGCAAGATCATGACCTGAGCTGAAATCAAGACGCTTAACCGACAGAGCCACCCAGGTGCCCCTAATGTATTTTTAAGGCTTATCCACACTGAACCACAGCTATGTGGCTGAATAATATTTTTATCGTACAGAGAGACCACATTTTGTTGATTTATTTCTTAGCTTCTATTTTTGTTTTTTTTTTTAATGTAAAATTTGCATAACAGTGAAACCATTAAAATTTTTTTTAAGGTTTATTTATTTTTGAGAGAAAGAGAGGGAAAGAGGACACGTGAGCAGGGGAGGGGCAGAGAGAGAGAGGGAGACACAGCATCCGAAGCAGGCTCCAGACTCTGAGCTGTCAGCACAGGGCCCGATGTGGAGCTCGAACCCACAAACAGTTAGATCGTGACCTGAGACGAAGTCGGGTGCTTAACTGACTGAGCCACCCAGGCGCCCCAGAGTGAAACCATTTTTAAATTTTTTTTTTTTTTTTTTTTTTTTTAGTGTTTATTTATTTTTGAGAGACATAGAGACAGAGGGTGAGCAGGGGAGGGGCAGAGAGAGAGGGAGACACAGAATCCGAAGCGGGCTGCAGGCTCCGATGAGCCATCAGCACAGAGCCCGACATGGGGCTCGAACCCACAGACCATGAGATCGTGACCTGAGCCGAAGTCGGCCGCTCAACCGACTGAGCCACCCAGGCGCCCCTGAAACCATTTTTAAATGAGCAAAGTGCACGTACAGTGTTGGGTAACCATCATTTCTGTCTAGTTCTGGAGCGTTTCTGTCACCCCAAAAGGGGACCCCCGCCACATTAGCCAGCACTCCCTGCCCCCTGCCCTTGCCCCTGGCACCCACTGATCTGCCCTCTGTCTGTGTGGGTTTGCCTGTTCTAGATACTTCACACAAATGGAATCCTACAGTCTGCATTCTTTTTCTATTTTTTAAGTTTATTTATTTTTTTTTTTACTTTTGAGAGAGCAGGGGAGGGGCTGAGGGGACCGACAGAATCCCAAGCAGGCTCTGCATTGTCAGCGCTAAACCCGACTCAGGGCTCGAACTCACTAACTGTGAGATCGTGCCCTGAATGGAAACGAAACCAGGAGCCAGACGCTTAACTGACTGAGCCCCTAGGTGCCCCTACACCCTGCGTTTTATTTTATTTTATTCTATTTTATTTTATTTTATTTTATTATTCTATTTTATTTTATTTTATTTTTTTATTTCCTTCCAAGAGCAAGAGAGCGAGAGCTGGGGAGAGGGGCACAGAGAGAAGGGGACAGAGGATCTAAGTGGGCTCTGCACTGACAGCAGTGAGCCGGGTATGGGGCTCGAACTCACGAACCATGAGATCATGACCTGAGCTGAAGTCCGTCGACTTCACTCAATCGACTGAGCCTCCCAGGCGCCCCACCCCGCTTTCTTGTACTCACCATGCCGTTCCTCTGTCTCGCCCCCTCTAGGCTACAAGGAACACGGGCAAGAGTATTGCCAATAAGAACATTGCCAACCCCACGGCCACGCTGCTGGCAAGCTGCATGATGCTCGACCACCTCAAGTAAGCAGCTCCGTGACCCCTGGCTGTCGGCCCCTGGCCGGCCCCCGGGCCCCGGACACTGAAAGCTTCCCTCCCTCTTAGGCTCCATTCCTATGCCACCTCCATCCGTAAGGCCGTGTTGGCGTCCATGGACAACGAAAACGTGAGGCTTCTCCCCTCCCCTCCCCTGCCTTCCCCCAACCCCTTCCCCCGATGGGGGTTGCGCTGGTGTGCCACCTGAGGGGCCGGAGGCGATGACCCCAAGGGGAAGGCGGTACCAGCTAGCAGAGGGCTCTCTCGGCCTTAGCTGGTACTGCCGCCCTCCCGCTGGCAGGTCCGGGCCCCTGCGAGCCGTGGGAGACCACGGGCAGCCCCGGGCCGCCCGCAGGGTAGGGGTCAGGCGGCGTCAGGGCGCAGGCGTGGCCTCAAGCCCGCCCGTTCCCCGCAGATGCACACCCCGGACATCGGGGGCCAAGGCACCACGTCGGAAGCCATCCAGGACGTCATCCGCCACATCCGCATCATCAACGGCCGGGCTGTGGAGGCCTAGGCCGTCCCTGGGCCTGCCTCAGCTCCCTCCCCCCTCCCGCCCCCAGCGCCCCAGCCGGCTTGGCGGGCAGACCCAGAGTAAATCCCTCCTGGCCCGGATCTCGGCTGCCGTGCTTCTGTCACTCCAGGACGCGGACGTTTCAGTTCACACTTTATTAAGAAAAGAAATTCACACACTTCCCATCCAGGGCCCTCTGTGAGGGCTGGGGACAGGACAAATGCTGGGAGGCGGGCAGCTCCCGAGGGGCGGCTCACAGGGTGGCAGGAGCTGTCCGCCTTTCCCCGAAGGCACTGGGAGGGGGTGGGGGGGGGGGGCGGCAGGCACGCCTCAAGCCGCTCAGAGCGCCGGTGGGGCTTAAGGGTTGAGCCAGGGGTGCCGGAGGCAGTCGGCCGCGCTGGCCCGCTTCTCCGGGATGTACTCCATCATGGGCAGCAGGAAGGCGCTGAACTGCGTGGCCTGCTCCAGAGGCCACTCGTACTTCTCCATGAGCACCTCGTACAGGCCCCAGTGCTTGAGGTTGTGGATGTGCCGCAGCTCTCCTGGGGGCGGGCCGGCGGGCCTGAGGTTAGGCGCTGCCAGCAAGGGGGTCTCTGGGCCCAGCGCTCCCCCTGTTCTGGAGCCTGTGCTCCCTGCCCTACCCCCTACCCTCTACCCCCAGGTGGCCCGAGCCTGCTCGGCCCTACCTCTCCGGTTGAAGAACTCCCGGGAATAGCGGCCTGAGAGGGCGAAGGCTGGGGGGATGTCTCCCAGAAGCTCCACGATATGGGCGATGTGGTCTGTGGACAGAGAGGAGGCTGGGCGGCGGCTGGGCGGCCGGGAGGCCCCCAGGCTGAGCCCAGGGCCGGCCTCCCCCTACCCTCGTCTCGACTGTAGTCTTCTCCAGAGTGAGGCTCGAAAAGGTAGTCTCCGGTGGCCAGCTCGAAGGCCTGGAAGGGGGAGAAGGTGAGGCTGCCGGCCAGGGGACCCACCCTAGGCCAGAGCAGCTGGGGCATACCATGCACGCCGTGCTCCAGATGTCCGCCGGGGGCCCGTACTCGGCTCCAATCAGCACTTCCACGGCGCGGTACTGGCGCGTCTGGATGTCCTCGGTGAAGTGCTTGTGCTGGAGGCAAGGGGAGCCCTGGGGAGGAGCCGGGGCCACGGCTGGCCCACCCCCGGCGGCCCCCACCGTCTCCCGCCTCTGGGCCGAACCACCAAGGAGCTCAGTGGGGCTCCCCTCTGAGCCTCAGAGTCCCCAGAGGTCCCGAGAGGGACCGGCCTCTTCCCAGTGGTCCCCCGCCCCTTGCAATGGGTCCAGTTCTGGTGACTGGATGGGACGGACGCTGGTCTGGGCTCAGTCCTGGGTCTGTGTCACGAGGCAGACCCCGGGGTCTGGTCGAGTGGCAGTTCGGGCCCCATGGGGCTCAGAGGAGCCCGGCCTGTGCCCCTGCCCTCGCAGCCGGGTGCCCAGCTCTGCTCTCCAGGCCGGCTCATACCACCCAGCAGGCGTTGCCCAGGTCTGCGATCTTGATCTTGATCTTGTCTGCATTTTGGGGCTCTAGGGGGTTCACCAGGAGGTTCGAGGCACCAAACGGTGCTGGAGAAGGAAGAGAAGGGGGAGACGCTGAGCCAGCAGGGCCCCTCCAGGCCCGCCTGTCCAGCCCCGCTCGCTGGCCTGCCGCCCGCCAGCCACCCACCGAGCCCACCCGCAGGCCGAGCCCAACTTACTGCTGGGTGACAGGAGGCCCCCAGTCTCCCGCTGGTTGGAGGAGCCTGAGAGGATGGAGCACGAGGCGGGAGAGAAAAGGGAGCCCGAGAAGCCTGAGGTCTGGGAGCCCGGGCTGAGGCTGCGCTCGCCCGCGGCGGCAGGGGAGGAGGAGGCGGGGGAGGGGCCGGCCCTGGCCCCGCCCCCGGGGTGGCAGCCGGAAGAGGAGGTGGAGCCGCTGCCCGCCTCGAGCTTGGAGCCAGCGTCTGGGGAGATGGGCAGAGGCGGGCTGTGAGCCGACACCCTGGTGGCCTGCGCTTGCCGGGGGGCGCGCGTCGCGGCCCCTCACCCTCGGCCTGGGCCGCCGCCTCCATGGCCTCCAGCCTCTGCAGGTCCCGCAGCCGCTCCTCCAGCAGCCGCTTCTGCAGTTTCCGCTTGCGCCGCATCTTCTTCCTCTTGTTTTTCGACAGCTTACCGGTCTGCCAGCAGAGCCGGGGTTACCCCAGGGTTCCCGTCGCCCAGCCCCTGACCACCCACGCCTCTGCCCGTGGCCTGCATGCCTCATGGGGGACGAGCCCTCTGGGCCCTAGGGCCACCATGTACGTAAACGCCGTGCCACCCCACTCCAGCCCACCCCTTGGCACCAGCCCTTTGCTGCCCGAAGCTCGAGTTTTGGGGGAGCTGATGGGCCTTCGTCTAGCTGGGAGCCCGCCTCCCCTGGGGAGCACCTTGCGCTCCTCCTGGCCCTGGACGCAATGTCCTTCCACTGAGGCAGTGGCAAGCCAAGCAACCACCAAGGGCATGTGACCCACCCTGTGTATCACCCTCATCCCTGGGGAGGGCAGGGATGTGGGAAGGGGGTGAGACCGGGAGGCCGAGGAGGGAGGGAGCTCTGAGGAGATGGGGAGAGAGGCCCCAGAAAAGAGGGGAGCCCCAACTTACCAAGACCTCCTGGGGGGCAGTGCTGACTGGAGGGCAGGGAGCGGGCAGGGCATTGGGGGAGAGAAAGGAACAAAGAGTCAGGCAGGGGCTGAGGCCCACAGGCCCCGCCCTGGGCCCATGCAGGCTCGTGGTGGTACCTGTGGAGCGGGATGGGGGCGGTGCCCCCGACTGCTGCCACTCGGTGGCCTCGGTGGCCAGGCGCCTGATGTAGGCATCACCCACACACAGCAGGATGTTCTCGGGCTTGATGTCTGTGTGGATGATCTTGCACTTGGTGTGGAGGTAGTCCAGGCCGTGCAGCACCTGGGGAGAGCCACTCCGGAACTTTACCAGCCCTGCCCTGGCCGCCCGCCACGCTCTTGGATCACGCGATGCTCACCTGCCTCACGATGCTCTTGACACAGGGCACGGGCAGACCCTGGTAGTTGGACTTGATGATCCACTTGAGGAGCTGGTGGCCCAGGACTTCCAGCACCATGCACACGTCTGGGGCCGGGAGTGAAGGGTGGCCAGCAGGCCCACAGCAGGGGGCACGGGCCCTGCCCCACCCGCAGCTGGGGTTGGGAAGCAACAGGGTCTGGCAGTGCAGAGTCGCCACCTTCCTGGTGTCATTATAGTGTCCCTGTCACTCTCAGGTGTGCCGCTTGGGATGTACCTTCTGCGCTCACCCCAGGGAGGGGGCACTGGAGGAGCAGACACAGAGGCCTCTCAGGCCAGCCCCACTCCCGTGCCCAAGTATGCCAAAGAGCTTCTGGAGCAGCGCCCCAGTGGAAGGCACTGCCCCACAGGTGGCCCCTGCCGCCTAGGGGTAACTCGGCAATGCCTGTGGATAGCTGATGTCAGCTTGGTCATCCACTCGCTCCCACATAAGCACAACCCCCAAAGCGGCGGGGCTGTTTTGTAGACTAGCGCCACTAGAAGGGATAAGCCCGCGTTATGCAGATCAGTAAACCGAGGCCCTGGTAGCTGGGATGGCGGGAGCCGGCTACGCTGCTTTGCTCCTCCTACAAAGGATACGGACTCCGTTGACCCCTGAGATCCTGAAGTCATCGATGAGCTGCACAATGGTCTCTCTTTTGGGGTCACTGGGGTCACTGTCTCGGACCTGGAGCAAAGGGACCACGAACGGCTCCAACCTGTCCCTCACCAGCTGCTCCCTTCTGCGCCCCCCGCGCACGCCTCCGGCCTCCTCTCCTTCTCCCTGGCCTGCTCCTGCAGGCCCTCCCGGGCAGAGCCAGCTGGAGCCTGCCCCTCCGGGAACTCCGCCCTGCCCGGGAGCCGGGAGTGCAGAGGGTGGCGCCTCACACATTTCAGGAGCTTGATCTCATCCACGGCCGTCTCTGTGTAATGCCCCGCGCTCTTCACCACTTTCAGGGCCACGAAGCGCTTGCGCCTGCAACGCCAAGCCCTGCGTCGGCTGCCGGCCGGCCAGACCCGTGGGGGCACCGTGGTGGCCCCAGCTAAGCCCAGGGGTAGGCTCCCAGCTGGCACTGGGCCCTGGGGGGTGGGCGGAGGGGACGCTTACTGGATATCCCAGCAGAGCCAGACGGTGGAGAAGTGGCCCCAGCCCAGCTTGCGTACCACGTGGTACCGCCCATTGAACAGGTCGCCGATCTTCACGGGGTAGTAGCCACCTGGGGAAGGAGCCCATAGAGTGGGGTGGGCGGTGGCACCTTCCTGGGGCGGGGGGCGGGGGCCAGGACGACCCAGCCCCGCCGGTCCCCTGGCCCACGTGGGCCAGCCTCGGCACCCTCCTCCTCCCCAGCTGTCCTGTGTTCCTCGGCAGCCACCTGGCCGCCTGCGCCCAAGGCCAGGCCTCACCCTTGCAGTAGTCCTTGGGGTCCTCCTGCTCCTCGTCATCAGAGCCCAGCAGCCCCTGCAGCATCCGTGGCACTGGTGCGGCGGGGGCAAGTTCGGAGCCCGAGGACTCGGGACCGCAGGAGGCCTGCGAGCTGCGGGTTGGGGGGCGGGCAGTGAGCACTTGAGGCGCTGGCCCTCCTCCCCCCACCAACCCGGCGTTCAGGCTGAGCCCTACCTGCTGCTGCTGCCGCCGTCGCTGTCCCCGCCGCCGCCGCCGGCGCTGGCGCTCATCCCGGCCGCGCGGCCCGCAGCTCCCGCGCCCCGGGCGGCTGCTCCTGTGGGGCCCGGCTGCGGCCCGCGCATTTATAGCCTCGGCCGCTGATCTCACCCGCCTTTATAAATAGCCTCCCAGCTGCTCGGCTGTGGGCAAGGTATGCGGCGGGGAGGAGGCGCTGCGGCCACGGGCTGCCCCGGGAAAGCCTGGCCCCCAGGACCAGCCACCCCCCCCCCCGCCCCTGCCCCGCCCCGGGGGGGTGGTGGCCAAGGGGGCCCACTGAGTGGGGACTGTCAGCAACCTGCTTCCCAGACTGAGAGCCCGCGCTCCCGGGCTGGAGCCGGCTGAGGCGGGCAATGGACAGGACAGCCCAGTCCTCAGGTTGAGCACTACCGCACACCCCATATGTCCTAGGGCACCATGACACTTTTGGAACATTCTGGCTTTCTGCTTGGCCTTCGGTAGCCTTCACAAAGGTGGCCCTTCCCATTCCCATGGGTGCCCTGTTCCCTGCCCACTCTCAGTGGCCACTTTTCCGGTTGGCCATTGACCCCTCAGACAGGCAGGTGCCCTCCTCTCCCTGAATGTGGTGTCGCTGGGGATCCTGGATGACTGAGTCAGGGGCATGAGCTGAAGGCAACCGGTTCCTCCCACCAGAGGTGCTGGGACGGTGTTGAAGCCTGGGAATCTGCCCACTGAGGACACCAGCGCTGACACCGTGTGGTCTCCCTTCCAGCCCCTCAGGGCTCGGCCATCTCTGCCTTGCTCACTGTGCCCACCAGCATGTGCCACGTGCCCACATGGGAGGCACAGGGAACCAGCCCCCGTGGCCCTGCCCTCAGGGGTCCTCCTGGAGTGGGGCCCAAACAAGCCCCCAGCCCTAACAGGCTGGTGACGGAGGGACCTCTAGGTCAGGCAGAGCCCTCTGGGGCTGCATCTAAGGGACAAGGAAGAGTCGGTTGCCCAGCGAGGGGCGGGTGGGTAAGCTTCCAGGGCCGTGCAGGGCCTGGCTGGGGTGAGACCTGCAGCAGAATAGACCGGGGTGGGGTGGGGAGAGGCAGGGAAGCCTCGGGCAGCCAAGGGTCCTAACGGAGCCTGTGGGCATTAGTGTGAGATTCTTGCAGAGGCTGATGGGCACTTTTGCTCTTTAGAAACATCACTCTGGCTGCTCCCAGGAGGGAGCAGAGGGGACGAGCATGGAGTGGGAAGGCCAGCTGGGGACTACTGGGGAGTCTGAAAGAAGCAGCAGGGGCTCGGCAATGACTGGTTAGCCCGGGGACGGGCGACGCTCGGTCCTGTTGTCCTTGGGCCAGGAAAGAACTGGGAGGGCAGGGCAGCCATGGGTAGGGATGGGTGGGCCAAGGGAGGCGAGGGGACAGAAGAGAGCAAGGCCTGGGGGTGCCCGCTGGCCCCTCTTTTCCTCGGGCCGAAGTCACAGCCATGGGGCCAAGAAGGGAAGAAACACTGAGTAAACTCTCACAGGGACAGGCACGGGCTGGGGACTGGGCTTTTTCTAAAAAGATGTATTTCTATTTTATTTCCAGATGTGATTCTCCAGCAAGCAAATAAATATAGTGGGGGAGGCAGGGGAAACAGGTAAGGATTACGATAAATTAGAAAGAAGCCTGGGTAGGGGAAGGAAGGGCGAGCGGTGGGTGGGAGAGGTGGCAGGGAGCCCCCTGGCGGGCGCGACCCCCTTCCACGCCCTGCCGGCCCCTCCTCGGTTACTGGCTCCATCCAGGGACCCTAAGGCGCTGCGGTGGCAGGCCGTGCTGCTCGCTCCTCTCCAGGCCGGTGGGCTGCAGGTGACCAGCTCACAGGTCCGTCACCTTGTTCTCCACCAGGGCGGCTACCTGCTGCAGGCGGCAGGCCAGCTGCATCTTCTGGGCCACGGGGTCCTCCTCCAGGGCACTGATGATCTGCCGGGGCAGAGGAGGGCGCCCTGCCTGAGGCCTCCGCCCTCTGCCCAACGTCCAGGCCCACTGGGCCCCGTGTCCATGTCTGCGGCAGACTGAGGGTCCAGCAGGGGTGCCCTCGGCCTCCCCAAGGAATCTGGACAGAAGCCACGCTCCTTCCCCAACCTAGGCCCTCCCTCCCCTCTGCCCAGATCGGCCTAGACACCTCCTTCCATCGCAGGGAGGATCCTGTGGCCCAGCTCTGGGCTCTGGGGGCGTGCCCCTCCCCCCCCCCCCCCCCCGGAGCGCCCAGGCCTCACCTGGTCATAATACCTGTGGATGTGGCTGTAGAGCTCTTGCAAAGCTTCTAGGCAGTGGGGAGCCGACGTGTAGTTCTGGGGGCAGCGCGTGGAGGGGTGAGCCCCAGCCTGAGCCTTAAAGCCCAAACCTCCCCCCTCCCCCCTGCCCCCGCCCGAACGAGCGGAGGCGTGGGTGTGCCCCTTGGGCCGTGCCTCACCCCGGAGAGCTCGGCCAGAGCCGAGTTCATCTCCTGATAGCTGGCCGGGGAGCTCTGGCGGGTGTCGGAGTAGTACCTGGCAGGGGAGGCACAGTTAGGCGCGGGCAGCCCTCCCCAGCCGCGCCGCCCCCCCCCCCAGCGGCCCGACACCTACCTCTCCACCATCTGCTTGTAGCGAGGGATCTCCCGGGCATACAACAGCTTGTTCACTGGGGAGTCCTGCTCCGGGTAGGGGTGGGCCTGAGTGGGGAGGCGGGGGAGCTCCGGCCCTGTCACCCTGAATGCACCACCGGCGCCCTCTCCCCTCGGCCTCCTGGCCCCCATCAGGTGCCACCACCACACCTCAGCCCTGTTCAGGGCTGGGTACCGAGCCTCCATGGCTTCCACCCCAAGCCTTTCCTCGTCACCCCTCTGGCGGCTGCCGCGGCCGGTTCTGCCCTTACCCGGCCCACTTTATGCTCCGAGATCGTGCAGGAGTCGATGAAGGTCTGGGCGATGACGGCGAGGATGGCGTCCACGTTGTCCGACACGCGCACATCAAAGAGGAGCTGCGGGTTCTTCAGGGTGTTCACCCAGAACCGCAACAGCAGGCTGGGGACGCGGGCCAGCCACGGGCATCGTCAGCCTGGGCCTCCGACCCGAGTTCCGCAGGGAGCTGTCTTGCGAGTCCGTATTGGGGGCAGCCAGAGATCCAGGGTGGGTGACATCGCGCTTGGGTTCCTGTCCTGGCCCTGCGGCCCCCACCCCGGGCAATGTCCTCATCCCTCTGGGACTGCATGCCGCGTCTGCACAGGGGCGGGGGACGGGAGGCGAGGTACCTGTTAGTCTTCCAGATGTGCAAGGTCTCCGGGTCCTCGATGCCATGCTTCTCTGCCAGCTCGTCCAGGAAGTCGAACAGGTACTTGACGGCAATGGGCACAGGCCTGTTCACACTGAGGATGGCTTGGAAGGCGTCATCCACAAACTTCTGCAGTGTGCCCTGGAAGGCGTGGGAGGGGCCGGGCGTGGCGCCACTGTGGGCCCGCGCGGTGCTCCATCCCTGGTAGGGCCCCCTCTCTACCTCTCGGGACCACGCCCTCTCCACAGCTCGGGGCGGGGTGGGGGGGGGCCTCCGTGAGCCTCCCCAGCCGTGTGGCTCCCCCGGGGCCATGTCCCCCAGCCACACCAACCTTCATGGAGAGCAGGCGGGTGAGGTAGATTTCTGGAATTGCCTTGGCCCTCGCCCGCTCCCGTTCTCGCTCCCTCAGGCTGCTACGCCGGGCCTTAGCCCCTTCTGGCTCTTCAGTGGCTTTCACCAGGTGCCAGAGGTGGACCCCGCCCTCCTCACCATCCTCCAGCATGGGGGTGTCTGGGGGCGCAGAAGCCCGGCCTCAGTCCTCTGCCCCTGTCCGCTCTCCCACACCACTGGCCGGAGATCCCCAGCCTGCTGACCTGGCCGGGTGGGGCAGGGTGGCAGGAGCCGGGAAGAGCAGGGAAAAGGAGAGGCAGAGAGGGTGGCAGCCGAGGGGCTCGCTCAGCCCAACACCCCATGGTCCCAGAGCTCCCCCCCCAGGACGAGCCCTCGCCCTCGTCTGCCCCAGGTCCTTGACCCAGTCTAGAGCTTTGGCTTGCCCACGGTCGAGGCGTGGGGGACACCCAGGCAAGGCAGACGGCAAGCCCAGGTCTCCTGCCCGCCCGCCTCAAGCTCTGGGGGGCAGAGGGGCACGTGTGGGCCGCAGGACTCACTCTCCCCCGAGGGACAGTTCTGGGCCAGGCTCTGGGAGATGGCCCCTCCGTTGTGCAGCTGGGGGATGAGCCTCACTGTCGCTCCATCCGGGACCTGGTGGGGAGGTGAGCAGAGGCCGGGCTTCTTCCCTGGCTGATCCAGAGATGGGGGCCTGCCTCCCGCCGGCACCCACCGCCCGCTACCTTGTAGTGCTGTAGGGTGTTGAGTCTCTTCCAGTGGTTCTGGGTCACCGAGGTCAGGTCCTCATCTGACAGGGTCAGATGACCAGCAAGGCCCGAGCGCCACTCTGGGGGCACACGGGAAAGCCAATTAGCCTGCGGCCTGTCCCCCGAGTCTGCCATTCGAAGCAAGGCCCGGCTGAGCATCTACAGGTGGGGACAGGCCCGTGCAGGGACTGGTGGGTGGGTTCTCTCACCGAGGTCTAGGGCATGCACTGAGGGCCTTTGGGAGAAGGGGGTGCCTTTGTAGACTTGGTCCAACACCTTCTCTTTGACCTGGGTGATAGTGTCTGTGTCGAGCACCCGGGCAGGCACGCGCTGCACCGCACCGCTCCCCGTGGCGCCGCCGGCCCTGGGGCCCACCAACACCATCAGCGTCAAGGGCCGGAAGTCCACATCCTCCCGAAGCAGGCGACTGTCATTCAGGGTCCGTTTTGCCTTGCCGGTCACAGCGTCCACGGGGCCCTTGTCCACCTGGTACTGGATGGCCCGGAGGAGCACGTACAGCGGCTCACCAGCCACCTCCTGCAAGCGTCGGGACAGGGCCGCGTCAGCTCCGAGGCCGAGGCCTCCACCCCACGCCTTCCACCTTTCCAGCTCCTCGTAGCCCGAGGCCCCGGGGGAATCGGGGCCCAGGTCAGTGAGGCCACACACAGCAGCCTGCACACGAAGCGAGGGGAGGTGGTGTCATCCAGGCGCCCCTCACCTTCAGGAAGGCGTAGAGACAGATGGACAGCCAGTTGGTAAGCAGCTTCTCTACCATGGTCTCTGTCCTGTAGGGAGCGGGCTCCAGGTCAGAGGTGGGGGGTGCCACGGGGCCACCCCGCCCCCAGGCAGAGCACTTCCACCTATCAGGCCCCTGTGCCCCGGGCCCTGGGAAGGATACCCATCTGCTTCCCTCCTGGTGGCTTCGCGTCTGGGCCTGCCTCCTGGGGGTTCCTGGCCCCACCCACTCTGGGACAGGGCAGGGCCAGTGGGCAGCTCAGCGAGGAGCCACCGCCCCTGCTTCTGGGCCCGTGGTCAGGCCAAAGCCAACCTGCGCAGCATGAGCTTGGGGTTCTTGTGCACGTAATGGGCGGCCAGGTCACTCAGCAGGGTCCTCATGATGTCGGTGAGGTACTCAAGCTTGCCGTGCAGCGCCAGGGACAGCAGAGAGGCCACGTGGCAGCGGTCCCGCTGGGAGAAGCCGGGCTGCTCCTCCAGGGTGTGGATGAGCTGCGGTGGGGGGGGGAGGGGGGGCGGGCAGGGCTGGCACTTAGGGAAGCCCCGCGTATTCTCCTGCCTTTGCGTCCACACCTGCCACCCAGCCCGGCCTGCGCCCAGCCGCACTTCCTCGCCACCCCCCGCCCCCGGGGCTCCCCCCCGCCGTCCACCCACGTGGCCCTCACCGTGAGGAGAAAGAGCTTGCTGTTGAGCAGGTTGGAGAGCTGATTCAGACCCTGGCGCACGGGGGCCCGGCGGCCCTCTTCGCCAGGCCCCTCGGGCGCCGGCTGCAGCGGGCAGCCGCCGCGCCCCGGGAAGAAGGCTCGCTCGGCATAGGTGTGGTAGTCCAGGAAGGGGATCCCGCTGGCCTCCAGGTCGCTGCTGAGGTCGGTCATCTCGGTCATCAGGTCTGCAGGCCGGGGGAGCCAGCAAGGTGTGGGCTCAGGCCCGGCTGGGCCCTCTGCCCCGCCCCCCACTCTCCCTGGTCCCTACCCCACCTGTGAACTCCTTGCGGCACTGGTCACCCACGCCGACCTCCAGATTCTCCAGCTGCATGAGAACCTTCTGATAGTCCCGCAGGGCCTGCTTGCTCTTGTGCCTGCGGCCCGGGGACCAGGCGTTAGCTGAGGGCCCCTGCCTGCCGGGGCCGAGGCCGCCAACCCAGGGTGGCCAGCTGCCTGGAGGCCTGCAGCGGGACGCCTTTCTGCCAGTGAAGGGGGAAGTTCGCGTGGGGGGGCATGTGTGGCCGGGGTTGGAGAGGGGGCTGTCACCTGTACATGAGGGTGAGGAGGAGGATGGCGGCGATGAGAACCGCCGCGCCCATGCCCAGGCCCACCTGGGCCTCCACAGGGAAGGCAGACAGGGCGGGCTCAGTCTCGTACTGGACGGGGCCCAGGGCCAGGCGCACGTTGCCCATCTGAACCTGGCGGGGGGAGGGGGGGGACGGGGCTCCTGAGTGTGGGCCTTCAGGGCTCCGCCCACCCAGCCGCCTCTGCACCCGGAGCCCCGCCTCACCACGAACTGCGGCAGGGTACTGGAGCCGTTGGCGGGCTGGGGGGCCCGTGCCGGCGGCTCGCAGTAGAGGTGGGTGAGCGTGAGGGTCTTCACCAGGCACTCGCCATCGCCGATGTGCACGCGCACCTCCTCCTTGCTGATCCCCAGGTTGAGGCCCTGGCCCTGGGACACACACGGCGCGGGGGGGGGGGGGGGGGGGGCGGGTTGAGCCAGGACAGCCAGCCTATGCGCGCAGTTCTCGCGCAGAGCTGGCCAGCGGAAGCCCTCACCTCCACGTCCAGGACGTTGCCTGGCTTGAGGCGGTAGGGGCGGGTGGGCTCCTCACGGCTGAGGGGGGCCAGACGGGGGTTGGGCTGGTACAGGAAGTCCTGGCCCCCACTGGCGCTGGCGAAGTCTACATGCACGTTGTCTAGGGTGAAGAAGACGCGCTGCGGGCGCGCCCCATCTGGCACAGCAGGGCTCCGGCACAGGAGGAGGCTGGACGAGTTGACGGAACAGACGGTGGAGCACTACGAGGCAGCCGGGGCCGGGACAAGGTGGCGTGAGCCGGGGCTCCCTGGCTCGCTCCCTGGGGGCAAAGTGGACCCTCGGTCCCCCCTTCCCTCCCCACCCGTCCTCCCTCACTGGGTGCGACCGGCCCCATCACCTGCCGGTGGGGCACTCACCTGCAGCAAGCCTCCTTCAAGCTGGATACAAGTCTGAGGGGCCGCAGGGCGGACCCCGCAGCTCCTCCTCGGGGTTGGGTCCGGGAGCCAGGCCCCTGCGGCCTGCACCTCCGCCGTGGCCTCCAGCCACACAGACAGCAGGGGCTGCTGCACCACGTCCAGGCCCGTGCCCCTGACTCGGATCAGCCGCCCGCCCCTGTGCCAGGATGGCAGTCAGCAGGGGCAGGGCTGCGGGGGGGCGGGGGGAGTGGGCAGCTGGGCCCAGCCCCGCCTCCCCCGGCGAGGTGCAAGAGGCTACCCTGAGCGGCCTAGGTCCTCACCCCCGGAAGCTGGCGCTGGGTTCCGCCGACACAAGCTGAGGGTCGGCGGTATAGTGGAAGGGGCTGGCGGGCAGTGTGCGCTGGGCGTGGCCAAACACCACTCGACCACGGCTTCTCCTGGGCTGGCCTGGGACGTGGTGTGGCACACGATGGCCTCAGGACACACCGGCTCCCGGCTGCAGGGTGGGGAGGGGTCTGGCATCTTGCTCTCTGGCCTGGGCTAGCCAGCCCACCAGAGACCCACATCCCCTCCCTCGATGAGGGCACAGGGCACGGTGGCCCTCTCTGTTGGACTTTGACGGGGACCTTAGGGAGCCCTGAGTCCACTGCCCCCAGTACACGAGGGGACAGTGAGGCCCCAGGGAAGGCCCCGAGCTGACAGCAGCCAGCTCGGGGCCAGGAGGAGAGACACTCACATAGGACAGGGTTGTCCACCCACAAAGACGCTGACGTTGCCTCCTGTCTGCAGGTGCTGCCCGTGGATAGTGAGCTGGGTGCCCCCTGCCTGGGGGCCCCACTGGGGGCTCAGGCTCAGCAGGATGGGGTCCTGGGGGACAGAGCAGGCTGGGGCAGCCGTGGCAGCCTGGCCTGGCACTTACTGACCTAGGCTTCGGTCCCTAAGGCACTTGCGTGCCTGACCACACCCTCCTTCCGGAATCCCTGTGCCGGGCTTCCGCAGCCCCGCAGCTCTCCTTCTAGCTGCCCTGTCCCCGGAGGGGGCTCTTCTCTCCTCACTGCATCTCTGCCCTTCGGGACGGCCTCCTCTGCCACGGCTTACACCTCCCAGGCACCCCCCCAGCTCTAAACCCTGAGATCCAATCGCCACCTTCAAGTGCCACGAAACCCCCCGTACTAACTCGGCCCTGCCTCCCGCTGCTCCCGCCCTGGGCTTCCTGGCTTCGGAATTAGCCCCAGTGGATGGCGAGGGCTCAAGCTAGTGTCCGGAGGTGTCCCTGCTCTCCTGCACTCCCCAGCCATGCCTGCAGACAGCTCCAGTGCCAGACTGGCTCGAGAGTCCGCCGGCCCGCCCGCCCACCATGCTTGCTGCCTCACTGCCCTCCTCCCGCTGGGACAGATGCCACCACTGTCCTCCACTCAGTGGCCTGAATGAACAGTCAGATCCGTGGCCCACCTCCTGGACGTGTGGTGGCCCTTCGTGCTACCTCCAACGTCAACTTTAAAAGGCTCACCTAGGTGTCCATGCCCTCCCGCCCCTCCTTCCTACTGTCACCCTGCGTGGGGACCACCCAGGCATGGGCACCGACCTGGTAGGTGAAATGCTGGGTTGAGATGCCTGGTGGCCGATTCTTAATGGACACCCGGATTGGCCCCGCGGTGCCGTTGGGGGCGGGGGATGTCACACACACAATCCTGGGGAGCAGAGGCCCAGTGGCTGGTCAGGCCCTCCCTCAGCAGGAGCTGGGGGCCACTCACTGGCCCCTGCCCAGAACCTGCCCCCTCCACCCCTCTCACTGCCGGCTCCCCTCTCCTCTCCTCTCCCAGCTCATCTTCCTTTAGCGTATCTGGCCCCGGCACACATTCCTCGGCCACAAGCCTCCATTCTCTCTGGGTAGCCGCTTTCTGAGGCCCTCCCCGGGAGGGCATCCCTCCGCCCCCCACCCCCCGGGCAGCTAGGATGCCTCACCGGGCAGAGGTGCGGTAGAGGGAGGGCTCGGGGCTACAGGGCCGGCCAGCCACGTTCACGGCGTCTTGCACCTCAGCAAAGTCCCGGCCCAGGTTGGAGCCCCAGATGGTGAGGGCCAAGCCACCCTCGGGGGGCCCGGTCAGGGGCTCGATCTGCAGCAGGGAAGGATGACGATGGAGCATCCCGAGCCCTCATCCAACCTGTAGTGGGGGTGCCCAGCCAGCTGACCAGCCCGAGGCAGGACAGAGTCGCTAGGACTTGGGGGCCTGAGTGGGGGCCGGTCTGACCCAGGTGAGGTCAGGAGTGGAGAGCAAGGCGGATGAGGAGGAGGTGGGAGGGCGGGCCTTGGGGCGGGGGTGGGGGGCAGAGGGGCTGGGGGCTCACTGCGTCAATGCTGGGAGTGGGACACAGCAGCTCCACGGCCCCGGGGGGGCATAGGGGGCCGTAGCGACAGGTGGGCCTCCCGTGGCTGCACCACAGACAGCCCAGGGTTCCGTTGGCCGCCTGGCAGCGGCTGCAGTCGGGGCGGCCCACGGCGCAGTCGTACAGGGTCACTAGGGAAGGCCAGGCGGTGCACTGAGGCGCATCCCTTCTGCCACACGCCTTGTGCCACCCGCCCTGCCGCCCCCAAGCTCACCATGAAGAGCGTGGGCATTGTCCAGCCGCTGCCCCTTGCCCCGGGTGACATAGATGGGCACTGGGAGCTCCTGCTGGGCCATGGAGGGGTAGAACTGTGGGTAGAGGGTGGGGTCAGGCCAGGCCCGACTCAGGACGCCCCTGGCCCCTGTCTCCTCCAGGGCCCTCCTCCCAGAATGGGTGCCTTTGTTCCGTGCCCACGTCTCCCACCAGACGGCGGGCCTGGGGCAGAGGCTGTGGAGCCACGTTCCCACTGCACGCCCGGGGCCTACACAGAGCAGGCCTCGGGAATGATGACGACGGGACACTGACGGCCTGGAACAGTCTGCGAGACGAGGGACGCATGGGGCCCCGGGGGGCTACGGGAAGCGCGCGGTGGCAGGTGAGGCTGCGGGGCGGCCACACACCTGCTGGGCCTGGCAGTAGATGAGGCCCACGCCCCCGGCCATCTCTTCCAGAGAGGCTGGCAGCCTTCGAAGTTCTCCGGGCAGCTCCAGCCAGCAGTGGTAGGAGGCAGGCAGGCTCTGCGAGTGGACACCGTCAGGACCCTGGACACAGTCGGCCACCCCACCCCCACCATCCCCGTCCCCCGCTCACTCCGAAATGCTGAAGGTTCTGCACACGCAGGGCCAAACGGCTCTCCCAACCGACGGGCACCAGGAGGGGACCAGCTGGTCCCTCCACCCGGGGACAGACCCCTGGGCCACGTGCTTGGACATCCACCTACAGAAAGGAGACCCTTTAGCCCTTTGGAAATTGAGGGGCCAGGCAGGGCATAGCCTGGGTCAGGGGGCTGGGCCCACCGACCTCCTGGGCACTGTAGATGGTCACTTCGCCGTCGGGGCAGCTCTCCCCATACACACAGCGGCTGCTCCGTGGGCACCAGTGGCACCGCCAGAGGCTGCCCACGCAAGCGCGGCACCTGGAGGGGCAGGGGGGCTGCTCAGGCCGGGCTCTATCCGGGGTTGCCGCCCCCGCCCGGCAGCCAGGCCCAGCACTCACGGGGCAGCAACCTCCAAGGCCTGAACGGCACCGCAGTCGTAGAAGGAGAAGTTGGTGGCAGCCACAGCCACGTCCTCGAACATCAGAGCCAGGGGCAAGGTGATGTGGTCTGGGAGGGGATGACGGTAGCAGGACGGGGCGTGTCGCTCCGGCCCCTGCCCCGGCCCCCAACCCCCTGCTCCCGGGGGCCTCTCACCTGTGCCCGGAGGGTTAAGGGGCAGCTGGTCTTGGGGAGGGGTGATGCAGGCTACGTGGGGCCCTTCCACGTGGGCCAAACTGTCATAGTCCCCAAAGGCGCAATGGAAGTATTCATCCATGGCCAGGGTGGGCAGCCGAGGGACAGACAAGGTGACCTGGGATACACGCAAGGAAAACAGCAGGCAGGGGCTTCTCGGTGCGGGGAGTGGGGGGGGGGGGTTCTCAGCAAAGGAGATGCTGCCTCCAGGGCGGAGTGGGGTGGGAGCAGAGGCAGCAGGGCCGGAGGGCCGGGCGGGGCAGGTAGCGGCGGGCGGATCTTACCCGGACCTGCTCCTGGCGAGGACAGTGGGCCGGCAGCAGGCTCTGCACATGCGGGCAGTGGCTGTCCTCGTAGCTCCACAGCCACTGGTTGGCCTGGGCTGCCCGGCCGCATCGGCCCTTGCGGGTACACCTGTGGGACAGGGGCCCGTCGGCCCACCATGTGGGTCTCAGGGGGAGTGAAAGGGACAACGCTCAAGAGGAAGGGGCCGAGGCGGGGCTGGGTGGCTCAGTCGCCTGAGTGTCCTAGTTCCGCTCAGGTCATGATCTTTCGGTTAATGGGTTCGAGCTCCGTGTCGGGCTTTGTGCTGACAGCTCAGAGCCT
The DNA here is from genome assembly GCA_030068075.1 of Paguma larvata. NCBI lineage: Eukaryota > Metazoa > Chordata > Mammalia > Carnivora > Viverridae > Paguma > Paguma larvata. The sequence continues at coordinate 121,199,932 of CM057830.1, read as the reverse complement.
GGAGCCTGCTTTGGATTCTGTGTCTCCCTCTCTCTCTGCCCCTCCCCTGCTCTTACTCTGTCTCTCTCTTTCTCTCTCTCGGAAATAAATAAAACACTAAACAAATAAATATAAACATTTAAAAAAAAAGAGGGAGGGGCCGAGCAGACAGGGCTTCGCGCACAATGTGCAGGCTTCGGGGGCGCCGCTGCAGGGGGAAGGGTTGCCGCGGGCCGCGGGCCGCGGGTGGGGCTGGGAAAGGAGAAAGAGGCAGGGTGGGCCGCATAGGGCAGGTTGGAGGGAGGGCACCTGGAGCGCACACCACCTGTTGGCCCTCGCTCACCTGCCCTGGAGGACGCACCAGCCGCACAGCGGGTCCCGGGCCTGGAGGCAGCTGGTACAGTCAGGGAAGTGGGAGCAGGCTGCCACGGGCACCCGGTCCACCTGCACGGGCAGCAAGAGACAGGGGCGGTGGCTGCGGGGACTCAGGCTGCGTGTGCCCTCCCTGCCCCGGGACAAGCCTCACCTGCTGGGCAGTCAGGACATAGAGGTGGCTGCCGCTGCCGTCCACCAGCAGGTCCGGGCCGATGGCTGAGCCCGGAGGCCCCACTTGCTGGGAGTGGTACACCCGGCCTTGAGAGCCGTTGAGAAAGACCTGGAGGGACAGCGAGGCTCCCGAGGTGGCTGCGGGCTGGCCGCTCAGGGCACGTGCTCTCCTCTGGGTTGGGGCTCCCAGGGAGCATCTTTTCCCACAGAACCAGCTGTCCTTCCTGCCCAACCAGGGAGGCCGGGCCATGCCTGGAAGTGGGGCAGCTCCGGGGGCACCCTGCTCTGCCTGTGTCGCCTCCCCCGTTCGGCCTCGCCCAGCCACCCTGGCGAAGGGCCTTGGGTTCGAGGGGCCGGAGGGCAGCTGCAGGGGGATAAGCAGGTTTGCGAGGAGGCAAGATCTGCCTTGGACAAACCTCCGGGGCCGGGCCGGCTCTGGGGCCTGGGCCCTGCCCACCCCGTGCCCCTGGCAATCCTGCCCACCTTGGCCATGGGCTCCCGCTATGAGCTGGAGAAACTGGGGCTGCCCGGGAGGTTCCTGGGCCATCATCCTAAGTCATGCAACTAGGAGTCCCAGGAGGCGACACCCAGCCAGCCATCAGTGTGTGGCGTGGCCTTTCAATCTGCCAGGGGGACGAAGCCTGAGAGGCGGAAGGTAGCTAGGGCTTCCCCTAGCAGGGAAGGGGTGTGCCCGGTCGAGCCAGTGAGGGCCTCACCTTATGCAGCTGACCCTGGGCGTCCCCCAGGAAAGCTATCGTGTGCCCATCTGCCTGGAGGCCCGCGACGGCACTGATGGGCTGCTGGAGCTGCAGCAGAGGCCTGGCCTCCAGGGGCTGGCGACCAGCAATGGGGCTGGGGGTGTGCTCGTCACCGCAGGGGTATGACTCGGGGGAGTCCTGGGGAGACAGGGAGGGGAGGATCGATTCCCGGAAGAGGCAGAAAGTGCCCTCCCCCGGGCCCAGACCTAGTCAAGGCCGGAGGGCGACGCCAGGGAGCCCCGCGGGACCCAGGACAGAGCGGTCAGGCCCCCAGCCCCGTGGCAGGACAAGCTCGCGCAGCAGAGGAGCACAGGCCGGGAGCAGCTAGGAGCCTGCCCGTCCTTGACATTCTGTAACCAGCTGGTTGTCACCTGACAGCATCCAGCTACCTACAGCCCGGGGGGACATGTGGCAGTCCCTGCCTCGGGCCGAGAGACACCGCGGAGGGACCGGGACAGAGAGGCAGGCCAGGCGAGACGGGGCCGCCTCAGGAAGGTGGCATACAAAGCCCACGGTGAGAGGGGCACTCACGGGGGGCAGGGCGACGCAGCGAGATGTGACTCCATACTCCACGGCGGCTTCCTCCGTGCCACTGGGGCCCCGGCCGCCGGCCGTGTAGCAAAGGCGCCGGGCCTGCTCCATGCTGCCGTCCAGCTCAGGCAGGGGAAAGGCACACAGGGCCGCCCGCGCCCCGCCGGAGCCTGCGGCAAACGCCCCCAGCAAGGTAGTTGGGGTGAGGAAGGCAGCCTGGATGAGGCCCTGGCCCTGGCAGGTGAGGGGCACCTCCACGTAGGAGTAAAGGTTGGCATCCCCGAGACAGAGCCGGGCCACGTAGGAGCGGTACTCGGCCTGCGCCCGCGCGCCTCGGCGGCGGAAGACGAAGTAGGCGGAGCGGGCGTTGGCAAAGGCCCCCACGTAGGTGTTGTTGTAGTCCGAGAAGTCGCCCACCACTAGGCGGCCCAGGCCCTCGCTGGAGAAGGGCAGCGGCCCGGCCAGTTGGCGCACGGTCAGGGGCGGCACCCCTCCCGACAGCTTGCCCGCCAGGCCTCTGGCCACCAGCAGGAGGTCCCGGCCTAGTGTCGGCACCACCAGGCCCACCGTGGCCACTCCCGGGGCATTGGCAGCCACAAACTGCCCGTCGCCGGGGTCCTCGGCCTGGTACAGAACCTGGGCCACATCGTCGAGGCGCCGCTTCTCACACACGCCCTGCCGCACCTGCCCGCAGGCCACCAGCTCCCGGGCCCGGCCGCTCACCAGCAGCAGCTGGTTGGCGTTGTCGGTGAGCCGGGCCTGCGGGCAGTCAGCCGGGTCACGGAAGGGCACGCAGTCGGGACTGTCGAACACAGGGCCAGTGACGGCCACGGCCTCAAGCTGCAGCTCGGGGCTGAGCTGGAAGAGGCGGTTCACGGCACCGACGTAGAGCGTGCCATGGCCAGGTGCCAGTGCCAAGTGGTTGAAGGTGGTGTTGGGTGCAGAGAAGTGATGGGCCTCGGTCAGGGGCGGCGGTGGGCACAGCAGCAGCACGAGCAGCAGGTGGGGCCCGAGGGGAGGCCGGGGAGCCATCACGGGTACCTGGGGGAGAGTGGAGCCAAGCGAGGCCTGGTGGGAGAGCACCAGCCTCCGCACCCCATGCCCCCACGTGTCAGGGCAGCGAAAGGCACCAACCAGGAGGGGTGGGGAGAGCACCAGAGGAAGAGAAGAATCCAGAAGAGAGAGAGAAAGGGAGGCAGAGGGCAGAGCCAGAGGAAGACAGGGAGAAAAGGGGCAGAGAGAGAGAGAGAGAGAGAGAGAGAACAGAAAGAGGCACAGAGAGAGTATCCACGAGATGGAGAGAGAGCGGGCCGGGGGGCACACACATGTGCCCAAGGAAAGAATTTCTTTCATCTCCTACTTCGGCATCTACATTGTTGAAGGACGGGGCAGATCCTGAAAAGCCACAAGAACAAAACACAAGGACTCTGAGCGACAGAGGGGCAGCGAGAGAGAGGAAAGGGCAGGAGAGGAGTACAGGGCAGGGGAGAAGCAGGAGGTGCTGAGGGGGAGACACCAGGAGAGGCAGAGTGGTGCCGGCAGCGGGCCAGGGGAAGGGGGGGGGGGACAAGGATGAGGACAAGGTCAGAGAACAAAAGCTGGAAGTCGCTGTGCCCGCGATCCAGACAAAGACGGCCTGGGGGCATGGAGAGAACAGAAGAGACGCAGACAGCACGGGCGGAGAGAAAACAAGCCTCCGGCAGGCAGGGCCAGCTAAAGAGGGACCCTCTCCGCTCGCCTGGGTGGTCAGTTGAGTGCCCAACTTCGGCTCAGGTCATGACCTCGAGGTGTGTGGGTTCGAGCCCCACATCGGGCTCTGTGCTGACGGCTCAGAGCCCGCTTCGGGTCCTCTGCCCCTCTCTCTCTGCCCCTCCTTCTCTTGTGCTCTTGCTCTCTCTTAACAAGAAATAAACATTAAAAAGAAAAAGAGGTGTCTTTTGGAAACAGTTAAAATAATACAAACATAGAAAAAGAGGGACCCTCGCCAGTGGGGGAGAGGGAGTGCCGGAGAGGGGAGAGAGAACCAGGGAGAAACTGAGGCGGCCAGGCCCGCCGAAAATGGCAACGGAGGCAGGGCGGAGGAGAGCAGGCCGTGCCGCAGAGGGCTGGGAAGGCGGCAGAGCAGGGGCTGGGGGACGCCGGGGAGCCGGCCAGAGTGGGCACTTGGAGAGGCGGTGGGGAAACACCGAGAGACGACATAAGGTTCGGGGGTAGGGTGGGGGGCCTGTTCCGCGGGGGCCCCGGCCCCTGGGGGTGCTGATGGGCTGGCACGGGAGAAAGAGAAGGGTGAGCTTGGTTGAGGAGAGGGCACTCGGGGGCGAAGCCAGGCCAGGGCACCCCCACCCCCACCCACGTGGAGCCATGCAGAGCTCGCACTAGAGCTGTCTCCCATGGGCCTGGTGGGGGCCCCCGAGCCCCCAGCTGCACACTCCCGCCACGAGTCCCAGCCCCTGCTCAACAACCCCGGGTCCCCTCGGCTGCCAGGTGACCAGGCAACAGACGCACGGGAAGAGCCAGCCCACCGGGCAGAGCCCCTGGGCGCAGAGCCGCGGAGAAGGGGGCAGAGGCCGGGTCCTTGGTTGGGCTGGGGTCCTGCACGGCTGGGCATGGTGGCACGTGCCCGCCAGGAGCGGGCCCGCTGTCACTCGGTACCCTGCGGCTTGGGGACAGAGACTGGAACCTGGGCCATGGCGGGCGTGCCGGCTGGAGGCAGAGCCCCGAGAAAGGCTCCCGAGCCCCTTATCTCAGGCACACAGACAGGAAGGTCAGGCCTGGCTTGGGGACAGGGGCATTTCCTGTAGACCCGGGATATCAGCAGCCATGCCCGGGGTGCGTGGGTGAGGGGTGGAGACGCGGTGCCTCAGAGCCCCGTGCCCAGGCTCCCCTGGACCACTTTGCCTGCCTTGCCTCGGCCCCCCCAGCACCATCTCTGTGGACAGGGGCCCCAGGCACTTACCGCCTCGAAAGGGAGCGACAGAGGAGTCTCCCGGGCAGTGTGGCGCCGAGGGGGGCACATCTCCCCAGCTCAGCTGGCCCAGGGCAGCGGTGATGGGCACAAGGCGGCTGTGGGGGGCATTGTCCTGAGTGGGAGGGAGACAGTTGAGCCTTGGCCCCGGGGGAGGAGGGAGGCCAGGGGGGCCAAGGACCCGGCGGCTGGGCTCCACCACAGCTGGCAGCTTTGTCAATAGTGGCCGGGCCAAGGCAGCCCTGCCTCCACCCCAACAATGTCCTCTCTGTCCACAGGCCTGGGCCAGGGACTCACTATCTGGTGCTCTTACCCCCACCCGGGCTGTTCTGGCCAGGGGGCTCCCTGCCACTCCCCACCCCCAGAGAGACACCCCCTGGGACCTGGGGACAAAGGACAGGGTTTCTTCGAGCCAGCAAAATGAGACCCGCACAGCCAGCCCCATCCCACTCCCGCCCCGTGCCAGCCAGCATGCGCCTCGCTGTGTACCGCCCCCCGGCTCCCTGTGAAGGGCACAGGGTAGGCCACTGAGCCCCCATGGGAAGGTCAGGGCGCTGAGCCCCTGCAACGCCAGCCTCAGCCTCGGTAGCCTTGGTGCCCGCTTGGAGTGCCAGTCCTGGCCCTCAATGCCTGCCTTTGTCCAGGCTGGGGGCAGGGAGACCTTCCACCCACCCCCCCGCCCAGCCCCTTGGCCCGGAATAAGACTGGCCAGAGAGCGAGCGACCTGTACCCATCCAGCCCCGCCCCGGGGGACTGCGCAAGTCGTGCCAGGTGCAGCACGATGGTAGTGGGCAGTGCCGGTGGGGGATGCGCACCAGGGGGCGGGGGCACGGCCCCCCGGGGACCCAGCACTGAGCCTCAGTCGTGGCAACTGGTTGCCAGCTGTTCCCTTCCCCCTCGCCTGGGGAAACACTGGCCCAGGATGGGCCCAGAGCTCTCCTCCGCGAGTGGGGTGCAGAAGGGGGTGGGAAGGGAGTGGCGACCGGCAGCTGGCTCTCCGGCCAACCTCACAGGGCACCATCTGCACCCTAAGCTGGCAGAGCAGGGGCCCCGGGCTGTGGCGCCGGGGCAGGTGCGCTCGGGGTGGGGTCCCCACTTTCTCCACGGTGCACCGCAGCAGCTCGCTTCAGGGCTTCAAGGGCGAGGTGGTAGGTGGTGGCAGCGGGGCTCGCTGCCACCTGGCCGGGCCGGTTGGGTGGCTGTGGGGGTGGGGAGCCAGGCAGGCCTCCTCCCTTACCCTGTGCCCTGCCGCCAGCCCCGCCAGCTTTCCCCTTTGGGGTTTAGAAGCCTGGGGTCCTACCTCCCAGCTCCAGGGCCACCCCTTCAAGGGGGTGCCATGCCCCTAAGGCAGGAGGAGGTATCGGATCGGGGTGCCCGATGGCCTTTGCCCTATCTGGCGAGTGGGCTCTGCAGACCCCTGGCTTCTCCCAGACCCCAGCACGCCCCAAGGCAGCGCCCCACGACCCAGCGTCCCTTGCACCCCGCGTCCTCGCCAGCCCCAGTTCTGCCTACCTGGGTGGGCCGCTGGCAGGGGTTGAAGAGCAGCTGGCAGTGCCAGAAGTGCGTCCCCAGCACAGCCCCAGCCTCCCTCCCCACAACGCGATCGCGCCCAACCCGACTTCTCCTGGCGGGGCCTGCCGGGCTGTCCGGCCCCTCCCCGCCCGCCCCTTTGCCTGACGGTGCAGGGCAGGGCGTTGCTGCCCTCTGCCGGCCTTGGTGGGCACAGCGGAGACCGGGCCGTGGGCACCTGGCTGGAGCAGGTGAGAGTGGGGCGGTGCCCTCCCATTGCGTGGGCAGGCAGGCATTCCGTGGCCTTCCACTAAGCGCCTACTGGGTGCCAGTCTTGGGGCTCACATTGGCGCCATGCAGAGACAAAGCTCACTGCCACCTGATCCAAGGGTGTCTCAGGCCTCGGGGACAGAACTACGTGCCAACCGATGAGGTTCCACTGCCGGAACAGCTCATCTCTGGAGGACACCGTGCGTGGGAGGGAGAGGAGCCAAGTCTAGGGATGCTCAGGGAGTCAGGGAGAGCATCGCAGAGGAAGTGAGATTTAAGCTGACCTTGAACGACACATTTTTGCTACTTCTGATGTCCTCCTGTTAATCAGGGCTGCTCATTGTAACTCATTCACTCCTTACGATGACCCCAGAAGGGGTACACTTATTTCCTCCAGTTCACAGGCGGGGAAACTGAGGCATGAGATGTTAGGAAACTCGCATAAAGTTGCAGGGCTAGTTAATGGCAAGGCTAAGAGTCAACCGTAGGGCCCTTGCACTTAACCATCAGGCCACGTGGCCCTGAACCATGAACCAGGCATTGGGCAGGAGGGGAGATGGGGACTGCCCGATGTCAGGCCTGCAGATGACGTAGCCACGGATGCCTCCCCCTGCCTGGAGTACAGTTTTTGTCGAAGTGGATGCAGAGGTCCGCCGATCAGGGAGAACTTAGACTTACGTCAAAAGTCGCCATGACCGCGTAAATAGCTTTGAATTTGGACAAGTGTAAGCTGGTGACCCTGGGTGGAGAATGTGGGAGAATGTGGACCAGGGGTGGCTGTGGGCACCTGGGGAGGCGGGTACGCTCCAGGTGTGCTGGAGGGGGCAGAATCCTGGACACCTAGCGTTCGAGGGAGTGTAGGCGGGGCCGGCAGGAGAATCCAGGAGCCCCCTGAGCCCTTTCTGTTGGACTGTCGCTCCCTGCAGGGCAGGGGTGTGGGCGGTGCAGGGGAGGACGAGAGGACCGAAGGGCCTAGAAGGCGAGAGGAGATGGCCGCTGGAGTCGTTGGGGTCTTAGTGTGAGAGGCTCAGCTGGAGGGGACTGGGGCGCTGGGGTGGATGTGCGTCGCTAGAGGGGACTTGGAAGCGAGACCGGGGACGTCCAGGCAGGTGAGGGACCCAGAGCCTGAGGACCCACAGATGTGGAGCACAGCTGCTCAGTATGTTACTGCCTCCCTCTAAGCGCCCTCCCCGGGGGAAGACCAGGTGGCCGCAAGGGGCCAGGGAGGGGTCTGGGAGCTCCGGGAGAGCCAGGGGAGGGGCTCTGAACGTAGGACTGGAAAGACGGTCCCTCAGTAGTCCCGGAGCCAGCCGGCCCTCCCTCCCAACCCTATCCTCCCCTCTGCCCCTGCACCTCACACACGTGTGTATCCTTGGCGACCTCGGGAAAGACATCGGTGATCTCCGCAGAAGAAAATAAATCTGTAGTCACGCAACACAACTTTTTACAAGTTTATTTATTTATTTTTGAGAGAGACAAAGAGAGACCACAAGCACAGGAGGGGCAGAGACAGAGGGGCACAGAGGATCTGAAGTGGGCTCCATGCCGACAGCAGAGAGCCGGATGCGAGGCCCGAACCCGCCAACCGTGAGACCATGACCTGAGCCGAAGTGGGACGCTTAACCGACTGAGCCTCCCAGGCGCCCCGCGCAACCCGATCTTTAATAGCTTTGTGTGCGTATGGCCTGCAAGGGCCCGGTCCCCGTCCTGAGCAGATGACAGGCGGCCCCGAGTCTGAATTTGGCGGCCGCCATGGAGGACGTTTCCAGGTTTTGTGAGCTTGAAATCTTAGAGAAAGGGAGTCTTGCTGTAGGCTTCCTTCTGCGAATGACCCCTTCCGCTCCCCGCTGCCCCGTGGAGATATATTTGGGCGGATCCTCGCGGACCGAGCGTTTAGCAGTGTCCCTGCGAGGAGCGGGGAGGCGGCCGCCGCTGGCCCGGCGTCCCGGCGCTGACTCCTCGCCCAGCGCCAGGCTCTCTAGACGCTGGCGGGAGGCTCGCCGGGTCCCGGGCCACTGCAGGCGTGGAGGAGTCATCTTCCAAGCTGGTGTCCCGCACAACGCTGCCACCGTATAGACACCTATTCCTGTTTGCCCCTTCTTTGCCGACGGGTAGGCCTTTCCTGAATGCTTCTGTCAGGGCAGTGGGGTTGAGATGGCGGTGCCTTGCTGGGCTTTTAATTGGCCTTCCCCGACTTCCGGTAATGCTGAGCTGCTTCCTGTTTCCTTTTCTGCAAAATGCCCGATTCTGTCTTTGCCAGGCTTTTTGATGTAGGCTGTGTTCTCCTTACCATTTTGAGGGATTCTTTATATATTCTGGATACCAGTGTTGGGTGTGTTATGTCCTCTCCATGTCTGTTACTTGTTTTCTCAGTTTGCTTCTGGAATGGTCTGATAAACAGGTCTTAATTTAGATAGAATTCCGTTTATCCGTCCTCTCTTTTATGGTTCGTCCCTTTTTGTCTTGCTTCAGAAAAGCCTCCCCGGGGCACGTCGTGGGTGGCTCAGTCGGTTGAGCGGCCGACTTCGGCTCAGGTCATGATCTCGAGGTCTGTGAGTTCGAGCCCCGCGTCAGGCTCTGTGCTGACAGCTCAGAGCCTGGAGCCTGCTTCGATTCTGTGTCTCCCTCTCTCTTTGCCCCTCCCCTGCTCACTCTCTGTCTCTAAGTTTCTCAAAGATAAATAAATGTTAAAAAAAAAAAAAGAAAGAAAAAAAAGAAAAGCCTCCCCTACCTAAGATCATAGAAATTTTCTCCTGGGTCTCTTTTCTAAATATATTTTTATAGGTTTTCATATTCAGGTATTCTTTAATCCATCTGGATTGGGTCGTTTGCATGTGGGGTCAGGGAGGAGCCATGCTTTCTCCTTTCCCACATGGGAGGCCCGTTGTCGTGTCCCAGGCCTACACGGACGTGGCTCTCTCTTCTGTCCTTTTGGTTCATGTCCCTACCCCTGTTACACTCACTAAAGGTTTAAAGCTTTCTTTTCTTCTCTTTCTCCTCCTTCTCCCTTCACTCTCCTCCCTTGCTTGGTTGCTCCTTCTCCTCCTCATCTTTCAAAATTATCTTGCCTATTCCAGGCCCTTTGGTTTTCCTGAAAAGTTTAAGAAACAGTTTGTCAAGTTCCAGGAAAAACTCTGTTGGGATTTTTTCGAAGGGGTAAATAGAGAATTTGTTGAATTTGGAATCCCTTTGGAGACTAGCTACCTCTAAAATATCGTTGCCCCATCGATGAACATAGTGTATCTCTATGTATTAAGGTCCTTTAAGTTCATATTTTCCCAAAGGACCTGCACATCATTTGTTAGATGTATTATACCATTATAAATGCTGTCTTTTTAATTTACCATCTGATCGTGCTGCTGGTATTACATCTAGTAATTCTTTTTGGATTCCTTTTGTGGATCTGTTTGTTTTCTATTATACAATCATGTCATCTGCCGCTAGTGACTATTTTGTTTCTTCTTTACCAGTCCTTTCTTTTTTCCTTAAAATTTTAAATACAATGGCTTTTTTTTAAACGTTTATTTATTTTTGAGAGACATAGAGACAGAGTATGAGCGGGGGAAGGGCAGAGAGAGAGGGAGACACAGAATCTGAAACAGGCTCCAGGCTCTGAGCTGTCAGCACAGAGCCCGACGCGGGGCTCGAACTCACAGACCTCGAGATCATGACCTGAGCCGAAGTCGGCCGCTTAACCAACTGAGACACACAGGCGCCCCTTTTCCTCAAAATTTTAATTTAAACTCTAGTTAGTTAACATATAGTGTAATGTTGGTGTCAGGAGCAGAACCCAGTGATTCATCACTTACATATACCCAGTGTTCATTCCAACAAGTGCCCTCCTTAATGCCCATCACCCACCTGTCTCCCTCCATCAACCCTCAGTTTGTTCTCTGTCATGAAGAGTCTCTTGTGGTTTGTTTCCCTCTCTTTTTTTCCCCTCCCTTCCCATATGTTCACCTATTTTGTTTCTTAAATTCCATATATGAGTGAAATCATATGGTATTTATCTTTCTCTGAGTGACTTATTTTACTCTCTAGCTTCATCCATGTCATTGCAAATTGCAAGATTTCATTATTTCTGATGGCTGAGTAACATTTCATTGTATATACACACCACATCTTCTTTATCCATTCATCAGTCGATGGACATTTGGGCTCTTTCCATAATTTGGCTATTGTTGATCATGCTTCTATAAACTTCGGGGTGCCCGTGCCCCTCCGAATCAGTATTTTTGTGTCCTTTGGATAAATACCTAGTCGTGCAATTGCTGGGTCTGTTTGTAACTTTTTGAGGAGCCTCCATACTGTTTCCCAGAGTGGCTGCATCGGTTTGCATTCCCACAAATAGTGCACGACAGTCCCCTTTCTTCACGTCCTCACCAACGCCTGTTATTTCTTATGTCGTTGATTGTAGCCATTCTGACAGGTGAGAGGTGGTATCTCACTGTGGTGTTGATTTGTGTTTCCCTGATGGTGACTGACATTGAGCATTGTTTCATGTGTCTGTTGGCCATCTGGATGTCTTCTTTGGAAAAGTGTCTCTTCATGTCTTCTGCCCATTTCTTCACTGGATTATTTGTTTTTTGGGGTGTTGAGTTTGATAAGTTCTTTATAGATTTTGGAGACTCACCCTTTATCAGATGTCATTTGCAAATATCTTCTCCCTTTTTCCAGTCCCTTTGACTACAGTTTCCCCCTTTCACTTTACTTCCCTGGATAGTACAACATGGAATGAAAGCAGAGGGAGTGTTCTTAATTTAACCGCTAAGTATGATGTTTACAGGCGGGGGGGGGGCGGGGTGCTAGACACCTTTATGAGAGTAAGGACACTCCCTTTCAGTCCTAGTTTGCTATGTGTTCAATTCTTTTTTTTTTTTTTAATGTTCTTATTCATTTTTGAGAGCAGGAGAGACAATGCATGAATGGGGAAAGGTCACAGAGAGAGAGGGAGACACAGAATCCGAAGCAGGCTCCGGGCTCTGAGCCGTCAGCACAGAGCCCGACGCGGGGCTCGAACCCACAGACTGCGAGATCATGACCTGAGCCGAAGTCGGACACTTAACCGACTGAGCCACCCAGGCGCCCCATGCTATGTGTTCAATTCTTATCGAATGCTTTTTCTTAGTACATTGAGATGGTGACAGGATTTTCTTCCTCTCATCTGTTAAGATGCTTAGTTACATTGATTCTCTAATGTTAAACCACTTTTGCGTTTTCTGGGATAAACTCCTCCTTGTCATGGTGTATTCTTTTCATATATAGTTCCGAATTGGCCTTCCTTCCTTCCTTCCTCCCTTCCTCTCTCTCTCCCTTCCCACCCTCCCTCCCTTCTTCCTTCCTACCTTCCTCTCTTTTCTTTTCTTTTCTTTCTTTCTTTCTTTCTTTCCTTCCTTCCTTTCTTTCTTTTTTCCTTCCTTCCTTCCTTCCTTCCTTCCTTCCTTCCTTCCTTTCTTTCATCTTGTATTATCCTTGTTGAGTTTTGGTATAGAGGTCATAAAATGTGTTGGGAGAGCATTTTGTCTTTTTTTTTATTCTTTGGAACAATTTATTTGAGAGAGAATGATTGGTTTCTTGAAGATTTCATAGAATTCATCTATAAACCTTGTTTTTGCAGTCTTTTGTCCCTCTTTCCATACATTTTAACTTTAACAAAAATGTTTATTTTATTTTTGAGAGGGGGGGGAGAGAGAGAGAGAGAGAGAGAGAGAGAGAGAGAGAATGAATGAGCAGGGGAGGAGCAGAGAGAGGGAGACAGAGAACCCTAAGCTGGCTCTGCACTGTTAGTACAGAGCCTGTCTGGGGCTCGAGCTCATGAGCCAGTGAGATCATGAACTGGACCGAGATCCAGAATCAGATGGTTAACGAACTGAGCCACCCAGGTGCCCCTATCCGTACATTTTAGACTACTGATCTAATTTCTTCAAGAATTATGGGGCTGTTCAGGTTTTCTGCTTTTTCTTGAGTCAATTTTTTTATTGTGGTAACAAATTCATAACATAAAGTTTACCATCTGAACCGTTTTAGGTATACAGTTCAGTATGTTAGGTTCACTTACGTCGTTATGAAATAGATCTCCAGAACTTGCATCTTGCCAAGCTGAAGCTCTATATCCATTAAACAGTTCTCCTTTGCGTCCCTCTCCAGCCCTCGGTGCCTATCATTTTACTTTCCATTTTTATGAATTTGACTACTTTAGATACCTGGAGAAGTGGAATCATACAGTATTTGTCATTCGTGGCCGGCTTATTTCACTTGGCATAATGTCCTCAAGGTTTGTCCGTGCAGTAGTGTATGACGGGATTTCCTTCCTGTTTGAGGCAAAGTAGCGTTGCATCACACGGATAGACCACACTGTGTTCGCCCATTCATTGGTTGGTGGACACTCAGGATGGCCGTTGTGAATAGTGCCGCTATGATCATGGATGTACAAAAATGTCTGCTTTCAATTCCTTTGGATACATATCTAGAAGTAGGATTGTGGGATCATACGGTAGTTCTAGTTTAAATTTTTTCGGGAACCTCCATACTGTTTTCCATGGCACTTGCACTGTTTTATGACTCCCAACAGTGCACACGGTTCCAATTTCTTCACATCCTTGCCAATACCTGACATTTTCTGTTTTTTTTTTAAGTTTATTCATTATAGTTTTGAGAGAGAGAGACAGAGAGGGAAAGAGGGAGAACGAGCAGGGGAGGAGGCGAGAGAGAGGGAGAGAGAGAATCCCAAGCAGGCTCCCCGCTGTCAGCACGGAGCCGGACACGAGGCTGGAACTCAACGAAACATGAGATCATGACCTGAGCTGAAATCAAGAGTCGGCCGCTTAGCAGACAGAGTCACCCAAGTGTCCCGCTATTTTTTTTATTAATATACATATGTATATAGACAGAGAGACAGAGACAGAGAGAGAGGGTGTGCGTGCATGAGCGGGGGAGAAGCAGGGAGAGAGGGAGAGAGAATCTTAAGCAGGGACTCCATCTCATGACCCGAGATCATGAACTGAGCCAAAATCAGGAGTCAGACACTTAACCAATTGAGCCACCCAGGCGCCTTAGGAGTTTTATAGTCTTAGGTCTTACATTTAGGCCTTTAAGCGATGTCGGATTGATGTGTGTGTATGACGTAAGATCAGGGTCCAACTTTACTCTTCTGCAGGCGGCTATCCAGTTTTCCCAGCTGTTTGTCGAAGAGACCATCCTCTCCTCCACCGAGTGGCGGAGTTATTCTGGGCTCTGTATTCTGTTCTGTCGTTTTGTTGGTCTGTCTTCATGCCATCCCACACTATTTCGGTTCCTGTAGCATGTTTTGAAATCAGGAAGTGTGACTCCTCCAACTTTGTGCTTCGTTTTCAGACTTGGTTTGGCTATTTGCGGTCCCTTGAGGTTCCATGTGAACTTTTGGATGCGTTTTTCTACTTCGAGTTAGTTTTTGATAAACAGTATTTTATTAGGAGCATGCCCATTTCATCACAATTTTGCACTTACTAGGATAAAGTCTTTTGGTTTTATTATTATGAAATTTTGTAGGTCAAAAGCAGATGAAATTGCTTAATATCCAGCTATTTTCGACTTGTAAAAATGGCAGTTTCATCTTGGCCAACATAATACATACACGAGAGGACACACCGGTTCCGTGAACTGTCTAGAGAATGACGACAAAGCGTCACGCCGAAGTGCCCACCGTCCCCTGGAGGAGCGCAGTCCCAAGGCCTCTGAAGACCCAAGTACCCTTCTCCTCCCTCAATGGAGGCAACCACTGCCCTCTCCTTGTTTTCCTTTTTAATTTTTTTAATGTTATTTATTTTTGAGGGAGAGAGAGACAGAGTGTGAGTGGGGGAAGGGCATAGAGAGAGAGGGAGACACAGAATCTGAAGCAGGCTCCAGGCCCTGAGCTGTCAGCACAGAGCCCAATGTGGGGCTCGAACTCACAAGCTGCGAGATCATGACCTGAACTGAAGTCACACGCTTAACGACTGAGCCGCCCGGGGGGCCCCTCCTTGTCTTTCTTTTTTAAAATTTTTTATTATTATTATTTTTTAGCGTTTTTATTTTATTTTTGAGAGACACAGAGACAGAGAGTGAGCAAGGGAAGGGCAGAGAGAGAGGGAGACACAGAATCCGAAGCAGGCTCCAGGCTCTCAGCTGTCAGCACAGAGCCCGACGCGGGGCTCGAACTCACAGACCACGAGATCATGACCTGAGCTGAAGTCGGACGCCCAACCGACTGAGCCGCCCGGGCGCCCCTCCTTCTCTTTCTTTATACTTATCCCAAATATCAATTATCCCTAAACAGTATCATTTAGTTTTGTATATTCTGAACTTCATATAAATGGAATTGTACCAGATACAATTTTCTGTCACTTGTCGCTTTAATTCCGTATCACATTTGTGACAGAGTCCAAACTGCTGCATAGAGCTGCAGTTTCGTCACTCCTACTGCCGAGGGCTGGCTGCGGCAGCCCAGACGCTAAAATTGGAACGATACAGAGATTAGCACGGTCCCTGCGCAAGGACGCCACTCTTATTGCTGAAGAGTTTCCTGTCACAGGACTCTAACGTACCGTGAGCCATTTGTACGTGGCATCTGGTTTATTTGTAAAAGAGCTTCTCCAGGATGTGCCCAGGAGGGGTGTTGTTAGGTCATACATCTTTAAGGCTACTAGATAATGACAGATTGTTTTCCAAAGTGGCTATACCAGTTTACATAGCACCCCCCACCCCCAGCCCTGAAGTGTTAGAGTTCCTGCTGCCCCATATCGCTGCCAGCACTCAGGATGGTCAGACTTTTTAATTTCTGCCAATCGGTGGGAATCAAAGGAAAATTCACTGAGACTTTAGTTTGCATTTGCACAGGCCTCCTGTTCTAACTAGGTGGAGGGCGAAGTCTGGTCTTCTGCAAGAGGTGGGGCAAAGACGTGAGCATCTAGCGGCTGAGAGACACAGAGGGAGAGGGCGAGCAGGGGAGGGGCAGAGAGAGAGGGAGACAGAAGATACGAAGCAGGGTCTAAGTTGACAGCGGAGATCCCAATGGGGGGGCTGGGACCCTGGAACGGTGAGATCATGACCTGAGCCGAAGTCAGATGCTTAACTGAGTCACCCTTTATTTTACTTTATTTTATTTATTTATTTATTTTAATGTTTATTTATTTTTGAGAGAGAGACAGACAGAGCATGAGCGGGGGAGCGGCGCAGACAGAGAGGGAGACACAGAATCCGAAACAGGCTCCAGGCTCTGAGCTGTCAGCACAGAGCCTGACGCGGGGCTCGAACTCAGGAATGGTGAGATCATGACCTGAGCTGAAGCTGGACGCTCAACCGACTGAGCCACGCAGGCACTCCTATTTTATTTTTTAAAAAATATTTATTTAGGGGCGCCTGGGTGGCTCAGTCGGTTGAGCGTCCGACTTCGGCTCAGGTCATGCTCTCAGGCTGTGGGTTCGTGCCCCGCATCGGGCTCTGTGCTGACAGTTCGGAGCCCGGAGCCCGTTTTGGATTCTGTGTCTCCCTCTCTCTCTGCCCCTCCCCCACTCATGCTCTGTCTCTCTCTGTCTCAAAACTAAATAAACATTAAAAAAAATTAAAAAAAATATTTATTTATAGAGAGAAAGAGAATCCGAAGCAAGCCCTGCGGTACAGTGCAGAGCCCAACGTGGGGCTCGATTTCACCATCTGCAAAATGAAGGATTGAGCCGAAATCCAGGGGCTGACGCTTAGCTGACCGAGCTGCCCAGGCGCCCCGTGGCTTCTTTTTATGTGTGTGTGTTTGTGGGTGTTTAAGGTCAAGCAGCTTCTTATGCAGACTTTCAGTCAATCCCCTCCGCCCGACCAAGCACACGTGCACATTTCCTTCTGAGAGAGCTCATGCCTCCGGTTCTTGTGCAAACCAGCCCCTGCTCCCGGCTGCCTCCTCCCGCAGTTTGAAAACTGTGCTCTGGTCTCCTAAATCACTTACTCCTCCTCCGCCTGTTCTCCAGCCTCGCAAACATTCTTGGCAGACACTCCTCCCACTTTCCGTGGGGAATTTATTCCTTTCCACCTTGGTCGTCCCCTCACCGTCATTTTCACCGTGTTGGTCAAGCAAGGACTCCCCAGGTGCTCACGCTCCCCGGGCCTTACCCAGCGCCCGCATTGCTCTGAGATGGCTGACGTTTGTTTTCCTTCCTATCCTGGTTTCCTTGTAGCCTCTCTCCTTTCATTCTGGCCAGAGACTTGTTTATTTTACGAATTCCAGAGAACAAACTTTTGGTTTTCTCGATCTTTCTTTTTTCCATTTCATTAATTTCTGCTGTCTTTGTGATTTCCTTTTGTCTACTTTCTTCGGGTTTATTCTGCTGTGGTTTTTCTAGCTTCCTGAGTTGTCTCGTCTTGTGCTCTTCAAGGCGACGCGTTTCCTCCGAAGCACTGCTCGCGTTACATCCCGTAGGTTTTCACGTGTAGTGTTTTCACCGTTGTTCACTTCCGTCTTTAGATTTTCATTATAATTCTTCTCGCGCGGGTCGGTCAGTTGGAAGTGTATTTTAAAATTTACATTTGTACATTAAAATTTCCAAACATATGAGGGGACATGGTTGTATTTTTGACTTATGATTTTATTCTATCACAGGTCGAGAACGTCATTTGTACCATACCAATTCTTTTAGTGTTTGTGGCAATTCATTTTGTGGCCTAGGCCATGATGAGTTCTAGTAAATGTTCAAGGTGAACTTGAAAAGATTGTGGAGTCTCTAGTTTTGGGATGTCCACTAATGAAGCTTGTTCAATTTTTCCTACAGTGTTACAAGTTCTTTTTTTCATGTTTATTTATTTTCAAGAGAGAAAGAGAGGAGGGAGAGAGGGAGAGACGGGGGGTGGGGGGACAGAGAATCCAAAGCCGACTCTGTGCTGACAGCACAGAGCCTGATGTGGGGCTAGAACCCATGAACCTTGAGATCACGACCTGAGCCGAAGTCAGAACTTAGTGGACTGAGCCACCTAGGCGCCCCTAGTCTTACAAGTTTTGTCTCTTTGAGGTACCAAGTGTAGTGAGAAGTATAATTTATTGTGGCAGATTTACTAATTTATTAATTTTTCTTTTTGCCGTGCTACTTTTTTGTTTGACATACATTTGAGGTTCTACCATTAGGCAGGTGCACACACGTTAACGGTTAACGCTTTTGAATGAATTATTTCTTTAATCTTTATGCTGCGACCTCTTTTATTCCTAATAATGATTTGTGCCCTGAGGTCTACTTTGTCCGATGTTCATTTCTCTCCACTAACTTCCTTTCGGACAGTATTCACCGGGTATGTCTCTTTCCATCTGTATCAATTATGGTTTGGCGGCAGACCACAGAACCATCCTAGCTATGTGAGTTAAAAAAAAAAAAAAGATTTATTATTGGGTAGGGAAAACTCAAACAATCTTGGGAAGTAAGCGGGAACAGCTCCTCGGCCTCGGGGTTCGCCACGTCTCCTGGGATCAAGAACAGGTCCTAACCCCCAAATCCGGGTAAAATGTAGGCTATTTCCCATCCCCCAGATGAAACACCGAGCACCTCCTCCCAGGTCCTTGTATCTTCAAGCGCCACCTGCCCCTCCTTCAGCGAAGGCTGCCGTCACCCACCTGGCCACCTAAGCCAGAGCCCAAGGGTCATCTTGACTATCCTTCTCCACTCCCCTCAGAGTCCGACCACCCCCCTCCTATGCTTCTTGACTTTCTTGTAATCTCGCTCTTATATGTCTAGGATCTCAAGCGTCAGCGCATCTACCCTGGGCTGCTCAAAGCGGTGCTTTAAGTGCTTTTACCTTTATCTATCCTCTATCGTCTCTCTGTATATATCGTCTATTATCTGCTAATCATGCACCATCTAGCTATCATCAATCAACTTATCTATCATGTATTATCTATAGATCTATTTTCTGAGGTGCAATTCACATGACCTAAAATTCGCCCTCTTAAAGAGTACAATACAGTGGCATTGAGCACAGTCTCGACGATGCGCGACCATCCCCTGCAGAGCTCCAGGACATCTCCCCAGAAGGAAACCCCAGACTCCTATGCAGTCACGCCCCGTTTCCTACCTCCCCAGCCGCCGGCCCCCACCCGTCTGCCTTCTGCCTCCACGGAGCCGCCCGTTCCGGACATTCGCCATCAGGGCAGCCGCACAGTACGTGAGCGTCGGGGTCCGGCTCCCGTCGGCCCCCGCCCCCCCCCCCCCCCCCCCCCGCCCTCCGGGTCCGTTCCTGCTGCAGCCGGGGCCAGGACTCCACTCCCCGTTCCCGCCGGGTACCACGCCATCGCGTGGACGGACTGCGTTCTATCTGTCCATTTATGTTGATGGGCTTCTGGGTTGTTTCCGCATTTGGATTCTCATCAACAGCACTGCCATGAACGTTCACATCTAGGCGTTTGGTTGACACCTGTTTTCAGTTTGCTTGGGCTTAAGCCAGGAGCGGACGTGCTGGGCAGTATGGGAGCCCCGAGCTTAGCCTTTCCCTTACTACCCGCAGGGACGGGGACCAAGCCGCGTGCTCTTGCCTCCTTCTGAACAGCCCTCCACACAGCTGCTAGAAGCGTAGCTGCCTGTTGCCTCCCTCCAGCCTGCTGAAAACCCTTCCGTGGCTTCTGGCGCCTGCAAAGTTAAGTCCGAGCTCCCCTGAGTGGTTCCAGTTCCTCCCTTCCTCTGCCCTCCGCGTCACGTTGACGTCCTGCATCTGGCTCCTGATTCACCTCTGGGCTTTTGCACAAGCCTTCCCTCCTCCTAGAAGGTCTAGAACCATCTTTTTCCCTGCTGTCCCTGGACCAGCAGCGTCAGGAAGCTTCCTCCTCTGTGGACCCCTCCCGCTGCCCACTTTGCAGCTCGCTGCTTAGAGTAGCTCTCTCAAAGCGCCTCTTGCAGGGACTGGGCATCAGTCCCCTTCTCTCCACCCCAGCCCCGTGCCCGGGATTGCACCAGACTCCGCTTTGCGCTCAGCCAATATGTTTGGGAGACGTTGGTAATACCATCTCCCTCCCTGGCACGTCCCCTGGAGAATACGCTGAGCTGTGTGTTCGGGTGGGGGTCAATGTTATTCCTCCACCCCAGGCGACCTGATGTCCGCCCCATCTCTCCCCCAAGCCCTGCGGCACAAAGAGGCTAGGAGACGGGGCTGCACTTTCTGTGGGAGGCTTTTACTGAGGGATTGAGGGAGGGCTCCCCGGCCAGAGGCCTGAGGGCCTGGAAAGGCACATGCGGTGGTGGCTGTGGTGGGGTCTCCCTCTTGGGCGGGCGCTGGCTTTGCAGAGACAGCTCCCCTGGCTGACCCCTCTTTGGCACTGAGCTGGGCAAACAGGTGCCCTCATGCCCGGCAGACCCGGCACCCATTCCCCGTTCAGTCGGTCTGCAACCCCCACCCCCCGGAGGTGGCTGGCAGTGTGGGCTGGTGGGGCGCCGGGTCTCTGGGGGCTGGCTCGGTGGCTAGGCCACCCACGGAAGGACCGTGGCCCAGGCTGCCTCCGCGGCTGGCAGGGTGCTCGTGTTGGCAATCGAGATGGCTACAGACAGGAATCCAATAAATTAGCTTGTAGAAGGAAAGGAGGCTAGGGGCCGAGAAGGGCAGGGACTACATTCTTATCATCGCTTGCTAAGAAATGCTGCGCAACTCTCCCTCCTGGGGGCTCTTGGAAACAACTGGCAGGGAGAAGGGGTTCACGCTAGGGGCCCTGTCTGGCTGGGGGCCCCATTAGCCCGTTTCTATGGCAGGAAGGGCGTCCCGTGGGATGGGAGCCTCGGTGGGCCATCTGCGCGGTAGCGATAGATGGCCCGTGGGGTCCCCGAGGGACTGAAGCGGAGGGAATAAGGGGGACCACAGTGTCAGGAGAGCAGGGCCCCACAAACGCGAGGCTCTGCGCGGCCTGGCTGGCAGTGCGAGCTGGGGTCTCACTTCCACCCCTCACCCCCTCCTGGAAGAGAAGAGAGGACCACCCGCCCTGCCCGGGTAAGGAGGCGCAGGGACAGGCGGGTGGTTTCGCCGGCGGTCCTCTAGGCGGGGCAGGTGGCGGCCAGGAGGCACGGGAGGGAAAGGCATGCGGGAGGGGGGCCTGCAGCAGGGCTGGCTGGAGGGGTGGGCGGCCGGGTGTTGCCGTTTCCTTCATGTGATCCCGGGGCTCAGGGAGGGGCGGCGCCCTGGAGGACCCCAGAGCCTTGGCCCAGGATCTGGCACAGCTCCTGGAGGCGCCGCTGCATCTTGGGAATGCCCGCCAGCTGCTGCTCCAGCCGCTGCTTCTCCTCAGTCAGGCTCAGGCGAGCGGCAGAGTCTAGCTTCTCGAACTTCCAGCCACCCTCTCCATCAAACTGTAGCAGGTGCGTGTGGTACTTCCTAGGCGGGAGAGGGACCGGGGAGGGGGGGTTGGGGGGGTGGAGGAGTTCAGCGGGAGCCACTTGGCAGCCCCGCCCCCCAGCTGCCATGTCCCCGGGGGTGCAGGCGGGAAGGGAGGGTGCCTACCACAGGGAGGGCCGGTGGGTGATGGACAGCAATGCGATGCCAGCGTCCTTGGCCGCCTGGAAGATCTTGCCTTCTACATCGATGCTCACGGCGCTGGTGCACTCATCCAGGAGGGCGTACTTGGGCCTGCGGGCAGGACCCGATGCGCTAGGCTGCAGACCCTCCTTCGCAGAAGCCTTGGCCTGCCCCCCATGGTACGAACCCTGATTCTGCTTCTTGGGGCCACTCCGGGCCCAGGGTGAGGCCTCCTAATGGCCCCGGGGCGCCTGGCTGTCCCGACCCAGAGCCCTGGGACCCCCCAGGCTGCCCTTCCAGCAGCGCCGGGAAGAAGGCCGAGTGGCCCGGACAGCCCGGCTCACCTGTGGTAGAACATGCGAGCCATGCCGATTCTCTGCTTCTCACCCCCCGACAGCACATCCTTCCAGTCGCACACGGCCTCCCAACCTGGGCGGGGCACAAGGGGGTTCTGTTCCCTTCCGCAAGACCTGGGCCACATCAGCAGGGGCCCAGACCCAGGGGTGGTGGGAGGGGCTAGTGAGAGTGGAATACGGGGCCACGTCTGACTCTGGAGAAGGCTGGCCACTGGGTACATGTGTCCTGCCTACTTACCTACCTGTAGGTAAGACTTTACTAGTCAAAAAAGACTTGTGATCGGAATTGTGGCCCCTCCAAAAAAAAAAACAAAAAACAAAAAACATATGTGGCAATCGTAGCCCCTAGGACCTCAGAATGGGACCTTATTTGGAGACGCAGTCTTTACAGATGGGACAGTTATCAGGAAGTCGTGAGAGCAGGTCCCCATCCAGGAGGACTGTGTCCTTATAAAAAGGGGACATTTGGAAACAGGCTCGCACAGAGGGAGGGCCGCGTGAAGACACGGGAGAAGACTGCCATCTCCACGCCACGGGGACGCGCCTGGAACCGGTCTTTCCCTCACGGCCCCCAGAAGGGACCGAGCCTCCCAACACGTGGATCTTGCACTTCTGGCTTCCAGAACCGGGAGACGATACGTGTCTGTTGTTCGGGCTGCCCAGCCTGCGGTGCCTCGTCACGGCGGCCCCAGCAGACGCACGCAGGCCCTAACAGTGTGCTAGCAAACAGGCTTCTGTCAGTGCGTGGCAGACGGTCATGGCACGGCCCCACAGATGACTGGAGCAGTGTCTCCTGAAGGGTCCTCGCCCACAGGGACTGGGTTTGTGTCACTGCCTGGCGCCAGTGCCTTAGTGAGTCTGAGCAGAAACAACAACTCGTCTCCTACCTCCACTCTGTCTTCCCTTGGGACTAGAGGTTTTGTCAGGGCGCGTGCCCAGCCACAGGAAAGCCTCTACTCTGTAGCTTGGATTGAGGTGAGGGGTGACCACGTGACTGAGTTCTGGCCAATGTGGTATAAGTGTATCACACATGTGGCAGCTTCTGGAACTTTCTTTAAAAGACAGATGGCATGTACCCTTGCCTCTCCCCCCACCCCTTCTCCAACCTATGGCCTGGGATGTTACGTGAGGGCCGGAACAGCCATCTCGGACCATGAGGTGACTTTGGTAATGGAGGCGAACATAGCTGAGCCACCCGAGGGGCCTTGCACAGCGCAGGGCTGCCTCCATCGACTGCGGCCTGCTTTCCTCAGGACTTTTATGTCACGGTGAGACAAACTCGTGAATGCTCTGAGCCACCGTTCGGGGAAGGGGGTTCTGTTACTCATAGCTGAGCTCAGTGCTCACAGGTTATGATGGTAGGCCTCAGGGGTCCAGTGCACTCAGGGGTGCCAGAGAAAATAGGAGGAGGGGTGCACTCCCAGGCGCAGGGCCGCTGGGACGGAAAAGGGCTAAGCAGGACCCAGGGAAGCTGGGGGTGAAGCCTGGGGGGACCACAGCAACCGGGGCAGGCCTGGGAGGAGCTGCCCCACCAAGTCCACCACCTCCAGCCCCCTTTCTGATGCAGGCGACCACAAGAAGCCTCGTGAACCATCTGCTGTTCCCTGAAAACCTGCTATGAGTCCTTACGGGATCTATTTTGTTTAATGCTGGTGCTAAGGGAGCTGGTACCTGTCTCCTTTTGCGGGCGGGGGTGGGGGTGGAGGTGGAGGAAGAGTCTCAAGAGGTGAGGTCATTGCTTACAGTCAAGCTGCCCCTAAGTGACGGAGGCAGGAAGTAGAGCCCAGGCTCTCAGATTTCAGTAAGAAAATTGAGCCCAGCCCCACCTCCCTTTCCTCCCAGCAGCTCCGCAGCCCTCCTCTCCCCCTCCCCTCTGGGCGTAATGGGCGCCACCACTCCTGCGGTCTCCTTCCCAGGGGATGGCACCTCCCAGGCTCAAGCCGGAAATGCAAGCGTCCCCTCTGGCTGTGTCCCGCTCCCCATGCTAGAGGCGCTCTGCACAGACACCCCGTGCACACCTTCCGCACACTGCTCACGCCTGTGCTCTGTCCTCTTGCTAAAGTGAAACCCACCTGCCTAGAGCTTTCCAAAGGCTTCCTTCATGACCAGGGAAAGCCTGGGCTCCTTGCCTGGCCTACAGGGCTCTCCCTGCCGCCCAGCCCGACCGGACAGGCGCGTGCAGAGCGCCCCCACTGCATGCCTCCCGATGTGCCTGGCCTCCCTTGCACCGTGACCTCAGGTCCGCCTGCCGGCTGGGGCTTTCAGGGTGCCTAGCACTTTGGCCTCCTGGATGCTGGGCTATCTTTATCCCCCGGGGGTCGAGAGGGAGGCGGGGGGGGGGGGGTGGCAGCCAGTTCCCCTGGCTGAGTCTTGGGACAAAGGGCAATTGATAGGAGGCTGGCTCCCTGGCGCTGATAGGTGGACGGGTCGCCTCCTCCCTCACCTCCTTCCCGCTGTAGGATGTGGTTCAGGTGCACGATGTCCAGGATGGCTTCCAGGTGCTGCTCCGAGTAGCCTTTCCTTCGCATGTCCTCCACAGAGTCTGGGTAGATGACCTGATCTCGCAAGGAGCCCACGGACATGTAGGGCCTGTGGGGAAGCTGCATGTCCACTAAGGGCAGGGTTGGCCCTGTCCCCCCCGACCCCCATCCCCCGGCCATCGGTCTATGCCCGAGCAGGCTCTGTCACGGGCACTGGCTGCTGAACACAGGGCTGACTTGAAGCCCACGGGCCTCTGCCACAAAGCGTTCCGGGCAGTGCTCACAACCCTCCCGCACCCCGTGCACACGCACCACGCACTGTGCACGCGGCCCCCCCGCGTGCATGGGTGTGCACTCACACAGCAGGCACACTCCCGCAGGTGCACACAGCACACGGCGGCGGAGGTGCCCGGGGGGCAGGTGGGGGCGGAGCTGGGCGCTAGGGCCCCTGCCCCCCTCACCTCTGAGGGACGTAGAACACTCGCCGGGGCGGGGGCTTGTACAGCACGCCGCCGTACGCGGGCCAGAGCCCGCCGAGGATCCGGAACAGGGAGCTCTTGCCGCAGCCGTTGGGGCCCGTGATGAGCAGGTGCATGCCTTCTTCCACCTGTGGGGGCGGCGGCAGTGGCGTGGGGCCCGGCAGAGGCGGGGCCGTGGGGCCTTCCCTCCTCCCGACCGTGGTCACACTCAAGTGCGTGCCCAGGCAGGTAGGCCGCTCTCAATCGCTTGCTGAGGGGCGGCAGGGCCCGAGGCATGAGGTCCAGCGTCCAGAGCCCTAACCTAGGATACCTGTTTTGGGTCCTGGCCTGTCCCTTAAGCTCCTGACACGTGCCAGAGAGCAAGGGGCCCGCATGAGGAAAGGCCCCAGAAAGTCCACGTCGCCCTCTCCGCCATGCCCTCTCACCTCACTAGGAGTCCTGGTGTGCTCGCTCTCCCAGAAGGGTCACTGTCCCTCACTTTCCCACAAGGGACTGTCCTAGGAAAGGCACTTTCCTTTGAGTTCTAGGTAGACAGTACAAACTCCCAACTCTGTCTGTTCCTAACGCCTGGCCAGCCCTCCTGCCCCCATGGCCCTCTCACTGCCCCCGCAGGTCCTAGGGTGCCGGGAAGATGCCTCTGTGACCCCCGGCCTCAGCGTCAAGGCCTCAGGCTCCCCAGTTAGCCAATTCCATGATGCCTGCTGGTCTTAAGGAAACGCCTGCTATAGGCAGGGGGGTAGCCTTGGGGGCGGGTGTGCAGGAAGGAGGGGATCGAATGGCAGGGAGACCACCGTCCTCGGGAGGCACGGGGCATGAAGCCAGGGCACCTGGGCACGGCTCACAACCTACACCTCCCCGCCTGCCCGAGGCCACGTCAAGTTCTCTGCTCTCTCAGAGTGTGACTAATGGCAGCACTGGTTGCCTGCTCATCTGTGTAGTCCCCAGGTGGCCCGAGTGTGAAAGTGTTATGGGTTGAGCGATGTCCGTCCGAATGCATATGTTCGAGTCCTAACCCCCAAGACCTCACTCAGAATGTGACCTTATTTGGAAATAGAGGCTTTGCAAATACAATTAATTAAATTTAGATGAGGTCATCCTAGAGTGGGGTGGGCCCCTAATTCCACGTGACTGGTATCCTTATCAAACGGGGACATTCGGACACAGAGACATGCACACAGAGAGAACGCTATGTGAGGATGAAGGCCAAGTCTGACGTGACACCAACGCTGGGAACACCACTGACGGCCTGGGATAGAGAGACTCTCCCTCGCCTACAAGACACCGTGATCTGGACTTCCGGCCTCCAGAATCCACTTCTGTAGTTTGAGCCCCTCACTTTGTGGCCC
This sequence comes from Paguma larvata, assembly GCA_030068075.1. Classification (NCBI taxonomy): domain Eukaryota; kingdom Metazoa; phylum Chordata; class Mammalia; order Carnivora; family Viverridae; genus Paguma; species Paguma larvata. The sequence goes on along the minus strand of CM057830.1, from coordinate 121,174,235 downwards.
TCTGTCACATGACAAAGTCCCTCGGGCGGGCCGGTCTGGCAGGCCCGGCCCCGCCCCCAGCCAGCACCAGGCTGCCTCCCTGGTCCCCCTCCCCGCCCCTGTCCCTCTTCCGAACCCGGGTGATCATGCTGGAAACTGCTTCCCTCTCTTCCCCAAAGTCTCCTGGCCCCGGAGACCAGCTTCTGCTTAGCCACCCACCCCTGCTCTTCCATCCTGGTCACCCCTCCTCACCTGGCCATGCTCCCTAACCTGCTGCGCCCTGGCTCACCAGGGCCCCAGTCTTGGCCTACTTGGCTGTCGCTGGGCCTGCCTGGAAATCATTCGCCCTGGAAGAACCAGTCATTGGTGGCTCCCCACCACACCGCAAGAGTCACCACAGGCAGGGGCGATGGGGATCACGCCATGGTCCTGTGCTGCTTGGGGTGATGAAATGTGCCCACCTCCAGCTGGCTCTCGGGGCACTTGCCTCTTCACACTTACTCCCTGCCCAGCCAGGGCTCCCGCCGAGCCGGCTCTGCGGCCAGGTGCCTGAGGACCCTACGGGGCCCGGCCCCGAGGTCCCTCGGCTCTGTGCTCCTGCCACTTCACTGCCTTTTCTCTGCCTGCCCTCGGGGGAGGCCTTCATCATGCAGCCCACCTGTCCCGAGGCTCCTGGGTGAAGCTTCATGTGACCTTTTTTCACAGCAGGGATGGGACTACCTTTCCTGTGTCCCGCACAGGATCCCGGGCGGCTAACTGGGGACCTTTGTAATATTTTCAGGGCCCCAGAGTGGGGCCCTGCCCCACTCCAATTTTCCTCTGGTTCCCAGTGCCCAGCCCAGGGTTTAGGGAATATTGGTTGAACGAACGAAAAACTGAATGAATGAATGACTCCCTCTCACTTCTTACCCTGACCCCCTAACCCCCATGCCTGCCAACAGGTCTCTCCTTCATTCCATCATTCCCCGACCCTGTCCACAGCTCTGGCTAGGGACACAGGTGACTGGGGGATGTTGGCCATCAGGGCCTCCTTTCTACACACAGCCTCTGTACTGGCTGGGAGCCCTTCCAGTGAGCCAGGCTGTACTCAGCACGCACCTGCACTGGGGGCTTCTTGAAGCAGACGGGGGGACCCCAAGCCCAGGTCACTGGAGCAATCTATTCTACCATAGTTGGAGTTGAACCAGAGTCCCCCAAGTCCCAGGCTTCTCAGGGATGGGGCCGGGGAGGGTGGCAATGATGGGGCCAGGAGCCCCTGGGTGAGCTTGGCTGCTCCTGGTAATCGCTGGTCGCTCTGATGAGCTCTGACTCCACTGCGCCAGAACCAACAGTCAGAGACACGTGGGCCTCTCGTCTTGACCTTAGCCTGCCTGCCAAGTACATCTGGGGACTGACAACATATGCAGGCCCAGCAGGCCAGACCCCAAGGATTGGGGCTCGTAGATGCAGAAGGCCAGGCCCATGGTAGTTCAGCCCAGCCCAGCCCACACTTCTGGGCCAGGCACCCCCTGTTCCCCACGTGACCTACCCTGATGCTGAGGCTGGCCACCACCACCTCTCCCGTGGGCGTGATGATAGGGATGTTCTCACAAATAATTCCCTGCTCCACGTCTACCACTTGGCCTGGAGAGAGAACGCAATGAAGGAATGGAGGGAGTGGCAGCACTCCCTCTGCCTTCTGGTGGATTGCATGTGCGCCCCCCCCAACCCCTCACAGCATGCGGTCCGGGCCCCCCTGAGAATATGCTGAGTCTTCCATAAGCCCGCCCCCAACCAGCGACCAGCGTCTGGTGCTGAGCTCTGGGCAGGGGAGGGGCGAAGTCAATTCCCGGGCTTCTGGCACTTGAGGCACAGAGTCCACCCTTGCTCTGTAAAACCCTCCGCTCTCGCTACCGTTTTAATGGTGGCTTCAACGCCTGGGCCCCTCTTCCACGACATCTTGGCCTCTGCTGTAGTCTTGAACTTTCTCTTGCTGCCCACATGGGAGAGTGAGCCCCTCTACTCAGGGACCGCGCCCCCCTCTTTTGCAAAGAGAAATAAGAGAAATCGCAGCCAGGGCACCGGGAGGGAGCCGGCGAGCGAGGGGTTGGCCAGCGGCTACTGCTCTGGGGAAGAAGGCTGTGGGGGCCACAGCAGGCCCGGGGGAGCCCTCCCTGGGGCGCGGCTCGAAGATGCTGCCCTCTGGGCGAGGGGCGTCTGTGGGGAGGGCGCCCTCACCTCGGATCTGCAGGGGCCCCTCTACACGGACACCGGACCGCACCACAGCCCCGGCTCCCGCCTGAGCATCCTCCAGCTCGCCAGGCCTCTTGAAACGGCAGTGCTGGACGTCTTCGAACACCTGGAGCATCTCGTGCACTCGGGCTGTGTAGCCGGCCAGCTCTGTCACCTGCGGGGAGGGCGATGCCGGCTCAGACCCTGCCAGCTGAGGGGGCGGGGGAGGGGGCGTGGCAGGGGTGGGGGCTGGGCTGGGGGGGCACCTCCTTGTAGGACGACATGATCCGCTCGATGGCATCTGCGGCAGCGGTGAGAAGGTTGCGGGCGATGGTGAAGGCTTCTGTGCGCTCGCTCACCAGCTCCTCCTCCCTCATCTCCAAGGCTGCCTTCTTCACTGCCTCTGAGTCTGGGGGGCACGGAGGAAAGGAGGGGAGGGGACAGTGGAGAATCAAAACTGACCGCTGGGGGAAAGGCAAGTCTCTCCGGCAGAGAGACCCGGTGCCGGGACGACCGGGTACCCACTTGCCAGAAGATGACCCCTACTCCGCACCACACACAAAAACTAACTCAAAGTGGAGCGCTGGCCTGCACGTACACGCTAAGACTATAAAACCCTTAGGAGAAAGCAGGTGTTAAGTCTTTGTGACCTGGGATCAGGTCTGGCTCCTTAAATATGACACCGAAAGTACAGGCAATGAAAGAAAAACAGGTAAATGAGCTTCATCAAATTTAAAACCTTTTGGGCACCGAAAGAAACCATAAAAAAAGGGAAAAGACAACCCATAGACTGGGAGAAAACATCTGCAAATCACGCCTCTGATGAGGGTCTCGTATCCAGAATACGTAAAGAACTTTTTCTTTTTTTTTTTTTTTAATTTTTTTATGTTTACAATTTTTTTTGTTTATATATTTATTTTTTTTAAATATTTATTTATTTTTGAGAGAGAGAGACAGACAGACAGACAGACAGACTATGAGCAGAGGAGGAGCAGAGAGAGAGAAAGGGAGACACAGAATCCCGAAGCAGGCTCCAGGCTCTGAGCTGTCAGAACAGAGCCCGACACGGGGCTCGAACCCACGAAATGTGAGATCACGACCTGAGCTGAAGTCGGACGCCCAACCGACTGAGCCACCCAGGCGCCCCTAAAGAACTTTTTCAATTCAACAACAAAGAGAACCCAATTAAACAAGGGGCAAAAGATCTGAATTGGCATTTCTACTGTCTTTCGTAGATCTCCGAATGGCCAAAAAGCACGTGAAAAGATGCTCAACACCATTAGTCACCAGAGAAATATAAATCAAAACCACGACAAGGGGCGCCTGGGTGCCTCAGTCTTGGTTTCGGCTCAGGTCATGACCTCATGGGTTCGTGGGTTCGAGCCCCGCATTGGGCTCCGTGCTGACCGTGCAGAGCCTGCTTGGGATTGTCCCTCTCTCCCTCTCCCTCTGCCCTTCCCCGACTCGTGCTATCTCTGTCTTTCTCAAAAACAAATAAACTTAAAAAAAAACCACGATGAGATACCACTTCACACATACTAGGATGGCTGGAATTAGGAAGGGATAATAAGGAGTGTTGGTGCGGAAGGGAAAAAACGGGCCCCCTCACACACTGCTGTGAGGGGCGTGAGATGGCGTGGCCGCCGGGGAAAACAGTGTGGCGCTCCCTCAAAAAGTGCGACACAGAGTTACCGGAGAACCCAGCAATTCCACGCCTGGGCATGTATCCAGGAGAGAAAAAACTCCATTCACACGAAAACCTGTACGCAAACGACCACGGCGGCGTTCTTCACAACCACCAAAGGATGCCGACAACTCAAACGCCCATCAGTGAAAGGCTAGGGAGGAAGCCGCGGTATTGGTCTGTATGTATATAGGTGAATAGTATTCAGTCACGAAAGGCAGTGACGCACTGACTCACCCCACAATATGACGGAACCTTGAAAGCGTCATGCTGAGTGCAAGAGGCCAGACACAAAAGGCCACATGTTGAATGATTCCTTTTACAGAAATGTCCACCAGAGGCCAATCTACAGGAACAGAAAGATGAGCAGGTGCCAGCGGATGGGGGCAGGGGTGGGGGTGGGGAGGGACCGCTCTTGAGTCCAGGCTTTCTTTTCGGGGTGACGACGATGTGTAGGACTGAGACACTGGTGATGTGCGCACAATTTTGTAAATATATTAAAAACCGCCGGGTCATACTCTTTAAAAGACTGAATTGTATGGGATGTTAATTACGTCTCCATAATCGGGGTGAGAAAATGAGCCACGAGGCATTTGGCTTTCTTTTTTGGCACGACCAGCTCCTTCCCCCGAAACTTCCCTCCCTCTGTGTCCCGCGCTGACAACAGCAGCCCCCCTCAGGGCCATGCCTGCACGTCGCCATCTAATGCCCAGAGCTGTGTACCCCCGGGGCCTCTTCAACACGAGTGTCCCTTTTGGACCTCCACCGCTACCCCCATTTCTCCCTCATCTCGCCCCGCGACACTGTATTCTTTGGTCTCTGTGAGCATGGTCATCCTCGACGCCTCTATTTCTCCCTGGGAGCCTGTTTCCGTCTTGCTTGTCTGTTTCAGTCTAGACCCCATGGTTGCTCACTTCAGTCCTCTCCCGTCAGTGGCCTGGACTCCCTTGACCCTTAGAGCTCTCAGGGGGGCAGGGCTTTTACATGAGGAATGCTCTGGAAATGGTGATGGGGAGCAAGGGGGAGGCCGACTCTGGGGGTCCTGGGGTGTGGGAGAGTGAGCAGAGCCCACCGGGGGTATCCAGGGGAAGCGGAGGCTCCCGGGCTGAAGTGGTGGGAAGGAAGATTCTGTGCAGAGCCCAGGGACTCTACTCTGTGCAGAGGTGGGGTGGGAGGGGGCGGGAAGCCGGTTCAGGGCAGAAGGCCTCCAGAAGAGTATGGGGTGGAAAATGGACGGGATGGATGGCCCGAGAGCCTTGCATTGCCTTTTCCTGGGCCTGGCCCAAGAATCTAGGGGACAGGATGGGGTGGTGGGGGGGGCGAGGGGAAGGTGTCAATCCTGACAGTCTACGGTCCCTGGGCCTGCCTTCCCATCGTGCCCCAGGGGACATAGCCCTCAACAGACAGGGGGGCCAGAAGCCTTCCTCCCCAGAGGTCCTGAGAGCTGGAGAGCGACTGCATACCCAGGGAAAGTGCGTGCAGTGGCCGGGGGCACCCTGGCAACAGCTGGCACCTCCTCGGAGACAGAACTAACCGCCCTCTCCGTGGGTTGCCTCAGAGACTCAGGAAGCTAAGACCAGGGCCCTGGGGTGGACCACGGGGCAGCTGTTCACAGCAAGGCCGCTCCTCCCCTGGGCCCTCCAGCCTTGCAGCTCCAGGCCAGAAGGGCAAAGGTATCGAAAATTTCCCCCACTGATAAAGTGTCTGCCTCCTCCCATTGGTCCCCAGTGCTCTCAGCCTCCTCGAAGCACCTAGAGCCCTCACTAGCCACCAGGGACTGGTGACGCAGCAAGGGCAAAACTGAGAAAAATCCCCGCCCCCATTGAGCACACAGCCTAAAGCGGCTGAGTGACAATAAAGCAAACAGAGAAGTAGAGTAGACAGGGGGTTCAGTGTCAGGGCAGCGGTGAGGCGGGGAAGGGGAAGAGGATGGGGGGGTAGGAAGGGGGTGGTCCTCAGAGGGACGCGCATTAGAGCAGTCACTTGCAAAGGCCCTGAGGCAGAAGCACTGCTTTAGGGGAGTAACAAGGAGGCTGTAGTTAGTAGAGTGAACAAGGGAGGCAGGAGTATTTCATTTTCACAGATAGCTAACCATAAACGGCCGTGAGGCCAGGGACAAGAGCTCATGCTTCTCTGAATTGCTCACAAAGTCTGGTGTAGCAGGGGCTCCAAAAAGTCCTCGGCTTTCACAGGAGGGAGAGGCCTTTGGACCAGACAGGCCCCAGCGCCAGCTTTAGAGGAAAGTAGCTGCAGGCGCTTCTTCGCAGAAACCACAGGCTACCCTCCTCGTGCTGGATCCCCGCGCTCCAGGCCAGGGGTGCCGACCGGCTCTGGCTCCTGGGCCCAAACAAGGCCGCCCTAAGTCCTAATCCCCCTTCAATAGATCCTTCCTCTCGGGGGTTACCCAGAGAAGGACAGACAGCTGAGGGTACAGAAGCCCCAAGGCAGAGACACAAATAGGGAGAGAATCAGAGAGACTTCTGGTTCTGAAACAAGTCAGCCTCTCTCTCTCTCTCTCTCTCTCTCTTTTTCAAAAATTTTCAAGTTTATTTTACTTATTTTAAGAGAGAGAGATGAAGAGAGAGCACAAGTGTGCACGGCAGGGACAGAGAGAGGGAGAGAAAGAATCTCTAGAAGGCTCCGCACTGTCAGCACGGAGCCCGATGTAGGGCTTGGACTCACAAACCTCAAGATCATGACCTGAGCTGAAATCAAGAGCCGGTCACTTAACTGACTGAGCCACCCAGGCGCCCCTCTCTCTCTTTATATGTAACTGAAAGTCCTCTTACTACAGAATTGCATAAAATATGACACCTTTTATTTTCAGAAAATTTAAAATATATTTCATTTCTTTTTTTGAGAGGGAGAGAAAGAGAGAGAGGGAGAAAACGCAAGCGGGGGAGGGGCAGAGGGAGAGGGAGAGAGAGAATCTCAAGCAGGCTCCACGTCCAGTGCAGAGCCCGCTGTGACATCATGACGTCAGCCAAAGTCAAGAGACGGACACTTAACCCATTAAGCCACCCAGGCACCGACTTTATTTCTTTCTTTAAATAAGCTCTACTTACACCCAGCATGGGGCTCCAACTCACAACCCCAAAATCAAGAGTTGCACGCTCCACCGAGCAAGCCAGCCAGGTACTCCAAAATGTAACACTTTTTATTTTATTTATTTAAATTTTAAAAAATTTTATTTTAAGTAGGCTCCATGCCCATCGTGGAGCTTGAACTTCATGACCCTGAGCTCGAGAGCTGCATGCTTTGCTGACTGAGGTGGTCAGGCACCCCGAAGTCTCACTATTTATTTATTTACTTTTTATTTATTTATGTTTTAGAGAGAGAGAGCAACTGAGTGTGTGGGCAGGTGCGAGTGGGGTCAGAGGGGCAGAGGGAGAGAGAGAGCATCCCAAGCATGCTTCACGCTCAGCATGGAGCCCAACATGGGGCTCGATCCCATGACCCGGGGATCATGACCTCAGCCAAAATCAAGAGTTGGATGCTCAACCAACTGAGCTACCCAGGCACCCTGATTTTATTTATTAAGTAAGCTCCCTTTTTTTAATGTTTTATTTTATTTTCTGAGAGACAAGAGAGAGACAGAGTGCAAGCAGGGGAGGGGCAAAGAGAGAGAGCGGGAGACCCAGAATCCGAAGCAGGCTCCAGGCTCTGAGCTGTCAGCACAGAGCCCGATGCAGGGCTTGGACCCAGGAACACAAGATCACGAACTGAGCCGAGGTTGGATGCTCAACTGACTGAGCCGCCCAGGTGCCCTGATTTTATTTTTTTAAGTAAGCTCTACCTACACCCAACATGGGGCTCCAACTCACAACCCAGAGATCAAGAGTCATATACGCCACTGAGAGAGCCAGCCAGGTGTCCCAAAGTATAAGACCTTTTATTTTTTTTAATTAAATAAAAATTCTCACTTTAAGTAGGCTCCATGCCCACCATGGGCCTTGAACTCATGACCCTGAGATCGAGAGTTGCATGCTCTATCGACTAAGCTGGCCAAGGGCCCCAAAGTAGAATTATTTGTTCATTCATTCATTTTTTTAGAGAGAGAGTGAGAGCGAGTGTGAGCAGGGGAGAAGGGCAGAGGGAGAGAGAATCACAAGCAGGTTCCACGCTCAGCATGGAGCCCAATGCGGGGCTTGATCTCATGACCCTGGGATCATGATCTGACCCCGAATCAAGAGTGGGACACTCAACCGACTGAGCCACCCAGGAGCCCCAGTGTAACACCTTTTAAAGCAGAGCTGTGCTCCAAGGAAAGCGGACATTCCCAGGAGTGCAAAGAGAAGCCGGCGGCCAGGTGCTCCCGTGAAATCTCCAGATATGGGAGAACACAGGGAGGCTTCTGTTGTGCAGCTGGGGCTCTAGGTGCAATGAACAAAAGGTCTCTTCTAAGAATCTGTAATTATGTGTATGGAGTTCAAATTACTACTGCCAGGTTCAGAAACTCCTCCTCCCCAAGCTGAGAAGCTAACATGAAATGGCCTCCAGTTGGTTAATTAGCCAGGTGTGCCTGGCCCAAACAAAAGCAAGTACACACCGCTCTGGAGAATGACCACTCAGGGTTCCCACAGAAGTCTGGTTGCAAAACCCACAGGGAAACAATACACCACGAGGGAAGACCAGCAGACGGAAGATAAAGCTGGCTTAGGTCCCCAAGAATTCAGACAATCAAATAGTTGCATAGAGACCATGGAGCGTAAAAGGAGCAGTCCAAAAGATGAGAAAATCAGACACGTATAAAAACAGTTTGGAATTCATCTCTGAAAAGAAAAATTTCAGCGCGCCTGGGTGGCTCAGTCGGTTTCTTGATTTCACCTCAGGTCATGATCCCAGGGTCATGGGATCCAGCCCTGGGTTGGGCTCCCTGCTGAATATGAAGCCTGTTTAAGATTCTCTCTCTCTCGGGGCGCCTGGGTGGCTCAGTCAGTTGAGCGTCCGACTTCTGCTCAGGACATGATCTCGTGGTTGATGAGTTCAAGCCCCGGGTCGAGCTCTCTGCTGACAGCTCAGAGCCTGGAGCCTGCTTCAGAGTCTGTGTCTCCGAATCTCTCTGCCCCTCCCCCCGTCACGCTCTGTCTGTCTCTGTCTCAAAAACAAATATAAACATTAAAAAAAAAAAGATTCTCTCTCTCTCTCTCTCTCTGTCTCCTTCTGCCCATCTCCTCTGCTTGCATATGTGTACTCTCTCTAAAAAAGAAAGAAAGGAAGGAAGAAAAGAAAGTAAAATTTCTGTTTTCAAATTTCTGTGTGAAAGAGAATCAAATAGAACTTATACAAAGAGTCACTGAGGGGCGCCTGGGTGGCTTAACCGACTGTTGGTTTCAGCCCAGGACACGGTCTCGTGGTTCTCAAGATGGAGATCGAGCCCTGCGTCGGGCTCTGCGCCGTCAGTGCCGAGCCTGCTTGGGATTCTCTTCTCTCTCTCTCTCTCTCTCTTCTCTGTCCCTCCTGCACGTTCTCTCTCTCGATCTCTCTCTCTCAAAACCAATAAATAAACTTGAAGAAAACATTATTAAAAAAAGAAACAGTCATTGAAATTTAAAAAAACCTTCAAATCGGATGCAGCTGAAAAGCAAACTGATGAGTGAACGAGCAGAAAGATCTGAGGAAATCTCCCAGAATTCAGCACAGTGCTAGGTGGGGGAGGGCGAAGACCCGCATGCTCTAGCGGCAGTTTCAGAAGGAAAGAGCAAAAGAACAAGACCAAGGCAACATCTGAAAAGGTAACAGCTGAGAATTTTCCAGAATGATCAAAAAGTCTGAACATACAAAGGCCACACAACAAGTATGGATGAACAGAAACCTGCAGGTAAACCCTTCATAGGGAACCTGGACGGTGGCAAAGAAGAGTCTCCAAGTAGTCGGAGAGACAATGCAGGCCGCTAGGGGCGGTGAAGCTGATAGATTTTCTAACGGAGACCGTGGAATACTGGCAAGGGGCTGAGAGAAAATAGCAGTCTGCCTCGACTCCCACACCCAACCAAACTTTGGGGGAAAGAAACAACGAAATAATCTCAAAGTTCCCATGACGAAAGCCTTGGAGAAAGAACTTTTAGAAGACGTCTAGCTGGAAGAAGGTAACTGGGCTGTGAGGAAGGACTGATGAGCCAACAAATCGGTTAACACAGGGGTGAATTTAAACCCATATCGACCCGATAAAGCAACAGCCGGGCCTAAAAACAACAGGAAAGCAAACTTGACACAAGGCTACACCAAACATCAGCATGGCTGGTCCCTGAGTTAGAATGTTCTAAAGGCTAGGGGGAGGAGTGCCTACTCTTCTCGCGTGTGTGTGTGTTAACCCTTCAGAGGGCAACCACGACAAGGCTGCCAGTTAGAGGAACAAAGTGGGAATCCTGATGACCCGCTTTCACTAAGGCGAAAAGCAAGGAGGCCTTCCTGTTCCCCACTCCCATCCCAGGCCCCAGCGCAGAGGTCTATACCCGCTGCAACCTAGAAGAGCTGTTTTAGGCATGGGAAAGCCGAGGCCCGAGCGCTGAAGTAGCTCCCAGAAGTTCACTCCCACTTGCAGGTCGCAGTGAGCCGAAGACAGGGCCAGGGGGGCAAGGGTGCAAGGGCCTGAGAAAGGGGCGTGCAGCGTTCCTGACCCCCCAGTGCCCGGGCTCAGCCGAGTGCCACCCAGGAGTGCGAAATGCTGGAAAGCGGAGACACACACAGAGCCGAAGGCCACCAGGAGCAGTGTGACCTTTGCCGCCATCAAGGATGCCGGGCAGGCCCCGGGGCCCGAGCAGGGGCAGGTGGGTTGGCTGAGCTCTGGGTCCTCCGGAGCCTAGCGCTCAGTGATCCAGGAGGAACAGGACAGGGTCCCCGCCCCCACCCGCCTGGGAGCTGGCTCTCACCTGACTCGGAGTAGCCGGTGGCCGTGATTATGGGGACAGCCACCATGAGCAGGCCGGAGGCGCTCCACACATACTTCATGAGGAACTGCTCCAACATGATGTACCAGAGGCGCTCCAGCAGGATGAGGTTAATCTGCGAAGCCAGGTCCTGGTAGGAGTGCCGCAACAGGGCCAGCTCCACCTGTGAGGGCGGGGCGACAGAGAGAGAGACCCAGAGGCCTCCTGGTGACCACTGTGGCGGCAACGACGGTCTCCCAGCACCACTCATACCTGCCCCACCGTGTGATGGCCATGACGGGGTCGAGGGCTGGGGGTTACAACCGGGCCACATTTATAGCGGACAGTTTTCAAACTTCAGGACCGCTTGGCGTCATAGTATAGGGATACGGTGGCAAGGAAGAGAAGGGACTCACCACCTCCACCTTCTGAGGCCCGTTCTTTCCACTACCTGTCTAGTCGGGACACTTACCGTGCCCCTCTCTTTGCCCTGCGCAGCTTCGGGACATCTTTGGGCAGCGGCTGGCGAGTGCCACCCTGAACTAAGCAAAGGGCAGCGCAGGAAAGCGAAAGGCAGTACTTGGTTTTGAGGAACTGGCTTGGAGTCCCGACCTACTTGCGCCCCACCTCCCTGACCTGCCCAGGGTTCTTCCGGACAAGGATCCTCTGCTGCATCCTCCTACAGAAACCCGGACAGCGGCGGGCTCCCAAGCCAGCCCTGCCCTGCCCTGCCCACCCCCCTCCTGCCACCACTGGCTACCTCAGGATGGGGACCGCTGGGGAAAGGGGACCGTGCAGGGTCTGGAGAAGAGAGCAGGAGAGGGATAGGAGCGGGAAGGGGCCACAGCAAGGTGGCCATTAGGTTGCAGGTTCCTTGGCTCAGTACAGGGGTACTTCCCACCCCGGCTGACCACGGCTGCCCAGCCTGGCACCATTTCCTTTGCCAAGTACTTTCACACCTGACCCTCCACTTGATTCTCATCCCGTGCTGTCACACGTGTATTCTCACGTCCATTGTATCGTACGTAGGACGCCCAAGCCCCAAGTGGCAAAGTGACCTGGCCACTCACACGGCTTGGCGGGAGTAAAAGATGTGGAATTTGGACCACACTGGCAGAGCCATTTAGAGAGAACCAGGTTCTCATAAATGATGCTTTGACTTACCTTGTTCTCAAGTCAGCAAGACTCTGTGTACGCGTGTGTGCGTGTGTGCGCGCGCACGCTCCCACCTCCTGAATGAAATCTAGATCGGCCTCCTCAATGAAATCTCAATGAGGGCAGAACACTGTGATGTCTGCCCTCCAGCCAGCCGGTCACCCATTCTCTAGCCTGGGCCAGCGTTCCCTAGAGCCATCAGCTGCTGAGACTGGGGTGAGCCACATGCCCACACAGCAAAGGCAAACCAACCCACCCTGAGGGCCAATCACCCCACGCTGCCTTCCAGCCCTTCAGCCCAGGTCTGAAGGGATAGGCTGTGGACACACACCGGGGCCCTCCTGCCCCCACCAGCCAGGTCTGCCACATCGCTTGGCTTTGCATCGAGCCCAATCCCGGTTCCTGAAGTGAACACCCTGGCAATCCAGGCTCGTGCTGGGAGCTGGCAGGAGTGCCAGCCGGGGCTGACAATGTAGCTGCGGGTAATGTGCCAAGCGCCTCACCCAAGGCCTGGCTGCCTGCCAAGGCCCTGCGGCCCAGCGTGCGGGAGAGAAGACGGATTGTGGCTGCAGACCAGGCATTTTCTCTTAATCTGAAACCCGGCCTACACCCGGGATGCCCCCTCTGCAGAGCTCAGGGACAAATCTTCTTCTTCTTCTTTTTTTTAAATCACAGCCTCTGCTCAACGTGCAGCCAATGAGACAAGTCCCAGGGACAAGAGACCACCTCGCCTAGGGAGAACACACGGGCCTTCTACAGGGGGATACCATTGTGCCCCTCCCTGGAGAAGCCCTCAGGAACTGAAACCAGAGTAGTGGAGACCAGGGCCGGAGGCAGCTGCAGCCCCAGGCACGAGGAAGGGGAGGGGCCGAGGCGAGATAAAGGGAGCATTGGCCCGGAGTAACCTTTCCCAGCACCGGGCTCCCGGCAGGCCTGGGACCCAGGCGGAAGGGCGGCCACGCGGGGGGGGGGGGGGGGGGGGGGGGGGGGGAGGGGGGCAGGGTAGCCGCCGCAGGGCTGGCTGGCAGGAAGTGCGTCCCGCCGTAGTGGCGGCCTGGGCCAGGCTGGCCCAGGACCTGGGGAGGCAGCAGAGCAGGTAGCCGGCCGGCCTGCGGGCTAAGGAGGGGGAGGCTTTGACCCCGAGTGCCCAGCGCTGCCACGACTGTGGCCGCAGCGCTGGGTGCTGCTCGTTAACCCCCGCTTGGGCTGAGTCATGCCCATAATGCCAGCCCGCCTGGCCCACCAGCTTGGCCAGATGCCGGCCTTCAAAGGGCCCGGGGGGCCCAGGAGGGGCCAGGCAGCAGGCCGTGTCCCCCTGTCCCTGCTCCCGGATGGTCAGGGAGCTCTACCATCTGAAACCGCTAGGATCCACAGCTCCTAGGCCAGGCCAACCACACCGAGGAGGAGAGGAAGCAGAAGTGGCCTGGAGCGTGTGGGCAGCCGGACCCGGGCAGGCCCCGCCCAGCCTTCCTGCTTCTCCATTTCTGTGCCTAAGTCTGGGCTGCCCAAGGCCCTGTCGTCCCCAGTCTTCGTCTTCTATGACCTACCCACACCTCCGGCATTAGCCCCGGCCAGACCTGGGCTTTCCATGCTGTCCATGGCGGCCTGCCCCCTGGCCTCCCAGCCATGAGCTTTCCTCTGTGCCCAGTACCCCAACCTGCCCCACCTCGTGGCCCCCATAGAAGGCGATCTCCTCCGAGTTGGCCACCACCCGAGAGTGCATGTAGCGCAGCTCTCCCTTCCGCCGCGCCTCCTCTGCCACCAGCTCGCCAAACTTAGGTGAGAAAGCTCGCAGCACGTTGGCTGTGAGGAACACGACGAGGCCGGCGATGGCTGAGGGCCAGGCCGTGCCGGCCCCACGGGAGCGGGCCGCTCGAACCAGGGTGTAGGCCGTGACGGCGACGTCCAGGAGCGGCTTGGTGAGGTTGGAGTAGAGGTGCGCCACCGAAGCGGCAAAGGCCACCACGTCCTCCGTCAGGGACTGGTCGGGGTTGCGGAGGCGCCCGTCCATGTTGCTGACTCTGTAGTAGGTCTGCTGGGAGAAGTAGAGGCTGTAGGCATGGGCCACCAGACGGCTTCGGAAAGACAGGGCCAGCTGGCCCTCGAGGTACCGGATGGCGCTGTTGATGAAAGTGGCAGGGAGAGCGATGAGAAGCCACTGCAGGAGCTGCCAGCCGAAGGCCTGCGGGTCCTTGCGCACGATGCAGCGGGCCAGCCGGCCGTCCAGGCGGGCCACATACACCGACAGGAAAGTCCGGGTCACCAGGGAGGCCGAATGCAGCGCCAGCAGCCCCGTTTCTCGGCACAGGGTCCTGGGGAAAAGCAGCCGCAGGAGCCCCAAGAGCCTCCGCAAGAACACCCTGTTCACGCTGGCCTTGACCGCTGTGGCCCCAGAGACCTCCTGCGGTGACTCCCCTGCCGGTACCTGAGGGCCCCTGCTTGCAGCTAGGTACTGCCGCACCAGAGGGTAGATTTTGTGGGCTCCATAGGCGGTGAGGGCCAGGACCAGAGCTGTGCGCTTCAGCGTGGTCACCCGCGAGGGCCGGGGCGTGGAGAGTACCGGCATGTCACCTGGGCTGGATGCACGGGGCCCGGACTGGTGCCTGAGGCAGAAGTCGAGGCAGGTGGCCGGAAGGGTTGTTGCTCTGACCCCGGGCTCCTTGTCTAGGCCACTGGAAACCTTGCAGTGGTCCCTGAAACTGTCGCGTTAGGCCACCGGGGCGGTGCTGGGGCCCCTGGTGCGGTGGGCTCAGGACCCTCCAGGGTAGCGGCCTCTTCAGGCGGCCAAGGTGGAGAAACTTGTCCGGCCCCTGGCCCCTGGGGTCAGAGCCTCGGGGGGCGGGGGGATGCCGGCAGAGAGGGCGTCTCTTCCTCCACACCTCCTCCTCTACCTCCACTCCTGGTGGCTCCCCTCCCCGGGGCACTAGGCGCGTCGGTCCGCTCGGCAGCCCTGCTGAAGCCGACAGTGACTCCGCCACCCGCCCAGAATCCCCACCCACCCTCCCCCTCCCCAGGGGCGAATCGAGGGAAGGGGAGGAGGCGGAGGAGGGGCGGAAGGCGGAGACCGGGCGCAGCGAGCCCCACCCCGTTCTCGCCCCACGGCTGGGCCCCGCCCCTTCCCCCGGACCAGTGAGACGTGAGGGGACCGCGTGGGCCAGAGAGGCGGCCCCTAGCTTTCCCGCCAAGGCCCCGCCCCTCCTTCTAGCGCGCTCTCGAGGCGCCCCCGCCCAGCCTCGAGGCGCCCCTTCTCCTCCAGTCCTGGGCTTCGGAGCCTTGGCTCGGGGGCGGGGCGAAAACCAGCCGTGGGCGGAGTCGCCAGGACCTGCGTCCGGCTGGGAGTGGGGCGGGGCGCGGCGGGTGCTTCCGGTTTCCGGCACGGGGGGAAGGGGCGGGGCCAGAGCTGCGGTGGGAGCGTCTGGTGACGACGGTTGGGCGTGTGCGCTGGCTGTGGGAGGCTCGGTGAGCGTGGTCCTTCGGGCCTTTGGCGAGGGGCAGCAGCGGGTAGTGCGGAGAGGCCCCGGGGCGTGGGGCCGACGGCCGAGCCGTTAGTGCGGGGGCAGGGTTGGGGAACGAAGTCGGGGCGGCGGCTGCAGTTGGGCTCCGGGGGCGTGAGGGCCGCCGCGGGGGTGAGGGTCGCTGGCGAAACTCCTCGGGAGGGGCCGCCGGGGTGGGGCCTGTGGAGGGCGTGGCGGGCTAGGGCCGCGTCGCGGGGCTGCGCGGGCCGAGCGCGGGGCGTCTAGAGCTGGGTAGGCGCTGCGACCGACCGGGCCTGAGGAGAGGGGCTTTTCCGGTTTCTGAAAAGACCCGCTTTTTCTAGAACTTTCTTTAGATGGGGCCTTGAGGCGCTTAGTCGGGATCTGCATTTGTTTTTGGCCCTGACTCCCGCCCGGTAGGAGTCGCTCTTCGGGGCTTTCTGAGGTACCTCGAGTTTTCCCACCTCGTGGGAGGCGGACGCGGCGTCGGAAGGCCATTTTTAGCCCCTGCTCGCGCCCCGGAGGGAGGCTGCAGGTTCTCTTTCAGCTCTGTTGGAAAGGCTCAAAGGCTCGGCAGGGAAGGGTCTCCCGGTTTCCCTGGGTGGCGGGGACGCCGCGGCTCGCAGGGAAAGTGCGTTACCGAGACACTGCCGCCCCGGGGCTGGCGGGGAAGGGAGGGGCCCTGAGAGAGAATTTTCTCTCGTCTGTATAATCTTTATTCAAAACGCTTTCTCGGCTAGGCAGACCTGAGGAGTTTGCCCCACTCAGCCGGGAAAGGAATTCTCCAGAAAGGTGGCTTTTCATGCCCATACTAGAAGGCAGCAAGTACCTCCGCCCTGGCAAACGGGAGTTTGTCAGGCCTTTGAGCGCCTTTGGCCAAGTATCCCTGCTGAGTCGAGCCCAGTTTCAGCCAGTGGTTTGAAAAAACGAGTAGAATGCTGGGGTAGAGGGTAAAGAGTGGCCGCTCAGCCCTCACGACTTCTGTCCCTTTTCTGTCCTGTCAGGAAACAAACTCACGTCTCACTGTTGGAAACCTTCTAGCAACAAGATGAGTCTGCAGTGGACTGCAGTCGCCACCTTCCTCTATGCAGAGGTCTTTGCTGTGCTGCTGCTCTGCATTCCCTTCATTTCTCCCAAAAGGTAGGGCCCGTGGAGCAGGCAGGCAAACGCGAGGGTGATTGTCGCTGAGCCCCATAGCTTATGTATGAAAAGTTGGTAAGACCCCGGAACTGGGGCCAGATGGAAACAGGTAGAAGCTGTCTGGGGTTGGGGTGGCAGGGGCTGTTGCCAACCTTCCACACGGTTTTGCTTTGGCACATCTTGGTGAATTCTCTTCCTGTGCACCCTGCCTTCTGGCCTTCAGAATGCCCCAAAAGGGAGAAGACCTGTCTCTAGTTCTGTTTCTGAGGATGATGCCCTGCGCCTTCCCTTGGTCCACAAGGGTTCAGGGGATGGCAGTATGGCATCTGGAAGACTCATACCATGGGGTCATGTTCATAGTTGATTTGGTGACTTCTGTCCTAGTTAGTCCCCGCTGGTATTGTGTAGTACCGTCACGAGCATTACTCGGCCTATGAGAGGTGAAGCCATATTCCTTTCAGAGAACAGAGGACTTGTTCAAAGTTAATTGGAAATTAATTTTTAATTACATGTAACATGTGAACACATTCTGATTTTAATTAGAAAATTACAGATAACGCTAACCCTTCACAGATATTTTAAAAAATTTTTTTAATTGAAAAATATAGACTGTTGATGTGATAAAGTAAGTATTCAACCTTGTCTAAGAAATGTTTTTGTTAAAAGCCAGATCTGAATCTCTTCACATTCCATACAGTTCAGGGGAGAAATGCAGAGACAGAGGCCCTTTTGGAGCTGCTATCTGGGCAGCTTTGTAAGATAATCAACCTGGTTTCTGCAAAAAGTGGATTGGGAAGGAAGATCAAAGGGGGTGAGGAGAAATTGAAAATACTTACCAACTAAATGCAGAGTCAAAACCTTGTCAGTTCAGATTCAAACAAGCCAAGCTTTAAAAAAAAAAATGCAGGGGCACCTTGGTGGCTCAGTCGGTTGAGCATCCGACTTCAGCTGAGGTCATGATCTCACAGTCCGTGGGTTCGAGCCCCATGTTGGGCTCTGTGCTGACAGCTCAGAACCTGGAGCCTGCTTCAGATTCTGTGTCTGCCTCTCTCTCTGCCCCTCCCCCGCTCATGCTGTGTCTCTCTCGGTCTCAAAAATAGACATAAAAAAATGCAGCAATTGGACTTTGGGACTTGGGCTCTGATAATGAGGGATTCTTGTTACTTTTCTTGAGGTCTTGCGATGGCATTGTGATTGCATTAACCATACCCAAAGGAACTCTTCTGACAGAGTTATGTCCTGAAGTATTTATGGAAGGAAATGAAGGGGGGTCTTGGGTCTGCTTCATAATAATCTAGGGTGGTGGGGGTCGAGATGAACGCACTTGGTTCATGTGGAGAAGCCTTTTGAGGAAGTAATGTGCATGTGGCCAACGTTTTGAATATTACGTAGAGGAATGCAATGAAAAGTTCAGTTTTCAGTTTTCCTGCATCTGAAACCAGTAGTATGTTGTGTGTTAATTATACTTTAATAGTAAGAGAAAGTTTTCGTTTCCTTCCCGGGAGACGAATAGTGTTTAAGGTGGTGTTTTTTTAGAATTTTTTATACGTGGACAAGCAGTTTTTTTTTCTTTGCACTTTTGAACAGATGTCCTAAATTGGAAAACTGCTGACCACTGAGGCTGAGTCTTTTCAAGCTACTCAGCCATTGGAGAAGAGTGCAGGACTGACTTTGTTCTTGGGGCCCCGAGTCCCAAGTGTGTTTGTTTCTTCAGCCTTTTTGTCTTCACAGATGGCAGAAGATTTTCAAGTCCCGCCTGGTGGAGCTGGTGGTGATGTACGGCAACACCTTCTTTGTAGTTCTCATCGTCATCCTTGTGCTGCTGGTCATTGGTGAGTGAGCTGTGGCCGAGTGCGACCACCTGCCCAGACCCTTCACCATGGCGCGGCCTCTGCTGCAAGGCCTTGTGCCGTGGGCCATGTGTAGCCTGCAGGTTGGGCTTCCCAGAGGCAGACCGCTTCAGTGCCTCTGTGTTTCTTTCGGGAAGAGGGTGCTGCTGACTGCTGGCAGGGGCCTTTACTTTGACTAGCAGCCTTTGTGGGCTTTATGACGACCACCTCACTTTTCTGGGGTGGCTCCTCAGGTCATTCCAGAGCTGAAACCAAGAGAAGCTGACTGGTACGTGTTGACCTTGATTTAAGCAGCACTGCTCTTCAGTCACACAGACAGACCATGAATAGGGAACTGAGCTACCAAACAGGGAGTGGGGCTGGGAAGGAAGCTGCCACATCCTGTAGCAGAGCGGGGACTGAGAGGTCTGGCAGTGTATCCCAGATCCCTCTGGATGGGTCAGGCCAGGTCTTTCTGGGTCCTTCTAGCTGTGAAGTTCTATAAACACATTGAGGTGCACACCAGCAGGGCTTAAAAGATAGGGTGATCCTGGAGCATGCTCAGGGATGGGGCCTGGGGCCTTATGGTGTTAAGATGGAAGGCAAGCATTTTGTGATGTGGTGGTGTGATTGCTTAAAGACCAGAGAAGTCAATATATTTCTCATCTGGCCATTAAATGTGCATTTTGCTGTGGTAAGTGATCAATACGTCCTCCTGCTTGGACTTGAAAGTATTGACTGTGCTCTGCTATAGACACAGTCCTGTTTCCAGGGTGTGATCTGCTAAGGCTCACGACACTCTTCTTTCCCTTAGTTTCTGGCAGAAATGTGGCAGTGGGTGGAAGGCCAGGGGGCCATAGTTCAAGGGGAATGTGCAAGGCTCCACCCACTAGCTGAGCATTAGGGATTTTTCCTTCCTAATGTCTTGATGCCTGACGGGATGTGTTCAGGCAGGACTTCTTCCGAACAGGCCAGGTGCAGCCTACCCTTTCCCAGCGGTGTAGGGTGGTGTGTACCAGCTGCCCACATATACAACCATGCCATTCTTGAAATACTAGGCAAGGGCCTAAGAGGTAGCTCTTTCCAATCAAGGTTCTTTCCCTCAGTGGCCTCTGAGCACGGAGTGGGTGTGATCCTTTGAGCATTAAAAAGCTGGACTGTAGGGGCACTTGAGTGGCTCAGTCCTTTAAGCATTTGACTCTTGATTTTGGTTCAGGTCACAATCTCATGCTTCATGAGTTCTAGCCCTGTGTTGGGCTCTGCGCCGACAGTGTGGAGCCTGCTTGGGATTCATTTACGCTCCCCCTCCCCCAAATAAATTAAAAAGCTGAACTTTAGAGTTTTGGAACTGAGTGTGTGTGCTTTTGCTTTTGGGTGTAGGATAGGGATAAGAATAGGGGTAGGCAGGGACTATGCTGGGGTGCTCCCTTCTGGCCTTGCCCCTCCGCACCAGGCTCCACAGCCCTCTCTTTCCTAGCACAGCTGATGGGCCAGGGAGGCCCTTTGCAGAATCCAGTAGTTGGCAAAGGTGCCATTCTTTTTGGAGGTCAGGGAACTGCTTGGAAGTTGTAGAGAGACATCAGCTATGATGACTGGCTGCTTCCTCTTTTAATGGTAAGAAGTGTAATCTAGAGAGATCTGTGGAGGCTTCTAAAAATACAAATGTTAGCTAGCAGGAAACCCTCGTGGAAGGTGATGGGCATAACTAGCCGGAGCTATAGCCCTGGCTGGCCCCTAGCCTTCACTGGGAGGGGTCTAGGGCAAGGCTGGGGCTGGGACTGGGCTTGATGAGCATCCAGGGTCAGCTGCCCTGGTCCAGAGACCTGAGATAGGGAGGGCAGCACTCCGTTTTGTCATTTGGGCTAAGCATGGCCGAACACCCCTATCCCATCTGTTCCCTGCCATTGGCCATCGGGGTCCTTAGGGTGGTGGGGTTCCTGGATGCAAATGATGGTGTAGAAAAGTGTGTTTGTTTTAAATGTTACTTTGAGAGAAATCGCAAGTGCACACCAGGGAGGGGCAGAGGGAGGGAGGAAGGGGGAGAGAGAGAGAATCTGAGCTGTCAACCCAGAGCCCAACACAGGGCTCAGTCCTGTGAACTGTGAGATCACGACCTGACCCAAAATTAAGAGTTGGATGCTTAATCGACTGAGTCACCCAGGAGCCCCAACATGTGTTGTTTTAAATCACAAAATAACATATTCTTAAAAAATCCAGGAATTTAACCTAGAAAGTTAAATTTTCCCTCTTCCCCATTATTCTGTGTCTCACAGAAAACTATTGTTGATATTTTGTTGTACGTTTCAACAGGCATTTTTCTTTTTTTTCCTAAGCTGTTGAACTGCCTTTTTGATGTTTATTTTTGAGAGAGAGAGTGCACACACTCATCTTGAGCGGGGGAGGGGCAAGAGAGAATCCCAAGCAGACTCCGTACTGTCAGCATAGAGCCTGATGCGGGGCTAAATCACACAAGCCATGAGATCATGACCTGAGCCAAAATCAAGAGTTGAATGACTGAGCCACCCAAGCGCCCCTCCACAGCATTTTTCTTTTTTTTTTTAAATTTATTTATTATTTTTGAGAGAGTGAGTGGGGGAAGGGCGGAGGGGGGAAGAGAGGATGGGAAGCGGGTTCTATGCTGACAGCGAGAGCCCGATGTGGGGTTCAAACTCACAAACTGAGATCATGACTTGGACTGAGGTCAGATGCTTAACGGACTGAGCCACCCAGGCACCCCCACAGCATTTTTCTATGCTGACATCTTAATTAAAACATTACGTACCAGGGGCGTCTTAATTAAAACATTATGTACCGGGGCGTCTTGGGTGGCTCAGTCGGTAAAGCTTCTGACTTCTGCTCATGTCACAATCACACGGTTCATGAGTTTGAGCCCTGTGTCGGGCTCTGTCCTGACAGCTCAGAGCCTGGAGCCAGCTTTGGATTCTTTGTCTCCTTTCTCTGCCCCTCCCCAGCTAGTGCTTTCTCTTTCAAAAATAAATAAGCATCAAAAATATATACATACTACATACCGTTTGGGATTGGATTCAGATCATAGTACATATTGTTTTGGATTGTGCATTTTCTCTTTTGTCTTAGACATCTTTTTACAGCAATCTCATCCTTTTTAAAGATTGGTATTCTCACACATGGTTTGCTGTAATATAGGCATGCTTGTATCATTACACGTTTGAGCAGATGTTCATGTAGGATAAATTCATAGAGGTGGAATTGATGAATCCAAGGGTATGAACATTTTTTTAAGTTTTTAAAATTTATTTAGAGAGAGAGAGAATGCAAACAGGGGAGGGGCAGAGAGTGTGAGAGAGAGAATCCCAAGCAGGCTCCCTGCTGATGCAGGGCTGGATCTTACAAACTGTGAGATCATGACCTGAAATGAGATTAAGAGTCAAAGCTTAACTGACTGAGCCACCCAGGCACCCCCAAGGGTATGAACATTGGGCCGCTATAACAAAAATGTCATAGACACATACATAAACATCTGTGGCTTAAACAACAGATGTTTATGTTTCACAGTTCTGCAGGCTGAAGTCCAAGGTCAAGGTACTGGCAGATTTGATGTCTGGTGACAGCCCTCTGTTCCTTGTTCATAAAACCTTCTCATTTTGTCCTCACGTGGCAAAAAGGATGAGAGTGCTCGGTGGGGTCTTTTTTATAAGGGCACTAACTTCATTCATGAGGGCCCCGCTTTCATGACCTAACCCTTCCCAAAGGTTCCACCTCGTAATACCATCCCATTGGGTGTTAGGTTATCAATATAGGAATGGGAGGGAGGAGACAGGAACACGCAGTTCATAACAAATAGGTATGTTGTTGTCCTGATTCATACCCCTGCTCAGTGTTGGAGAATGCTTGCTTCATGATCCAGATGTAACACGGGGTGCAATGCCAATAAAGAGCAGCAGATTTTTTTTATAATGTAAAGTCACCTTAAAAACTAAGCAGACTCGGGGTGCCTGCACGGCTCAGTCGGTTAAGCATCCAACTCTTGGTTTTAGCTCAGGTCATGTTCTCACAGTTTCTTGAGTTCGAACTCCACGTTGGACTCTGTGCTGGCAGTGCAGAGTCTGCTTAGGATTCTCTACCTTCCCCCACCTGCTTGCACTCTTTCTCACTTTCTCAAAAATAAACGTTAAAAAATCTTTTTTTAATTAAAAAAAAAAACAAGCAGTCTCAAACCAGAGATTAAGAACCAAATAATGTTCATATAGTGGTAGCTTGCTCCTCTCCTGTGGGTGTCTGTTGAGACATTTCTAGGTAGATCTTTATGTGCCAACTTTTAGAGAGATGTTTCAAGGGTAAGGGAGGAGAA
Source organism: Paguma larvata (assembly GCA_030068075.1). Lineage (NCBI taxonomy): Eukaryota > Metazoa > Chordata > Mammalia > Carnivora > Viverridae > Paguma > Paguma larvata. Next base: position 121,151,565 of record CM057830.1, on the reverse strand, counting down.
AGCAGTAGATTATTCCATTTCTACAGTGATAGACAAGCAGATGTAAATGTATTTGTAAACTGGGGCACTGTACATCTAACAGTGCCACCCAAGAGCAGAGGCTATATGCAATTCAGTAGTTACTTGCATGCCCCCTGTGCACCCAGAACTGTGCTAGGGCCTGGATGCAGAAGAAAAGATCTCTTCCTTTGTGGAGTTCTTAGTCTAATTCAGGGGAGATGGACAATAAACCTGTAATTAGGTTTTGTTAATTTCAGATTAGGGTGTGTATTACAGAGAAAATAGGGTAACATGGCTGAAAGTGACTGCTTTAGATAAGATGACCAATGTCTTATGCTTACTGGAGGTGATTCTTTTCTCTTTACCCATTTCTGGTATACAGGGTGTATTTGAAGTTTTGATGAGCTTGCATTCATTTTGTAATCAGAATAAGACAGTGTTTTGGTTTTTCCTTGAATTTTTTTTATCTTTTCCCATTCCATAGGTTGCCTTTTAGTTTTGTTGATTGTTTCCTTTGCAGTGCAGAAACTTTTTATGTTGATGTGGTCCCAATAGTTTATTTTTGCTTTCATTTCACTTGCCTCTGGAGACATATTTAGAAAAATGTTGCTATGGTCAATGTCAGAGAAATTACTGCCTGTGCTCTCTTCAAGGATTTTTATGGATTCAGGTCTCACATTTAGGTCTTTAATCCATTTTTGAGTTTATTTTTGTGTATGGTGAGAGAAAGTAGTCCAGTTTAATTCTTTTGCATGAAGAATTGTCCAGTTTTCCCGACACCATTTATTGAAGAGACTGTGTGTTTCCTTTTGGGTATACTTTCCTTCTTTGTGGAAGATTAATTGACCATACAGTTATGGGGTTTTTCCCTAGATTTTCTGTTCTGTTTATCTGTCTGTTTTTATGCCAGTACCATATGGTTTTAATTATTACTGCCTTGTAATATAACTTGGAATCTGGAATTGTGATACCTCCTGTTTTGTTTTTCTTTAAGATTGCTTCGACTCTTCCAGGTCTCTTCTGGTTCCATACACATTTTAGAAGTGTTTATCCTAGCTTTGTGAAAAATGCTGTTTGTTGATACTTTGATAGGGATTGCATGAAATCTGTAGATTGCTTTGGGTAGTGTAGACATTTTAACAATATTTGTTTTTAGGATAACGTCGTTTTTATAGTAAAACCCATTATGAGGCTTAGGAATGGAAAAGCTTGAGTCTTTTTTTAATGTTAATTTAATTTTGAGAGAGTGCACATGCACGTACAAGCAGGGTAGGGGCAGAGAGAGAGGAGACATAGAATCCGAAGCAGGTTCCAGGCTCGAACTGTTAGCATAGAGCCCAACGCAGGGCTTGAACTCACGGACTGTGAGATTATGGCCTGAATCAAAGTCAGATGCTCAACCGACTGAGCCACCCATGCGCCCCAAAGCCTGAGTCTTTAGCAGGCAGGCGCCCTCAGGGTCTTGACTCCTAGGACCCTGGTACCTTCTCAGTGGGGATTACCCTGGCTTATTACTGGGGCACCTCATGGCCAGCCTGACAAGCAGAATCACATGTTGGGAGCACCATGGCCATTGCCAGCAACACCTCAGACTTGGTTAGCACCTTGATGCGAGGAGCAGGTTTGTGGTCTGTGTAGAATGGGGTCAAGGAGTGACCTGAGAAAAGCCAGAGGAGAGAATGGGTCTGAGGGCAGAGCTCTTGAGAAGGGGTCCCCGAAGGTGTGTGTAGAACGGGGGATAACTGGGGTGACAGATTTGAGGGAAGTGAGGTCACCTTGAGTCCTGTTGCCTCTCCCCTGGACACCCCAGTCTTAGCAGGAGCTAAATGCCATCATGTCTCTTCTCTACTCTGCTGCAGATGCTGTACGTGAGATCCGGAAGTATGATGATGTGACAGAGAAGGTGAACCTGCAGAATAACCCCGGGGCCATGGAACACTTCCACATGAAGCTTTTCCGTGCCCAGAGGAATCTCTATATTGCTGGCTTTTCCTTGCTGCTGTCCTTGTGAGTGAGGAGGGACAAGGGGCTAGGGGTTGGGAAAGGAGCCCTGGGCTAGCCTGTGACCTTGACCTCTTCAGTCTTTGACCTTGACCTGGAGGCCTTGTCTGTGTTCTGGGAGCCACAGGATTTCCCCAGAGGCCTCCAGCTTTCCTTCTGACCTTTAGAGGCAGTGTGTGGTGGGGAGATCTGTGACTGGAAGGTCAGAATACTTGTGTTCTGTCTCTGCCATAACTTGCTACATATTCTTTTAGGGGAAAACATGCCCAGCTTGCTCTCTGCATATGGGTTGAAGTAAGTAATGAGGCGTTGTCCTCTGGGAGAGTATTTTTGGAGGCCAGCTTAAAGGGACCAGTTGAATAGGGGCCTTTTGGGCATGCTTACGTGACCTGAGAAGAGTGGGCAGAAATGTCACGAAGGGGCCGAGACCATGCTTATGCCTAGCACCTTTCCCACTGTAGATCTGTTACAGGAGGATATTGTGCTCCACGGCAGCCTGAGTATTTCTGGTGGTGTTTTGTTTTTTGTTTTGTTTTTGGCAAGACCGAGTTCCTCAATCAGGGCCAAGGGGGTGGCTAGTTGGATAAGATGAAACGGATGTAAAGCCCCCGTTTGAGTCTAGAGGCCAGTTTGCTGCCTTCTGCTCATAAGAGTTCTCATCAGAGGAGCCAGGCTGCCCTTGGGTGTGCTAACTGGCTGGGAGTAAACCTTGTACTCAGGCCAAGGGCTTCCAGAGGTCAGCAGGGTAGCATGTGAGTTCTTTAGCAGGGCTCTTCTGCCTCTAGTCACCTGGATATCCTTCTTCACTAGGTGTTAGAATGACTACCTGTCTGGGTTTCAGGTTTTCAAAGGAAAAGTCCCTTGTTCAGGTGACCTTGACCCCTTTAGGTCGAAGTTGGAAAGTGGCGGGGTTCGAGGTGGAAAGAGCAGAGCTTTTCCAAGTGGTCTGTCGGATCACTGAAAGGGTCTGGAGGCATGCTGTTTTCAAACTGGAGAGTCCAGCGAGAAGGCTGGAAGGATACATACTCTGGAGTTGGAGGGTTTTGGGATGCTCTGAAAAAGAAGCGTGATCTTGTGGTTTGAGACTGAAAAGGAAGCAGGTCTGGGGGCATTGAGTCTTTAGGTGAACCCCAGGGAGGAGGAAGAGTTGACCGTGTCTAAAGACCCCACAGACGCTCTGGGGTGAGGGGAGGGACTTCCAGGCCAGCTTATGTTTTATATGAAAGATAGGAAGGACAGAAAGAAAACTAAGGACCGTACCAAGAGAGCACACAGAGCTGTAAGAAAAGTGTCAGTCAGGAAGGCGAAAGCCTGCAGTGAGCTCTGGATCGTGAAACACAGTAAGACCTGGGGCAAAGGTAAGGAAGGGGCGGGCAGGAAGCCAAGGGTAAAGGAAGCCTTGGAATGAGAGAATGGAAATGCCAGGCGGGAGGCTTAACTTCTGCTCAGGGTGATGAAATCCTGTCCAGAGGCTCTTTGAGGCCTTCTGCAGGTGGAATTGCTGGGAGACTGCAGACAAACACCCCAGTTTCTAGCTGAGGGAGAGGGCTGGTGAAGAACTGACTAAAGTGGGCAGGCCTGACTTCAATCTCAGTCCATGTTCTAGAAAGAATAATAGCCTGTATGCTCTCAGAGAAGAGAGAGGGATCATTGGTGGCTACAAACTCAGCATGAGTTCTGTCAGTCTTACCTGCCCTCCATCCATTTAGCATATCTGGATTTTTTAAGCACAGTGTTTGCCAGGCTCCCTTTGGACTCCTAGGGACCAGATGCCAAAGCGCGGTCACAGTGCTGCCATAATAGTATGCAGTCAGGTGGGATCCTAACTCCCATGAGCGGCTGCTGCAGGGACCTGCTCCATCTGGGGACAGGCTCCACCCTCAGCCTGCTCAGCGTTTCTCTGCTGAAGACACTTGGGGCTTGTCACAGTGAGCAGGTGCAGGGAGAAATGGAAGCTGGGAGGAATTGAACAGCAAGTAGGTCAGCTACCACTGGGAATCCACAGCTGTCTAGACGGGCTCACTGATGGGGCCAGGTTTAACAAGACTCTTAGTGGGGATACGTTTGTAAATGACTGTGTAGGTTCACAAAGGGCGGCAGAGACAGGGCCAGTCAGGAACTCATATGGACCTGGGGTTGTGGCTTATTGCAGCCTAGTGGCAGTTAGTGGCAGAAGAAGAGGAGCTCCTAGCGCCCTGTGTGAAGGCTGGGGCTGCCAGGAGGGAGGTGCCAGCCCTGTTGACCTATGTGTGGACCAGCGCTACCTGTAGGGTTGCATTTGGGACCCCACCTTTTGAGAGCCGCTGAGAAGCTGCAGATTTGCATATCTAAACTAACGAGGTGGTCACGTGGTGGATAGAGTGGCGCTTATTCCCCACGTTCTGTATCTTTGAAGTTACTGTCCTGACGGTTCTGTTTTCACAGTTCTTTCCAGAGGGACCCTCCAGGGCAGGTATTGTGTGGCTACGCCAGGGGCAGTGGGTAGCCAGGAATGCCAGGCGAGTGAGTGTGTGCTTGACCCAGTCCTCTATCTGCAGTGCTGTGCACCTGGGTGCTCCAGCTTCATTCCTGCAGTTGACTTGTTGACGTTGACAGATAAGTACAGACTCGAGTCTAGTTCTGGGAGTGTTTCGATAAATGCTGAGTCAGGTAACACTACATCATCATCTGGATGCAGTTGGCAGTTTCCTTTGCAACCTATGGGGGCGGCTTCAGAGAAGAGCACTCCTCGTGTATGTGCTAGGCTGTTCCCAAAAGGATGCACAGAAGTTAGGATAATGTAGTGAAATTTGAGTCCACTGTTCCAATCTGCTCTTGTTCTCTGCACTATGAGCCGTCTTCCCCACTTTGCTGTGACCTGTCTATTTTATAAGCACTTAACACTTGATCTAATTTCTTTTTATTTATTTATTTTTTAAAAATTTTTAAATGTTTATTTTTGAGAGAGAGAGAGACAGAGTGTGAGCAGGGGAGGGGCAGGGAGAGAGGGAGACACAGAATCTAAAGCAGGCTCCAGGCTCTCAGCTGTCAGCACAGAGCCCGATGCGCGGCACGAACCTGCGAACCCGGAGATCATGACCGGAGCCAAAGTTAGACACTTAACCAACTGAGCCACCCGGACGCCCCTCTAATTTCCTTTTATTTTATTTATTTTATTTTATTTTATTATTTTTTTAATTTTTATTTACTTTTGAGAGAGAGAGTGGCAAAGGGGCAGAGAGAGAGAGGGAGACATAGAATCCAAAGCAGGCTCCAGACTCTGAACTGTCAGCATAGAGTCTGATGTGGGGCTTGAACTCATGGAGTGCGAGATCATGACCCGAGCCAAAGTCAGACGCCTAACTGACTGAGCCACCCAGGTGCCCCTCTAATTTCCTTTTAAACAAGTCAGACAGGACAAGAGGCTGTAGTAGCTTCCTGGGCCTGGCTGTTCCAGTCGCCACAAATCTCCTACCTCTTCACTGTAGCTCGGAGATGCTTTGCTGCCTCTGCGGTGCCCTCCCATGTCCCTGGCCAGTATCCAACCCAAAAAGATGGGAGGTTGGTCTTGTGCAGCGTCTTAGAAAAGGAAATGGTGACTCCAGGGATCAATGTGGATTCACCAGTTGGCCACAAATAATCTGTTTAATCATTTCTAAAAGTTTCCAGAAATACATACTCCTCCCTAATCTAGGGGTCAGATCCTATACGGCGGCTGTAGTCCTTGAGGAACTTTTCTCTCTTTGCACATAAACCATAGAAAATTCTTGTCTAGCCTTGATGTCCACATAACCCATATATGTGGCTTGCAGGAAACACTTTAAGTGAACACAGAACTATAATCTTTGTTACTTTGATTATAAAGTTATACCTTTTTATCACAAGATAAAGGCCCCCCAAAACTGCAAATAATCTAAAAGTGTCAGGCGCAAGGGGCACCAGGCTGACTCAGTCAGTGGAGCATGCGCCTCTTGATCTCAGGGTTGTGAGTTCAAGGCCCACGTCGGGTAGACAGATTACTTAAAAATAAAATCTCTAAAAAAAAGATTTACCCATCCCCAGAGATGGGTAATAATTGGGATATTTCCGAAGTTTTAAAATAATGTTTTACCTAATGTGTAACTTTTCTTTTACAAGTGCCGTGGGTTCTTTTGCTTTGCTCCGACTTGCCCTTTTCACTCAATGATCTATCTTTGTGAATTTTTCAAATTACTCATGCAGACTTCTCTTGTTTTTAATGGTCGTGTAGTCTGTCATGTGAGGGGACCATTGTGTGTTTAAGCAGTTCCCTGTTCCCAGATAACACCAGCTGGTTTGAAATATTTAGTATTAGAAACCACTTTCCCACATCAGTCTTCCCAGGCACTCTGTTCGTTTTTGCCTCTTTTTAGTCGTTGGAGATGGATCAGTGGTGTCCTGTTCCCCTGGCGCCTCGCTGCTCTGACTGCCTGTGGCCCAGCAGCCTCAGTGGGAGCTGAGTACCTGGGGGCTTGTTGGAAATGCAGATCCTCAGATCTACCCCTGGCCTTCCGGTGAGGGGCCTGCGTTTCAGCAAGCTCCCGGCTGACCCCCATGCACATTAGTGCTTGGACAGCACCACTCTGGCACATTTGCCCAAGTGCAGTACTCCAGAGGTCACCAGCGGACAGCAGTTGTGGCCATGTTGTGGGATTTCACTACCTGGGATAGGATTCCTCTATGTCTGAACACAGTCGGATGCATTTAAAACACTTGGAGTACTGCCTTGCTCTCTTCATTTATCTGCTTGGTTCAGAAACCATGCTGTGTCTGCCCCGTAATGTTTAAAGCGCTTTTCTCTTTGAAGAATGGCATCTCTCATCTGTTAGCACCTACTATCTGCTCTACATGGAGGTCTAACTGTTTTGTTCTACATGTCTTTGTTCATGGGCCCCTCCAAACGTTTTTCAAAAATATTTTAAAATTTATTTTTTATTTTTTAATTTTAAAATTATTTTTTTAGGGAGTGTGCACACACACATGCACACAAATGGGTGGGTGGGGGGAAGAATTCCAAGCAGGCTTCACACCCAGCTCAGAGCCCAATGCTAGGCTTGATCACAGCCATGAGATCATAACCTGAGCCGAAATCGAGTCAGACACTCAACAGACTGAGCCACCCAGGTGCCCCTAAGAATTTTTTTTGTAAGTAATCTTTATACCCAATGTGGGGCTTGAACTCACAATCTTGAGATCAGGAGTTGCGTGCTCTTCCAGCTGAGTCAGTGCGCACCCCAGAACCACTAACTCTTGTTAGCTGTGTGCAAACCTGCAAAAGAATGAGCCAGAGATGTCCTTTTCTCTTTGCAGGGCCAGGTTTGGTTATATTATGGCACTTGTTTTGTGTGGTCCCACTCACAGTCTTAGCTCAGTGGACATGTGAGCATTACTTGCAATGAGACAGTGCTGGGTTGTTGCCACGGAAAGGAGAAGAAGACAAGCAGCTGGGGGAGACCTGCACATGAGTAGCCCTTCCTGCCCTGTGTTGGAGTTACAGCCTGGGGGCGGGGGATGCCTAGGATGCAGTGCTGTACAGATCGACACTTAGGGTTGGCAGTGTCTGAAGAAGGACTCAACGCTGGAAGTCAGGAAACTAGATCCCCCAGGTCAGGGTGTGGCTTTGGGTAGTCTCCCGTCTTGCACACAGTGTTCTCATCTGTTAAAATCAGGGATTATCTCTAAAACCGTGTGGCCCTGTGACCTCACCTCTGTATGTGAGCTGTTTGTGTGGTTCATTAGGGTTCTGGTTCAGTTCAAACAGAACTTTCATAACCTGCTTAATTCGGTGGGCCTTAATCAATGAAGAGATGGAGTGGCCCAACTGCACAAGTTCTAAGTGGCCAAGCCCAAGCTCACACCTAGTCTGATCAGCTCAGATATCAGCTCAGATATCAGCTCGTCTGCATTGGTGGGAGCTGCCAGTTTCAGATTGTTGGCCTTCATCCCACCTCTGAGTGTAGACCAGATAGTGGGCTGGTTTTTCCCCCAAGTAGTTATTGCCTGGCTTTTGGTAGAAAGGCTCCTGTGCCGTCTATAAGCAAAAATCCACCTTCCTGCATGTCCTCCTTACTAGTGTTGATTTTATGGGTCTGACAACTCTAATCTCTGAGTCTCTTTCATACATCTGAAGATTATTGCCATCTGGGAACACATAGTCCTTGGAGGAAGATGAGGCTTTAAATACATAAGAAAATAAGTTTTTTGAAATGTTACTTATTGACCTATACCTTTGCTGTGTATCTTCCTAAGAGTTTTTTACACCTAATATCAGCTACCACTTGCTAAGCATTCTATTTACCAGGCACAAGCAGGGGCGCCTGGGGGGTTCAGTTAGTTGAGCATCAGACTCTTAATTTTGGCTCAGGTCGTGATTTCACAGTTTGTGAGTTTGAGCCCCACATTGGGCTCTGAGCTGAGGAGCCTGCTTGGGATTCTCTCCCTCCCTCCTCCCCCCTCCTCCCCCTCCTCCCCCCTCCTTCCCCTTCCCCCCCTTCCCTGCTCACTTACATGTGTGTGTGTGCTCGCTCTCTCTTTCTCAAAATAAACATAAAAAAAGGCAGACTCAAGCAGTAGCTGCCGTGTGGGAACTTGCATTTTCTTTCTACCAAGTTTATAATGAGCATCATTCTAGAACAACTGATCTGCCTCTCCAGCATTATTATTGCGTGTCTAACCAGTTGCCTGCTGTCTAACATTGAGCCCATCTTCCCCCATTTTTCTGATCATAAACAGTGGAAAACACCCCTCAATTGCCATTTTGCGTGCGCCTCAGCTAGCCCAGGTGCTATGGGCCTCCCAATCCTGTTTGAAGCGCCTGCCTCTCTCATTCATGTTTGCACATGTTGTACTGGCAGGCGCTGGGTCAGGTGTAATGAGAGCTAGGATAGAGGGCTTTGAATGCTGCTTCCTGAGTTTGGACCTGACCTCTGGGTGATGGATGGGACTGCATCATGGTCAGAGTTGTGTGTCCGTGTTTGGCAGCAGTGCAAAGGTTGGAGTGGACCGGGAGAGTCCAGATGGAGGGAGACTGAGTCGGAGTTTGTGGGAGAGCGAGCTGCTCTTGCCCTGAGGCAAGGCACAGTAGCAGGGGTGCTGAGGGAGGTCGGAGAGGTGCAGTTGAGAAAAGGGGAGGAGCTAGCGGCCTTTCTAAGGCTGAGGGGCTGGCGGTTGTGCTGTGGGTGCTTGCCGAGTGGCAGTGCCAGAAGAACCATGCATTGGAGGGAAGGGAGCCGGTAGAGCTTGCTAGAAGGAACGAGGAAGCCAGGCTCAAGGAGAGGCCAAGGGCGGCCAGTCAGTATGGCGTGCCGTGGGCCATGGGCAGCTTTGTGGAGGGGTTGACAGATGGGTAGGAGAAGTGCTGGCAGGGTGGCTACTCCCTGGAATTGAGATGCAGTGGAACGGAAACAGATGCCTGGAGAGGTAAGACCGGGATAGAGACCCAGAGACCACAGGTTAGTGGATGTGGGAACCACGGAGGAAGAGAGCGGTGCTCAGAAGAGAGGCTGCTGGTGGCGCTGGCTCTGAGCAGGGTCAGGGTCAGGGGCATGTTGGCTGGCTGGATTGGGTTGAGCACTCCTCACAATTGGAGAAGAGGGCCTCAGGCTTAAAGCGTCACATCCTTAAACAAGCCTGCTCTTCCCTCCAGCAGTTGGCTGCAGAGGGTGGGAGCGGGTTTTGGGCTTTTGTCCCCTCTGCTGCATAGCTGCACTGATGTGGGCAGCTGCTTCCCTTCATAGCTCCTCATGCTCCTTTCTCTTTGGGGCTGGGCCACAGAGTTGAGAACTGATGTCCCAACCCAGAAGCCTGGAGGTGCTCTGCCACTTTTCCTTATCCCATGTGATCTGTCCCTGTTGGTTTTTTTTTTTTTTTTTTAACTCTGGTAAAGTACGTGTAATGTTAACCCACCTGAACCATTTTGAGGTGTATGGGTCAGTACTGTTGAGTCCACATACACTGTTGTACAACCAACTTCCAGAACTCTTTTCACCGTACAGAATCGAAGCTGTCTTGTCCCCGTTTGATGGCCTAGGGATCCCACATCCCAAGCCTACCTTCCTCCTCATCTTTGGAACCACTGCCATGGTGGGACTGCCATCATCCCAGCTCGGCTTCCTGCTGCCATCTGTGCTCCCATAGCCTGTCCTTCTTGCCCCAGACAAGTGATCTTCCTGACATGGAGAATTGATCCCGCCACCCCCTGCTTTCAGTGCCTCCGTAGCACCTTTGGCGTAAAGGCTTGACAGCCAGGTCCTTCAGGATGTGACTCCTCCCCGCAGCCCTCTACAGTCTCTGCTTTGGCTTTTATATGTCATGAACTGGCTATGCAGGTCCCCTTTCCCAAGTATTTCTGTGGCATCTGCCTGAAAACCACCCTTCCCCCCACTCTCCCCTGATGGCCCAGCTAATGCCCACTGCCTCTTCATGCTTTCCTGAGCTTCTCTCCTAACTCTGCTCTGTGAGGCCCACACTACACTATTAGCTGGCCTTGAGGGCTGTCCTCCAAGGCCCGGAGCAGCCTTCGAGGGTGCGGCATGGGAACTTGGGCTTGTCTGCTGCAGGCCAGTCAGCTCTGTGCCAAGGGACCAGGCGCACACCACGGGCCACCTAAACCATAGAGACTGAATAAGGTGTTGTGGGCAGGCGAGGACAGCTTTAGGCCTCTGTCCAGGTTGAACTTGGCAGACTGCCATGGCAGGTGTTCTAGATTGGAAGCCCAGCTCTCAGGTCTCCAGGCTCCCACAGTAGGGACCCCAGGGGTGTTATGAAAACAGTGTGTGGACTCCCACAAGGTGCAGATGCTTGACCCTGGCATGACACTGGTCTGTGGCAAGGATGCGTGCAGATTGCTGCTTAGTAAAGATTTGGGCAGTGGCAGGCTCCGTCCAGTCTATTAGTATCGCACACCCCTTTCCTCGGTTCCCGCTTCCCCACTTTGGGACCGGCAGCTGGTCATCATCCCTCTGGAGTCGATGGGCCTGTGGCTGCACAGCAGCTCCTACTGGGTTGTTTCGAGTGTTCAGAGGGCCACATTGTTTTCTCTGCTTTTGCTAAAATGTCGGTCTAGGTCAGGATCAAAGTAGTGCTCACCATCTAGACCCAGGACCCCTCAACTCCACGACGTGTAACCACCTGAATTTGGTCTACAAGGAATCTCTTGTCTTTTGCGTACCCGTCTGGATTGGATCATGTCACTGTAATCAGCCCAGATGGGGCTGCCCCTCTGCTTCTCTGCCAAGTTTCTCTCCTTAATGGCCACTGACCTGGGGGCTGGGTTGCCTGTTTGAAGGTGATCAAATTCCTTTTAACTCACAGGGTAAAATTCATCCAGAGCCTCTGAGCCAAGCAAGGGGCTCTCCTTTGCCTTCAAGTCAGCCCCGCTTGCTGCCAGTGTTTAGCTCTGCAGACAGTTGCTGCCTGTGTGACTACCGGAGCTCATGCTGAAGGTGAGGGGAGCCGAGCCGCCTTCCTGTGCTGGGTAGGGGCCAGCGTCCTGCCCGGACTCTGCTGCCCTGCCCATGGGCCGCTTCCCCCTCTCCCCGTAATGACCCGTGGTGGCCCTGAGAGGCAGGCTGCTGTGAGCACAGTGGGTTTTGGAATCAGATATGGCTTTGGAAACCTGGGTCTGTTACTGGCAGTTCGGTGATCTCGAGTAATTCACGTAAGCATCTTCCCTGAGCCTTTTCCTGGATCTGTAGAACAAGGACGAGGATGGTCCTCTTCTCGTGCACTTGGTGTTAGCATTGAGGGGATTCAGGCGATGTTCTCAGCATTGTTTCTGGCACATAGGGAGTATTTAGTAAATGGTAGCTGTTCTCCACATCACCCCGAAGAGGGCTAGACTCTTGTGGGATTTTCCTCACTGTGTGGTAGGCTGTACCAAGCGCAGGTGGAGAGTCAATGAGAAGTCCCAGTCTTGGCCCTCAGGGACCTCGTGTCCCGGCTCAGGCATGGGGGTGGCAGAGTAGAGTGGGACAGGTGCTGCAGCCTGAGCAGAGGGTTGGGGGAGGGCATCCTCAGGGCACCCAGTGAGGTGGTGCTTGGGGGCTCTCAGCCCGGGCCCAATGCTGGAACCGCCCCTGCTGCTGTTCTTTTTCTTGACCATTTATAGAGGCGGACTAGGAGGCTGGCCTTGCCCCCTCCCCCAGCGCCCCAGCGCAGTTTCAGCAGTGAGCGCCTCCTGGCCGTTCCCTGCCGCCAAGGTCCCCTTGCTGTGGATTATTTTGAAGCAAATCCCAGATCTTGTGTTTATGGGCAAAGCAAAATTTAGATTTATCTCTTTGGAAAGAGAGGAACTTAAAAAAAATCATCAGTAATACTAACACCTTACTCATAACTTTATGGTAACAGCTTTGTCATATAACCTTGTTAGTGATTGTTTATGTCTCCTTGATTGCCTTGTAGGTTTGGGGTTGGGGTTTTTATAGTTTGTCTGTTTAAATTGATATCTAGGTGAGGTAACTAAGGGAGTTTAGAATCCTGATGTTCAGGCCTGCTGAAAGATGGAGTGATTTAGGTGGCGGCCCTGTCACAGAAAGCCAGGCATGGGTTTGGTCTTCAGTTCCTCTTGCCCCACCACTGCATCTGTGGTTGTATCGGCTGTGGTCATTTTTCTGAGAGTACGGATAGAAGAGCACTGCAGACCTGGGCGCCGAGGAAGTCTTTTAAGGAAGCACCCTCCCAAGGCCCAGTCTGCCCACTTGTAGGGGCGTGCAGTGTCCTGTGTGTACTGGGCCAGGAGGGGCTCTGGTGGGGGGGGGGCTGTGCTGTAGCAGGGGAGGGGGAGTTCTCCACACACTGTCCCAGAAGGACTGTCTGACATGCCTCGGAATGAGCGTTGACTTTTAAAATCCAGATTGTCTGCTCACCTACATGATTTGGCCTGAAGAATTCTCTTCCTCGTGCTCTAAAAGCAAATGGTGAATGATCTCCTCCTTTGGGGCAGGATACCAAGCAAACAGAGGTCCCTTCTTCTGGGCTCCAAAGTCATTGAAAGCCTGGTGTTCCAAGAGGGCCCCTTTCTGAGGCAGAGGGTATAGGAGCGGGGAGCAGGGTTCTATATGGAAAGGGCCCAGCAGGGCTCCTGTAGACTGGCACTGTCCTCTACCAGCTGTCTGCAGGGTGGAACTACTCGTGCTGCCAAAGAGCATGCTAGTGGCACTGAAGAGCTGGACTTTGCCTTTTAATGTCATTTTAATTCATTGAAACTGGAAAGGACACGTGTGGCTGGTGGCCTTCATACCGGACCACGTAGCTGAAACCACTTCTTGTCCTTTAATTCGATGCCCCGGTCCAAGCATGTTTCCCACGCTCCCAGCGCGGCACATTGCCTACTGGAGGAGCGCTGCCTTATTTGCTTTGGACTCTAGTTACTACCATGCTGGGCACATCCAGGGCTGACAGCTCCCTCCCTCCTAGGCCCTTGACTTCTGCAGTCACCAGGTAGACCACCGGCATATTTGAGTCCTGGCCGTCTGCCCTCATTCAGTTGCTCTCTGTTCTCCAGGCTACACAGAACCTCTCAGATAGCTGGTTGCAAGAGGGCAACACGATAACCCCCCAGCAGCACAGCTTGCTCCTGTCCTTTGCTTCTCTTTAGCTCTGTAGGGTGGACAGCCATATGTTTCCACTCGGGTCCCCTCTAGCTGGCTTCACTGGCCTAAGGGTGGGCGAGCACCACCTGGCTATTATTGTAGGTGCTGGCATTTACCCTCACCCTTGTGCTCTGCCTCCCCATTTTCTACAGCCTCTGTGCCTGAGGGCTAAGAGGAAGGCCAAGCATGTATGCGGAGGTGTTCTCGGAGTGGCCCTTTGGGAAGACTCTTTGGATCTTGAGTCACTTCTTGCTGTTTTCCAAGCCTTCTTTTCATGACTCCAGGCTTCTTAGGGTGTGAGTTTCCTGAGCTTACATCTGCACTGTTACTTTCATTCTACTTTCCCCGAAGCCTTTCCTAGGGCATCACCTGGCTTTTGGTTCCTCTTCAGGGGGGGGGGTGTCTTTTCTTCCTGTATGTTTTTTCCTAGACAGGTAGGCTGGAGTCACCCAGAAGCCACCCTCAGCCCTGCGGAGCTCCCATCTGGCACTGGGCTGCAGTCAGCCTGGAGAGTCAACAGGTGGCACTGTGACACTAGCTTGTGCCCACTTACACAGGAGCAGTGGAATGAAGGGGAGTTGCCTGCCTACTTGTCCCCATAGTGGGGTCCTGGTGACTCAGTGACGCAACTCACCTGTGGGCATGACACCCAGGAGATGCCTGGTAAATGCTAAGTTGGCAGGATCTGCAACAGGGTCATGGGGGGCGGGGGGGTGTTGCCACAACCATGGAATATTCCAGTTGGCCCTTGGGAGGACCCTCCCCTTGCTTGTGCCCCACTTCTGTTAAGCCCATGTCTGCCTCCCCCATTTGCACAGAGGAGGGAGACAGGATTGGTGCAAAGCACATAAGAACCACGTCTTCCCCAGTTGATATGGTTGGCACTGTTTCTTTGGTGTCCACACAGAGAGTCTGTTTCTCTCGAGTTCTCTTGTTTACTCAACCTTTTATAAAAGCACAAGAGCTCTGCTCAGTGTCCAAGAACATCTTATAAGAAAGCTGAGTTGAATTCAGGTATTTGGGGATGACATTTGTCTGCCAAGGACACATCTGGATTTTCTTAAGGTTTGTGCTCTGGCTTTTCCGTCTGTCGCTGGGTGCGTTTAACCCGGACGCTGGGCCCCTCTGTCAGTCTTGTACCGTCGGGAAATCCCTTTGGCTCCTGGGTTCTCATGTGTTGTCCAGACGTGGATGGCCAAGAATAGTCCATGTGCATCATAGTTCTTGGGCAGCGGAGCAGAGTGTGATGGAGGGTAAGGGGCAGAAGACAGAAAAGAGTACATCAGTCTTTTGTCCAGACTGGCATCTCTTACTTAGGCTATTGAGACTTGGAGATTCTGAAGCTGAGCTCTTCTCCGGTGTCTGCTCTGTCCTGGGTCTGGGGCTTGATGGACAGTCAGAGCACTGAGGGAACACATAAAGGGCACATTGAAGTGCCGTGAAGGGCTGTGGGGGGACCATCACAGCGGGATCCCGATGGGCAGATTGGAGGCAAGAGCTCAGGCCCAGTACGTGGGGGCAGTTCCTGAAGGCCAGCTCCTGGGCTCACTGCTCTTGGCTTGGCCCTCGGCCCCCCGGCTTTGGCGATGAGTGTTTTTCCGCCTGCCTCTTAGCTACCACTGCAGTCATAAGCCTGGCTTGCTCATCAGCACAGTCTTACATGGCATCTCTTCACCTCTGTTTCCTGTCACCCCATTGCTCAGCTGAGTGGCATGTTCTGTGTCTGCCTGTGTCCTTGTCAGTGTGGCTGAGCTGAGGGACAGTGGAGTGGTGGTTGAGGGGTAGAGAGCCAGGACCCCAGGTAACAATTGACGACTTGGAGAGGTGGTAAGGGGGAGAACAGAGTGACAGCAGCGCCGCCACTTGGTGTGCAGATGTGCTGTGGGAGAACCAGGAAAGGAGGACTCAGGAGGGTCAGGAAAGGCTTTTTGGGGAAGGAGGTGGTTGAGCTGGATGTGAGTTGGCAATAGGCATTCCGAAACAGAAGAAGAGAGGCTGCTACAGGCTGGGTTGCGGTGGCATGGAGCGCACGTGAGCGAGAACCCAACCTGTTTCAAGAATGGTCAGCCGTTTGGTGTTATTGGAACAGAGCCTCCATGGGTGGTGAGGGGAGAGGGCCCAGGGTGGGACTGGCATCAGAGGGCTTTGAAGCAGAGGGGTGATGTGATCAGATCATCCCAGAGAAAGACCACTCTAGCTTGCTTCTGGGCTGTGGATTGCAAAGTCATATGGTCGTGGATAGGGAGGAGGCTTATCAGGAGCCTTTAAAATCACCCAGGAAAGGAGTATTAAGGCCATCACCATTGGTAGTGGGGATGACTGGGAGATTGTCTGGAGGTGACGTTGACGGGACTGGGTAGGGGCTGGGGGTAGAAGGAGAAGGGTGCATGGTAGTGTGCAGGCAGAGTGCGGGTAGATTGGTGATGCCCTTCAGCACTGTGGGGTGTAGCGTCGGCCCGCCCATGGACATGCTGAGTGGGGATTGTTTCAGGGCCCCTCCGGAGTGGCCCTTTAGTAGGCAGTTAGTTAGTTAAATGTAGGGGTCTAGCCTGAGATCAACTCTGTTGGCGGTGAGTTGGGTGAGTGGTAAGGGTTGCTGGAGTCCGAGGCAGGAGAGACTCCCATGAGGAAGGCGACCTGTCAGCTGCACCAAGTGCCACAAATAAGCACCCCAGGGATTCCAGGGCATTCCTTTGATCTGGTGGTTAGGCCAGAAGCTGTCCTGCCAGTGACTTGGCCAGGGTAGGTCCTAGGTTAGTGGGCTGCTGAATGGAGGGAGTGAAGGAGGGAGGAGGAGAGGAGGGGCTTGGGCCAGCAGGAGGGAGAGCCCTTGAGAGCAAGATTCCTGGAGGGAGGGGTTACCAGAACCCGCCAGGGCAGGGTTAGAGAAACAGGTCTAACAGGGAGCCAGAGGACGAGAAATCAGGCTTGGGCGGGGTGCAGGAGGGTGCCTGCCCTGGTGGCTCCTGTCCCGCACCGAGGGGGTGATCCTCACTAAGGGCAGCAAGCTCGGGTGGGGCTGGAGCAGGCTGAGGTTTCGGGAAGCTTCTTGCATGGCTCTTGTGCTACTTTCTGGGTTTTCCCCGGGCCCGTGTTAGTAACCCTGCTTCTCCATAGCTGGTGACGGGCTGGGAGGGTACAGAGGAGAGCTGGGTTCCTGCTGTGTCGCTACCGTCATCACCACATTCACTCTGGACCCAGCCTCCCTGGATGACTGGGGGGATGACCGTGGTCACTTAGAGCACTGCTAGAGTCCCGCTCATGTCAGCCACCTGCCTGGCCTTGTTGTGACAGGGGGTGTGTCACTCTTGGGCTTACTTGTCCCATCTTTGCCTGCTGGGTCCACCAGGTGGCACACGTGCCCTCCCCCCAGGCTCCTCTAGGAGGAGGGGCCTCCTCCACATCATCAGAATCTGCTCAGAACTGCCTTGAGCACTCCGTGCTGGGAGGTTTAGGAGGTTGGGGCTTAGTCAGACTTGCCTTTCTTTCTGGGTCCTTCCAGTGATTTCCTCCTTGCTGACATGAGTCAGGTGTGTTGCTTTTCTCTGGCTTCTGAGGTTCTTGGGAGTTCCTTCCACTTCCAGGGCTCCAGCCCAGTGGGGGGCAGGCTGGTGTATAGTCAGGGGCTGAGACAGGGAAACCTGAGTCCTGGGCCACGAGGTCCCAGCTGCTAATTTTAGAGAGCACATGTCATTGGAAACTCTCCCTTCCTGCCAGGAATCAGCAGCCTGGCTTTCCCTGCACTGCCAGGGGCCCCTGGAGCCTCTCTGCAAACCAGGAAGCATGATGGGCATATGAGGGCCTCTGTGTGCCCACCTCCCCTAACTCCTACCCCTTACCCAAGTGCTTCATTACAGGGACTCTGCCGGGGGCCAGTGCCAGCAGGGGAGCTCACCTGGTTTTTCTCCCCATCCCTTTGGGCCGTCTGAGCAGCAGGTATCTACGAGAACCCTGTGAAGGCTGGCAGGTGCTCGGAAAGGATGGTCTGGGAGCAGGCATCCAAGGCTGCCTTGTCTCTTCGGAGCAAGCACTTTGTTGTGGAAACACCCTGCACAAAGCAGTCTTTCTCTGTTCCCAGGGGTGCCGATAGGTGCCTTCCTCGTAGCTGTGGCTGGCCTGGGTCTCTGTCCCAGGTGTGTGGGACCCATCCCATTTGTTACTGTTGGAGCTGTCCCTTTTCCTGTTTCCCTCTCCTGCCGTCAGGTAACGTCTCAAGCACAGGGGTGGCCTTTGGGGAAATGCAGCAGCTGTGCCCCCAACTGCTACCTGTTTGTCATTCGTTGGCGGGTCTGGACCTGAGGTGTATGTCTGGGCCCTGATTCTTCCTTTTCTGCTTCCCTGGTCCCGGGAGACCTAATTGTAACAGTGTTCTCTAACAGCTGCCTGTAGACTGTGCTTAGGAAGAGAGCTGGAGAGAGAAGAGAGTCCTTTCTGTCTTTCTCTCATTTGGCTTGGAAACAGTTCTCTTCAAATGCAGACTGGGTGGTGGTTCCAAGCTTGGACCTTGGGGTCAGAGAGACTGTAGTGGGGATTTCTGCCATGTCCATTTTTGGCTTTTGACCTCAAGCAGTTGCCTTAGCCAGTTTCCCCTCTATGAAACTGAGGGGAAAGGAGCAGCAGTCCTGCTACACTGTCAGGTGGGCATGAGGATTTGGCCCAGAAATTGGAAATGCCTCCAGATGCTAACTGTTCTTGTCGTTTATCACGACAAGTCTGACTTCCCAAGGAGGAAAATGGTGCTGTGGCTTCTCTGGAATACCCAAGCTCCGACCTGAGAAGGGCCAGGTTCAGGGTCCTTGGACCATAGCCTGGGGTATCCTGTCAGTGTGCTACTTCCCACACCATCGGGACTGAAGGACAGCTCTAGAGCTTCAAGCAGCCGTTTTGGGGGCAGTATTAATCGTTCTGGTGGTAGAAGATGGCTTGTAGGCTCCACCTTTTCCCTTGTGTTGCCAGATCCAGACTGGTGGCATCTTGCTTGGCTGCCCTGGCAATCTAAGAAGACAGGTCTAGGCTGGAGGCTTGGGGCAGGAGCAACCAAGAGAAGATTGTGCCAGCCATTTTTCCTGCTTTCTTTTGCTCACTTCGCCCTTCTTTCTTAACTGCAGCCTGCTTAGACGCCTGGTGACTCTCATCTCCCAGCAGGCCACACTGCTGGCCTCCAATGAAGCCTTTAAAAAACAGGCAGAGAGTGCTAGTGAGGCGGCCAAGAAGTACATGGAAGAAAATGACCAGCTGAAGAAGGTGAGTTCTGCCTGCTGGACTCTGTCACGTGACATTGCTTACGGGCTACAGCGTCACTGTTGGCCTGTTGGGCTGTGGAATGTGTGACAGTGCTGGTGTTGGCAAAGCTTAGGGGTTGGATAGAAGGGAAAGGGGTGGTTCTCAGTGGGGGCGTGTATGGGAGGGGCCTGGGGGACTCTGCAGGGAAGGGGCACCCTTGTTGCTCCCTTGTCTCTACGTGAGGCCAGACTTTTTCCTGATAACACTGACTCTCTAAGGAGCCGAGCCCTGTGCTGTGAAACATGGGCAGGCTAGCATAGAAGAATGCAAGGTAAGGCTTGTGGTCTCCGGAGGATTGTATCAGCTGGGGACAAGGCAGGGATGGGGGGGGGCGGCCAGTCTTAAAAGTTTGTCTGAGGAGGTGAGGTGTCTGTGGAGCTGGGAAGGAGATGGATGGATGGACATGGACTCCTGGACCAGGATAAAATTGCATGGGCAGGGATGAGTTCGGGACTCCTTGGCCAGAGAGAGCTGTGGAACCTGGGCAGAGGAGGGGAGGGCATTGGTCAGTTGGGGGTGACTAGCAGAAACATCCAGATGACAGCAGATTGAGTCATCGGATGGAGGTAAACTCTGCAGAGCTGCTGAGAAAGAGAGGTTGGGTGTGCGGCCTGTGGAGTGCAGCAGGTGGCCATGCTGGCCCTTCCCTTTGCCTGGTGGCTGGGAAGAAGCAGTGGCCCAGTTCTGTGCTGACATTTCTGAAGGGGCAGGTGCCTGGGACAGCTTGAGGAATCACACTCAGCGGGGAACACAGAGCTGGATCGCCTGCCTCCCTCCCAAGTAACCCGTGCCTTTGGCATTCTTCCTAGGAAGCTGCTGTTGGCGGAGTCAAATTGGATGGTAGGGATGCCGAGGAGAAGGTGGAAGAAGAGAACAGGAGCCTGAAGGCTGATCTGAAGAAACTGAAGGAGGAGCTGGATATCAGCAAGCAAAGTGAGCATTGTCCTCAGGTGTCCCCACGCCCCTGAAAGTCTGGAACTTCCACCAGTGGTAGCTGTCCCTCTCTTGCCAAAGTGGTAATAACAAACTCACACTTGGGCTCAGGAGCTGGGTGAACACAAACAAATGGCACCCTGCTTTGTCCAACCCAAACAGCCGGGCTCAGCCCCAGCTGCCGGGGCTCAGTGTGCGTCTGGGGGCCTGGGGAGCTCCGGGTGCTCGTAGACTGACTCAGGAGCACTTCAGCCAGCACCAGGTCTGGGGACGGGTGCTCTGTGCAGGTGGTGGCATCCCCAGGGTGTTTGGGGCGGGGATAGAAAGAAGCCACACCAGAGCTGCTTGCAGTGTTCCTGAAAAACCTGCTGTGAATTCATCTGCTCCCTTCCTGAAGGCCCCACCTCACACACCTTTTACTCTCAGCTTTAAGGATGGGATTTTGCTCCCTGCCTCCTGTTCTCACCTCAGCAGTCTCAGACTATTTGTCCCACACCCTCTGCCTCCCTGAAGTCACCCATGCTGAGAGCCACTTGGAGTCGCTCCATCAAAGGGGCTAGGGGGTCCTTGGTGTTTCCCCGCTTCCCCCAGCCGTGTTGGCCAGCCCTCCCCCACTTTGGGGGGCTCTCATGGCAGCCAGCAGGGAGCTTTCTTGAGAGGAGCTGTCTCCTAGACAACCTCAGTGAGGACTGATTCCGGTCTGTACCTGGTGTTTCCTGCAACTGGGTTTTTTCTCCCTAATCCCTGTCTTTCCGTTTTCCTTTTCTCCTCATCTGCATCACCCCCAGAACTGGAAAAAGCTGAAAATGAGGCTCTGGCCATGCGGAAGCAGTCTGAGGGCCTCACCAAGGAGTATGACCGCCTGCTGGAGGAGCATGTGAAGTTGCAGGTCAGTACACTGGTCCACTCTGTTGCAATGGATCAGCGCCCCCCCGCCCCCCAACACCTGCGCCCTGAGCAGGTGCAGAGCAGGCTCATCCCCAGCCTAGCTTGCCCTGGCGGAGCCTTCGAGAGACCCCACTGGTGGACTCTGTCTCCCACTCCCCCTCTTTTCCTCCATTGCTGCTGAGGCTGGGTCTAGAGAAGAGCCTGCCAAACAGTGCCAGTCTGGGCCCAGCAGTTGGAACCTGTTTTCAGGCTAGAGGGGTGTGGCTTGGCAGACAGCAGCCACTTGCTAAAGTGGCCTCAGCCATGGGGTGGGCCCTCTGCACCGTGGCCAGCCCAGCCTCATGCCTGGTGTCCGTGCCTTTGCGAGGAGCTCCTCTTACATGTGCGCCTGGTCTGCGGTGTGGGGCCCCTGATTCTAGTCCAAGTCTACTGGAAGCTCCGGGACTGGCGGCTATCCTTCTGTACGTGGGGCTGTGGGGTGAAACAAGGCCCACCACCTATCCCCCACCCCAGGTCCTTTCTGAGTCCTCAGATGATATGATCTGGAAGCTCAGGTGGCACAGAAATTGGGCATGAGGGCCAGGTAAACACGCCCAGATTCTGACAATTTGCCGTGTTACTTGGCCATCCAAGTTTGGCCCCAACAGTAGGTGATTTGGAAGGGTCCAGGCCCCAGAGGAGGACTGATGGCCTCAGTGTAGGGCAGGCTCACCAGCAAGACCTGTAAAAGGAACGCAGAATTGGGAAGGACCTGAACTGGGACTTGGGAGGAACTTGAATGCCGAGAGTCTGCCGTGGACCCGAGACAGGGTGTTGGTGTGGGGTCCTGTGCCTCTCAGAGAAGAGTGACAGCAGAAGCTTCCAGCTGCACCCCCCTGCTTGGCATTAGGGTCACAGCCTTTGGTAGAGCAGGGCCACTTCCACCCTGGCAGGACTTTGAGTGTGCTGAAGGTGGGATTCCTTGCTCACCTGGTACCTGTCATTTGGGGAGAAGGCAGCAAGCTGGGCCTTTGGGGTGGAGGGGCTAGAGGGTGAAGGGGAGGGGTGCAACCCTGCCGACCCCTTGCCTTGTGGTTTCTGTCCCTTCCAGGCAGCGGTAGATGGTCCCACGGACAAGAAGGAGGAGTGAGGCCGCTCCTCCCTGCCTGCCACCTGGCCGGTGCCCGCTGCTGCCGCCTGCGGCCCGGCCTCGCTGGTTACTTCGGTTCGCCCCCTACCGCTTCCCATCTCCTTGCACAGCTTACAGTTCCACGCTGTCCCGGCATACCACGGGGGACCTGGTTCTGCCTGCTCAGGATGAGTTTGCTACCTCCTGGCCAGCCAGGCACGAGGCAGGCATTGCTTCCCGCTGGGTTGAGCCTCTTTTGTGTTTCATGTTGTTTGGGGCCCCTTGTCTCTGGTCCTGCAGGCGGGTGGACGGAGCAGGCAGAGTGTGTTTTCTCTTGGGGGCAATAAAGGTTGTTATTATGCAACCGTGCTTCATGTGTATGACTGAGGCCACCAGAAGGCCTCCTTCACCTCCCCTCGTGGGAGTGACCAGGAAGGTAGCAGGTAGCTCTGATAGAGACCCCCAGGCTTTGGTCCTGGAATCCTTCAGATTATTTTTTTCAAACATGTTGTAACCCTTAAGGGCTCCCTCATTCCAGGCTAGGTCCAGGCCCACACTTGCTCTCTCTGTCCCTCTGATTCCTGCTCCCCAGGCAGGCCCTATTTTATGGCCAGTTGGGGCGTGTCTGACCTGTTGGGTTGGCCACTGGGCCCAGGGAAGCTTGAGAGACTCAGTAAACCGTTGGGGCTTCCGGGTAGCAGACTTGCCCGCCTCCTCTGAGCTTGTTTCATCACATTGTAGGACAGACAGAACGTGGCAGAATGCCACCAGTCGCTCCCTGCCCCACTTCCTCTTGAAGGTTTGCAGGATGACCTCTGACTAATGCCTGCTAAGGCAGGAGACTTGCCCTTGACGGTCACCTATGACTGGCCTAGGGTAGAGCTAGGTGGTGGGGAGGGTACCCCCTCTGCTGCCTGCAACCCTGGGAACGTGTGGGGTGTGCTTACCTGCTTGGAGAGCCCACTCTTGCAGTGGGCTCCACCTTGGCGTTTCCCCCCCACCCCCAACTGGCTTTGGCAGGTGACCTCTGCTGAACAGGGCCTGGCACTCAGAAGCAGCCTGAGAACCCAGGGCAGGGGTGGCTGGGGCTGCTGTGGCCCCAGTTTCCGACGCAGTGCTCATCCGCTGCTGGCCCAGAGGATGGTAGAGGGCCAGGAGGAGCAGATTGGAGGGGTTTTCTTTTGGAATGGGGGCGGGCCCTGAAGTTGCTAGTGCTGGTGGCTAGCTTGTACTCACACTCCTCCTGGCCTGGCCAGGCCTGGGCCTGTGGCTGCCTTCTCCAGTGTCCCTTCCCCATGCTTTCATGAGCAGTGAGGTGGTGTCTGATAGGGAGTGGGGGTGGGGGACTATAGGCCAGGCCCTCTGGTTGCTATGCTAAGGCTGAGTCCCACTTTTCCAGGAAGCGTTCTCTGACTACTTTGCCCTCCCTTGAGCTTCTATGAACTTCTAGAGGCCAGAGTCCAAGCTGTGTGTCTGTGGATTCTTCCCTGGCCAACTTCGGGGAGCCCCTGGGCCCCCTCAGTGTCAGGCCCTGGACCAAGCCGAGAGGAAAAAGCTGCACCAGGCTGCTTTTAGAGTACCCTGCCTGGGTGGCAGGGATCAAGACAGTGTTGGGGGTGATGGACCAGCCCTGACTGGAGGGCCACCATGGAAACTTTTCTAGCAGCCTTCTGCTCGAGTAGGCCTGTGTGTCCCTTTGCCTCATGGTGTCCTCTACCTTGCCCCTGGCAGTGGTAGACCATTGTGCACCACAGTCCTGGGCTGATTCCTTCCCTTACCTGTCTCCCACTAGATTGCAAGAGCCCATGTCCTAAGCCCCTACCACAGAGGCAGACTCCTGAGTAAATGGGGAGTACCCACTGCTTTCAGGGTCCCAGCCAAGCAGTCCTAACTTCTGTTGACTTTTTGAACGATGTTGATGTTTTCTGAGAGTCTTTGGTGGCATTGCGGCAGGTGGCTCATAGGCCATTTGGCAAGAGGTGCCAAAGCCTGGGCCAAGGCCTGGCTGTAGCCGGAGGAGTGGAGATGGTAAGGAGTTGGGGTGAGCCCAGGGTAGGGAGCAGAGTGGGCCTGAGGGTAATGCTAGGCTGCAGGCTCTGTTCTGTGTGTGCGGAGGTAGGGACTGTTGATGGAGGAGTCAGCGGGGCAGGATGTAGTGTGAGGGGCCTGGGACGTGGCTCACGTGCTGCAGGGCCGTGCCGAATTCTGCTGGGAGGCACCTCCACATGCCAGCACAGGCCTGGGTTGAGTTGTAGTCGGGCCTGCTCAGCCAGTGCTCCTTTCTGAGCTCTGGGGACCTGCCCCCATCCAGGTTCTTGGTCCCCATTACAACATGGCTGGTGACGGCATCACGAGCCAGAGCCCCCTCTCTTGACTGTATAGTTGAGCGCTAAAGCCCTCCTCCACAAGGGGACCGTGCCTTGCTGAAGAGGAGGGACCGCGGCGAGGAGCAAGCCGGTATTTCTCTCTGAGGGGCCACCACCCCTCCGCAGGCGGCATCCAGCTTGAGCACCAGGCTTCCAAACCTTGACCCACCATCCTACTTTCTCTGTGAATGTGACTCTGTACCTCACAGAAGCCGACTCATGCAGTGTCTTTGTGTCTGGCTTCTCTCCTCAGCATAATGTCTTCGAGGTTCAGTCACATTGTAGCAGGTACCTGTTTCTTTCCTTTTGTTTTTTTTTTTTTAAGTTTTTATTTAAGTAATCTCTGCCTCCAAGGTAGGGCTTGAACTCATGACCCCAAGATCAGTAGTTGCATGCTCTTCTGACTGAGCCAGCCAGGTTCCCCAATTTTCTTTTTTTTAAGGGTGAATAATATTCTATTACATGGATGGGCCACATTTTGTTCGTCCATTTCCTCCCATCAGTGA
This sequence comes from Paguma larvata, assembly GCA_030068075.1. NCBI lineage: Eukaryota > Metazoa > Chordata > Mammalia > Carnivora > Viverridae > Paguma > Paguma larvata. Next base: position 121,126,892 of record CM057830.1, on the reverse strand, counting down.
ACACTTGGGTTGTTGCTTGCACTCCTTTTTTTTTGTTTTTAAATGTTTGTTTAGTTGTGAGAGAGACAGAGCATGAGGGGGTGGGAGAGACAGAGAGAGGGAGACAGCTTGAGTGGGGGAGGGGCAGAGAGAGAGAGGGACACACAGAATCCAAAGCAGGCTCCAGGCTCTGAGCTGTCAGTAGAGCTGGCCGGACGTGGGACTCAAATCCACGAACCATGAGACCATGAGCTGAACTGAGGTCAGATTCTTAAACCTAGTGAGCCACCCAGGTGCCCCCCCCATTTCTTTCTTAATCCCACTCCAATCAGGCTTTTGCATGTCCCTGTATGCCCAACCCTGTCTCGTGCAGGTCTCCAGGATCTTGCTGTCAAATGCAGCGAGCATTCTAGGGCCTCATCTCCCTTGACCATCAGCACCCCAGGGAGCTGATCACTTCCTGCTCCCTGACCACCCCCTTCCCGCCCCAGTGTGTGTGTGTATCTTCTGTTCCAGGAGACCACCCTGCACTCTTGGAGTCCCTCCCTCCCCTCCCCCGCCCCGGCCGCCCCTCCTCAGTCTCTGCTGCCAGTTCCCTCTCTTCTCTGCACCTCTGAGTGTCCCAGGACCCTAGCGCTTGGTGCATAGGCCGCTTGTCCCTCTACATGGCTCTCAGCTGCCCTTGGTGAGCTCGTGCAGGCTCAGGGCTTTCTGGGGCATCTTTATGTGCTGAGAACCTCTAATGTTCTCTCTCCAGTCCAGACTCTTTTTGGAACTGCAGACTCCTTGTCCACCTGCTGACTAGACACTCCCACTGAGGTGACATCTCTGGCATAGCAGGCCTACAGTCAGCTGCCACCGCCACCTCCAAACCTTCTCTCCCTCGTCTCCCTGGGTGCAGGGAGGGCCTGGCAATGCCACCCTTCCAGGTATTCAAGTGCTCAGGCTCATGGCATCTCCCTGATTCCTCTCAACCCTGCATCCCAACCACCCGCAGCCCACTTGCCTCCGCCTTGCAGACAGCTACCACCCCGTCCAGCTTCCTAGGCTCTGTTGTAGCCTTGTCACCAGCCTCCTTCCCAGCAGCCCCACCCACCTGCCCCTCAGGGGTTACCTGTTCTGTTCCGTGCAGCGTTTGGGCAATCTTTGGGAATCCCCACGATTGGGATTTCCCACCCACCTTCCCTGCTCTTGGTGTTCCTCTCTACCACTACCACACCGCTACCCTTTCTCCCCAGGTACGTCAGCTCTGTGGGGAAAAGGCTCTCCCGGCTTTGTCACCTGCCCTATCCCCACTCCCAGTGGGGATCCCCGTCTCCCCACTTCTCACAACAAGTACTTGCCCAAGGAAGCAGCTCCAGGTGGGGAGACTCCCCCCACTCCCCTGCAGCTCCCACACCCCTGAACCCACCACCCCTCGAGACAAGCAGAGGTGGAGCAGGAGCCGGCTTTGGAAAATGACATGTTTTATTGCTATGTTTGCAGTGGCTTTTTAGCACAGTAAGAGAATGTCCCCGCCGGACCCCCGCCCTCACCCAGTCCCACCCCTCCGACCGATGTCGGGGTGGCGCGGGGTGGGGGAAGCCTTTCTAGGGTCCACTCGGCTGTCTTGGGATTGGACGTGACACACACGTGGGTTAATTAAAGCTGCTACATGGAAGACTTGAGCCGTGAAAAGTGCATCGGCCTTAAGCTGGCAGGTGGGAGCCGTGCCCAGGGTCCCTTCCCTGGCTGGTGCCCACCTCCGATCCCTGCAGTCGCGCCTGGCCCAGGGGGCACGGTGTGGGCGAGCCTGAGCGCGCCAGGTGAGCAGCCCCAGATCCCCCGCGGGTCAGGACAATGCATCCGCTCACCCCGTCGCCTCGCCGGCAGAGAGGGTGCGGGAATGCCCTCCCCCCCAGCCCCCGCCGTGCACGCCTCCACCCGGTCTGGGGCCGGGCGCTACACATGCACACCCGCACGACAGACTCGCGCACTCAACAGCTTGAAGCTTTTGCCTATGAAAAGTAGATCTATAAATTCACACTCCTTGGCTGGGGCAGAGGACTAAGGGAGTGCTGAGAGGGACACGGGGTGGCAAGGAGAGGGACGCTGGGTGGTTTTCTCTTTAGAAATATACAAGCAGAAATCTCTTTCCTCAAGTTTTTATAAAATGTGCAAAATACAAGCCTCGTTAGCCCACAGGCACAGTTTACACCTGGTAGTCACCTTTGCTAAGAGATCTAGGTTTCTCCTACATACTCACGCACACATGCATTCGTACACAAGCTCACACAACTGATATTGGTGGCAATTGGCGCGGGAACCGGAAGGTTCCCTTGCTGGCTGGCTCTCTAAGCTTCTAGGATAGGCATGGGGACGGGGAGAGGGGGTCTAGCCCGGCTGAGATACTCGCCCTGATTCCGCAGCCCCTCTCCCACCTTCCTCCTCCCCTCTCCTGCCTTCCTCCCCAAGCTGCCCCTGCTGCCTCTAGGGCAGAGGGGCCACCCGGGGAGGGGGGGGCGGTGTTCGGGGCAGAACCCGGAGAGGCGGGCGCTGGGGTCGCGTGAGACGCATCTGCAGCGGGCGCTGGGGGGAGGGCGGTGGGCAGGGCCTGGGAAGCAGCGTGTGTACCAGCTTGGGTGGGGGGTGGGGAGGCATCTATTTTTGGTGGGTTGTGATATTTTTGGCGTTTTATTAAAAATGGAAGAAAAGTTATTTTAGTTAGCACTCGTGGTGCTTCCCCCTCCTCCCCAGGCAGACCCCCAAAAGTGTCAGGGAAAGGCAAGCCCCCTGGAGGGGTGGGGGGGCTGAAGCAGGGGCTGCTATGGCTACAAGAGGGTGAGCTGGTGATGGGAGCCGGGGTGCCTGTCACATGACGCTCTCTACCACCACCACTTTGCTGCTCTCGGACACTGGGGTCAGGGTGGTCAGGCCCCTGACATCGGAGTCCTGAGCTCTATACTCCAAGTGGTGGAGGCCCCAGACAGGCTGCGTCAGGTGCTGCCAGCGCTGCAGGAGAGAGGGACACGTTCAAGTCCCTGGGCCGGGGGAGGGGGCGCACATGCTTTCCCTTGGTCTCTCTCCACATCCCACCACCTGCCACAGGTTGGGAACCGGGACCCCTCCCGTGGGTACTGACCACACCCCACTCTCTGTACTAGGGAAACGGAAACGGGGGCGGGAGTGGGGTGGGGAGAGGCTAGGGACAGCCCTCTCCTCCCCCTGCTGTGACCTCAGGACCTGGAAGGTCAGCTTTCCTTCCATCCACCCCTTTCTGAGCCGGCCCAGAGACTTCTAGCCTGATGCTACCTCGTAGGAGCGTAGGAGCGGGTAGAATGGGCACTTTGGAGGAAATGCCTCCTGGTGGGAGGGAGGGAGTCGGTCGTGCAGGGGAGAGGTGGTGCAGGAGACTGACCTCAGCCACGGTCCCCTTGGCCCTGAGGAGGCAGCCCAGGAGGTGGAGGGGCACACACAGCATGGAGGAGAGCGCGAAGCCCCAGCCCATGGCCTCGCCCCACCATGGGTACACGTAGGTGTTGTTGTAGACCAGCGGCTTGTAGTACACCACGTTGAAGATGAAGATGCCCTGCGGGGGAGAACCCCCGCGCTCAGCCGGCGGGCGCGCCCTCGGCGTCCCTCCCCCCGCCCGGGCCTCCCCCGACCCTTACCATGCAGACCAGCGGGGTGAAGAAGGACCAGCACCATTTCATCCAAGGGCAAGGTCGGTACCCGATCATGCAGGCAACGTCGTCCATGAAGCGGTCAGCTCCTGGGGCGAGTGAGGCAGGAGGGCTGGGCTGGAGCCGGAGACCCTGCCACCCCTGCTCCGGGCCGCACCCCCCCCCCCCCGCTCGCCCCCGTGGCCCGGACCTACCGTACACCCAGGCGACCACCACGCACTCCCAGAAGGCCTGCCAGAGCAGGGTCGTGCCGCTGGCCGAGTAGTAGTCAAACAGTTGGAAGACATACATCCCGCCCTGGGGACAGAGCCAGGTCAGGGAAGGTGGCCGGCAGCGGGAGGCCCGGGGTGGCCCCCACCCCGCCCCCCACTCACATCAGTCACCATGGAGAGGTCGATGACAAAGCAGAGGGCACAGCAGAGGGCCACAGAGATCTCCCTTTGGAAACGGAAGTAGTAGGAGGCCGGGAGGAGGTCGAGCAAGCCAGTGATGAAGCCTTCCACACCTACAAACTGTGGCCAGGCACTCAGGCCACGCCCCTGCGGCTACCTGCCAGCGTCTCCCCTCACCCCTGTGCCTCCCCCGCCCTCCCGGCACCCCCTGTCCTGTCAGCCCCTGCGAACCTGGCTGTCCAGGCCGAGCAGCAGCAGCATGAAGAAAAACAGGGCAGCCCAGAGCGGGGCCACAGGCATCAGCGTGACGGCCCTGGGGTAGGCGATGAAGGCCAGGCCGGGCCCTGAGGGGACAGGAGCAGGGTCTAGACACCTGTGTCCCTCGCCCGCATTCCGTTCCATCTGTTCTCGTCATTGCCGGCCCTCCCCCCTTCCCGTGCCTCCAAACTGAGGGACGACACCAGGGCACCCTGTGGCTGGGGGCCTTTCCACTCGAGTCCAGGTGTTGCTGGGTGGCCCGAGCCCGTAAGCATGGGGTGTCTGGCTCAGACTCCCGGTCTTGCGTTCCAGCTGCTCTTTGGTCACAGGTCACTGTTCACCACCCCGAAAGCCCCTCCTCTCCCTCTGCAACACTCTGCCATATGTGAAGGGCACACCCCGGGGGCCCTGGGGATGGATGCACAGACGAGAGCCCGAGGCCCTGTGTGGCCGGGCCCGTGAGGCTCCAGCTCCGAGCCGACCGGAACAGCTGTGCCTGGCAGCTGCTCAGCCAGACCTTCCCCCGGCCCCGAGTGACGTGACAAGTTAAGTGAATCTTTCTCTCATTTCCCAGAACGTCTGTTTGCCCGTGTGTTCGTGGCTGTGGTCTGTTAGGACGGCAGTCACTGCCTGAAGGCCGGGCGGAGGGTCAGGGTCCTCACCTGATTCTGCCACCTTGGAGATGTGCACCCCTTGCTCTGCGGCCATGAAGCCCAAAATGGAGAAGACCACGAAGCCAGCAAAGAAGCTGGTCCCGCTGTTGATGAGGGCCAGGATGATGGCGTCCCTGGGGGCAGAGGGGCCGTGGGGGACTGGTCAGGCCGCCTGCTGCCCGCTGACGGGCGGGCGGGCAGGCCGGCAGGCTGCGGTACTTACTTGTAGCAGTTATTGTTGAAGCGGTTGTAGCTGCCCAGTGCCGTGAGGGCGCCCAAGCCGATGGCATAAGAGAAGAAAATCTGGGTCCCGGCATCTATCCATACCTGGAGATGGGCCAGGGAAGGGAGGAGGTGAGGGGCTCTGACGGTCCGGCCCGCCCCCTCATCCGCTCCGGCCCACCGCCCCCTCACCTGAGGGGACCCCAGCTTCGACCAGTCAGGCTTGAGATAGTAGATGATGCCATCCAGGGCGCCGGGCAGCAGCACTCCCCGCACCAACAGCACGACGAGGACCACGTAGGGGAATGTAGCGGTGAAGTACACGATCTGGGGGGCCGGGCTGCTCAGATAGGCCCTGTGGCACCCACCTCCCCCCCTAGGGGCCCCCAGCCTCAGCAAGAGGGCAGGCGAGCCACACTGCCCCCACTGTGGCGTGGGGGCCCCGAAGTCAAGAGGGAGGCGGGCCGGCAGCACCCCTCCTGCTCCTCAGAGCCTGGGCTCCTCCTGAAGGAAGCTGGGTGCTCAGCTGGGGCATGGGCCGCCCTACGGCAAGGACAGGTCGGCCGCAGAGGGAGGGTGCGGCTGAGGCAGGACCTTCCCCAGGCAAGGAGCGGGACCCCGGCCCGGAGGCACGTCCCAGGCCTCCCGAGCCCCTGACCACAGGTAGTTCTCTGCAGAGAGGCTGGGTCCTGGGTCCTGGGGTTTGGTCTGGGCACCCAGAGACAGAGGCAGCAGCGAAGTGACCGCAAAGACCTCTGCCTCCCGACCACGCTCAGCAGAGCAGGACAGGCAGGCAAGGAAGGGCCACCGACCGGGTCCCCCCAGGCCAGCCAGCAAAGCAGATAGTTGAGTGAGGAAGAGAGGGAAACTGGGGTGGGGAGGCCCGACACAGGCAACTTTAGCTGGCTGCCGCCTGGGCCTGTCCCCTCCGGACGGAAGGCTGCAGGGATGGAGTTTGGAGGTTGGGGAGGACCCCTCAGGCATGGGGGGCGCGCTGGAATCGATTGGCCTGGATTCAAGGACCTGCCCCCTCCTCGGGCCCTGGCCCGGGCACCTCCCGTGGCAGCGGCTCCCCCCGACAGAGAGGCTCCTTCTCCCCACCGGCCAGGCTGCCCTCAGCCCTGCCGTCACCCCCACTCCCACGTCCCTGCCCACCTCCAGCTGTACCTTTCCTGTTGACTTGACCCCCTTCCAGACACAGAAGTAGACCAGCACCCAGCAGGCCAGCAGACACAGGGTCACCTCCCAGTTGAGGGCCCCTGGCACCTCCAGCCCCCCAGAGAGCCGCAAGACTTTGTTCCTAGGGGAGGGAGAGCCCGTGAGGGCTGCGGCCGCAGAGGGCAAAGCGACCAGGGAGCTGTCCCGGGGGTGGTGGTCCCCCCTGCTGCAGCCCTCGAGTCCAGCTGGGCCCCCCTGGTCCCCCCGGGGCACCAGGGCCCAGCCCAAGCCCGCAGCCTGGAGGTGTGGCAGTGCGCAGGGAGCCCTGGATCTCCCCTCCCCCAGGCGGGCTAGCACAAGGGGACTGACGACGCCCGGGACCAAGAGATGGTAACGGAGCGAGGCCCGAGACCCGTGCATTCCGCCTCCCCTAGGGACCCGGCTGGGGGCTCCCTGAGGACAGGCAGGGCCTGGGAGTGGCCCCTGCTGTGCAGCCCCACCCCCCGCCCCGGGTCCGGGTCCCTGCACACGCAGACCCGGGCCATATGGGGGAGCCCACAAAGAGGGACAGGCAGGGCCTGGCCCAGAGGCGCCTGACTCACTCCCAGAACTCGATGACAGGGGACCGGCGGTCTGCAAGCTGGTCACATGTGAGGTTGGCCAGGCTGGCGTTGGCACAGTCTTCATGGCGGAAGATCTCCACACAGTCAGGAGTGTTCCAGGTATGGCCACATGTGGCCCAGGGCAGCGTGGTGGTGAAGGACTTCACCAGGTAATAGAAGCCCCAGGCCAGCACCATGATGTAGTAGGTGTTGCAGTAGAAGACGATCACCATGGAGGCGTAGCCCAGGCCTGGGAAGCAGACGAGTTTCTGCGGAGGCCCTCCTCCGGCCGCTCCCGCCGCCCCCCTTATCTACCCGGCCAAGCTCAGAGAAGTCTTCGGAGCACGGCCGAGATGCGGCGGGCGGATGGTGGGGAGAACGGCAGACGCAGAGAGCCGCCTGGACTCTCACTTGTTCAAGTATCCCGCCACTGGAAGGTTGGGTCGAGGTTTCTCCCTCAAACCCTCCCCTCCTGCCGCAATCCGAGGGTCAGCTCCTGGGAATTCCCTACCCTCATACACCTGGGTCCCACTGTCACCATGGCGGTTGACAGAGGGCCAAGCCTCCACCTGGCCCCCCAGCGGCCTCCAGTACTCAGTAGCTGGGGGCTTTCTGGTGACCTGGGGTGGTGTGGGAGACGGTCACTCCCTCCGCAGGCAACCGCGGCCACTCACTTGGCCTCTCTGAGCCCTGGCCTCCCCAGGGTCCCTCCTACGGGCTTGAGAGATAATAGGGGCACACTGCCAACACCCAGAAGGAGCTCTAAAGTGACTTTTGCCAATAGTCCTTCCCTCCAGACCCTGAATTTCCCATGGCTCCTGCCCCAGCTCCTTAGGCTGGCCCCGGACAGTGTCTCCTGTCATCGGCTCTCGCACCCTCTGCTCAGCCCCGATGAGCCAAGTATGCTTGGCAGGGTCTTTTCCCAGCTCTGCTGGGCCTGGGCGCGAGAGGCCAATCCCTGACTCCATCCCCCGCAGATCCTCTGGCTTCCCACTCATGACTTAGGGGGCATCCACTGGGTCCCCGGCCTGGTGCTCAGATGAGACAAGGTTTCTCAAGTCGGTGCCAGCTTCGCCCCAGCAGTGGGAAAGGGGAGGGGTCGCTGAGGAAGAGGGGTGCTCACCTTTGAACAGGGGGCAGATGTTCCAGACATTGATGCTGCCGGCCTTCATGAACTGGCCCAGTGAGATCTCCAAGAAGAAAATGGGGATTCCCCCGACCAGGGCGATCAGGACATAGGGGATAAGGAATACCCCTGGGGGAGGAAGAACACAGGGTGGGCGCGTGCACAGGGCAGCCCCTTAGCCCTTGGCTGGCCAGCCCAGCTTTCGGAAGCTGTGGGAGACCGGGGCGGAGCCAGCTCCGGGCTCCTCCCTGGCCCCATCCTAACTTCCCACTGGGTGAATCAGTGCAGGGGGTGGCCGCTGACTCAGAGGTGCGAGGTGAACAGCCTTGCCGGGAGGAGGGGGTCGGAGTGTTGGGAGGGCGGTGGCTGTCCCCCGACCCTTACAGCCCTGTGTCGTGGGGCAGGGGGCCCTATACTCACAAGGCTTCTGACCCCACCGTCACCAAGGGTGACCTAACAGGCACGGAGGACACATACAGCCTCGTGTCGCAGTTCCCTGTTTGCTAGGCAGCACGGGAAAGAACGGTGAGGCCATGTGGATGCGTTCGTGTGCGTGCGGGTGTGCGCCATGGCTGGCACTCCAGCCTGGGGGCCTGTCTGGCTTGGGCGGGGACAGGGAGCCTGGATTTCCCTGAACCCAGGCACTTGCCTGCAAGCCTGAAGGTCCAGGGAAGAGGGTGGGTGGGTGGGTGGCAGTCTTCTGCCAGGGGGCACGGCGGGGAAGGGGGGCGGTTTGTTATCTGGAGATGTCGGTGAACAAAGAGGGAAACAAGGTGGGGTGTGCAAGCTCGGGTGAGCCTGGCTCTGGAGGCTGCAGGCAATGTGGGGCCAGAGACCACAGGCCAGAGGTGGGGGGTAAGGGTAGCTGGGCATCGGCAGCCTCTGTCCGCTCCCCTGTCCTCTCCAGACCCCCTGCTGTTGCCTCAGTTCAGGTCTGCATTACTCGGAAGTCGGGCTTGGCTGCAGCTTGCCCGGCTGCTGGTCCCAGCATCCTTCTTGTGTGTGACCTTGGGCCAAGGCCTTCGCTCTGGGCCTCAGTTTCCCACCCGTCATCCAGTCACCATGGCTTTCCCCCCAACCCCAGCGCCGCTTTGCAGACACAGGGCACATGGTGGCTATTGCTGTTGCTAAGCTGGGCCCGGGGCAGGCGGGCATGGGGTATGCGCGCAGTGTGTCCAGCGGCGGCGCCAGGCGGCCCAGGCCGCAGGCTACCCAAGCCTGGCTCAGGCACCCAGTGTTCCAGGCCCAGGCTGGAGGGGAGGGGAGGGGAGGGGAGGGGAGGGGAGGGGAGGAGAAGGGAAGGGAGGGGAAGGGAAGGGAGGGGAGGAGAGGGGAGTGAGGGGAAGAGAAGAGAGGGGAAGGGAGGGGAGGGGAGGAGAGGGCAGGGGGAGGGACAGAGTAGTCCATTGTGTGTGTGTGTGTTCGTGTGTGCACACGTGGGGGCCCCACACAATGTGCCACTTGTGTGCCTGACCAGCGGGGGCAGCCTGGGCTCCTCACCTCTGGGAGCCCCCCCCCCAGGGGGCAGGCATCGCCTTCCCACCTCAGTGGCCAATCGCTCCGGGGGCCCCTGCGCCAGGAGTCTGGGGGGAGGCAGTCCCGGGGCTTCTCGGCAGTTGGCTCGCCGGCCCCCTCCCCCCACACACTGCCAGGCACATGACCGGCTAGGGGGGTGGAGGCCGCCAGGCTGGGCCACCGAGCGGCAGCGGCCAGCGAGGGGCGGTCTCCAGCACCCCTTATGCCGGACTTCGGCCCGAGCCCCAGTGGGGCGGGCGGGGGAGGGGGCCCCTGGCGAGGAGGAGCAGGGACGCGGCGGGGCGGGGGCGCTCACCTCCGCCGTTCTTGTAGCACAGGTAGGGGAAGCGCCACACGTTGCCCAGGCCCACGGCGAAGCCCACGCACGACATGATGAAGTCCATCTGGCGCGTCCAGGTCTCACGCGGCGGCACGGCCAGGCGCCCCCCGGGCGCCCCCAGGCCCGCGGGGCCGTCGCCCTTGGCCGGGGCCCCGTCGGGCCCGGGCGCGATCAGGGGGCCCTTCTTCTCGTCGCCGGACACGCTGTAGATGCCATTCTCGGCGCTCTTCTTCGCCATGGCCCCGGCGGGCCGCGCGGCCGGGCCGGGGGGCGCGGCGCCTCGCGGGGGCGGGCGGACGGGCGGCGGAGGGCGCCGGTGGCGCTGGGGGGCCCCGAAGGCGCGGGCCCGCCGGGGGGCCGGGGGCGGCCGGGCCGGGGGTCGGGGAGGCGGGGCGGCGCGGTCAGAAGCAGTCCACGAAGCACTTGAAAGTGAGCCTGAAGAATCTCATGTGTGTCGGGGGCCCGGGGGCGCGCGGGCGGCGGCGGGGCCCGGCCGGGCGGCGGCGGCGGCTCCCGAGACTCCTGTCCGCGGCTCGGGCGGTGGCGGCGGCGGCTCGCCCGGCCCGAAATTCAGCCTAGCGGGGCGCGGGCGGCATCGAGCGCCCACGGTCTGCAAGCGGCGGCCGGAGCAGGGGCCTGCGGCCCGCGCCCCCCGCCCCGGCCCGGGCCGGCGCGGCTGCCCGGCTCGCTCGCGGCTCCGGCGGTGGCGGTGGCGGCGGCGGCGGCGGCGGCGGCGGCGGCGGCGACGGCCGAGGCGCGCTCGCCCCTCCTTCCCGGCGGCGGCGGCTCCAGCCGCTCTCGGGGCCGCGGCGGGCTCAGCGACTCGCCACCGCGCTCCGACCGTCCCTCTCTTTCCCGGTCCGAGCGGCTGCTGCTTAAGAACCGACTCCCGGTGATGTCACTGTCGCCCCACCCCCACGACCGGGCTGGTCCCCCTCCCCCCTCCGTCCCGCCCTCCCCGTCACTCCGCCCACCTCCTCCTTCCCTCCTCCCGAGGAGGAGACGCCACTCCAGCGGGAAGCAGGATGGCTGCTACCTGGGGCGCCGACCACGTCCTTCCCAGGGACCGAACCGCGCCTGACCCCGAGTTTATCTGGGCCCGGCTCCCTCCCAGATCGCCCCTCCTAACCTGCCCTTCCTGGTTCTAGGAAAGCCACTTCTCTGGCTGCCTTCCAGCCATCCTTGCCGTCCTTTCCTCTTCTTCCCCCTCCTTCCAGTCTCTCCCACCTCTCTGGCCCGTCTCTGACGCCCAGCTAGGACCTGGGCCAGTGTTGGGTACCAAGGCCCACAGCTTCCCGGCTCCCTGCGCCAGAGGGCCTGCAGGCTGCTTCTGCCTCCTGAGGGAGTGGGCTAAGCTAGCAGGCAAGGGAAAGGCTGGACGGAGGCTCTGCCTCCAGGTGGGCTGGGGGGGGGGGGTGCTTTGCCAGAGGCACCGCCCTGCCTCCTCCTGGCATTCAGCGTCGAAACCCTGGAAGCTTGAGGTCAGCGTCCCAGCTCTTGGCCTGCGAAGTCTCTCCGAGTCTCCGGAGTGGGCGGAGACAAGCCTGCCTGGCAAAGCTGCACACTGTCACCAGAGAGGGGTCGTAGGACCCTCGCTGTCCCCACCCCTGCCAGACGTGTGGGAGATTCAGGCACCAATAGGGCAAGGCTGCCCCCTGGTGCCTGTCAGGTGCACAGACCCTCCCCCCGGAGGTCTCAGCTGGGAGGCCCTGGCACCCCCCCCACCTGCACAGCTCCTCTCTGCAGGGACCTTCAGGCCTCCCTTTAGCAAGGGTGTTCGGCAGCCTCCCTACCCGCAGCCGAGCAGCCTGTTGGGAACTTTGCCGAGTGTAGAGCAGCCATGGGGTCGCGAGGGAAGGGGTCATTGTCCTGGCCTGGGGACGTGAAGTGTGCCCCCCGCCCCCCACCAGTCCCAGACTCTCCAATCACCAGGCTGCAGTCCCCAGATGGCTCATCCCGTTAAGCTAAACCCTCAGCCATCCGGCGGCTTTATGAAGAAAAGCAGTTCTGGCCCGAGCCAGATTGAGCCTGCTGGGTGAGGAGGGGCCGCCCCTCCTCCCAGGATGACTGGAGGAGCCTCCGGGGGGCCTTGGGGGAGGCCCAGCAAGGTGGCCTGTGCTCAGCTTGGGTCGGGGTACGGGGTGGAGGGAGGCTTGGGGACGCTAGAGGTGGCAGGGTGGTTCTGTTCATCCGGAGACCCCAACTTGAGTTTTCTCTGTCCCGGTGTCAGACTGAAGCTGGCCTGCAGGTGGAGGGGCCACCGAGAAGTATGTCCCCTGTGGGTGTTGTAGAGAAGTGAGGGCCACCCCAGCGGGGAGCAAGGGCAGAGGGGAAAGACGAGTAGCCCGGAGGACCACAGGCATCTCGGTGAGTGCACGGCCGAGAGGGAAGAGGAGCCGGGGAAGTAGGCTGATGGTCTCGTAAGGAGAGGGTGCAGGGGGTGCTCGCGGGAGGGAGGGCGGTAGCCGGGATGGAGCCGGTCCTCGGGCAGAGGTCAGAAGGCGCCCTGACAAGCAGCGGGAAGTGAGGACGTGAGGACGTGGCCGGGTGCAGGCAACCCTTTGGAGAATGTAAGATCTTGCTTGTACAGGGAGCATGGTGAGGCGAGAAGGCAGTGGCTGGAGGGGGCGTGGGCAAGCCGATGGCACTTTGGGGACACTGCCGCTGCAGGGAGGGCAGAGGGTGAGGAGGGCAAGGCCTGGAGAACCTGAGGAGGGCCTTCGAAGGAGCCAAGGGCGGGTCTCCTCTCCCCTGGGAGGGAAGGCAGGTTCAAAGGCCAGTTGCTGAGCTGTGACCGAGCTGCCACCAGAGGCCATCAATGCCTCCGTGAGACCAGAGGCAGCTGGGAGGGAGGGCAGCTGGGTCGAAGGGGCCAATGGGAGACCCAAGGGTGACGTGAGTGCCGAGAACGCCCGAGGGAGCTCCGGGGCTCTAGACCCAAGCTGGCACCCCTCCAGGGGGAGCCTTCGTGGGGTGTCTCTAGACCCTCCTTGTGGGAGCCTCCAGTACCTGGGGGGTGCTACAGGCCCCCAGACCAGACTTGACAGGGCTGCACCTTCCCTCTCTCCCCCACTCCAGTCTTCTTCAAGCAGGTAACCACGGCCTCCCCCCCCCCCCCAGTGGCCTCCTCCTCTTGGCTCCAGCCACCACACTGGATAAATCTCACCTGTCCCTCCCCATCTGCTCTTCTCTGGGCTTTTCTCTGGGTTGGAGATGGGGCTAAACTTCTCTCCAAATTGTACAAAATTGGGCAAGGGCTGGTGTGTGGGCGCCCCAGCGCAGGCGATCAGCGTGCCCCCTGAGCTGACCCGCCCCCGTGCCCCGCGCAGGGCCCGCTGTCTGAGCTGACCGCCCTCTGACCCCGCAGACTCAGCTTTGCTGCCACCTGTCCAGGGAGGCCCGAGAAATAGGTGTGCATCTGTGGGGCACAAAGTTCACGGACTGGTCCTCGCCTCCGGTCCGGAAGAATCGGCAGGAGTTGCCCTAAGTGGGAGCTGACAGCCGGAACTCTGGCTCGTGTCGCGCTGCCCCAAGCAGCGTGTGGGAGCTTCCGGGCGGATAAGGACAGCTACAGTGTTCCTGGGATGGGCGCTGGCCACCCGAACAGGACACCAGTGGAGGGAGTTTCAGTCCTCGGATGGGGGGGTGGTCCTCGGGGCTTCGCGGAGGTTTATCTTGCCACCCTCCCCTCCCCGGGGCAGGAGCCACTGGGGGTGAGTGGGGTGCTGAAGGCCAGGGGACCGTTCCCCCTCCAGGCCCTGTCTAAGCCTCCTCGGCTCCTGCCAGGCCCCTGTATCCCTGGCCCCGTGAGGCTGGCTCCCGAGCACTTGAGGGCGTGGGTGGGGGCCTCTCGCTCCCGCAGCTTCTAAGTGAGAAGCAAGGGTTTCCTGGGCCCAAAGCAGGGTGGGCTGCCTGTCAGAGCCCAGTGAGGCTGGAGTAGGATGAGGAGCTGAGGAGGAGGGGGAGGGGAGGAGGAGAGAGCTGGAGGAGGGAGGGCAGGAAGGGAGTGTGAGCAGGGAGTGTGAGCGGAAGGCTCTCATTGTCCAGGGAGGCCTGGGAATGGGACCCACTGGATCTCGGGCGGGTCCGTGGGTGGGGGGGCACCCGATCCGGGGGTGGCTGGTTATCCTGGGGGCAGCAGGAGATCGGGTAGGGGCACAAGGAGCTTTGGACTTAGAATTAGCTGGGAACAAAGGCTGGTGTCCGCCTTGAAGGGCTCGTGCTTTTCCACTACTGGGGAAGGGACAGTGGCCTGAGGCCATCCCCCAGGGCTGGGGGCTGGGAGCCTGGGACGGTCCCCAACACTAGGGAGGGGCAATCTCAGCCTCCTACCCCTGCGCACAGGCGGCCCAACTTCGCTTCCCCTGTTACAAACAACACTCCACCTTAATGTGCTGCATTTGAAAGAGGGCTTCGGCAGCTCCATTTTGACCTCACGCTTGCCAGTTGGTCTCTTCCTTCCAGCTGGCCTCTTGGCAAAGTATCCCCAGATGGGAACCAAAACCATCCCCTCCAGCAGAAGGACTGCCCCGGAGCCAGCAAGGTCCCGCCCCATAAATACAACCACCCATTTGGCCTTCGCTGCCCACCTGCACGCACCCACTCCCCTCGGCCCCACGTTTTCGTTCTGTAAACCTGGAAGCATTTTCGGCACTTTAGAGACTGTCTTTGAGACTCTAGCCCGCTATCTTCCCGGCGTTGGCCTCACTGAAATAAATCCCTCTCCTGTTTCACTCCCCTTAGTTTCGCTGTCTTTGGATCTTGGAGTGGCTGAACTTGGTCTCTTTGGGACCCTCGGGCCGGGTGCTCTTGCGCCCCGGCGCCCTGGCTGCGCATTGTTACAATAGCCAACCCATAGTGCACATTGTTGTGAACCCGAGTCCAGAGTCTGAACTCTGATTTCCTCGGCTTGCCCCTAATGTCCTTTCTCTGCCCCAGGACCACACTGCATTCGTTGTCAAGTCTCCTCGTAGACTTTCCACGTGTTTAACCGCCTGGACACTTTGGTTTGTCTGGTGTTTTGTCGGGGGCGGACGGGATGATGGTTATAGAGAGGAGGAGCTGTCAGCACGACTCACCCCTGCGCGTCCGCCTCGGGCACCTGGCTGGGGTCACCTGGCTGGGGTCGCGCTTGTCCTTCAGGTGTCTCGGCTTTAAAGTGAATCTGGGGGCACCTGGGTGGCTCAGTCGGTTGAACACCCGACTTTGGCTTGGATCACGATCTTGCAGTTTGTGGGTTCGAGCCCCATGTCGGGCTCTGTGCTGACAGCTCAGAGCCTGGAGCCTGCTTCTGTGGATTCTGTGTCTCCCTCTCTCTCTACCCCTCCCCTGCTCAAGCTCTGTCTGTCTCTCCCTCTCAAAATAAACATTAAAAAAAAAAATAAATAAATCAAGTGAATCTGCCCCGTTCCGCTCCACTCATGTCCTAGTGACTTTCATCAGCCCCTTTCCCCCAGTCCTGTTCAGCGAGGTGGTTTCATCCATTTGCAATACACCTAGATCCTTTTGACAGTCTGCATTCCTTCTTGGGATTCCCCCACTTTGCTGAAGGATTATGTTTCAATTTGTGTATGTTAAGCTTCACTCTTTCTGCTGTCCGCTTCTCCGGGTCTTGACATACCTGGGGTGCCCAGCATTGCACAGTAGCCTCCCAGCCCTAAACATCCGGGCTGCCCCCAGCCACCCATCATGCCCCTTTCTCAAACCCCTGGCAACTACTGATGTGTTCCCTGTCTCTATAGTGTTTGCCTTTTCTGGAATGTCATATAAAGAGAATCCTACAGCATGTTGCTGCCTTGTTTCACTCAGCGACCTGTCTTCAGTGTGCCTCCGTTTCTTCATGGCTTCATAGCTCTTCCGTTGTCTGAATGGACCGCGGTTTGTTTATCCGTTCACCGACCTGAAGACATCTGGGCGGCTTCCAGTTTTTGCGGGACTGTGAACAAAGCCTGGGCTCAGGTCCTGATCAGTCATGATTGAGCCCAACATCGGGCTCTCTGCTGTCCTCCTCTCTCTCCTCTCCCCTACTCATTCTCTCTCTCTCTCTCAAAAATAAAAACCTTAAAAAAATTTTTTTGCACTTCCCTGTGGACCTAAGATGTATGACCTCAAGCATCTCTTCCTAGCTTCTTTCTCATTTGCATTTCTTTGTTTTTGCCCATTTTTTAATCGAGTTGTTTTTTTGAGTTTTAAGAGCTCCTTGTTTATTTTGAATACCAGTCCTTTGTCAGATACGTCTTTTACAGAGATTTCCCACTAGTCTGTGGCTTGTCTTCTCTTCCTCCAACTGTTGCTTGCAGAGCAAACATTGAAAATTTCGATACAGTCCAGTTTCTCGTGTTTTCTTTCATGGGCCATGCTTTCCCTATTATATGTAAAAACTCAGGGCGCCGGGGGTGGGGGGGGCTCAGTTGCTTAAACATCTTACTCTCGTTCTCAGCTCAGGTCTTGATCTCAGGGTTGTGAGTTCAAGCCCTGCACTGGGCTCTGTGCTGGGCGTGAAGCCTTCTTAAAAATAAGTAAGTAAGTAAGTAAGTAAATAAATAGATAAATAAAAACTCATCGCTAAGACCGATTTTCCTCCTCTGTTTTCTTCGAAAGGGCTGGTATTTTGCGTTTAGGCCTGCGGTCAGCTGGAGTTAAGTTTTCCGTCAGGGGTCCCCTGAAAGGGTTTTGAAAAGCTCTTTATCCCAGCCACTCGACACACGTGTGCGTTTTGAAGTCGACGTCTACGATATTTCAACAGATGTTCAAACAGTTGCAAAGGGTGTGCTTTCTGGTGTCTTCTAAATACTGTTAAAAAAAAAAACACCCAACTATGATAGCACTTTTGACATGAGGCCAATGGCATTGAAATCACCCAGTGAACTGATACCTGTGTCCATCTCAAACTCCGATGCCGGCTCTTCTTTCCACGTTCCCTTTGGAAGTAAGTTCTTTTCTTCCCGCCTCCACTTTTCACCCGCTGCCCCTCCGAGACACCCCCTGGCGCCGGCGATCTCCGGGCTGGCAGTCTTCTATTACTCATGCTTTGCATTTCTCTGAGACACAAGTGTGTGTATCAACTACATTTCTTGTTACAATCTGTGACCATGGGGCTCTGATAAGATTTCTTCCGGCTTGACCAGAACGGCGGCCGTGGGTGAGACTGGCTGATGCATGACTATTAAACAAGCAAGTGACATGGGGCTCCAATGTGTCCATGAGTTCAGGTGTCCATGAGCAAAGGGGACTTATGGTTGGTGTGGGACGGGGCTCAGCATCGGTTCCATTCCTAGGAATGAGCATGCTGCCGAGGGCTGGGACCTCTGGAACCTTCCTGAGTGAACTGGGTGGGTGGGTGGGTGGGGGCAATTGGGAAAGGGTGAGGGGAACAGAACTGGAGGGACCTTCTCAGACAGAGGGCCAAGTTTTGGACAGAGACAGGTGGGGGCTGAGTTCTGGAAAGATGATTTTGAAAAACCTGTCTGCCCCGTGGACCCTCTTAAAAGACTTTGTGTTAGGGGCGCCTGGGGGGCTCAGCTGGTTAAGCGTCCGGCTGCATTTCGGCTCAGGTGGTGATCTCGTGGTTGGTGACCTCGAGCCCTGGGTCTGGCTCTGCACTGACAGCAGGGAGCCTGCTTGGGATTCTGTCTCCCCCTCTCTCTCTCTGCCCCTCCCCTGCCCGTGCTCACTCTCTCTCATTTTCAAAATAAATACATAAACTTAAAAAAATATATAAGAGACTTTGTGTCATGCCAGGGCCTTAGAGACAGACCCCTGTGAAGACAGATTCAGCAGGCTGTTCCTGTGGTTCTGAGAAGCCTGTGCGGCACTGACCTGTCAACAGTCAGAACACCTGTCCCCCCCCCTCCCTGGTGGGACCCGGACCCCCTAGGAGGAGTGCCAGAACTGAGATGGGACCAGATGGGAGGAATCCACTAATTGTTGCGTGAAGGATTGAATTCGGTCACCCTGCACTTGTTTCCTGAGCTGGTTCAGCAGAGACACTTTCTAGGAGTGGGTTCTTCGATGAGGAAGACAGAGAGAGAGGGTGATTCTGCACTGTTGGATCTTCTGAAGACAAGGCAGGCAGGGTGATGTACTAGAGACTGGGGTGAGTGGGCAGGGGAGGCCTGTTTGAGGAGGTGAAATTTGAGCTGAGACTTGACAGAGTGAGGGAGCAGGCCAAGCAGATATCTGAGTGAAGAGCATTCCAGGCAGAGAGGCAGTGAGTGCAAAGGCCCTGGGGCAGGTGCATGTGTGGTGTGTTTGAGGGCCAGTTAGGAAGCAATGTGGTCAGAGCTGGCTAGAGGTAGTCGAGCGGGGGGGGGGGGGGTTGGGTGGGAGGGGGAGACTGGGCGCAAAGGGGCCAGAGCAGCGATAGGGAAGGGGGACCAATCATGCAGAGCCCTTAGGCCACTGTAAGGACTTGTGCTTTGACTCATGGCCTGGAGAGCTGGGGAAGGGTCTGGAGGTCGGGTGAAATGATCTCAATATAGGAAATGCTCTGGCTGCTCGGTGGGGAAGAGACTGTGTAGGACCGATGAAGGGTGGGGTCAGAGGGCAAAGGGACCCCAATGGGGAGGCTGTTGCTGTCCTCCATCTGAGTGCTGATGAGGGCTCAGGCCAGAGTGGCAGAAGTGGTGGGACTGGGGTGAGAGAGGAGACCTGAAGGCATGCAGAGGGCTATATCAACACGTGGGTGAAGAGATTTACAGACAGCGAACTCCGGTGGTGCAAAGGCCCTGGGGCCTGCCCAGCCAGGGCGCCAAGGGACCGGAGCCGGCAGGATCCGGCATGAATGACCGAGGAGGGAGGCGGTGGGGGCCGGCACCAGCCGATTGCCTTACAAGGCGCCCTGCAGCGCCGCGGCGCGCTCGCTCGGCCACCGCACGCTCGGCCGCCAGCGGCCGGCGGGGGCGCGCGCGGAGGGGGCGGGTCCGGCGGGGCGCGGGCGGGGGGCTCGGCACGGCGGCCACTGCGGGAGGCGACGTTGCAGTTTCGGCTCCAGGTCCGCACCCGGCGCTCCCGGGCCCGGGCGCGCGCGGGCGGGGGCGCGTGGGAGTCCGGGCCACGGCCGCCGCAGCCCCCGCGCGCCCCCGCGCACACCTGTCAAGCCCGGCGTGGCCCACGCAGCTCGGGACGTGGGAGGCCCAGGCTGCCGAGTCCCTCCCGCCCTGAGGCGCCGAGGGCCGGGCTGCACTTGGGCGGCCGCGTGGGTGGCCGTGGCCGAGGCAGGCGGCTGGGCGCGGGGGTCGCAGGTGCATCTTGGGAGGGTTGGTGGCCTGAGTGGCGAATGCCTGTGAGCGCTGGGTCGTGGGTGACAGGTCTAGGCCTGGGGGCGTGGGAGGGCCGTCTGTGGGCGCTGTGGATGGGGGTGGGCCCAGAGGGGACGGGGCGGGGGTGTACGGAGCCTTCTGGAAGGCGGCCGATCGCGGCGGACTCGGTCGTATGGAGGCCGAGAAGGGGTGTCTGGGCGCTGATCGCCGTCGAGGTGCCAGGGTGGGGGGCTCCGGATCACGGCCTCGTATCTGGAAGGGGAGGAAGGGCTGCGGGGGCCTCGCTGGGACTCGCCCACCTGGGAGTGCGGGCCTGGGCGGTGGGGGAGGGGCGGAGTGCGGCCGGGCTGGGGGAGGTTTATGTGTTTCTGAGCAGGGCTGCCACTGAGGGCGGCTTCGCCCAAGGGGCCTCCTTCCATCTCTCCCCGACCCCCCACAGACATGCTGCTGCTCAAGAAACAGACGGAGGACATCAGCAGCGTCTATGAGATCCGGGAGACGCTCGGCTCGTGAGTGCGCGCGCGTGTGTGTCAATGAATGCGATGCGATGTGTGAGTGTGGGGGAGGGGGCGGACGGGTGGCAGGGGACTGGGAGGGCCTCCCCATCTTCTCCGGGTAGGAGGGCCCTTCCCCCTCCGCACCTCTGCTTTCCCTCCCCTCCCCCCTCCTTTCCTCCTCTTTGCCTCTCCCCCTCCCTTCCTGCCTCCCCCTCTCTGCCTCAGGGGCGCCTTCTCTGAGGTGGTGCTGGCCCAGGAGCGGGGCTCCTCACACCTTGTCGCCCTCAAGTGCATCCCTAAGAAGGCCCTTCGAGGCAAGGAGGCCCTGGTGGAGAACGAAATCGCTGTGCTCCGCAGGTGCGTCGGGAGCGCGCCCCCAGGAGGGGCTGGCCTGGGACTCTGCCTTACCGGCCCGGGGGCGGCGGTGGCCTGTGGTAGGGAAGGGGGGCAGGGGACAGAGGAAGAGCAGAGGGGGAAAGCCTTACCCTGGGGGCCTCTCCGTTGCCATTGCAGGGTCAGCCACCCCAACATCGTGGCTCTGGAGGACGTGCACGAGAGCCCGTCCCACCTCTACCTGGCCATGGAGCTGTGCGGAGGGCAGGGGCGGGCTGGGGGAGGGGGACGGGGGCTGGCGCCGGGTGGGGCCTGAATCAGCCGAGTCCCCACTGCCCCCAGGGTGACAGGGGGCGAGCTGTTTGACCGCATCATGGAGCGCGGCTCCTACACGGAGAAGGACGCCAGCCACCTAGTGGGCCAGGTCCTGGGCGCCGTCTCCTACCTGCACAGCCTGGGCATTGTGCACCGAGACCTCAAGGTGCCCGCCCGCCCGCCCGTCCCGGGCCGTGCCCGGCATCCCAGCGCACCGAGGGTCTGGGGGACTTGAGGGTGCCCGGCCCCAGGGGCCATGCCAGGGCTGACCTGGTGCTTTCTCCGGCGCCCGTGTGTCATAGCCTGAAAACCTCCTCTACGCTACACCCTTTGAGGACTCCAAGATCATGGTCTCCGACTTTGGCCTCTCCAAAATCCAGACTGGCAACATGCTAGGCACCGCCTGTGGGACCCCAGGATACGTGGGTCAGTGAGGGGGGGGTGCGCCCTGAGACTCACCGGGGCCTGAGGGGGCTGGGGGACATGGTGCCAGGGGAAGGGGAGACGGTGGGTCATTCCTGGGGTTGACTAGGCTGAGCCCGGCGGCACTGAAGCCACGGTGCACGTGTGCGCGGGCGCGTGTCTGTCTGTCTCTGGCCGCCAGCCCCGGAGCTCTTGGAGCAGAAACCCTATGGGAAGGCTGTGGATGTGTGGGCCCTGGGTGTCATCTCCTACATCTTGTGAGTGACCGCCGGGAAGGCTCCTCTTCTGCCTGCCTGCCTCCTGCTGGGTCGGGGAGGGCCTGGCAGCCGGGTGATTCATGTGTGGGTGCCAGGCTGTGTGGGTACCCCCCTTTCTACGACGAGAGCGATCCTGAACTCTTCAGCCAGATCCTGAGGGCCAGCTACGAGTTTGACTCTCCCTTTTGGGATGACATCTCAGAATCAGGTGAACTCGAGGCCGGGCCTGAGCTCAGGGAGGGGGCAGCGATGGGGGGGGGGCGTGGATGGGGTGGGCTGACCCGGCATCCCCACTCCAGCCAAAGACTTCATCCGGCACCTTCTGGAGCGAGACCCCCAGAAGAGGTTCACCTGCCAGCAGGCTTTACAGCATCTTTGGTGAGTGGGTCCCTTGCCAAGCTCTCCGGGGACCAGAGGGACCACACCCTCAGAGACTCCCCCGCCGCTGACCCGCGGCCTCCCCTCAGGATCTCTGGGGATGCGGCCTTTGACAAAGACATCCTGGGCTCAGTCAGTGAGCAGATCCAGAAGAATTTCGCCCGGACCCACTGGAAGGTCAGTGCGGAGAGGGGCCTGCAGACCTGGCTCGAGGCCGCCTCGCGGCCTGACAACCCTCTCTCCCCACAGCGAGCATTCAACGCCACTTCCTTCCTGCGTCACATCCGCAAGCTGGGGCAGAGCCCGGAGGGTGAGGAGGCCTCGGAGCGGAGGATGGCCCGCCACAGCCACCCGGGCCTCGGGCCCCGCCAGCCCCCGCAGTGGTGATGCCCAGGTGTGCGGGCGCGGGCCCCCCACCCACTAGGAGCGGACTCCTGAGTGAACTGAGAGGAGGGCGGGCTCCGTGTGGCCCAGAGCTAAGCGGGGAGGACCCCGTAGAGCAGAGGCCTGAGGGCAGAAGGTGGAGGTAGAGGGAAGGAGCGGGGGCTCCGGGAGAAGCAGGCGATAGAGGCTGGGGAGGGGTGGCTGCAGGGATCATGCTGGTGAGACCCAGTGGGCGCGGCTGCTGAGAACCGAGACTGGGGTGGGGGGGGGGCGCGGGGCAGACTGGGGGGCGCGTCCTGACTGCCCCCTTCCCCCCACCCGGCCCCAGGCGGATGCTGAGGCTGAGCGCGCCGACTCCTGCATTCCCTGGCCGTGGGTGGGCCTTCTCAGTCCCCTTTCCCCAGTCCCGGGACCCCAGCTGGCCTCTGCTGGAAAGTTGGAGCTGTGCGCGTGTGGCCTAGGGGCTGGCGGGTGCGTCCACGGAGATTCCGCTCCACCGGCCCCACCACACCCGCTCTCGAAGCCGGAGAGCCCCCCAGAGGCAGCTCTTCCCGCACGCCGTTCTGCGCTTTGCTGACTGTGGTGGTCCTGCTTGTGTCGTGGCCCTCCACCCCCCTGTAGTTTTCCCCAAATCAATAAAGACGGACGGAACAATGGGCCAGTGGTGAGCTGGAGGGAGGGGTGAGGGACAGGGATGGGGGGACGAGTGTGGAGCGGATGGATGTCACCCGTGGGAACGAAACCAAGGAGGCAGGCCCCCTGCACACAGGCCTCCACCACGCGACCTCGGCCACTGCCCCCTGAACTTCTGCTCCCTCCCGTCATGGCAGGCAAGCTCCCAGTTGTTCGAGAATTTCCTGTCCCTGTCCCCACAAGGTGCCGGTGAGAGGCGGCCTGGCCGGCCAGCTGTGCCACCCTAGCGGTCGGCCTGCACACGGCTGTGGCTCCTTGGGAGAAAATGGAGGCAGCTCAGGCCTCGTGGGCTGCCAGCCGAGGCAGATGGCGGGAGGCCAAATGGGAGTCTCTGGGCCCCTGGGGATGGGCTGCAGGGACAGGCTGGGAAGGGCTCACAGGCAAGCGGAGGCCCGCCGTAGCTGGGAGGGCAACCAGAGCCCTGGTCTGTGTCCTCCAGCCTCTCCCTTCCTCCTGCCCCCCTTTCCGCGGCCCTGGCCAGACAGAGAACGTTTCCAGGGGGCACCTTCTTGGGCAGAAGGCTGGGGAACCCCCGTGTCAGTAGGAGGAGGAAGGGCTCCTTAGCCAAGAGAGGGCGCCACTGAGGCCTCGACGTCTGTACTGTACTGCGGCTTTGGAACCCCTGCGCTCTAGGCTGGAGGAGGGGAGGGGCAGACGACATGGGACGTCGAAGCTGGGTCGGTTATGGCTTGTGGCGTGAAGAACGGTGGCCAGTCCCAGAGCCCTGCTTTCCAGGACCCCAGGCCTCTCCTGGCCCTGCTAGGCCGGCCTCCTTCTTCCTCCGTTAGGGGAAGAGCCCTTCTCTTTGTCAGCCTTCAGGACCCCAAGGGAGGCAGTTAGACCCAAAGCAGCGCAGGCCTGGGTCTTGGCGCCGGGAGCGGGGGGGGGGGAGGCCCGGGGGCAGCGTTTGGGGTTGGAGCCAGGGGGCTGGATCCGCTGAGAAGAACGGCCGGCACGGCGCGTCTCCGGAGAGCCGGGGGTGGGCCCAGGCCGGGGCGGGCATGCCCGCTCGCTCATTCGCAGGCACACCAACTCCGCTGCTGCTTTCCCCTCCCAGCCTCCTCCGGCCCCCTCCTGCTCCACATCGCCCCCGTGCACAGCCCCCCGCGGGCCCCTGAGCCCAGGGCAGGTCTGGGGTGGGGGGTGGGGGGCAGTTTCCTTTTCTGTCCCCATGGCCACTTCTAGGTCATCCTTCGCTCTAGGCTTTTGGGCCACATAATCCAGTCCTATCATGCCTGCTCTCCTTTCTCTGCCCACAGTCCAGGGGGCCCGAGGCAGCCACCTCCATGGCCAGGTCTCAACAGGTCTCCTCGCCTCCAGTGACCTGTCTGGCCTCCCTCCCCTCAGCTCCCACTTGGGCCCCCGTCATCCCCTGTCCCGCCACCTCTGATGTCCTCACATTGGACTCTCGTGACACCTACCCGTTCTTGTTTGGTCCATCGAATACTGATTCAGCCTCTACTTTGTGCCAGCCACTGGGCCCACCACGCGAGGTGCCCGCCGTCACGACGGAGGCCCTGTAATGGAGGGGCGGGCTTACTCTGATGATAAGAAAGACCCGAGTGCGGAAAGTAGTGTGCTGCCTGCTGAGGGAGCCCTGAGCGCGAGTGCCGGAGACCGCCTTGCAGGGGTGGCCCTGGTTTGGAGAAGGCCACATCATCGCTGCACTTGGGGCTTCGGCGCCGCCCGTCATGACCCACGGTGCGATTTGGCCTCTGACCAGCAAGCGGCGCCATGGCTACATCTAAAAAAACGTCCATCAGCCCTCCTTGTTCTTCACCACCTGGGGCAGCTGCTCAAAACCGTTCTTCTCCTCCAGTGCCCCACCCCCACCTGCACCCCGAAATCGGGCCCTGGGAAACTCCTTCATTGGGAGAGAAGCCCTGCCCTGCCCGTCTGACAGCCAGGAGATAGGGGGACCCCCAGGTCAAGCAGAGGCGGCATCCTTTCATCCCCGCCCCCTACCCCCGGGCCTTCCCATCTGAGGGGGCAATTTGTGAGAGGAAAGCTTAGGGTCCCCTGGGTGCCTAGGCCGTGAGTCCGGCCGCCTGGGAGAGAGGAGGGGCTGGTGCAGCCGCAGGCAAGAGCTGGGGGCGAAGGGGTGGAGGAGAGCGACCTTGGGGGCTCTGTGAGAGCATTTCAGGCTTGGGGAACAGCAGGGTAAGCGCTGGCCCCTAGTCTGTGAGCGGTGGCCAGCCGCTGGAGCGGTAGCAGCTGCTGAGCTTGGACGGCTGGAAAAAGTGGGGTGCTGTGAGCTGGGAATGGGGTCCACGTGTTAGGGACCGGTCCAGAAATGAGAGGTTCTGGACCGCACAGGATGGGTCACACACTCTGTCTTGGAGCGAACCTGTGGGTGGCGGGGTTTCTGGAGATGCTCGGCCTGTGGGTTCACGCTGCCTATGGGGACACCGGTGGTGGGGGGGGATGGTCCTGGGAGCTCTTTAGGGGTCAGTGATAGGCTGGGGGCGGGGAATGAAGGAGCCATCCCAGGTGGCCCATACATTTGGGACCGTTTACCAAGAGGGGTTCAATGGGTGGGTTTGGGGGAGAGACAAGATTGGTTTTGGATATGGTCATTTGAGGTGCCCAGAGGGGTACCGAAGTAGAGCAAAAGAGACTGTTTCTCATCCGTCTTTGCAAATGTGGATCTAGCTTTATATTGAGCACCTGCTGTGTGCATTGTTTCAGAGAACTTCATATGTATTAACTCAAACCTCTCTTTATCATCATCTCCACTTTACATACGGGGAAACTGGGGCACAGAGAGGCCGAGTAACTGAGCCAAGGCCACACAGCCTTGTGCTTTACCCTCCTGCCTGCCTCTGTGCAAGTGAGGGGGGCTCCATGGGAGCATGAGGGTGTGTGTGGGAACTTGAGGAGAAGACGGGGTGGGGAGGCTTCTCCACCATTTTCTGTGGGGGTGCACACCGTCAGTGTGAGGAAGTAGGCGGAGCCCTGGACCTCGGTTCCACTTCATTACATTCCGTGGGAAATGGGAACCTGGAGGTCTGTCCGCAGGGCCATAGGCGGAGCATGGGATCCGAGCCCTAGAAAGACCGCTCTGGAGTTTAGGGTGAGAGATGGAGTGGGACAGGTGTCAGACACCTGTCTGGGAGCCGAGTGGGAGAGTGAAGAGATGGCGAGAGCCCGTGCCCGGGCAGCTGAAGTGGGACTGGAAAGATGGAGACCTCTTTAGGGGACTGAATGGAGGGGGTGAGTGTGAAGGAGCCGAACCCAGGAGAGAAGCAGGCCTGTTCAGGAGATGAAGGGGCCAGTTAGGACTCAGCCCCACCTGCCAGCTGGCGCGTGGCAGCCATGTTGATCAGCCGGAGCGTGGGCAAGTGGGCACGTGGCTGCCATGTTGTCCAGCCGGCGCGTGGGCGCGTGGCAGCCATGTTGTCCAGCCGGCGCGTGGGCGCGTGGCTGCCATGTTGTCCAGCCGGCGCGTGGGCGCGTGGCAGCCATGTTGTCCAGCCGGCGCGTGGGCGCGTGGCTGCCATGTTGTCCAGCCGGCGCGTGGGCGCGTGGCAGCCATGTTGTCCAGCCGGCGCGTGGGCGCGTGGCTGCCATGTTGTCCAGCCGGCGCGTGGGCGCGTGGCTGCCATGTTGTCCAGCCGGCGCGTGGGCGCGTGGCTGCCATGTTGTCCAACCGGCGCGTGGGCGCGTGGCAGCCATGTTGTCCAGCCGGCGCGTGGGCGCGTGGCAGCCATGTTGTCCAGCCGGCGCGTGGGCGCGTGGCAGCCATGTTGTCCAGCCGGCGCGTGGGCGCGTGGCAGCCATGTTGTCCAGCCGGCGCGTGGGGGCGGGGGCGCGTGGCAGCCATGTTGATCAGCCGGCGCGTGGGGGCGTGGGCGCGTGGCAGCCATGTTGTCCAGCCGGCGCGTGGGCGCGTGGCAGCCATGTTGTCCAGCCGGCGCGTGGGCGCGTGGCAGCCATGTTGTCCAGCCGGCGCGTGGGCGCGTGGCTGCCATGTTGTCCAGCGGGCGCGTGGGCGCGTGGCAGCCATGTTGTCCAGCGGGCGCGTGGGCGCGTGGCTGCCATGTTGTCCAGCCGGCGCGTGGGCGCGTGGCAGCCATGTTGTCCAGCGGGCGCGTGGGCGCGTGGCTGCCATGTTGTCCAGCGGGCGCGTGGGCGCGTGGCAGCCATGTTGTCCAGCCGGCGCGTGGGCGCGTGGCTGCCATGTTGTCCAGCGGGCGCGTGGGCGCGTGGCAGCCATGTTGTCCAGCGGGCGCGTGGGCGCGTGGCTGCCATGTTGTCCAGCCGGCGCGTGGGCGCGTGGGCGCGTGGGCGCATGGCAGCCATGTTGTCCAGCCGGCGTGTGGGCGCGTGGCTGCCATGTTGTCCAGCGGGCGCGTGGGCGCGTGGCAGCCATGTTGTCCAGCCGGCGCGTGGGCGCGTGGCAGCCATGTTGTCCAGCCGGCGCGTGGGCGCGTGGCTGCCATGTTGTCCAGCGGGCGCGTGGGCGCGTGGCAGCCATGTTGTCCAGCCGGCGCGTGGGCGCGTGGCTGCCATGTTGTCCAGCCGGCGCGTGGGCGCGTGGGCGCGTGGCAGTCATGTTGTCCAGCCGGCGCGTGGGCGCGTGGCTGCCATGTTCTACACCTAATCTCAGCTCTGTCCGGGCAGGTCCTACCTCCATCCCTGTCTCCTCGGGTGGCAAGACATGAAGTGTGGAGTATTCGGGAAATAACGCGGTTTGGTTGATTGAGGGTAGTGGCTAAAAGTGGCTAGAGATTGGCCTGGAGGGCGAACTTTCTCAAGAGGGCGCTGGGGAGCTATTGGAGGGCTACTTGGAGGCAGTACGGTGACAGGATTAGACTTTTGCTTTAAGAGAGGTTTTCAGTATTTTTCATCCCTATCGGGCCTTTGGTGATAAATATAAAAACCTCATCTCCAGATCTTGTCTCCAGGCGTCATGGGGAGTTTGGTAGTTCTTCTTCTCACCTCAGGGAGCCAAACCTGCCTGACACGACGCCCCGAGTAGAGGCCTGATGGCTCTTTCTTTGTTTATCCTTGTAGTTCCTTCAACTATTGTTTTATGTTTTTTAAGTTAAGTCATTAAGTGCAGATGAATTTAGAATTGCTCTATATTTCAGGTAGGTCGCGTATTTGATCAAAATGTAGTGACATGCTTTAATACTGTAATGCTTTGCCTTATAGTCCGCTTGGCCTGATAGTAACGTAGTAACTATAACTTGCTTTTGGTTAATATTTGCCTCGTATATCTCGTTTAATCCTTTTCCTTTCAGAGTTAGAATTTGTTTTATTTTTAGTGAAGTATCATTCGCATATAAAATTCACCCTTTAAAATGTACAATTTATTCGTTTTTAGTATATTTATGAAAGTGTGCAACCGTCACCAAGATCTAATTCTCCAACACGTTCATCGCCACCTCCTCCAAAACCCTGTAGCCGTTAGTGGTCACTCCCCATTTTCCCCAGCACCTCAGCCCCCCAAACCCTGGGCAACCACTATTCTACATTCTGTCTCTGTGGATTTGCCTATTCTGATATTTTACAGAAATGCGATCATACAATATGTGATCCTTTGTGTCTGACTTTTTATGTTTAGCATAATGTTTTCGAGGTCCTCCACACTGTGGCATGTGAGAGTATTTCACTTTTATTTATTTTTGAGAGACATAGAGGCACAGCATGAAGAGGGGAAGGGCAGAGAGAGAAGGAGACACAGAATCGGAAGCAGGCTCCAGGCTCTGAGCCGTCAGCACAGAGCCCGACGCGGGGCTCGAACTCACAGACCGCGAGAACATGACCTGAGCCGGAGTCGGCTGCCCAACCGACTGAGCCACCCAGGCGCCCCTCACTTCCTTTTTTATAGCTGAGTGATGGTCCACTGTATGGAGAGACCAGGTTTTGTTTATCCACATGTCCATTAATGGACATTTGGGTTGTTCCCACCTTTTGGGTATTGTGAATAATGCTGCCATGAGCATTTCTATGCAAGTTTTTGTGTGGACATATATGTTCAGTTATGTTATTTGATAGCATTCTCCTATGAAGTCTTCTGGGTTTGCATTTTCTTTGTGGGAACATTAATTAATTGTTTTAATTCCGGTATAGTTAGCAACATATTAGTTTCAGGTGCACAATATAATGATTGATTCAACAATGCGTACACCACCCGTTGCTCACCACAAGTGTGCTTCTCAATCCCCCATCACCTAGTTCATCCCTCCCTACACCTGCCTCCCCTCTGGTCACCACCAGAGTGTTCTCAGATATAGCTAAAAGTCTGTTTCTTGGTTTGTCTCTTTATTTTGCTCTTTTTTTGTTTTGTTTTGTTTTTTTGCTGTTTTGTTTTGTTTTTGTTTCTTATATTCCACATATGAGTGAAATCATATGGTATTTGTCTTTCTCTGACTTATTTCATTTAGCATTATACTCTCTATCTCCATCCACATAGTTGCAAATAGCAAGATTTCATTCTTTTTTATGGCTGAATAATATTCCATTGTGTATATGTACCACATCATCTTTATCCGTTCACCTATTGATAAACACTGGGGCTGCTTCCATTATTTGGCTATTAGAAATAATGCTGCTATAAACATAGGGGTGCATGTATTCCTCTGAATTAGTGTCTTTGTATTTTTTGGATAAACATCCAGTGGTGCAATTACTGGAATGTAGGGTAGTTCTATTTGTAGCTTTTTGAGGAACCTCCATACTGTTTTCCAGAGTGGCTGCACCAGTTTGCATTCCCACCAACAGTGCACGAGGGTCCCTTTTTCTCCACATCCTCGCCAACACCTGTTTCTTGTGTTGTTGATTTTAGCCACTCTGACAGGTGTGCGGTGGTGTCTCATGGTGGTTTCGATCAGTATTTCCCTGATGATGAGTGATGTCGAGCATCTTTTCATGCGTTTGTTGGCCATCTGGATGTCTTTTTTGGAGAAATGTCTGTTCATTTCTTCTGCTGGGGGAACAATTTAAATTACTAATTCAGTTTATTTGCTTATTATAAGTCTATTCAGATTTTCTATTTCTTTTAAAGTCAATTTTGGTTATTTGTGTCTTTCTAAGAATTTGTCTATATCATCTGAATTGTCTGATTTGTTGCCATAAAGTTGTCAAAACGTTGCCATAGAATCCTTCAAATTTCTGTAGGTCAGTAGTAATGTCCCGCTTTGCACTGATCATGGTAATCTTTTTTCTTGATCAGTCTAGGTAAAATCAATTTAGTTGATCAAAAGATCAACACACTTTTGTTTTCATCAAT
Source organism: Paguma larvata (assembly GCA_030068075.1). Lineage (NCBI taxonomy): Eukaryota > Metazoa > Chordata > Mammalia > Carnivora > Viverridae > Paguma > Paguma larvata. The sequence goes on along the minus strand of CM057830.1, from coordinate 121,097,208 downwards.
TTTCTGTTTTCTGTTTTTTATTTCATTCATTTCTACAGTAATCTTATGTTGGCTTGCTTTAGGTTTGGTTTGCTTTTCTTCTTCTAAAGTAGATCACTAGGCTGTTCACTCGAGTCTTCTGTTTTGCCAGTAGAAGCATTTAAAGCTATAAATTTCCTTCGAAGTACTGCTTTAGCTGTATCCCATAATTTTGATATGTTGAATTTTCATTTTCATTCTGTTCAAAGCATTTTATAATTTCCCTTGTAATTTTTTCTTTGATTTCTTGGGGTTATTTAGAAGTGCTTTGTTCAATTTCCAAATATTTTTGAATTTCCTAGATGTCTTTCCTTTAAAAATTTTTTTAATTTAATTCTGTTGTGGTCACAGAACATGTTTTGTATTATTTCAATCCTTTTAGATGTATTGAAAGTTATTTTATGATGTCCGTGGTAGTCTGTCCTAGAGAACATTCCATACATATTTGAAAAAAGTGAATACACTGCATTTGTTGAGTAGAGTGTTCCATAGATTTTAGTTAAGTCAAATTTGTTAATAGTGTTGTTCAAGTTTTCTGTATCTTGCTGATTTTCTTTCTAGTTCTATCAATTATCAAAGGTGGAGTATTGAAATCTCCAACTGGCATAGTTGAATTGTCTCTTTCTCCTTTCTGTAGTTTTTGCTTTATGTGTTGTTAGATGTGTATATGTTTATGATTGTTATATCTTTGTGATGCATTGACCATTTTGTCATTATGGAATGTCCCTTTTTTCTTTAATAATAGCTTTGGTCTTAAAGTCTATTGTATCTGATACAATAATATAATTGAGTGGCTAATATAGCCACTCCAGCTCTCTTATGGTTACTGTTTGCATGATACATTTTTTTCTTTTCTTTTTAAAATTTTATTTATTTATTTTGAGATGGTGGGAGGGACAGACAGAGATGGAGAGAGAGAATCTCAAGCAGGCTCCTCACTGTAAGCACAGAGCCCAATGCAGGGCTCTATCCCATGAACCGAGAGATCACGACCTGAGCCCAAATCAAGAGTCAGCGGCTCAACCTTCTGAGCCTGGCTCAGATATATTTTTTCTACCCTTTTACCTTTAATATATTATTGTCTTTGAATCTAAGATTTGTCTTTTTAAAATAATGTATAGTTAGTTGAATCTTGCTTTTTTGAATCTCCGACTTTTGATTGGGGTGTTTAGACTATGAACATTTAATGTAATGATTGATATAGTTGGGTTTACATTTGCTATTTTGCTATTTGTTTTCTATATATCTCTTTTTTGTTTCTCTCTTCTTACTGCCTTCTCGTGTTAAATATTTTTAGTATACCATTTTATTTTCTGTGTTGATTTTTTAACTATATATATATATATATATTTTTTTTTGGCTTATATTTTGAGAGAGAGAGAGAGCAGTGGAGGGGCAGAGAGAAGGAGAGGGAGAGAGAAAACCCCAAGCAGGCTTTGCACTATCAGTGTAGAACCCAATGTGGGGCTCGAACCAACGATCCACGAGATCATGATCTGAGCTGAAATCAAGAGTTGGACGCTTAACTGACTGAATCACCCAGGCTCCCCTAACTATATATTTTTTGAGTTACAATTGCATTACAATATGCATCTTAACTAATCACAATCTACTTTGTATTAATACTCAATTTTGATAAAAAGTAGAGGCTTTGCTCCAATATAGCTGAATTCCTTCCCTCCTTTTTGTGCTGTTAATGTTATGTATGTTACATACATAGGTTATAAACCCAACAATACAGTGTAATGGTTATTGCTTTCTTTATACAATCTTATGTCCTTTAAAGAGGTTAACAATTGAGGAAAAATATATTGAGACTTTTATATTAGCACACATATTAATTATTTTCACTGCTCTTCATTTCTTCCTGTGAATTCAAGTTACCACTGGCATCAGTCTGAAGGACTTCTTTTAGTATTTCCTATAAAGAAGTATACTAGCAGTGAATTTTTTCAGTCTTTGTATATTTGGGAATGTCTCTTCTTTTTCAACCTCCAACTTTTAATTATTTTTCAGATTTTATTTTTAAGTAATCTCTACACCCAACGTAGGGCTTGAACTCACAACCTGAGATCAAGATCATATGCTTTACCGACTGAGACAATCAGGCTCCCCATTTAACCTTCAACCTAAAAAATTTTTTTTGATGCTTATTTATTTTTGAGAGAGAGACAGAGTGTGAGCAAGGGAGGAACAGAGAGGGTGGGAGACACAGAATCTGAAGCAGGCTCCAGGCTCTGAGCTGTCAGCACAGAGCCCGATGCGGAGCTCAAACCCTTGAACTGAGAGATCATGACCTGAGCCGAAGTCAGATGCTTAACTAACTGAGCCACCCAGGGGCCCCAACCTTCAAACTTTAAAGGAAACTTTTGCTAGATATAGAATTTTTGATTGATAGTGTATTTTCCCAGTTCTTTGATTATGTCATTCCACTCTTTTTTAGCCTCTGTTGTTTCGGATGAGAAATTAACTGCTAATTTCATTGTGGTTCCATTATGCATGGGCCTTTTTTCTCTTATGGCTTTCAGGATGGATTATCGCTGGCTTTTATCTTTGACCATGAAGTGCCTACAACTATCTCTATTTGTGTTTATCTTACTTAGTGTTCATTGTACTTCTTGGGTCCGATTGATGTTTCTAATAAAATTTTGGGTGTTTCTGCCATTATATCTTCAAATGTTTATTCTGCCTCTTTTTCTTTCTCCAAAGCATCTCATTACACACATTTTATTTTTTTTAAGTTTTTATTTATTTATTTTGAGGGAGGGAGGGAGAGAGAGAAAGAGAGAGAGAAGGGTAGAGAGAGAGAGAAGGGGAGGGGCAGAGAGAGGAGGGGAGAGAATCCCAAGTAGGTTCCATGCTGTCAGTGCAGAGACTGACACAGGGCTTGAACTCATGGACCATGAGATCATTACGTGAGCCTAAATCAAGAGCTGGACACTTAACTGACTGAGCCACCCAGGCACCCTTGTTGATCTATTTTCTTTTTTAATTAAAAATTTTTTATTTTTGAGAGAGAGAGACAGAGCACGAGTAGGGGAGGGGGAGAGGGAGAGACAGAATCCCAAGCAGACTCCAGGCTCTGAGTTGTCAGCACAGAGCTGGATGTGGGGCTCAAACTCACCAACCATGAGATCATGATCTGAGCTGAAGTCGGACACTTAACCAACTGAGCCACCCAGGCGTTCCTGTGTTGATCTATTTTAAAGTTCACTTTTTTTCTGACATCTTAGACCTGCTCTTGAATACCTTTAGAGAAGTTTTCATTTCAATAATTGTACTCTTCCACTCCATGATTTACATTTAGTTATTTTAAAAAATAATTTCTCTATCTTCATTGAGAACATCTGTTTGTTAACTCATTGTTGTCATAGTTTCCATTAGTTAAACAATGATTTTCATTAGTACTTTGAACATATTTGTAATAAGTGCTTTGAAATCTTTATCTGCTAATTCCAACATCTAGGAACACTCAGAGGTGGTTCTATTGCCTGATTGTTTTCCTGAATGTGGGTCATGCTTTGCTTTTTTTTTTTTTTTTGGCATGCCTGTAGATTTTTTATTGAAAATTGAATATTTTATTTTATTTATTTAAAATTTTAAAAATTACATGGTTTATTTTTGAGAGAGAGAGAGAGAGAGAGAGAGAGAGAGAGAATGAGCATGAGTGGAGGAGGCAGAGAGAGAGGGAAAGAATCCTAAGCAGACTCTGTGGTGCCCGCACAGAGACCAATGTGGGGCTTGACCTCACGAACCATGAGATCATGACCTGAGCCGAGATCAAGAGTCAGACACTCCACCAACTGAGCCCCTCAGGCGCCCCTGAAAATCGAGCATCTTGGATAATATTTCCCAGCGCTGCTGAATTCTGATATTCCCTTCCCCCTAGAGCTTGTTGTTTTTCCTGTGTGTGTGTGTGTTTTGTCACTTGTTTGCTTCTTTGTTGTGTAACTTTTCTGGACTAAACCTGTGAAATCTGTCCCCTGCAGTGTGCAGTCACTAGTGTCTGCTTTGTATATATATATGTGTGTGTGTGTGTGTATATAGTATTCTAGTTCGAAAATGTAAGCCTGGTTTTGTAGGGGCTGTCCCTGTATCCGCCTAGCTTAGCGTCTGGTCATCGACTGGACGGAAGCTGCTAAAGCATCTTTAGGCAGTAAGGCTCGTGCACGCTGCTGGTGGGTCTGTGCAGGGATGGAGGAGTTCTTTGAGTGCTCTAGCACTCTAGCATTTTCAGGTCTGCCTTGGGTTTTCTTTCCGCTAGGTCCTTTTGAGTCTCCTCTGTACGTGTGTGTAGCCTCAATATAGACCAAGAGAGCACGGGTAGTTTGAGGCCTCTTCATTCTCTGGTTCGCCAGGAATAGGCTTGCTCCACCCACAGTCACAGTCTAGTAGAGAGCTCTAGTTGTTGGTCCTCCCTGGCTGGTCTGCCTCCGAGAAGTCACTTCCACTGAGGATGCCCCTTGATGTAGGTATTATCCAGCCCTGCAGACTGAGTCCACCTCCCTCGCACCTAGGCAGGGAGGCTGCAGGTCTTCATGGGCTGCCTTGCCCTGACAGAAGCCATGTGCCGAACCAAGCTGGGAGGGGTGAATGCAATCCTGGGCCAGAATGCCACAGATTCCCAAAGTTCAGCTTCTCACTTTATTATATACCTTTAGTTGATTTCCAGATCATCAAGGTTGTTTTTGTCAATTTTGTCCAACTTTATAGGTTTTTTGTTTTCTTAAGTAAACTCTACTCCCAACGTGGGGCTTGAACTCACAACCCCAGGATCAAGAGTTGCATGCTCTGCTGACTGAGCCAGCCAGGAGCCCCCTTATAGTTGGGATTTTTTTTGAGATTATTATTTTTTAAAAACTTAAAAATTGTTTTAACCTTTATTTTTGAGAGAGCGAGAGAGAGAGAGAGAGACAGAGACAGAGGCAGAGAGACAGAGAGAGAGACGGAGAGAGAGACAGAGACAGAGCACGAGCAGGGGAGGGGCAGAGAGAGAGGGAGACACAGAATCGGAAGCAGGCTCCAGGCTCTGAGCTGTCAGCACAGAGCCTGATGCGGGGCTCAAACTCACAAACCGCGAGATCATGACCTGAGCCGAAGTTGGCGCTCAACCAACTGAGCCACCCAGGCGCCCCTGGAGATTATTTTTGATATCCTTACTTGACCATAGCTGGAAGTTCTGCCCTTTCAATCTTTTTCTTTTGTTGTTCTATTATTTAGTTGTGTCTCTTATAAATGGCTTATAGCTGGATTTTTAAAATTCCTGTCTTTAACTAGACAATTTAGTCTATTTTCCTTAGTGTGTTTGGATTAATTTCTAAAATATTATTAGATATTTTCTACTTACTCCAAGGTTCATGTTTCTTTATTTTTTCTTTATTTTCCTGCTTGACTTCTTTTGGATTGAGATTTTTACTCAGTATTTGAGATTTTTCCTCTACTAGTTTGGAAGTAGTACACTCTATAATCTTTTATTAGTTACTCTAGAAAATTTAGCAAGCATATTTATCCTAACAAAGCTTAAAGTTATTAAATACTGAGATGACCATGAGGGAATAACAGGTTCCAGAATTACCCTCCCACCATACCTAGCTGGAAAACTTGGCAAAATATACAAATCAACTGTTTTCAGATGGGGACCACAGTTGGTACAGACCCCGTGGTACCAGAGAGAAAGGAAACAAACTGAGCTCCGCCATCCAGACTTTCTGACTCAAGTAGAAAAAAGATAAGATATAACCCGTAATGATAAAAGTCAGCCAATCAAAACAGACCCAGGTGAGTTCCAACCTCTGGTCTGGCATGTAAGGAGCTTGGAAGTCGCTACTCCTTGCTATCAAGAAATAAAAAGCTGAAAAAACTGAACAATCAACAACTCTTCTTAGATCCATCGGGGAAGTGAGGTCCCAGGGTGAACCACTTCTCTAAACGCCTGGAGAGGCAGGCAGACACAGAAGATATAGCTTGCTGGAGCAGAAGCCCATGAGTGAGAACAGTGCTGGGGTAGGAACGCCGGAGCTGTAATTGATGAATTGCTTGAGGCTCAGTGTGGACATGTCTGAGAGTTTAAAAAAAATCCAGGGATGGGGCAATCTTAGGGAGGCTCCCACACTTCTATAAATTTTATCTCCAGGAGTCCTACCAGGTTCCCACAGCGAAGACTGGAGAAAAATCTCATGCTTTGGCAGTGGGAAGGGGAAAGCAGACCTTTTGAAATACATCAGATTTTGGCTCACACTGTTCTCACTAAGGCCTGCCCTCAGGAGAAGCTGTTGCAGCAGCTGTTGGGGTTGTGCCAGAGGCCGACAGAAGGCAAATGCCCAGCCCTCTAGACTTCCTAGCCCGCCTTAGAGGGCCTCCCCACACGGGGGATTTGTGCTTGCTCCTGCCGGGCGCTCCTGGGCAACACTCCCTCGGGACCACTTCCTTTAGAACTTTTAAAAAATGTTATTTTTAAAACTTTGCTATTTTTATTGGGCCATTCCAATGTAAGTAAAATCTGTGTGCAAGCTAACCAAATGCAGCTTCAAAACAAATTCAGGAGCTGTGCCCCCAACCAGAGCACTGCCCCTCAGTCCCTCCAAGAGAAGATTCTGGAGCATTAAGTACTCTAAGCCTCGATCCTTTAGTAGTTTGCTTGTTTGTTTGTTTGTTTATTTATTTATTTATTTTTAATTTAAATACAAGTTAGTTAACATATAGTGTAATAATTTCAGGAATAGAATTTAGTGACTCATCACTTACACATAACACCCAGTGCTCATCTTAACAAGTGTCCTCCTTAATGCCCCTCACCTGTCTAGCCCATCCCCCCACCCAACACCCCTCCAGCAACTCTCAGTTTGTTCTCTGTATTTAAGAGTCTCTTATGGTTTGTCCCCTTCCTTGTTTTCATATTATTTTTGCTTCCCTTCGCTTATGTTCATCCGTTTTTTCTTAAATGTTTATTTATTTTGAGAGAAAAAGAGTGAGCAAGCAGGGGAGGGGCAGAGAGAGGGAGAGAGAGAATGCCAAGCAGGCTCCATCAGCATGGAGCCTGATGCAGGGCTCCAACCCACAAACCGCGAGATCATCACCTGAGCTGAAACCAAGAGTCGGACACTTAACCGACTGAGTCACTCAGGCACCCCTGTTCGTCTGTTTTGTATCTTAAATTCCACATGTGAGTGAAATAATATGATATTTATCTTTCTCTGACTGACTTATTTCATTTAGCATAATACCCTCTAGTTCCATCCACGTTGTCCCAAATGGCAAGATTTCATTCTTTTTGATTGCTGAGTAGCATTCAATATATTTATACACACACATATCTTTTTTATCCATTCATCAGTTGATGTACATTTGGGCTCTTTCCATACTTTGCTTTTTTTGATAGTGCTACTATAAACATTGGGTGGCATGTGCATCGTTGAATGAGCACTCTTGTATCCTTTAGATAAATTCCTAGTAGTTTAATTGCTAGGTCATAGGGTAGTTCTACTTTTAATTTTTTGAGGAACCTCCATACTGTTTTCCAGACTGGCTGCACCAATTTGCGTTCCCACTAGCACTGCAAAATGGTTCCTCTTGTCCACATCCTCGCCAGCATCTGTCGTTGCCTGAGTTGTTAATCTCAGCCACTCTGACAGGTGTGAGGTGGGATCTCATCGCGGTTTTGATCTGCATTTCCCTGATGATGAGTGATGTCGAGCATCTTTTCATGTGGCTGTTAGCCATCTGGGTGTCTTCTTAAGTGTCTGTTCATGTCTTTTGCCCATTTCTTCACTGGATTATTTGTTTTTTTTTGTGTTGAGTTTTTTTTTTTTAATTTTTAATGTTTATTTTATTTTTGAGAGACAGAGCATGAGCGGGGGAGAGGCAGAGAGAGAGGGAGGCACAGGATCTGAAGCAGGCTGCAGGCTCTGAGCTGTCAACACAGAGCCCGATGGGGGCTCTGACTCACCAACCATGAGATTATGACCTGAGCTGGAGTCAGCACTCAACCGACTGAGCCACCCAGGTGCCCCGGTGTTGAGTTTGTTAAGTTCTTTATAGATTTTGGAGACTAACCCTTTATCTGATATGTCATTTGCAATGTCTTCTCCCATTCTGTCAGTTGCCTTTTAGTTTTGCTGATTGTTTCCTTTACTGTGCAGAAGCTTTTTATCTTGATGAGGTCCCAATAGTTCATTTTTACTTTTATTTCCCTTGCCTCTGGAGATGTGTCGAGTATGAAGTTGCTGCGGCCAAGGTCAGAGAGGTTGTTGCCTGTTCTCTCCTGTAGGATTTTGATGGCTTCGTCTTACCTGTAGGTCTTTCATCCGTTTTGAATTTATTTTCATGGATGGTGTAAGTGGACCACATTCATTCTTCTGCATGTCTCTGTCTAGTTCTCCCAGCACCATTTGCTGAAGAGACTGTCATTTTTCCAATACTCTTCCTGCTTTGTCAAAGATTCATTGGCCATATGTTTGCTGGCCCATTTCTGGGTTCTCTGTTCTGTTCCATTGATCTGAGTGTCTGTTCTTGTGCCAGTACCACCCTGTCTTGATGCTGACAGCTCTGTAGTACAGCGTGAAGCCTGGGATTGTGATGACCCAGCTTTGGCGTTCTTTTGCAGGATTGCTTTGGCTATTTGGGATCTTTTCTGGTTACATACAAATTTTAGGATTATTTGTTCTAACTCTGTGAAGAATGCTGGTGTTAATTTTGGTGTTATTTTGATAGGGATTGCTATGTCAAGATCCTTTAAATTTTTTTTAAAGCTTATTTATTTTTGAGAGACAGAGAGTGAGCAGGGAAAGGGCAGAGAGAGAGGGAGACACAGAATCCGAAGCAGGCTCCAGGCTGTCAGCACAGAGCCCGATGCGGGGCTCAAACTCACAGACCGCGAGATCATGACCTGAGCTGAAGATGCCGCTTAACTGACTGAGCCACCCAGGCGCCCCCAAGATCCTTTAAATTAAAATTTCAGCTTGTGGCTCTAAATTCTTGAGGGCGAAATTTCCCTTTTTTTCCCCACTCCTACCCAGGTCTAAGGTCAAAAATAAGCAAATATCCTCACCTCTTTTGTTGAGGGTTTTTTTTTTTTTTTTTGGTCACCAATTGTAGTAGTTTTCTGCTGCTATTGTGTCAAATTACCACAAACTTAGTGGTTTTAAGCAGCAAAACTTTATTATTGTACAGATCTGGAGGTCAGAAATCCCAACGTAGATCTCACTGAGCTAAACTCACGCTGTTGGCAGGGCTGTCTTCCTTCAGGAGACTCGAGGGAAGAATCTGTTGTTGTTTTGCCTTTTCCAGCTTCTAGAGGCTGTCTGCATTCCTTGGCTTGCAGCCCCTTTGTCCATTTTTGAAGCCAGCAATGTAGCCTCTCTCCCGTGTCTCTCAGGCTCTGACCCCTGTTTCCATTGTCACATCTCCTGTCACTCCCCTGCGTCCCTCTTTCCTTTATAAAGATGCATATGATGGCATTCGGGGCCACCCAGACGTTCCAGGACAGCCCCCCCCCCCACCTCAAGCCCTTCGACTTAATCACACCTGCAGTGTCCACAGGGGCCCAGAATTAGGCCGTGGCTGTCTTGGGGGCTGGTATTCTGCGAACTATGCCTGTTGACAGCATTGCCCTTCAAGAGTACTGGCTTTATGTGGGGGCCCAGGCATCACTTTCTGGCTCCCATGGGTGGCGTCCGGATAGCTGTAGGGAGAGGATGTCCGAGGAGGAGGGTGGCCTGGGCTCCTGTTTCCTGGGTGTAGACGCCCCCGAGACAGGAGCTAGCCCAGGAGCTGCCTCACTCCTGTGGACCCAAGGGTCCTCATTGTTTCTGACCTTGGAGCCTTTCTCTTCTTTTCCCACCAGCTCAGCCGTTCATTCGAATGGTTTTAGGGGCTCCGGTGCAGGAGGGTTTCTCTGGAACAGGGTCTACACTGCTCACAGAGTCTTCACTATGCCCTCTGGCCCTGTCTCCATGGTTGGGAATCATGGCTTTGTAAGGACCACTCCAGCTTCACTGTGCAGAAGCACTAGGGCTGCAGAGCTGAAGCCAGGGAGCCGGGGAGGAGCCAGCCTCCTTTGTCACTTCGGGGGGCCCAGCGGCCTCCGTGGGTTCTCCCTGCCTCCATCCTGGGACTCCAAGATCCAAGGACCAAACTCCACACTATGTCAGCCAGAGGGACACGAGTCTGCCCCATCCCTGCCCAGCTCACGTCCTTCTGTGGCCCCATCACCTCACACCGAGGCTTGGCTCTGACTCCGCACCGAGTCTTGGGGCTCAGCCGCCAAGCCCTGCGGTCACTGCTGGGTCCCTGCTCCTCTGCCCTGCCCGCAGCTCCAGGCAGCCAGCCCCATCGGGGTCTCTTGTTTAGCGTCTTCCCTCCCCGCTCCTCCGGGAAGTTGGCTCTGACTGGCAGGTGTCTTTGGCTCACCGCTGCGTCCCAGTCCCTAGCGGCATGTGGCCCAGAGCCGAGGCGCCATGGGTCACGAGTGAGTGAGCAGCTCGGCCGGAGGTTGGGCCCACAGGCCGAGTGGGTGTGAGATGGGAAATAACGCGCCATGGGGGTGGGGTGGCACTCAAGTCCCCAACCGGGGCAGCAGCACGCAGCTTGGCACCACCACCCCCTTGTGACGCCTTCCTCCCCACTTTCCCCCAAACCCTCCAGGGTGCTCCGGAAGCAGCTCTCTCAGTTCAATATCTTACATAAACTGTTTATTCAAGAACAATTCAAGAAAGCAATTGTGGTGTGGATTCCCAAGGGTGAGATGGACGGTGCCTCAGCAAGGACTGCTGGCCCGGGCCGGGCCGGGTGTGTAAGCAGGCTGGTGTGCGGGTGTGAGCGCTGACACATGGACACACACGCGCGCGCCGCCCACGAAGGGTGCGCACCGCCATGAATGACTCTGTATATGCAGCTTGGCCCCTTCCCCGCCTCCCCCCCAAACCAACCGTGGCTATGTGGGACTCGCGGCAGCAGAATCCAGGCCTTCTTATTCCCCTTCCCCGCCCCCAGCTCTTGCTCCGAGACCCCCATCTCCTCTGGCAGCAGTTTGGCCACCCTCAGTCACAAAGAGCCCCAGTGATCCCGTTAAGACATCTGGGGGAAGAGGGAAAAAAAGCATCTTTTCAAACGTCAAGTGGATAAACAGGGCGCCAGATGTGTGGCCAGGAACCCGCTCCGCAGCTCCCAGGCCAGCACCCCCGCTGTGGTGCCCAGCAAGGAGCCGCCCAGAGAGGGGCTGTCCAGGGCACCTCCAAGCCCTCGGCCCTGAGAGGCCTAAATCCTTGGCAGAGAAGCAGGGAGGTGACTACACTGGTGGTGAGCCCCTCCCCATAAACAGCCATCTGGGGACAGGGATGGACTGGGAGCGGGTCCCTGCAGCGAATGAGTGGCCAGGGCAGGGACACACCCTTCTGAAGGGGGAGGCCACGGGAAGGCTCAAGGCCCAGGAATAGGCAGCCGCTAGGAATGGTCCCTTGGAATGGGAATCCCCCCAACCCCACCCCGAAAGAAAAAAGTAACAGTCGCAGAAGAGGCAGGTTCTGGAGCACGGTTCCGCCCGAAAGCGGCACGGGTCAGGCTGGTGGCCCCGGGCCCTGCTTATAGGCACATTTAATAGGATTCCCGCGGATGGTTCAAGTGGGTAGGACAGGTCTCTCCCCAAGGCCACCCTGGAGGGGCTCCTGGCTCCGGCCTCTTCCCCACAGCCCTCCCATGAGGTATTGTGCTCTCCCCCCTCCCCAACTCCCTGCCTCCCCTTTCTGCCTCCCCCCAACTCCTGCCCCCCCTCCCCCGCACATGGGTGGTCAGGGGCACCCATGGGGGGGGTGGAACGGGGCCCTATGTGGGGTCTAGCTCAAAGACACCGTCGCTGGTGGGGGTGGTGAAGAAGGAGGGTGGGTCAGAGGCAGCAGACTCCTGCCCCCCGCTGCTGCGCTCACGGGCACGCCTCTCCTCCAGCCGCAAGCTACGCTCGAAGTCCAGCAGCTGCCCCATGAAGTTGAAGTTAGGTGAGATGTTAGACTTCTTCCTCTTGACCAGGTCGTAGGCATCATTGAGTGAGAGGTGGCGCTTCTGCATGAGGTAGGCCACGGTGACGGTGACAGAGCGGCTGACGCCTGCCAGGCAGTGAACGAGCACCCCGCAGTTCTGGGACAAGGCCTCATCTAGATGGGGGCAGAGTGGGCGTCAGCGTGATGTGCAGGCCCCGCTCCGCCCTCTGGGAGCCAGGCGGCTCTGGTCGGGGTTGGCCTGGGAGCCGTGTCCTGGCGGAGGAGTCCAGGGGCTTTCGCGGGTGGTCTCCGGGAGCTGGCATCAGCACTGCCTGACCCCAGAGGCGCCAGTCCAGTTTTGGGCTCTGCGGATGGCAGCTAAGTGCATCATGGGGCCCTCAAGGGAGAGTGAGAGAGGCCAGGATCCAGGCCTGGGGGGGGGAGGGGGAGGGAGGAAGAGGGGGGCCGAGCAGACTCACCAATGAACGCAATGGCCTCAGGAAAAAACTGGGACAGGTTCTGGCTCCAGTGGTCTGAGATGGGGATCTGCTTGTAGTGAAACTCGCCATTCTTCTCGAAGAGGTTAGGCAGGTTGGGGGTGACGTTAAGGATGTAGCGGATGCCCAGCTTGGCCAAGCTCTCCACGTTGGCCGAATCCCGGGCACTGCCCAGGTAGAGGTTGGGCAGGATCTGGACAGGGAAGGATGGCAGCAGCCCCCCTGGGGGTGGTGTGGCACCCTCTGAATCCAGGCCACAGCTCATGGAGTCACGGTCAGGCTCGGATTCTGCATCAGAGCAGTCGGAGCCCAGGCACAGGCCGCCCAGCCCCACCACTGGGCTGGGCACTGGGGCTGTGCTTGGGCCACCACGGCTGCTGAGGCTGGTCTCACACAGGTGGGGGCACTCTGCCTGGAATCTGCTGAAGCCACCTGGGAGGGGACAGGGGGACAGTCCTGTTGATCTGGCCACCTGGGCAGCCAAGCACCCCTGGCTGGGGATAGGGAAATGAGCCGAGACGACTCCACAACACCCGAGGGGGCTTGCAGAGGTCCCCAAAGGGAACTCAAAAGTCAGCAACCTGGGGCGCCCGGGGGGCTCAGCCGGTTAAGCGTCCGACTTCAGCTCAGGTCATGATCTCACAGTTCAGTTCCTGAGTTTGAGTCCCGTGCCGCACTCTCTACTATCAGTGCAGGGCCTGCTTGGGATTCTGTTTCCCTGTCTCTCTGCCCCTCCCCAACTTGTGTGTGTGTGTGTGTGTGTCTCAAAATGAATAAATAAACATTAAAAAAAAAAGTCAGCAACCTGGTCTATACTGGTGTCCCTGTGTGGTGCACTATGGGTAGCCTCGCTCAGCACTGTTGGCTATTCCTCCGAACAGCAAGTGCCCACTGCCCGGGGCGCCGGGGGCTCAGCCGGTTAAGCGGCCGACTTCGGCTCAGCTCATGATCTCATGGCTTGTGAGTTGAGCCCTGCGTCGGGCTCTGTGCTGACAGGTCAGAGCCTGGAGCCTGCTTCCGATTCTGTGTCTCCCTCTCTCTCTGCCCCTCCCCTGCTCTTGCTCTGCCTCTCTCTCTCTCTCTCTCTCTCAAAAATAGATAAACATTAAAAAAAATTAAAAGAATAAAAAAGGAAAGGCTCAGATGTGAGTTCTTCCCCCCCCCCCCCCCCCCCCCCCCCCCCCCCCGTCCAGCTCAACCAGGAGCGCCCCAAGAGGCAGGAGCCTGGGAGAGAGCGCATTACTCCACCCGGGTCCATTCAAAGTCCCAAGAAGTGAGCATCTCGCTCATGTGCGGAGAACTATTTTCCTGGGCTAGGTGTGGGGCCTGGACAGCCAGCACTTTATATGTTTCTGTATCCCCGTGCATTCAGAATGGAGCAAGGGACAACAAGCAGTCCAATGACCTCCCTTGATGGGGAGGTGGGGTGCTGGCTCTGTAGGTTCGTGGGAACCCTGTCCCTACCCTGGGCCTCTGGGTGTGTGTTGGCTCATCAAGGAGCCAACAGGCCTGTATCAGCCTATCCCTCTCCAACCCCCAGCCGTGACTATGCTGGGACGGGTCTCTGCTTCCTCCTGCCTTCACTGCTTCTCTCTCTCTCTCCCCTTCCCTAATCTGGAGCCTCACAGGGCAGGATTTGTCCTCCTGTGGCCCCTGCCTCCTTTGCCCATGGCAGAGCGGCTGCGGGAGGGGCGGTGACATCCTCCCTGGGAAATTGGGAGCCCACCCTTGGTACTCCATTCTCCAGCATCCCTTGAGCCAGGGCAGGTCAGCCCGATTCTCCCCATTTTCCAGACTCAGAAACTGGGGCACTCCAGGGTGAAGGGCTTGTTCAGGGGAGGGGGGAATCTCACCTCCACTTTAGGTAAAATAAGGCTGGGCTCGCTCAAGGACAAATGAATTAGGAATCCCCTTGGAAGCTGTGGCCCTGCCTGCCTCCAGGGACCCAGGGTCCTTCCCAGGCCGGTTCCCCCGCGCCAGCGCCCGCACGTACCCTGTAGGTAGTATGCCAGGTAGCCTTCCTCTCGCAGCTTCTGGAGCAGGGTGCCCAGCACCGAATCGGCCTCCCACTCCTCGGCCTCCGCCTCCCCGCGCCGGTGCCGGCCCCCGCCCTGGTCGTACAGGAGCACCGGGGCGGGCGGGGGCGGCTGCAGCGGCGGCCCCGGCAGGAGCGCGCGAACCGACAGGCTCCCCCGCCGCAGGCGGCGCAGCAGCAGCGCGGGCAGGGCCACGCTCAGAGCCCCGCCGATGCGCGCCGACTCGTACAGCTCGCGGCTTCGGCAGTCGAGGAGCAGCAGCCGAGGCCGCGGGGGCGACAGCTCCCGGCGCAGCCACAGGCACGAACGGCCCAGACCCTCCATGGGCTCCCGGCTCCCGGCCCGTCGGACCGCTGGCGCTGCGGAGAGAGGGAAGGCGCGCGCCGTGAGCTCGGGTCCCCTGCGCCCGGCCGCCAAGGGGGCCGAGACGGCAAGCCGACCCCGATCCTTAAGGCGGGCGCCGAGAGCCCCGCAGGGACACCCTTCCACCGCCCGTTCCGCTTCTCGCGCCCCCTCCCACGGTGAGAAGGCGCAGAAAGTCTCCTCGAGCCCTCGGAGGAAAACGCCCGGCGCGGCGGCCCGCTCCTGGAAGGGAAGCGGGAGCGGTCCTCCGGGAGAGGAAGGCCGGGTGTCCAACGGGCCCTCTGAGAGCCGCGGGTCCTTTCCCGGCCCCTTCTGGAGCAGCCCGGGGCTACGGCCACTCCCCAGCACGCCCCCTTCCCGCGGCTCTCGCTTGGCCTGCCTACAATCACTCCCCAAGTTCAAGCTTCCGACTTTGGGGGTGTGTGCGCCGTCAGAGGCGGGCCGGGGAGTAGAGGTGGCGCCGAAGTGATGGGCCTCAGCTGGCCTCCTCGGAGCTGACCCGGCGCTGGTGGCTCCCGGGAGGAGGAAACAGGAGGCAAGAGACCTGGAGCGTGATCGCGCGGCGGGCTGCCGCCGGCAGACGTCCGAGCCAAGGCCAGCGCGCGACGCGGGGCGCCGTTCCCTGGTCGCACGTCCCCGGGCCCGGCCTCCGGGGAAGAGGGCGGGGTGGCGAAGCAGCCGCGCACGTGGAGGCCGAGTCCCGCGCAGCTCTCCAGCCGGCAGCTTCCTGGCAGCGGGACCCAGCTTCCACCTTGGAAGCCGCTGCCTTTGGACGTAGAGTTGCCGTTTGGAGGGGCGGGGCAGTGGGGGCGGGCTCAGGGGGGCCGGCGAGCCAACGGGTGCCAGCGAAGCAGTCGGGTGGGCCCCCAAGTGGCGCGCTGAGCGGGGGCTCCCACCGGAGCGGGACCGGGTCGGGGCAGAGGCCAAGGGCAGGTCAGGGGCCCAGCAGGTGACCAGCCTCAGTTCTTCTGCCCAGCGCCAGTCGGCAGCTGGAGGCAGGGGGAGGGGAGGGATAAGAGCCCAGTGCCCCTGCTCCGGAAGCTGCCGCCCAGCCCTACTTGCTCGTTGACCCTGGACCATCATGTCCTCTGACTGGACTTCAGTGACCCCATCTATGTAATGGGCTCATCACAAGCCACCACCTCGGGCTACTGAAATCATGGAGGGGAAGAGGAAGCAAGACCAGAAACCCACTGCTGTCCTCTGGCCCAGAACTCTGCCCAAGGGCTAGGAGGGCAGAAGACAGCTTCTGGGGCACCCCCAAAAGGCTTGCCTCATACATGGCCCTAGGCACCCAGGAGCTCTGAGCCCCCAGTCCTAAACCGAGGTGCTCTGCTCTTATGTCGCTGTCCCCGGAATCATCCCTGGCTTCTCCCTCGGCCTCCTCCCTGGTCAAGAGCCAAGTAGTTTCTATTTAAATTCATCTCTCACACCTGTACTCTGCCCTCTGCTCCCTGCACTGAGGGCTTGGCCTGGCCGACTCTTGACCAGGTCCCCGTCACAGCCTCCAAAGCCCTCTCCCCCTGCCTCCAGGCAGGCCTGTCTGCCTCCACCACCGTCCGCTCCGCCCTGCGGCACCTCATTTGTTCCTCAAAGGCTGGTGGCCTCCATACCTTCCACGGACACAGGATGTCGAACAGGCCGGACACACAGGGTCCCTGCTCGCCCAGCACTCCCAGCTTAGCCGCACAGGTCAGTAACGGAGAGGGAGACTGAACAAGATAACGAGGGGCCTGGTAAGTGTCCCTTCCCTGCTTACAATCCATCGAAAGCAAACAGCAGAGTTGAAGGAAAATGTACAGCAGATAAGATAAAGCTCACACAAATTAATCAAAAGGTTAAGACTCCGATAAATGGGCAAGGAGCCAGGGAAGACCGCATGAGGGGAGAAACGCGACTGGGTGTAAGACCTTTGGGGGAAGGTTCGGCCTCAGGTGTGGGGGGAGGGCACATTTAAAAAACAAGGTGGCAGGGCCCCTCCCCCACTCATGCTCTGTCTCTCTCTGTCTCAAAAATAAATAAACATTAAAAAAATTTTTTTAAAAACAAGGTGACAATAGAAAACAAGGTAACACTTCCCACCCGGTACATCGGTAAAATGTTCTCAAAATGAGTACACCCAGTGCCGCCAAGGGTGCCTTGAAATCAGCCTGCTGCTCTGTCGCTGGTTGCGGGGACTCTCTATCCGCGTGGCCCTTCTGGAAATTAGTTCGGTAATAGGTATCCGGAGCTAGGAGGAAATCCACAGCCTCTGGCCGCTCCTGGGACTCTATCCCGAGGAACTAAGGACAAGAAGGCAGAGCTGGGCCTGCAGGACGGCCACCACTAGATGTGCGACTAAGGCGGGAAGGATGCGAAACCCCTGGACGAAAGACATTTAGGATAATTAACTGCGGCGCCACTGACGAAGGCTCCTCGCTTCATCTGAGCCTCCGAGGAAGATGAGGAAACTCAGGAAGTAATACTAGGGAGAGGACAGACAGGTGGCGGGCAGCCAGGCCCTCGAAGGGGCCTCCAGTGTCCCCCTCCTTCCCTCCTTCCCTGGCCCAGCGGGTTGCCAGCCTGGGACCCCTCTCTGGCTACAGCCCACTGCGTCCTGGCCTCAGGGATGAGTCCCGTTGCCCGCATCCAGGGATCCAGGGGCCTTAGGGAGCTGGGCTGTGCCCTCCTGCTTCCCAGCCCAGGCTCCCTCCTTTGCAGCCTGTTCAGATTCTTCTCCTTCTCCAGACCTCCCTCCCTGCTAAGGCGCCCTCCTCCGACCGGCCTTCCTGTAGCCCCCTTCCTCTGTGCCCTAGGCCTCAGGTCCCTGATGCTGCAGTGCCCGAGAGCTGCGGATCCGGAGGCCGAGGCCTGAGCTGGGCCCATGCACCCTCACCTCCCCCCCCACACACACACCGTCTCCTGCCCCAGGGCAGGGGCTGTCTTCTGTCCTGTCCTTTCCCTCACATCCTAGCTCCCGGAGGCAGAGGTGGGCTGCCACCTGGACATGGGCCTCAAGCCTCCGAGCTCCCTCCAGGCCCGGCCGCAGCTGCGGGAGGGACTCTGGGGCAGGCCAGGTCGAAACCACCAAGGACTTCTGCAGTGTGCTCGCCTGCCCAGAGTGCCTGGCTTGGCCGAGTTGTGGGCAGCGGGAATGCTTGACAGGGAGGCGGAGGGGTGCCGGCGGCCAGCCACCCCCGTCATGGGGAGTCAGCGTGGCCGGAGAGAGTGTTGACGACCCCTTGGGAGGTAGGAGCTCCTGAGGTGCCCAGGCACGCTTTCTGGAGAGGGATCCCTGGAGGAGGTCCTCGGGGAGCCCGGCTGGGAAGGCGAGGATGGGGGCGGCCTGGGGGGTGGGAGGCAACTTCGGCACTGGTGAAGGGGGAGAAAGCTTGGCTCCAAGAAACTCTCCCGGAGTGCGCTTGCGCCCGAGCCTGTGGCTCCCAGTGCCCGAAGAGTGGCTGCCCAGCGCCTCGCTCCGGACCGCTGCTGGCAAGCCCACCAACCGGGAGAAAACGGTCAGGAGGAGGGGCCGTGTTCAGTCTCTCAAGTGAGTACTCGGTGCCGGGCGCCAGCAGCGCCCGCCCGCTGCGCCAGCAGCAGGACAAACCGGAACCTGTTGCCACCTCCGCACTGCGGGGCTGAGCGCAGCCAAGCCCCCCGCCCCTGGCCGGGCCCGCCCGCCCTCGGGGCTCCCCGCAGCACCTGCTCCGGGCGCCGGCCCCGCCCCGCGGGGCTGGGAGCGGGCTGGGCTGCGGGAGGCAGCGCCGTGCGCCCGGCCCCGCGGAGGCCCGCACGGCGGGTGGAGCCAGGCCGCGCGCTCGCCGCAGGGTAGGAGCTGAGCCTGCCGCCCCAGCCCCGCCGGGCGCCCCCGGCCTCCGCCCCGACCGGGCCAGTGTCCCTTGGAGGCGACGGGAAGGCGGCGGCCCGTAGGCCCCGCGCGCGCCCTGTGCGCCCTCTGGTCTCTGGAGCCTCTGGAGAGCGGCGCCCCGCCTCACCCTCCACCCCTCACCCCGAAATGCAGGGTTCCCTCCGGGCCGAATGGCAGGATTTCGGCTGTCGCGGCCCAGTCACATGGCCAGGAGCACAACTCCCAACGACAGCGTTCCTGCCAAATCCAGTGTCTTTTCCACCAAATCCACTTTCCGCTGGGGATGGCTTTCTGCTTTTCCTGGTCGGCCTCCTCGCTGGACTGGGAGTTCCTCCAAGGCAGGAGCGGGCCCCAAGCTGGCCCCAGCCCCCAGTGCAGGGCCTGGCATACGCCTGGCGCTCCCGGAAGAAATGCTTGTTAACAAAGAAGGCGTGAATGAATGAAACCAATTGTTGCATGAGGAAGCCCCGGGGGGTGCTGGTCCTGCTGTTTCTCTCCGCGGGTCACCCCCCCCCCCCAGCCACGGACAGGCACAGGCACACATGCACGCATAGCCCTCCCCTCATGGCACACGCAGACAGGCACACACACTGTGGCGGACTCCTGTCCCCCTGGAGCCGACCTACTACGTGCCTGCTTGGCAATTGGCGTTCCTTTGGTTTCAGCTGGGCTATTTCAGTGCCCGTCTCTCCCTTCTTCCTCCCCCAGCCGACGTCTAAGTACGGTACCTTGCACCCCAAGTGCCTTCTTTATCTCTTAGGGAAGAGGCCAGGCCAGTCGCTGGGGAGACTCAAGGTCTGTTTAGGGAGGCACCTAGGAGGCCTCAGCGCGGTGAGCTGCCGCTGCCAAAGGCGAGCCAGCCGCACCTGGCAGGGATGCCACCGACTGCTGCAGCCTCTAGAGCCTGAGTGCCAGGTGTCAGAGGTGGCGGTGGGAGGGCCTCAGGGACGTGCTGGAGGGTGTTGGGGGCTATCAGCGATGGGGTTGGGGAGCGTAAATCCAGCAGGTGTGCGTACATGCTGGGGCGTGTGAGTGGGGGCGGTGCTAGAGGTGTGTGCCTGGGGAATAGGTCTGGCCGCGGGGCGTGGGGAGTCGGCCGCTGGGGCATGAGTTAGTTTTGGGGCTTTGCTCAGGGGTAGGCAGATTGCAGTGTCTCTGGGCTGGGAACGTGGGTGGAGTGTCTGTAATGAGCATATGGGGAGTTGGAGATGGTGGTGGCACCGTGAGGGGAGCTATGTTAGTGCAGATATGGCAGGGATGTATTGTGTGTGTGTGTGTGTGTGTGTGTGTGTGTGTGTGTGTGTGTGTGTGCGCGCGCGCGCGCGCGCGCCTGGGTGTGTACTAAGGCATGGCAGGGGCTGGGATGGGTGCTAGCCTGAGTTGGGGGCAGTGGTGGGTGGCGGGCTAGGGGCTGCTGTGTTCGCTGCAGGGACGGGGTCTGCGGTGCGTGGTTTATGCGCGCGCGTGCAGAGGACAGGGAGGTGCACGGGCGGGATGCGGGGGGTGTGCGGTAGCAGGATGGAGTGGGTCTCACAGGGGCGCGTGCGTCGGCCCCATGGGCTACGCGTTGGCAAGACTTTGGGGTGCAGGGTGGAGCTCCTCACGTTGGAGGGGGCGGCCAGGCTGGGTGGGGGTTGGGTGGGTGGGTGCCGGGGAGCCGCGTGCTCCGCTCACCTCCGCTCACCTCCGCTCACCCCGGATCCGCTCGGCTTCCAGCGCCGGCTCCGCGCGTCGCGGCCAGGAAGTTTCCGAAGCCCAGGCGGCGGGAAGCGCCACCGCCGCTGCCGCCGAGCGTCACCGGAGCCTCAGGCGGCGGCCTCGCCTGAAGCCTAGGGGCCGCCGCCGCCGCCGCCGCCGCCGCCGCCGCCGCTGCGGAGGGAAACTCCAAATCCCGCCTCCGCCGCCGCCTCCTCCCTTCCCGTCGCCGTCTTCTCCGCCCCCTGCCCAGGAGGGGCGATGTCGCCGGCGGCGCGCTGGGAGGGAGAGGGGAGGGACCGCGCGGCCTGCCCGGCGTCTCCCTCCACCTCCCCGGCCCCTGCCCCCGCCCCCGCCCGCCTTCCTCCCACCTGCGAGACTGTCCGCTCTGCCCGCCGCCGACCCTCTGTGGGATGCTCCCGGCATGGGGTCCGCAAGCTTAGGGCGCAGGAGTGGGGTGGGGAGACCTGACCTAGGCTGGACCTGGGCTGGGGGAGGGTTGCACCGAAGACTCTATGTTGGCGCCTCTGCTTCCAGAAAGTAAGCGAAGGAGCCCATGCAGGACGGGGCACAGCTTGGCCTCCAGGGCCAGCTCCTACTGCCACATAGGAGAGGGCATAAGGTCCATCTGACTACTGCAAATCCTCCCCCCGCCCCCCCCCCCCCAACTCCCAGGTCCCTCTGCACTGTCTTCTCCCATTCTCCTGTATCAAATTCTGGCTAATAATAATAGCGTTGGAGCCTCAGTGCCTGGAAGGGGTGGAGCCAGGACGTCGGGGGAGGGCCCGAGAGGGGGCCTTGTCGCCAGGCCCACTTTGCTATCTTCTGCACCAAAGGCCATAAGCACCTCCATCGAGGACCTCGTTTTGTCCTTATAGGAGTCTGGGAGTCAGAGTGGGTACAGCTAGGGAGACTGAGGCACTGGTTTCCCAGTGTCACACGACGATGTGGTGGCAGAGCCCCACCGGGTTCAGAAGCCCCAACTGAGTGTGAACAAGGAGACTCAGTGGGTTCTCGGCCTCACTCGCTGCTGTGGGCAGGAGGAGGCAGGGAGGAGCACAGAGGGAGCTCCCATGTGGGTCACGGGTGAGTCCTCCCCCCCCCCCCCAGAATGGGGCACAGGGGATGCTGAGAACCAGCTTCTGGCAGGGTCTCCCACGTCTCTGCTCAGGGAGATCAGAGCGAGGCGAGGCCAGGCTGGGGCGACATCAAGAGGGAGGCAGGCAGGGCTGGGATGCCAGCAGCTCCATGGATGAGGGGGCAGCCAAGGGAGGCCTGGCTGCCTGGCTCCTGTCTGCAGCAGTGCTGAATTCCCCTGAGTCATTTCCTGGAAAAGAGAGGAGAGGGGCAGCTTTGTCACTGGTGCCTCAGTTTCCTCATCCGCACAGCTGGAGGGGAGGGGAGGACCTCATGGTCTCCCAGGGCCCTCTGGGACTAGCCTCACTGCAGTTTCAACCCATGAGGTGTGGGCCTGAGCAGAGCCCAGCTGCTGCCCTCTGGCAGACCCACCTTGCCCTTTGACCCCTTCCAGCCTCAGCAGGCGTTCACTCTCACAGCCCACTCCCTGCTCCGGTCCCTGGGCCTTTCTAGGTTGTAGCTCCTGCCTGGGGCAGCCACAAGGCGGGCCCAGGGGGCCGCAGAGCCAGGCCGGTACTTTCTCCTCCCCTTCAGCGTCAGAGGTCCGGGGGCCAGTGCGGAGCCACAGGGCCAAAACACCCCCGCACAGGTGAGCAAACTGGGCTGTGTGTGGGCCCTGCTGCTGGACCCTGTACTCCTCCGATGGGCCACGCTGCTGGTCGTTCCGACGTTAGGAGCCTTGGCGAAGAAAGCCGCGTATGCTGAAAACACACGGAGACCGCAAAAGATAAGGCTCTGCTTCTTCCCCCCAACCAGCCCTCCCGTGGCCCCTGCCATTTGGGGAAGATACATGGCATCGTGCCCATGGCTCAAGGCACTCAGCCCCCAGCAAAGACTTGGTGAGCTGACTCAGAGGACTTTCTGGAAAGGTTGGATAAGACTGGATAACCAGTCCCACCTCCCCACACCCATCCCGTGCTTAAGTGACTCGGGGCCCAACGGCTGGAGGAAGAACATTTGGATCGAACGCTGGTGTCCCCCACCCCTGCAAAGCTCCCACCCCAGCCCTGCCACAGGGCCTCTGCTCTCCAGGCAACGAGGCCCACCCAGTGCTGGAAGAGCAGAAAGCTAGCGGAAATGGCCCGGCCCGGCCCAGGGGCTCTAAAGGCACAGGCCCGGGCTCAGGGAAATGGGGCTCCCTCCTCAGTCCCAGGGACTTGGCTAGCAAGGTCAGACTGTACCCTGTTGAGGAATAAAATGCAGAACCTTCTCGAAGAGGGCTTGAGTAGCAGGCCAATTGTGTTGGAATCGAGGTTGTTCTGAACATACAGCTGGGCCTCCGTCTCCAAAGTAGCCAAGCCCGCATGCTCACTCCTGTCTGTTCCTGACAGAAATCTCTGGCCGAGTTACTGGGCAGCCCCAAGCCTCTCTCTCCTCAGCACCCCTGCCTCCTTTGCCACCAGAACCCCGAGGCACACCGCGGGATGCCCCAGGAGCCGCCAGCTCTACACGAGACTGAGGGACAGAAAACCGGGCCTTGGTCGGGATGGAGAGAACCTTGTCCGCTGCTCTGGGCATGGTCCTGATTCTGGGCCACTCTCCAGGCGAGCACAGCTCTGAGGAGAGGCCTACCTCATCCGGGCCTGGCACGGAGATCCTGCTTCCGTCTGGAGTGCTCTGGCACTTGGGCACACCACACCTGAGGCTTCATTTCCGGGCACCCGTTGGGTTCTACCGGAAGCAGTATCTGCAGCTGAGGCCATTTGCTCACGTGACCTCCTCCCCCCCCCCCCCCCCCGCGTCCCCAGGCCACCATCACTCGTCACTCCAGCTCCCAACAGGTCCAGGTCCAAACATTTTAAACCAAATGGCCCTGTGGCAGGTCCCAGGATCGGCACTTGCAGCTGAGGTGACAGGAGGGAGCGACACAAGAGGAGGGACAGGAGAGCTGCACGGCAATTGATTTCTGAGGGGCTGTGACCTCAGGAGCCATTAACACCCTCATTCTGGGAGGGCTCAGGTTCAGGTTCAATAACCTGGTTATAAACTCCCTCCGGCCAGCGGCGCGGGCTCCCTCTCCTTGTCTCGTCCTCCCGAGAAGCAGCGCGCGTGTTTGGATATACATTACAGATGATATAATCCTTTTACTGGGAGAGAGCCAGACGCCCACACTCATTGGCTGGACAGGCAAAGGGAGGTGAGGGGGAAGAGGAGGGAGAGTGGGCAGCCCCTCCAGCCCCCATGCTGCGGAAGGGGAGGAGAGGGAAGCAGGTGGCTTCCTGGCTCGTCCAAGGGAAGTCGAGGGCTGGATGGGGCAGGAGAGAGGTGAGCCAGAATGGCCAGGGAGGTTGGGGGTACCCAGAGCCTGCAGAGAGTTGCTCCCCTGCTGTAGACCCCGGTCCACCAGTTGTGCTGCAGAGGATCTCCTAAGTGGCCCGCCTGCCTTTCTGGCCGCATGTCTCCACGACCCCACCGGGAACGTGCCTCTGGAGTTAGAGCATCTCGTCCTGGGAAAGAAGATTATATATGGAACAGGAAGTGAGCCCAGGCTGGGGCTCATTCCGACCCTTCGCCCTGGCTCAGATGTCTGCGGGGGTGGGGAGGGGGTTCGTGAGGGTGCCGTGTGTCCGCACCTGCTACCTGGCTCCTCAGGGGTCTGCCCCCTCCATCACGGGATTGAGAACACAGCCTGGCCGCTTCTCTCCACTGCGTCCCCCATTTCCCCTCTCAACGCTGCAGTGTCCAGGATGGTCCTTTCGGCTCCTCGCACCCAGACCAAGGCCAGACACCCTGCCGGCCAGGTCATGTGCTGCTCTGGGGTCAGGGGTAACCAAGCACTGCTCTGCTCCTCTCCGTGGAGAGGTGAGGACTGGGACCCCAGTCAGGCTGCAGCCTCCATAGGGGGGCCTGCTTGGGTCCTGGGAGCTTCGGTCTGGTCCCAGTCATTCTTGGCTGGCGGGGGGTGGGGTGGGGCGGGTGGGAATATGGCCAGCTACCCAGCCAGAGCAAGGAAGGAGGCGGCTCTTGGTTGCAGAGGGGCCCTGGAGAGGTGTCCACGCAGTCCGAATTGGCAGAGAACCGACTGCGGAGAGGGCCTGGTAGGATCGTTGAATCCAGGCCAACCCCGCCAGGGTAGAGGCTGTGGCTCCAGGCTCCAGACAGGCCTGTAGAGTAGGTTCACCCCAGCCCCGTGAGAGCCTTTGCCTCTATCGCCCTTTCTTGGCCCTGCCCCCATCCCCCACACAGCTGCCCCCCATGCCCCCGCTCTCATTGCCCCCTCCCCACTTTCCTGCTTGAGAGGTTTGCCACAAGGAAGGCTCGGGATGTTTCTGCCAGCTCTATGGGGATTTTTCCTGTCTAAATTTAGAGAGCAGCTATTACCCCGCAGTACCTGCTTCCCACATTGGTGACTGATTTGCATCCTGTGAGCACCCAGCGTGGAGAGGAGAGCAGCGCAGGGGCGGAGAGAGGGGGAAGGAGAGGGAGGGGAGGGCTGGGACCTGGCGACCAGGAAGCCAGAGGGATGCTTCGTATCCACTGAGAGGCGAGCTTTAGCGAGGCCTGGCCGGAAGACGTCTTGGGTGGGAAGGGGGACGGCCAGGGCCTCGCGCTCAGGGTTGGGCGCACAGCCCGGCCCGCACGGTGGCGTGGGGAACTGTGATGAATCGCTGAGCCTCTGCAGATCCTCGGAGGCTAGGGCAACACCCTCAGAGCCACCTCCCCCTGTCACCTGTCATGGTGTGCCTCGGCATTGTGTAGAGTCTGCGCTCGGCACTCCCTGCCACCTGTGGGGGTGCACGGAAGGACCTCGGCCTCGACACCCAGCATGTGGTGAGCGCTCGGCAGCCGCCAGCCGGGCCCTCTCCTCCCCACCCCGTTGCCAGCATCGCGGCATCACCCAGAGAGAAAGGATGGGGTCTGTGGGGGCTCTGGGAGTCACGGTTCAGCCCGGGCTGCTCTGGGGTCCTGTCTGACTCTGTTGTCACCAACCTGGAGCAGTGGCCTGATACTGGCATTCTGTCAGTGAGCCCCTCTTCGCTGGAACCCCGCTCTGGGGCAGCTGTTGGCAACCACGAGGCTAACGCAGAACCCACTGTGTCAACTTGGAAGACTCAGCTCTTGAGACCTGCCGTCGGAGAGCTGGCCAGAGCCACAGGACTGTGACCGTGACCTCGGCCTCCCCATGGCACTCCTGGCTTTCGCTCCCTGCTCTCCATAGCCACAGAGGAGAAGGGGGGGTGTCAAGGATCAGGTACCCAAGGATATAAGCCCAGGAGGACTACCCAATCGTCAGAGCAAACTTCCTGTGCTCCGCTCATGGTGGTGGCCCCATCCACTGCGGCCTGCCTAGACTGGCTCTGTGGATTACAAGGGATAGAATTATCCAGAAGTTGTCCCCAGGAAGGGGGACCTGTGGTGCCCAGAATGCTTCCTTCTTAGCCGAGTGTACCATTTCCCCATGGCTCCTGCCCCTGTGCCCCCGTGGCCAGTGCTGGCCCCCAGTGCCCCAGGCATCAGCCCCACCTCTGCCCAAGCCCCTCACCAGCCCTCCAAATCCTCCCATGACATCTATGCCTTCGGAGTGCAGACAGTCCGGCCCGGCTTTCCTCTGACCTCTGGTCTGTGGGGGCTGCCGGTTCTGCCCCGCTGGAGTTCAAGGCCAGCGGACATCACTTTGCTTTTCAAGACCGAGGCTCCCAGTTGTGAGTTCAAGCCCCGTGTCGGCCTCTGCTGAGTGTGAAGCCTACTGAAGAGAAAAAAAACAAGGCACCAAGAGCACGGCTCCCAGACATGACTTGACCACCTTCTGTCGAAGTCCAGAGCCTTCGAACTTTGCCTCCTCGGCCCTCAGCCCGTGGTCATAGGCCCACTCCTGGGGCCCTGACTCTGGCTCACGGCCTCGTCCCCCCATGCCAGCTCTCATCCTCAAAATGGCCCAGCTGAGCCCTTGCTCGGCACTGCTTCTCTGGTGGCCCCGGCCCCGTCTGCACTTAGATCCGCACTGTCAGCCAGTAAAATCCCTTACTCGGTCCCCGCCACCTCCCTTCCCACAACTCCCAGCAGCCGCTCCCAGCCCATACGTCTCCTGGAGCCCAGCTCGGGCCTGTCCCTCCCAGTGGGCACCTTTGCCACCCCCATTGTCAAGCCCTTTCAGATGAGTCAAGTGAGAGCTGCCTGGACTTCCGGCCCTTCCCCAGTCAAAGCCACCAGCAGCCCTGGCCCCAGTCACCTGGCGTCCAAGCTCAGGAGAAGCGCAGTCCCCTTCCTGTCCCTCAGGTGCCCTGGTCTCCTAGTCGCCTCAGCCTCTGCCCGCGTGCTGCGGCCTCAGCTGCCCTCTTCAGTCTTGTTCTTCATCACACTCTTGGTGCCTTTCTCCTGGGACACTGTCCTCCTCTGTCCCCTGCTCCTGGTCTTCTTCCCACCTGTTCTGGCCATCTGTCCCAAGCCTCTCTCAGGCTCCACGACCCCCATTCTGCTCTATGTGTCCCTGCTGATGACCTCAGCCCCTCTCCTGGGTGATGACTGTGACATCAGTGTCTCTTGGGGGCCACACCCACAGTCCCAACTGGCAACTGGCCATGGCCACCTGAATGCCCCACCACCCTACCAGGGACTCAATGTCTCCGCTCCAGTCACCCAAATCCCAATGTCGGGGGTCCACTCCCTCTCTGTCCACCACCCCTCACAGTTTCGGATGAGTTTATCACTTAAAGAGTTCACAAGTGCATCACCTCTTGTCCCTGGTCAGGCCCTGCCCTGTCCTCACTGTCAGAAGACTCCAGCCTCTGCTCTCTGGCCCGCCCCCCAAGTGGCAGATGCAGCAACTGTCCAGCAGCAGAGGCCATCTCACTCCCCTCCCCCAGTGCCCTTCAGTGGCCTGAATGGCCTTGAGGACAAAGTCCACATGCCACAGCTCATGGGCCTCCCTAGCCCAGTTGACCACTGCTGGTGGCCAGAGTGCACCAGGACGTCTTGGGTCCCTTTGCCTCGTCCTCTGAGATGGAGCGCTCCCTCTTGCACTAAGGAGGCCGGTCCCTGTGCCTTATTCTAAATACGCTCACATTCCGAGGTTCTGGGTGGACCTAGGTTATGTGGGTCCACTCTACAGCCACTATGTCATGCCCTCTGGCCCCGACTCATGTCTGGCCCACAGACAAAATACATTGCCACCATCCCGCCATCCCCCAAAGACTTCACCTGCATGCCTGCTGCCTGTAGACCCCCATCTGCCTGGCCAGGGCATACTGTCTTCCCTTCACTGGGACCATCAGGCTCAGGCCATCTGTGGCCTCCTGGCCCTGGACCACTGTGACCCGTGGTCGAGGAGCCACCTCTTTGAGTCGAGAGAATGTTGGGAGGAGGGGGGCCCCATCATGGTGGTGGTTGTCTTCAGTGCTCTGTACCCAGCATGGCTCTGAGCTGGGGTTTGGGCACTGTGCGAGGATTCCAGGAGCAAGTGACTCCAAAAGCTTGGCTGGAGTGGCCACATGACTCCAGCGGGAGCCCTGAGTGTCTTAATTAAGAAGCAGAAGAACTGGGGCATCTGGGGAGCTCAGTCGGTTTAGCCTCTGACTCTTGATTTTGGCTTAGGTCATGATCTCACCATTTGTGAGTTTGAGCCCTGCGTCCAGCTCTGAGCTGACAGAGTGGAGGGTGCTTGGGATCCTCTCTCTCTGTCTCTCTCTCTGTCTCTCAAAATAAATAAATAAATAAATAAACATTAAAAAAAGAAAAGAAACAGAAAACCAAAGCTGGCAGCCCAGGAAGGGACAGGGAGATGTGGGGATCACTGCAGGCCACCCCCACCCTGGCTGCCCGGGACATGGATGACAGGGTACTGGTCTTTTTGCTTTTCTTTGGGAGTCACGTCTCTGGCTCGCCCCAGATGAAGGATTTTCAAAAGAGCCACCGCGGTCGGGGTTTCCCCTCACCGGCCTGGGAACACCGTGGATCCCTGTACCGTCCTGATCCTGGGAATCCCTGCACGCTGCCGTTTCGGCACAAACCCTGGACGCAGGTCGAGGCCCAGGGAGCGGACCACCGGCTGCTTGATGAAGTGTTGGCTGGGCCCCCTTGAGGGCGGCGTGGGACGTGACCATGCGGGGAGAGTCCTCCGCAGTCGGCCAGCCCTGCAGAAAGTGCTCAGGGCCCTGGGTGCATAGGATGGGGGACAGCCTGGGCACCTGCTTCCTGGGCCACGTTCGTGCCTCCCCCTGCCACGCCTGGTCCAGGGGACCTTCCCTGACACCTCTCCCCTCAAAGGGCTTCAGCTCTGCTCCTCCCGGAAGACCTGGGGGCCAAATCTCCCATCTTGGTTTGGAGCCACAGGCCTGGGAGGGATGCCCTTGGCCCAGGGACAGGGAGGTCTGGGCCCCTTGGGCTGCTGGGGTCCCCAAGCGCTGCCCTGTGAGCAGGGCGACCCCTGCGGTCAGAGGAAAGCTCGTACCTGAGTGGCCCCACACCTGCAGCGGGACCAGAGTGTGGGGCATGGGCTGGGGCCAGTCCGGGGCGGCCGTCACCCCATCTGGTCCCTCCTTCCCGCGTCTCCCCTCCCCAGCTCCTTGGCCGATGGGCTGTGGTGTGGGGTGCGCCGAGGGGGGAGAGTCAGACCCCATGTTGTTGTCACCGCCCAGGTGTCCCAACACGAGAAAGGTCCTCCTGCCTCCGCACCAGCCCTCAGTCCCTCTCGGCACCTCCAGGGCCTGCACTGGGCCTGGTCATTACCCTCGCCGGGTACTGCTTAGCTCTGTGGCCTAGCACACAGGGCATTCTCTGCCTGAGGAGCCCTCACCTCCTCCTCCTTGGCCCCACAGCCGGGAGCACCTCCCTCAGGGGTCACCCTGCTCACCTCTCATGTACCACAGGGCTCCCCCGTCTGTCTCCTGGGGCTGGCCGGCTGGCAAGCCCAGAGACGCCGCAAATGCCTCTGGGCTCAAGTGCACCTGGCATCCGGCCTGGGCACCTCAGGCCCTCCACAAATATCTCCCGGATGAATGTGGTCGAGGTGGGGTGACCGCGAAGCCCCACATAGACCTTCACAACACCCCATCTGTGTCTGGCTCTGGGCTGGCCCACTGGGGGACTGCAAGGATTGAGGACCAGACCTGCCTCCGGGAGACCTCCGCCCACCAGTGGGACGCACGGCAGGGGTCCCTGTCCTGGCACTGGCCCAAAGCTAGCTGCTGCCACGCCAGGGCCCCTCCCTGCCCAGGGGCCCCTGCCTCCTCCTGGCTCCCGTCTTCCTGCCTCCTCAGTCCCGTGGCCTTGTCCTGCCTCCGGGGGAGGACTCTGAATTCCTGGGGTGAGGTCCGGCCTCCAAACATCTCCTCCGTGCTCTGGTGCACCCCGCAGTCCGCAGGCACTGTTGGACGACTTCAGCTCCCCCGCCAACCTCCCCCCTGCGCCCCTCGGGTGCCCACTCGTCATGCTTTGGCTGCAGGCAGCGGGCCCGGGCCCTGTGGCTGCCTCTGTCATCATCGTCTTTGTTTCTAGCTGGAAGGCTGGGCGTGTGTTGGCTGGGCACGTGCTGAGGAGGAAAGACGGCCAGGGCAGGAGGAGGACGAGCTGCTGGGCGGTCCCACCGGCAGTTCCCAGGACACCTGTGCTACAGGTTCTGTGACCGGGGAGCTGCAGGCCTTGTCATCTGGGATCCAGGAAACAAGCAGGGCGCGGCTCTCTCATGGACCAGGGCTGGGGTGTCCGTGTGACTGCACAGGATGTCACCGGATGGGCCCAGACATGTGTGCCTCGGCAGCCGGGGTGCGTGTGGAGTGGGGCTATGTGCTCGGCAGGCTGAGGGACGAGCCTCTGGTGCACCTGCTGGTCCCTTGCGTCGCTGCGGGAACTCGCGTTATTAGCACAGACTCAGAACCAGGAAAGTCATGTGGCGTCCACGCGTGGGTGCGCACGGACCTTCCGGGGACGTGAACACACCTCCCGAGCCACACGGACAGACTGGCAGGGAGCCTGCCGAGGTTGAGACACACGCGCGCTAACGCGTGCACACACTCACGTATACCTATATGTGCGTAGATACATATTTCTTATGATTTCATTGGACCACATAAACTGTAGCCAACAGTGATCCAAAAGACTAAAATGTTCTAATGTAACATTAATACAGGGCTCCTCACGGGTTGAATTCGTGTCCCCCTATTCCCTGATTCGTACGGTCAGTCCCTAAACTCCTGTACCTGTGGCTGTGACCTCGTTTGGAAATAGGCGTGTTACGGAGAGGGGACCTATGGCCACAGACACGATTGGAGAACACTGTGTGAAGAGGGAGGGAGGCACAACTGTACAAAGCAAGGAGCACCGAAGGTCGCCAGCATGCCTCCGGCGGCCAGGGGAGACACCGGCCCCAGATGGCTCCCGAGTGCCTTCAGAAGCAGCGCCGCCTTGCTGACACCGTGAGCCCAGACTTCGGGTCTCCAGACCTGGGAGACAATTAATGCGTGGTGTTTTAAGCCCCTCCCCCCCCCCCCCCCCCGTTTGTGGTCCTTTGTTATGGCAGGCTAGCAATCTCAAACGTAGCTTTTCTGTTTTCAGAATGCCTCCTCATCTGTTGTAATCATTTAATGCTAGAATACCCCTATGAGGTAGACCCAGGTAAGGCTCAATGCAACTGTTCTGATTTTAAATCTAGATTCAAAACTGTTCTGAGCCCTGAGTGGCTCAGTCGGTGGAGCATCCGACTTTGGCTCAGGTCATGATCTCCCGTGTTGGACTCTGCTGACAGCTCGGAGCCTGGAGCCTGCTTCGGATTCTGTGTCTCCCTCTCTCTCTGCCCCTCCCCCGCTCATACTCTGTCTCTCTCTCTCTCCCAAAAATAAATAAAAATTAAAAAGATAAATCTATATTCAGTAAAATGTTAGATGTCTAAAGTCTCCCAGCTTCCTGATGATAGAGTCATATTTTAACTTTATTTTAAAGTGTGTGTTTCTGAAGCTTTGGGCCTGACAGATTTTACCGAGTGATTGAGTCAAGGCAAACTGCCCGCCCTCACACTATGCCTGTCCTACCTCTGACAAAGTGGTCTCTTTTTAGGGAAAGAAACAGTTGATCTTTCATTTTTTTTTAATAAAAAAATGTTAATGTTTATTTTATTTTTGAGAGAGAGAGAGACAGAGCGTGAGCAGGGGATGGACAGAAACAGAGAGAGACACAGAATCCAAAGCAGGCTCCAGGCTCTGAGCTGTCAGCATACAGCCTGACTCGGGGCTCGAACTCTCGAACCGTGAGATCATGACCTGAGCTGAAGCTGGGTGCTTACCCGACTGAGCCACCCAGGTGCCCCCTAAAAAAAATTTTTTTTAATGTTTATTAATTTTTGAGAGACAGAGCGTGAGTGGAGGAGGGACAGAGAGAGGGGCAGACACAGAATCCGAAGCAGGCTCCGGACTCTGAGCTGTCAGCACAGAGCCTGGTGTGGGGCTCGAACTCACAGGCCGCGAGATCATGACCTGAGCCGAAGTCGGATGCTCAACCGACAGAGCCGCCCTGGCGCCCCCCTGACTGATTTTCTCTCTGGTTGTTTTGTTAATCGTTGGGAGAGGAATGCTGTGGATGTGCAGGGCTACCAGTCTTGGCGTTACGGATTTCGTAGCGCTGTTCTTTGGGGGATATACATTTAGGGGTGCTGTATCTTTTTGGTGGAACGACCCTGTACCGCGATAAGTTTGTGTTGTTGTTGAAATGAATTTTTTTGATTTTTTATGCAAATGATTTTTTTTTTTTAACCAGTTGTAGTTTTCATATTGTAGGGGGACCAGCAGCAGCAGAGGGTCTTGGAAGGAAAGGAAGCTCAATTCAGAGGAGGTCGTTTTGCTGTCCTTGGCTCTATTAGACCCAGATTAAGGAAAAGGCAGGCCAGCCTGCACTCCCCTGTGGCTCTCTCTCTGGGAAAGAAGGGAAGACACTGGTGGGCATTCCCATTTGCTTGGAATTGTAACATGGCAGAGGCATGGATGGGGATGGTTTTCCTTTTAATTTGTTTTTAAGAGAGTGAGAGAGCGTGAGTGGGGGAAGGGGACAGACGCAGAGAAAGAGAGAACCCCAAGCAGACTCCATGCTCGGCATGGAGCCCGATGTGGGGCTCAGTCCCATGACCCTGGGATCATGATCTGAGCTGAAATCAAGAGTCAGATGCTCAACCAGCTGAGCCCCCCCTGGCGCCCCGAGGATGGGGGCTTTGGTAAGAAAACTCGAAGTTCCCCAAAGAGGCGTCTGCCTATTCCACCTCCAAGACAGACCCAGATTTAATGAGCCACGGCGGTTCATAGGTGACATTCAAACAAGGTCCTTAGTTTAGACTTAATTGATGGCATTTCTTTAAACCTTGCTCTAGATTAGCTTTTGCTGGCTGTGCATCCCACCGCGGTAGTTACGTGAACGGAGAGCTTATCTTTAGGGAAGAGGCATAATATCGGTGGCATCTAACACCTGTCCGGGGAATAAATGAATGAACTGACTCGGTTCGTTTCCGGGAATATTCTAGGCCTGAGATGGTTACGGAGGTGGTAGCTGAGGACCCAGGAGGAAGTAGGCCGCCTTCGCCAGGTGGCCCACAAACTCCACAGAGAGGGCGGGACCAGGGAAAGGCGCCCGGAGAGTGGGCCCCAGAGCGGAGTCTGGGAGGAGGAGCTCATGGGGCAGGGGTGGGGGGAGCAGAGAGAACACCTGCTCAGGGACCCGAGCACCCTCGGCCTGGGGCGTGTGTGCACGTGTGTGTATTTAGGGTACAGTGAGGCTGGAGGTGTAGCAGGGCCAGACACACACCGCCCACGGGTGCTGTGGCGGAGGGGGGTGTCGCTGTGGGGAGGGAGGCGGCAGAGGCCGCCCCCGCTGTTCGGGACACTGAAGCCGAGTCCTGAATGCCAGCTCATCTCCAGGAATCTCTGCCTCCGCTGAGCGGAAAGCAGACCATTGTCCTTGGAGGCGCCCCTTAGCATCGCCTCTCCCTCCTGACGTGGGCCCCTCTTAGCTGGCTGACCTCTCCCCTCGCCCCCTCCTGGGCCAGCCTCTGGGTCTCTGTACCCTCCAAAGGGTGGGTGAGGGGAAGGCGGGCAAAGCAGGGCAGGGTCCCCGTGGGGTGGGGTGGGCCCGTGGGGGGACTTCCACTGACCCACAGCCAGGCCCTAAGTGCCCTGCCAGCTCAGTCCTCACCTGAGAAGCTCACTTCTGGGGCCAGCCACCTTCCTGGGCCGACAGGATGGTGACCGCTTGGCAGGTCCCTTGGAGGGTCTTCTTCCAGGACCTGGTTGTGCAGGGTCTCAGGGGCTGCAGGCCCAGCCTCCTTGCCTGTCCGCCACAGGGACCGAATGGTTTTCACCCGTATGTGCAAGGTAACAGGAGACGTGTGTGTGTGTGTGTGTGTGTCTCCCAACCTTCACCAAGGCCCTCGGGGTACTGCTGGAGGAAAAGGGCTAGAGCCTTCTAGAAACCCCCAAGCAGCTTGCATGTGTGCTAAAGGGAGCAGGGCTTTGGGGTGCCTTGGCCACTGCCACCTCCAGGCAGGAGTCCTGCATGCATACTTGAGGGAGGGTGTGCAGAGAAGTGGACGGGCCGGGAAGGGATGACGGAGGAAGAGGCGATTGCACCAGGAGCTGAATTAGATGCGGAGGGACCAGAGGGGTAGAGGCGTGGAGGCGTCACAGAACTGCTCAGATGCTTGGCAAGGGTGCTCGGGTGGTGGAGTGTGTGGGGGACCCCTGCAAGGGAGGCGGGTGCGGGCTGGAGGACGAGGGGCCTTCCCGGAGTGCTCCCGCGACATGGTAGGTGGGCTGTTGGGCCCACGGAGCTGTGGCCTGCTGTGGGCCCGGGCTAAGCACGGGGAATTGCAGGCGGTGGGGGGGAGCTTCCTTCCTGCTCGCCCCTTGGGGCTCCCGGCCACTGCCCTTTCTGCCCCAGCTCCACTCATACCTGCCCTTCGTACCGAGCTGACGCACATTCCATCTCTTCTGGCTGCGACCTTGTTTCCCCTTGACTCTGCCTCCTCATGTATGCAGTTGCTCGGGGCTATTGCTGTCTGGGGTTGCCCCCACCCCAGGACCCTGCTTTCCAACATGCGGGCCTTGCAGACACCTCCCACCCACGCTGGTTTTTGACCTGTTCCCGCCGGGAACCAGGGGCTAATCTGTGAACTCAGATCTCCCGGGCACCCCCCTATGCAGCAGCCTGAGCCCAGCCTGGGGCGCCCCTGAGGGCCCCCCCGCCACCGTTGAGCGGGCCAGCTGCCTGTGCTGGTTGGCAGAGACGTGGGCCGCGGTTCTGAATCAGGGCTTGCTGCCATCAGGACACCTCTTTCACAGAAGGTTCCAGACCCCCTGGTTCCAATAAGGGGAGGGGGATGGGAGAAGAGCTGAAGCCAGGAAGCCCTGTAGGGGTTCCTGTTGTTGCCGACCCGTGTGTCCACGGACTTTCAGCAGAAACTCCACTTTCCTCCTGAGACTGTTGGGCTCACCCATCCACAGTGCTCGCCTCCCGAAGAGCTGCTGCCTGCCTCCCCATGAAGTTGGCCCACTGCTGGCGTGGACCCCTCCCTCCCAAGGGGCTCACTTGCTTCCCTTTAACCTCGTGGCTTCCCCCGGACTCCTTCTCTGGGCCCCTTCCTCACTGGCATCCCTGGGCCCTGCTGCAGAGTGGGGGCCCTACTGCTGACCTGCCCCTAGCAGGAAGTTGTCTCCGGCCTGGCCAGTGCCCCCGGTTTGCCTGAGACGGCACCTGCCCCCTCTGTGCCCATCTAGGCTGAGCTCAGATAAGGAGAGAAGGGAGGTAGGGATGGCCGGGCCAGCCAGATGGGGAGAGGGCCAGTGTGGGTACTGGGGGCCGAGGAGGAAAGGAAACCCTCACCCCTGCCAACTCCCCACTCTTCCTCCCCACGTGCTCCCGACGTGCTCCCCGAACACCCTAGCGCCTCTGACTCCCCGAGGGAGAAGACCTCTGCCACGTTGGACCTCCATGCCTGGTGAGCATTAGCTCAGAGACCAGCACCCTGAAGGGTGGCCACAGAGACCTGACCATGGGGAAAGGAACTGGATCCAGGGACAGCAAGGAGCTGGATGGAGCAAGACTTTGGTGACGTGTCTCCAAAGGCCCCCCGGCTGCAGACTGTGTGACTTGGAGCAGGATGCCCCTTGCCCCTGGGACACTGTCAGCCATGATTGTGATTCCCAGGCTGCTCCTCAAGGAAGGCTAGGGCACAGCGACCATGCTTTGATGTCAGCGGCCCATTACAGGGGCTTCCCAGACCATGCCCTGCTCCGTGCTCTTGCAGGGACTGTCGGGTCTACTCATTCATCTGTCCAGTCACTTAGTCAGCAAATAGCGAAGCGCCTGTGATGTGCTGTGGGCGGTGCTAGGAGCTGACAGAAAAGCGAAGAAAGCCAAATGACCAATGTCCTAGTGCCGACATTCAAGCAGGGGAGCCAGACGGTTAGTCACGTAAAGAGCCAGTTGCCCAAAGCCAGGCACACCTGGGCCCAGGCACCCTCCCAGAGACCCTGGGGGCCAGCATGGCCACGGCAGGTCCCTGACCCTCCAACCTCCTGCCCTTTGGTGACCGGAGGGCCCTAGGTGGGAGTGTCTATGCAGCCATGAGGCCATTCTGGGGCCAGAAGCTCCGGGCACCTGGCTTTGTGGGGAGACTGGCCTCTTCTAGGCCTGCCTGCCCCCAAGGGGAGGGTGTGGGGCTCAGGCCAGCGAGCACCCCTCTGCGGTGCCAGGCTCCTGTGCGGGAAGACTTGCGGCCCCCTGGTGCCTCGGAACGAACAAACATTCTGTCTCTCTTGGTTACAACCTTCACTCTTCCTGCTCACAGCACCATGTCCCCACGTCTACGTGCAAACTCAAGGACTTCTCAGACAACAAACCTGTCAGGCTGTCCCGGCTCCGTTCTGCTACCCCGGGCCCCAGTCAAGGCCGCAGATCATAGAGCCGAAACCTCAGAGAGAGGAACCGAAAGATGGACTGCCAGGGCTGCAGGGAGGAGGGTCATGGTGGAGAGAAAGGAAAGGGTCAAGGGTGAGCCCTGGAGAAGGTCAGGCGCCAGGAGCACTGAACCGCGACTACCGAGTTTGGCAACCTGGAGGGCCCCGACCGCCTTGGCCAGCGCTGTGTCAGAGGAGGGGTGGGTGGAAATTGGATGGGCGGCCGTCTGTGAGCAAGAGGGTGGTGGCTGGAGGGGAGCCCCACGGGCCCCTGCGCGTCCTTCCCCACGCCCGCCCCTCACCGTCGGTGAGGACGGCCTGGGCGGTGCGCTGGGGCCGGGGCACGCGCCAAACGAAGGCTGCCGGCTCCCGGGTCCCGGGTCAGGAGCAGGTCCCACGGCTTGTCCCTGTGCACGGAGGGGCTCTCTTCCTACATCTCTATTTCTCTCCCCGTAGGAGTGTCTCTCCCTAACGATCGCCACGGCTGTGGGGCTTGAAGCAGCGGAAATATCTTTTCTCACAGTTGTGGGGAGCCAGAAGCCTGAAATCGAGGCACCGGAGGGCCTCTGGGGGCTCTAAGGGAGCATCCTTCCTGCCTCTTCCAGCTTCTGGGGGCTCCAGGAGTTCTTGGGCTGGCAGACATCGCTCCAATCTCTGCCTCTGTCTTCACGTGACTTTCTATTCCTCTTCTGTCTCTTATGAGGCCACTTGTCATTGGATTTAGGGGCCACCGAGGTAATGCTGGAGGATCTCATCGCCAGGTCCTTAATTTCATCATATCCGCAAAGGCCCTTTGTCCTAATAAGGTCGCATTCACAGGGTCTGGGATGTGGCTATACGTTCTGGGGGCCGCCATTCACCCCACCACCCCCACTGTGTGCCCCGATCTCAGGCACCCCCACTTCGGAGGACAACAGCTCATGAGGGCTCCTGGGTGGCCCCAGCTGCACCATGGCTGTGCCCCGCTCTGTTCTCTGCTGAAGGTCTGAAACGGAAGGCCACCAAAGCCACATGCTTGGCAGCCGTTTTCTGCTCCGCTACAGGGAGCCGAATGTCCTCCTTCTCCTGTCACGTAGTCCTTGTCCAGCACACAGGCAGACCGCGGTCCTCTCCTCAGAGCAGCCTGGGCGTGGCTGTGGCTGGGCACACGCACGGCTGGTGTCTGGGCGAGGGCACGGCACTGGGGTGGGCTCGTGGGAAGGGGCTGGTGCCCCCGAGGAGGGGATGACCTCAGATGGGAGCAAGGACAGGCCATCGGGAGAGACAGGAGGAATCGAGGGGCAAGCAGCATGGGGGGGGGGGCGGGCGTAGCAGCTTCTGGTCCCTCAGAGAAATGTAAGGCATGGAGCGGGGGCATGGCAGGAGCCGGGCGAGGAGCGAGCAGAGCACAGGGCTGGTCCCCGGAGCCCTTGAGCAGTTCGGAAGAGGGAAGGGCCACATCTTGAAGACCGTCTCATATGCTTCCCTCCATCCCGCCTTTGCTCAAGAGGTTGCCCTCCCGGTCCCAGCCTGCTTCAGCGCTTTCTTTGCAAGACCAGGCTTCTGTCCCCTCCACCCCCGCCTATCTCCCCATCCTTGAAAATTATGCAGCTACAAAAACGCCGTTCGCAGCGAAGCCGTGCCGGCCGTGGTTACTTTTCCTCTCTGCACGGCATTTTGTTTTCCCGGGAGTTAATAATTGTCCTTCGGCTGCCTGTTTGCTCGG
Source organism: Paguma larvata (assembly GCA_030068075.1). Classification (NCBI taxonomy): domain Eukaryota; kingdom Metazoa; phylum Chordata; class Mammalia; order Carnivora; family Viverridae; genus Paguma; species Paguma larvata. The sequence continues at coordinate 121,059,071 of CM057830.1, read as the reverse complement.
CTTCCCGTGCACTGATCCCTAATTCCACCCTAACCTCGGCCCGGCGTCGAAATGTTCTCTCAAGACGCTCAAACCACCAGGCGTTCTGGTAATTTCTTTTTAAAGAAAATCTCTTGTGGCAGAACCGCCTGACTGGCCGCAGGCTGTCTAGCTGCCTGTGTCCCTGTCCCTGCGCACGGACTGATGTTCCCCGGTCTTCCGTTGCCATTTCCCGGGGAGAACGGCCCAGGCTGCAGCCCTCAGTCCCTGCCCCCACCGTGTTGGAGCTCTCGGGTTCCCCACCCTCCATGCTGGAGCCCTCCATTTATGGTCAATTTTCCTTTTTTCCCCCCCTTTTCTTGTATAATGCGCGTGTGTTTAGGTACTGCCTGTGTAAAGTTTAAAAGATGTATTTTAAAAAAGCTAGACTGGAGATCAGGAGCGCCGGCTTTGAGGCCCGGCGTGGACTCTGCTATTCGGTGTGGCCTTGAGCAAGCCTCTCCCTCCCTAAGTCTTGCTTCCATTATCTATAGAACCACAGGTTTAGGCTGGGGTTACTCATTAACCCTTCATGTATTCATTCAACAGACGTTTGTTTAGCAGTGGCTCTTAAGAAAACTGTTTATCATGGAAAATGTCAACCTTAAACAAAGGGAGAGAGAATCGTTAATGAAGGCCTGGAGACCTTGGAGACTGATCAGTCAGTGTCAACAATTATCAACAATTTGCTTGCATTTTTTCCTTTGTACCCTTCTTTGTTTCCGGGAGGTTTTTTTTTTTGGAATTTACTGTTCTGCCATCGTTAGTGTCACAGGAAGTTGCTCCGAGCATCAGCATCTTGCACGCCCAGCAGAGGACATTGGTGTCATCCCAGAGCCGCTCAGGTCACACGGGCGCACACACTAGTGTGCACAGGTGCGGATCTTTGCGATGTCATCGTGTGTATAGATTCGTGTCACAGCATGGCCGCCAAAATGCAGCCGTTCCGTCACCACACAGACCCTCGCAGCACCTCTTTATAGATGTGTGTTTTTTAAATGTTTATTTCTTTTTGAGAGAGAGAGAGAGACAGAGAGAGAGAGAGAGAGAGAGAGAGAGCATGAGCGGGGAGGGGCAGAGAGACAGGGAGACACAGAATCTGAAGCAGGCCCCAGGCTCCGAGCTATCAGCACAGAGCCCGATGCGGGGCTCGAACTCACGAACCGTGAGATCATGACCTGAGCCGAAGTCGGATGCCCAGCCAACTGAGCCCCCCAGGCGCCCCTGAAACATTTTAAAATAAATGCTAAAGGTCGTGTCATTTCACACACAAATGTGAAAGCCACAAATGTGTCAAATCTAGAACAGCTCCCTTCCCCGCTTTTCCCATGTCATCTATTTGTTGGAAAAGCCAAGTCCTTTACCATAGGGTTACATACAAATGGGTGATTTTCTGATTCGATAATTCTTTGTGCATTTCCTACTTGGAATTTGGTAACAGAAGAAATTTCCCTCATCAGCGATTGGGTTAGCATGAAATATAGGTAAGCCAGGAAAAGCAGGATAGATGCATGAGCCTTCTTTCTTTTTATTACCCTTTGTGTCATGACTTGGTCCCCTCGCAGCTTCCAGAATGGCCAGTCATTGAGAACGCCTGGACTTTCACATATTGAATGCGTGTCTGCTGCTGCCATTACTCTTCCTTTCGATGCTCGGATGGGGCCACCCGTGGCCTGTGGGAGCTCCTTCAGGGTATCTCCCGGGTCCCCCTGATGTGGCGTTACTGGTCTGAGGCCTTCCTCACTTCCTGCCACAGCAGAACGTCCCAGGCTCGTTCCGTACCCTTGCTGCCCCACATCTGGACCGCAGCCCTTCTGCACAGGGTCCCAGTTCCTGTTCGAAGGAAAGGGTATTTAGAAAGACCACACCTAGGCCCTGCTGAGTACACGTAAGATTTCCTCGCAGTTCTTTTTCTCCTTCAGATACATCCCACTAGGTATGTACAGTAGAAATCCCGTGTTTTTGAGACACTTGAAGTACTTCTTTTTTGCACAGCTAATGCCAAAACTGTTACATGGTTATGTTCACTTACTTCAGTTTGTTTTCGACTCTTAGGGATTGCTGGTTTCCTTTTTGATTTTTTTAAATTATAGAAATGCTTTTCACGAACCAATATTTGTATATTTATATCCCCCGATTTCTTACACAAATATTACTGTATATCGTACCGTGCCTTGCTTTGGGATGTATCACCACCCCCCGGAGACATTCCAGGGGGAATTCGGAGTTCTTCTGTATCTCTTTATCCAGGGCTGAGTCAGCTAGGCCTGAGCGATGGACGCGCCTGGTTTCCAGTCGTTTGGCATTCCTGAGCAGTACCTCCCCTTGACAGGGTTGTAAGACTCCCTCCCTCGTGCTCTCCTTCATTAGTTCAACACGTGCAGAGTGCTGGCTATGTGCCAAACATGGGCCAGGCTCCCTAGATGTGGCGGTCATGGTGCGGACTGCTGGTTGCTTCCCTGTTCTTCTCTGTGCACCTGTTCTTCTCTGGTGACAGAGTCTTAGCCAGGCCCATGACTGCCTGAAGAAACGTCATACTACTGAGCCTCCTTTACAGCTACTTGCAGTCACATGGCTGGCCAGCTCTGGCCAGTGAAATTTAACTGGAAGTCTTGAATAGCACCTCACGGGAAACTCCTTTCAGAGATGCTGGTATTCTCTTGCTCACTCTTTCCTCTGTTCTCTGCCTCATCTTATTGCTGGTGAGATGGTTGGAGCTCTAGCTGCCATATTGGATCAAGGCAGGGAAGGCCACACCCTAGAGATTAGTTAGTTGGAATGATCTGGAAGGACCTTTGAACCCTAATGATTTTGTGGACTATCCATACTAGACTCTGGATGTCATTAATACACAAGACAAATACATGTCTTCTTTTTCTTTTTTGGCTTTTTCTTTTTTTTTAAGTTTGTTTACTTATTTTGAGAGAGAGAGAGAGTGAGAGAGAGAGAGAGTGTGGGACTGGGGCAGGAAGAGAGGGAGAGAGAGAATCCCAAGCAGGCTCTGCCCTGTCAGCACAGAGCCCAATGTGGGGTTCGAACTCACAAACTGTGACATCATGACCTGAGCTGGAGTCAAACACTTAACCGACTGAGTCACTCAGGTGCCCCGAAATGTCTTCTTTTTAAAAATTTTTTATTTATTTATTTTTAAGTAATCTCTACACCTACTCGTGGCTTGAACTCCCAGCCTTCAGATCAATAGTCACATGCTTTACTGACTGAGCCAGCCAGTTTCCCCCAAGTAAATGTCTTCTTTGCCTAAGTCACCCTTATAATGAATTTTTTCTCATGTGTGTACCTAAACCCAATCTTAACAGACAGAGTTAAAAACAAAACAGATGTGGGCTCTGATATTATCTAGTGGGGGGGGGGGACAGCCATCTACTGACACATCTAACAGTTAAGTGTGTAATTATTATTGCAAAGTATCTTTGAAAGAACGCTGTTACAAGGCCACCCCTCAACAAAAAACTAAGACAAGAGAAAGATTAGTCTCAGATGAATGTATCCAGAATTTTGCAATCAGAAAACCAAGAAGGAAGCTGTTCTTATGTCAGTGTGGATGTAAGTTTTGTGACATTTCAAAAGGTATGAGTTGATTTGTTTTCTTCAGTATTATAAACTAGATGCTCTCAATGACCATTCTGATGAAAATAACCAAAATTGCTGAATCAAAGATTTAAAAATCATCCTCTTCAATGCACCAGTGAGACGGTGAAAAAGTTAGGAATCCCAGAGTCCAAAAATTAAGTCAAGACAAGCACCTAGAGAGGTAAATAGAACACGGAGCCAACTTTCATCCTGAGGGCATGGTGTGGACCCCGGTGACCTTAAGCTTCAGTTTTCATGGCCTCATGGATTGTGGGAACAGACCACAAAGCCCAAGTCTTGCAAAATAGGAAGACTTCATCCACCTCCTCCCATTGCATGAAGGGGGGACATAAGAGGTTATGTCATCGCTGGAAGGGTGAACTCGAGATACTGACCACCACTCCTTTATCCGCTAGACCTTGGGGAGAGTGGCTAATTTCCAAACCTGGTGGGAGAGGGAGGAGAATAGATCTGCTCGGCACAGTTGTATACATAAGCAAGCGCCATGTGGGTTTGCAGCTAGAATTAGAATACCTGGGTAGTCTGTAAACTCCCCAAACTGAGACTTCGGTTTAAAATGGTTCTGAGTTGGAGTGACTCCAAAAAGCCGCCAGAAGCTCATGCAAATGCTCTTTGAAGGAATCCCCCTTCTATCTAGGTTTCAAAATGTTCCCCCTATGAAGTTCTAAGAAATAAAAATATCCAGTTGGAAAACCTAAACACATGAGTAAAAAAGGGAACAGAGCCCCCTGAGGGAGTGACAGGAATAAAACCCCGAAGACTTCAAATGTGGCATTATCAGACACGGAGCATAAAATAAGTATGTTTAATATGTTCCAAGAAACACAAGAAGAGATTGAAGACCTAATAAAGGGCAAAATTCTATAAAAAGCCAACCAAATAGATGTGAAAAGAGCAAATAATACTGCTAAAAGTGAAAAATAAAATAACTGAGTGTAAAAACCCAACGAAGGACTTCCATTGCTGGTCATGAGAAAGTAGTTAATTCACACCTCCCTCCTGATGAGGACAATTAGAAAAGCTGGAAAAATATAAAAATCAATTCCTTGAAGGCATCGCAGAGAAGAAAGAGGATGCAGAATTTCCAGTCCAGGATACAGAGAACAGGAACTGAGAAAGGTGAAGGGGCGCCTGGGTGGCTCAGTTGGTTAAGCGGCCGACTTCAGCTCAGGTCGTGATCTCACGGTCTGTGAGTTCGAGCCCCATGTCAGGCTCTGTGCTGCTGGCTCATCACAGCCTGGAGCCTGCTTCAGTTTCTGTATCTCCCTCTCTCTCTGCCCTTCCCCTGCTCACACTCTGTCTCTATGTCTCTCAAAAATAAATAAACATTTAAAAAAATTAAAAAAAAAAAGAAAGGTGAAGCCAGTGCTTGGAGCTAATTATCATCTGAGGGTGCCTGCAGAGTCTAGAATGGGGTGGGGGGGAGGGTTGGAGACTGCGGAGAGCCATCGATAGCTACACGGGGCTAGAAGGATAGGCACTGAATCTAGGACATGCTAAAGCAGCACCCTGCAAGTCTTCTTCATTTTAATTGGGACTCCGAAGCTGCTCCCTAGGAGTAAGGTGATCCAGAAATAGAAAGAGTCTCCTAGGATTTTAGCTAAGTTTTTATCCTCTCAATCCCTGAAACTGGATTAAGATGATCCTAGATTGCTCACAGAAGCCACTTTGTGCTCAGAAGCTTACAAAGCCGAGTGAAGTCTTCTCTGGAGGAAGATAATATCCTACTCACCCCCGTGTTATTGCTACAAACATATTTGCAATTACAATGTTCGGCAAACAACAAAAATAAGTAGACATATGAGGAGAGAAGGCAATATGAGTGAAAAACCATAGAAATAACAGCCAATAGAAAAAGACCCACAGTGGGTCCAGACATTCAAATATTCAAATATAAACTTTAAAATAACTAAGTACGCATTGTTCAAAGATATAAATGACAGTATTGATAATTTTGACAGAAGACTAAAACTACAGAAAAGAGCCATTTGAAAATCTAGAACTAAAAATGACTGTAACCAAAGTTAAGAAATGAATGGATAGGCATAATAGCAGTGTGTGTGCAATTGAAGAGAGGGTCAGTGGACTGGAAGATGCATCAGAAGGAACTATCCAGAATGAAGCAGGGAGAGATGAAGGGATGGGACATTTTTTAAAAAGAGAAAGAGACAGAGAGGATACAGTAAAATCTAGCGTATGTGTAATTAGAGACCCAGAAGACAAAGAAAGAAAAGTTGGGGGCTAAGCAATATTAAAAGACATAATGGGTGAGAATTTTCTAAATCTTGGATTAATCTCAGATTAAAGAGGGCTTAGAAACTCCATGCAGAATAAATGAAGAGAAATGCCTACCTAAAGACATCAGGGAAAAATAACTAAAAGCCAAATTATTTAATTGTGAAACATTGAAAGCTTTACATTTGAGACCAGGTACAAGATAAGGTTACTGGCTAACACCAGTTCTATTTGGTATTGTACTTGGGTTCCTGGCCAGTGAGTAAGGCAAGGCAAATGATAATAATAAAAAAGATTCAGAAATAATTTGCAGATGGTATAATAGTTTATGTAAAAAAAACTCCAAAATCTAAAGATAAATTATTCAAATTATTGAGATAACTTAGCATAGCTTCTAGGTACAAAATCAATATATAAAATTAACAAAGATGTAATTTATAAATGGAAAAGATAACATTTATAATACTATAAAATACATGACCATCTAGGAATAAATCTAATAAAGACATGCAAAACCATTTTGTAGGAATTTACAATAGCTTGAAAGACATTGAGGGAAAAATAAAAAATGATAAAAATATATTTTATGTTTATGGATTGCAACACATAATTTTCTTTCCTTTTAGCTTTCTTAAACATAATTTTAAATTTATAAAAAGTTTACAAGAATAGTAGAAATAAATAGAAAGGAACATCTCCAACTTGATAAAGGGCATGTATGAAAAACTGATAGATAACATTATACTTGATAGTGAAAGACTGAAAACTTTCTCCCGAAGGACAGGAACAAGACAAAGATGTCTGCTCCTGTCACTTCCCATTAACATTGTACTGGACATCGTAGCCGGGGAAATTATGCAAGAAAAAGAAAGAAAAGCTATCCAGATTGGAAAGGAAGAAGCAAAACTCTATATATTAAAAGGATGACATGATCTCATATATAGAAAATCCTAAGGAATCCACTAAAAAGTGATTAGAACTAATAAACGGGCTCCACAAAGTTGCAGGATATAAGGTGAATGTACAGAATGGCAAGGCTGATACACCAGTATATTGTTGAAGGACATTAAAGAGGATCTAAATAAGCAGCCAGACACCCCATGTTCGTGGATTAGATTATTAACATTAAGATGGCAGTAATCTCCAAATTGATCTAGATTTAATGCAATGCTGACCAAAATTCTAGCTGGCATTTAAAAAAAAATGTTTTATTTATTCTTGAGAGAGAGAGAGAGAGAGCATGAGTGGGAGAGGGATAGAGTGAGAGGGACACAGAATCGGAAGCAGGCTCCAGGCTCTGAGGTGTCAGCACAGAGCCCGATGCGGGGCTCGAACTCACAGATCTCACATGAGATCGTGACCTGAGCCGAAGTCGAACGCTTTACCAACTGAGCCACCCAGGCGCCCACTAGCTGGTACTTTTGCAGAAATTGATAAGTCAATCCTAAAATTCACATGGAAATGCGAGGGATCCAGAATAGCCAAACAATCTTGAAAAATTAGTGTAATAGAATTGAGAGTCCAAAAATAAACCCTGACATTTATGGTCAATTAATTTTTCAACAAAGGTGCCAAGACAATTCAATGGCAGAAAGAATGGTCTTTTCAACAAATGGTGCTGGGACAACTGGATATTCACACGCAAAAAATGAAGTTGGACCCCTACCTTACACCACACATAAAAAGTAACTCTAAATGGATAAGAAACCTAAATGTAAGAGCTAAGACTATAAAACCGTTAGAAGAAAAATAACTGTAAATCTTCATGACCTTGGATCAGGCAATGGTTTCTTAGATGTGACACCAAATGCACAAGTGATAAAAGATAAGAAAGTGAAAGGACAATCTGCAGAATGAGGGAAAATATTTGGAAATCATATATCAGCTATGGGACTTGTATTTGGAATATGTAAAGAACACTTACAACCGCACAATAAAAAGATAAGTGACCCAATTCTCAAAATGGGCAAATAATTTGAACAGATATTTCTCCAAAGAAGATACACAAGTGGCTAAATGAGCACATGAAAAAAGGCTCAACATCATTAGTCATTAGGGAAATGCAAACCCAAATCATCATGAGATGCCACTCCACACCCACGAGAATGGCTGGAATCAAAAAGACAGACAGAACATATTAGTGAAGATGTAGAGAAATTTAGATTCTCATATGTTATTGATGGTGCAGGCTGCTAAGGAAAAGCTTGGCAGTTTCTCAACATGTTAAACGTAGAGTTTCCACATGACCCGGCAATTTCACTCATAGGAATAGTCCCAATAGTGAATTGTGTGGCATGTGAATTGTATCCCAATATAGCCGCTAAAAAAAAGAAAAGTAGATAGATTTCTTCTGTACCTTTCATACAGATTTCCCAAATGTTCACATTTTATTGTGTTTGTTTTATTCCTGTCTCTGTATATCTACACCCTCACCCCCCAATGCTCCCCTTCAGCAACATGCTTATTTTTGAATCTTTCAAATCATGAGACATTATGCTCCTTTATCTCTAAAAACCACAGTGTGTATTTCTTAAGCACAAGGAACATTCTCTCATTGAACCGCAGTACAGTTACCAAAATCAGGAAATTAACATTGATACAATTCGATAGCATACAGACCTTATGCAGAGTTTGCCAATTGTCCCAATAATGTCCTTTAGAAAAGGAGCACCTCTTTTTAAAAAATTACTTTTATTTTAAAATTTACATCCAAGTTAGTTAGCATAGAGTGCAATAATGATTTCAGGAGTAGAATCCAGTGATTCATCCCCTACCTATAACACCCAGTGCTCATCCCAACAAGTGTCTTCCTCAATGCCCCTTGCCCATTTAGCCCAGCGCCCCCCACAACCCCTCCAGCAACCCTCAGTTTGTTCTCTGTACTTAGGAGTCTCTTATGTTTTGTCCCCTCCTTGTTTTTATATTACTTTTGCTTCCCTTCCCTTATGTTCATCTGTTTTGTATCTTAAATTCCTCATATGAGTGCAGTCATATGCTATTTGTCTTTCTCTGACTGATTAATTTCGCTTAGCATGATACCCTCTAGAGCTCCATGGCAAGATTTCATGATTTTTGCTCACCGGGTAATATTCCATCGTATATATACATATACACCACATCTTGTTTATCCATTCATCAGCTGATGAACACTTGGGCTCTTTCCATGCTCTGGCTGTTGTCGATAGCACAGCTATAAACATTGGGGTGCATGTGTCTCTTTGAGTCAGCACTCCTGTATCCCTTGGATAAATATACCTAGTAGTGCAATTGCTGGGTCGTAGGGTAGTTCTGCTTTTAATTTTTTGAGGACCCTCTATACTGTTTTCCAGAGTGGCTGCACCACTCTGCATTCCCACCAGCACTGCAAAAGTATTCCTCTTTCTCCGCATCCAGAAAAGGAGCACCTCTGATCATGCATTACCTTCAGTTGTCATATCTCTTTAGTATCTGCCTTTAATCTTGTGCGGCTCTTTGGTCTTTGTGTTTTATGACATTGACATTTTTCAAGGGCATAGGGCAGTTATTTTGTAGCACGTCCCTCTGTTTGGGTTTGTCTGATGTTTTCTTACCATTAGATTCAGGTTTTGCACTTTTGGTAGGAATATCAAAGAAGTGATGTATCGTCTGGGCATCAGATCTGGAGGCACACAATAGTGGTTTGTTCTGTCGCTGGTTAAATTGGTGTCTGTCAGGTTTCTCCACCATCAAGTCGCTATTATTTTCCTTTTGTGGAGAGACGTTTTGAGACTATTTGAATATCCCGTTCCTCATCAAACTTTCACCTGCTACTTTTTTAATCCATTGATCATTTCTGCTCGAGTGGATCGTTACCATCATGGTTGCCAAATGGAGACTTTCCAGTTCCATCATTCCTTCTACATTTATTATTCGGCTTTCCCCTGTGAGGAAGAACTTCGTTTCTCCCCCTTGATTTACTTATTTGTATCAATGGAGACTCAGATTTCTTACCTTCTGGAAGAACAAGATGTTCTAAGCTCCTCCAGACTTTTCCTGTCCCCCATTCCTAGAACCAGCCATTTTTCCTAGCCTTCCTAGTTCAATTTGAATGAGTAATTGCACCTAGAGACTTATCGCAAAATCACATACACACACACCATACGTATATGTATACATATACACATTTATTATTAAATGTAGAGGTACATATACATATATATATGTACACTTCAGCCCATTTCTATTTGTCATCTATCATCATCCATCCATCCATCCATCCATCTTCACAAATTCATACTGACACCTCTAATTCCGGGTTCTTTCTAGCCTTCTTCCCACTTGCTTGTTTGTGACTTCTTTCTCTGTAACTGAGAGAGCGGGCTCCCATCATCCACACTATATGTATGTATTTGTTCAGCCCTAGAAGGCTCGGAAAGCAGTCTCAGAATTGTCACCTCATGTCTCTGCAAAAAAGGAAACTGTTCTCTAGAGTTCAATATTTGTTTCTTTTTCTTTTTGTCTTTAGCTGGAGGACATATTGTCCAAGGACACCACTGAAATGTTACCTGGACTATCTCTTTTCTCCCCCTTCAGGGTGGCCACGGTATTGTTTGATGTATGGTTTTGTCCGTTCGTTTCCATTTGTATTTCACTTTTGAACAACCTGCAAACTTGTGATTTTATTTATTATAGGGAATTCGACGTTCAGATGCTCTCTGTCTTCTGGTGATGCTGAGGCCATGGGTTTTGTGTGGTTTTATTCGTCCTTTTTTTTTTTTTTTTCATTGATTTTTGTTTGGAAGCTACGTTGAGAGTTTTGCCATTATCTTGGTTACCCAGAATTCTCCAAAACAATCAATGTTTTGAACATGCCAATTCTCTTCCGTTTGATTTATAGATTGAACGCAATTGTAATCTAAATGGCATTTTTAAATGGAGCTTGACAAGGTGGTTCTTGAATTTATATGGAAGAGCCAATGGCCAAGAGTAGTTAAAACACTCCTACAGAAGGAGGTGGAGGGAGTCGTCTTAGCAGATTCTAAGAATTATTCTAAAACTACTGCATTTAAGATGATGTGGTGTTGGCAAAGCAATGTGCAAATAGACCAAAGGGACAGAACGGAGGATGTGGAAGCGGACGAAGCCTGTGTAGAAACTCCATTTATGACAAAGCTGGTGCTGCGGTTCGGGGGGGAAGATGTTTTTCAATATATAAAGCTGGGGCGATTGGTCACCCGTATGGCAAATAGAGTCTGACGACATCAGATGTCAGCAAGCACGGGGAGCCGCAAGAAAACTCAGATACTGCAGGTGGGCCTGGGCACCCGCGCTGTCACTTGTCATTCCTCGGCCAACGGGGAGCGCACATTTCCTGTGGTGCAGGGACTTCTCCCCGGATGTAATTATGAGGGAAACTTGTGCTGGGCATCAGGACGCCCGTTTGTGACATCCCAGGAGGCGGAAGCAGCCCCACTGCCCATCAGGCGATGCCAGCTAACTCATGAAGCCGAAGATGGGACCGAACGGCTGGAGGTTAGGCGGTAGCCCTCCCAGGGAGCAGAACGCTGGGAGGAAGAAAGGCTCCCGGCTCCCGTGGAGCAAGCGTGGATGAATCTTGGGAATCTCGAGTTCGGTGGGAAAGCACGTTGCAGAAAAGCACAATGAGCATGATTCCTTCTGCATCGAGTTCAAATCAGGCAAAACGAAGCAGTGCGTTGTTTGGGATTTTGTACACAAAAGTGGTGAAACCGGAAAGAAAAGCCTAGGGGGCAGGTAAATGCACAATTCAAGAAAGGGGTCACCTCTGAAACGGGGGAGTGAAGCGGGGGGCCAAGGAGGGACACCCAAGGTCCTTCGCAGGTAACGTCACCTGTCTTTCTAAGCTGGGTGCTGCGTACACAGACATGCATGGTATTGTTCTTTATACTCAACGCATGTTCTGTAAAGAGGCTTTTGTGTCTTCTCCATACTTAATAGAAACAGTTTTAAACACTGAGAGTTCCGCTGAATGACCCGTGGAGAGGCACGGGATCCAGTTGTGGCTGGGAACCGCAGAAGTAGCCCTCAGGCTCTGGTGCCTCACCTCGGAACAGGGCCCAGTGCTCTGACCCCAAGGTCTCGGTCACGGCAGCTGGCAGCCGGCAGCCGGGGGCACTGGTAGGGTGGTATCCGTGCTTAAAGTGCTGAAGTACTTCCTGCCTCAAATGGTCCCCACCTGCTCATGGCCCCAGCCTCCCCTCCTGGGGGCCTCCTGCCCCCATTCTGCTTCCGTCGAGAGCACTCCCTCTCTAGACCTTCCCCTCCAGCAGCCTCTCTACCAGGGCCAAAGCCACGGGGTTAAGCGCAAGGAACATTCCTGCTGCCCCACGCTCTGCAGCAAGGCCCAGCACCCCCACTCTTGGAGGAGAGAAGACTCAAGGTTACCTCCGCCCACCGGATCCGTTAGCCACCCAGTCCACCCTCAGCCAGTTTGCCTAATGACTGGTTGGTCTCATTACCGGGTCACCTCCAAGCCCAAATTTGGAATTCAAATGAAGGAGTTTATTTTCACCTTTTATTCTAACAGTGACTCCAGTGTAATCAGTTCTCTAATGATCAATTTGCCTAATTAAAAAAAAATTAAGCATTTTGAAACCAATTCACCCAAAGCCCTTCTGTCTGCGTGCTGTGTTTCCAAGGATTGCGTCACAGCTGGATTAGGGGTACTCCCTCTCCTGGGTGCTCTTTTTCTCCTTCTTTCAAAAGTAACTGCGTCTAGCTGCCCTACAGTATCCACACCACGGTGTCTCCTGGAGCTGCCGGTCAGTCCTTGCACTTGGCATTGCCTCGCCCTGGTTGCGTTCTGGGGCACCGGGCACCCACTGCGGCCAGGCCACGCCACGCCACGCCACGCCACCAGTTTTGTCCCAGGAAGGGGCAAGCGGGACAGCCAGTTACTGCCCTGGGCTGCACGCTATGTCACACGACATCAAATTCACGAAGAAAACGGGACTGGGAAACACAAAATATGTTAATACGTGTACAAAATATGTTAATAAAATATACTTATGCTTAGAACAGAACAACCTTAGAAAAAGATCTTTATACCAAAAGGCGAAAAAGTCCTTGAAGTATCCCGGAGACGAGAAAATAGAAACGAACAAATATGCCGGGAGTCGTCCTGGCTTCTCATGGCCTCTGGACCCAATGACTCTGCTGTCACTGGCCCTTGACCCCGGACAGGTCACACTGGCCTCCTCCTCCGTAAAATGGGGCAAGAACAGTGTGTCCTTCAGAGGAGGAGTAGGCGAGTTAATCCATTTACTGTTTGCTGTGGAGCGGCCTGGAGATCCACGTTAACTACTGTAGAAACACAGATTAAAGCAAGCTGCCCTGAGAGGAATGCTTTGTTTTCCTCCTTTGTTGTTTTTTTAAATCCTTAAAATGCCGAAAAGTTGGGAGAAAATAAGGCCCAGATGCAGGTGCGCGCCCAGTTTGATGCTCCTGAGGCTGGGGGCAGGGCAGGGGACTCTCCAGTGTGGCTGCTTCCTCCCTGTGATTCGTTCTGGCCCTTCCCGCAGCCCGGAGAACTCCACCCAGACTCCTAGATCCTTCTCCTCCTTTAGTACCCTCCCCGTGAGCCTCCACCATCTTCGGGGGGCAAGGCCTCCTCTGCTGTCCTTCACAAAGAAGCTCTTAATGGCTTAATCTGGGGAGGGGTGACCCCCAGGCCAATGAGGAGGTGGCTCGAAGAGTGTCACTTGGGGAGAAGGACCCCTTTCTCTCTAGGAAGACCCACTTCTGGGCTGCCTTCCAAGAGGGAAGGGAGGTATGGGCAATGTGTTCTAGGCTGGGCTTGTGGACTTGGGGCTTGTGAGTGGGTCCGTGCATCTGCCCGGTGGGCTTTCTGGAGGCAGGAGGCTTGCCGGAGGAGCTGCCCAGCAGGGCCAGGAGGGACCGAGGGTGCGAGCTGGGAAGGAAAGGCTGAGCCGCCCCATACCCTGGGAGCAGGCAGCTTGCGGCCAGAGGGCTGAGATCGGAGTGCTGCCCAGGCAGCTGTCCTTGCGGGGGGCACTCACCTGGGGGTGGGCTGTGCACATGACTGGGGCCCAAAGAGGGAAGGGCTTGCCAGCCCTAAAGAATCCTTAGCAAAGAGGGGGCTGAGCCCACCCTGGGAAAGGGGTGATCCCAGTGGTAGAAGCCACAGACAAAGGTGTGGCACCCTCCCCGCTTTGACCTTGGGCTGCTGGCACAAGACGAGGCCTGCCTGCCTCAGCAAGGAGGGTGGGAGGGTGGGGAAGGGAGGGGAAGTCAGAGCACCCTGTCTCCATTCCGGTCCGTTCCAGTCGTGGGGATAGGGAGGGGAAGTTTCGAATGGGATGTGAATCTGGGCTGAATTTTAATCACGCAAAAGAACCAGAAAAGTTAATGGCCAGGGGTGAGAGAGTGGGGGTCTGGAAGTGCCAGGACACACCTGACTAGCATAAACAAACCGTATCCTGAGTTACACCAGCAGGAAAGCTCTGGAATGGTAGGCGGAGCTCCAGGAAGTGCCAGAGGGGACGCGGGGGCCCAGGTGTGATCCCCTGTTTCCGGGCTCCTCACGCCCTGTCCCCTCCAGAGAAGGCCAGGTGCACGCAGGGCGAGGGGTCTCTCCCCGAAGGCAGTCACGATGGGGATCTGGGGCCAGTAGGGCAGCACCCCAAAGGACTCTCTCCTTGCCAAAGGCCGAGCCAGGTTGACTTGCAGCCCCAGAGACATTTCTCATGACCGAGGCTATGGGGGCAGGGTGGGGAGACACTCAGTGTAGACATAAAATCGCCGGGGTGTAGTTTCAGGAAAAACAGTAGGGCAGATCTGAGAGGGTCCCCGAGTCAGCATAGCGGCAGCCTGTAGGTTTGGGGACCAGAGGGGCTCGCCACCTGGGGTGTGCAGGCATGTGGGGCGTCCCCGGGCCCTTGGAAGCACAGACCTGGCTCAGCAGGGGAGCTGCGGCCCATGGGGCCCCTGGCTCAGACCTACTAGCAATTTCCTAAGGCTCCAAATGTCAGGGCACAGAAGAGCTGGACCTCAGAGTTGGCTGTGCGGTGCAGGCTGGGGACCCCCGAGCCCTTCCTCTGTGGGGAGCGCGGCCTGAGGGCCCACCGCTCTTGCTGGTTCTCTGGCCAGAAGAGAAGGTGGGCTCCCCTGTCGGGAGAAACCATGCTGTGCCCAAACCAACAGCACATCCGGCCCAAGCACGTTTTAGCTTTAACATTTTTTGATTTATTATTTTTTTCTGTGTTGTCTCTCTTCGAGTCCTCCCGATCTGTGTGCTCAAAGAATATGTAATGCCCTGACATTTACTCTCTGACTGGAGGATCTCTGGGACCAGGGTTTTTTCCTCCACCCGTCTCTCTCTTGGCCGCAGTAAGCCGCACACCCAGGCACCAGCATCCCATTGCAGGAAATGGCTCCTACCAAGCTGGCTGCCTGGTAGCTGAGTGGAAACCATGGCAACAGGAAGCTGGGAGGATCTTCCCCTCACCCCGAAGAAAGGGCAGCCTATTTCTGGGACCTGAGCCCAGTTATTCACTAGTTCTGTATTTTGCCGTGAATTTCAATTCTGGAGAGCTGGCATTGGGGGTGCTGGGCCTGAGTTTGACAGAGCAGAAGTGACATGCTCCCCTTCTTTCTCCGAAGGAGACTAGACTTGTGGCCCCAACCTTCTAGGCCGTGTGTGCTGCCACAACACTCAATCTCTACCCCGGATTACATCCCTTCTTCAGGCGGAACAGTGCAAGATTGGTGCTTTCTGGGTGGGACGGCAACCCACTGGGCTCCTCCTCACTGACCTCTCTCTATTCTAAGAGCCTGCTTTCCACTTTTCAGCAAAGGGGACCCTCTGAGCCACCAGGCAGTGGGGAGGAGGCTCTGACTGGTAGGGGGAGTGAGTTGAGTTCCTTCAACTCAGAGACGAGCGCGCCTTCCACGAGCGTGTACAAGTGCGCGCGCACAGGCGCGCGCGTGCGCGCACACGCACACTCGCCAGCAGTGCGGCTTTTGGTGTAGACTACTCTGCCCCCTAGTGGTAGGTTGTAGCCGGCACACCGGGCTCAGAGGGACAGGCTGCCGCCTGGACTCCCTGGGTTTCCTTCCAGCCTTAACTTAGGAGTGGGGTCTTTGGAAATAAAGGAGACAGGAGACTGGTCCTCCAAAGCTGGGTCCACGGAGAAAATCGCAGGCTAAGCCTGGGGCGGGAGAGGGTGAGGAGAGCATCCCGGGAGGGGAATCACGGCCGGACCCTGCCCAGCCATTCTCCCCGTGGCTCACTCTCTTCCTGGGTGACTTCGGTCCCTCTCACGTCTGCCCAGGCCTTTCCTCTTGGGTTGCCCCAAACTGGGAACAACTCCTTGATGCCCTCCTACCCCCTCCCCAACACCCAACTCCTCACCCATTCTGGGGGGTTTATATCCCGAATAGCATTCATTCATTCATTCATTCGTTCATTTCTAAACTTTATTTATTTCTTTATTTTTCATTTCAATATGGTCATCACGCAATGTGACACTGGCTTCAGGTGTACAGCATAGTGAGTGATTTAACATCTCCAAATGTTCTACCATGCTCGCCACAAGTGTGGCTACCATCTGTCGCCATACAACTAAACAGCTTTTAAATAATCCACTCCTGGTAAGCATAAATGCGGCCCTCGTGACTTTTGCCCTCTGATGTCATGTCCGTGAATATGCTACATTGCATGGCCAAGGGGACTCTGCAGATGTAATTAAGGCTACTAACCAGCTGACCCGGATATAGGAATGTTAGGCTAGATTATAGGCTGGGTCCAACGTTGTCACAGAAGCCCCGACAAGCAGAACTTTTCCGGCTGAGACCAGACAGGAGTAAGAAAGATTCAATGATAACGAGAAGAATTCCAGCCTGCAGCCATGTGTCAGGGAAATGGTGACCTCAATCCTACCGCCTCAAGAAACTACATTCCCCAACGACCTGAATGTACTTAGAAGCAGAATCTTCAAGAGCCTCCAGATAAGAGCCCAGCCCATCTGACATCTTTGTTTTGTTTTGTTTTGTTTTTGTTTTGAAATTACAGGAAATTCCAAAGACAGTACGGGGACGTGTTCCCCCATGCTGACATCTTGCTGAACTATAGCGCGATAGCAAACCTGGCCCCTGACATATTACCCGGCAGCTTCACACGGGGCCTCTGGGGCCTCTGGGGCCCACACAGCCTCCTTTATCTCCTAGCTAGAGCTGCCCCCGGGCAGTAACAGTTTAAATGTTTCCTTCTGGCTTTCCTTTAAAAAATACAGCTTTCTGGAGATATAATTTACATACCAACTCACCTATTTAAAGTATACAATTCGGGGCACCTAGCTGGCTCAGTTGGTTAAGGGTTCAAGTCGATTTCACTCAGGCCACGATGTCATTTAACCAAACCATGTGATCGAGGCCTGTCTTGGAGCCTGCTTGGGATTCTGTCTCTCCCTCTCTCTCTGCTCCTTCCCTGCTCACACACATTCTCTCTCTGTCTCTCAAAAATAAATAAACATTTAAAAAAGTATACAATTTGATGGTTTTTTTTTTTTTAGAATCATCACTATCACCGGAGTGTTGTGCAAACATCACCACTATCTTATTCCAAAACATTTTCATAGCCCGAAAAGAAAGCCCATACCCACTAATTAGTCACTCCTTTCCCTAGCACCTGGCAACCTGGAGCCTGATTTCTGTCTCTTTGGTTTTGACCTTTCATATAAATGGAATCATACAGTATGTGATTTTTGTGTTTGGCTTCTTTGACTTTGTGTAACGTTTTCAAAGTTCATCCACGTTGTAGCATCTATTAATATTTCATTCTTTTTTATGACCGAATAATATTCCATTGTATGGAGAGACCACACCTTATTTATCCCTTCGTCTGTTGATGGACCTTTGGGTTGTTTTCGCTTTTTAGCGATCATGAATAAATCTGCTATAAGCATTCATGTATGAGATTTTGTGTGGCCATATGCTTTCATTTCTCTTGGGTATATATACTTAGGAGTGAAATTGCTATGCCATATGATAACTCTATATTTAACTTTTTGAGGAAATGCCAAACTTTCCCATAGTGGCCGCACCATTTTACATTCCCACCAGCAATGTGTGAGGGTTCCAATTTCTCCACATCCTTGACAACATTTGTTATTATGTCTTTTTAGTGATAGCTACCTTAGCAGGCAGGAAGTAGTATTTCGTGGTTTTGATTTGCATTTCCCTAATGTGTTTTTATTATTGAGCTGTAGTGGTTCTTTATATATTCTAGATACAAGTCACTTATCAGCTATATGCTTTGCAGATAAGTTCTTCCAATTTGGGGACTGTCTTTTCACTTTCTCGGAGATGCCCGTTGTATCACAGAAGTGTTTAATTATTTTTCTGTCCCCCTCCAACCCAGTCTCAGAACAGAACTGTTCAATTTTAGTGAAGCCCAATTTATTTTTTTTTATTTTGTTACTTGTATTATTGGTATCATAGCTAAGAAACCATGGCCTCATCCAAGGTCACAAAGATTTATGCTTATGTTTTTATAGTTTTTAAACTATAAAAGAGTTGTATAGTTTTATAGTTCTGACTCTTACATTTAGGTTTATGATGCATTTTGAGTTAATTTTTTGTATATAGCGTGAGATAGGGGGATTCAACATCATTCTTTTGCATAGTTGTCCCAGCACCATTGGTCGAAGAGACTATTCTTCCTCCATTGAGTGTCTTGTCACTCTTGTTGAAAATTAGTTGACTCTAGCTGTATGGGTTTCTTTCTGGACTCTCGATTCTATTCCATTGATCTATATGTCTGTCTTTGTGCCAGTATTACGGAGTCTTGATTCCTGTAGCTTTTTTTTTTTTAAGTAGACTCCATGCCCAACGTAGAACCTAATGAGGGGCTTGAACTCATGACCCCGAGATCATGACCTGAGCCAAAATCAAGAGCCAGATGCTTAACCGACTGAGTTACCCAGGTACCCCGACCCACTTATTGATTTTAAAATTTACCATCAAGCTACAGGAATCAAGGGGCACACCTAGGTGGCCCAGTCAGATAAGTGCCAGACTCTTGATCTTGGCTCAGGTCTTGATCTCAGGGTTCATGAGATCAAGCCCCATGTCAGGCTCTGTGCTGATGGTGCAGGGCCTGCTTGTGAGTTTCTCTCTCCCTCTCTCTCTGCCCCCACCATCATCAAAAATGAATAAATAAACATTTAAAGTCAGAAGTGTGAATCCTCCAACTTTGTTCCTTTTTAAGATTGTTTTACTATTCTGGGTCCCTTGCATTCCCATATGAATTTTAAGATTGGCTTGTCAATTTCTGCAAAAAAAAAAGCAGCTGGAATTTTGATAGGGATAGTGTTGAATTTGTAGTTCAATTTGGAAAGTATTGTCATTTCAACAATAGGTCTTTTGACCCATGAAGATGAGAGATGTCTTTTTTATTTACTTAGATCTTTTTTGATGTCTTTCAATAGTATATTGTTGCACAAGTCTTTCCCTTCTTTTGTTACACTTATTCCTAGGTATTTTATTATTTTTGATGCCATTGTAAATAGAACTGTTAATTTCAGTCTGGACTGTTTGCCGATAGTGTGCAGAAATACAGTTGGCTGGTATATATTGATCTAGAATTTGCAATTTTGCTGAGCTCGTTTATTCACTCTAAGAGGTGGGTTTTTGTTTGTTTGTTTTTTGTGGATTCCTTCAGATTTTCTCTATACAAGATTGTATCATCTGTGAATAGAGAGTTTTATCTCTTTCTTTCCAGTCCAGATGCACTTTGTTATCATTTCATGTGCTTGACTTCTCCCTAACATTGTAACTCTTCTAATAGTTGCCTCCATATCAGTAGACAGCTGATTTCCACAGCTATTTCTTCGTTTAGTGATTTAGACCCTCCCTATTGACTGCCTGCTATGAGGGTTTGACTTCCTTGCCCATTAAACAAATAGCAGAGACAAGATCTCTGACTGGCTTCGCTTGTCCTTTTCTGAGTCCCTTTCTAGGTGTAAGGAAGTGATGCACAAAGTGTGGACCCAAGGCAATGGACAAGTGCACTTGGAGTGGCCCTGCCAAATGGATGTCCCTAGGCTCCCAAGCCAACTTGGCTGGTCACTGCCTCCCTTCACACGTTCCCTTCCACAGGAACCAGAACAAACATCGGGCGGCCCCTAGCTGACCAAAGGTGGCTTCCTGTTTCAGGGTGACATGTTCATTAACTAGGCTCATCCAATCAGATTCTCCCTCTGGACTTTGAGCCTGGAGACAGAGTTGGTCAAATGATGGTGGACACATGAGTGAAAATCTGGGTTGTGCTGGCCCCATGACCAAAGATATGGGAGTGAGGAAGCCACTCCTTGCAAATTCTAGATCAATATATACCAGCCAACTGTATTTCTGCACACTATCGGCAAACAGTCCAGACTGAAATTAACAGTTCTATTTACAATGGCATCAAAAGTGAGGAGAGTGAGGAAGGCCGTGGTTCTGGCCCCAAGCCTCAGTGGTCCCAACTACACGAAAGGCTCTGTGGGCAATAACCTCGAGAGGGTCTGGTGGGCAATAACCTCGAGAGGGTCTGGTGGAAACACTGAGAGGGCTACAGTTAGAAGGGTACAGGGCATGTAGACACAGTACACGGAGAGAGGCACTGGCAAGGATGGCAAAACTGGTAAGGACTTAACTTTCCAACCTTGATGGGGGACATTTGGGATAACAAGGAAAGTACTGTGCCAGGAGCTCAAAGCCCCACATCTGGAATGGGATCCGTGTGCTGGGTGACCTTGAGAAGCCACCTGACCTTCTTGGATCTGATTTCTTCATCTGTACTCTTTTCATCTGTTTTCTCAACACCCTGGGATGAATTATGCTCCTCAGGCCTTCTTCCCTCCAAGAACAGGGGCTATGAGTGGCCTAGGCATGGCAGAAACATCCACCTTCTCTTCAGTGTCGAGTTTGTCAGTAGACATCAAGGGGAAGTCTTAACCACCCCCTTCTTTACCCCCTTCTATGAGATTCCTTGGACTGCTGTAACAAAGGACCACAAAGTGGGTGGCTTAAGTGACAGGTATTTCTTCTCATACTTCTGGAGGCCAGACATTTGAAATAAAGGTGTCTGTGGGGCTGTGCTCTTCTCTCTGGAGGCACTAGAAGAGGATCTTTCCTGGTAGTTCCAGGCATCCCTTGGCTTATGGCCACATCACTCTGGTCCCTGTCTCTGTTTTTCCAGTGGCCTAGGGGTTAAGGAGATCATCCATGAGATGGACTTGGGTCAAGATGTCTCCATCAACTTTCACTCTGGCTGGTGGGCCTCGGGTATGCAGAATTACAGGCAGGAGCTTTCCACCAGCACCCCAAGGCCTGGGTATTCCCCCATCACCAACAATTCGCTGAAGCTTTCCTCGCCAAGGGGCCTCACATATCAGAGTCTTGTGTTTTAGAATCGATACCGTTAGCCCCATTTCTGGACTTCGAGGGCATGTGTTACACCTCTGGGTCCTCCCTGAGTTCCCTGAACTCCCTGTCTTCTCCAGCACAGTGTCACCCCTCTCACTACAGCTGTCCTATTGCTGGTCCCCTTGGCTTGCCAGCTTCTGCTGCATGGGTCTGTGAGCTCACTTGTCCACGCAGAGCCTTAGTTCTTTGAAGAATTCCCTGGCTACCTGAACACATTGTGGTCTCTCCATCGGCACCGCTTTGCCCCGTGATTCTCTTTGCTGGCAGTGTTCTGGGTCTTTTTTCTGAAACTCCTTCTCCCCACGGGAGGATTTTGTCCTTGAGGGCATAGTTACCCATGGTAATGTGTTTACATAACAGCTTTATTGAGATATAATTCACATACCATAAAATTCACCCATTTAAATTGTACAGTGCAATGGTTTTTTAATATATCCACAGAATTGTGCCACCATCACCGCAATTTAATTCCAGAATGTGTTTAACACTTCCCTGAAGAAGCCCTGTCCCTATTAACAGTTACTTCTGGCGCTCCCCCCCAATCCCGCCCCCCAACCCCTGGCACCTACTAATCTAGTTTTTGTCTCTGGATTTGTAGCAGCTATTTGCACATATCTATTGCTGGAGTGGGTTTTCTAACCCTCATGCCAACTCCCCACACTTCTGGGGTCCAACTTGGTAGTAGATTAACCAAGAGCTATAATCCCACAGTTTCCCCCCTTGTAAGGAAACCTCCACCTTCCTGAGTACAACTGAACCCTGACCTGCCAGGCAGCTAGTATGGCTTTGCAGGCTCAGAGGAGGGAGGGGCCTGATCAGACTTTGGTTTTACAAAGGTTGCTTTGTGTGGAGCATGTGAGGTGGGGGAGGAGGGCTTCAAGGCTACTGAAGGGAGACCCTGTCTGCTTCATCCCAGCACCAGGCCTGAGCCTGGCTCTTACAGGCACTCAGTCAATGGGGGAGGGAGGCGGGGAGGCAGGAGAGCGGGGGCGAGGAATCCATAAGAGTGAAGTGTCGGGGGCAGGAGGGAGTGTGGCATGGTCACTCTTTAGAAACAGGATTGACCTCCCACCCCAAATTTGGTTTTGGACATGGAGACCAATGGCACCACACCCACCAAGAGGTTATGAAAAGGTTCCTTAGTCACATGCCGAGGCTTTCTGGGATAGCAGGGCAGGTCTCCGAGCTGGTCTGAAGACGATTTGAGAGGGCATGGAAAGGGGACTGGCGGGGTTCTCTGTCGTGGTGGGAGCTAGAGCAGGGGCAGGGTTTCCTGCGTGTGGTTAGAACTTCCTTCTGATGCCGAGGAAGGGAGCACTCAGCCTTTGACATCCGCTTGCCCCCATGTGGGGCACAAGGGGACAGGGAGGATGAGGCTTTGAAGCTGTAGGCAACCAGACTGTAAAGTAAGGAGCCAGACTCTGTATTACAGAGTGCTCAGCTGCAGCAGGTGGTGCTGGAAGGAGGCAGCTGGGAAGTGGCACACGGCCTCAGTACGCCTAGGGTCTGAATGTGTCCCTCCTCCCAAGCTCACATGGTGAAAGCCGAATGGCCGAGGTGATGGTATTAGGAGCGGGGGCCATCTGATTAGGTCATGAGGGCAGAGCCTCACAAGTGGAATCGGTACCCTTATAAAAGAAACCCCAGAGAGGCAGTTTGCCCCTTCCAGCATGTGAGAACACGGTGAGAACTTGGCTTTCTGCAGCCCAGAAGAGGGTCCTCACCGGAACCCAACTGTCCTGCCACACTGGTCTTGGACTTCCAGCCTCCGGAAATTTGAGAAAGAGATTGGCCTGTGGAATGTTGCTATGGTAGCCCAAATGGACTAAGAGGAAGATGGTGTGGGAGGGGGACAGTCTCACGCAGCAGGGGCCAGATGCAGGGGGCCGTGGGCAAAGCAGGCAGGAAGCGGTGGATACCCACAGCTTCAGAGTCGTGGAGTTGAGAAGGGCAGCGGGGAAGAGGGCAGTGGAGACACAGAGGTGGACCCAGAGGAAGGCGGTTGGACTTGCTGATGGTGAGCGATGGGAGGCCCAGGAGGTGTTGGGGGGAGGTGAGGTAGAAGGGGTGACAGCGGAGCGAGGTTCTCATGTTGCAAGAAGGTTCCAAGGACAAGTGACAGGACTGGACTTGGATGAGGCTGCTCTCTACTCCTGACCGACCACTCCCAGGGTGAAGGCCACTGGGGAGGAGGGGGACAGGGTCAGTACTTTGGAAATCATCCCCTGTGTTTGACGAGGACCATCCAGATTTCCAGTGGCCTTGCCTGGGCACAGCCTCTTCTCTGTACCCCGAATAACTCTCCCCCTTCTCTGCCTCATCCTCTGAGCTTCAGCCTGAGCCCTCCCTCCCTCATTAGGAGATAGCGCCATTGTAAGGCAGCGGCCGTGCCTCAGCGTGGAGGGCGCACAATAAAGCTTAGATAAGGAAGTGATGGCAAATATCACAGAATCCTCCTCTGATACAATTGTCCACCCTACCTTCATTGGTCATTTTCTCTGTATAGGGTCTGGATATAATCCCCGGGGCAAGGTCAGGGGATGGGTGGTGAGGCGGGGAAGCCATGTTTGGGAGTGGTGACAGGTGACAGGGAAGGGAGGGCTGGCACAGTGGGTGTGGCTTGATGGTGGGAGAGGAATCGCTGCCTGGAGGTTTGCCGGCTCCAACTGGTGGCTAGTGAATTATTCATTTGTCAACCACTGTGTCCAGGCTGCCTGCCAGGAGGGCGCCCTGTGACCCAGGGTTTTAAAAATTCATGTGTTCATTGAGTCATTCCCTTGACTCACATTCACAGGCACCTATTACTTGCTGAGCCGAGACTCTTCACACCACAAAGGGCCCAGGGGGAAGGAGGAGTTCAAGCCGTGCTGTTTAACTGACAAACACGGGGATGAGGAGGTGACCGACCTCAGGCCAGGGGCCAGAGGGCAGAGTGATATGATTTGGGTGTGCGCATATGTATGCACATGCAGCCTGGCGTGCGTGGGGCAGGAGAGGAGGTGGGGGGGGAGTGACTGATGCGTGTGCATGTTTGCGTGTGAGTGTGCTGGGGGACGTGAGTGGTATGCCCCTTTAGGCTGGTGTTCTGTGTGGTCTGGGTTTCAGTCTCGGGCGGGGGACAGTCAGCAGTGACAGAGTGCTCCAGGCATGACTGGGGTTAGCTGCACAGGGGACTTGGGGCCCTGAGTCCCTCCACCCACACGCACACGGGCACACGCACAGGGCACATGCACACAAACACACAGCGCACTCAGCCCAGAGGGCGTGGGTACTCAGCCCAGAGGGCCTGTGCCTTGCCTCAGACAGAGAGAGCTGGGGAGCAGGGGACGGAGAAGGAGTCCCTTCCCTTGGCAGGGCATTTTCGAAGACCCTTAGGTGGGAGACTCTAACCTCCGGGGAACTGACAGCGTGACCCCATAAGAGCCAGCGTGTCAGGCTAAGGCCTTGGCTTTCTCCTGAGTTGAAGGGGTCCTGGAAGCTGTTAGGCAGGGCAGAGCCTGTTCAGGCTTACATTTTGGGGAGCTCACTCTGGCTGGTGGCTGGTGTTTGGACCGAACAGTAGCCCCCTAAGAGCCGTGCCCGTGTCGCGGTCCCTGGGGCCTGTGACCATGACCTTATTTGGTAATAAGGTCTTTGCAGATGCGATGAAGTGAAGGTTCTCAACTTGAGATCATCCTGGATTTCCTCGATGGGCCCTAAATGCAAAGACAGGTGTCATCACAAGAAACAGGAGAGACACAGAGACACACAGAGGAGAAAGCCACGTGAGAACAGAGGCGGAAACTGAAGCGATGTGGCCACGAGCCAAGGAATACCTCAGGCCCCCAGCAGCTGTAAGAGGCAAGGAAAGATTTGTCACCTAGAGCCTGCAGGGGGATAATGGCTCTGCTGACACCTTGATGCCACACTTTTGGTCTCCAGAGCTGCGGGAGGATGAGTTCTTGTTGTTTTAAGTCCCTCACTTTGGGGTCATTTGTGAAACAACCCCAGCTGGTGTGGAGAGAAGACTGGGGGCAGCTGAAGAAAGAGACAAGGCTGTCCTGGGTGTGTGACATTAGGATTGTCGGCAGGGTCCAGTCACCGTGGCAGAAGAGCTTGGAAGCGGTGGCTTTTTCCTCTCAAAGTTCTAAACTCTCTCAAATCATAGCAACTCTCAGGCTGTATCTAAATGGCCCAGGTGGACTGAGTTGTTAGCTTGGGAGTCGCTTTGGTGCTCTAGACCCCTGATGCCCGATGCAGGATTTCCTGCTTGTGGAAGGCACACAAATGAAGTGTGACATGGCATTGTGAGCTGATACTCAACAACATTGATTCATTTGGTAAGCTCCTAATGTGTGCTAGGCTGGGAAGGTAAGCGGAAGCCCCATCTCTAAGGCACGCAGAGCAAAAGCCCACAGACGACCCCCCCCTGATGCGGCCATTCTTTGCACATTCCCTTCGGGGCTCATCTGCCTGTCTGGGGAGCTGGATTCAGCTTTTACGCACACTGACACTGATGCACATCCTTCCGGTGGGAGCCGCGGACGTCGCAGCGAAGGTACCCCTCGCCGCGGGGTCGGCAGACGCCGCCAGCTCTCCCAGTCCTAAACCACGCTGGGCCAGCAGCCTGGAGGGAGACCTTAGAGGGACCGCAGGGACTTGCTGCTAAGATGCGTGGGGGTCCCGGTGACCTCGCGAAGCAGCCCAGCGGGTCCCGGCTGCTCGGGTACTATGCTTGCGGCTCCCGGAGGCGGGACTTGAGGCTCTCGGGGGCGGGACAGTAGCCTCCCGGGGGCGGGGCGTCAGCTCTCAAGGGCGAGGCACGTAGACTTCGGGGACAGGGCGGGCACAAGCCAGCCTCCCGGCCGACTGGGCCTGTGCGCCTGCGCTCGCGCTTGCGCGCCGCTTAGCGGTCATTCTCCCCCACCTCCCCCGGGTGGGGGGGGGAACTGCTGGGAGACGGGCGGGTGCGGGCCGGGGCGGGCCGGGGCGGGCCGGGGCGGGCGAGGGCCGGGCTGGGCCGGGCCGGGCCGGGCCGGGGCGGGGCGGGGTGGGCGGGACGGGGTGGCCGCGCAGGCCGCGAGGACCCCCGGGACCCGGCCGCCGCGTGCACGGGCCCCTTCTCCTTCCGGCGGGGGGGGGGGGCTCGTCTCGCGGGGCGGGGCCTCATGGAGGCCGTTGGCCCCGACAGTTGCGGAGCAGGGGACAAGCCGCGGGGTACCGATGGGCGGCCGGCACCCGAGGCCAGGGTGCACTTCCGAGTGACGCGGTTCATCATGGAGGCAGGTAACCGCGGCTGGGAAGAAGGCTGGCGTTCCGGGAGCCCGCCTCTCGGAGGAGGGGACGCGCAGGGCGCGGGGCTGGCGCGCCCGGCCTGGGGGAAGAGGCCCAGCTCACGGGTACAGGCCCCGGCTTGTGTCCACGCCCTGCGTGCCAGGCTTTGAGCTGCGACGCGGCCACGGTCACGGCCGTCTCTCGAACGGGCGCGCAGGCCCAAAGAGAACGTGGAAAGGGGCTGGCCCCGGCTAGGAGGTGGCCGAGTCGGGGTGCCCGCGGCAGGTGGCCTACCGTGCCTTCAGGCAGCTCTGTCTGCCCGCGTAGTTGGTCGCATGGAGATTTTCGGCGCAGCCATTGGTGAGGCTCCTGAGGAGCCTTGGTGGCGACGTCGTGTCACACCGGGTACCCAGGGTGCCACTCGCGTGTTGAGTCCCGCCGGAGTGTCCACCCGGCTGTTGGGCGCCGCTGCTCCTGAGGCAAGACAATGAGGAGCCCGTAGAAATACTGTTTCTCTGTCTGGCAATAGTATCTTGCTCGGCTGGCGGACACTTTGTTTCCGATCTTTGTTACTTTGTGTGCGCTCTGCGGGAAACGGGTTGGGTGAGTCCGCTGTCAAGTCAAGGTTAGCAGAGCCTGGGGAAATAATGCAGGACCGTTAAGCCCAATGATTTGTACATTTAATTTCGAGGAAGAGTCGCACAATGTAAAGGAAGGATAGCAGTGGCTGCTCACATGCTGCGGTGTGTCTGCTTGGAGGGTCCACGTAAAGCAGGGAACCGCGCTGCGCCTCGAGGATTTGCTACATGAAACAAGACTTGGAGGGGGGCGCCTGCGCGACTCAGTCGGTTAAGTTTCCGACTTCGGCTTGGGTCATGATCTCGCAGTTTGTGGGTTCGAACCCCACGCTGGGCTCTGTGCTGACAGCTCAGACCTGGAGCCTGCTTCAGATCCTCTGTCTCCCTCTCTCTCTCTGCCCCTCCCTCCTCTCAAAAATAAACATTAAAAAAAAAAAAAAAAAAACAAGACTTGGAGGGTCATGTGCAGCTATACCTCGTTATCTGACGTCTGTAAGAGTGAGGGGTCCTATGCAGGAACTGTCTATGTAACCGAAATTCAAATCTTGAAATGCTAAAAGCTCTTACAGGTACCACTGGAAGGTCTTCTTTATACAGTGTATTGCACACGCTCTAGCCCTCTGTGTGAGGCTAAATACTGGTCCTTCATCGATGTCCCCATCCTAATCCCCAGAACCTGTGACTGGTAGCTCATGTAGCAAAGGAGACTTGGAGGTGGGAGTAGGCATCTTGACATGCGGGAACTTTCCCACATTATTCACTAGGCCCAAGGTAATCACACTCATCACATCCTTAAAGAGAGAGGCAGAAGTGACAGGCTCAGAAGGCCATGTAATGAGGAATATAGTTACAAGACGCTGCACCTGGCTTTGAACCTGGAAGAGGCCACGGGGCAAAGATTGCAGACACCTCTAGAAGCTTGAAAGGGCAAGGAAACATTCTCCCCCTGGAGGGTCTAGAAGGAACCCACCTTGCTCACACCTTGAATTTAGCCTCCTAAGACTCATTTCAGCCTTCTGACCACAAGGATTGTAAGAGAAACAGTATGTGTTGTTTGAAGCCACTGAGTTTGTGCTAATTTGTTACAGTGGCCCCAGGAAACTCCTACACCTTAGACGATATTGGACGTGATCTTAATGATTGTTGCTTGTGTGCCACCTTCTTCCAGTCTGTCGTATGTCATTTCACCTTCTCTTGTTGACCCTGGTCTTCGTTAATTTACATTGGTTCCGGGACCCAGTGCAGTGATTTCCTTAGAAGCTGTCCAGGGTTGGGGTGGGGGATGGGCTTTAACCCCCAAATCGAACCAGCACGTGTTCCGGGTTTTGAGTTCTCTTCCCTTTTCAGTGTGTCAGTGTTCTTCCCCGGTGCCTGTCTGTGGTCGTAGGTGTGGCTATTTTCCCTGTTCTGCCTGCAAATGCCGTTGGCAGTCACCCTGCTGGCTTTTTGCCTTTTTTAATCTTTCAGACAAGGCAACCGGGGCTGAGTATAATCTTTAGTCACAACATTGTGACTTTGTGGTATCTGTTTGATGCTCAGAGGCCTTTTTCACCTGCTGTCATCTTGGCGGGAGTTTTGTTAGGTGAGCCGTGGGGGTGGGGAACCTCTAGTTAAATGCTCGCTAAGGTAGAAACAGACGCACAGCAAGGTGTGGGCCTGTCCGTGACGTTGTGCAGAAGCCGATACGCCAGATGCTACGTGAGGACTAGTCTGATCTGTAGCTTGGCTGTGCAGGGGGTGGGGGGGTGCTGGTGGAGGTGTGGTATCTGCAGTGCTGCTGAAGGGGATACCGCATTGGAGCACCACCCCCGGGGACTTGTTAGCCCATTAGAATCTGAGAAGCCTGGCTCAAAACCCCTCAGGTCGAGGACCCAGTGAAAGACCCAGCAGCCACAGCCAGCTAGGCTCCAGAGCCTTGGTCTTGTCTGAGCAGGGGGCGCAGACCCTTCGGGCCCAACCCCGTGCCTCTACTCACACTTCAGGAGAGGGTGGGCACTGGATTCGAGTCCTCTCCTGCCTGCTTTCTCTTGACAGGTGTCAAGCTAGGGATGCAGTCCATTGCCGTTGCCACCGCTTGTACCATTTACCATAAGTTCTTCTGCGAGATCAACCTGGACGCCTACGACCCCTACCTGGTCGCCATGTCTTCCCTTTACTTGGCTGGCAAAGTGGAGGAGCAGCACCTGCGCACTCGTGATATCATCAACGTGTCTAACAGGTAATGGCTTCCAGACCCGGGCATTCGGGGGGGCTCACTGGTTTCCACCCAGATGGCCGCCCAAACGGCCCTCCAGGTGTCAGGTGTTGAGCTCAGAAGGAAGCACCAGAGGGGTCTCGAACCGGGGCAAGAAGCACTAGCAGCAAAAGCAGGAATGAGCCTGGTGTCAGAAAGCCACGGGGGTCAATGGGAGAGAAAGTGAGGCCAGATTAAGGGTGGTGTCAAAGGCAGAAAGAGTGCAGAGGAGTTGGGTGAGGGGGAGGCTCTGGTGTCGTGGGCTGGGGGACATGGCTAGAGCACAGGGATCTTGGAGAGATATGTCAAAGGAGGTTCGTCTGGAGTTTTGGACAGGATGGATCAAACCAGTTGTGTTCTGTGGGACCTGCAGGACCTTCCCATCAGGGGCGGGTGTGGACCAAGTTGGGCAATTATTTTGTTTAGATGGTGTGAGAAACCGAGTCACAGTCGCTAACAAGCATCTCTTGCCCTCTTGTGGGCATTGTGCTCTGCGGGCAGCACCTCTGCGTGCAAGCGGCCCTGTTCCTGTTGCGGCAGGCCGTGGCGGTCCCGCCATCCAGACCGCACTGAGACCCAGGGGGCCTGGGAGAAAGCAATTTATGGAAAGTTACTGAGTAGCAGTATGGCATAACCTTTCTAGAAACTAATGATTAGGAAAGAAAACTGTTTTGTGCTGCTTCTCTTTTAATAAACAGGGGACAGAAAAAGCACTCCTTACCCCCTACGCATGACGGGTTCACAGCGTACCGCTCAAGACTAAGAGGAAAACAGGAGAGGGAACCGAGGGAGGGCCGCTAGCGTCCCCCTGTAATTGCCAGGTCCCCAGCGGGAGGACCGGCAGAGGGGAAATCATGTGGATCGCTAATTAGACATGGCACCTGGGGGGGGGGGTTCTGTGGGGAGGTCGGACAATGAGTGAGGACCTAGGAAGCCTGAGTCACCGGCAGAGAAGGTTGATCACCTGAGTGTGAATCCTGCATCTGGGTGCTCATGTGTAGGCGGGAGCGTGGCGGATGCGTGCGGGGTAAACAGGGACACTAGGGTCTGGAACGAAGGAAAGACAGTCTGCGTCCAGCATCCCCACGATAGATTTAAAACCCTTCCTCGAGCCCAGAGTAAGAGCCCTGGGCCTTGCCATCCCAGGTGGTGAAGGCTGACCCTGATGCCAGCCGGACCGTAATGGGAAGCATGGTCGGTCCAGTGCGCTAGAGCTTCCGGTTCCTCCGGAGCGGCTGCAGAGAGCTCCTGCGTACACTCGACATGGTGCCGAGTGATAGGGTACAGCCCGCCAGGGCTAAAGCCAGAAGCTGGCTGCTTTTGTCCGCTGGTTACTGGTTTTACGCTGTATCCTAGACATGCAAATGAAGGATGTGGCTCAGTCGGTTAAGCGTCCGACTTCAGCTCAGGTCATGATCTCACAGTCCATGAGTTCGAGCCCCGCGTCGGTCTCTGTGCTGACAGCTCGGAGCCTGGAGCCTGCTTCCGATTCTGTCTCCCCCTCTCTCTGCCCCTCCCCCACTCGCGGTCTGTCTCTCTCAAAACAAAACAAAACAAAACGTAAGTTGGATGGGTCGAAGAACACTGCAGTTTGTATCTGGATGTCACGTGACTCGAGGGGTCCTCAGGGAAACTTCCCTGGCCGCCGTAAGCATTGCTGTCTCTCCGTGCAGGTACTTTCACCCGGGCAGTGAACCCTTGGAGCTGGACTCCCGCTTCTGGGCGCTGAGGGACAGTATAGTGCAGTGTGAACTCCTCATGCTGAGAGTCCTGCGCTTCCAAGTCTCCTTCCAGCACCCACACAAGGTACATGGTGGGGAATTGGCAATCGTTTCTGGAGGCAGGAGCTGATTTTTTCTTTTTTTATCCCGAAAGTGCACCCATTGAACTCTCAAGGACATGTTGGGTGTGTGAGGCAGAGCAGAGCCACAGCTGGGACCCGGGGTCCCTGGCTGCACACGGCCACTGGCTTGGTGGCCTCTCTTGTTCTGCTTTCTGGGTCTTTTCAGGCAGTTCTCATTTCAGCGTCTGCCCTTCTGCCTGCTTGGCCAAGGCCGCGACCCGGGATCCGCGTGATTCTCTGAGGCCCTCGCAGATCCCGTGACCCGCAAGGAGGGCGTGCTCAGCGAGCCGCGGGGAACCGGGCCCGCTCTCATGACCTCCCCGAGTCCCTGTCCCCGAGAGGTGCTGCCGCTGCGCTGCAGGGCTCACATCCTGCTCAGCTGTGCTTAGCAGCCCACAAGACAAGCCGAATCACAAAGCTGCGTAGCACACTCGTAACTGCTAGGAACACGCAAGGCCCAGCAGGACTTGTGAAACCCTTCGAGTACTTGGAGGGGACACTTTGGGGCCCAGGCCCCCATGTGGGCAGCTTGGAAGGGTAGCCCTGCAGGGACACGTGTGGGGCAGAGGGGGGTTGGGACAGGGGTGTCATGACATGGGTTATGAACAGGATTTTGCCTTTTTTCTAATTGAAATTTTTATTGGGGCGCCTGGGTGGCTCAGTCGGTTAAGCTTTTGACTTCGGCTCGGGTCATGATCTCGCGGTCTGTGAGTTCGAGCCCCACGTCCAGGCTCTGTGCTGAAAGTTCACAGCCTGGAGCCTGCTTCGGATTCCGTGTCTCCCTCTCTCTGTCTCTCCCCTGCTCACGCTCTGTCTCTCTCTCTCAGAAATAAATTCATATTAAAAAAAAAAAGAACTCAAATTTTTATTGAGGTCATTATAGATTTACAAGCAGTCAGAGGAAGTCACACAGAGATCCTATTTGAGATGGAGACTTTGCCCGCTCCCCCCGAATGGAAACATTGTGGCAGGCTCCAGTCAGTGTAACCGCGGGAGGTTCTGGGTGTTGCTTACTTGTTACTTGTACCGCATGGTGCTACATAATTTCCTCATGCGCGCGCCTTCATCCGTCCACCACCGCCACAGTTACGATACAAAACAACCCCATGACCCCAGGGGTTCTTATCTCCCCCCCTCTTCCAAACCGCCTTTCCAATCCTGGAAAACCCTGGTGGAGATTTTGAGACAGTCGTGTTTTCGGTTGGTGGCGTGATGGGGAAAGGCAGGAGCCGCTCTGGCTGTGCGGGGGGCAGTCGTGGCACCAAGTCTGAGGACGAACGGCACCGGCCAAGGGGGTTGTCGGGGAGGGGAGCAGGGCTCAGCGTTACCTAGAGCCTAGCGGCCTCGCCCTTCCGTCGGGCTGGGACGGGGTGTAAGGCAGTACATGAGCCCCCTGTTCTATGGTGTGCGGGAGTCCCACGCCTGTGTGTTCACGCCTGTGGGGTGGGCTCATCAGTGTGTTTGGAGATCCGGGTGGTTCAGGCAAAGCGACCGTCTTCCCAGAGCGTGAGCTGACAGGCAACTGTGCTGACAAGTCATTAAGAGTTTATAGCCAAGGGCAGCGCTACTGGGAAACACAGGCACCCGTTTTAGGCCTCCCGAAAGCAGGCGTCCTGTCTCTGGGCAGCCCGCAGCCTCGGGCTGGGCACACGGCCTGGTGCGATGTTCTGACTGAAAGATAAGGACGCTGTATCTGGCGCTTGCGTGGAGTCGGGCAGGGGGATACGCTGAATGCTCTCTGACGATGCCTAGAGCGGGGCCCTGCGATGGAGACGGACTGTGGGAGGGGTGGCCATCGCGAGTGGCCCCGGGGGGTTCCAGGAGCTGGGCCAGGAGTCGACAGTGGGTGGGCACATGGGCACCGGTTCAGTGGGGAGAGAGGATTTCAGGCAGGGGGAGCAGTAAATGCCAAGGCCATGAGGGAAGTGTGCTTGGCCCGTTCAGACATGGTAGGGGGTGGGGTGAGGCAGGGCAGGCAGGGCTTGGGGGCCAGTGGAAGATACTGGGGCTTTTTTCTTTCTTCTTTTCTTTTTTTTCTCCTTTTTTTTTTTTTAAAAGTAGGCTTCATGCCTAGTGTGGAGCCTAACACAGGGCTTGAACTCACAACCCTGAGGTCAAGACCTGAGCTGAGATCAAGAGTCATATGCTCAACTGACGGAGCCACCCAGGCGCCCCCACTGGGGCTTTTTTCTAAGTGACACAGGGAGCTGTTGGAGGGCTTGAGTAGAGAGATGACTCGATCCGATTCGTGTTTCATATACGTTGAGACAGCTCAGGGGGAGAGCGGCTGGTGGGCGGAGGGGCCGCGGTGCCTCACGGTGAGGAGTCTGGTGTCTAGGGACCGGAGCCCCGAAGGCCAATCGGCTGACTGGTGTGTCTTTGCAGTACCTGCTCCACTACCTGGTTTCCCTCAAGAACTGGCTGAATCGTTACAGCTGGCAGCGGACCCCCATTTCCGTCACTGCCTGGGCCCTGCTGCGGGACAGCTACCACGGGGGGCTGTGCCTCCGGTTCCGGGCTCAGCACATAGCTGTGGCAGTGCTCCACCTGGCCCTGCAGGCCTATGGGGTCGAGGTGCCCGCCGAGGCCGAGGCCGAGAAGCCGTGGTGGCAGGTGAGGTGACTGCTGCGTATGCTGGCGCTTTCCTCTTTCCTTTGCCTGAGGACTTTCCGGAGTCCTGGTACCCGGGTGTCCATGTTTCTTTGTCGTAATCTTCCGTGCAGGGAGATGTGGGCTGCTTAGGAATATTGAAGCTTGAACGTAGCCCGTCACAACAGCCTAAGGCAGGGGCTCTCCACCTTGGCACTGTGGACGTTTGGGGCTGGATCACCCTCTGTGGCGACAGCGTCCTGTGCTACCCTGTGGGTGCCAGGAGCATCCCCTGCCTCAGTCACGGCGACCAGAGATGTGTCCGGACATTACCGGGTGTCCCGGGGTGGGGATAGCCCCCAGCTGAGAGCCACTTTGTTCAACGAGGCACTTTTATTGGATTGAGTGGGAGTTTGCCATAGATCCGGGCTGGATGCGCTTGGATTCGCATCGGGAGAAGTTGCAGGGGGTCCTCTAAAAAGGTGGACTGATGATAGATAGGGAAGTAGGTGGGTGACAGGCGGGCGGCCGGCTGCACGGATGGCCGGGGGTACATACGGAGCCCGGCGGTTGGGAGATTTGCTGGCCTCCCCCAGGCCTGCCGAATCCGCGGTGCGGTTTGTAGAGAGCGAGTCTGTGGGAAGGGCTGCCCTCAAGGACGTCCACTGCCCCGTCGGCCTTCCCCGGGAGTCTCAGCTGTTTCTCACGATGGGATTTGGAGGTCGTTGGCGGTTCTTCCTTTCCCATACTCAAAGTTTGCTGCTCCTTTGTCATAACACCTCATTGTCTGGCCTTGCCCCGTGTGAGGGTCTCTGCAAGCAGTGTTTTCAGTGACCAAAGGTTTCGTCCCCTGCAAAACCCCCAATGGCCAGAAATCTAAAACGTGTCATGTGTTTCCTGAACAGAGGGTGCTGCCTGGGCGCCTTCCCGCGCGTGCTCCTGGCCCCCCGCCCCCTTCCTGCTGCTCTTGGCTCATATGATGCCTCTCCTTTCCTGATGCTCCTCCCCCAGCCTGCGTGCCCTCCCTGGAGACCCAGCTTTTCCTGCTTTTTGTCTATTGTCCTTTATTGTCTGCGGAACCCCCCCCCCCCCCGCCCATCACGCTGTGAGTGCCTGGAGGTCAGGGATCTTGTCTGCTTTATCCGCCGCCCTAAGTCCAGTGCCTAGACCCGGCACAGAGCTGTGGCAGTGCTCCCGGCACATGTGTGGTCCCGGTCGGAGACGAGATGCGCCTCCTCCGGCAGCATGGGGTCGAAGGGGCAGCTGCATAGACAGCGAGTATTGCTCCATGCTGGGGCTTCTCGCGGACTTCCAGGTCATGTGACCATGGCGTCCCTGCGCTGTCAGAATCGAGTGGTAGCAGAGGGGCTGCCACTTCCTGGCCCTGCTCACCGAGGGCACCTGGTGGGCCCGGCAGCCCCATCTCTTGGCCACTGCAGTGACATTGCTCGTCTCCCGTTATCTCGCTCGCCTCTGTTCGTGTCTTCCTTTCTTCTCTTCCTTCTTTTCACTTGCTCCTGACCCTCGCTGGGTGCCACCTTACCGCCTCTGGCTCCCGTGCATGGCCCTCGCCAGAGAACGGTGCCGGGTGGCGCCGGGCCACGTGTGCCAGGAGCATCCGAAGCTGCCCTTTGGGCTCGTGACGTGCAAGGACCGGTTGCCTAATGATGAGCCGCTCTGGATGACGCCCCCGCCCGCCCGGCCCCGGGACGCTGACTTCTGACCTGGGAAATGCTTTTCCTCCTTGCATGCTTGCCACCGCCCTTCTTGCAGTAACCGCCTGTCTGTGGTCACTTGTCTTCTGAGGGCCGGGGCTTTGCCATACTGGTCGGGACACTTGGGCCAGCCTGAGATGCTTTTCCCCCAACAGCCTGCCTGCACTGGAGTGTGACAGTGGCGAGGCGGGCCTTCCTGCCAAGCCGAGTCGGGCCGCTGGGCGGATGGGGCACGGACTCTCAAGCCGTAGCATGTTGTAGCAGGCGTCAGAATGTCTGTCCTTGCTAAGGTGAATACCGTTCCATGGTGTGGATCGAGCACATTGTGTCCGTGCGTTCCTCCGTGGATGGACACTTGCACTGCTTCCAGCTTCTGGCCCCGGACTACTTTTTAACAATCTTTCTTGGCTTGGGGTCTCCAGGAACACGCAAGTGGTGGACTGTGGCGGGCAAGCCCAAGCCCATATTTCTGAAGCATTAATTTTCTACCCAAAGTCTGGGGTGAGATGGCCAATCTTCATGAGCCAGGCCTGGCTTAGGGGATTTTCAGGTCACTGTTTCCAACCTGTGGTAGTAGCTTGTGGAGGGTCCTAGCTTTCTTTGGGGGCCGTGGAGGGGGTGGGCTCGGGTCTAGTTTTTGCCCTGGCTTGGCCCAAAGTCTTAACCCTCCTGGAACTTTGGTTCCCCAGGCAGCAACCCTGGGCCCAAGGTGGGCCACAGCATCAAGCCAAGATCTCTTTGTTTTGCCTTTTACTTTCCATGTCATCGGGGTCCCCGAGAGCACCCTCGGGCTCAGTACTTCACTAGGAGGGCCACGGAATTCAGCAGAGCCGTCATGCTCGTGGTTATGGCTCTTCCGGCTAATTACAGTGAGAGGACACAGGCTGGAATCAGCAAGGACAAGAGGGGCACAGGGCAGGGTCTGGGAGAGACCGGGAGTGAGCTTCCAGGTCCCTGGCCAGCGGGGCTGTGGGGCAGTGCGGTCCGTCCCACGGTGACACGTGACGATGCCTGCAGGGCGCCACCGGGGAAGCTTCCCTGAGTGCTGGTGTCTGGGGACTTTAGTGGGGGGTCGGTCCTGTGGGCCCGGGGCTCCCGCGGGGCTGACCTCAGATCCTCAGTCTCTGCGCCCCAGATGTGAAGCCGGGGCCCCACCGGGACTCACGCTGTCGGTGCAGACGGCCCGGCAGGGATCTCGGCCTCAGGGAAACTGAGACCCTCTCATCAGGCAGGGCGTGCCAGGGGCCTGGAGGTCTTCTCCCAGGGGCTGGGCAAGGGCCAGAGCTTCTTCGGGAACATGCGGGGTTAGTCCTGAGCCGCACACTCCTCTTGGTTTCAGCCCCTGGGGATTCACTTTTCAGTTTGAGAAGCTCTCCTGCATGGTCAGGAGGACGCCTGGCCCAGGCACTCTGCCGGGGCCGGCCCGTGGTGGGGTGAGCTTTGGGTGCTCTAGCCGGCTAACTTCTGGCAATGGACTCCTGGCCCGGCTCGGTCACCAACTCCCTGTCCTATCTGCGCTGGGCGATCACCAAGACCTCTTCCATCTGGAATGTTCTCTGCTTTGTGATCAGCCTTGGCAGGCTGGGAGTGAACCGGCTTTGCAGAGAGCCTCCATTGTTTGTGAGAGCCGAGTCCCTGCGCTTTCTCCTGTGTGCAGTGCGATTCCGTGCTCGCGGCTGCCTTGTTGGACACAGAGGGAGTCTAATCGGAACCTGTTTTCCTTCTCCTTTCTAGGTGTTTAGTGACGACCTTACCAAGCCAATCATTGATAACATTGTGTCTGATCTCATTCAGATTTATACCATGGACACAGAGATCCCCTAAGGCCCTGGTCCAGGCCTGCCCAAAGAGAAGCCCGGGATGCTCGGCCACCTGGGGACAGCACCACCACATCGCTGTGACAGCTGGTCCCCAGAGGACCAGCTGGGAGGACTGGTTTTGTGCTTCCGGAGACAGACCGGTGAAGGCAATGACGTGCTGCCACTTTGATCCTCATGCTTTGACTGTCCCTAGCAGCTGTGCTCCACACGGTGACGGGAGCCATATGTCCTGCGGGCAGGCCGGGGCGGGCCAGGGGAAGGGCCCGCAAGGCGTCCCTGTCTGCTTTTGTCCTTTGAGAGGGCATCAAGCGCAGTTGAGCCGTGACATCATTGGAAGGAAAATCAAAGAACATACGAGACCGCACCCTTGGGGATTTTTTAAAAGCCAGATTTATAGAAAGTATGAATGTGTAACATAGATGGAATTCTATTTTGTGTAATAAAAGATGACACAAATCAAATGAGACATCCTATCTTTGCTCTATGGCCTGTGCTGCTCTGCGCTTTTGACAGGTGCCATCCAACCTCAGTTTCCCCTAAAATGCTCTCTCCAGGGGGAACTGCCTCTCATGCTCCTGCGGTGTTGGCAGGGGCATCCATCGCTTTCCGACGGTGCGATGACCCGGTGTGTGCTCGCGTCACAGTGACGTGCCCTGAAGGAGTCCACATGACCTCACTCCTCCACTGGGACATTCACAGAGCTTGGCAATCGTCCTGCTCAGTTAGTGAGCATTGCTTTTGGAAAGGAAGATTAAGGGGTATCATTTGGGTTCAAAAAATCCAGATCTGACCACAATGTAACTAGAAAGTAACTGATGTGTTTTTTTTTTTTTTTTTTTAAACATCAAGGCAACGAGTCTACACGGGGAGTCTAGAGAATCTCAGAGCCATGGCTCCCTCCTGACCCGCTCAGAAGGCGCTTCTTCCAGAAGAACTGCTACAGAGCAGCCTAGGTCGTTCTCCGTGGGAATCCCCATTGGACTTGACACACAGTGGTGGGGCTGTCTTCAACACATGATGGTGCGGGGGCCAGGGGACTGTCCTGGGTGCTTCCCTGCGTTTGCGAAGTTGTTGCCAGGGGATCATGGGCTCTGGACACTGGCTGCCATGCCCTCCGGCGCCCACAGGCGTGGGAGCTGGCCGGAATGCCTGGGGTCGACCGGGATGCCTCGGAACGCTTGTCTCTGGTGAAGGAGACACAGGGAGGGCTCGCACACGGTGACAAGTCAGGCAGCGGAGCTTGCTTGAGTTTACCAAGCAGCTGTGTTATTTGTCTTCAGGATGAGGGATCGGAGTAAACATCCCCTTTCCCACCATGTCCTTTCCCTATGCGTCCACTCGGCCCACGTGGGAGCGGAGGACAGGGTTGGTGTCCAGGCTCAGGGCACGGGGCTGGGGCTCTGAGCACGGAGGGGTGGCGAGGGGCCAGCGGGCAGGCCTCTGTGAGCAGCTTTGGCTCCCTCACTAGTCCCTTCTGTCTTTCGTTATTGAAAAGGTACCTCGTCTCTCTGGAGTCCTTCCTCCCCACAGGCTGCGCCCAGGTGCCACACCGCGTACCCCAGTCGCGCCTGTCCCGCATTGACCGGCACTGCCCTTGGCCGGCACTTACTGTTGATTTGAATAGAACGAGGTGATGGATGTTTCACTTGCGGATTCTGTCTTCCCTCCCCTGAAAAGATCACAGGTTCTTAGAGAAGCTTTGATTTCTTTGGAAATCTTTGGATCTCTAGGTTTAGTCTCCAGCGAGGCAGCTGCCCCCACCCACCCCAAACACTTGATGTGAGGTCATTTTCTCAGCTCTCAGAAAACAGAACCCCCTGCTCCGGGTGGGAGGGCTAGGTGGAGGGTATGGTAGAAGCCTCTAGAGAGCTCTCTCCATCTGCATCTGTTCCAGTCTGTTTCCTTCCCACCCCCTGCCCCAGGACTTACCAGAAAGAAGGGAGGATAGTCGGATACAGGTCTCTGGGGATTTGGTGAACGTCCCCAGCCCTGGCTGAGAGCCTGTGCTGAACAGGGAGAGCGTGGCTCCGTTGGCTCTGGTCTGCTGTGGCTGACAGCGGGCTCTCTGGAGAGTTTGTAGCTCTAGGTTTCCTTTTACTATGCCCGCATAGCTGGGAAGTTCCCCTCCGTGGGACTCAGTTTCCCACTTTGTAAATTGAGCAGGTTGGCCCAAATGATCTGTGGTTGCTGGTTGCTATTTTAAAATTCCTTGACCCGCCTGTGTGCCTACCACACTTCCCCGGGCACTTGATGCAGGGGGCGTCTGTGTTTTCCTGATGAAGGAAATGGATTGGTCAGCAATAAGGGATTGAGGTAAGATTTTCTAGAACCCAAAGCTTCCAGGAGCTTTCTAGTCCAGAGCATGTCTTTTTTCTTTTAAGCCCAAGGGAGGACTTGAACTCAGGACCCTGAGATCAAGACCTGAGCTGAGATCAAGGGTCAGACAGATGCTTAACCGACCAAGGTCCCCAGGGGTCCCCCAGAGTATGTCTTAATTACTATAATGAGATAAATGGCCGAGCCTCGCTTGGCCTGTCAAACCAGTGGGAGGAGGGGTACAATCCAGATCCTGTGAGGGACTTGGCGTGTCTCTTCCTTTCCAGCTGTGGTTGAGCGAATGGTGTCCCCCAAAGGATGTGGTTACGTCCTAACCCCTGGAATGTGAGGAGGGGTTCCTTATTTGGAAATAGGGTCTTCATCAATGTTAGATGAGATCCTGCAGGAGTCGGGTGGGCCCTAATCCAGTATGACTGGTATCCTGATAAGAAGCGGAGAACCCAGTGACGGACATATGCAGGGAGAAGGCCACATGACAACAGAGACTGCAACGATGTGTCTACTGGCCGAGGAAGGCCACGGACTGCCAGCAACCCCGGGAGCTGGAGGAGACGAGGACGGATCCTCCCCCTAGCCCCTTCGGAGGGAGCTCGGCCCTGCCGACACCTTGCTTTCTGACCCCTGGCCTCGAGAGGTTGTTATTTTAGCTCCCTTCCCCACCCGCCAGTGTGAGGTACTTTGTTATAGTGGCTCAGTCAACTCACACTGGATCTTCCGCAGACTCCCGGGATGCGCCTGTGCTCCCAGGGTGCTGCTGGGTGGGGAAACGTTGGCGGCTTCATACTGGGATAGGGGATGTAGCGCTTTCTCGTCTCAACTCACCTGGCTGAGCACCGATTCTTTTCCCCGGGAGCCTGTCTCCACAGACAGAGATGAATGGCGTTGGGGTGCTGCGACACCTCTCCGTAAGGTGCCAGCTCTCTGGATATGGTACTTGGCCCAAGCCGGACGTACTTAGCCTCATGGTTCAAGATGGACTCACATGTCAATGAAGCAAGGGCTCTTTGCTATTTGTTTTTCTTCTGTTTTCTGCTGTTTGTCTTTTTACCTTTTTTAGAAGTATGGGCTCTGGTGGTTGGGAGGGAACTTAGAAGCCATTTTTCTCCTTTCTTGGCAGCTTCCCTGGAAAACGCACCCGCTGGCTATGCCAAGTTTAAAAGGGTGATGTGTGGAGTGGAGAAATAGAAACACAAGGAAAAGAGCTGTGGGTAGTCTGGGCTCTGTCACCATGGTAGTCGTTCGCAAGTTTGGGACCAGAGCTGCCTTTGGGTCACAGAGCACAAATATCCCCCCAGTAGGTATTCAAAGACACCTAGTGAGCAAAGGAACGGGGGGGGAGGGAAGTGACCCACGGAGGAAGGGAAGGAGTAAAATAATGGGTTTTCTTTCCATGGCTTTGGATTAAAGAGGAAGTCTGTGATTGGAACCCTTGCGCACCACTGGAGGGGTGGGATACAGGATGGTGCAGCCACTACGAACACTTTGGTGGTTCCTCAAAAAATTAAACATAGCGTTTCCATATGACGCAACAATCCCACTTTTGGGTGTAGCCCCAAGAGGATTGAAAGCAGGGACTCAAACAGATATTTGCACACCTGTGGTTCACAGTAGCACGATTCACAGCAACCAAGAGGTAA
Organism: Paguma larvata; assembly: GCA_030068075.1. NCBI lineage: Eukaryota > Metazoa > Chordata > Mammalia > Carnivora > Viverridae > Paguma > Paguma larvata. The sequence continues at coordinate 121,017,775 of CM057830.1, read as the reverse complement.
AAGCAACTCGAGTGTCCGTTGACGGATGAATGGGTAGAGAAAACATGGTCTATGCATTCAGTGGAATGTTATTTGGCTTCAAAAAGGAAGGAAATTCTGACACAGGCTACAACATGCATGGACCTTGGGGACACTCACTGCTGAGTGAAATCAGCCAGTTACACACAGAAATTGTATGATTCCAGTTCTGTGAGTTCCTTATAGTGACTCTTAAGATTCATGGAGATGTGAACTCAGATTCATAGAGACGCAAAGGAGGGTGGGTAGCGGGGGCTGGGGGAGCGGGCTGGGGAATTAGTGTCTAACGGGAACAGAGTTCAGTTTGGGGAGATGAAAATGTTCTGGAGATGGATGGTGGGGACGATTGCACAGCACCGTGAAAGCACTGTACGTCACTGAACTGTTTGACTGAAAACGGTTAGGATGGTAACTTTCATATCGTATATGTTTTGCCATAATAACAAAAAAGAGGGAGTCTGCGTGTGTGCCAGACTCTCACATTTGGGTTGGTGTTCCCAGCCCTCACCTTCCTTTGAGGATGTCGGCCTGGACTTTCAGGCTAGGTCCCTCTAGGTCAAGACAGTCGGAGGGCCACCGTGCCAGACCCCCGCCAGGAGCGCCTCTGACCCTACAGGGCAGGTGAGCCCCTTCTTCCTCCCGTCAGGATGGGGAAGGTGGCCGCGCACCCGGGGGGAGCCCTGCCTCTCCGGGGGCTCATCTCAGCCTGGCGAAGTGGCTGAAGACACCTCCTTTCCATTCCAAATGAGAATTCACCAAAAACTAAGAAATTACACACGTTACCCAGACTGGGGCTGTAGGAGCCTTTCATTTTTTTTTTTTTTAATACACAGAAATTTTGGACTATTCTTTAAATTAGGAAATTCAACTACAGACTTTAAATTATTATGCATCTGGTCTTCCTCGTTAAGATAATTTTTGTTCATCTTTATAACAGGCAGATAAAAATGTAAAACGTATTTAATAACTGAACACAGTTGACCAAGCCATTCCGTATAATACGCTTTATAGAGAGGGGCTTCCTGATGAGACAGGTCCCTCAGCCTGAAGACTGTACAGAAAGCGGAGCAACAATCCGAGGTCACGGCGCCCCTTTTCCGAACCCCACACCCGGAGGCAACCTAGGGACTAAACAGTCGACACGTACAGTAGGCAACTTTGTACAGCAGCAGTGAGGGTTTTTTGAAATCTATATTGACCATTAGTTCTACTGATGTGTCTATAACAGAGAATGAAAAGAAGCTCGTGAGGAGAGCGTTGTAGCTTATCTTCTTCAACTGAAATATTTCCGATTTTATTTCTAGTTTAAGAACACACAGACCCTCAACAAATTGAGTTGCCCTTTTTGTTGTTGTTTAAACAAGGACATTAGGGAACAATTTACAAATGGGTAACATTCTCAATGTGCCCTTTGGAATAAAGGGATGGCTTTAAGTTTTCTGTAGCTGGCATTTTAAGTGGGATTTTCTTTTCGAACTGAAATTCCTTTGCCCGAGATTTGACTACTCCCAATCAGGGGTGACATGGCATTCCTGTTAACAGGGGGGACCGAGCATGTTTTGGATGTCAACCTGGGTGCTCACAGACATGGGTGGAGGTGAGACGAGTCCCCTGCCAGTGGGTTTAGGACGGGGCACGTGATGTGAGCCAGCCTCGCCGTCCATCCACACCTGCAGTGCCCATTCCCTCCCGCAGCCCTCGGCTTGCGGATGGCCCTCGACGGCTCAGCCCCTGGCCCAGGTGATAGGCCGTGCACCTGAACTGCCTCTCTGCAAAATTCGAGACACGTGAATTCAGAAGGTAAAGGGACCTCTGCTTTTTCTGCACTTCCCTCCCTGGTCAGTGTGCGTTCAGGGGAAACTGAGGCTTGGCAAGAGGTATGCCCACACTGCAAGGAGAGGCTCCCGAGGGAACCGTCTGGGGAGCCCAGGCCCAGCTCTCCCACCTGCAGACGGGTTGTTCAGCCGGCATGGCAAAGCTGACCTCCTCAGCCTTCCCCGCGTGTGAGAGAGAGCCCCAGGTGTGATCGGAGTGACAGCGATGAGGTGCCATTGCTCCCAGGGGCTTTGCTCCCAGAGCTGCTTCCCCCACATCACCGTAGGTGGCTGCAGATGCATAATCCATGCCTTTGCGGGTCATAGTTGTCCTCGAATGAGAAGATCCGGGTTGGAAGAGTGCTTTGGCGGGTGGTGACTGACTGAGAACTTACCCTAGTCACTGGGTACCCCAGTTGTACCTCAGTACAACTTCTTGGTTGTGGTCATGTCAGCTCCTCTCGGGTTTTGATGGTACCTCTTCCTCTGCCGCTTTCTGCCTGTTTCTTGCCGCTCTCCCCACTCCCCACCTCTGGCCCTGGCTCTCCTGGGACTGCTCCAGGAATTCTGGGTTCTCCAAGGCATCAGCGAGGCAGGGGGTGACACTCCATGCTGTTGAAGTTGGGGTACGGACAAAGAAAGCCCACCAGCCAGAATCCAGGACTTGGAGTTGACACCAAATGAAACTGAAAGCAAAACTCCCCTTTCCACCCACTGGAGGGGATCGTTCTCATCAGTACTTTGGTACTTTCCTTTTAAATAAAAAATTCCATCAAAAGGGTTTTTTTCCTCTATAGGCAGGGTTCTCAAAGTGCAAATGTTCCCATTATAACTGCTCCAGCCTCATGTCTCTGTCCCTGACCTCAGGAATCCCAACGGCGACATCCCTGGGAACTGTGCAGGAGGAAGGGCTGGGACGGAGAACGGAGACTGGGCAGAAAGTGAGGGGCAGCAGGGAGGGGGGCAAGCAACCGAAAAGATATTCTTGCAGTCTAGTTCCCTGAAAAAAACCTGCCACAATAAATAATGAGATTTCAAAATGAAAACACCCGATAAGAGGAATGGAAATATCATGCTGATAAATAGCTCCTTATTCTTTAAATATGCATCTGGTCGTATAGGTACGTATATGTCTATACGCACACTCATATCTATGCACACACGCACACACACACGGACTGCACATGTGTCCTGGGGAAGTGGCGCTTGGTGGTGCAGGTACATCCGCAGGCGGCTCCCAGCGTTGGGCTGTCCGGGTGGGGCATCCTTCCCGGGCCTGCAAAGCAACGTTCATCGTTTCTTCTTTTTGAATGAACCGATTGATCCAATTGCTCTCCAGTGGGTGCCACGCAGCTCCCACTGGACCGAAACCGGTCCCCTGCCCCACTGCACAGCCCAAAGCTCAAACATCTGGTGGAATCAGAGTGTTCATTAAAAAAAAAATGCTTCGATAGAAAAAAGGGAAACACAGCTCTTGTCACTCTCTAGTTTCTCCCTCTTCCTCTTCAGTCCCGGGTAAGAAGCCTTGGATGGATCGGCTTCTCGCAAGCGCCGTCTGAGCACCATCTTCAGCCGCCTTGGCCGTGCTCTCCTTGCAGGCCTGCGCCATCCCGCCCGAGTGCGCGTGCGTGCGGTGTGCGCGTGCTGAGAGCAGGTCCCTTAGAGGGACGTCTCCACGCTGTGGAGCGGGCTCCCAGGTCTGGAAGAAAACACTGACGAGGTAGCTGACTTGGTGCCGTGCGTGGTCAGGTAGATGCCGCTGTCTATGGCGTTGTTGTTCTGGTTGGGGGACGGGGGCGGGGGGGCCCGCAGGCGTTCCTCGTTCTCGTCCACGTCCGTGTCATCGATGAGTGGGATGTTGTGGGTGTAGTCATTGATCAGAAACTCGGGCGTCGCCATGAAGTTATGAATGGAGGTCTTGGATTCCGGTTTCTCCAGGCCTTCATAGAGCGAGCTACGGAACGCTTTCACCACCCGGATCTGGAGTGGGAGGTGCAAGGACAGGGGCCCGAGGTGGGAGCAGGAAGAGAGGGAGGGAGAAAGGACAGAAGGAAAGGAGGAGGGGAGGAAGGAGTGAAAGAAGGAAGGAAGGGAGGGAGGAAGGAAGGAAGGGAGGGAGGAAGGAAGGAAGGACACAGTCAATGGCTGGCTAATGCTGGCAAGTTCCACCCACACCAATAGCACAAGGTCACCGCTGACAAATGGTCATCCATTGGAATGGAACTACTGGGTCAGGTCTCCGTGGTTGCAGAAGGAGTTTTCAGGGCTGGGTCTATGTCTCATCAACTGATTCGTATGCAGGACAAAGGGCAGTAGTTTTCTCTAGGCTGACCTGGGCAGGTATTTGGGAACTCAAGAGTGATAACTGTACTGGGCTCTTAGCTGTTCCCTCCCCTTTCCCAGCTCTGGGAGGAGGAAGGACTGGCTTAGGTGGCCCCCGGGCCCTCTGCCAAATCTGAATTCTAACTTGGTACAACAAAAAGATGATTAGAAAAAGGGAGAATGGTAGAGAGAGGACTATCCACTTTCTCTTACCAGAAAGTCTTTCTGGTAAGAGAAAGTCCCCAGCCTATGGTCACATCGCCAGCTTTCCTCGAACGGGTCTCCCTCCCCGGCTTCTCTATAGATCTCTTCTCTGTCCTGCCAGCTCTTGGGACTGTAACCAGCACCAACCATGCCCAGACCCACGTGGCCGTCAGTCTTCCTGCCGCTAAGTGCAGTGGGTACTTCTGTGTCCCCATCTTACCTGGTCTCTCAGGGCCACCCGACTCAGCTGACTGTCCCTCTTCCTGGAAAGCCCTCCTCCCTGACATCGCCGCTGCACGGCCCTCCCCCTACCTCCCTGACTGCTCTGACCCCGTCTCCTCCACTTCCCCTTCCTCTGTCCCTTGGTGCCTGAGAGCCCCGGCCTGGCACTGGTCCTCCTCCTCTCTACTCACGCGCCCAGGCCCACCTCCTCGCCCGGGACTCGTCTGGCCGTGGTCAGAGACTGCGGCCCAGGCCTCTCCTCAGAGCTCCAGGCCTGAGAGCCTGCCGCTCTCCCACCTGGAGGCATCCGAGATGGAAAACGGCCCCGCTTTTGATTTGCACCCACCAAGCCTATCCTGCTTGGGTGCCCTGACCCACCGAGACGGTTCCCCCAGCCTCCTTACAACCCTCCTGGCCTGCAGCTGGCGCATCTGATTGGGTCGTCGGTTCCCTCCGAGGACTCTTCTGCCTGTGCATCTCCTGCCCTCAGAGGAGGCACTTCGCAGTCTGGCCCTGGCTGCCCCTCAGGCCTTTCCCGCCCTGTGCTCTCCTCCTCCTGCTCTTCGCCTTCCAAGTCAGGGCACTTTTAGTCCCTGGAACCTGCCATATTCTGCCTCCACTCGGCCTTTTCCGCATCTTGCGGACCTCAGATTAGCATAGCTCTCCACAGGGAGGCGCGGCCCCCTGGCTGGCTACGGTGGCCGCGGCCCCAGCTGGGCTCGGGCACCTCCCATAGGATCGTGCTCCCGGAACGACCCCTCGCCTCTTCAATCCCACCGGCACTTAGATGTGTGCTCAGATGTTGTCAGGCCTGCTGCCTCTCTCTCTTCCCTCCCCGGTTCCCCCGCCCCGGGCTCCCTCTTGGTTCTAGAAGCCAGTCAACCTCTGCTGGGCAGAGGGAAGGCCTCTGCAGGGTCCCGCAGGAGCCAGCTGGCCTTGCGCTGAGACGGGGAAGCCAGCTCCCTATGGCAAACTGTGGCCCGTGGGCTAACACTGGCCCTCAGTTTGGTTTTATAAATACAATTTTACTGGCACACAACCACGTCCATTCATGTCGGCATGGTTTATGGCTGTCTTCAAGATCATAGGGCAGAGCTGGGTAGTTGTGACAGAGACCTGGCTTGCAAAGCTAAAAATAATTACTCTAAGGTCCTTTATAGGAGAGCTTTGCTGCCCCCTGGTTTAGACCGTGAATCACACTGCTGACAATGAGTCTCTTTCAGCCCTCCAGCGTCTGGGACCCAGGACTGTTGCTGCTTGGCCAAGGACAATTTAAACCAATTTAAATCAGTTGAACCTCAATCTTCTGAGTGCAGAGATAATCAGCCAAAGAGCTCCATAAGATTGGAATTTTCTAACTCCAAATCTTAAATCTGGTCAGGATTTTCTTTGAATTCGGTGAAGCCACACCTTCTGGATTAGGGATGGCCAACTATTTGCACTCAGTTCCTTAATTCCCCCAGACGGGCTTCTGAGAAAGGGGTAACACAGAAATGGAGGTGATCGTCATTTGACATTTTTAATGAAAAGAAAGAGAATTCACTTTTTGGAGCCTCTGCAGATGTGGCCTCATTATTTGGGCCTTTCCAGAATTGTGGGAGAGCTACCGGGACGTTGGTTGTGGCTACATGGCAGTGGTGGAGGCAGGAGAGTGAGCTGGGTCCCGCTGCCCTGGGGGCCTTTGTGATACGGTTTCCAGTCACAATCTGATGACCCGGGCTGCACCCTCTCCTCTAGCTGAGTTCGTCCCCTCATTTGGAGCTGGGTCACATGATCGGGTCAGAGCCCTGCTGAGACCCGTCTCAGGTGTCCCTGCACCTGGCTGAACTCCGAAGTCTGCCCCCAAAGGGAAGCCAGCCCTTCCCTCTTCAGCTTCTGCTACTCTGGAATGTTCCTTCGGGGTGCTCCTCCCAGGTATAATCAGACTCACTTTAATGATTGTCTTGTCACTAGCCTCCTTTGCCACCTCTCGACCGAGTGTGGCACAGAGCAGTCACTCAATCACCAACAGGGGGTGCCAGGGCTGCTCACGCAAAAGCACAGTTGGGGTTCTCGGGGCTCCTGTTGGCCCAAGTCTCTTGTGGCCTTCCTACAGGTCCCACGTCCCCACCTTCCCATCCTGGGCTGTTAACAAATCGCTGGGGTTGGTGTTACAACGGGGTGTTTTCAGGCCACCCAACACTGAAGGACACAGTCACTTCCTGGGACACTGGTTTGGCGAGAACTGGCAGTTTTGAAGAGAGGCCTGCCCTAGAGACCCGAGCTCACACACGGCAGCTTGACAACGCCCCCACAGCCGAGCTCAGTACGTCTCAGCAAAAGAGTGACCAAGGCTGAGTGGAAACAGTGCCCTTCCCCTCAGGCTTCCTCAAGCTTCTCTCCCAACCTGGGACCATCCTAGGGGCCCAGCGCGGAGTCCCTCAGCTCACCTCTCCAACTCTACCACTCCCAAGGGGACCTTGCCACCCTCGAGGCTGGCAGTGCCACCACATCTACCCTTTGTTCCACCTCCGCCTATATCCGCAGACAGCATGTACCCCTTCCCAGCATGCACTGCTGCTCCTCCACCTCCCCTTGGATGGCCGAGGGCTCTGCCACATTGAAGGGGGCCCAAGAGAACCCTCGGCCTTGGCCCTGTCAGCCCTGGCCTTCCAGTTCTAGCGCAGGGCTTCCGACAAACCGCAGAGGCCCCTCGCCCCCGACCCCAGTGTCATACACCAGCATGCCCATGGCCCCTAGGTCCCCAGCCTCTTCACGGCGGAAGCCCCTCTACCTCCACTTCTCTTGCCATATCTGCAGGGCCCTGGAGGCCCCTTGGGACTTGCAGGTCCCCAAGGGCAGAGACCCTGACGGTCTGGTCTCTTGGTCTCTCCCTGGCTCTTGCCTGCGTGCCCGACGTCCCTGGGGCGCCTTGCGGCCTCCCTCCTCTCCGACCGTTGAGGCGGGCCCTGCCCTCCCCGGCCTAGCTGGTGTGGGGACTCTCAACATCCCAGCGGGTGAAGAGCTGCTCTGGGTCCACTCTGTGCAGTGCGGGAATTCATCGAACTGAACCCCCCACAAACTCCACTTTGCTGTAGGTTAATTTGAAAGTAAAAGACATGAAAGCGCTTTCCAATAACTTGATGCCTAAGGCTACAGCCGAGGTGTCTGGGAAGGCCGAGGAGGATCAGGTTGGGCTGGGGCTGGAGGGCTCTCCCGTAGCGTCCTGTCTCACCCCAACTGAGACCCGCTGAGCCCCCCATTTCCTGACGTCTGAGAGGCAGCCCTGCTCGCTCCCACATTGCCTGGACGCCCCACCCTGGCCCCCGCACCCACTCACGGATGTTGCCTCCCCCCTTGCCTAGCTTAACTCATTTGTCTTAAGAGAGACCCTCTCATGGCACCGCAGTCCCCTCTAGGTGCCGCTTCTCGCTTCACCCCCTACCCCCCAGGGACCTTCCCAGCTGGGCACTCAGCGCTCCCCACGCCATGTCCCTGCTTCCTGGCTGGATTCCTGCTTCCCAGTCCCCTCACATCTGGGGACCCCAGGGCTCGCCTTTGGACCTCTACTCTTCATCTACACCCACACATTTCCTAGGTGCCTGAATCTGCCGTGGCCTTAAACACCATCTGTCTTCTAATGAGCGCCACGCCCCTATCTCTAGACTCAGGGCTCCAGCTGCCACTTTAGCTTCACCCCCGCGGCTCCACGCCTCCTCCCTGGCCTTCCTGCTACTGCCCTTGACTTCTATAGTCTCTTCTCTGCATGGCAGCCCAAGCGATCTTTTCAAATAAAAGCCAGAACAAGTCACATCCTCCACTGGCCAGTAGCCTCCACTCCTGCAAAGTCAGGGCCTGCCTCAGGCCGTTTTCTTTCTCATCGTCTTTTCAGTCTCCAGCCTCAGCTTCTTGGCTCTTCAGGGAAGAATACCGGCACACCGCTGCCTCGGGGCCTGCGCACAAGCTCTTCCCCACTGAGCCTCGGGGCTCCCCCTCACCTCCTTTCCTGTCGATGGTCTCAACCCTCCCACCCCGCTCAGCAACCCGCACCCCTTCTTCACTTTCTCCGCAGCGTGGTTCACCTTCAACTGCCCCCCCCATTATTCTCTCCTCTGTCTCCTTTCCACAGCCCCCTGGAGACAAGGCTCCGTCTGATTCATCGAGCTCCCCAGCTCCCAACACCCGGCACGGTGCCTACACCCAACGAGGGCTCGAGGGCTCGGGGAGTGGGTGGATGCTGAAAGTCTTCTCCAGCAACGTTCCATCTGCCCTTTCCCCTGCCTAGACTGTTCTGCCAGGCTGTCCCATACTGGCTTTTTCTCTTTGTTCAGAACTCAGCTCACACACACATCCTTCTAGAGGCTGTCCCGGACACTTAGCATAAGCTTACTTCTCTGTTTGTTCCTTGCCATCTGCCGCCCGCCCCGACATGTCAGCGCTGGCCCGCCTTCACCTGAACCCTGAGCTCCGTTAGTGGTGACAGAGTGGGTGATGGTCCAAACTCCCAGCACCGCGCCAGCCACATGGAGCCAAAGCAGAAGGGATGCTTATGTCAGACTTTGCCACAGCGCTATGCTACTGATGGATGCTTGGGGCGAGGGCAGAGGGGCTGAAGGTCAGGGCTGAAGGTGGGTGAAAGTGGATGGACTCCACTTTTGTTTTGACCTTCAATCGCTCAAGTTTGCAATACAGGTGGTGATGGGGGCAGAGTAGGGGTGTGAAAACAGGGAGGCAAGGGAAGGACTGAGGGAACACCCATCCCGTTAAAGAAATGCAAAAAGGGAATGAAAAGAAAAGAAGAGAAGAGAAAAATAAAAGCAAAGGCTCCAGGACAATGATGACAACAGTAACAACAGAAACTGTTAGACAGCCTTCTGGCCTTTTCTCCTCTGTGCTGTGGGACAAACAGGACCCGGACGGGGAGGGGTCCTCCTGATCCCGAAAAGCCCTCCCCACCCCCTACCCACTGCAAGCTTGATGGGCATGCCTGTCTCTGTACCAGCCACTAATCCAGAACCTTCTGTGGGAGGGAGGGGCTTTCTGCTCTCCTGGCATTCAGGCTTTGGGTTTACAACAAAATCTGAACACAGCAGCTGGGGAGAGCCAGGGGAACATGCTTTCCAGGAATTTGGGGGTTCCCAGGTCCCAAACCATCCCTGTAGGCACGAGGGTGAACTGTGCCTTGAAAGTGACACAAAGAGGTGTGGGGCGACATGCCCCCAGCTGAACAGGAAGGTTCCCTTGCCTCACCAGGGGATTAGGCAGTGTGAATTGCAAACTCTAGAGTAGGCCCCTCCACTGGCGGATCGACCCCAAACCAAAGGCAAGGCTTTGTGTATGTTGGCAAGTCAAAAATGCTGGTGGCCGGCAACTTTCGTGAAGGTCACCTCCCGTCCTGTGTGCATGCAGCTGTACCCAGGACTGAGAGAGTCCAGACTCACGCTGCTGATGCCCACGAGCTGTGGCGCTGAGCTGACCCCGGCACGGAGTCCCGGGCCTTTGGTGGGCCGGGGGGCGGCTTGTCCTTCATCCTGGCCGTGTCCGGCCGCAGGGCCTCAAAGAAGTCTCTTGAGCTCCCTGGGCCCTAGCTCCTGGCCTTGGGAGTAGGCCCGGAACTGCCTACTGGGGAGGGCCTAGGAGCAGGGGTCTTGGGGTCCGCCTTAGGCTGCGAGCTGGCATATACTTTAGGAATTGCCTGGAAGGTCCTTCCCTGGGGTAGGGCCCGTGGTTGCAGGAATGGCTCAGGCAGGACAGGGTGACACTACTCCTGGTGTGGAAACGACACTGCGAAATAGCCGAGAAGAAATGCCAGTACACTGTTCCCAGAAACCCAAGTGGAGAAGTGAACGGACTTCCTGAGAAAGGAGGTAATTTCAGCAGACAAGACTGCTTTCACTTTTCAGGGCTCCTTCCTCTATGGGGCTGGCTTAATTCTGGGCGCTACTGCCCTCAGAATGTGTGATGAGCTTGATTCCTCAGGCCTCGGAAGGGTGTGTCCAAGGGAACCGTGGGGGCTTACTTGGCATCGGCATTGCCAAGTCGGATGCAAGGCTTTTGTGTCACAAAAGGCAATGAAAGCAATTGCTCTGATCTGTTTCTGGCATGGTTCATCCGAACTAAAGAGCCCTGAGGGAACTCTTCAGGCCACATGTGACCAAAGTCGCTGCCTGCCTCCGCGCCTTTGGCCCGGCTGGGTCAGGAGCCGTATCGTGAGGCACTGCAGCAATAAACGTTCGAGTATAGAGACCCAGCGCTGCTGCTGGAGGGCCGGGCTGGGCTCCGCTGCCTGATGAGGGGAGCCGTTGGGGTGAGCTGGTGGGGACACGCTTTGGAAAGTGTGGCTGGGGAGGGAGGGCTGGGGCGTGTTTGCGTGTCTCTGCTCACACCTGCAGGCAGCCGTCCGGCACCCGGCTTGCTGCTCGGTTGTAAACGTGGGTGAACACCATATACCATCTGGGGCCACCGCTTTGGACCCTCACACGCAGCCAGGGGAGTGATGCGAGCCTCTGGAAGCATTAGCGTGTGAGCGTGTGACCGGGGAAGGAGCCAGGGTGACTGGCATCTCAGCGGGGGATAGGATTTCCCTCCCCGTTGGTTTCCATAAGACTAAAAGTGGTTATAATGAATGCGCTTTCTGGAGCCGCTCACATGGGCTGGCCTCCAGGCCACGGCCAAGGTCCCTTGAAATGAGGTGGTGGCCATGGAGGGCAGGTGCCACACCCCAGGTTGAGAATGAAATGGCCAAGTGAGCAGATCATTCATCGTGTATGGCTCAGGGAGTAGGGCTGGGTGTGGGAAGCTGGGGGTCAGAGGTTGGCTAGAAGGTTGAGTGGGTGTGGGTGTGCTGAGCCCCAAGGGTCTCTGCGTCTCTGACCTTCCCTGGTCACCCCTCTAGGGGCTCTCCTTGCCCTCTGCCTCCGGGGACAGTCTCTGGCCGCCTCTAGCATTGGTGCCACGTGCTGGGACTCGTGTTGGCGAGTGCCATCACCTATCGCTGTGGCCCTCGGACTCCTTGTACACACCCTGCACTGGGCCTTCCACCTGGAGAGCCTCGGTGTGCCGGAGAGACTTGCTGCAGCCTGTGGGACAAGGGCCGGGCCAGCCGGGCGGTGGGTGAAGAGGCCAGGAGACCTGCCACCAGAGCTGGGGTCCTCCTTTGGAAAACCCCATGGCCTGCGACCGCTGCACCGTCTACAGCGCTAGGCTAGGAGCTCTGCTGCGGTCTACGCCTCGCCTTCCTTTCGGGAAGTTCCAAGAGAAGGTGAAGGCTGCGTCTCGTCATTTTTTCACTGCTGCCACCGGGCCTTCCCCCGGTTTGTACAATGAGGGTGCTGGGCTTAATGATTTCTCTAGATCCGCATAGAGTTCCAAACCAACATGCCACACAGAGACGATGGCAGGGAATGGTTTTGGTTGGTGGCTTCCAGAAGCAGGCACGTCCCCTGGTGTTGCCTGGTCCTCCAACCAGCATCTTCCTCCACAGTGGGGTCCTTTCTGAGGTGCTGGTGCCCAACTGGGATGAGCCTTTTGGGCTGGCCCTTGTGGGATGGGACACTGGGATCCCCTTGCTATCACACCAGCACCCTCCTCAGACAGGAGGTGCTCAGCTCTCACTGTGGCCCCGTCACCTGTTCCTCACCAAGCAGCATGTGGTGTGGAAGGGACAGTGGCCCCACCCTTCTTTTTGGCCAGGCACTAGTTAGATCCCCCCGGAGTAGCTCATGACCAGCGGGAGGGGTGGTGTCTCTCACACTGTTCTTACCAGGCACTGCTGGGCTCCCAGAAGTGGGAAGACGGGGGTGACAGATGGCTGCAGAAGGAAGCAAGGTACTAGAAAGAGAGAAAGAGGCTACCACCAGGGAGGAAGCCCAAGGAATCCAGAGGGAGCCAAGAGACAGCGGGCCTCGCCAGGATCCCAGAGGGGAGGCCCGGGCTGGCCCTGGAGTGGAACAAGGCCAGAGGTGTGGAGAAGGCCTGAGGGGTGTGAGGAGTGGGGTCCGTGTCGCCTGCTTCCCCTGCCTCAAGTCAACAGACAGATGGACAGACAGACAGACAAACAGAGGAGAGGAAGTGCAGAGAGAGATGGCTAAGAAACATGTGGAAAAAGTCAAGGGAGAGGGAGGGACAGGGGCAGGTCAGTATATGCCCGTTCGGCAGACCCACGCCCCCTCTTGTCCCTTCATTTCCAGGAAGTGCTATCTTAGCCACGTGCTGTCTTAGCCACGCCCTAGCTGGTGCCCCCCCGAGAGGCTGTGTACCATTTCTGTCCTCAGTTGACTGTAGCTGAGCCCCCTACAGATTTGTCTGGGTGGACTGGTGGCGAGACCCTTCTGGGATAAGGCTGGAACTTTCCAGCCTGTCTGTGGTGGCCGTTGGGCCAATATCTGTGGCCCGGGTGGGGGGCCCAGTGAGTGTGCGAGGGAGCTGGAGGTGTGTGTGGCCTGTGGCTTGGGGATGGGTGTGTGTGTGTGCGCACATGTCCATGCTGTTTCCGAAGGGGACAACGTGGTCCAGCGGGGACTGGTGCGGCCCATATCCCTTCCTTAAAGGGCAGAGTGGCCTGAAACAACAGTGTGAGCAAGAGGAGGGATGCCCCCCCCCCCACCATTGGGGACCTCTCACCAGTTCCTAAAAAAAAAAAAAAAAAAAGGCAAAGAAAATACAAAAAGAAATAAGACAAGACAAAGGGAAAAAGGGAAAGAGAAGAAATCAAGCAAAAAGAAAATTCCAGAGTCTGGTGAGGGAAAAAGGCATGGTTAACAGCTCCCATCTGTGGGGAAGTGATGTGTTCACGGAGGTGAGAGTTGCCGGGTCTCACTGGAAGGAAAGGAAAGAGGTAGCATCGAACCATCCCAGCAGGGGCTCTGGGCTCATACTCGAAGGTTTACTGCTTGGTTTTTGAGATGTTGAGTTTGTTACAAGAAGCAGGTGGCCCTGGGAGGGAGCAGGGAGCCCACGCCGTTCCCTGCGTTCTCTCTCATTACGGAAACCATGGGGTGGGGGGTTCTAATAGCTTTCCCTTTGTCTTTGTAAAAAGATGTGAGCAAACATGGACGTTTCTACCTCTCTACGACAGCCCCTGGGTTCTCCTTAAAATGTGACTAACGTGGTGGCAACTTTCCACTGGAACATGTAGGAGGAAATCTATGTCCCAGCTTCTTGGAGGAAGGAGGAGAGAGAATGTGGACCAGATCATGTTAAGACCTTCCAATCCTGACGCCTGTTTGGAAAGAGCAAAGGTGCTTTGGGAACAAACGGAAATGCGGCAGAGTGCGGGCTGGGGGTGAGCAGGACCCCTGTTTGCGAACACCTCGGACGCCTCTAATAGCGTTGGCTCAGGGCAAAGGCCTATGGGGCAGCACCTGAGCAGAAGCAGTTGGCCACCACTGAGCCCGCCTGGGGACACGTGACAGTGGCCTCCTGAAGCCCACATCAGGTCTACTGCCTTTGGTAACCACCTCCAGGAGAATTCTGGAAGCTGTCAGTTTAGTCCCAAGTAGGTGGGCCGGATTATTCTGTTGCAAACGATGCCGAAGAGGCAGTCGCCTCCACCTCCAGCCCTGCAAGGCAGCCCTGAGCCTGCGCGCCTCCCCTTGGCTGCCCCACAGAGCACCGACCAAGGCCTCATCCTGCCACCAGACACCACCAGAAGCGGCCCAAGTTCGTGAAGAACCATTGGCAAACGCAGACAAGTTCAAGAAAAGAAAACCAATGACAGAAGGAATGAAAACCAAACAACCAAACAAAGAAAAGAACAGAAGGTCCAGCAGTGCCATGGATTCAATACATTTCATAAGAGGATATGGCTTTGGAGAGACACACCATCTGGGCGGGAAGGACTGGACAGGGCAGTAAAGAAAGAACGGAAAAGCCACGGTGAGCAGAGGATGCAAGACTGGAAAAAAGAGAAGGAAGAGCCGGGGAGGCTTTTTCTCCCCCAGAGATGCCATTTAGCATGAGAGAAAAGGGGACTCAAGACTCACTCCCAGCGGCGCTGGTGGGATTGGCAGCAGAGAGAATTACGTGAGTAGGGGTAGAAAGATTGGTTACGTCATGGAGTTGGCTGAGGACTGAAGACCGCCGGCGCACAGCACCCTGAAATGAACCGCTTCTCTTGAAGGTACTCACTACCTCCATCTGTGGGAGAGAAAATGAGATAAAGTTTGGCTTGCACTGCTGTCCCGGCTACCGCACGGGGGTGGGGTCGGGTGAGGACAGGGGCCACGCTGGGTGCATATTGTGACAGGAGGAGTCATCTAGGCCGCCCCGTTCCCTTGGAACTGACGGTGCTTCTGACAGGGCCGTGGCCATGGCTGAGGCCAGCCTCTGTGTCATCCACCAAGAGAGTGTTTGCTGAGCAAATGGTTAGCACTCAGAAGACCGGGAGGGCGGGGGGCGAGCCACTTGTCGACAAATGCCTGTGTCTGGCGGCACTTTGTGGTCCTAGATCACTGGTTCTCTGCCCCCTTTGCTGCCCCAATACACCTGAGGGATAGGACTCCCATTAGCACGAGGCTGCCTGTGGCAGCGCTCATGGATGGTGTGGGGACAGGGGCATTCCCCGGCCTGCCCTTTGTTTACATTGCTGTAAATGACAGCCTTCTACTGTTGCACCTGCCCCGCCCTGAGGCTCGTCCTCATCGAGTGACTGAGGCAGGCGCCCCCGTGGGAAGCCTCAGTGAAAGGAATGGGTTTAAAATCCAAAAGCCCTTGCTTTCTTTCCTCAGACTCCTTTCTACAGAGCCATAGGCCTGGCAGGAGGGAGAGCAAAGAGACCGGAGGGTCCTGGGAGCAAAGATGACTTTTATTTGCCACCCCCCCCCCCCACCTTAAGCTTCCTAGGCGTCAAAAGGGACGTGGGTCTACGGGAAATGACCACCAGGGGGTGAACTCACTAGGAGCCCTAGTGTCTTCTGACTTCTTGACCCTGTCTGACTGGCACGTGGGCCTGGGGGTGACTCAGACCTCAGACCTGTGGCTAAGTGGCCACAGTGAATGTTTCCCATCGGGAGACCGTGTGCCAAGTTCTGGGAGGGCAGCCCAACATGGCACACCTTGGGTTGCCTCTTTGGGAATGCCTTCTGGGGGGTGGGGGGAGGTATGTGTGTGTGTGTGTGTGTGTGTGTGTGTGTGTGTGTGTGTGTGTGCAAATCTTTGGCCTTAGAAGGTGGATCTGATTTCTGGAAAGTGCCATACGGTTCACTGATGACGTGAGCAGCAAAGCAAATGTACGGTTCTGGAGACTGGAGCCCACTGGCTGCCTACTCTGGGCCCAGAGTAGGTGGCCCTGCGCCACACTCAAGCCCTGCGGTGGCTTTATGGTGGCCGCTAGGATCGGCAGGGAGTCTGACACGGGGCCAGGCTTCTTGGAAGAAGGCAGCTTGAGGGCTCACACTCCCCTCAGCCCAACATACATGGAGGTGCGCATCATTCCAAGCCCTGCGCGCGCGCGGTAGAAAAGACTTTTGTCCTGTACTCTGCTGCCAAGCTCCCTCCCCCTCAACACACCCCACTCTTGGGCAGGGCGACCTCACTGCCGGGGCTGAGACCCATGCGTAATGCACACTGAGTGGCCACAGGGGGCTGGCACAGTGTCTAGTGTGCCCCGATGCCCTGAAGGAAGATGGCCCATGACATGAGGCACTCTAACTGTAGCCAGGGCGACAAGGCGAGGGAAGGATGCCTTTCCTGCCTCCGATTGGACTCCTCTCCTCATGGTGTCCTGATGGGATGACAGTATTAATCAAAATACCTCAAAATTGCCTCCTGCCCCCCAAAACTCAGTTGCTGCTGAAGCTTCTCGTTGGTGTATGAAGGAATGTGAAATGGACCGCGTCACAAGTGCTTCGAAAAGCTCCATGCTCTGGCTTTCAAGGACTCTTTTTGATTCCGGAATGACCCCCTAACTGTCTGGCGCAGTAATGTGTTAGTATGGAATGACAGTGAGAGCAGGTAGCAGTTACAAAATGCTTTCACTCAGCCACATACGAAGCTGTGCTGGCCTCCGAAGCCCACGACTCTATTGTTTGCAAAATCCAGAAATCTAGGGCCAGCCACCTAGAGCATGTTTCCCTTGGCTTGGGGGGCACCGACAAGCGGGGGCACTTTATTTCTGTTCTTCGAGCAGGTATTTGGATCAAAAAGGACAGATGCTCTTAAAAAGTAGCCTTGGCTCAGCATTCGTGAGGACGGTGGTGAATTTGATGTGACAAAGTGGCAGTCCTGTGGAGGAGCGAGTGGCTCTCTGGAGAGGACAAGGAGTATGCTAGGGGATCGGGGGAGGGAGACCATCACTGGGTGACCTTGGGCAAACGCCTTCTCTCTGGGCCCCATTTCATCATGTATGAAGTAGGGGCCTGACTGGCCAGTGTCTACAAGGGTGGTGACTCCCCGACTCTGACTGAGGAGACCTGCTCTACTGGCCAGGCAGCGGTGGCAGGCCTCAGAGCCCACAGGCGCACAGAAGACACAGACACACAGTGGCCAGGCACCACTGAGCCATCCCCCGATGCCTCAGATTGGGCAGGGGCTGTCCCTGCTGCCAGAAGAACGGCCACCACCTTGGGCTCATCGGTGGAAGCGAGTGGGCTGACCAGGGAAGGGCTGGCCCGAGGAGCAGGGTGCTGTGGCACGCCCCAACCGTGTCAGGCTCCAGCTGGCTCCGGGCTCCGCAGTGCACCTGGGGCCTAAGACATTCTCGCCTGGCCACGCTGGCTTAGGGGCTTGGGGCGCAAAGAGGAAGGAGCCACAGACCTGAACTCCTGCTTCTCATTGGAGAAGCCCCTTGCATCCCCGGGGAGCTCCTCACCCAGCCCTACAATATCCCAAGCCTTGGGGGCAGCCCAGGACTCTGCAGCTTTGGAAATTTCCCTGGGGCATTCTGCTCCTCACTAATTGCAGTGCCCTGTGGCTATGGGGGCGGGAGAGAGTGGTGGTCTCTGGACTGCTGCAGGACGAGGGGGGCCCGGCGGGAACACAGTGGCAGCTGGGGAGACCCTGGGCCCATATAGTGGCCGGCGTGGAGGCACAGTGAGTGCACATCTGGAAAAACAGCAGGGGTTATGGGGACATAGGGTGTGTGGGGTGACGCCAAGAGGCAGAGGCCTGAAGGCCATGGTCAGGACTCTGGACTTGACCCTTAAGACAAGAAAAGAGGCTCCTTGGGCCATGGTGTGGAGGCGGGCATTGGAGGAGCTAGCTGAACAAAGGTGGGAGGAACAGGCAGGAGGCAGAAAGCCTGTGGCTGGAGCTGAGGCCGGGGCCTGGGGAGGAAAGACGTGGGGGGGGGGGTCCTGAGGCTGAGTTCCATGAGACTTGTGGGGATCATAACAGAATGGGGGGCAAAGTGTGTGTATCAGGAGCAGGGTAGGCACAGGCTGCTGAGGGCGCTCTGGGTGGTACGGGAAAGATTCTTTGGGATGAGCTTGTAGCCGTGTGTGACAGGCTAGAGGCAGACCCCGGGGAGAGGCGTGGTTGAAGCCATGCCCTAGGCCCAGGGGCCCGAAGCAGGAATGCGGAGAAGGGCGGGGCTGAGTGTATGGTAGTGTCCTTCCCGTTGGTGGGACCCCCAGGAGGAGAAGCAGTTGGAACTAGGCGAGGGGCAGGGGAGCTGGGGGCTCTGGACAGAACATGGAGCAAGGTTGGAGGCAGGGCTTTGGAAAGCACAGGAGGGGCAGAGAGTGACAGGTGTCACCTGGGGCTAGGGAGGCAGCCGGGAGACTATATCCAGGCAGATACTGGTGACTAGGCTGGGAGGATAGGGGGCAGGGGTGGCTGGATTAGGGACGTGCATTCGAGGGGGAAGAGCTGAGCCGACGGGCCATGCCGACGCACCAGCTGTGTGGGGAGACAGGAAGAGCGCCTGGGATGGCTCTGGGGCTCTGGCTTGCTCGGTGGAGGTGACAGAGCCATCGGTCAGGAACTGAGGGCCTGGAAGGAGGTCGGCTCAGGGACCGTGGTCTGTCCCAAGCCCACCGTGGACATCTTGGCTCAAGTATGGCACTCTGGGGGTTTCTGGTCGGGCGGAGGAGGAGATGGGGAGTGAGGGGCACCGGGTCGTCACCCGAAGGCTGCAAGGGAAGGAGAAGGCAGTGGGGAGTTGGCCAAGAAGAGCCAGTAGCCACAGGGCCGAAGGAGAGGCTGCAGCTGAGGGCAGTCGAGGTCTGGGGGCGAGCTCTCACCTCCTCTTCCTTCCTTCCCTACCAGCTCCAGGGCCCCCAGGTCTGTGGGATTTTCAGCACGCGCGGGCCACAGCCGGGCAGGACCAAAATCTCAGAGGGAAGTGGGGCTGCCAGGGAAACGAGCGTGAGGAACAGACAGTGAAATGCAGGGACAGCAAGCCGCCAGAGGGAGCAGGGCTGACGGCACTTATGGAAGGGCGCTGGGAAGAAGCCTTGACGCAGGACGGAGGGACAGGCCGGTTCCGGGCACTCTCGGTCACAGAGACCTTGGTGAGAACTGCGTCCGGGACACTGAGGGCAGAGGCCAGGCTGCGGTGCGATCACGAGTGAGTGTGAGGAGAGGATGTGGAGAGACAGGGAGTACAGAACATTCTGGTAAGAAGGCTAGCTGGGAAGGGGTGGGGGTAAAGATCAGGGGTTGCTCTGGCAGGCAAGTGTCATGAAGCCTTCAAAAGTGCCCATGGCGGAGTGGTCGTTGTGACTATCTGACTTGATGGAGGCCTTGGTCTCCACCAATTCTGACACTTGGAGCTGAATGGAAAGGACCAACTCTGGGGCCAGAATTGGCTTCCACAGAATTCACGATATAACCCAATGCATGGTGAGCTCACCAAAGGCTGTTTGTAACGGGCATCTATCTCCTCTAAGAATGTCGCCTCCCTGTCAGGCTGCTTCCGGCAAATGAGGCGAGGCCAGGCCGGCCGGCCGGCCGCAGTGCAGACTGCAGACAGCGGGTGGCCTGTGCCCCGGTCCCTCCCCCAAGAGACAACCACCAATCACAACACACATCTTTAACTGACACCCGCACCCGGCACGGGGGAGAGCTGCCTGGGCTCTGACAGAAGTGTCGGAGACGGGCCATGTCAGCACAACAGCCAGCAGGCGCATCGGCGGATGGCCCTTGCGATGGTGGCAACAAGGCCCGAGGGTTTCCCTGGTGTTATGGGACTCATCTCTCTCACTCTCAGAGGGCTGACCGCTCAGCAGTAGAGCATTTGGCTGCGTCTCGCTCTCCGCCTCGTGCTCACTCGCCGCTCTCTCAAGGCGGGAAAGCCAGAGTAGCCGAGCGGCACGGCGGCTTACCTGCGTCTGAATCCGATTGAGGCCCCGGAACCAGAGGATCTGGCCTCTGCGGAGCTCCCGCTCGGCGTGGTCGATCTCCTCCTCCCCCTCGGCCAGCTCCTCGTCGGCCATCTCATCCTTGCCGGGCCCGTGCCCTGCTTCCTTCAGGCACTTGAGCTGGCTGGTGGGAATGGTTGCGATGACCTGGGGGGCCAGAGGGGAGGGGCGGCAGGCACAGGTGGCTGTCAGAGCGCAGCCGGTCCTTTCGGGGAAGGAGATCTGCTGGGGCTGGGAGGGGACCCAGACCTCCCACCCCCCTCTGACGGCTGGTGTCTATGCCCCTTGGACTCCAGCGTCATGTACCGTTGTTTCCTAAGTGCCCGTTCCCTGTGGGCAGACCGGGGGATGGCGCATCCTTTTCTGGTCCCCGAGGCTGCATGCCTGGTGCCAGGTGCCCCTTTCCTCTGACCAGGGGCAGTCCCTGGGGAGCAGGGCGTTTTCCAGCGAGGGGAGGGGCTCCTGATAGGGGACCTCTAGGCTCCTGGCATATCTTGGCTGATGAGAGGGTCTCAGTTTCCCTGAGGTCGAGATCCCTGCCGGGCCGTCTGCACCGACAGCGTGATTCCCGGTGGGGCCCCGGCTTCACGTCTGGGGCGCAGAGACTGAGGATCTGAGGTCGGCCCCGCGGGAGCCCCGGGCCCACAGGACCGACCCCCCACTAAAGTCCCCGGACACCAGCACTCAGGGAAGCTTCCCCGGTGGCGCCCTGCATGCGTCGTCACGTGTCACCGTGGGACGGACCGCACTGCCCCACAGCCCCGCTGGCCAGGGACCTGGAAGCTCACTCCCGGTCTCTCCCGGACCCTACCCTACATACGCTCGATCTTGGACTTCCAGCTTCCGAGATGAGAGAGGATAACAGCGGCCGTTTAAGCCCCCCAGGCTGTGGCATTTTGTGGCCCGAGGTGACTAAGACACAGGGCACAGTGGATCCTGCACCAATATTCTAGAACTGCAGAGCAATGCTTTCAGAAGCTTCTTGTGTGCCTGTGGCATGGGCTGTTTCTCCCTCACATAATCGTTGGGTGCCGCGAGCCTCCCTCTGTGCGTGCCTTTAACTGTCAAGGGCTTCAGGTGTCTGACTTTCACGTTCTAGCAGCTCAAAATATTTCTTCATTTCCCTCGACACTTTCTTTTTGCACCTTGGAGGACTTGGCAGAGTGTTGTCTAGCTTCACATCGTTGAGCATTTTCTAAGCCACCCAGTTTTAGGGGGCAATTTTGGGCTATTGCAGAAAGGGTGTGCTGGGTGATTTTGCCGGGGCTTTGTGACATCCCAGCCATGGCCTTTGCCTCTCCGCTGACGCTGTCGCCTGTGGCCTCGCGCCTGAGCTCTGCTCTGCAGTGCTGCCCATCCTGATATCACCGAGTGCTTTCCTAAGCATGGGCTCTGAGGCGCCACAAGCCCCCCCCCCCCCCATCGTGTCCATCCCTGGTGCTGTTGTAGACAAAACAGGGAAGGTTGGGGCCGGGAAGGGTGATGAGGCAGACACTCACCTGTCCCCAGACCAGCTCCCCAACGCCAACGAACAGGCACCAGAGCCACTGCTCCGTGGACAGGGGGCAGCAGCTGAAGGGCTTTCCGCCGAACTGGACAATGACAATCTGTGGGGGTGGGATGGAGGGAGGCAGGTCCGACGGCAGGCCCTGGCCAGGTGTGGCTACTGATGCCACCTCCTCCGGCCCTCGGGGCCCACCCTGCCCCCGAGGCTGTCCAGTCAGAGAGAAAAGGGGCTGTTGGACCACCCCCCCCGCCGGCAGATGGGCCTCTGGCCACGGCCCAGATTAGCCACATTTCCAGCTTCTGTAAACTCGATGCTTCACCATGCGCCCGCATGCACGTGCTGGACGCGCCTCGTTCCGGGTGCCCCAATGACACGCCCCACCAGCCTTGCCTGCCGCTGTCTCGCCGCCCCTTCCTAGGGAAGAACCTTCCTCCATCCCATCCAGAGCTCACACCACAACCACCTCGGTTACTGTGCTCTCCTTTCTGCCCTAATTCCCTAGGCCAGGACCCAGACAACCAGAGACAGCGCTATGCCCCCCGGAACCCTGAAATTATTCATACTCATGGGTCCTCAGCCTGATCACCCCACCGCAGTCTCTCCCCCAGAAACCACAGCAAAGGCTCCCTGCTCTCCCTCTGTCCCCAACCGACCCAGTTGCTCCCCCGGGCGGTCCCCTCACGGTGTGGCAGGCCCCCTCGTTTGAGTACTGTGAGGAGCAAACGATCCTGGCCTGTTGTCCTCACCGTACCTCATATTTTCTATTAATACACACCATTTTTTGAATGCTCAGACTCCTGAACAGTTGACCGACCAGCCTGTCCACAGCATGGAGGCAGGCAGAGGCTGCTCGGTCAGCACTGGGGATTGAAAGCATTCCAAAGGAACCTTCTAGAGTTATGATAGTCCCCCAGCAAGCAATCGAGGGCCAGAAATGGGAGTGGCAGGCCCAGAGGGAACTATGAGGAGGCTCATTCTGAGGAAGGCCCAGCAGGTGAGCGCTCTGCAGATGAGCGCAGAGGGCACGGGGTCACAAGGCATGCCGGCGGCGGCTGGGAAAGCGGAAGGGGCGGAACCGGTTCCGGTTCTGTGAATGGGGATGGGGAGGCCAGTAGCCGGCATGGTCCCCTGCTCCCCCGTCTCGTGCCTGAGTGCAGTCGCCCCCCTACCTGAATTGCAAAGGTGCCCAGGACGATGGTGCAGAAGATGGGGTTGCTGAAGATACCGTGGAAGACGTTGCGCTCGCCGTGAATCTTGCGGGCATTGATCTCGTTGAAAAGCTGCATCATGACGAAGGTGTTGAAGATGATGGTGTAGTGCTCTGACGGTGGAGAGTGCAGGGGTGCGTTCCTGCCGCTGTCGATGTCGAAGAAGAGCTCCCCTGCAAGCCAAGGGGCACGTGAGGGGGCGGAGCCCTGAGCGGACAAGGCTACCAGCCAGTGTCACCGGAGGAGTGCCGAGGGGATCCGTGACCGGGCCACGGGCAGCCCCGACCCTGTGGTGACAGGGAGTCGGAGGGAAAGTAACGGGTCTCACCCCACCCCATGAGCTCATCCCTGGAGCAGAGGTCTGGCGCAGAAACCCCGGGGCACGACTGAAGGCGACGAAATGTGCATGCCCGGTTGACTGGGGGTGGGCTGGGGAGGAATCGCGGGGCACAGGGTGGGCCGGCCCTCCTCTGCCCTGTCCCTAAGACCGGGCAGACAGGCATAGACCCTTAGGCAGGGCCACGAGAGGCTTCTGCTCCCAAGAAATCAGGCAAAGGCCCCCTGAGAGGACCCCCGATTGTGACATTTGTGGTTCCCACACACTGTCCCGCCTGCCCCCCCCCCCCCAGCAGGGGGGCTGTCCTGCAAACTGAGCTTCCAGTCTGCTCCTGGGAATATGCCTGCACCCCAGAGGGCAGTGTCGGTGACTCGCAGAGTGCTCCGCCATAAGGGAGAGATGCCACAAGCAACAAACCCGCCCCGGGTGCAAATAAAGGAAACTGCTAAACAGAGCCGGAGCTGGTTCTAGGGGCCCGAGAAGAGTCGAGGCCAGCTCAGCTGCTATCGGCCACATGCATTTGCCTGCTCCCCTCCGCCACAACCGCGTTCTCTTCGCGCCCCCTTCTTCTTGCTTCCTGACACTTACTCCTGTCCCCTCCTCCTCCTCCTCTCTCCCTCTTCCCTTCCCTTCCTCCACCCCCTTCTTCTTCCTCCTCCTCCTCTTTCTCTTCCCTCCTCCTCCCTTTCCTTCCTCCTTCTCTTCCCCTTCTCCCTCCTTCTTTCCTCTGGCCCTCCGTCCTCTTCCCTGTCTTCCCTTCTCTGCCTCACCTCTACTGCCTCTCCCTTGCCTAGCCCTCCTCTTCCCTCTCTCTCCCTTCACCTCTTTTTCCCGGTCCCCCTCTTCCTACAGCCTGTGGAGAACTGTCCCCTGGAGAACCGGTCGTGGGGTGAGTGGACGGATGGGTGTGATCTGGGTCTAGGTGAAGGACAGCAGTTTCTCAGCTGCACAGGCGCCTACGACACCTCCGTGGGGCATGCGCAGAGGGACAGCGGCGAGGTGAGGGGGGAGGGGTCTGCACTGGAAATTTGGTTCATAGGTGCTCGCCTGTCCCTTCCACTGCCAAACAGGGTCTGAACCCGCGCGGCCGGCGGCAGTGCCGTGCGCCCCGGGGCCAACCTACCGACGAACAGCAGCGTGAAGATGATGGTGAGCTGGTAGACCGCGTGGCCGAGGATGTTCTTCATCATGGTGCGGGAGATCAGGGGCTTGTCCCGGCCGTATGGTTTCCGGAGCAGTAGTGACTCAGTGGGTGGCTCGGTCGCCAGGGCCAGAGAGGCAAACGTGTCCATGATCAAATTCACCCACAACATCTGCACGGCTTTGAGAGGAGAGTCCTGTGGAGAGGAGGCAGTCACCCTAACATGGGGCCAGAAAGCCCAGTGGCCCAGCACTCCAGTGGGAAGAAACTCAGCTTGGGGGCAACGTCACGGGGCTTCGTTCCAGCAAACTGTGGCAGATCCGACCTTCCCATCAAAACCTAATGTCTCCATCCCTGCGGTAAGGTTAGCAGCGAGTTTTTGCTGGGCTTTTGGATTCCTGCTCCGAAAACGTTGCGAGCTTCCCTTCTCTCACCTGGTGGCAGTGACCTAGAAGGTGCGGCCCAAACTGTCAGCAGGAGATTGACAACCCGTGTGTTAGCCCAGATCGTAAAAGTGCTTGGCTGATGGGTACTCTCCTGACCTCCCACTCCCAAGAGCAGGAGACGCAGCAACTCCACACCGCACTTTCCTTCTCCTCCTCGCCTCCAGGTTGGTTAAAAGCCAGCCTCACGGAAGGCGGACTCTAAGGGTCATATACTGTACGATTCCATTGCTATGAAACTTCCAGAACTGACAGATCCATAGAGACAGAAAGCAGATGGGTGGGTGTCAGGAGCTGGGGGCAGGGTGAGTGGGCAATGACCGCTTAGTGGGCACAGAGGTGACAAGAAGATTGTAGAACGAGATAGAGGTGGTGGTTGGACAACATCGTTAATGCACCAAAGGCCATTTCAAATGGCTACTGCACTTTCAAATTGTGCACTTTCAAATGGCTACTGTGGTACAGTTTATGTTATGTGAATTTTATCTCAATTAAAAAACCTTTCAAAGGGAGACAAGTTCTGAACACTCACTACTGGGGGCAATGAGACCACTGGAAGGCGGAAGAGGCCCCTGTGAAGGTTAAGTACGGAGTTCCCATCACAGCCCGCACTTCCAGTCCTAGATCCACACCTGAGAGGAATGAAGTCGCAGGTCTGCACACAGACTCGTACATGAGTGCTCACAGCAGCGTCAGTTAACCCCCCAAAGGTGGAAGTCACCCAAATGCCCACTGACGGAGGAAGAGACAAATGAAATGTGCCGTCTCCATACAACAGAGCACTATTCCTCCATTAAAAGGAATGAAGTACCGATACTGGCTATAACATGGAGGGACTCTGGAAACATCATGCTGAGTGAAAAGGTGCCAGACATGAAAGACCACATGTTATGTGATTCCCTTTATATGAAATGTCCGGAATAGGGAAGTCTGTAAAGACAGAAAGCAGATCTGTGGTTGCCAGGGAATGGGGGAGGGGGGTGGAGAGTGCTTGCTAATGGGCACGGGGTCTTCTCAGGGGCAATGAAAACGTCCAGAAACTAGACACGGGCAGTGGTAGCACACATTGTGCGTGTACTGATCACCACTGAACTATGTACTGTCAAATGGTGAAGTTTTTGGTATGCGATGTTTATTTCAATAAAAAAAAAAATCTGCGACAAAAAGAAAACACCTGGTCCTCACAACTCCCGGGAGCGGGGTTTCGGGGGCCTGCTCTCTGCATTGGGGTCCAGGTGCAGGAGGTGGGCGGGGCCTGGGCAACCAGCTGCCTCCTGTAGGCCCCGTGCCTTGCGGAAGGGAGAACGCAGGGCCCTCCCCGGGCACCGCGGTCCCCAGTGCCCACCTGAGTAATGCAGGCCCCCGTGAAGGCCACGATCACGGCCACCACGTTGACTGTCAGCTGGAACTGCAGGAACTTGGAGATGCTGTCGTAGACATTCCGGCCCCACATGACCGCCTTGACGATGCTGGTGAAGTTGTCATCGGTCAGGATGATGTCTGAGGCCTCCTTGGCCACATCAGTCCCCGCAATGCCCTGGGGGGCACACACACAGTGTCCACGGGCCCCTTCCCCAGCCCCCTTGACCACCCAGCCCACCCGGGCTTACTGTCCGGCTTCCCTTCCAATGAGGCTCCCCGCCAGCTGCAAACGGATCTTGTTTCATCCAGCGCGACTTTGTACTAGGAGTGGGCAGGTAGTCTCATGGCCTGGTATGGGCCTTTGCTCATAAACAGAGAGGGTGTTGCTGCCATGGCCTCCACCGCGGCCTCATGTGCGAGGCCCAGCTGCCACCATGGGGCCAGCAAGCAGTCTTCTGTCCAGTCTTTGCATGCCAGAGCACCTTGCTATATAAGGAGCTCCATGAGTCCTGGGTGAGGACACCCTCGGCAGAGCAGGGACATGTCCTGCCGGCCCGCGTGGGGGCCTGATGTGGGGACAGCTGCATCCCCTGTCTGCCGCCCTGAGGTCGGGTCCTGTGCAGCTCAGCTTGGCTCTCACAGTGCCTAGGGGCTGTGGCTTGGTGCCCTTCTAGGGCCTGGGTTCTGGGAAGGACTGGCCTGTGCCCCTGATGCCTGCCCACGGTGGGCTACCCTGAATGTGGCAGAGTGAAGGGGGCTCCTTCATGGTAGGTGGGGAAAGGGGCTCGCTCGGGTTGTGCCTTCAGCGACCAAGCTCGCTGCAGAATGCCAAGGTGCCAGGGCCGGCCGCCCGGGCAGTGGGATCAGGGTTTTATAGAAGTAACGCGCTCCATACAGGCAACCACAGAGAAACACAGAGGAAAAGCTCATCTGGGGACTCCAGTGACCACCCCTGGGGCCGAGGTTCATTTAGACCGCACTGGGGGTGGCTGAGGCAGGTGCCATGACAGGCCCCATGTCCCCCACCCTTCGGGCCCCACTGTCGCCTCAGGCGCCCGCACGCCAAATGCCTCAAAACAACTCACACGTGTATCCCCTGACCAGATGAGCCCGTGGAGGCCCAAGTGGCCAGGACGTGAGACAGACTTCAGTACTCTGCAACCTGCCTTAACACCAGCCCCCACCTTTCTGCACGAAGCCAATGTGCTTGAGACACGAGGCCCCGCCTGGGGTGGTGAGCCAGGCCGGCACTGGGTGGCTTACCATGGCAAAGCCCACATCTGCCTTTTTGAGGGCTGGTCCGTCGTTGGTGCCGTCTCCGGTCACGGCCACCACCTGCCGCTGCTCGCCGGTGCTGCTGTCAATGATCCCTGGAATGCAGAGTGGGTTCCTGTCTGGGGACTGTGGGGGGACCGGCTGGCCCAGGGAACCCTTTGGGATTGTGACCGTGCCCACCGCAGATACCCTGCCCTTTTGTCGCCTTTGGGATCAAGTCCTTGTGCCTTGACTGGCAGCCCTGCTGCCCTCCTCCTGCCCTGGCCCATCCCCCAGTGAGATGACACAGGGTGGTGTGATTGGATGGGAGGCAGGTGGTGAGGTTGTCATCGGTCAACTATGAATGTCATTGGTCAAGCACTATGTGACCTGGAAAAATGTCTCCCTCTCCTGGGCCTTAGTTTCCCTATCTGTGACGATGAGAGGCCATTCTGTAGCGGTGTCTTCCATTCGCGCCGTCGGCCAGAGAAGCAGAGGAGTGAGCTCTGGCACGTCAGCCCTTTGAGGGCATGCCCATCATTATCCCCATCTTCCTGATGAGGAGACTGAGGTTTAGCGAGGGCATGTGTACAGCACCCTACCTCCTAGGCAGGCCCTGGAGCTTGGCTTTGGGAGCCGGGGGGAAGAGCACACCTGGGGATGACGGCCACCCCCAGCCAGCGTCACGGCACCTCAGGAAGGGGCAGGGCAGGGGCGAGCAGGAGCGAGCGAGCTCCGTTACCTTTGACCAGAGTATGCTTGTCGGTGGGAGATGATCGGGCGAGGACCCTCAGCTTGGGCCACACCTTGTCCAGACGCTCCTGTTCTATCTGGGAGGGGGAAGCACACAGATGCTGCAGAGCCTGGCAGGGGGGGTACCGAGCACAGGTGGGGGGAGAAACAGCCAGAACCCCGGACCGAGGTGGGAGGGCAGCAGAGCCAGGAACTACCTCGCCTTTCTCGTTGCGGATCCGCCGGTTGAACTCCTTCCCCTCCAGGCACAGGAAGTCCTCCCCGGGCTGGATGATGCCGCACTTGGCCGCGATAGCCCGGGCCGTGTTGATGTTGTCCCCGGTCACCATGCGGACTGTGATGCCAGCACGCTGGCATTTGCGGATAGCTTCAGGAACCTGGAAGGGACGAAAGAGATGGGTGTGGGCACTGAGGCAAGACACGTCTGTGCCTGGGCTGCGCCCTCTCCTCCATCCAGATCTGCAGCAACCTCCTCCAACTGCGGTCTCCGCGAAGGGCATCTGTGGGGAAAAATGGCCTGTCTGCTCTGCTGCCCAGTCTGTGCTGGGCAGGTCCCTCCTTCTTTCCCTCAGCACAACCCACCCCCTGACCCCAGGTGCCCCTTTCATTGTGCTGGGCCCCAGGACCAGCGACGACTTGGGGCCAGGCCCCGACACAAGTAGAGCTGGGAGAAGCCAGTGGAAGCTTTCACGCTGTCGAGGGGCACCACTGGAGTCGTGTCTGGAAAGGTGACCATGGAAATCACCCAGCTCCATCGATCGCATTTTCCCCTGCGAAACGGAGATATGAGCGGCCGAGCCGGGATCGGCCCTGGTTACCAGGAGGCCGGCAGGGTGGCTGTATACCCTTGGCTCTGGAAGAGTAAGGAAGGAACCTCAGTGCCCAGCTCCCCTGCCAACCGCAAGGCCAAAGGCGGGCCTGTTGCTTCGGGGCCCTGACTCAAGGGCAGGCTCCTGGCCATCAGCTGGCTTGTGGCCAAGCTCTGGACACTTCTCACTTGTCCCCCCCCCCCCCCCGGCTCCACCCCCTTTTACAATATAGAACCAGAGGCATTTACAGCTATAGGTTTTACATGATAAGGTACTTTCACTACTTGGAACAAGTAGACACGTAGCTGAGGTAGAAGCGGGGGAGGGGGGTGTAGGCTGGTTACGGCGGCGTAGAAATGGTTGTGGCCAGGGTCCTGGGAGTCCAGCAACATTGCCCTCCTGGGTCTGTGAGGTGTTCTGACACCCGTCAGCTTAGGAGGTGCACCGAACACGGGCCAGTGGCCTGTGGCCGTGCAGGGGTAGGGGTGGGGCGGTGAACAGCTCCATTCAGAAGGGGGAGGCCATCAGGTCGATGTGAGGGCAACGTAGCTTTATGTTTTGGCTCTGCTGTGTGGACACAGGCCTACTCATCTGTACCTCAGTTTCTCCCTGGCCTGATGAAGGGAAAGTCGCAGGCTCTGTGCCTCCAGGGGTGGCCCTGTCACCCACAGCAGCATCTTCTCCCCTTGCTCTCCCAGGCTGTTGCGCCCCCATCCACCATAGCTAGACCCGCTCCTCTGGCTGGAAGTCTCTCCCCTCCCCTCTGCTGCCATCTGCCTCTCCCCAGGCCAGCTTCCAGGTGCCCCCTTCCTGCACAGAGAGGCCCCGGTGTCCTCAGAATGCAGAGATACACTGTTGCTGATGGCCCGTGGCCACCATGTAGATGTAGCAAGCATTGATTTTGGAATCGCCAGCCTTAGGTACCTGATCAGCATGTCCTCGAATACCTGTCTCCTGAAGGAGGGCCCAGAAGCCTCTCCTCCCTCGTCTCAGCAACGCTAAGGGCAGCCCATACACGCACATGCTTTCAGGCAAATCAGCAAGGTCAGGGTGGCCCTGCTTCTGACATGAGGTGCGCGCCACCGGAGAGGCCCTGGGAGGAGAGAGAGGGTCCCTCCCTGCCTCTGGCAACCCGCACCCTTGTGGCTTGCGCTCTCCCCGCGGGGCCCGCTCGCTCTCCCTGTCTCAAGGGTCTTCTGTCTTTACGGACCGGCAACACTCCCTTTTGCTTCTTCCCCCCTACAGCCTGTTTGGCTTCTGCCCAGTTTCTCTGTTCCCTTTTTGGAAAAGTTCTTGGTAAAGCTGTCTACACACGCTGGCTCCTTGCCTGGCCCCTTCCCTCAGGTCGCTTTGCAGGCCCCTCCCACCTCTGTCCCAGCTTTACACTCACCTTGTGACATCCCTCATATAAACATGCTTCTGAATCTCTCTCTGGCCAGGACCTTCCGCTCTGAGTGCTCCACTCCTGCAGCTACCTGCCCACTTGACATCTCTGCAGGGATGTCCCGAATATCACTTGGCCCCAACCAAACCCATGACTGAGGACTGCCCCCTGCCCCCCAGACCTGTGCCCTGTCGGACTCCCGGTCCAGTGCCCCAGTGCCGTCTCCGAAGCAGAGCCCTGGGAGCGGTGCCCGACTCTCCCCTCTCCCTCGCCACTCCCTCCAGTCTGTCAGTCCTGCCGGGGAGCTGTGACCTGGTGGACCCCGAGGCCCTGCCCTTGCCCACCTTTCCTAACGTTTCTGGACTCCAGCAGGAAGTAGTGTGATGGTGGAGAAGGCGCGAGAAGGGGGCCGTGCCTCGGAGGCCACACGGGAGGAAGGGCTGCCCCTCCGCCCATCCAACGACCTGAGCCTCTCACAGAAAAGAGGGTAGCTACCTCGGGCCGTACGGGGTCCTCGATGCCCACGACGGCTATGCAGGTGAGGTCGCCCACGACCTCGTTCTCATTGTCCCAGTCGGGCTCCTGAGCTGCAGAAAAGTCCCGGTAGGCAATACATATAGTGCGGAGGCCATCGCAGGCCATGGGCTCAATGACCTTCTTCACCATGTCGTCCCGGTCCCGAGGGCGGAAGCCACGCAGTTCCCCGTTGCTGTTTAAGATGTTGGTGCACCTGGGGCGGGGACAGAACAACAGGAGTCGGTGCCAGTGAAGCAAGGGGAGCCGGAGCAACCGAGCGTCTCAGCAGGCCTCGGTCTGAGCCCTCCATTCAGCGCAGCAGAGAGGCTCGTGCAAGAGGGAGACGTTCTGCTTCTGTGGGGCCGGACGGCGTGCCCTCCCCCCGTTCACATTCTTCCCAGAACCTCAGAACGTGACCTTATTGGGAAATAAGGTTGTTGCAAAGTTAAGATGAGGTCATACTCGTTTAGAGTGGGCCCTTAATCCAATGACTGGTGTCTTTATCAAAACAGAAGACGGCACATGGAGACGCAGACGCGCACTAAGGACAAGGCAGTGTGAAGACGGAGGCACAGATGGAGGTGACACATCTATAAGCCAAGGAACTCCAAAGACTGCTGGCCATTGCCAGAGGCTGGAAGAGACAAGGAAGGGTCCTCCTCTGGAAGCTTCGAAGGGAGCGTGGCCCTGCCCACGTCTTGATTTCGGACTTCTGGTCCCCAGAACTGTGAGAAAACATATTTCTGTGTGTTTAAGCCGTCAGGCTTATGGTCCTCTGTTCTGGAAGCCCCAGGAGCTGGAAACTCATAGACTGGGGTAGGTGAGGAGCCCCTGGGTTGCAGGGCGCACCCCAGCTCCACCCGGGCTCTCTGGGACTTGGGGTACATTGCTTTTGCCCTACTAGGCTTTAGGGCAAGAGTGTGGAACATCAGCAAAAATTCAATGCCATGGAGTGTGGCAATGACAAAGAGGCAACGGTGGTGTACGTGCTGGTGACCCCCGGGGTGGGAGCGCCAGCAGGATTCAGGTGCAGAAGAAGAAGGAGCAAAGGAACCGAGGCCCCCAGAGGCAGGCATGGCGGAGGGGCGAATGGGAGCCCCGGACAGACTGCCAAAGGAGGAAGGAAGGAGCTGGCAGGGACTCCGGCCCTTTTGTGGGTTCACTCACGTAACTCTCACAACATTCCCAGGAGGTTAAGCATTTCTGTTGTCTCCATGTAGGGGAAACTGAGGCTATGCCAGAGGAGTGACCTTATGTTCACTTGGCCAGCAAACAGCAGGGCCGGGAGTGGAGCCCCGGCGCCCAACTACAGGAATGCGGCTTCTAGCCCTGGTACCTGCCAGAGGAGAAGGAAGCACAGAAAGAGAGCTGGGCCTCTAAACCCAGCCGCCGCACCTACCGGGATGCAGCAGGAGGGCTTCAGGGGGGAGGCGGCCTTTCAACTCAGGGAGTATGTGCCTGGGCGGAGTCTTGGGGGAGAACATTCATGTCTTAGAAGCTGGCCCTGGAGAAAGTGAGGAGCCAGGTGGGCAGGGCAGGGTGGCAGGGGCTTGGGGGGTGGGGCACTTGGAGGTGGAGCTCCATGCTTCCCCCATTCAGTTTTTATAACAGCTTTATTGAGATATAATTCACACAGCACACAATTTATCCATTTAACATGTGCAGTTCAGGGGCGCCTGGGTAGCTCAGTGGGTTGTGTGTCTGACTTGGGCTCAGGTCATGATCTCACAGTTCATGGGTTCGAGCCCCGCATCGGGCTCACTGCTGTCAGCATGGAGCCTGCTCCAGATCCTCTGTCCCCCCCCCCCGCCCCGCCCCTCCCCAACTCATGTGCACTCTCCCAATCTCTCTCTCTCTCTCTCTCTCTCTCAAAAATAAATAAACATTAATGAAAAAAATAAAAAAATCCTTCCTCCCGGGCATCTGGGTGGCTCAGTCAGTTCAGCGTCTGACTTCAGCTCAGGTCATGATCTCATGGTTCATAAGTTTGAGCCCCGCGTCGGGTTCTCTGCTGTCAGCACAGAGCCCACTTGGGATCCTCTGTCTCCCCCTCTTTCTGCCCTCTGCCTGCCCTGTGCATGGATGCTCTCTCTTTCTTTCTCTCAAAAGAAATAAACATTTAAAAATATTAAAAAAATAAAATGTACAATTTAATGGCTTTCAGTCTAGTCACAGTGTTGTGTAACCGTCACCACAGTCCACTTTAGAACATTTCCATCACCTCTAAAAGAAACCCTCCACAAGTGACAAGAAGTAAAGAGATAAGCCGGATTTCATCACTGAAAAGCACATGTGCATGCAAGGATGAATGAAGACACTGAAAAGGCATTTGCAAATCAGGCATGTGCTAAAGATCTAGTATCCGGAATGTATCTAAAGCTCCTACAGGTCAACAACCAAACCACGAATAACTCGAATCAAAGATGACCAAAGGACTTGCATGGCTGTTTCTCCCAAGAAGACACACGAATGGCCTGAAATTTGGCCATTTGGGGGCCCACATCTCTAGTCATTAGGGAAATGCAAACCAAGCTCCCGTGGGGTCCCCGCTCATATGCACTAGGGTGGCAATAAGAAGAGCCATAATAGTGCGAATGAACAGAAAAACATCACACATGTTGGTGAGAACGAGAGAAGCAGGATGGATAAAAAATGGTGCACCTGGGGGACACAGTTCGGTGGTTCCTCACAAAGTTCACCTGTGTTACCACACGATCCAGCCTTCCGCTCCCGGGGACGCGCCCAAGAGAACCGAGAGTATGTGCTCCAACAAACAGCCGTACGCCCACATTCACGGCAGCGCAACTCACAGTGGCCAACAGGTGGAAACCACCTGGGGGACTGCCGAAGGCCGAACGGGGAAGGAAGATGTGGTCTATCGGTACAATGGAAAATCGCTAAGCCAGCAGAAGGAACGAAGCACCGATCTGTGCTACAACGTGGATGAACCTTGACGGCGTTCTGCTAGGTGGAGGCAGCCTGGCACATAGGCCGTATATTGGACGATTCCGTTTATGTCAAATGTCCACGATCGGCAAATCCAGAGAGGAAGGAGATGAGTGGCTGTCAGGGGATGTTGCGGGGGGGGGGGAATGGGAGTCACTGTTTAATGGGGACAGGGTTGCCTTTGGGAAGGGGGTGACAAGAACATTTTGTAATGCGCCACACCGGGGATATACTTGGTGCCACCGCGCTGTACATTTTAACGCGTTTACAATGACCAATTTTAGGCTATGTCTATTTTACCACAACAGCAAACTCAGAAGCCTTGTACTCTGAAGCGCCCAGCCCTAGGCTGCCTCTCATCGCCCGCTCACTTTTTCAGCAGGATCTCCGAGGCGCCCTTGCTGAAGAGGCGGAAGCCGCCATCAGGCATTCGGATGACCGTGCTCATGGACTTGCGGACCGAGTTGAAGGTGTACACTTTGTAAAGCTTGTCTTCTGGAATCTGCTCCCGCACAGGCTGGAAGTCCCGCTTCAGGTCCAGGACAAAGCCCAGCAGAGCACACTCCGTCTTGTTGCCCACTTGGCGTGGGAGAGCGCCTTCCTTCTCTGGAGGCTATGAGGCAAGGAGAACCAGCATGGCACTGGGGGCCCACATCTACCCTCCTTGCTGCCCCCAGGACCCTGGTCTGGCCGTGGCCACCATGTCTTTAGGGTGTGGTGGCTGGGAGCCGAGGAGGGCTTCCATGTGGACTAGATGGGCAGGCTTCCCACCATTCACTGGGCTCAGGAGGGGTTTCCAGAACCTGTAGGTCCTGCCCAGCAGCCAGGGCAGGAGTCCAGAGATGAGATGGAGGGCAACTGGCACCCCCGGAGACCATCGTAGCTCTGAGCAAAGGTTCTTAAGAGAGCCTGGAGAGGCCCTGGGGCCGCTGATGCCACAGTCTCCAGCCCGGCCCTCTTCCCTTGTCCCGCCCCGACTTGGCCCAGCCCGCCACCTGCTCCCTACTCACTAGAATTTTGGTGGTGTAGGCACTGTTGATGGAGATGGCGTGGACCAGGAGGTCGAGGATCTTGGGGGTCAGGGTGCTGGGGGCTGGAACCTCTTTGTAGTGGGTGTCCCCGAGGTAGGCCTGGACCACGGTCATGCGGTTGGTGGTGAGTGTGCCCGTCTTGTCCGAGCAGATGGCGGTGGCGTTGCCCATGGTCTCGCAGGCGTCCAGGTGGCGGACCAGGTTGTTGTCCCTCATCATTTTCTGGAAAGGGCATAGACGGGGGCACGGCTAGCCAGCTGTCCTTGGAAAGGTCGGCCCGTGGGGTGGGGGAGTAAGGGGTCATCAGCTGGCCGTGTGTGACTCTGCTCTGCGTAGCCAGCCTTCCATGTGTCACCGACAGCCCAGGGGGCCTCCGTCAGCTGGCACATACCCTCACTGCTGGGCACGGCTTGGAGTGATGGCAGAGTGGAAGGACTCTCATGAGACAGGCCAGGCGGTCGGCTCTGGGTGCTCGCTCTCCCCAGAGCTCACCTGGGGCCTCCTTGCTGCCCAGGACACCCCCCACCCCCGGCCATAGCCCCCGCTCAGGTCATTCACTGTCTCTGTGCTTACTCGGCCCGACGCAGTCTCTACCATGCTCCACCCACTGTCTCCCAGTGTTCTCGGCCCTCTCCTGATCACCCTTTCCCCCGTACCTGCTTCTGCAAGGGACAGCAACGTCCTCATCTTCCTGCTGTCATCCTGCACATGCCAGGTCTATCCCACCGCCTGCCCGCTCTCTGGCTCATCCCAGCCGCCCCACTCTCCCCACGACGGGTCCCAAATTGCTTAACAGCTTGGAACTCCAGTTTCTGGGTCTGCATCCTGGTATCAAGGCATTCTCATGCGTACCGTGTTTATTATTATTACCTTGACAGAGTAGGCTAAGGAGATGGTGACAGCAAGAGGCAGGCCCTCCGGAACGGCCACAACCAGTACAGTGACGCCGATGATGAAGAACTTCACGAGGTACTGCACGTAGACGGGCGTGCACTCTGCCAGCCACACTCGGCCGTCCACGACGAAGGTCTCGATCACAAAGTAGAGGACCAGGATGATGACGGTGATGGCAGACATCACCAGCCCTGCCCAGCCATGGAAGCCACGGAGGGTGGGTGCAGGAAGGGGAGGTGGCCAGGGCGAGGGAGGGAGAGAGCAAGAGTGAAGGAGTGGTAAGGGAGACTGCAGACAGTGCCAGGTCCAGCTAAGTCGGGGGAGGCACTCGGTCCCCAGCCTTGTGGAGGCTTGGAAGCCATGTTTTCTGAAGGGGGCTGGACCGGCCCCTGGTGGGTCCCCTTGCTACCTGGCCCACACCACCTGGAACATCCCTTTCCCGCTTGCTCTCCACGGCCCGGCCTCGGGCCCAGGAGCCCAGCGTCCTCGCCCATTGGCGGCCCCTGGACCACCCGTCTGCTGGCCCTACCTGCTTTCCCGATCTGCACGGCCAGTTTGGTGAGCTTGCCCTGCAGGACTGACTTCTCCTTCTTGGGCACGCTGGCTTTCTTCTTCTCCCGTTCCTCTGTCTCCCCACCCTCCGCACTCTTCAGGGGCTGCATTTCCATGGCAACTGCCCCATCCTGCTTCTTAGCTGCGCACAGAGGAACGCCACAGCCAAACTTAGGGCCCAGGCAACAGCTGCGAGGGGCTTTCACAGGGAAAGACATGCCACGCCACACGGGAGGAAATGGGCCTCAGGGCGTTTCTCTGATTTCTGAGTGTGACCTAGCCCGGGGGCTCTCTCCTCTCCCTCCTGTCTCCCTGTCAGCTCGGGCCCTCCTGAGATGGGTCGGAGGCTCCAGTGCTGCCGTGGCCAGGGCAGAGATGGTTCTTTTGGGGCTTCTCAGGGGAAAGGAGGACAGACACAAGCACGAGCAACTTGGGCACACAGACAGGACGGCCAGCCCCATAATGTCCCAAATCTCGATACCTGACAGCAGAGGTCTGGGGCCCAGGGAACGTTCCAGAACCTTGAGCTGCCTCAGTGGCCCACTGGTGTCTAAGCCATCCCCCCCCCACCCTGCTCAGGAGGCCTAGGGGCCCCTGCATTCTTCTCCCCTGCTCTCTGCTTAGGCCTCTCGAGCTGGTGCCTTGACTTCCATCAGAGCCCCAGCTCACCATGTGCACTCTGCTCAGCCCACTCCCTGGCTGCAGGTGGCTCCTGCCAGAACGGGCCACCATGGACGAGCCTCACACCTCTCTCTCCTCATGGGGCCTTCGCCACTCTCCTCTAGCTGCCTCTTCACCTTCTGTCTGGAACAGGTGGCATCCCCATGTCTCCCTCACTGGGTCCTGCCCTCTTCATACTGCCCCTGACGTGATGGTGGTGTACCCCCCACCCCGTGTCTGTCACTCTGTCACCTCACACACTCCGAGGCCTGTGGAGTCTCTAACTGCACCCCATGTAATCTTGTCCGTCCTCCACCTGGAGGGGGTGCCCAACCTTGCCACTCGTCCTTCTCTGTCCCCACTCTGGTCCCCACACGACAAGGTTCCGTATGCCTCCTGCTGCCTCACTGTGTCTGCGGCTCCTTATTGCTTCTGGTCTTCCCAGCTGTGCTTTCTCCCCTTGACTGCCTGACCCACCAATGGCTTCTTCTCCCTGGGGGCCTCAGGCCAGAGCCCACATCCTCAGTGATATCCCACTCTAGCCTTGCGCCCCACTCACTGACACTTCCTGCCCCAGCCTGGGACTCCAGCCATCAGGCCGTCCCCCTGGCCCTGATGCCCTCCCAGCCTTAGCTATCCTCTGAACTCTAGTCTGCTTGTCTGACCCTGTTTTGGTTCCCGGGCCCCTGGGCCCCACAATGCTCTTGAGTGTTGCCCCTGGGTCCGTTTCTCTGCATTCTGACCTTCCTGAGGGCAAGGACTGTGCTTTACACGTTTTTGGATTCCCAGCACTGGCACCTCATCACTGATAGCCCTCATCCCAGCCACAGGGTATCAGCACCTACCAGGCATTCGGGCTGAGGGGAGAGTGGGCGTCGGACGGCCACCCAGTCACCCTGCCTCAAAGGTTCAGCAGGAAGGCAGCTGGATCGGGAAACCCACAGGCCTGATGTGATCTTGGGTGAGTCACCCGTTCTGAGCCTCAGTTTCCTCACAGGCGATCTTTGCATACTTCTGGTAGGGTCTGCACAGGGCCTCCCTCCCCGTCCCACTCACCTGGTCTCTGGGTGCTGCTCCTGCAACTGAGGCGGGCGGCCCCCCACCCCGTGCCGCACCCTCCGCCACCCCACCCTGAGCACGGGGCGCACATTACCTTTGGTCTGGCTACTCTCCATCGCCCCATCCTGCTGCTTGCCTACAACGGAAGAGGAATGACAGACACGAAGGCTTCAGAATATCCACGTGGCCCTGGCACATGCACACACACACAGGACAGTGGGACACAGCGAGGCCAGAGAGTGCGGTGCAAAGGGGCAGGGAGGAGGGCCGTGTACTCTCTGGGCCTGCTCTGATGCCCTCTCTCCACCTCTCGGCACGAGGGGGCCACACTCTGGGCTTCCCGGCTGAGGCCCCGGCCCTCTAGTGAACTCCCCAAGCCAGCCATGGATCGACCCTGGGTCACGTGTGCCCAGCAGCGGGGGGAGGGGGGGGGTGTGTCTCTGAAAAGGCTACCACCACGGGGAGTGAGAGCTGCCAGGTGTCTGGTCCCAGGCCTGCCATGTTGAGCAGGGTCCCCCAGTTGGCATATGTACCCCCCTCCACAGGAGTGGCATGAGCCATTTACGTAGGTGGCCCCTAACCCCTAGTGGCCTAGTGGTCAGTTTTCCGTGTAGCCAGAGCCAGCAGTTAGCTCTGCAGAGTGCTTTGGAAGGACACAGGAGGGAGACTCTAGAAGCCTGCTGGCTATGCGGATAGGTGCTGGGCACCCAACACTGGAGGGAGCAATGGTACACGGAATGTGCTGGGCCCCAGCTGGACCTGTGTGTCAGCGGTGGAGGGGGGTCACTCGTGAATGTACTCTGCAACCACAAAGCCCACGGCTGGGTGTTGGGGACCGCAGCAATGACTGGTTTCCAAGACCAAGGTAAATGGCACTGGCAGTGAGGCCAGCCCTGTGTTCAGGGTCGGGCTCTGTACCCAGCTCCTCTGGCTTCATGTTCCCCAGGGCATCACGGTGGGGCGTCGGTTCAAAGAGCTCTCTTAGGGGCCACACAAGTGCTATCCCGGGATCCGGAAGTGACTGACCTGCGACAGGAGGGGTTTGTTTGTGTGCTGACCTGTCAGCCAGCACCCAATAACTCATGTCACTGGGGACCCAGGAGCACAGACAGGGTGCCAGGTGGCTTCTAGGCAGTGGAGTCTAGTCTGGGGGTCTCAGGGAGGAGGGAGAGGCCCCCTCCCAGCTGGGGTGGTATGTAGGTTGTCCCTCTGTGAGAGTGGGGAGGTTCAGAGGTGAAGGAGACTTCTGGGGGGAGAGGAGACACCTGTAGACACATGGTGACAATGCAGCCCAATGAGGAGTCATTGCTGAAAATTCTGGGACTGTGCTGGGCCCAGAGAAAGGACAGACCCAGAGGACCTGGGCTACAGGAGGGCCCAGAGAGGCCTCTGGAGGAGGAGGGGACATGTGGGATCAGCACTACAGGAGGAAGAAGACAGAAGCCGAGGGAAGGGAGGAGGGGAAGGAGGGCACCTCAAGTAGAAGGGGACTAGGAGTCAAGGCCAAAAGGCAAGAAACAGGTCGAAGGGCAGCTCGTGGCCTGGGAGCATGGGGCTGATAGACGGGGTTGGGAGGCAACGGGAGTGGGGATGGCGGCCAGGGTGGGTGCTGCTGCCCCTCCCTGGAGCCTGGCCAGCTCTGCTCCCCTCCAGGGCCCCCCCTCAGGCTTCCCCTCCTCCAGGAAGCCGGCTGGTGGAGGCGCCCCCTCTGACTCCTCAGTAGTTCAGCCTAGGGCAGCTGAAGTAGAGTGAGGGGCCTGGGGGGACGGGTGGGGTTTTGTCAAGGCTGAAGAGGAGAGGCCCAAAACCAAGTCCTGAAGACCACCAACATTTCAGGGACATAGCTGGAGGGGAGGAGCCTGGGAAGGAGGGCGGAAGGGCACCCCGGCAACCAGCCATCATGGTGTTGATGGGCGATCATGGGACAAAGTCAGCTAGGCTTCCCCGGAGAGAGGGATGGGTACTCCGGCCCAGCCTGGATGAGGCCCAGGGCCCACCTACCCACCCGCTTGCCTGCCTATGGACCCCAGGGTGTTCACTGTGGAGAGAAGCTGCGCTGAGTCCTGCAGGGAGAGGAGGCTTGGTG
Source organism: Paguma larvata (assembly GCA_030068075.1). Taxonomy (NCBI): domain Eukaryota; kingdom Metazoa; phylum Chordata; class Mammalia; order Carnivora; family Viverridae; genus Paguma; species Paguma larvata. Next base: position 120,977,975 of record CM057830.1, on the reverse strand, counting down.
TGGCAAAGGTGGATGAGGGTCTGCTAGTGCTGGTTGGCTGCTGGGAGACAGGGCCCATGGAAACTTCTAGGCCATAGCAGGTCATCCATCTCCTCCCTCCTGCCTCCAGGAGCAGGGTAGTCTAGGGCTGGGGACACGAGCATATCCTTCCTTATGCTGACCCGTCCCCTTGTTGCCTGCTTTCCGGGTCTAGGGGCCCTGACTGTCTGAGGCAGGGCTGGTGACTGGCACCCCTCTGTCTCACTGCCCCTAGGGGCCCTGGCTGCAGGCTTTCAGCACGCTCTCTCTCCACACGTGTGCAGTTTCTTTGTACTTCTAGTGGCCCCAAGTGAATTCTCTCAGAGGCACACATCTAGAAAACTCCGCTCCCCACCTGGTTCGACTGCAGGAGCAGCTGAGGGGAGACCCAGGTTAGAGCAAGGTGACTCGTGACCTGGCGCAGGCCTGAATTAAAGGACAGAATGGGGTCCTGACTGGTGGGATTGGGACTCTGGGAGGGGGTGGGGCCGAGGACGGCTCCGTAGTTTTGTCAGCCCTGTTCTGAGGACTGGAGGAGACACTGGCCGTGCCTGGGGCTCAGAGCGGTGGTGAGAGGAGGCAGCTGGATGGCCGTGTGCCAGGGAGCTGGACTCTGAGAAGACATCTGTCCCTTGACGCTGTTTTCCCCTGGGCCCCCACCCCATCCCAGCTTCCTGTTGCCCTGGACATCCTCTGGGGAGTCCAGTCCATTCCGCTTGGGAGCCCTCTACCTCTGGCTGTATGACTCATGTTTACCTGGCTGCCATGTTGGCCAGACCCTCAGCACCTTACCACGGCGGTTCAGCACACCCAAGAGTGGGCACAGGGTCCCTGGGTAGCACTCTCTCAAACCAAGGTGGCTGGCCTCTGTCCCTCCAACCCCATTCCTCCCAGGCAGGGCACTCCCTCCACCCTGGCACACACTTCTCAAAGCCTTTGGGGAATAGCTATCCTTACACAGAACTGGGGGCCCCTTGACCTGCTGCCTCTGGGGCAAAGACCCCAGAAGTTGGTCCCAAAAAAGGAATCAGAAGAGAGGGTACGGCCTCCCACCCCTCAGGGCTAGCTCTTGCTGGAGCTGGAACGGGGATCAGGCCAGTGGAGGATGAAAGAAGAAAGAGTAGGCTGCATAGGAAGAGGGCCAGCCCTCACTGGTGCTGGGAACTGGAGGTCACTGTTTCCTTACCTTTCTTATCCTTCTTCTCCTCCTCCTCTCCACCAGCTCCAAGCAAGGTGAAGATGATTCCTGTCTGGGAGTTGACACCAACAGCAGTCACCACCATTCTTCCAGAACCTTCCATGACATGGGTACCTGGGAACACAGAGGGACCAAGAGGGATTTGCATTGCTTGAGGGAGGCACGGCTGAACACCTGCAGGTTCTCCCCCAGGATTCCCAGAAGCATGAACTCAGTGTTTGGAGGCTCTGGAGGTTATGTTGATCCTAAGCCTAGAATGAAGCCTCATTCCTGGCTCGGAGGGGACCTGGAGGCCCACACAGGAGCAGCTGCTTGCCCAGAAACACAAGGTGAGGTCTTCACAGGTCTTCACCTGGGGCCTCCGGCCTCTCTGTCCTGTTTCACACTGCATTGCCGCTGGGATAAACACTGGGCCAAGCCCCCGCTGGCTCTTCCTAAGTGTCTGGGCTGGGGAGGAGCACAGCACTCTGCTGACCCAGAGCCAAACCCCACCTCTAGGAGCTCTCCGCAGAGTATCAGGGGCCCTCTGGGGCTGGGAGCACCCATTTCCTTCCCCAGTGCCTAGAGCTACCACCATCATGCCTCCCACAGGCCACTCTGGCCTCTTGGGGGCAAAAACTTCAGACTCCCTAGCCAGAAGGGCTACCCAAGAGGCCCGTGATTGAGGGGGTGGCTGGGCCAAATGGCTTCCAAGGCTCTTTGGTGCTGGACTGGTCCAGAGGGCAGTGCCGGCCTGCATCTTGGCCTCCCCACAGCTTGGCCAGCGCCCCGAGGCCTCACCTGAGAGCAGCATGGGGTCTTTGTCAGCTGATTTGCGCACGTGGTCCGACTCGCCTGTCAGGGAGCTCTCATCGATCTTGAGGTCATTGCCTTGGATGAGCACGCCATCAGCAGGCAGCAGGTCTCCTAAGGCCAGCCAAGCAGCCGGAACCATACGCTGTGGGTCCAGGTAGCCTTCCTCCCTGCTGCCTCCCACCTGCCCCAGGAGAGGTCTCGAACCTAGGGCGTGGGGCCCTCTCCCTTCTGCTTCAGGCTCCTCCTTTCTGAAGAGGATCTGCACCTCCAGCCCTATCATCCAGCCCTCAAATCCCTCCCCCTACAGCCTGAGTCCTGGGGCTCTGTCACCAGCCTGAGCCTCACCCCCCCACTACTGCCCCTGCTCCCCCTTCCCCCGCAGGTGAAGGCCCACGTACTCCTGGGGGGCAGGCCTGCACTGGATGCACTCACCGTACTTGACCTGTGCGATGTCCCCCACCACCAGTGCGGCCACTGGAACCTGCAGCAGCTGGCCATCCCGGATGACTGAGAACCTCTGTTCCTGTTCGATTCGGCTCTGCAGGCCCCGGAACTGCCTCTCCTTGCTCCAGTCATTGAAGGCCGTGACCAGCACCACGCAGGTGACCGACAACAGGATGGCGGCTCCCTCGATCCAGCCTGCCTCGGCCTCCCCTTCGTCTTCTGCCCCAGCTGACACATTCCCGCACGCTGCACCCAAGGACGGCGGGGAAGGGTGGGGTGGCAGGAGAGTCATGCTGTGGCCCTCGGTTCGGGTCCCATTCCTTCCCTCCCGCCGGGTCCTCCCCTGCTCACCCTCGCTCTCCTCTCCAGGCGGTGCATAGAATGAAAGGCCCAGGGAGACAATGGCAGCCACCTCCAGGATGATTAGGGTCACGTCCTGCAGGGCCTCCCATACCAGCTGCAGGAAGGTCTTGGGCTGCTTGGGAGGGATGAAGTTCTGCCCATAGATCTGCCTGCGCTTCTCCAAGTCATTGGCGTTGTTGGCCAGGCCTGTGTGGTACAGGGAGGGAGAGCGGGGACACAGAAGAAGATGGGAAAGGCCAACCACACGAGGCCCTGCCCCTTTCTCCCCTGCTCGCCCAGAGCACCTGTCTTGCTCTCCAGCCCGAAAGCCCTTGGAAGGCAGGAACAGCACCGGCCTGGTGCCCCAAGCCTTTCTGCAAGCCCCGAGGACATGTGTGTGTGTGGGTGTGTGCCCTCTAGCTGCCTGGACAGCTCTGGCATGCGACCACATGACACACAATACTTGGAGTCCCTGGCGTGAGGAAGGGCTGGGTCATTCTCCTGATATGCTCAGGGGCGTCTATGGGCTACAGTGGGTCCCTTCAGAGGGCAGATGGGAAGGACAGTGATAACGGCCAGCATGGGGGATGGGCGGAGGGAACGCAGCTGGGCCAGAGATGGCCAAGTGTCACCTGGAGACAGGAGAAGAGAACAGCCAAGGCTTTCCCAGGAGTGCAGGGCTTGGTACAAGACTGGGGTGGAGGGCACAGGCGTGGCAGCCCGCTGTCAGCCGGGCCTGGGGTAGTTGATTCCCTGTGGGCTGTGAGTGGGCTGAGGTGTTTGTATGATCCCTCCAGGGTCCAGAGGAGGAAACCGAGGCCAGGGAGGGAAAGGGCCCTGCGCCTATGAGTCAGAGCTCTTGCTGGCAGCCCAGGGCTCCCTTGCTGCCTTGTGCACCTGACCCTAGGTCAGGATGAGGGGAGCCTCACAGATGCTAAGTCATCATCAACGCAGGGGCACGGCCAAACTGTGTGCACAGGACAAAGAGCCTTTGTCCTCTGATGAGACCTGGGAGACAGTCAGCTCTAGCGGCCCGAAGACATCGTCAGTTTTGCCCATACTGTTGAGCATGGGCGTGGCACCCGTGGCACCGAGGAGGTACATAGGAACTACCCCCAGCCACGAGCTCTCATGGCCACCGTCCGGAGACAGCTGCCTCCTTCCTAATGTTCCCCCCAGACCCCACTGCAGAGACAACCTTGAGCTCTGAGCTGGGGGTCGTGGTGAAGGGCAGGGATGGGATGTGGGTTCCTTGACTTGCCCACGCCCCCACCTACCGCCTCCTCTCGGGCTGCACACATGGCAGTTGGTGAACATCTCTAAGGATAATGGGATTGTCATTGATTCATGCTGACGCCACGGTGTCCCCAGGCCACCAGGCAGAGGAGGAGAGTTAAGGGTGAAGAAGCCAGTCTCAGTGGGGACCCCTTGTGGCTAGAGCAGATGAAACATGGTGAAGGAGGGCCGAGAGGCCGAGGGGCCTGACCCATACTTCTAAGAGCCCCAGGAGGCCCCCTCCACATCCCAGGCACTCTAGCGTGTTGGGGCTGGGATGAAGGGCTCAGAATCAACATCCACCAAGGGGCAAGCTCTGGCATTCGAAAGCTGGACCCTTATCTTATGTCTCATGCTTGGGACAACCCACTTTCTACCCAGGCCTGCACCAAGCCCTCTGGGTGTCTGCCTCTACAGCATGAGTCCCCTCAGGCCCATGCCTGAGGCCACCAGAAGTCTCCGCGTGGAACTGACATCCAGGCCACCTCCTCCCAAGGCCAGACATCCACTTGGCCACCTTCCTCTGAGGCAGGCAGATGGGACACAGTCCACTGGCCCCGCCCTCATTCCTCAGGATGCTGCTTCTTTCTAGGCCTGTCCCTCAAGTGTCCAGCTCCACACTGACACCTAGTGGACAGACACTGGATTGCAGTTCCCATTCATGGGGAGTTGCAACTCCGCTGGTCTCCTGAGGGGGCAGGGAGGGACCAGCAGGGCAGATGCAGGGTGGTTCCCCAGCCTATGGGGGTAATCTCAGCTTGCTTGGAAAGGCACATAGGGCCTGGCCTCCAGGTGACTTGACAGCAAAGAAGGGTTAGTGGGGTGCAGAAGGCGTTGGGAGGGAGGAGGGTGGGTGTCGACTAGGCAGGGAAGTAGTGCTTCTGGGAGGGGAAGGAGGGAGTCCACCAGAGGTGGAGAGCCTGACAAGGGCCAAAGCCCACAGCCGGCACAGCCTGGGCACATCTCTGCACCTAGCAGAGCTGTGGCTGCCCCTGCTCTTCTCCCCAGGCCTCATGGCGCCTGGGCCCTGCCGGGGCTTGAGTTTCTGAAGGTCGCAACTTTCCACCTGGGTGTCTGGGAGAAGCTCAGGACCTCAGTTCCTAGGGGCCGGGGTCCTAGCTGAGGGCCTGTGCCCCACTCCTAACTGAGGCCTGTGTCTTTAAGCTACAAGAGATATGAAAAGTGAGGTCAGTACTACGGAGGCGCTTGAACCTCTGCTCTCCCGGACGCCCAGAATTTCCACTGTCCCTGCCTTGAGAAAAGGCACTGGTCTGGAGACCCTCAAGAGAGAGCCCACGGGTCCCTGTGCCACCATAAGTCTGCATCCTGCCTGCCTCACCCCACACGCCAGCTTGTCCCCAAGGGAAGCCAGGCTGTCGGGGCTCCCTCTCCAGGAGTGAGCTGGCTCCATGTCTCCCCTCCCACTGTCCCTTGGCCCTGGGTTGCCCTTGATACTCTAGCAATGCTTCTCTCTCGCTTGCCCTGCACCAGCCCAAGACCATGGCCTTCCTGTTGGGCTTGGAGATCCCGACGGCTTCTCAGGTACTCATGTAGGGGCCACAGGTAGCTGCAGCCCCTCTGGCTCCAAGCACGTGCCCCGATCAGCAGGCCCCCGACAGTGGCCCAGGTCCAGGTGCTGGGGCAGGGGCTGACTGGTTGGCATGGACACAGATGAGCGCCCTGCCCAGAGCAGAGGCCAGATGCCATCAGAATTGGATTAGGACCACATCGTGTGGCTCTTGGATAATCCGCCCTCTCCTTTCCATGACTGCTGGTAAAGGCCAGACAGGGAAAGGGTTGGGGCCCAGGTCCCCCCCAGTGGGCTTACCACTGAGCTCGGCCCAAGACCCGGGTTCCCTGGCTTCTGGAATCCCCTTGGATAGCAACAGAGCCTGAGCCCATCGATGTGCTTATTGCGGGGAACAGACAAAATCTTCCCCCTCCCCAGCCCAGTACACCGTGCACCTCCTCACACTCGCCACCCTTCCCAAAGCACCCACCTGCCAGCACACCTTGCCAGGGGACTGATGCGGGGCCCAGGGTGCTGCTAAGCTGGCCCCTCCCGAAGCTCAAGCCACTGTGTCTGGGCAGGAGTGGGGATATCTGGGTGAGCACTGCGGGGCCACGTGGCAGGCGCGCTGGGGGCCAGGGCTCCCGGGCTCGGAGTGGGGAGGGGTAGTCCTCGCACTGCTGGTTCTTCAGGATGCGTGCAGGTCAGGCCTGGCCGGCTCCCTCTGCTGTGGCCCGGCCCTCCACAGGCACTGGGCAAGCTCCAGAGCCGCTGTGGCAGAATCAGGCAGGTTCCCAGGGGCCTTGACATTTTAAATATTTAACAAGGCCTGACAGGCAGAGGAAAGAGCTGCCAGCTGAAGCCCATCTGCTTCCTTTTATCTGGAAGAGGCCAGAGCCCTTGTGGCTAAATGGCCCTCCACCCTAGCCTCCCCCATAGCCCCAAATCCTGGGGGGGGGGCAAGGAGGAGGGAAGGAGAGAGATCCCTCTGGCTCCGAGCCAAGCCATCTGCCCTGATAACACAACACACCACCAGGCTGGGTCCCTTTAGAGCACAAAACAAGAGAGACCCAGGCGGCCCTGGGAAGGCCACTTAGGCTTGGAGTTCCCGGCCTGGTTGGGTGGGCTCCCTCTCACCCAGCCCTTGGGCCCATCTCCTCCTGGGCGGGCCTTCTCTACCCCCTGCTCCAGCCCATGTGCCGTCCACAGACAGACAGGGCCAGGGAGCAGTGGACGAGGGTGACGGCCAGAGTCCAGGGTGGACAAAGGTGTGGCAGCTGAGATGGGAGCTGACGAGATCAATCAGTGCTGGCCGAGCACAGGCCTGGCACTGGGCTGGGACAGCCCTAGCAGCCCTGCCAAGGAGGTGCTGGCTGGGCCAGAAAACACTCCAACTCCTGACATCTGGGGCCAAGCCTGGCTCCTGGTGGTCCCAGCCTCCTAGCAGCCCCAGCAGGAAGGACTGGGGGAAGGCTGGTGCAGGGTAGGGCACAGTCTTGCCTCCAGCGCAGGGGGAAAGGGCTACAGGGCAGAGGCAGGGACCCAAGATGGTGGTCGGGCCTCTACCTCTGGAACCTTCTAGACAACGTTCCTCAGCCTTCCTAAAGGCTCTGGGCAGCAGATCTCCGCAGATCTATTATACTGCCTGAGGCTTGCACCTCTTTGGCAGGGGAGAATTCTACCGCTGAACCACCCATACACCGGGCTTGCTTCTTTGCTTCTTTGGGACAGCCTGCGGCCAGTGGCACCTCCACTCAGCACTCTGCCCCCCCTTTCCAGAGAAAGCCCCCTGCAACCCAAGCCCTCAGAGGGCCTGTACCCTCGTCTTCCCGTGCCCTTTAACCGGACATAGGGCTAGGCACACAGCCTGGAACATACAGACAGGGGCCCGGCCTCCCTCCTCCTCTGTGCATGGGAGACTGTCCAACCTGTTGCCCAGAAGAGCTGGGGTTTCAGTTTGGGGCCCAGCCCGTGTTTGCATGCTGACACCGTGCTGTCTTCTTCCTTCCCCTTCTCTGTTCCTCGGTTTCTACTTAATCCAAAGAGGCGAGAGCAGGGAGCTGCTGATTATGGAGGGGGTCAGGCCATAGCTCCTGGAGGACCCCAGGTTACCCAGAGGATGACCCCCCTCACCCCCGTACAGAGCATCTCCTGCTCGGTGTTGGCGGTGGTGGGGGATGGCTACCTTGGGAGGGCACAGTCAGGGTCAAGGGTGCCTCTAGGAAGCTGCTGCAGTAGCACCACCCAGCCCTTGACCGGGCCTGCCCCGGGGGTACAGGACATCTTCAGGACGCCCCTTGAAGACTGGGGGGAGTGTCGGTGGCCCATGACCCTACGTCCCTGGCGCACTCGCGGCCTGCGCTGGGGCTCTGCTGGGAGCCTTACCCTCTGTGGGCGAGGTCTTCAGCCTCCTGCAAAGCCCACTGACGTCCCCGTAGGCTTCCTGGACCTTCTGCAGCGCCTCAGCCCCTCGGAGCTCCATGAGGGAACGCAACTCAGCCAGCGTGCACCCAAAGCCGCCTGCATGGGGGGCCTCCCGCTGCTGCTGGGGCTTGGGGTGAAACTCGATGGAACTGTTGGCCATGTCGCCCATCCTGCCTGTCGTGCCGGGAGGACAGGGTGCCCGACCTCTTCACAGGTGCAGCCTCAGCTAGGGGCAGCAGTCACCTGAGGTCCCAGTGCCTGGGTGAGGTGTAGTGGAGGGAGCTGCGGCGGGGAAGTGGCTGAGCACGGACACCTGGGGAGAGGTGAGAAGAAGCCAGGGGCGAAGTTGAGACAAAACTGAGGTCCACTGTTCCAGAACGTTCTCTGCAAATCTGCACTCAGTCTGAGCCATGACTTGCTGATTGCAAAATTCACCTCCTAGGCTCGGTCAGCGGCCTCATGCCCTGCCAGGCCCAGCTGCCAGGCCATCCGCTAGTCCTGCCCTGCCTGAGCACGCAGGGCAGGGGGACTTGCCTAGGGGGGGAAGGAGGAAGCGTTAGTGTCTCCTGGAAGGGGTGTGCTGCGGCCAGCGCCAGCCCAGTTGTGATACGGAGGTTGTAACTGCCTCCCAAATCCGTCTGGGAACCCACACTGAAGCAGAGGTGATGTACCGGGGTTGATTAGTGGCACGGGAGGGTGGATTATCTGTGCCGCAATTCTCTCATGGCCGTGCCCCACCTTGGGTGAAAGCTTGTCCACTCCGTCATGCTCCCTGCTCTTGCCTGATTAACGCTTGCCCGGTGCAGTGGGCGTGCCATAAATCCCCCGCGGCGGCGGCAGCGGCAGCGGCAGTGGTCTTCTGGCGCAGCCTCCGCGGCTCACGGTTTCAGGCTTGGGGCTGCACGGGGGTCCAAGCCATGGACAGGGCTGGCTGGGAGCCGGGTCAAGGCTTAGTGTGCAGGGTGTCTCTGCTGCCCTGAGGGCACCTGGGGGTCTGGGGCATGGAAGGGAGGTGGTGTGGAGGGAGGCGGGAGGGAAGGAGGGGGAAGGAGGGGATAAAGGCAGTAGAAGGGGACAGGTGGAGGAGTGGGCACACAGGAGAAGGTGGAAAGCAGCCACAGGTCACTGGCGACTTCCCCGTCAGCCTGCCCACAGCACGGTGCCGTCCGCTCCCCTCCACACCCTTCTGCCCTCCAGACGATGAATTAACGAGCTGCCCACAACACACACACATGCTGGGAGCACGAGTTCAAGCACCCCCACGGGTCAAACTCCCAGGACCAAACTAGCGTCATGGCCTTGGCCTTCACGGCAGCAAAGAGGTCTCCCAATAGCGTGGCTCAGTTGGGCCCAATCTTTTGCCTTTGGGGAGGCTGCTGGCTCCAAAGAATCCTCTTGGAAGCAGAACTTGGCTACCAATCCAGGTTCCTGTTCTAGAACTGCCCATGGAAACATAACAGCCTGGAGCCTATGGCGTCTGCTCTCACGAGAGGTCCCACCTGTTACTCAGAGCCCAGCAGACACCAGAAGCAGGGGTGCGCGACAACCCTCAGGAGACAAGACCAGGGTCTCTGAGAGAAAAGAGCCACTCCCCATGCCGGCAGCCCCGAGGGGGCTCGGAGTATGTGGGGGCCTTAGTTCCTCTGGATGCTGGAACCTGCGATGTCCAGAAAAGGCGTATGCGCCTAGGACAGCCCCACCCATGAGGCCTGGGACACAGAGAGGCACTTCGAAAACTGCCCATGCGAAGTGGTCCACACGTTATGTTTGGGCACCGAAGTGTTAATCCTCTAGACACCTTCCACATGGAGCAGCCTTCGGTGCCGGAAGATGTGGGAACAAAATGGCAGACACGAGAACGTGCTGTCCTTTCCACTCCCCCGCATCTTCCCACTGCCCGGCCTTCCACTTTGTCACCTACTACATGCCTGCCCTGGCCATCCGCGCTGGGGACACAGAGGTGACAGCACTGAGTGTGTTCTTGTGCTCTCTGGCTTGGAGATGAGTTCTTGGTAGGTGACAGAGTGACGGACGAAATGGTTTCCGCTGGGCGTAGGGGCAGGGTAGGCCTCTTGGCAGGGGCACATTTGTGAAAAGACCGGAACAAGGAGGAGGAGTGAGCCATTCTTCTGGATGGAAGAGTGTTCTGATCCCAGGGAGAAGGCGGGCAATGGGACAGGCTGGTGGGAGAGAGGGGCTACAGATCCCATGGGGCCACAAGTGACATGGGCCATCACCAAGCAGAAGGCTGCTGGGTGACGACAGACTGCAGGGGCAGAAGCCGGGAGATGAGGGAAGGGCTGCAGCCAGCTGCTAGGCCATTCGGCACGTGGGGGTGAGGGTGGAGGTAACACAGGTGACTCTGAGCTCCGGGGATGTTTGGGGCAGCGGGGCACCCAGAACTTCAAGCAAACCAAGCTTTCATTTCCACGGCGCATGAGGCTCCTTCTGCGGTGCTCTGTGAATGTAGCCCACTCCCCCGGGTGGGCGCCATAGGGACCACCGTCCCACTCACCAGCGCAGGAAACAGAGGCTTGGCCAGATCGAGTGGGAGACCTGGCTATCCCGACCTCAGACCATTTCAGTAGCCACCGGAAACAGTGCTGGCAGGTTTTGACCTCTCTGGATAGCCTTGACTGTTGCCCCCGCCCCCTGCCTTCATCCTGCCGGATTCCTTCCCAGATACGGGGCAACTTGGGTGAAACTTGCAAGGTTGGGCTCTGGATCCCCATCCCCCTAGCCTGTTGGCTGCTGGACAGGAGGGACGGAGGCTGGTTCACGTGTGTAGGCATTGGCTTGCCATAGGCACAGGGCACTCTGCGAGTAGGTCCCAGGCACACTGGGCTGCTGAGAAAAACCAGTGGGCTGTGTGAGTCCCGGCAGGGGGTCGTGGGGAGTCGTCAACTGTCCCTGAGCACAGCACCGTGGTGTGCCCTGTCAGCGCCGCTAGGTAGGCCCCTCCTCCCAGGCTGAGGGGAGTGGTGAGCGCTGGCCGCAGGCTCTGATGCCCCCCCGGCAGGCAGGCCACTGGCCTGCATTCCGGACCTTCTACCTAGGCCCCGGGCCCCAGGGGTCAGCTGTGTGCCCGCATGGCCCCCGCTGAGCTGCAGAGGGACTCCACCTAGGCCCCGGGCTCCAGGGGTCAGCTGTGTGCCCGCATGGCCCCCGCTGAGCTGCAGAGGGACTCCACCTAGGCCCCGGGCCCCAGGGGTCAGCTGTGTGCCCGCATGGCCCCCGCTGAGCTGCAGAGGGACTCCACGGGGGTTCTTTCTAAGAGGGAAGTCGGATGAATGGTTTTGTTCTTTTGCAACGCTTTTATCTGTTTGGCATCTATACCCACTCAGTATAGAGAAGGCTCAGTTAGAAGGCGCCCAACCCCGCCTATATGGCACCGGAGGGCTCCTGGGGATGACAGTGAATGGTCCATCGTTGAGTGGGCTCTGAGGCAGGTGCCGGAGACAGCAGTCACGCTGGTGGAGGTCACACCTTCACACACCTGCCTCCACCCGAGGCACAGGCCTCCCCCACCCACGCCCTGAAAACAGGGTTCGCTGAAGGAGAGCTCTGTCCTCACCTCCTGCTCCCTGCTCTGCCCCCAAGTGTGGCCCTGCCCTCGTTCGAGCAACAGCAGTGGCCCAGACAGCCACACAGGGTCCTTGAGCTGCTCCTAATTGGCGTGCTGTCATCACTGCGGCCTCCTGTGCCTGTGGTGACTCATGGTAAGGGAGCTGGGCAGGGAGGCGAGGCCTGACCTTCTGTGGGACACAGAGCGCTCCTGCCCTCACCACCGCCTCTCAGCTGGCCCTGCCGCTGCTCTGCACTTCAGCGTCCCCTGGCACCCTGCCTGCAGCTGTGGCCCGCTCCTTCTCCCTCATTCCCCACCGAGCAGGCCCCACGTCCCTGTCTACCACCTCCCCTGTTTCCCTCCAGCTGGGCGGCCTGTCACCACCGGGCTCTGGGTCACCACTTTCCCTGGTTCAGGTGCTGCCCCTCTCTTGTCTCCCAGCTGCACTGGCCTCTAGCATGCCACGTGCCCTGCTTCAATCCCCCCCCGCCCGGCCCCCATCAGGCAAAAAGCCGGCTCCCCTTCTGCTCCCGCCTGCGCCCCACACCATCTACACGCGTCAGCGCTCACCTGGCCACCACGCACAGCCTTGCCGGCTCCGAGCACTCCGTATGCGCCCTGCCCTGCACAGCCTGCTGTCTCCTCTCCACCTGATGACCTTTGACGAATTTGAGCGGCAATTCAAGTGGAACATTCTCCAGAAAGTCTGTGCCAAAATTGATCGCTGCTGAGTCTATAATCTGCCGACTCTTCCTATTCCTCTCTGCTTGGCATGGCAGCAACCTGCGTGCACTTCTCTCCCACTCTCGGGTGAAAGCTTTTTGAGATATGTGGTTATTGAGTTGGCAGGGAGTCCACTGAATGGCCAGCCCTGGCTGGGGACGGGGGTCCGGAGGAGGGAGCGAACAGGGGCCTGGCTGGCCAAGGGAGAGCAGGGAGTCTTTTCTGTGTGTGTGGGGGGGGGCGGGTGGGTCGCCTTCCTGGAGAGCATGAGGGTGGGCACAGGAATGCAGGGCCGGGATGCTTTGACCCCCAGCAGGCCACTCTCAGTGTGCCCAGGGCCTCAATGCAGCTCCGGGGCCCCCTCAAGTCAAAGACCGTGCTCATGCTGACCTTCCTCGTCTTCATTAACTCTATAGGCCAGACAGGAGCCATCAGTTAAATCAAAGTCTGTCTTGAGTGACTGTTGGCTGCTTAGAGACCAAATGGCATATATTGTTGTTTTTCTGAGTTCTCTGTAAGCCTGAGCAATTGCCTCCCTCATTCTTAAGAAGAACAGCGACCATCACTGAAATGGCCAAGAGCAGAAGTGACCAGGCCTATCAGTTCTGCAGGCCTGACAGAGGCTTTCCGGCCTGGGCTGGCTGCCTAGAACGGTTTGTAGGCACTAAAAGTGCAGGAAACGTACCATTTTGGTAGTCTTTCATCTTCCAGACCTTAATTGGCTTAATTGAATTGCAAACCTTCACGGGGACGGACTCACACCTTCCGATATCTGCTCTGTCGTGGCGTAAGTTGGCCAGCACGGCGCAGTGGCGAGAGTGGAGATCTGCAGTGGGTCCCCTGGCCCACCTCGCCTTTGCTCTGTGACTTCCAACAGGCTGCCACCACAGGGTGTTTGGAGCACTGCAGGAGACTGCCCAAGTTCAGGCCTGTCACCCAACTGTGTTCTGGACCCTTCCCTCCAGTGCGGCCTGATGCCTCCTGTCCGTAGGCCCACCGACTCATGTCCACCTAACCAGAAACCCAGGAGTCCGCATCCCCTCTGTGCCTGCCCTTCCTGGCCACTTCTAATCAGCTTTTGGGTAATCTCCCAGCACCTCTGACTTAATCTGCCTGAATCCCCCATTTTGCTTCCTCGACCTCCTCCCCGAAGACCCTGGGCACTCGATCCCCTCCAGGAAGGTAGGAGCTTCCTAAATGAGGTGAGGGCACCTCTGCTGCCAGGCCCCTTTCTCTTGGGACCCTACTCCAATCGCTCTCCTCATTGTACCTCAAACAAGGGGCAAGGACACATCTCTCCATTTCACAGATGCAGAAACTGAGGCTTAGGGAGGCTCAATGATCCGGACCTCCTGGACCTGCCTTCCATGCTGCTTAGGAGAGTCGTGACACCTGGAGCAGCTCAGCCCCTTGGCTGCTGCCCCGGGGGGCCTAGTCCCATGCTCTACGAGCCTGCCTACTCCGTGGGGGCCGCCTGCCATCGCCTTCACAGACGGGACAAGGAACGGAGGGCGAAACGCTACAAGTCAGGGGTCGCACACTCAACCGTGCGCTGCAGCCACCGGGCGTCACCACCAGTCTGCGTTTGCCGCGTGCGTCTGAGTGGGCATGTGTCCCTGGGCTGACGAGAGGGCATTTGCTGCCAGGCACCGCTCCCCGCCCCCACCCCAGGATGGATGGAGCCTGGCCGGGAGCACCAACTAGGAGCCAGGAAGTCCCAGGTCCCTGCGTCACTCCCAAGTCACTCTGCCCTCAGCCCTGAGGTCAGTAACCTAGGGACAAGAACGGTCCCCCTGTGCTTGCCCGAGGCGAGAAAGGAGCAGAATCCAGCACAGCCAGGTCACGTCTGAGGCAGGGTCAGAGGGCAAGAGGTTTGGGCCCGAGGGCCCACCCAGGCGCATGCCCTCCACAGCTGCCCTCCTTGACACACACTGCCCGTCGGCATCTCCCGACAGACCCGCCGCCAGAAGGACCCGTGGCTCAGCAATGTGACTCACTGTGGGGATTCCTTGAGAAAACCGTCCCCTCCTCTCTGCCTCCAGGCACCTGGAACCCAGGCCAGGCCGTACAGAACCCAGAGAGGAAGAGCTCGAGGCCCCGTATACTGGCCCAGGCCTCCCTCATGCCTGCAGATGTGGGGTGTGGCCAGTTGAGAGCAGGTGGGGAGTGGGTTCAGGGGCCCTCCGGAAACCCCGCCGGCAGAGCCCTGCCCTCTCCTGGGCCTGGTGTTAATCCCAGGCAGGCGGACGGACGTGTGGCTGGATGGCCCTTGAACCCTTGACTTCTCACGCCACCCCCTCCTTCGCCGGGCCCTCTGTCTACTGCCCGGGCCCTGTCCTTCCCCTCTGCTCGCCACACCTTGGCTCGCCACCTGGTAGGGGAAAGAGGGCTCCGAGGATGAGCCCTGCATTCGGCCGGGGAGGGAGGGAGCGGGCGTCGAGGGGGGAGCTGAGGCAGAGAACAGCCTCATGAATATTTCAGAGGCGCCGCCACTGCAGCTCCTGGGCCCTCACGGCTCCACCACTTGTGCTAGTGGAAGGAGGAGGATGGGAAGAAAGAAGGAAATAAAACAGAGAAAACAGATTTAAAGGGACAGTCCCCCCTCCGTTCCTTCCTCCCCCTTGTTCCTGGTACAATCTGTGCACACGCCAAGCAGCGCTCGCAGGGAACAGCTTTGGGCAAAAACAATAACAGCAGAAAAGGGCCAGCCACTCCATGGCACCCTCTCCCCAAACTGACGCACGCGGCCATCCACAGGCACGTCTGCCCTTGCAGGGCTGCAGCCAGGCCACTAGGGCCACCTCAGGGACACACAGGGGGCTGCCAGCAAGGGCAAAGGACGCTTCCCGTCCAGCACCTGGTCCAGACTCAAAGGATTGTCTGAGACTAGCAGAAAGACAGATGCACGGACTCCAAGCATTGGAAGTCCTTGCTGATTAGAGCCTAGCAAGGGAGGGTTCTGGAACCCAGAGAAACACAAGTCTAGATTCCTGGAGGTGGCGGGACCCAGGGTTTACGTGACGCAGTCCCTGCCCGTGGGCGGGTGAGCGTCTGATCGATGGCCCAGCGCTTTGATCTCGAGCACCGAGTGCCAGACCCCGAGGGCCCCCCTTTCCAACCGGGGGCTTTAAAAACGCACGGTCCCAGCCACAGCTGCATTGGCAGAAGGGGGTGGCACTGGTTCTCTGTCAAGCCCTCCGCCTGGGGATCCCAGGCCTCAGCCAGGTCTGATGCCACACGGTTGCCTGCCTTCAGGGGCTCCAGGGAGCGTCCAGAATTGCTCAGTGAAAAGAAGCCCCAACAGACAATGTAAAATGGTGCAGCTGCCACGGAAAACAGTAGAGCAGCCCGTCAAAAACATTACACGTACGGTTACCATACCCGGGCCTAGACCTACTAAAAGAACTGGAGGCAGAGTCTCTACGAGATGGGCACACCCGTGTTCGATGCAGCATGACTCCCAGTATGTACGAGCAACCCCAAGGACCCATCAAGGGACAAACGGATCAGCAAAATGTGGTCTGTGTACCAAATGCAATGTGATTCAGCCTTGAAAGGGAAGGCGGGGCAGACACCTGCTACAACGTGGATGAGGCTCGGACACACTGCTGAGTGAAAGAAGCCAGACACGAAAGGACAGATACCGGAGGATTCCACTCCTAAGAGGTGCCCGGAGCAGTCCGACCCATAGAGACAGGAAGTAGGATGGTGGGTGCGGGGTGCAGCTGGGGGCGGGGGAGGGGGGGAGAGTTAGTGTCCAATGGGGACGGAATTTCACTGCGGGAAGATGGGAGAGTTCTGGCGATGGATGGTGGGGAGAGTTGCACAGCAAAGTAAATATACTTCTGATCCGTAGTCAGATGTGTTATCCATTGCACCACTGGCCCCCTTCAAAGTACAAATACTTAATGCCGCTGAACTACACACTTAAAAATAGTGAAGACAGTAAATTTGATGTTACACGTATTTCACCACAACTGAAAAACCAAATGGGTCTTGCCACCCCTTTCGTGCCGTGTCCAGTGACTGCAGGAATCCCCTGGCCCTGGCTGGCAGTGAGCCCGTGACTCTGCCCACGGCAATTTTAACTTGCAGGAGCATCCCTCGTCTGAAATGAAAACCTGAGCAGAACGTTCTGCACATGCCCTACCCCACCCCTTGGCCTCAGAGACCTTCGACAGCGTCCGTGCCCTGCCTCAGCTGAGTGATTGCCCTGTTCGGTGGCAGAGACCCGGAGGAGACGGGGAGCCGGGCTGCCTGGAGGCCCACTTCCCTACGTGTCCCCCACAGGCTAGCATGCATTTCCTCAGAGTGCTGACCCCACCCTGCCCTCAGAAGGGACCAGAAGGGATGGCCAAAACACTTGGGGAAGGCCTGGCTTCCAGATCTGCATTCTTTTTATATAATATGGCTTTAGGAAGCGCTAAAAACCCCCGGGAGGTTGTGGCAGAGACTTGTTAGACATTCCCCGATTTCTGTTCCTCTTTTCCAACATTGTACTTTAATTTTTAATCAGGCATCTTGTCGTCCAGGAAAATGACTACGTTCCCCCAACTCGGGTCCAGCTACATATGACCATGTGACTATGTCCTGGCCAATGGGATTCAAGCAAAAAGGGACAGGGACGCACCTTACTCTTGGACTACACTTGGGACAGCACATGGGACAAAAGGGGGATAGGGCCCACTTCAGGGATGCATCCTTAAAGGGGAGGTATGTCACCAGTTGCCTGCTTCCCCCATGCCTCCTTAAAGTCTCCATGGCCTGAAAAAGGCCCACCCTTCCATGTGCTCCCTGGGACATTTGAATGAGCTGGAGCCGGGCTCCCTCTTGCCTGTGTCGTGGACGTTGTCCTAGAAGTCCTAGCCAAAGCAGAAGACAGAACCACGAGAGTGTCGCAGACAGACAGAACGGCAGTCTTGTCACAGGCAATGCCAAGCACCTGGGCTGTGTGAAACACTCTTTTCCATGCTTTACGGAATTACGTATTTGCTCGGTGCTACAAGCCTCTGAGCCCCTAAGTGATTATCTCCACATTAAAGCTGAGGCTCTGCTGAGGCACAGAGAGGTTGAAGAGCTCACTGAAGGTCACACGACCAGCACGGAGCAGAGGCCAATGTGAACTCAAGTGGTCTGGCTCCAGAGAATTCTACATTGCTCTTCTGCCAAGTGACTGCCCAGGAAACCCCAGGAAACCAATGAACACATGATTAAAACCAATTAAAAGAGTTCAACAAAGTGGCTAGACGGGCAATATGTCCCCATAAACCTCAGGGCTTGGGAGTGCGGCCTGGCTGTATGAGTCGGCCCAAGTCCCTCGACCTCTCTGGGTGTCTGTTTTTGAATCTGGGAAATGGATCATAGTTCCTCCTGGCTGAGGACAGGGTGCCGCCATGCCTGCATACCTAACAAGGTCACCAGGGTGCCTTCTTTCCTGGATGGTTTCTTGGTGCCCATCAGACCTCCACAGGGAAGATTAGGAAGGGAATGCCCCTTGTTGAGTCATCGGTGTGCCACGCCCACCTGCCCTCCATCTGCCCTGAAGTCCTGAGCTCTCTCTGAGTCCATCTGGACCCCAGGATTCATAGGTCAGAACCAGGCTCCACTAGCGAGGCCAGAACATTCCACTTGGTCAGAGGCTGACTGCATGCAATGCTTGGAGGCTTCCTCATTTCTGGGGCCATCCTCAAGCTGGCCAGGGCCATGACTCTCTCCTGGAGAGTGCTCAGCCCTGTGGGGACAGCCGGTTCCCCAGGATGCTTCTGGAGGGAAGTCTACACTCCCACACGGGTGGCTCTGAGAGCACCAGATGCCCCTGGGTCCCAGAGGGAAGTCAGAAGCCCCTTTCTGGCTGGGGCCTTGAAGTGTCGTTGTGGAGGTCACAACTCTACCCTGAGGAAGGCAGTCATTTGTTCCCTGCCAGAGAAGGCGAGAGCTGGAAAAGGAGAGTGCAAGAGAGCAGGAGAGGAGAGCTGATGGGCAGGAAGCATAATGACACTAATTATCCAATTACAGCAGGCTGCTCAGGAGAGAACTGCATTGCAGCAGGGAGCCCTGAGCCAGCCGCCCCCTCCCCCCATACTCGTGGTCTGGCACACTCTGGCCCACGCCCCTCCTGCTGTATCCCACGAGCAGTTGGTGGGTAGTGAGGTCCCTGGCCTGCCCCGTAGAGGGCAGAGCGTGGCCTGGTCTGTGGTCTCAGGAGTGACAGGCAGGAGGGGGCCCAGAAACACCATGACTGCCTCTGGGGCATGCCTCCAGCCCACCAAAGAGCAGAGAAAATACATCTGGGGTCTGGGAGGTAGCAGATCCCTGCCCTTCAGGCCTTCATAGGTGTGGGGCCACTCAGTCGTGAGCTTTCCTCTGACCGCGGGGGTCGCCCCACTCACAGGACAGCGCTCGGGGACCCCAGCAGCCTGAGGGGCCCAGTGTCATAGAGAGCGCAGGGACAGAATGAGGAGTGCCTGATCCCAATCCTCCCCCAAGTCTCCCCAGCTCTGTCCGTGGTACCGTGCTCGCTGCCCCTGCCAGCTTCCAATCCCCAAGGCAGCTGTAAGCCACTGGAAGCACCCAAGGCCTAGGCAAGTAATTAAGGAAATTATAGACAGCTGAAGGCCACAGGACACAGCAGGCCCAGGGTTGACTAGACAAGGAGACTGCCAGGAAACACAGGTGGCCTCCTGGGGGTAGAGTCCATGGGGGCCCCATTGTGGGTCCTGGTGGTGAGAGGATATGGTTTCTGGAAACAGGCTGAAGCCCTTGGGAACAATCACTGGGTCAAGGTAAAGGGCCAGGAGGACTGTTAGGGAAGGAGACACACTTCCCTGTGGCCAGTAAGAGTCGGGAAGACCAGGCCCCAGTGGGGGATGGGAGATGTGTGGGCAAACTCAGGCTCTGCCCTTGCAGGACCCAACTTGGCTGGAGGTTAGAGTCAGGTCCATAAAGCCAACGCGACATGGAGAAAGAGCAGACCAGGACCATCGCCATATGGGGAACTTAGCCACGGGTTGTTCTGAGCACTTAGAAATGACCTTGGCCTTGGCCATTCCTTTGGGAGTGGAGTGGTAAGGGTGCTGCTGGGTGGAGCAGAGAAGACATGTTCAGACTAAAGATGGGAGTTGAGTCTAGCTGGCCTTCTGTGACCCAGACACAAAGAACTGGCACACCAAAGTGTTCACACCACCTTTCCAGGTTGACTTCGGATGCCTGCTGCCAAGTACACTGATGGAGGAGAGAGTGACCAACCATGCCACCTCAGAGGGTGCCTGGGGAGCTGCAGCCCCGGGGAGGGGGATCTGTGAGGCTCCCAGGCTCTGCTCTAGCACCCTCGCTACCCCCAATCAGTGACCAGGGCAGGGCCTGAAGTTCACCAAGGGCCTGGTCGCCATCGGAATCACACAGATCAAGCCCTGCCAGGTCCTGAAAGCCTATTTCTGGTGGAGGACTAGCATGAAAATCCAGAAGTATTTCCTACGAAGCCCTGAGAGGACACCACAAAGCTACTACAGGCCCGGGAGGTGCCGAGAGGGACTGAGGGCTGGTGCGGAGGCAGGAGGACCTTTCTCGTGTTGGGACACCAGGGCGGTGACAACAACATGGGGTCTGACTCTCCCCCCTCGGCGCACCCCACACCACAGCCCATCGGCCAAGGAGCTGGGGAGGGGAGACGCGGGAAGGAGGGACCAGATGGGGTGACGGCTGCCCCAGACTGGCCCCAGCCCATGCCCCACACTCTGGTCCCGCTGCAGGTATGGGGCCACTCAGGTACGAGCTTTCCTCTGACCGCAGGGGTCGCCCCGTTCACAGGACAGCGCTCAGGGACCCCAGACCTCTCTGTCCCTGGGCCAAGGGCATCCCTCCCAGGCCTGTGGCTCCAAACCAAGATGGGAGATTTGGCCCCCAGGTCTTCCGGGAGGAGCAGAGCTGAAGCCCTTTGAGGGGAGAGGTGTCAGGGAAGGTCCCCTGGACCAGGCGTGGCAGGGGGAGGCACGAACATGGCCCAGGAAGCAGGTGCCCAGGCTGTCCCCCATCCTATGCACCCAGGGCCCTGAGCACTTTCTGCAGGGCTGGCTGACTGCGGAGGACTCTCCCCGCATGGTCATGTCCCATGCCGCCCTCAAGGGGGCCCGGCCAACACTTCATCAAGCAGCCGGTGGTCCGCTCCCTGCGCCTCGACCTGCATTCAGGGTTTGTGCCGAAACGGCAGCGTGCAGGGATTCCCAGGATCAGGACGGTACAGGGATCCACGGTGTTCCCAGGCCGGTGAGGGGAAACCCCGACCGCGGTGGCTCTTTTGAAAATCCTTCATCTGGGGCGAGCCAGAGACGTGACTCCCAAAGAAAAGCAAAAAGACCAGTGCCCTGTCATCCATGTCCCGGGCAGCCAGGGTGGGGGTGGCCCGCAGTGATCCCCACATCTCCCTGTCCCTTCCTGGGCTGCCAGCTTTGGTTTTCTGTTTCTCAATCAGGAGGCTCTGGTGCTCCTGGGCTGTCTGGGCATCTTCAGCTGTGAGCGTTTGCTTCTGATCAGACTCTCCCGCCCACACCAGCCTCCCCCTGTGTATGTCCGTGAGGAAAATCCACAGTGTCTGTGGAAAGCAAGAGATTTGTTTTGCTTTAAGATTGCTAAGGTGTGACCTGCAGGTTAGGTATTGAAAGACAAGGGGCGCCTGGGTGGCTCAGTCAGTTAAGTGTCTGACTTCGGCTTAGGTCATGATCTCACCCTTTGTGAGTTCAAGCCCCACATCAGGCTCTGTGCTGACGGCACGGAGCCTGGAACTTGCTTTGGATTCTGTGTTTCCCTCTCTACCCCTCGACCACTCAGGGTCTTTCTCTCTTTCTCTC
Organism: Paguma larvata; assembly: GCA_030068075.1. Taxonomy (NCBI): domain Eukaryota; kingdom Metazoa; phylum Chordata; class Mammalia; order Carnivora; family Viverridae; genus Paguma; species Paguma larvata. Next base: position 120,956,838 of record CM057830.1, on the reverse strand, counting down.
TCTCAAAAATAAATAAACATTAAAATGAGTTAAAAAAAAGATAAAAGGCATAAGCCCACAGACGAGCCCACAGAACGGGACAGACGGCTCCAAAACAGACCCTGGTCCGCATCAGCATCCGTCTGGACTGAGGACACATCTCACGTCAGGTGGGTGACAGATCATTTGGTAAAGGAAATGGGGATGACGGGCTGGCCCTCGGGAAGATGATGTACCTTAGATCCTCACCTCCTATCATTCCCCAAGACGGATTTCCTTTGCATTTAAACAGGGTTTGGTAAACTATGGCCCAAGGGCCAAATCGGGCAGCCAAGTGTTTGTGTGAATAAAGTTTTATTGGCACACAGCCACACCCATTCATTTCTGTCCTGTCTGCATTTGGGACAGAGACTGCGTGGCCTGTCAAGGGGAAAGTATATACTCTCTGACCCTTTGTGGAAAAAGCTTGTCCGTCCCTGAATGAAAGGGTTAAACATCTTAAAAGTGCAACTACACACACTCACTCACACATGCGGGCAAACCCAGAAATGGATGGCTCTCGAATTTTTGTCAGGGATTTTGTAAGCCGAGAAACAGGGGAAGGGATCACCAAAAAATGTGGCATAGAAAGTGTTTACCTTGTACATGAAAGAATTCAAAGGCAAAGAACAAAGAATTTTAAAAATTACTTGCAACAGGCATGCTAAATTGTCAGTATCCTTCATGTGTACAGTTTGTTCAAACCCACAAGGAAAACACCAGGATTTCAATAAATAAAGGCGACGAAAAGACAAATCACTAAAAAAGAGAGTTACAATTAATCAACACGTGGAAAAATGCTCACTCTCATGAACCACTAAAGAACCAGATATTGAAGTAGAAATTTTGGCCTTGGATATTTATGCCAGGTTGTTTGATTATAATATCTAAGGCTGGCAAGGCTTCAGTGAGCCAGGCTTTCGGATGTACTGAGGAGCCCTTCTGGAGAACAATTTGGCAGAAGGAGCTTCTGTCTGGGCACTCTCTCCTCGGGACAGGATGAGCGTTACCCACCAAGATGCTCCGCAGAGCCTCAAGTATGACAGCAAAACGGACCTGACTGCCTGGATCTCCACAAATAGCCAAATAATGAAGCGAATTATAATCTCTTGAGAGAATATTATTCAGCCATTAAAAATTGTAATTACAGTCCTGAGGCCCGCCTGGACACATCCTGGGTGCCTGATACGTCGCTGTCAAATGGGCAAATGAGCACAATTCGAGCTCTCTCTGTATTTTGGAAAAAGCACTTGCCGCTTTCAAAATCTTAAAAAAAAAATTAAACTATATCCATTTTGAAAAAATTCATTTAGGAAGGGATTATATTAATAAAGAAACTGCTTATGTAAAGTAAAAAATAGATTACACAATTGCGCCCATGGTATAATTACAGTAATGTGAAAATAAATAGCCTATGCGAAGAAAGCGGTGTGGCAACGAGTCCAATAAGATGGAAACCCTGGCTTGCGTTTTGGCGACAGGACCAGAGGGGGTTCCTACGTCTTCTACTTCTCTGGGTTTTATGAATCTTCTATAAAGAGCCTGCATGTTAAGAGCATTATTTTTAAATGGAAAGAAATAAACGTTATTTTTTTTTTTTTGAAACCCAAGAACCTCGCCCATCTGTGCAGAGCCCCGCCGGCACGTTCCCCGTGAGCAAGCCTGAGCACACGGCAGGAGCCTCATCAGAACGGAGCGGGGCCAGATTTGCCCCAACCTAGTGTGCCAGGGCCTCGTTTGTGGGGGCACCTGGGCCAGCCCTTGGCAATTGTGGACAAGGCCCCCGGACTCCTCAGACACCGCCCCGAGGTGTCCCCACCCGCTCGGCTCACTCCCTTTCAAGGGGCCAATGGGGGACAGGCAGGCGAGTGAGCTCGGGGTCTGGGTGAGGACTGGGGTCCGCCCTGAAGTGGCTCTTAAGTGGTGCTTGCTATGTGACAGAACCTTCTGGAATAAAGGAAATGTTTTCCATGTGCACCGGTACAGTAGCCACCAGCCACATGTGGCCACTGAGCACCTGAAATATGGCTAGTGTGACTAAGAGACTGAATTTTTAATGTTACTTCATTTTAATTAAATTCCCACCTGTGGATAGTGGTTACTGAGAGGCTCTAGACGCTGCCTCGAGATTGTAGCTGTGGGAACGAACTTCGCATTTGAGTAAAAGGGTTCCCTCCTACCGAGGGACCTGCCTGCCAAACCCAAAGCAGGCTCAGGACCACTTCAAATAAGGCGCTCCCCAGTGACAATGACTGAGCAACCCTCCGCACAACTCTGATGTCAGCACAGGCCTCTGGAAACCTCTTGTGCTCTGGGTCCCCTGCCAGTCCCCAGAGGTGGGGATCGGAAGAAACCTCCAGCCCTTTCTTCCCACCTGGGCCTTGCCACTTCACCCCGCAGCTCTGGCTTGGGTCCGGCCACGGGACCTCGGCCTCCTCCCCTTCCCAAGCGTGGCGGTCCAGGATGCCCGGCCTTTACTGCTGGATCCGAGATCCTCTTTCCCTCCATCCTGCCGATGTGTGGGCCCGGCTCCTGCTCCCCAGGCCACCTTCCAGCACCTCCCACCCAACAGAAGGTGCGCAGGCAGGGGAGGGCCCTCCAGCCGGGCGCCTCTCGGCCTGACTTCTGCCAGCTTAGGCGGGGCAGAGAAGAGCGGAGCAACGAGGGGCCAGAGCCCCAGCCGAAGAAGTGGTCTTCCACGAACGACAGGGGTTGTGGAGGAGACATCTGCACATTCCAGGCCTCTGCCTGCCCTGCCCAGCAAGGAGACAGCCAGAGCCTGGCTCCCAAGCCCATCTCAGAGATGGCACTGGTGAGGCTCCTGGGCACCGTGCCATCAGTTAGTTGTAAGCATCTGCTTCTGGTGCCACAGCCCGGGTCCCCATCTGTCGGCCGCCATTTACACACCCAGAGACGGCTCCTTCATAGAGGTGCCCCGGAGGGGCCGCACAGGCTCACTGACGAGGAGATCGTTCCCCACCTTGCTTTGGGTTGATATAAATCCATGGTTTGTCCGTTTCTCTCAGTGGGCAGATGGGGGCACAGGTGACTCGGCTTCTGAGCTGCGGGGGTCTTCCCAGGACTGGAAGTGCCCGCGACAATCAGCTCATGTGTACAACTGATGGCCTGCCTTCCGATCTTGGTTTTACCACCTGCTGGCTTCATGACCCTGGGCATGTTGCCTACCCCTCTGGGCCTCAGTCTCCTCATCTGCAAAATGGGGATAGTAACAGCTCTTGCTTCATTGGTTGTTGTTTCAATGAAGTGAGGGAATGTTCGTGAAGCAGTAAGAGGAGTGTGTGGCCCAAGATGAGTGCCATTATTATTACCGTCATTACTGACATTATTCAACGCGCTAGTAACCTCTGACGGAGACGGCAGGCCTCAGTTTAGAACTGGAAGGGAGTGCATATGTGCTGACAACCTGATATGCAAGTAGGAGGAGGAAGCCGGGCCTGGCTTTGTTGGCTTCAGGAGAACCAGCTGAAGCTCAGTTCTCAAAGCCCTCAGGGACCCAGGGCACTCTCATCTTGTCACCGGGAAGGCAAGGGGCCCCTGTCTATAAGCTGCGCTGGGGGAGGGGGGACCGAAGCTGACCCCAGCACCCTTGGTTGCCTTCCTGGGCTGGGAGGAGAGGCGCTGGGATGGAGAGCACTCACTGACTCAGGGCCTGGCCTCTCCCCACTCGCTCACAAATGATTCAACCTCCAAAGCTCCAGCTCAGAACCCTGAAATGTCAGCGGCGTCTCCGAGACCCATCCTCACCCTCCCCAGGCCTGGAGCAGGGAAGGTACTTGGCCAAGGTCACGAAGACCATCAGGCCCAGAGCTGGCACCAAAATGGAGCTCCTGGCTAGGCCAGGACACCTCCGAGCAGCCTTCTGTGCCCCTCGGGGGCCTGCTGCAGCATCCCTGCCGCCTGCTGTAGCTCTCTACCCAGAGCGCTCTTAGCCCCGGGGGCTTCCTTCCCCAAGGAATGGCTTTCCTTCTGGCTCTGCGCAAAGCCCCCTCCCACGCCACCCCAGTTCCATCTGCCTGCGTTACCCCCCCACCCATCCCCCCCACACTTCTGTGCCAGAGCCGCCTGCCCCTTCGCTCAAACCACCTGGCAGCGCTGGGCAGGGAGCAGGTTGATTTGATCAAGACCAGCTATGTCCTTGGCCTTCCCTCTCCTCCGGGCCAACAGCAGGGACAATCGATGCCCCGGGACCGAAACTGCCCAGCCCCTTCCAATTGGCTCTCTCTCCAGGGGCCAGCTCCACCCTCAGACCCTCTGCCAGGCTGAGGCCTTGGCAGCCCCCCAGCCCTCTTCTCCGAGGGCCAGTTCTGGTAGGGGCTCAAAGCTCCGTCCTCAGCAGCCACATGGCCTTGCTTTCCACGACTGTGAAAGGGGGAGATGCAAATAGTGGCTTGCATGTGGTGTCGATGGAGACACTCGGCTGGGCGGGGGGAGTCCAAGAACATGCTTGCAATGGCGCTGGGACACATCGGAGGCTCTCTGCCCCACCAGGTTGCTGGCAGTGTCCCCAGTCATCCACCCATGCAGTCAATGTAGGGCCATGCCCCTTCTCCCCTTGAGGCCTCGATTATCCCCACTGAAAAATGGGAACAAAGATCCCAGCCTTGCCTTCCTCACTGGGTGATTCTGCAAATTCAGCGAGGTCAAGGTCGTGAATGTGCCGCACAGAAACCTGTACCCACTTTGAGCCGGGCCTGTGCTGGGCACTCAAGCGGTCCCTGCCTTAAAATGCTCACAGACTACTAAAGGCTGATGGTGGTGGGGAGGGCACAGAGCTAGTGGGCGATGAGGGGGATGCCTTCCGGGCTGGGAGCCAGGGGAGCTCGGGATGGCTAGGGTCAAGGCTGGAGTCGACCCTGTGGCCAGCAGGTACCCACTTTAGGTCTGGGAGTGAGGGATACTGATGCCGAGCGCCCCCACTCCGCCGCCTGCAGCCGGGGAGTGTCAAGCCCCTAGTTGAGGGATGCTGGCGCTGTCCTGCCCGGTGAGGGAGCGCTTCCACACCTCCCTCCCACCTCTCCCCCACCCTCACTCCAAAGAGGGCCATGCCTCCATCCTGCCTGCCACCCCTCTTCAGCTGGCCAGCTGCTAAGCCTGCAGGGGCAGCAGAAGAAAAGAGACCAGGTCCTAGAGAGAGAACCTGACTGTCCGAGTCGGAGACCCAGGGCTCCCTCCTCTGGGAAATGCCCTACCAGCCTCCAAATTCCAGAATCCTAAACCTAGAGAATACTGAGGCCCGGTAGGAGAAGCCATCTGGCCAAGGTCACACAGGTGAGGAGGGGGTGGACAGCTGTGCGCGGAGGGACAGGAAAGGAGTTACCCAAGTGTGGCCAGGGAAGCTTGTTGTTGGCACTGCCCGGACCCCGTGGCGGGGTCTGCGGGACAGCTGTGTGGGCGTGCGGGGGACAGTGTGGGAACGTGTGAGGGTTTCTCAGTGTGTTGGGGGAAGATGACACAGTGTGAGGGCGCGGGGGGGGGGGGAGGGGGTGTCAAGAGACTCTGGGAAGGTGCGTTAGGCGCACCCCGGCTCTGGCCCAGGCCTGGGCGCCCAGACTGTGCCCGCCCAGGACCCCGCCCGCAGCCCCCGGCGGCCTTTTTCTTCCCCCAGGCACAGATGCGCGTGCGCGCGGGATGCGGGGCGCGGGGCGCGGGGTGCGGGGCGCTGCCCGCCGGCCCAGGGTCCCCGGGGTGACGCGCGGCGCAGCAAGGACACGCAGGCCGGACGCGGGGCGCAGGTGCCGTGGGCGGGGACCCGCGTCCCCCCACCTGCCGGCCGCGCCACCTGCCGGGCTGCCCGCCCCGCCCGCCCCTGCCTGCGCGCCCCGGGCACCACTTACCAGGTCCTGGGCACGGCCGACGCCGCGGCCTCGGCTCCAGCGGCTGCTGTCGCTGCAGGCGGGCGCCCGGCGGGCAACGATCCGCTCCAAGGACGGAAAGGCCCGGGCACAGGGCGGCCTGGCCGGAGGCGCCGGGCGCGACCCTCCGCGGCAGGCGAGGGCTGCGGCCGAGTGCTCCCCACGCTCCGCACCGGCGGCGGCGGGCGACGCGGCGCGCTCGGCTCCAGCCGCAGCTCTGAGCGCGGAGGGAGGGAGGGAGGGAGGGAGGGGAGGGAGGGAGGCAGAGAGCGGGGGGGGGGGGGGGGGAGGAGGAGGAGAAGGGAGGAGGGAGCGGGCGCAGGGGGCGGCGCGCCACGCGGGGGCCGTGGGGCTCCAGAGCCACACTCCCAGCGCGCGCCCTTCTGTCCCCTAGGATGCGCCTGGGTTCCTGCCTTTCCTGGCCTGCCAGTGTCCCCTGAGGGCGCTGGCGGGTGGGGGGTGGGCTTGCCTGGAAACCCGGGGCCCTGGCACCTGGGAGCGCAGAGAAAGAGCGATGAGTACGTGACCCGGGCACCCGCTGCCGCTTCCTCTCAAGACCCCTGTCCTCTGGGTCCTGTCCCTAACAGTCAAGTGGAGCGTGGAGCCGCGTTGCTGGTTCGTAGCAGGGGCTTCTTGGGCCCCTGTGGTCTCCCAGGGGTTTGTGATAACTCTTGAAACTGCCTGCTGTTGGGAGTCTGACAACTGAAAGCATCTTTGAGAAGGAGGCTGGAGCTTATGATGGATTCTCAAAGTTGGTGACCCCAAACGGTTATCACTTAAACCCAGTTACACAGGACACAGAGATACTGCACACAGGTGGACACCCAGAGACAGATGCACAGGCACATGAACATTCCAGACACAAGTGGAGACAGACACACAAACAACCCCAAATGCAGAGAAGACTCGCATCCACGAACACACTTAGGCACACCCGTGGACAGAGACACAAGTGTGTGCCCTTGGACGCTCAGCAGCCAGGCAGGAGCTGGCTAGCCCATGCCACTCCTCTTTGCAGTCCCAAGCTTCCCAGTTCCAGGGACAGTGGCTGTCTCCAAACTCAGATGAGGCCTTTGCTACCATCTGTGACCATGGAGCAGAAGCGCAAGGGGGCTGACTAGGTAGGAAAGAGAAGTGACAGGCCCGCAGTGACATCGCTGCCCCAGAGCAGGCAGGGCTCAGAGCCCAAGAGTGTGTCAGGTAGAAGACATGCGGACATAGTCACAAATTCTCTCTTGCCTTGGACAAGGCCCCGCCCGGGGTGTCCTGTATGCGAGGCCTGGACTGGGCGCTGGGGACACAGCAGGGACCACAAAACAGGGGGCTGGCAGGCAGAGTGAGGTGTGGTCATGTGCTGGGGCAAGGGCCCCTCGGGGAATATTGATGGGGGGGATATGAAGGATGGTGCTGGGGGCTCAGGGAAGGCTTCTGTGAGGAGGCGCCATGGTGACAGACGCCTAAAGGCCACAAAAGGTCGGTCCTGGGCCAGGGGACTGTCACACCTCCCCAAAATCTGGCCTCCCTGCAGGAAGCAGCGGCTCCCATGCAGAGCCCTTGAGACCTGACACCTCTCGGTGCAGGCAGAGGTCACATGCACACTCACACGTGCTCACGCACGCCGACACGGGCTCACACGTGCTCACACACGCCAACATGGGCTCACACAGGCCGACATGGGCTCACACGGCTCACACACGCCGACACGCGCTCACACATGCCAACACGCGCTCACACGTTGGATTACACAGGCCGACACGGGCTCACACGCGCTCACACACGCCGACACGGGCTCACACCCGCTCACACACGCCGACATGGGCTCACACACGCCGACACGGGCTCACACGGCTCACACACGCCGACACGGGCTCGCACACACTCACACACACCGACATGGGCTCACACACGCCGACACGGGCTCACACACACTCACACACACTGACACGGGCTCACACGCTGGATCACACAGGCCGACACGGGCTCACACGTGCTCACACACACCGACACGGGCTCACACACGCCGACACGGGCTCACACAGGCTGACACGGGCTCACACAGGCTGACACGGGCTCACACGCTGGATCACAGCACGAATGCTGTGTCTACACGCACATGCTCACTCACACACTACACACTCACAGGTCACTCACACATGCTGTGCGCTCTCCAGCACACACACGCTCACACCCCAATAGTCGCACATAGTTACATACTGTCACACTCACACGTGTACACACTCAGAGTTATTCACGCACACACCTCGTCAGACACACTCACACTTACACATTTACACGTCACAGCCACTTTCACCTGCTCAGTTCTGCACACGGTCACACTCAGGCCTGCCACAGACTCCCACGGTCGCTCACCCATCATGCTCTCACACCCTCACTCTCACGCATGCTTGCTTGCTTGCTCACACACATTCCTTCATGTTACGCACTTTTCCTGGTGTTTGCTCTTTGAAAGCTAGCCGGCTGTCCCACAGGCAGGGTGGGGAGTTGCCCCAGCACAGAGGACTCAGCCTTTGTCGGCTCTGGCTCCCTTGGCCCCACAGCGGCCATGGCGTCCGGCCTGCCTGGTGCACTGTGCCCAGTATAGGGAAGATAAAAGCCCAGGCGAGACCCGGATCTCCTGAGCGTCTATCGTGAGTTCAGTGCTGTCCATGGAGACTCATGTCACGTGACAGCCAGTCACCTTGGAATTGCTCTTCTCTCTGTCCCACACTCGAAGGGGCGCCAGACCCCACCTGGAGCCAGTCGTGAAGCTGGGCAGGCCTTCCCCCCGGCCAGGAGATGGGGTGCCAGCCCACCTCCCATGGGCTCCACACTAGGAAGTGGAGCCCTGAGTAGTGGGAGCACCTCCTGAAAGCCTGTGGTCTCCTCTACCCCACATATTCAAGCTGGGTCCCCTTCTTGGCCCCCCAGAGTGTGGCAGTCTCCCTGGAGTGTGGCCCAGTGGCACGTCCTTCTGTTCCAGGCCTGAGGCTCCAGGCTCTAGAGCCGGAGGACACGGGGCAGGCTGCTGATCCAGCCTTCCTTGGTGGCCCTTACAGGAGCCTCCCTTGGGCAAGGGGGGTGCTCCGGCTGGTTGAAAACGTTCTGTTATTGGTCGGCCTCTTAGACAGGTGTTGGCAGTTATGAGACCATAGTGGGGAAGAAATGGGTGCCGAAGGGGAGGGGAGAGCCTTACATGTGCAGGCCTGGGAGTGGCTGAAGAGAAGAGCTAAGACTCCCTTGGGACTGTGTCACTGCCTTCCTTCAGAGACCAGGGGACGTATTGATTGCCCCTGGGGGCATGTTCATTTTACCGATGGCTGTTGTCCACGTGGGGGCAATAGCACCATCTCGTGAAGTCCGTTTTGCTCCCAGAGCTCAGAGCTGACTGCCTTGTGTAGACAGTTACACGCCACCCTCCCCACCCCCCACCCCCCTCCCCGTGCTATGCACAGGCCACCTGTTTGCTGGGGGTGCCCTTGAACACTGAGGGGGAAGAAACAGGTTGAGGGGAGAAAATCAATAGCAGGGAACACCCAGCAACCCCCCCACCTTTGCCTCTTTCCCTGGGGTACTGCCAAGGGCTAGCCCAGGCCAGAGTTGGCTGTGCCACATGCCTTTGTGATGAGGCCCACTGTGGTCAAAGTCAGCTGGCCAAGGAACGAGGTATGCGGCCTTCGGGAGAGCCGAAGGCACTGAGCCACAGCCCCACGGGGGGTCATGAAAATCCCTTCTCTAGCCAATGGCAATCCCCAAACAGTTAATGAGCCAGGAGAGGGGGTGGTCCCCTTTCTGTGGTTCAAAATAGTTGGTCCCTAGCCTGTGGCCCTGAGGCCAAGAGGGAAGTCTCGGATCTAGGAGCGAGGGAGCCTGGGTACCAGGGAAACTTTCCCAGCGTCACCGATTGCCCTTGCTTGCTCATCGGCCAGCCCCTCTGGGCTTCTCCATCTATACAGAGGTCGGTGGGGAGAGCTTCTCAAGAAAGTTCTTCCTGACATCAAGCCCTGTGTTCTGTACTGAAAGTGCTTAGGGGGCAGTCCAGGGAGGCCCACAGCTGGGGTCGGGTGTGTGGCGGGGGAACATGTTTGGCTTAGTGGCACAGCCCTCCCTGCTTCCTCGCACCCTCCCCTGTTCTTTTCAGCCTCACGCCTGGTCCCCATTGTGCTCTTGGCCTTTCCTGCCCCCTCAGGAGCCTCAGGCCTTGGTCAGTGCCCCTCTCTTATATTGTCGATGGATCCCTGTCAGCTGTGTCCTCCTGGGACCATCTCAAAGACACCCTTGTAAGGCCCAAGAAACAAAGCCAAGAATAGGAGGCCCGCCCTCAGGCCCAACTCCCTCCAGCCTTCACACACACACTGTGAAAGAGGAGCTCTGCCTCTTCCTACTGGCCACCCCCTTGTCACCTGCCTCCAACGCTCCCCCCCTCCCCATCTGCTCCACTGCCCGGAGGTTCTCTCCCAGGTCCTAGGCTACCTGTCACCATGCCCCTCCTCCCGGGCCCTGCAGCTGCCGCCCCTCCTCTGCCTGGTTTCTCTCCTGCCACTTTGGCTGTGGCTGTCACAGCCACCTCTGGGGACAGCAATTCCTCAGCCCAGCGTCGAAGTGAGGGAACTTCTGGCTGGGACCCAGGGCCCTCTCTTTTCTGAGTGTTCACTTTCTCCCTGGCTGACGTCACAGAATCTTCCTCCCCTACTCCTCCGAGGCCTTGGGGGCCGCCGTCATGCTGGGGCCTCCCAGGTCAGTGTTCACTGGCAGCCCTGGGAACTTATTTGGAAACCGGGCCTTTGCAGATGTGAGGAAGATCTTGACATGGAGAGATGATGCTGGACGTTTGACACACGCAGACAGAGAGCGGGAAGCCATGTGAAGACAGAGGCAGAGACTGGAGTGGCAGCCACGAACCAAGGAATGATGAAGCCACTGCTTGTGGTCCTGTTACAGCATTCCCAGGAACTTCATACCTGTCCCTAACCTGGCCCCTGGGAAGCCCCAGGCCCCCCAGAACCCTGCCTGCAGCATACCTCCCTTTGGGCATCTCAGGTGCTCAGCCTCAATGGACTGTCCCCCAGAGGTTCTGGACAGCCAGGGAGGCCTCTCGCATTCTCAGGAGCAGCTCAGGCCTGGCCACGGGTGGGTGGCCTTTTGAGCACAAGCCCTCCGGCCGGCCTGGCTCCAGCCTCGGGGGCTAGCTCCGACCCCGGGCAACTCCAACTCTGCCCCGACAGCCTGTGTGCAGCAGGCCCTGGGCTCTGCAGTGGCAGGGTGGCCCTGGGTTCTCTAGGGCTGCAGTGGCTCTGTGCCACCCTGGCGAGGGCACCCTGCCCCACGTGTCCAGAGAGGAGTTGACTTTGCCTCTTCTTGCAGCCCCTGCCCTCCCAAAACTGGAGCCGGAGCCCATGGGGATGGGGCCTGGAGACCGCAGGGGGGCACGGAGTGAATGAACACTGCCCCCCAAGCTCTCAAACCCGCCCCTCCACTCGCCCCTTCAGGCCCTTCAAGGAGGGGTTGTCCTTCTGAGGTGCCCTGCCCCCATCCCAGGTCATGGTCTGTGGACGGACGCCTGGCTGGCTGCCCCTTCTACAAGCCCTAACTCGTCTAAAACCAAGCAGTGGATTTGGCTTAGGCTCTCCAGCTGGGCCCCACCACATCCAGAAGGCACCTGACCTGCGGTAAATACTTGGAAATGTCCCCCACCCCAGGCCCCTGTCACTGGGTCCACTGCTCGGCAGCCACTTCTTTCACAAGACAGCCCTCCCTGAGTGAGCTGCTCCTGGGACTTTCATTACCCCGTGTGTGTGTGCGTGTGCGTGTGTGCGTGTGTATGCACGTGTGCCTGCCTCGGCTCACTCTCAGGCTCGGGCTTTTCCTCTGAGCTGCACCCACACCCCCAAGGTGCCTGGGGGTGCTCTCCCCCACAGGTTATGTTCCTTGTGGCCCCTTCTTCTTCCTCCAGGGGCCTCAGACATGGATCCCACACTCCCATCCTGCCCACTCCCTTCCTGTCGCCCCACATTCAATCTGTCCCCAGGTCCAGGGCTGGAACCTGGCCCCTCCTTCCATCTTTCCTGCCGCTTTTCCGGCATTGCTGAGGCTTTCTAACCAGACGGCCCCGAGCCCATGTGGGTACTCACAGCTCAGGGTGGACCCCCCCCGGCCCTCTGCAGCTTTGCCCTACCTGGGGCTTCCTATGACCCCAGCCAGACGCGGAGCTCCATGAAGAAGGCACTCTGCATGGCATAACAGTGCATGGGGGCTGACAGGGGGTGGCCAGCACGAATGGCCTTGATGTTGCCATGGCTTTAATTTTTAAGCCCAGTCAGTCTCGACTCTTGTATGATTATTGCATCCTCCTCCTCCCAATAGTTTGCAACACACTGGACAGCAGAGTGAGACTAAGTCATTCATTTTTGACCAGCCGCTCTGGGTAGAGAACCCCGTTTTCCAACCACACTCACAAGCTCTTGTGGGGGGTGGCCCTGTTCACCTCCCTGGGCTCCTGCTACAGGGCCCAAGTCATCCCCCGAGTGCCTCAAGGCCTCAGGTGTGGACAGAGTGTGGGTACCCCCCGCAGGGCACTGTCCCCTGCTGTGCCCGGTGACCCGCTATGTCCACCGGACACCTTCCCTGGGTGTCCGGGTCTTCTCTGAGCTACAAGCACTACTATGCTTGTCTCACTAGCTTGACATGGCACCTCTGTCCCTGAGTGAGAGGGAGGCAGAGAGGAAAGGAAGGGCAGGAAGCTGGGAGGGCAGATGCAGATCTACGGGGGCTCCGCAGGACCTGCTCACAGAGAAATGGCCTGAGGGCTCCATGTTTCTGTCTCCTCCAGGCCCGTGTGCCGGCTGTCCCTCTTCCGGCCAGTGTAGGGACTTGACTGAGGCAGTGACTCGTGGACCCTGGCCAGTGCCCTTGCCCTGAGCCTGCCCAGCTCAGCAGAGATTGCTGGGCTGTGGAGCACAGGGCCCAGAATAGTGCTATGATGCCGACAGGTGACATTCTGTCACAGGGCCACCGCGCTGAGCAGCGCCTCCCATCCCCAAAACTGGAAACTCAGGGACATCGGGCACCCTGGTGCCAGGCCAGGCAGAAGGACTTGCAGCGCTGTGCTCGGAGCCAGCACATGGTGCCCCTGGGCTCCTTCTCTCCTGGGCTGGCACTCCTCACGGCCCCAGCCTGCTCCATTTTCATTGGTGGCTTGTGGCTGCCCAGGACACCCCTGGCTCCCACCACCTGAGATGCAGACTCCTCGTGCAGCCAGGCTCTAAGCCCGCCGCCACCTCAGTCTTCTGGGCTTGCCATCCGAGGGCACATTGCTCTGGGGACTGTCCCTCTCAGGCTGCCCTTTCAGGGGCAGTCCTGAGTCCCCAGCGAGTAGGCTCCTCAGGCCATGTCTGGATCCTTTCTTGGGAGCCAGTGACAGAATATGGCAACCTGGGCTTGGCTCTGCTGGCACACAGTGTGTCTGCCCAGAGGCCAGGCCAGGCCAGCACAGGCGACCTCACACAGCTTGCTGCCCTGTCCCTATGAGGCCGGTCTTGCGCAAGCGTGCGCCCCCTGGTGCTGACTTCGATGTCGCACACGCCTCTGACAAGAGCCAGGATGGCACTTCCTTCTGAGCCCCCAAACCCCATTAGGACAGGCACGAAGGGCCCCTAGGACTTCCAGGCGCCCCTCTCAGAGTGCGGGTTTGCTCTGGTGCTCTTCAGCTGGCAGATGCCCGGCGAATGCTCCACGGTGGGAGGGCAGATGCTCCCTCAGCCAAGCCTGCTTCAGGAGCCCGCCAGAAGGACAGCGGGGGCAATGGAAGAGCCTAGAAAGAAGTGGGAGGGGCCTTTTTGTCCAGCCTCAGACCTGAAGGTACTGAGAACTCTTGCCTGAGTGCAGGGAAAACCGCAAAGAGGAAGCCCAAGGCTCAGAGTGGACACGAACAAGCAGAGCCTGGGAGCCAGCCTCAGCGTCCCATCTTTTTTTTTTTTTTTTTTTTTTAAATGTTTTATTCATTTTTGAGAGAGAGCAAGAGAGAGCGAGAGAGAGCAAGCAGTTGAGGGGCAGAGAGAGAGGGAGACACAGAATCTGATGCTGGCTCCAGGCTCTGAGCTATTAGCACAGAGCCTGACGCGGGGCTCGAACCCATGAACTGTGAGATCGTGACCTGAGCCGAAGTCGGACACTTAATGGACTGAGCCACCCAGGCACCCCAACCGCAGTGGCCCATCTTGGCTCCCCTGTCTGCTCAGTCCCCAGTGCCACCCGAGAGCGGCGGCGCACACAGCCATAGTGCACAGTGTTTCTTTAATTGAATGACAACAACAGACCTCAGAAGCAGCTCCTCCTCAAGCCGGGTGTGATTACTCAAAACCCCCACCATACCAGGGGCCAGAAGGTGAAGGGAGGGGAGAACTAGCCTTCGTGGGGGGCAGGGAAGACCAAGGAAAATCGGCTGCTGACTCCAGCGGGATGCTGGGCCCTTTCTTGGGCCAGCGTTCCCCCTCAGACTGTGGACTGCTCGCAGGTGCATCACCTCCATATGCTGGCCTCCTCCGGGACTGTCCAGACTTGGGGCGGCAGAGCCTGGGCAGGGCAGGCTTGGGGGCAGCTGCGCTCTGCCCCCTGCCTTGCCTAGGTAGAAGCCCAGCGAGACAGACACCGGACCCAGCTCAGTGATGTGAGCCGGGAGATGGAGGATGAGCGAGACAGATGGAGACAGAGAGGGACAGAGAGAGATAGAGAAAGAGACAGGAAGATACCGGTCTAGAGGCCAGTAGAGCAAGGAGGGTCGGATAGATGGGCCATGAACTTGCAGAAGGGTGGGGGGAGCATGAAAGGCCAAGGGTAGCATGCCAGGCTAAGGAGGGTCGGAAGCTGGAAGTACATGAGAAGAAGGAGTGTGTGCCAGGCAGGTGGGGTGGGCTGTCTCCATCCCTGTTAGCCCCTTCCCACCCCCTAGACCCAGGGACCGTCTTCCTCGGACCGGAGCCTTGGGCGATTTGATCTCAGGGTGAACGGGAAGAAAGCTTTATGAGGGTGCCTCTGAGTGGCTTTGAAGTGGGGGGCAGGGGCAGCTCCGAAGCCAAGGCGCATGTGATGGTGGCTGGGTCTTGTGCCCCGTCTGCACACTTGGGAGCCAGGATGAGGGCATTGGGAGGCAGCGAGTGGGGTCCAGGATCAAGGGCGGGGCTGGGTTGGGTGCAGCTGGGCACTGGCTTCACTCCCTCGCTCTGCCCTCCCTTTCAGGATGTCTGCTGTGCTCCCCAGAGACCCTGCCCAGGCCACCGCAGCGGCTGCCGCTGCCTCTACTTTTTGTAGTTGCCAAACTGGATGGCCAGGCGGTCGGTGACACAGCGGAAAGTGGCCGGCTGCACCTCCCAGTAGGGCACAGGGTTATTGAAGAGGCTGATGCCGTTGTAGTACGCTCGCTTCACCCCGAAGCCCACAGGGCAGAAGTCGTTGACGCCCACCTTGGTGATGTTGTTGGTGTGCAGATAGACCACCTGAGGGCAGAGGGACATGGCTCAGGCTCGGTGCCCGTGGCCCAGTCACCCCTGACTGCCCTCTGAATCTGGTCTGGCCTGGGTGGGCCACGTAGAGGGCAGACGACAGAGGGCTTGGGCTCTCCCTCCTGGCTGGGTCCCACCTGGTCACCTCATGGGTGTGGTTTCATTGCGGTGTCTGCCCTTTGAGGTCCAGGATGTGATTTTCCATTGTTGGGAGGAGCAAAGCTCTGCTTGGGTATGGCGGTCCGGTGGGTGCCAGATGGGCTTAAGGCACTTGTATGTGACCAGGGGCCAGGACAAAGGGCCCAGATGTGGTGTGTGGTGGGTGGGAAGTGAGGGGCATGTGGGGGTCAAGGGATGGGACGTGGGTATCGATGCAGGAAAGATGGCACCTTGCGCTCACAGAGGGTCCCTGGCCTCCCTCTGGGCTCCCCTGGCTCCGGGCCTGCTGCCGGGCAGCAGCCTCTCACTCCAGAAACCCACAGATATGAGAGGAGAAAGCCTGCAGATGACCTTCTCTTCCATCCAGTCCCCAGGGGTACTTGCTCTTTAGCAGCTCTCAACTCCCTGAAGTCCCTCTCTAGGGGAGGGACAGAGGAAACGGCGTGGGGGAGAGTGGGTACGGCATCCCACGATGGTGGAGAGGTGCTCAGACTGCAGCAGTGCCCTCTAAAGGCAGAGAGGACACCGGCCGCTAGAGGGCGCTCTTAGCCAGGCGTGGGCCTCCCCGGGGGCAGCTTCCGGGCTGCTCCGCCCTCCCAGGCCCTCACCGGATGCAGGGCTTGTCTGGACTTGGCTCTGGCTGGACAGCCTGTAGGAATGGCAGGTCTCCTGGCCAGTGTGATCAGGGCCGAGGAAGAGACTAGAAGCCAAGCCAGGGACAGGGGTCCCTGAAAGAACCCCAGTCAAGACCCTGCACCCCCTCATCAGCCTACTTTCTGCCCTGAGCTGGACCTCCAGTGCCCAGACTGTTCCCTGACCTACTAGCCTCTGCCAGGCCTTTCTGGTGTCCCACCCACCCAGAAGTTCAGCTGCAATATATACCGGGCCTACTCCTGCTCATCCCTCACACCCTCGGTCCACCCATGACCTGCCTTCCTTGCCATCCCCGGTGGAGTCCCCGCTTGCCTTCCCTGCTTCCTCAGCACAGATCATTGGCACCGAGGGAGGGATCCTTGTGGCGGCTTCTTTCCAGATGCGGAGGCAGAGGCAGAGAGAGCAGGAGTAGCTGCCCGGACCACACAGCTGGCCAGCCGCACGGCAAGGTCCTGTTCCCTCTATCTTACAGAACCTGGCATGGAGGCTCCCCCCGGCTCTCACCTGGAGAAGCTTCAGGTCCGGAAGGCCAGAAGGCACCCTGGACAGCTTGTTGTTGTCCAAGTGCAGCTCCCGCAGAGTGGGCAGAAAACTTAGGCTCCCGTTCTCAATCATGCGGATCTGGTTGTGGCCCAGGCCCAGCCTGCGAAGGGCGGATGAGTCGGACCAAGACACTAGAGGAGAAAAGGGCGGTGGGGCGGGTACCCCACTCGGATCCCCGGCCCACCTGTACAGCTTGGAGTAGCGGAGCAGATCCTCCAGCTCGATGGCCTGGATTTTGTTGTGGTCCAGATGGAGTTCGTTCAGGGTCTCGGGGAGGTCTGCCAGGAAAAGAGGGTGCTCTGAGTTGAATGCAGGAGGGGAGGCCATGTGTGCAGGCTGGGTCTGAGTGTGGGGGAGGGGTTCAGATGGGAGGAGAGGACTACCAAACCCCTCCCTGAGTCGACCGGTGTCTCCAGATCCCCCCCCATCCGTGCCCAGCTGGGCCATGGAGGCTGGACAGCACTGGGGGCAAAGGTCTGCCTTCCTACCTTTGGGGATGCCGGTGAGCTTGGCCTCAGAGATGCGCAGGTAGTTGAGCTTCAGGCCATCGAAGGCTCCAGGCTCAAAGCCACTGTTCTCCAGCGGGTTCCCGCCCATCTCTAGGAGAGAGGCCCTCCTCAGCCCTGGCGCCAGAGCTGGGTGGCTGCCCGCACAGCCCCAGGTCCTGGCTTGGGCTGGCCCGATGGGCCCTGCTCCCCCATCTAGCCCTGAAAGCAGCTCCACTAATTGGCTGGGCCAATTGCAAACTCCTGTCTGTTCAAGACCATTTAGCTCCCAAGGGTGTTGGCCCAGGCATTGACCTCGGGCGGTAAGGGGAGCAGGAGGAAAAGAGGGGGAGCCAGAGATCCAGGTGCCTGCTCAGCTCCTCCGGCCTGGCTCCCGGTGGTCCCTGGCTGGCTGGCTGCATTAGCCCCTTCCCTTCCCTCTCTCTATGGTCCCCATGTTTCTCTTCATCTTGCCTTGGCGGCTCTGGGGTATGTCCCCAGACAAGCCTCCAGAATGTCCTGTGAGGCCCACCAGGCTTGTCCACGTCACCCAGCTACTCCGGCTGGAAGAGGCCCCTCTCCCTGAACCCTTCCTGCTGGCCACAGGGTGAGCACCGTCGCAGGCTGTGCCACACTCACCGATGCAGTTCATGTTGCGCAGCCCGCTAAACACGCCCTTTGGCACCTTGCGGATGCGGTTGTCATGGATGCGGAGCTCCACCAGGGAGCTGGGCAGGTTGGGAGGGATCTCCACCAGGTGGTTCTTGGAGATATAGAGCTTCTGCAGCTTCCGCAGGGGGCTGAAGGCCTTCTCGTGGATCTTGGAGATCTTGTTGTTCACCAGGACGAGAGCCTGGGGCAGGGGAGGGAGTGGGAAGTGGAGGCACAGGCTCCCCACCCCTCCCTGCCCTCGCCTCTTCCTCCCTCCCTTGCCGCCTGAGCTGGTGATCGGTGGGGCGGCCAGTGAGGCCTCAAGTTTGAGCGATTCTGTCCAGTGCTTATGGCTGCTGACATCCGCACGTGTGACCTGTGACCTGGGGCACTCCCGCCGAGCCCATCTCCAGACTTCTCACAGGACTCTGTTGGGTCCCCACTGCCCTCCTGCACCCGACACATATGTGTACACACCCATAACCCCCAACTCCTTAGCTGCAGACTGCCCGCCTCCTCGAAGCCCCTCAGAAGGGTCAGGGTGGGCTTACATAAAGGTGCTGGAGGCCTTTGAAGTCATCCTTGCGGAGCTCGGAGATGTCATTGTTCTGCAGGTCCAGCAGCGTTGTGTCGGGGGAGATCTCCTTGGGCACAGACTTCAGACCTGGGGGCCGGTGCCGCCGTCACCAGCATGAGCCACAACCACAGCCCCAGAGTGGCTCAGAGCGCAGAGACACGGCACACACAGACACCCACACAAGGCCTCTGCCATCGACCGAGGCCCTTCTCACTCTCCACTCTCTTGCAAGCAAACAACCAGACACCGTTCCATGCTGAAACCAGGAATCCCCGAGCCTGTGTGGGGTCACCCCATCCCTGACCCCTCCCTTTCATGCCCATCCCACGGGACAGACATGTGTCTCCTTGGTAGGGCACTCAGGCTGGGCCTGCACCTTCAGGCACCCGTCCCACCCTGGGCCCAGGACTGACCCAGGTCGGAGCACTGAACCACCCGCAGGTGGCAGTGGCAGCCAAAAGGACACATGGCGCTGAATGTGGGCGTGAGGGAGTCCAGGTCCGGGACACCCGAAGTCGTCTCAGCGCCTGAAGCCTCCTCATCGTTCAGCATGGGCAGCCCATCGTCCAGGGTGAAGTCCCAGAAGCCCTTCTGCTCAAACGGCAGGGCCTGGCTCAGGGCCAGCAGGGACGCGAGGAGCCACAGGGGCCACATGGTGGGCATGCCTGCGAGGCCGGGGTGAGGAGGGGCTGTCAGGAGGGCCCAGCCGGCACTGGCCCCTGCCCTCTGGGCCCTTTGCTGGCAAACCTCCAAATACCGGGGACCGAGCTTTTGCATGTGTTGGCATCGTGTTTGCCATCCCTCACTGCGGACAGCCAGACCCCAGGGTGGGAGTGGCAGGGAAGGAGGCAGCAGAGGGAGGCGGTGCGGGCAGGTAGGAGACACCTCCCTCTGCTCCCCTCTGATCCCAGGCAGGGCTGGGGCTTTAATGGGCAGTGAGTCGCCCTGCCAGTTGGTGAGTCTGTAGCACTAACCCCCTCCCTTGCTGTCTTCCACACACCACTGAGTCAGCTGGCAGCCTGGCCGGGGTGTGGGGGGGGGGGCGGTTCAGTGAGGCTAGTGGAGGAAGCAGAGAGGGAAGGGCAACCATTTTGTCCCCTACGGGCTTTGAAGAATTTGGATTTCAATATACTACTGTGGCCAGGGCCAAGCCCACATGCTCAGGGCAGTGTGGGCGCAGTCGGGATTGAGTTAGACCACCATGAGTCACTTCCTTTCCTGCCTCGGTTCCCCCTTGCAGCACACCCACATTTTTCAAAGAAAGTCCCGAGGCCAAGATGCCAGGCTGGGCACGCTGGGCTGACACCTGGGCCAGCCCCAGAGGCCATGTGGAGAAAGAGAGGAGTGTCCTCCCCGGCAGTGGCAAAATCCCCGAGGTGGAGGGGGTGTGGCCCCCCTCTCCCCGTTGCTCCCCGGGGCCCCAGCACCCTCTCCTGGCCCACGAGACTTCCTCTGACTTGGCCTGCAGAGCCCCAGGGCTCACGTCTGCTCCTGCCTTCCTTCTGCCTGTGGCCCAGCCCCCTGGAGAGGCCACCGGAGGGGAGCAGGCTGCCGCCAGGGTGGCAGGCAGGATCGGGCTTGTCGGAAGGCTCCCCCAGGCCAGGCAGCGGGGTGGGCATGAGGGGGAAGCTGTCCTCTGCCTGAACCTGCCCCAGGTGCCCATATTTACCCACCTCCTTCCCCCTCCCATCCAGAAGCTCCTGTACAGGAAAAGGCCGGGGCCCCTGCCCCTCCCACCACCCTCACCACTTCGCATTTCCCGAGAAAGTCCCAGCTGGGCTCGTTTCCCCCATT
Organism: Paguma larvata; assembly: GCA_030068075.1. Lineage (NCBI taxonomy): Eukaryota > Metazoa > Chordata > Mammalia > Carnivora > Viverridae > Paguma > Paguma larvata. The sequence continues at coordinate 120,936,590 of CM057830.1, read as the reverse complement.
TGTTACACAGGCACCAGTGTGCCTGGCCTACTTCCCTCGCAGGCTCTGGTGTCTGGGGTTGCCCTGGGCGCATCTGCGGGCAGTGAGCCTGGCTGGGTTCCAGGGGCTTCCTGTAGACCCACATTGGGCCCCACCCCACGGAGACCCTCCTCACTTTGGGCCCATTTTGGACGGGGGAGGGGCCGTTAGGGGCTTCAGTGCGTCTGGGTGAACCCTGAGCCCAACCGCTGGCTGCAAATGTGGAAGGAGTCCTTGGGGAGTGCAGGGCTGGGCATACTCTAGGCCAGCACCTTCTGAGCAGGGTGGCCCCGGCCGCTGCTTCCCTGGGCAGGCCTGGGTGGCATGGCGCTGCGCCGGCTGCCACAGGGCGCCCCTGGACTCCTCTCACCAGCAGGCCAGGGGCCGCCCCCGGGTCTGGGCACAACTGCTCTATGCCCCGGGTTTCCATCGGTCCCAGTCTCGCCACCTCCTTCCACACTCCTCGAGCAACCCCCAAGTGGGTTCTAGAGTGTGCCCTGGCTCCCACCACCCCCAAGGACAGAGTGGGAGAGAATGGCCCCGCCTTCCAGGCAGCCAGGGCTGCAGTGTGCTTGGTAGGTGCAGGTCACAGGCCCAGGTCGTGGTTCAGTGGGCGCAGCTGGAGAGCCAGGCCTGGAGCACCCGAAGCAGGTCCCAACAGCCCTCCTGAGTGCATGGTCCCCCGTGACAAGCTCAGACAGACTGCTTGCCTGCCCCCGGTCACACAGCAGAGTGAGAGTCCCCCATGTCGAGGGAGCACCCAGTCTCCCTGAATCCTTTGAGCCTCAAGATCCCATGACCACACCCCGGGTCCTGCCAGCCCCAGGCTGGCCAAGCAGGACCCAGGGGAGCCTCCAGAAGGTTATGGTGCCGAGTCGGGAGAAGGCCCTGTGCTTGCCTACCTGGACAGTGTGTCCCTCCTTCTTCCCCTGATTCTGCCACCTCCGGGACACAGCAGGGTAGGCCGAGGCCTCGAGCGCCTGCTGCCGCTGCGTGGGGCCCTTGTCTGGGAGCCAGCGGATGCCCAGGTTTGGGAGTAGGGGGAGTGGTAGGAGAGAACAGGAAGGGGAGGACGGAGGCAGGAGAGCAAGATGGAATGGGAGAGAGGGAGGAGACTGTTCCCCCCTTGCCTGGCACCCCTGCCAAAGCTGCTACCTCACAGCGGGGATGAGTCAGGGCTGGAACGCCCAGTGGGAGCCTTAGAAGGATTTGGGATCCACAGACCACCTGAACAGGTGGGGGTGGTTGGGGTGGTCTGGCCAGGTCCAGGGGAGGCTGTGGGGCAAAGTGGGTAAAAACACACCTCTTCTAGCCTGCTGGGGCTGAGAAGGGCTGGGGTCTCCGCAGGGAACCTCTGCCCCTGTGCCTGCCCCCCTCCCAGGGTAGAGGATGGGCAGGCGCTGGGAAGGCCCACCAGGGTGGGACTGGCCACCCAGGCTCCAAGTGGGCTCAAGGGACCTGTCCCGGGGCAATGGGGGCTCTAGAGGAGATGAATCAGCTGAAACCAGCCGTGCTCGACGTGGCTGCATCTGGGGTCCACAGAGAGGCTGAGGGACGGGCCCTTAGCTCCAAGGCAGGCTCGCTCTTGAGGGGAGGGACTGAGGCCGAGGGTTTGGAGGTCCTACAGCAGGGCCTTGTGACAGAGGCAGAGGACAAGGTTTGGCCGGTTCTCCCACACCCACTCTTGGCCAGGCCCAGGCAGTGGACAGGCTGGCAGGGTGGGGGCTGGGCAGGCCTCCCAGCAGAGCCTCATTTCCACTTTGGGAGCTGGCACAAGACTCAGCGGGTAGAACTGCACGGGGAGGAGGGGGCCGGCCAGACAACGAACCCGAGGGGATGTCCCCAAGGACTTCAGGGAGGGCCTTGAGCCCCATCACAGTGTGCTTGGAGGTCGCCGGACCCCACCCCGCAGGGCAAAGGAAAGAAGTGGTAATGGCGGTGAGGCCTCCAGCCTGGTGCCCACAGGTGTGAGCAAGGGAAAAGGCTGGGCTTCCTGGAGCCTGCACCGCCAAACCAATAGGGCCTTCCTTGTCTAGCCCTCTGAAAGCCAGCGCAGTCCTCGGAGTGGGATTGCTCCAGGTCAGCGCCAAACAAGACGCATTGGCAGCCTCTGAGAACATGGAGGGGCCGTGCCAGGCATTCAGGCCGGGCCAAGGGCGGCGGGAGCAGGACTTAAGGTCTGGCATGCCCTAGGAACTTGCTTGCAGATGCGTGGCCCACAGCTGCCAAGTCGTAGACGCTGGGTACTGTCCCGAGGCCTCAGCCCAGGGTGTCTGGCCTCACCAAGCAACCCGACCTGAACTCTGGCATGCATGCCACCGTCTCCCTAGCCCTGCCCCATCCCTAGGACTCCGTGGATAGGGAGGGGTGAGAGGGAGTCAGGCTGCGCAGGGTACCCTTTCCCCCTGCCACCCTCTGTCCACCAAGGCCCTCAGGGCCCAGCTTCAACCAACAGGCCAGGGACATGGGCACTGTCCAGAGCTGTATTGCACAGGTGGGCATGGTGCCCAGGCTGACACCCAGCTGCCCCTCGCTGCCCTCCCAGGCCCCAGCCTGCCGCCCCCCGACAGCATCTAATCTACACTTGGGTGCCAACCATGGGTCTGTTGCAGCTTACACGTGTGCACGTGTTGGGGGTGACTGTGTGAGCGGCTGGTAGATGGAGTGGGGAAGGGCGGGCCCTGAACCCCTCCATCTGTGTCTGCGCCCCTGCCACCCTGAACCCTCCGCTATTGCCCCCGCATGCCCTCTAGGCTACGGGGCGAGCAGCTCCTTCCTGCCATGGCCCCGGCACTGCTGGCGCGGCTGGACAGAGCTGGGACCTGTGCTGTCAGCCTTCGGGTATGGATTCGACCTGGATGTGGGGGTTGGAGGCCCCAGGGAGCCAGCAGGGAGCCAGTCCATTGGCTGTGGAGTGCTGGTGCTGGGGAGGTGGTAGGGTGGCTGATGCTGGCTAGGCCGGACCTCTGTCCCCACAGCATCCAGGAATGCCATCCACCCCTCCCACACCCTGCCAGGAAACCTCTGGAAAACGGGAGGGTCAAACTGCTGTGTGTCCTTCCTCCTTCTCCCACTCACAAGGAATCCTGAGCCCCTCCTCACCACGTTCTAGAATCTTTGAGGAAAAGGGAGGATGCTATTACCTCCCACAGGCAGGGCAAGGGGCTCAAATGATTTCTTAACATAACCCTCCCAATGACCAAAAGAAGAAAGCACTGTTTTTACCACTTGAATAGGTAAACTGAGGCTCAGAGTTTGCCCCAACTCTTGCCCAAGGCCACACAGTAAGGAAATGGTAGAACTGGGACTCCACTGTCTGTCTGTCTATCTGTCTACCTGCCCCTGTGTCTGGCCCCACCCGTCATTGCAGACTTTGCCACAGGTCCCAAAGCCATAAGACCCTATACTCCCTGTGCTGTGGTGGGGGGGGGGTAGTGGGGGCTGTTGGGAAGCAGGGCCCTGCTCTGTAGTTCCTTTGCCCCCTTGCGGCATCGTGAATCCTCTGGCAATATGATGCCTCTCTCTGACTGCCACCATCAGTAGCTCCCCACTGTCTGTGCGCCCCTCCTTGGCCCCAACACACTCACCAGGCCTATCACAACCTTGCTGTTTCTGCCGGCTTCAGGCCTGCAGGGATGTCGCGTGGAAAAGGCATCAATCAAGCCCCCTGGCTGCCAGGCCAGGGAGCTTCCCCCGAGCATTTTAGGTCCTAGCAGGCACCAGACCCCACGAGGAGATGTTCTCAGCTTGGCTCCCAGAGTATGGTGCCCTACCTGCCTTGCTCCCTGCCTGAGCCAGGCCAAAACCAGAGGGCTTGGCCCCACTTTCTGGGTAGGAGAGTGGCCAGGCATCTGTGAGTGACGCCCTTTCCTTCCTGGGCCCGGGATCCCCTTTTCTGCATCAGGTTCCCCGCTCTCTGCCAGGGGCTCTGGCCCCTCAGATCCCCTCCCAGGGACCCCCCAGTGCATGCCCCCTCACAGCCAGGCGGCCTTTAAGGTCCTGGCGGACCATAATCAAGGGCAGGCAGGGATTCGGACTGCAAGAAGATGAAAGTCGCATTTGCCTCTCGTCCCCTGGGACAGGGCCCGCAGAACCAGCCTCTCTCTACCCTCTGCCCCTCTCCTTGAAGTCGCATGGCTGTTCCTCAAATTCCCAATCTTGCGGCCACCTGGGCCTCTGACTGCTGTGTCTCCCTTGGCCATCTGACCCTCAAGGGGCAGGAGGGGAGGGAGAAACCGGGGTGAACTTACAGTCACACAAAGTCCTGCAGGTCAGCCCCAGGCTGGTGTTTGCAGAGTTTGGCGTTCTGATGCCATTGACTGGGAGAGCTGGGGGCAAGGAAGCTGGGTAGAGACCCCCACCGCTTAAAACCGAGAGATGTGTTCCCATAGCGGGGAGGCAGGTGAGTCATCCAAGTGAGGCTGCAGGCCGCCGTGGGAGCTGAGGCTGGCGGGTCCCAGGGGAGAAGGCCTCTCCCACAGCCACCCCACGAACTGCCCGGAACCAAGAGCAGAGCAGGGGAGGGGAGCCAAATGGGGTGGGTCCGAGGCGACTTCCGGGAGCCTGGAGTCCCAGAGGGAGTGAAGGAGGCCCCGGGGGACCCTCCGGCTGTGGGCTCCACGTGAGGGGGATGGATCACAGCCAGCCACTCCCTGGACCAAGTGGCCATGAAGGCCCCACGCCCACCCCGGGGGCCACTGGGAAACTGGCTCTGGCAGATGGAAGGGCCGGAGCGTGACGCTGGCCGCTTAGCCTCGGCGGGCCTCAGGCCCAGGGGCAGGACTGAGCCGACGCCCCCTCCCCCATTCGCCCAGTCCAGCCCCCTCTGCCTGCCCCGTACTGGCTCCCTCGAAGGTGGGATTCACTGAAGGCGTTCTGTGGGTCATCAAGGGGTGGGTCCCGGCGTCTCAGGAGAAAACAACCGGAGGGAGGGGAGGGGCACTAACTGCCCTAGGCACCAGCTGACAGGAGGGGCCAGAGCTGCCAGGACCCTGCCTTCATCGGGAGCCTTTGCTTATCCCCCTCCCCCGCTCCACGGCTAATAGGAGGGTGCCCTGGGAGACCCACCATCATCCTCAGGCCCTCGGTTTGAGCCAAGCCCTTGGGCCGGTGTGTCCCCTCCCACCAGTGGGGCCGACAGGTGTGGAAGGAGGCAGCTCTGGGCAGAGATCAAGCTCTGTCACTCTGGGGTGACAGATGAGGAGGGTGAAGGTGGGGAGGGTGTTGCGGGTGGGGGTGGGAAGACTTCTCTTACAATTAGTGGTATTGGAAGGTGAGCAAGGAAGGTGACGGAAGGGCCCTAGGGTTGCGCAGGACAAACGACCCAGTGGCTCAGCAGATGAGGCCCCAGGGCTGTGGCCGGGACTATCTGCGGGGGGCAAGGGGGCAGGATGGATGCGCCTGGGCCATTGCCTGTGCCTGTGTGCCTCAGGGAAATCCTGGGAGGCTGCCGCTCTCATGCCACGGCTGTGTCCCCAGGCAGCTGAGGACAAGTGACTGCTGGAACAGTCCAGAATGGGCAGTGTCTGCGGGGCTTCTCCAGGGAGGGGAAGAGGGACATGGTCCAGGAAACAGCGGGGCTGAGAGAGATGGGAGGCCCCGTTGGAAGTCTCTGCCTTCTTCTGGGGACTTGGCACAGGCAGGGGAAGGGACGCTCTGTGGTCTTTCAAACACCCCCTTTCCTCCTATCCTTTCTCCTTTATGCTCCTCCAATGGGCCAGGGCCACTGGTAGGACTGGGGAGAAATTTGGTCACAGGGGCTGGCATGCCAGGTTTCTGGGCCTCTGAAATAAGCCTGCGCAGAACTGCCACCCGCCCGTCAGCGAAAAAGCTGGGCTTCAGACGCCCCGTCTACAAAATGGGGACTCTGGTTCCTGCTTCAGGGCAGGGCACAAAACTGGTGGGATGGTTAATGCCCACTGTGCCCTGGGTCCTTGGGGCTTCAAGGCTGGCCAGTGAGTGGGTGGGTGGCAGCCACTCGGCAGCGGCTCCTCAGCTCCCAGTCTGCTCTCGCTGTCCGGCGTGGTGCCATCCTTTCAACACACCCCCACAGTCCTGCCCTCAAAGGCTACCCATGTTGTTCCATGGGCCAGACGTGGGCAGCTTGCGCATGAAGGCGCCTGTGTCCAAGCACCCACTCTCTCGGGGCAGCTGCATGTCGCCAGGAGGCGCTCACGTGCATGTTCACAGCCACGCCTGTGAGCTCTCACTCTCCGCCAACCTTTGCCCCTGGAGGCGGACCCGCAGGAACCTTCCTTCTTGGCATTGAGGGAGGCCCGAGCATCTCCGCATCTCTGCTTGTCTCAATGCCGATCAGTCCCTGCAGGGTGGAGACTTGGCAGGCCAGGGCGTGGTGGAGGACAGAGATGCAGGAGCACACTGAGGATAGGACTGGCCGTATCTGCAGCCAGAGCGGCCCTTAGCAAAAACCGTTCCAGAACAATCTCTCTGGCCTGAGCGAGGTCTATCCTACCCGCCCCAACCCACGACCCTGGTCTGGAGTACTCTGGGCCTCCTGCTCCACTCAGCAGAACCAATCGGTACCCAGGCCCCAGCCGCATCCACAGAGCAGTGAGGGGGGTGCTCCCATCCCCCAACCTTCCAGGGCACTCGGTGGCACATGTGGAGAGCTCCATTCTCCTTCGCTCTTCTTTTGGGTCGCTTGGCAGGCCCCTCAGTGTGCCAGCCATCTTGGGAACTTGCGGGACAGGGGCCAGTGGCCCTGTCACCTCTGCCTCCAATCCCCAGGTGGTGCAGTTGGCCACAGGCTGTCATTATCAATGCTCAAGTGACTTCGAGGCTTCCCTGGGTGGTAGGGGGTCAATAGCCAGTGTCTGTTAGCTGGGAGCCCTTTGTCCTGGCCCCAGCTTTGCATCTGACTTGCTGTGCAATTGTGGGCAGGTTCCTGCCCGTCTCTGGGATTCAGTTGCCCCCTTTGTACAATGCATGGAGTGGGAGTGAGACCAGCAGGGACCACTCGGCGCCTCTCAAAGAACTTTGGGGGGCGACCTTGCACTGCAGTTTTGCTTCTGACCTGAGGCTCTCTCTCCATTCCAGAGTTGCCCCACGCACCAGTAGCTGGGGGGTGGCTGCTTCTGGGGGACAGGGCAATTAGTCAGAAAGCTCTTGAACCTCACTGATCCTTAAAGGCACCCATCCTGGGGAGCGCCTGGGGGTTTAGTTGGTTAAGTGTCCAACTTGATTTCGGCCCAGGTCATGATCTCACGGCCTGTGGGTTCGAGCCCCACATCGGGCTCCGTGGTAAGAGTGTGGAGCCTGCTTGGGATTCTGTGTCTCCCTCTATCTCTGCCCCTCCCCTGCTCATGCTCTCTCTCACAAATAAATAAATAAAACATTTTTTTTTTAAAGGCACCCATCCTGGGACAATGGTGTCCTAGTTTGGAAGCAGGCCTGTGGCCTCGCTTCTCCCCAAGGTCCCCGGAAGCCATGCGAGGCCCCAAGCCAGGTCTGCCCAGGGTAACATGGCTCAGTTGCCAGAGTTTCCCTCTGCCCACAACCTCCCATTCTGAGTCTGGATCCAAGGGGGTTCTGGGGACAGACAGAAATGAGTCACCAAGGCAGCCCCGCCCAGGGCCCCCGTGGCCAGGGCCCTGTGGCCCTAAACCTTAGTTAGGAGGAGGTAGAGGAGGGGACCTAGCCCGTGGGTAAGGGAGAAATATCTGGGTAGGCTGCCTGGGGTGTGCCTGGGAGACCGAGTCTCTGAGCCCACACCAAGGAGTAGTCCTGGGCGGCGGGGACTGCTTCCCAGCGCTGAGCCCTCCCACCCCTGTCCCCAGTGTGGAGGCACCAGAGCAGAGTGCAGAGGGAAGCCCGCAGGAGTGCAGGGTACACTCGGGACTCACAGTGAAGGAGGAGAGCTGCCGGCAGAGCTGGGATGCGAGCCACCCAGCCATGCCTTGAGCGATGCTCCGCGAGGGGCAGTCAAGGGGAAAAACCCGAGAGGGAGACGGGGAGGGCAGATACGGAGTGGAGCTGAGTGAGGTCAGAGGGGAGAGGAAAGGGAAGGGGGGAGAAATTCCAGAAAGGGACAAGAACTAAGGGGGCTGCGGGGTGGCGACGAAGGGGTGCGGGCCAGGAGCCCGCAGCAGTGCGGTGGGAATCTGGGGGTCACAGGCAGCCTGAGAGTGGGAGAGGGAGGTAAGGGGGCATCAGGAACAAGGGTAGGGATGTGGATGGGGGGGGAGGCATTTCGAGGGTGGTGAGGGCACAGTGGAACCAGCGATGAGACAAGGAGGGTAGCTCAAGGCCAGCGTGGAGACAGCGGGGACGGTGTGGGGCTGGCATGGGGGCCCTACCTGGGAAGGGCGAGCGTCCGGGCACAGGCTGGCTAGTTGGCAGGCTTGGGTGTCAGGCAGTCAGTGTGTCCGTCCGTCTCCGTCGGGCCCTCCGAGAGCAGCTGCTCACTCCTGGGCAGTTTGTGGAGAGAGGGAGACAGAGGCGGTGGGAGGGAGGCTAAAGGCTGGGCGGGCTAGCCGACAGGGAGGGGATGGCGGGAGGGGGCGGGGAGGGAGGAAAGGAGGGAGGGGGCTGGTGGGGCGGAGAGGGAAAGAGGGAGGGAGGGAAGAAGGGAGGGAGGGGGGCAGGCCTCCCAGCCCCCCTGGAAGCTTCAAAGGGAGCAATTTTCTTGTAGACGGCTGGGCTAGCTGCACCCCCTCCCCCTCGCACCCCCCCCCACCCCCGCCCCGGGCGCATGGAGAAGGGACACACTCCCACTCACACAAGGACCCTTGGTGTCTCTGGGCAGGCACAGCCTTAGAGAGTCAAACTTTCCACTGCCCAGATAGGGACACTGAGGCCCAAAGAGGGGCGGGAACTGGCTTGCTGGCACTTGCAGGCAGAGGAAGGCGAGAGAGAGGGCAGAAAGGGAAGGGAGTCAAGGGGGAGGCGGCCTCTGGTTGCTAGTCCAGTGAGTGGCCCCTGGAATTTTGTCCTGAGCCCGCCCAGAACCTCCGGCAGCCTGGGCCTGAACAAGGAGTTGGTTCTCTGCAATCAGGGAGGCAGCTGTTGTGGATTTCTGGAAGGGCTTGATGCAGGCTCCCAGGTATTCCGGACACCCCAGCCCCCCACCCCACTGCAGTCCTTTTTCCCTAAAAAACAGGACTGGTCCTCTCTGATCTCATGATGGGACTCGGCTGGGGACTGATGGGAAGGTACCAGAGGCTCTGAGGGTCTTCCCTAGCTGGCCTGCCCTGAGGCTCAGACATGCTGAGAGTGGGAAAGTGAGTCATCTTTCTTTGCTCAATCCGTGCGGTCCCCTACGATGCGATGAATGCTCTGTGGGTGGGCACTTCCTCCGGGCTGAGCCCTGCGCTGGCCACTGCCAGGGGTGAAGCGGGCCAGCCTGCCAAGCGTCCCAGGAAGAGGCCGTCATCAGCCGCACCATGTGGTCACTGAGAGCACTGCTTCCTGAGGGCCAGGACAAGCCCAGCTCCACCGGTGTGTGGAGCCTAGGGCCTTAGCACACCTCTTTCCTGTCCAGGGGGGTCCCATTCCTCCCCCGGTCTGTTGTACCCAGCGTGCAGGGGCCAGGCCAGAGCCTGGCGGCCTTGAGGAAGACCCCTGCAGGCGCCGCTCCCGGGAGACAGTGAGGGTTTAGATGCAGCTAGAAACCGAGGCAGGGAGCGACGCTGAGGTCTGCAAAGGAAACTGAGAGGAAAGAAACTAAAGGCAGGCCACAAGATGGAACACAATGCCCCAGAGGCCCAAAGAGGAAACTGCATAGGGAGATGGCAAGCCAGGCAGAGGCCGAGGGACTCCAGGAAGAGGTGGGTCCAAGGACAATAGGGATGAGGTCTGAGAGTCCTGCCTACCCGGCCGGCCGTCTTGGGCCACAGGCAGGTGGGATCTAGAAGGTTCTGCCTGGGCGTGTGGCTGGGCTCAGACCCCCTTCCCTGTGCACCAGCATCAGCTCAGGGTCCCTGGCTGGGGACCTGAGACACACGGTGGCCTGACCAGGCTGTGGTGCCTGCCTGCAAGAAGCTTCCAGGCTGGGCCATGGAGAAGGGAAATGTGAGAAAAACAGGGTCTGGACTGGGAGCTCTGGCTCCCTCTCGTTCTCGTGGGCGTGGCGGCTGCAAACGCTTGGGACCCAGAGACTGGTGAGACCACGTGCCCTAGACAAGGCGAGTCCTTTGTCTCCTTGTTTGTTTTTTCCTGTTCTTGGGAGACATACGCAAACATCTCTGGCAGTAGAAAGACTGTATCATAGAAGAGAGCCTCACTTAACTTCAGCCTCCCCAGTCACGGCTGCATGGGAGGAAAAACGTGTCCACGACATGTCTAGATCACTGTGCTCTGCGAAGGAAGCCAGTCACAAAGGACCACAGATTGTACGATTCTGCACGAAACATCCAGAATAGGCAAATCTATAGGGGCAGAGAGTTCATTAGAGGTTTCTCGGGGCCCCGGGGGGAAGACAGGGAGATAGAGGGCCACAGCTAAAGGTGTCAGTTTTCTTTTACAGGGGATGGAAGTGTTCTAAAGTTGACTGTGACTATGTTTCACACTGAATATACTAAAAATCACTGAATTGTACGTTTTAAATAGGGGTGAATTTTTCGGTGTGTGAATTACATCTTAATAAAGATGTTTTTAAAAAGGAAAAAAGAAAAAGCCATGTAAGGCACACCCATTGCCCCAGGAGCCTTTAGCCGTGTCCAAGACCCCACTCGACCTGGTGCCCCAGGCGGCCCTCCTCTGCGCCCTGCCCCGCTCTGGGGGCTGGGACCCCAGGAGCTGTCACTCAGGTCCTCAGCCTCCGGGAGTCCCAGTGGGAGCGAAAAGAGCCCTGAATACAGTGGCCCGAGCTTTGCTGGGGAAAGGCCATTCTGGGGGCTCTGGGGCTGGGCTCTGAGCTCTGTAGGGAGGGGATGGGGGGCGCTCTTGTTTCTTGCCTCCCCAGAGTCACACACAGCGCCACGGGCTCAGAAAGGCTTCCTGGAGGAGGTGACTTGGAGTAGACAAGAGAAAGAGGAGGGAAGAGAAACATTGGCAGTGGAAGGAATAGCACATACCAAGGTGCAGAGGCTGTGGGGAGTAGGGGGTGGGGGGAGTATCGCCGCAAGTAGGTGGGGCAGCCTCCGTGTCCCCTGCACAATGTGCACCCTTGGGTGTCAGCCAGGCACGTTCCTGGGGGGAGCTTGGGGGTGACCATGAGGCAACACCCTCCGCACGGGGCACATTACGCACCCTGGAGCTCTTTCCTGCAGTTGGGGGGTGCGTCTGGGGCAACATTTCTGTAAATACGGTTCCTGCGCCTGGAAGGCTCTTGTGTCTGTGGTTTGCAGTCTGCAATAAGGCATAACTGCACGCCCGGCCCAAGGCCCACTGAGTCACTCGGCCGGCTTGGCCCTCTAATTTGGGGGCAACTCCCAGACCAGCCAGGCAGCACCTCAGTCCTGGGCCTCCCTCTTCCCCTCCCTCTCCCCAGGCCTCGGCTTTCCCTGAAGCACAGGAACAGCCTCGACCCCGGCTGAAGCTGTGCCGGGGACAGCAAGTCCTTGCTAGCTAGCAGAGCCAGCGGCCTCCTGCCCTCTGGCCTCCCAGTGCTGGGAGGAGGTGACAGGAGACAGGGGAGGGCAAGCATGGAGGGCAAGGCAGGAAGGAAGAGCAGGCATTTCCTGAGGCCCCCAGGCTCTGAAGGAGGCCGATGCACAGCTGTCTTAGCTCCACAAGAACACGTGGCGGACAGGGCTGGCCAAGTCAGGGGGGTCCTGGGGGGTGTGGGAGGCAGACCCTGGTCCCTGCCAGCGTGAACCCATGGATGACGAGGGTCCGCTCCCAGCATGCGCCAGACCTCTGGGATACCAGCAGACAGGCCCCAGAGCCCTAGCCTGGACACTTTCTCCAAATGGCTGCAGGGTGCCCGGTGGCCCTGCTCCTCCAGACCACACTGCCGGGTCTCTGCTCAGAGCAGCGAGCCCTCACCCAGCTGTCCTAGCCTGATCTCCAGGACCCGGCCTGGAGCCCTTGGGTGCAGGGAAGGTGCTCGAAGGTAGCAGGGCAGGGGTAGCAGTTGGGAGAGAGGAGGACTGGCAAGGGCAGGGGTGCTAAGGTGAGAGCTCGTGGAGGCTGAAGGGAGCAGAGGGGAAGGCAGGGACGGTAAGCAGCTGTAGGGGGCTCCTGGAGCTGGGTCTGCGCCCACTGCCATCCTGTAGGGCTGTGTGCGAAGGACCTGGAGTCAGTGGCAGCCCGTCCCCTAACAGCTGGCCTGCAGCTGTTTGTGCCCTGCGTTCAAAGTTAGAGGGGGAGGCCCAGGAAAGAAGTGGGACACAGCAGGCAGGCTTCGAGCTGCTGCTCCCCTTTGGGCACAAAACCCTGCCTTTGGTAGGGCTCCTTGGAGGGTAGAGTCTGAGCCCTCGGAGGTGGCTCAGCAGGTGGGCTCCCAGGGGCTTAAAAGGGCCCCTACCCAGGTGACGGCAGCTGAGGGAGCTCTCCTGAGCTCTAGGCCACCCAGCTGCTGGCCCCATGAGCCTCTGGGGTCTGGAAAGAACAGCATGGCCCTGAGCTCCAGGGGCCTTCTGCCAGCCCCTCTTCTGGGGCCTTCCTGGCCTCCCTGTTTGCTTGGGTCTCTGCTCATCCCTCTCTGCCTCCACACATCGCTCCCCTGTCTGTTCTTTTCTGCCTTCTCACTCCTTCCTTAGATCTCCCGTCTGTCTCCGTTTCCCTTCCCTGGGCATGGAGTCAGTCAGTTAGCCTCACGTTCTCCGCCCCTCCGAGCACATGTGCTGCTGGACCAGAAGCAAGGGTGTGCTCGAAGACGCGTGATGGGGACCAACTGTGATGAGTGCTGTGAAGGAAATAGCACAGGATGGGGGTGCGGAGAGGGCTTCTTGGGAGGAGGTGGCCCTCCAGCAGCACCCTGGGCTACTTTCCGCCCTTCCCTGGAGTGCCCACATGGGACCCTCGCTAAGCCAGCCCAAAGCAAGTGGTCTCACCCAAGGGAGCCCCCGACCCCCTTGCTTTCAGGACAAATGCCCATGCAGGGACATATCACACACGTATATCGAGGTCACTTCTAGAGCAAGTGACGCTGCCCAGGACCCAGCTGAGATCTCAGAGAGGGCCCTCGAGGCTCCTGGGCACTCCAGCCCCTGAAGGCAAGCCAGCATCTCCAAGTTCACAGCCCTGCATGTGAGTGTCACTTGCAGCCTGCCAGCCTCATCCACTCCCAATCTCCACACCCTCAGTGGCTGGGCAGGGACAGGGTGAGAGCCAGGCTCACAGTCACCAGGGGGCAGCTCCTCCCACCTCGAGGGTCCCTGGAGGCTAGAGTTGTAACATTCTGGAGCCCTGAGGTGTCATGCCTAACTGTGCTCAGGGGGACCCTCTGGGTGCAGGGGGCTAGGAACCATTCCGGATGAGGCTCATGTTAAACAAGCCCAAGAGGGAACTGAGCTGCCGCGGAGTGGGCCGAGCCGCCAGTATCTGGAACTTTCCCAGCGCCGATAGTCGCAGTGCGGCCAGTGAAAGCTGGCACTCTCTAGGCCAGAGCTTTTTTTGACCTGCCCCTGAGGACATAATCACACAGTGGCTCTCTGCCCCAGGCTGTCAGGGCTATAATTTCAGGGCCCGAAGGGGTCTCCACAGGGGCTGGGCCTGTGTCTAGCTATCTTTAGAGAGGCATGGTCTGGGGTGTGGCTAGATGAGGGAAGGTGGACAGGGGGCTGTGCTTCAGGGAGGCATCTGTGGGCTGCCTGTGAAGCTGGTGAGATACAGGGAGGCCGCCATGGTCTTCCCCGGCGGGGTGGGGGGGGCGGGGGAGGCCAGCATCCAGGACTACCCCTGATCTTCCTGATGCCTACAGGGCTAGGAGGAGGTTCTGGCGGGCACAGCGGGTGAGGGCAGGCACAGGGGAAGGGGCTGGGCGGCCAGCATCTCTTGGATTGGCCCTGTGTGGCTGCCATGGTGGCAACTGCTACAGGGGCATGGATGGGAGGGGAGCACAGGCACGAGGCACACCACAGTACGGCCGGGGCAAGAGGAAGGCTTGGAAGCAGATGTGCCGAAAGTTAAGCAGGGAGCCCGGCAAGGGGCAGGAGGCGGGCCCTCAGTTGGTGGCGCCGGGGACAGAAAGGAGCAGGTAGGTCGAGAAGAATTTGGAAGGCGATGGACAGGACTCTAGGACTATGGCTGGAAAGGGCGGGCAGTGGGACGTTTCACTGAGGTCCCGGGAAGGAGACGTGGGTCCGGCCCCAAGGGGTACACGTCTCCCCCGTCCGTATTCTCTGCCACTTGTACTTGTTGGCCCATGCGTTCCCTTCTGGGTCCACACTGTCCCCACTGTCCTTCCTGTCAGTGTCACCCCCACCACCTCAGTACCCCCGTGTCAATCTGAGGGCTGACGAGTGCCTCCCTTCTTGCCACCTGACTGCAGTCACCCCTCAGATGCCCCGTGCTTCGGAGTTACTGATCGGGCCATGCACACCACCGTATCCCCCAGAGGAGCCAGCGTCTGCCCTGAACAGGAGCACAGTAATCACTGCCATGCTGGTGTGAGTGAGTAGAGGATACGGGGTCAGAGACGTGGGTGAAGAAGGCGTGGGCATGGGGCAACAGGTGGGCTTAGTCCCACCGGCAGGTCTTGGCTACACGGTACTTGTCCCCCGGGCTGGGGTTCTGTCCGGGATGACCTGCTGTGGGCATGCCATGCTGCCTGGGCCATCTCCCCTCTCGGACTCAAGTCCCTGGCCTCCAGCTGCTGGCAGCCCCTGCCCTCATGAGAGAATGTTACTCTCTGCTGGGCAGCCTCATGCAAGGATGATGGGCTATATAGACTCCCAGTCCCCTTGCCCCCACTCAGGACTGGCTCAGCTCCAGAGCACCTTTGGGAATTGCCTGGATGGTCATCGGTCCTGGGCCACTCCTGTTCTTGTCCTCCCCTCCGCCAGGTGGTGGCTCCAACAGCTTCCCAGTAAACTTCCTGTGAGCGAACCCTTGCTTTCTAGTCCTAGTGTGTTTCCGGGGAGCCCAATGGGAGCCATCACTAGGGGTCTGGCTGCCTATGTGCTGCCTTGGGCCCAGCCCTGCTCGGGAAGATCAAGGACAGGCTTCCAGGTCTGGGTTCAGCCCACCTGACGGCAGCCCCAAGGGCCAAGTAGCTGCTGGTCCGAAGTGGAATTCACCCTAGTAACTATCTGTGGGCTGCCTGCCTCCTGTGTCCCTTGCTCTCCTCTGTCCCTCAAGGCCAGGTTGCCCTGACAAGCAGGTGGGCCCTGGAGCGTGGCCCTTTTCCCAGGCCCTCTGGCTTCATCAGCTCAATAGGGGTAAGAGCAGCAGGAAGGGGAGGCCCACGGGTGATGGGGGGTCACCTAACTTGAACTTCCTGTGCCTCCTTAAGGTCTGACCTCTCTGACAATGGGGGAGGAGGGGGCCGGGGGTTGACCCGAGCAGGAGTGCAGGGGCCAGGGAGGAGGGTTCATGAGAGCTGGGAAAGCGGCAGGCCCACCCTCCCATCGGGCCAGTGCCTCCGGGGCTGCTGACCTCTGACCCAGCCCAAACAGGAAGTGCCATATCTGTGGGCCTGGGCCTGGGAGGAGAAGGAATGTAAAGATGAGTCCAAAGCAAACACTCCCTGAGCTTCCCAGGCCTCTCCCCGCCCCCTGCCTGGGTCTGGCTCTTTCTCTGCTGAGGATTCCAGGGTGGGGGTGGGGATGAGGGTTGGGGGTGGGGGGTGAGCTACGGAATGAGACCCACATAAGACTTGCAGTTCACAGGACCGGACCCCAGCCAGAGGCGGTGGCGGGGCAAGGTCTCTGCACTGGGGGACTTGGCGCCCTTTTTCCTTCGCTCCACCCACATCTAGCAGCACCGAAATCTGGGGCCTATCCTGCTCCTGCCACATCCTTGATGCCTGTCACTTGACTCTCTCTCTGGCCCTCGCACCGCCATGAGCCTCCCGCTCCCTTGGAGAAGGGGCTGGGTCAGCTGTGCTCTTGGCTGGTTGTGCCCTGCTCCCCCCTGCCCCAACCCCTCACCCTTCCCAGCGCCAGGTATGCTGGCATCGTGAGCTGTCAAGGCTGACCTGGTGACCCTACTCTGTTCCCAATGGTCCCCTCACACAGGCAGAGGGACTGCCCCAGTGGCTTCAGGGGGCTCTGCAGAGCCTGCGTCCCCACCCAGCACAGCCTGTCCTGTCTTGTCCTCAGTGCTTGGCAGGGCTGAGCCCTCACAGCTTGTGGGTGTCTGCATTTGCTTCCCCCACCAGAGCGTCAGCATCTCCGGCCAGGAGGCAGTCACCACTGGGTCCCCAGGGCCAGGTATGGCCTCCCACACAGCAAGCACTCCCTGCGCTTCCCTGGTACCAGGTCTCATAAAGGTACATTTGGGTCCCATGTCCTTTGGATGCCTGCCCCTGCCTCTAAGGGCTCTGGGTGGGGCCGTGGTGACCCACAGGCTGGCATGGGGATGTGTATGCACCAGGGATGGGGGAAACCAGAATGAGGGGGAACCAACGAGGGATCTGGATTAGGGGGAGAAGGGGATGCAAGGTGTCCCTGGCCTTGGTACAGGTGTGAGTATGAGTGGCTTTAGGACAAAGGGCAGATGCCAGGGGCCTCCACATCAGCCTGCTCTGTGAGCAGAGCCCATCTCTGTGGGTCCGCACCTGGGAGAGGGACGCTTCCTGAGGAGAGGTACCGATGCTATCCTGAGCAACCGAGGTGAGCCTGGCCCCCAGACGGCTTGGGGCTGAGCTACTGGGGACTTCAGTACTCTGGCCAGGGTGGGTGGGGCTGCGGAGACTCTTGGAGAAACTTCTAGAAGCAGGCCCTCTTAACTCCCTGCTAATGAAGCAGTGTCCAGGATGCAGGCCCTGGGGATGTGTGCACAACAGAGAGCCAGCAGGCAAGGGCAGCTTAAATCCAGGAGGAGAGAGGTAGGCTGGTGGAGGCTTCTGGGCTCGAGTGAAATGCATTTATGATGTTCCAGCGCTGTCCCCTGCTGGGCCATTTACTAAGTGAAGGGGCCTCAACAGTCAATGGGAAGTGGGAGCATCTGAAGCAGCGGGGTCTTCTAGATCTTTCTCCTGGTAGTGCAAAGATCAAGTGGAGGTAGGCCTGGGCCCCCCTCTCAAACCAGCCCTAAGGAGCAGGGGGGTGCTAGGATCGCTCCCCAGACCCCTCCTCCTGCTGGGGCTGCGGTAGGCTCGGACGGAGCAGAAGGCGATGGGCAGGATGCAGCGCCCGTCAATAAGGTTGTTTTCCAGGTGCGTGGAGATGAGGTTGGAGTCCGGAGCCGCACGAGTGTCACCGATGGAATTCAGGGGCGTGTGTCTATAGAGTGGGGCTGGCAGGGTCAAGCAGAGGAGAGAAGAGCTCAGAAAGCAGAGGCAGGTGTCATACAAGAGGAGAGAAACAGAGGGCCCCACAGTGGGGGGGGGGCGATAAGGCTGAGGCACAGAGACCAGACCCAGGGAGGTGGGTCACGCAGGTCACTGCCACCACTTGCCACCTCCCCACTGGAGGCTCAGCTCTTGTTTCTCTGGGCCAGGGCCCTCTTACCTCCCCTTTGCCCACCTCCTGCCCGGATTTCTGCTGCCTGCAGCCCTCCACTGTGGCTGCCCAGGCCTGCCAACCACTGAGCACAGCCTCCCATCATGACAACCAAGAGGGATATAGACAGGGGCAGTGGCGGACTCCTCCCATAGGCCCACCTGCCAGGCAGGGCCCCCTGGGCCTCGGCTGCCTTCCTCCCCTGGCGTTGGGGTGCGGTGGAGCCCCACCTGATCTTGTTGTGGCTCAGATGCAGCACCTGCAGCCCCCTGAGGCCCCGGAGGCCACGTGGGATGGCCTGCAGCTGGTTGTGATCCAGCAGCCGCTCGGTCAGGGAGGCGTGCAGGCCAAGGAAGGACACGCCATGGAGGCCGTCGGGACGCAGGCTATCCTGGGACAGGGGCAGGAGCTCCAGGCCTGGCTTCATGTGTGCAAACACGTAGTCGGGGATGCGCTCGATGCAGTTGGGTTGCAGTGTCAGGCACCGAAGACCCTGTGGCAGGAAGGAAGGCACTTGCACCGGCCAGTTGTGGGACAGGTCGAGGGCCCCCAGCTTCCTGCAGGTTGGGTGTTCAGGTGTGGGGCGAGCTCGTGGGGCCCAGCAGGAACCACAGCCACAGCTGAAGCCGCAAATCAAGGTGCCTGGTCCACACCCAAGAAAAGAGTGGGGATTGGCTCCTAGGTGGCAGTGGCCACCAGAGCTCCCAACAGTTGGGAAGAGCCAGGAGGCCAGCTGCAGCCTGACCGTGAGTCAGGCCAGGCCCCGTCTGGCTTCTGCACCCTCCTCTGTCTGAAGAGGCTGGGAAAAGGGGATCTGGGTGGGGCCTTCCTTGTTCATCACAGGGCCAGTGCGGCCAGCCCTTCTCCCTCTCCTTTCCCCGCCTCGGGGGCTCCTAAAACGTCCATGGGACAAAGAAGCACAAACGGAGGTGTTGCCCACTTCAGCCTGTCTCTGCTCTGCCCCCCTCAGCCTCAGAGCCCTTTCCTCCCGTCTCTACACTCTCTCGTCCTCTTCCTGTCTCACCCGGCCCGATAAGCAGAAGACAGATGGGAAGGGACAGAAAATTAAGGGCTCCCAGGGGTTGTGGCTGGGGTCCCTGAGGAATCAGGGAAGCAGGCGGTAGAGCTTGGGTGGACATTAGCCCAGGTTACTCCATGGCGGGCTGTGATTCCCCAGCTCCTGTGGGTGGGGTCAGCCCTTTGGCCTTGGGGCTCATGCCGCCCCTCGGCCCACAGGGGTTGGGGCTCCAGAGCTTCCTGAGCTTGCCTCGCCAGCGACCCCCTCCTCTTCCACCAGTCAGAGGAAAGCGGGGCGGCGCCAGCAGGCCTTGACCGGCCGCCAGCCCCCTGCCCAGGCCCCGTGGTGGGAGTGGAACGATGGCTGGGCAGCCCCTCCCTAGACTGCTGTCTGCTTTCCTTTGCCCCCTCGGCAAGAGGGGGGAGGAAAAAAGAATAATTAAACCCAAACGTCCTGGTAACATTTTCCTGGAACATGAGGGTGCGGGGCGGGAAGCTCTGGTCCCTGGAATGTAAGGTTGGAGTGTCTGTTGACCCCTGCCTACCGCCCCCTGCCCTGCCATGGTGGTCACCGGACCCCAGGACCATGTCCTTACTCCTTAGGCAGTGCCTACGAGAGCCAAGCCTCCTCCTGAAACCCTTCCACTAGCGCCTCCACCCAGCTGTCAAAACCAGATCATAAGGACTCATTCTGGACCCTTCCTGTAGTGGGGTGAATGGTCGCCCCCAAATATATATCTGCCCAGAACCTGTCAACATGACCTCATTTGGCAAAAGGGTCTTTGCCTTTGTAAGTGAAGGATCTCAAGATGAGCTCGTCCTGGATTAGGGAGGGCCCTAAGTTCAATAACAAGTGTCCTTATAAGAGACAAAAGAGGAGAGACACAGAGACACACAGAGGAAAAGGCCATGTGACAACAGAGGCCAACACTGGAGTGATGTGGTCATAAGTCAAGGAACAGCAGGGCCACCAAGACACCTTGATTTTAGACTTCTGGCCTCCAGAGCTGCGGGAGTAGACATCTCTGTTGTCTTAAGCTGCCCAGTCTGTGGCACTGGTCTGGCACGCCCCAGGACACCCATATACTGTTCTTTCCCATGCCTATCTTCTCTTCCACGCGCCTTCCCACCCCTGTCACCTCCTAGCTAAACTCAGCACCTGGCCAGTTCCCGCAGCTCCTGCTGCCACCTCCCAGGGCAAATCCAGGCACGGGCAGAGGCAGGGGTTTCTGTGGCTTTGGGGATCTTGCTGGGTGGGAGGGACAGAGGGAAATCTTGGGGGAGCAGGTGGGTGGCTCAGGGCCTCGGTCACCCTGAGCCCTGAGCAGGGAGGCAGATGACCCAGGTGACTCACCTGAGATCAGGCCCAAATGCAACGGAGCCACCCCTCCTTGTGGCTCTCTGGGTCCTTCTGGGTGAATCCTCCCTCTTTGGTGTCTGCGCGATGGTTGGGAAAGCTCAGGCAGCACTCCCGGAAGGTCAGTCCGAGCACGCGGTGCCAGGGGGTCTTCCCAGAGCACCAGCACACTGAGGCTGTGGCTGTGGTTCAGCATGCCCTCTGTCACCTCCTCGATGCATCTCCTAGGGCCAGGGCTGAGGGTGAGGATGAGGGGGAGGGGCCCACCTCCCTGGTCTCACTCTCTATCCCCTGCTTCCGTCCTCATCTGTGAGACTCAGGCGTCACCATGTCTGTTCCTCTCAGGGCCATGGCCGTTTTGCAGAGGATCCCAGCAACGCCTGCCAGCTGTGCCATGGCTCCTCACAGCCCCACAAGACACAGCCTCAAAGAGCACCGCCCAGCACAGGGAGGCCAGGTGGCCCAGGGAGGGCCTGAGCCATGTTCAGGGACACCCAAAAGGTCCAAGACAGTCCTCATCGAGGCCCGACTATGGGCCTCAGGAAGGTTAGGTCAGTCAGAGGAGAGGCCCTTTGGCACCGAGGCTCTGTGGGTTAATCTTTAAAACTATCCTCATGGGCAGCTGTACCCTCTGGCGGCAGATGCTTTGGTCTTTTGCCTACAACGCTGCCTCCCCCGGCCTTGGGGCTCACCTGCAGGGAGGCTGGCAGGCCAGGTGGGACGGTCCGCAGACAGTTTCAGCCCAGCCTCCGGCAGAGCAGGCCACGTAGGGGCTGAAAGGCCACGGGGGAGATGTTGCCATCATGCAGCCGGCTGAGCCCTGCAGGGCAGGCGGGCAGAGAGGCACGTGAGCTGGCCGCAGGGCTGCGGAGGCCCCCTGGGAGCTCCCTGTGTAGCTAACAGACTCCCTGCCCTTAGAGGCCAGGGCCACTGTCCCAGACAGGTGCTCCCTCCTCTGCCCTCCAGCCAGGCTGCCCTGGGCAGCCTCTCCCCTTGCCCGCACCTCTCCTTGGCCTCCCCCACTTCCCAGGCCTGGCTTTGTGAACCCCTGCCCCCAGGGCCCATCCCCAAACCCTGAACACTGCTTTGCTGCAGGCTCCGCAGGAGGTCGTCCTGCAGGGAGGGGGGCAGGGCTGGTACTGTGGACAACGAGTTCCCATCAGGTTCAACCGCTTCAGCCGTGTCACATTCTGGGGGTGGGGTTCGGGGGAAAGAGGGGACTGGGGACCAGGGTGCCACTAGGCAGGCTAGGCCTTCTGGGCATGGCTTTGGGCTGATTCTGCCCACGGGACACCTATCTGGTTGCACTGTGGCTTGGAGCAGGTCTGTCTGCGGGTGTTGAGAATCCCTACTCGGTTTCTCCCAGAACTTCTGCTCCCTTGTGGGGTCTGAGGATTCATGCTGCTCTCCACCCCCAGCTATGGGCCCTGTTATCCCAGATCACTGAAGCCCACCACGCGAGATGGCCTGCGCAGCACCTCCTCCAGACCTTATCCCTCCAGGCAGGATGGGGAGGGGGCGCGACAGCCGCCTGGAACCATCTCAGACCTGCCAGCCCTCCTCCCTTGAAGGCACAGGGTGCAGGCCTCGGGCATCCAGCTGGTTCTTGCTCAGGCGCAGCCACTGCACATTGGGCAGCGCCGGGAACGTGCGGGCTGGGATCTTGTCGATTTCATTCTCTGTGCAGACACAGGGCAGCTGGACTCCACGCTCCCTTGTCCCCCTGCCCCCTGCCACGCAGTACCTCCCCAACACGGGCCAGAGGAGCTGGCTCTTCTGACTATCCCAAGTCGGGGCATCTTCTCGATGCCAACCAGGATGCACAGGTAGGTGGGCCATTTCCAGGCACGGCAATGCAGCGGCCACAGCGGCCGAGGATCCACTAGAGGGGAAGCCCAAGTGCATGGCCCTCTTACTCCTGCCGCAGGGGTGAGTGTGGAGGAAAGGGGTCACTTACCTGCCAGGTAGAGCGTGGCTAGGCCAGGTTCAGTCAGGGCAGGGACATGTTTCATCTTGACATTGCTGCAGGCGATGGCCTCCGGGGTCAGGAGGCAGGAGGCTGGCAGGGACGGCAAGGCCTGCTGTGCGGTGCCCAGGTCTGTAAACCTGTGCCTGTGGCTGCCTCTAGGCCTTTCCCGCCTGTGGCCTGTGGTCTTCTTGGTGCTGCTGCCACCTTGGCCTTGGCCATGATCCTTCTTTTGACGCTGGCCCCCTGAGCCAGGTTGGCAGAAGGCCCCTAGAGGACAACAGATACAGCCCCAGCCTGGTCACGTAGCAACAGGGGCCTGCTGAGAGACAGGAGCTTGCCTGGGGTCCGGGGACCTGCCAGAAAATTGGCCAGCCAACCTAGAACAACAGTCCACTGGGCCCCTTCCCTTAGCACCAAGGACAACAGCCCAAATGATGACCCTTAGGCTGAGGAAGCAGACGTGTCTTTGAAAGGCCCTTCTCCTGCCCTGTACACAGTGCCGCACATTGAGGGACACTTAACGCCTCGCTCGGGCGTGTTGACAGCAGGGTGGGAGTCTGAGGGACTGCTGATGCTGGTACAATTGGTAGACATGGGACCAAGCCTCAGCCACTTGAGATTCAGGCACAGTTCTGTCACCCCCTGTGGGCTCCATATGGTTTTAGCTGGTTCTCACCTTTGGGGGTACTTCTGGGCTTTGGGCCCTTTCGCCTGGCTGCCTGGCCTCCTGCCTTCCCGTCCTGGTCCTCCTTGGTGGTCACTGCCCCCTCTTGGGCTGGCCTGAAAGGGCCTGAGCATGGTGGCCTGGGGCCTTGCTTCAGCCCCCATTTAGGCTATGGCCCGTGGCTGGGCCCCTTGTTGTGACCCCACTCTTGCTACCAGGTTGTTGGGGGTGACTCCTTCCTCTGAGCCAGCCTTGGTCTGCCGGGGGCCTTCCAGCTGGGTGCTGGGGGCTGGGTGGGGGCTTTGTAGGCTCCTTCCTTGGAGGCGGGTTGCACCTGCGGCCAGTCCAGCTGCCCATCCTCAGGTCTGTCCAAGCCGCCATTCCCGAAGGTGGGTCGCTCCTGACCAGCAGAAGGAGCCAGTGTGGGCTGGGTTGGCTTGGACCCCTGCGTGGCTGAGGCTGCACCTCCTTCCTAAGTGGGGGAATCAGTCACAGACTGGCCCACCTCCCTCCTTTCTCTGCCTAGGCCTTACTTCTGCCTCTCTCTCCTACCCTCAGGAGCTCGCAGCCTTCTGTCACAGACCCCAAAGGTTACCGAGTATCACAGACTCCTTGGTCTCCTGCCTGTCTTTTCCTTTTCATGGCTCCAGAGTGGGGGACCACAAGCAGCAGAGAGAGAGAGAGAGAGAGAGAAAGGGGAGTGCCCCTGGGCTGGGTCACCCTGCCTGCCTCCTCTCTAACACATGGTGACACCGACCATGGGCCTCCCTTGCAGGTCCTGCTGTCTTTGGGTGGTGGGGGCCTGGGCCCACCCACCGGCTTCTCTCATCCCACCCTCAGGCCTTGGGGTGGGGCAATTCAAGCATGGTGCCAACCACTGGCATATAGGACGAAGGTCACACCATAGCTGGTCTACTGGGGCCCATCGTGCCACCCCACCCAAGCCCCGGGTCCCCCACTTTCAGCCTCCCACACTTCTCCCGGTCTCCTCAGTAGGTCTGAGGGCAGCTGGCTTCACAATCAGCAAAACTGGATCCATTATTCCAGCGCCATCTGCTGTGGCCCCTCCTGGGGTGGGGTGTCTTTTCTCCCCTGCCCTCACCCTGGGCTACAGGCACCAGGCCTCCTAGAGTCTATTATCCCCCCTTGCCCTCCAGAGACGGTTCCCTGAGGCCCCTGGGTCCCACCTAGCTCCTGCTGAAACTCCCAAGGTGAGCCCCAGGTGGGCAGCCTTAGGGTGACCGACTTTCTCTCCTTCTGCCCCAGCCCCAGAGTGGTGTGGTGGGGATTCTAACAAGGCAGAGTGCTCCCCGCTTGCCAGCGTTTTCCTGCTGGTGCCACCTACTCACCTTTGGGGGGCCCGGGCTGGCTGGGTGGCAGCGGCTGTAGGGTTGGCATGCCCATGGGAGACGGTGGTGCCGTGGGCTCTCTCAGGCTCAGCCCCTGCCTGTCCAGGGCCCTTCCAGGGCAGCACCACACCCAAAGAGCCCGGATTCACCATCACTTCGCGTGGGCCACTCAGGCCTCTGGGCCCGGAGGGGGACGAATGGCTGGAAGAGGTGGAAGCCACAGCAGGATGGGACACCAGCAGTCCTGCTCCCTAAGCTCCTGGCCCTGGCGGCAGTGCTCTGATCATCCCTCACCTGACCCAGCCCTCCCCCAGGAAGGCCCCCCCAAAAACAAACACCTTCCTAGGCCTTGCCCCCAACTTCCTCCAACGTCCCCTTCTCCCACCTGAAGAGAAAGAGAGATTGAGTTTTTCTTGGACTTGAGTATTCTTGGTCTTTTGCTGTAAGGCCCGCGTTTATTCTCCACTGGACCAGGCCCAGTGGCCCCCATGAATGGGGTTTCTGTCTGCACACACAGTGGGTCTGTGAGGCCCACCACAGGGCAAGCCACCCACCCCAGGTGGCCAGGTCCTCCGTCCACGGCTGGGAAAGGAGAGGGGCTGGGCCTTGCAAGCAGCAGGCCTCAGGGCCTCCTGGGTCCCTGGGATAGGGGGCAGGTGCCAGGGCCGCCGGGAACCTGCCAAGCCTGTGGGCTTCTGCCATGGGCGCCAGTGCTGAGGCCTCCCAATTCCGGAGAAAACCACACTTGGGCAGAGCTAGGGTGGCAAGCATGGACCCCAGCCCTTGGGGCCCCAGTGCCACCTGGGCACAGGCCCGCCTCAGGCTGGTCCCCCTACAGGCTCCGTGACTACCTCTGGCAGCTGCCTTCCCTCCAGACCTCCATTTTCTCTTCTGGAAAAAGTAGGAGGAGGGGGAAGTTACCCATGCTGCAGCTTCCCTAGCTGCGCCACCATCCCCACCGTAAACTGCATGTGAACCAGGGGCTGCCAGGTCCCAGTGTGACCACCGTCATCGGGCACTCCCAAGATGCCCCTATGCCTCTTTCCTCCCCTCTTGGTCAGAGGGGCACCTGCGGGTCAGGATGCAACGAGGGGGAAAAAGCCAGGCCTGAGGGAAGGGGCTGTGGGGTGGAGCAAGAGCCGAAGAAGGGGGTATCTGACCACAGGCCTCCGGGCCAACCCTCAGAGGGCCCCAGCCCCAGGCCCGGCTATGAGAGCCGAGGGCGGGCGGGTGGGGGCTGGCAAGGAGGCCCGGTCTCACCACATGGCTTTTTGGGGCCAGCTTTGAGGAAGCTTTTCCTACAGCTCTGTCCAGCGTTGACTTATGTTTGGAAGCAATCTGAAAAAATGAGTTAATTGTGGGCAAGGCTTGGGTGGAGGGGAGAGGGGGAAACCGGGGGAGGGTGCAGGGAGGGGGGAGCAGGGCCAAGAAGGGCCATCTGTAAGGAGCTTCCCACCACCATCTGGGGTTCACGGTCTCTGTCCAGGGCCACAGGGGAGTATGTGAGATGCAGGAGGGGGTGGGGGTGGGGGTGGGTCAGGGCGGGAAATCCCCAGCAAGAGGGTCTTCATTGGACTCCTCGGCATTTGGGCATTTGCACACTTGCGCATTTGCCTTCAAGGAGCCCCCGTGCCAGCTAACAGTCCCATATGAAATCACACGGGGTTTGCCGGCACCCTCTCCCCGTCCCATCCAGGGCTCTGGTTTATGGCCTGAATTTGGGACTGTGCCACACACAGACTAGAGACAGAGACTGTCTGTGGAGTGAGCATGAGCAAATACGTTGGGAGCCCAGGATGGAGCCACCGGTGCACCCGTGTGGCCCCGGGTGACACAGGATGTCCTGAGGTGGTGGTCTGCTAAAGCTCTGGGGGGTGGGAGCACTTAGGCAATGGAGGCTGGAAGCCCGAGCACTCCCAGCCTCCCCAGTACAGAGAAGGAACCAAGAGGGGGTAGGGATTGCCCAAGTCAGCTGCTGGAGGCCAGGCCTCCTGTCTCCGGGTCCAGGCATTGCCTGAGGAGGGGTAGGACCCTTCCTGAAGTGGGCCTCTGGAGTCGGACTGGGACTGTGGCAGGAGCCCTTGCTCTGACCCTCCCCCTGCCTGGGGATGGATTCTGGAATCCTGGCCCCCAACCCATTTCCCCTGTTCGTGCCGCTCCCCAGGCGCTGACTAAACATCCTGCCATCTGGTTCCCATTAGCTGGGCTGGGGGTGGGAGGAAGCCTGCTCCCAGGTTTCTCTGGCACAGCAGTCTGGAGGAGGGAGGGACCCCAATTCTACCCACCTAGGCAGGAAGGGGCGAGGCCTGGGCCCTCTCAGTTCCCCAGCTCCCGTGGAGTTTTGTCCTGCTGTCCTTCCCGTGCTGGGGACCCAGTGGCCACCTGGCCACCTACTCCGGTCAGTCTTGGGGCAACTGGACATCATGGGGACCTTGAGGGAACTCCCAGAGAGCAGACCCAGCTTGCTGGGGTGGGGGGTGCTCCCCAGAACCAGAGGTGCCCTCCCATGCCCACCCCTCCTACACACAGAGCTCACTCGTGGACTTGGGCTGGGACAGGCAGGGCCCCCGGCCAACACTAACCCTGAGCCTAGTGTCTGGAGCGCAGGGTGGGAGGGGTGTCGGGATTTTCCAGGAACCAAGGATACAGCCTGGGGGTTGCTGGAAAGAGGTTTGGACTCACAGCTCTGCCCTGGACAGACTGGCCATGTGATGTCGGGAGCAAGTCTCCCTGCTCAAGGCCTCAGTCTCTCCATCTTAATGTGGTGGGTGTGGGCTCGTTGCAAAGTTCTAGAATCTGAGAGCTGGAAGAGGCCTGGAGATGCATTAGATGCTTGAGGTTGCTTCTAGCTCTGCAATCCTCGGAATCTAAGGGCAAGGAACAGACTCCTGGTTCTCCTCCTGCCCTTCCTTTCCACGTGGCCGGCCCACCGTCCACACACTCGTGCACACCCATGCGCACACATACCCTCACCATTTGGGGCTCTGATCGGCGGCCGGGAGGATGCCAAAGCAACACTCCTCATCCCCCAGGCCTCCTCGGAACTGCACAGCTGAGAGCTCTCCTCCCATCAAGGGAGGATTGGAAAATGGATTCTTTGCTCGGGAACATTCCTGAGCCCCTGCTGTGGGCCAGGCCCCATGCATGAGCCACACAGCCAGCTCCCCTGTGCTCACCAGGCTGGCTGTGTAGTGGGAAGCACAGGGACCCCCATCAGAAGGAAAGAGACTGGCCGCGGCAACTGGAGGGAGAGGTACTTTTGGGGGGGGATCAGATGAGGACTGTGAGACAGTGACATTTGGGCGGAGATGCGAATGAAGAGCAGAAAGCCTCGCAAGCAAACGGGAAGGATGGCCAGAGCGAGGATGCGAGGCAGAAGGGGGTTTGGCCCAAGTTGAGAACGAGCAAGACCAGTGTGGTGGAGCGGGCTGAGTGAGGGGTGAGGCTGGGGGAGGGCAGGAGGGCTAGCTTGATAGGGCGGTCTACAGACGGCAGGCCAATCTCGCCTGTAACCTTGAAGGAAACAGGGAGCCACTGTGGACTTCTGAGCAGAGGAGTCCCATGATCTGACTTACATTATAAAAGGCTCTCGCAGGCTACAGGGTGGAACACAGACTTGGTGGGGGCACGAGGGAGAAGGCAGGAGGCAGGAGGCAGGAGGCAGGGCGAGGCAGCTAGGGGAGGCAGTCTAGGGGAGAGGTGAAGGCGGCTGGCTGCGGGTGGAGTGGGGAGTGAGCCTGCGGCAGAATCTCAGGAATCACGACCCCTTCAGGTGTGAGTGCGGTGATGAGACAGCCAAGCGGTGATATCTAGAAGGCAGTTCCGTAGGTGAATCTGAAGCTTGGGGCCAAAATCTGGGCTGCTGGTCCAGCCCTCCCCCTATCTGTCATTTGATAAGTGCATCAGGCCCCTACTATATACCAGGCTTTCTGCAAGGAACCACGGCAGGACAGTGACTCTGCAGCCAAAGACACACCCGCGGGGTGACCGCCGGAGCAAGGGAACAGCCCTGTCCTTGAGCCTTCCATACTGCGTTCGAGTAACATGGAAACCAGCGCCGACGCGTGTGCCTGCGCCCAGGAGCAGACGCACGTGGGTTCCGGGCTCTCCCGAAGGGGATGTGTGGGAGGGACTCTCAGGGTGCACACTCACACATCTATAGTATATAAATAAAGGTACAGGGGCCTTTTTCCCCTTCAAGCTTTGAGAAGAAAAAAAGCCAAACTTTCTATGCCCTCTTCCTATTGCCAGCAGTTTCTTCCCCAGAGAAAACCCATCTTGTTTTAATGCCATTAAAACCTCAGAGGATCTGGTCCCAATTAAACAACTTTTTTTGCAGATGCTTTTGTGAGCACTAAATACAGCAGCCCATCCAGAGACCTGGTGTTCCTGAGTGAGCGAAGGAGGGAGGGCAAGGGGGGGGAGGGCAAGAGAGACAGAGACAGAGAGAGGCAGAGAGACAGAGGAAGGAGAAGGAGGAAAGGGGAACGCAGAACTCCAAGCAGGACAAGGATGGCTGGGGGTGGGGGTGGGGAGTGAGGTGCACTGGGAGTCAGGTAGAGGGGCCATTGCCTTCAGCTTCCTGGGGGGGAAGGTGCCTATAGAAGGTGGGCTGGAGGGGGTGGAGTGCAGCAAGGGCCACTTTGGGGCACAAAGGTCCCAGGGGACTATTGCGGGGCCAGATTGAGGGAGCAAGCCCACAATCGGAATGGGGGCACGGGCGGGGGGGGGGGTTGCTTGCTCATCTCCCTTCCCCGTCTAAAATTCAGTTAGTTCCTACCAATAATTTGGGCCCTGCTCGACTGCCTGTGGAAGCTAACCTCTGCCCCTCCAGGTGGGCATCGAGGGGCCTCGGGCAAGGAGCAGAGGCTGGGTGCTAGCTGGAGGCCTGGCACCGGGAAGACGAGGTTGAGAGCCCCCTCCCCCACCTGGCCCTCCGGAGTGGGCACGGTCGTGTTCCAGTCCTGGCGCCTGCATCTCCAACTCCAGACGCATGTGACTCAGCCCTGCTGGCTTTGCCAAGCCGTCTAGACCCGAGTGTCTCCCTACGGAGGGGGCCATCCCGCCCGCCATTTCCTCTTCTGCTGCCCCGGGCGCCTGAGCCCCAGTACACGTGCGGCCGCCCCCTCCCCCACCCCCCTCCGCCCCTGCCCCCACCGAGCCAGCGAGCACACTGTCACCAGCACAGCGCAGCCACCCCCCACCCCTCACCCGGCCACGCAGCCTGGGCCACTGCAGATGGGGAGCAGGAGGGCTGGAGCTGGGATCCTAAAGTCCTCCAGGGGCCCAACCTGCCCCCCTTGCCACCCCGGTTTTGGAGCCTGGCTCAAGAAGGCAAGTGAAGACCCCGACCGTGCCCCCCCCCCTCGACTTTGTTCATTCTCACCCTCGGATCTATGGGAGGTAGGAGCAGACTCATGAGTCATGGGTCCACCCCCAAATATGCAGCCTGGCTCCATCTACAGCCCCAGAAATGCCTGCAGAGGGGAAGGACCTCGCAGACCCTCACAGACCCTGGGAGTAGCCTGAGATCCGATCTGGGTCTTAGGCGTGTGAGACGTGCCCCTGCAGGAGGTTGTGGCTTTGGAGGTGCTGGCGTCCCCTTGGTTCTGGGAGCCCCTCAGCAGCAGGAGGTGAGGCCCGGGCTCTGAATCAGGAGGCCCAAGGGAGGCCTAGGTTTCCTTAGGGTTCCCATGGGCAGGGAGCCAGCTGCCCCTGCTTTATGTTGCCATGGTCCCTGCTCCAGCACAAGGACCAGAAGTGATAGGAAGAGGACACCAAGTTCCCAGGACGGCCCCTCCATCTTCATGTGCCAGACTCCCAGTGTCCACACAGAGGTCTAGAATGACAGCATTCTAGAATGGGTCGTCATCGGTCAGCTCCTAGGTCGACAGTCGCATCCATCCGGTACTTGGATGGGAGACCACTCGACTCCCCCGAGCCTATGCTTGTGACAGGCTCACACCTGTCAGGCCCATAGTGGCAGTTCTGGGGTCCCTGGACTCACTAGACTCCAGTAGTATGTGTGCCTGGCCAGGCCAGTCCCCAGGGCCCTGAGGTGGGTGAATAACAGCCATCTGAAGGAAAGGCAACATCACCCTTTTTCCGGGAACCCTTTAGGCCTTGTTGCCCATGTGGCAGTTTCGGGTCTCTGCAATCTTTGTGGCTCTTCCTGGTCTCATTTGCCAAATCCCTTACTTCCTGGTTTTCCAGCCCCTCCCTCCCATCTGCGTGAAGATGGCTCGTTTTGAGCGGGCTCCTGGCCGGCACACATGTTGTGGGCTGGCTTCGAGACCTGGGCACCAGGGTGGATGGTGACCCACAGCCCAGCACGGTAGCTCAGTCAGGGCCAGAAGAATGAAGCTGGAGAAGGAGGAAGGGGGAGAGGGAGGGGCAGAGGGCCTTTGCCTCGCCCGCCCGTAGAAAGTCTGGACCTCAGACCATCCTCAGCCTGACCTCATTACCCTGTCTCATTTCTCCCCCAAATCCAGTGTCAGGAACTGCCACTTACTTCTCCCGCAGAGTAGAGAAGAGCTGAATTCTTCCTTTGAAATGTCACACACACTCACCACTTGCCTTCTCTTCAAGAGTGTGCATTTGGTGCTTACCAGGGGATGTGGCAAGGAGCCTTTCCATCTCCTCTTCGAGGAGAGGGGTGAGGAGAGAGGGAGCTGGAGGGGGCCTCTGTCTCTTGAAGGCACCCTTCTTTCGGGGGCAGGAGTTTCCGGGGAACAAGGCCTTTGGCCCCTGTCAGATGTAGCAGAAGCCAGTCTGCTTTCTCTTCCTCGATGGAGAGGTAAACCTTTGAACTCCAGCTTCCTGTGATTGGTGGTGTCTGCAGGGGGGAGGGGGCCCTGGTTAAGATTCCCCCCCAAGCCCTGGGGTCTGTTGCTAAAGACGGCTTGAACATTGCAGTGAAGATGCTCTCACGGACCTTCCTCTTGTCTGGTGCCCTACATAGCTCCTGCCAACAGCTGCTGCCCCAGGGCAGGGAGGCCATTGGGTGAAGGCATCTGCTTGGCTTACGTTTCTGTGCCCACTGCACAAGGCGAGGTCCCTCACATGGCTGGCCGCCTTGGCCTCCACTGCCTGCCAGCCCATCCCTGGCACAGTGGGGCCAGTGCCTGTCAACTGGTCTCATTTTCCAACCATGTGTCCAAGTACTGACACATGGCTGAGGCCCTGCTGGGACCCATGGCCAAGTTTCCCCCATGATCAGGAGGTTGGCTCTTATTGCACGAAGTGCCTAGGACTGCCTGGGGGACCCGCACTCGTCACCAACCCTCTACCCCTACCCAAACCCCTCCTAGGTGGATGGGACCTTCAGCCTCATTTTTGACCCCTGATGCACCTAAGCCTCCTTCATAGATCACAGGGGATTTGGCAGGAATGCCCTTCAGAGGGCTGTCCTCTCCTTCCTTATTCTAGTTATCCGCTCTTTCATACCCCTACCCCCCTCCCTGGGCTTGCACACCTCCCAAGACAGGGAGTGCTCTCCCTTTCCAGGCAGCCAGCCAGTGTTTAGACACTGTCTTCTGGGAGAGGTGCTTCCTTGTGTTGAGCTCGAGTCCAAGTTTCCAGACGCTTCTACCAGCTGGCGTCTTCTTTCTCCCCTCCCCGAGGGGCCCAGCAGCCTCTGTTCCCAGACTCTGCTCCCAGCCTTTCCAGTAGAAGATGCTTGGGAGGCACCATGATTTAGGGGTGGTGTGTACAGGGGGGCCGCAGCCTGCTGCCGTGTCTTCAGCAGCCATCTCCGTGAGCTGAGGGCTAGCCAGCATGTCTTCCATGGAGGGGGATGGACCCCATGACCTCTCAAGATGGTTTTCTTCCTTCGAGGCCCTGCCAATCCCTCCACGTCCCACCCCATGCCATGGACAGAGCTGCTGAGTTTGGGGAAGGGCTGCTTAGAGTACTGGCTCCACTGGGCTGGGTGGAGAAGGGGAATTTTCTTCCAGAATACACAGGGGCTGGTTTCTTCCTGATCCTTAGGAGCAGAGGATATGGGGAGGGTGGGGGAGGCCACCACACTGCTGTGGTTTCTCCCGCCAAATTCCCCAGTCCTAGGAAAGATCCACAGAAAAACCCACAAGAATTTGAATGTCTGAGCTGGGGCTGTGATTGAAATGAAATTTTTAAAAAAGAAAGAAAGAAAAACAAAAACAAAAAAAGAAAAAAAAAAAACAACCCAAAGCCCCTACAGCCTTCAGCTGCCAGAAGGGCCCAAGGTGGCAGCCATGTTGGACAGGGGAACAGGCCTTATGGGGCTTTGCATGTCCCTTCAGCTCCGTTCCAAGGCGCTGTGTCTTCAGAAGAGCTTGAAATTCCAAAGCATTCAGTCAGCATTCAGGCCCTGCCCCACAAAGTCAGGCCGGGGTCTTTTTCTATTAACCTAGGCTCCTGAGCACACCCTCCTCTTGGGACAGAGCTGAGAGCCCTTGGCTGTCACTCAGATGACTGCAGTTGCATTCTGTCAGGCCCCTGGGTCTCCCTGTCTCTAGACTTGCCTCTTGATCCCTCTCTCCAGGAGATGGCCAGACAGAGCAGAGAGGAGGGAAAGGCTCCGAAGAGGATGGAGCTGATAGCAGCTGCCTGCTACTGGCTCTGACTCCCATGCACCAACCACCCTTCAGCTCCTTCCTGCCTCCTCTGATCAGCAGGTCCCAGGGATGGGGGCATTGGAGGTCTGAGGACAGATGGGTTGTGAAATTTCATGCCAGACTTATTGAGTTTGAGGGCCGTGAGAGATGCAAAGAAATGTGTAAGTGGACAGGGCAGGAAGGAGCCACAGAACCTTCCAGGAAGATGAGAATCAGGGAGTAGGCAGGGGAAGGAGCAGGACCCAGCATAATAGTGAACATTTACATAGTGCTTTGTACGTGCCAGGCATTGTCAGAGGAATTATTCCCTCATTCCATCCTCATAGCAACCCAATGAGGTAAGTGCTCTCGTTATTCCCCATTAGGTGAGGGCAAGGAGGCACAGAGAGATTGGGTAACCTGCCCAAAGTGATCCGGCTAGTGAGTAGTGGGGTCGGACTGGAACACAAGAAACTTCCCTCTAGCTACAGCCGCGAGAGTGAGAAATAGGAGATAGAGCCCCGCGCAGGGAGCGGTGGGGTGGGGGGCACTCAAGTCCGAGTTATGTCCCACCGCGCTTCTCCATCCTCTAGAGGAGAACCCGACCAAGGCAGGAGCGCCCTCTCGTGGAGAAGGCTCGCCCGGACGCCTCCTAGGCCCAGACCGTTAGCAGAGGCGAAGCGAGCAAGGCGGTCTCGGAGAGTCAGGCCGCGCTCGCCCGCGCCCCTCCCCTTCCCCAAGGCCGGCCTCCTGGGTGGTGCCACGGCGCGCGTGGAGCGGCGGGCCAATGGGAGCGCGGAGAGGGTGGGAGGGGCGGAGGGGCGGGCTCAGGCAGGAGGGCGGGACGGGCGCAGGGCTTTGCGTGTAATTGGCGGCCTGGCCAGCCGGTGAGCCTGAGGCTTGGGGCGGAGCGCGACTCAGAGCGCGAAACATGGCTGAGGTAGGTGCGGGCTGCAACGGCAGCGGCTACCGGGACGAAGTTGACGACGACGTGCTCAAGGCAGCCGTGGAGGTGTTCACGAAGCTAAAGGTGCGGCGGACCCAGGGAGCCGTCCGGGACAGCGGTGGCCGGGCGGCGGGGAGGGCAGGGCCTAACAGCGGAAGTCGGCGGCGCGACGCGCACTGCCCTGGTCTTAGCTTCCCGACTTCGGCCTGTGTCCCGCCGCAGGGGCGGCTGTGGGGCACCTGTCTCTGCTCCTTGGGCCTTCACGCTCGCCGTCTGCGTGGTCCGTGCCTGGTAGTTCGGGCTGGCGCCACGCGAGTGCTGCCCCTTAACATGTGTTGCAGGAATTCTGCGGGACCTGGCTGGGCGCACGAAGCAAGTGCAGACGCGGGGAGGGCATGGGCCCTGGCCTCAAGGAGCTCGCGGGGTCTAGGGGGAGACGGACGGGCGGGGTCCGTGCCACCCTGTCGAGTCGGTGTCAGGTGCCCGTGGCGGCTGTAGTGAGAAGACCCGCCGCACCAGGTCCGACCGCCGGCCGGGGTCCCGCACGCCTTGCTTCTGCTCCGTCCCGCCCCTTCGCCGGTCCTCCTCCCCACCCCCCTCCGGACCGGCTACAGGTCCTCTCACTCGACTCTCCCTTGGGTCCTCTAGCCGGGAGCCGAGATCAGAATCTCGGAATCTCATCAAAGCCCTTAGTTGCTACTAGGTTACACTGCTGTACAAGCGGAGACGGGGCGTACTTGAGGAGGCGGGGTGGCCGGCCACTGGTGGTGGGCCGAGAATGAGGGGGATTGAACTCTGGGCAAGGTGGAAGGACAGTGGGAGGGACGGCGCTGCTGGCCGGGTGCCCGCCGCGGGGGTGGGGAGTGCGTGTGCTCACCAGCCTGGTGTGAGGGAAGGTGCACGGAGAGCATGAGCGCCGAAGTGCATCTCAGCCCTTGGGTCATACTTTCTAAAGCTTCCTGGTTTTCCCCTTTCCTCGCTTAGGACCTCAACTGCCCTGTCCTCGAGGGTCTTTATATCACAGAGCCCAAGACCATTCAGGAACTGCTGTGTAGTCCCTCGAAGTACCGCTTGGAAATCCTGGAGTGGATGTGTATTAGGTAACATCTTTGTTTCTTCCTCCCGGTCCCACTCAGCCCACCTGGGGAAGGGGTGGGCGTGGATATGTTTACAAGCAGTGGTGCTCCCAGAGGGCTCCATGTCCTATCCCCGGATGACCCGAGAACAGCTGTTTGGGACAGAAATGCCAGCCATAAAAGTCGTACTCAAATTTGCCTTTGGAAGTGCTGCCCTCACCCCCGTGCCAGGACTCTAACCGGGCCATTTGCTGCCCTGCTGAAGTGCCGTGTGGTGCTTCTGAGTGTTCAGAGTTGGCAGGGCCTCAGTCCTTTCATTCTCAGACTGGAGTTGTGAACTGTCTTGCATCTTGCCACTGAGCAGTGACAACCAGGACCAAGACCCTGTTTCCCAGTCCTTCAGGTCAAGGTGCGCCCTGATGTGTGTGCCTGGCACTGTGCAGGGGAAGCAAAGCCTGCTCGGATGGCAAGAGGAAAGATCTGGAAAGTCTTAAGGGAGGTCTGTTCCTTAGGAACAGCAGCCCCTGAGCTGAGCATCTGTCTTAAGGCTGCAGGGCGGAAGGCTTGCCCAAGCCTCATGGAGCACAGGCTCCTGTGCTGTCAGGCATGACCCCAGGGCCCTCTCTGGAGTGGCCATGGTTGGTATGGGCGTCTCTCAGAAGGCCACGTGTGAGCCTGTTCCTCTTTAGCCTGGCCTGTCTGTCCTTGTAGCTAAGGAAGATGCCTGGGCAGGTGCCTGGTGCTGGAGCAGCAGGGATCCAGCCTGCACCCCGCTGGTGCACCTGCCAGGCCACGAGCTGGGTGTCCTATGAATGGCTGGGGCGGCGGCGGGGGGGGGGGGAGGCATTTTCATGTTTGAGCCTCTGTATTTCCAGCAGCCTGTCCTGTCCTCCAGGCCTAGAGCACTCTCATAACCTTTCCTCTCCCTCCTGGAAACACCCTTCAGGTCTCTGCATGTTAAACATTCTCTTACATGGCCTTCAAAGACCCAGCTCACACATCCCTGACTCCTTTTAAAGTAGTTCCCAGGGGTGCCTGGGTCGCTTAGGCACTTGAGCATCCAGCTCTTGATTTCAGCCCCGTTCATGATCCCAGGGTCGTGGGATCAAGCCCCATGTCGGGCTCCACGCTCAGCGTGGAGCCTGCGTAAGATTCTCTTTCTCTTTCTCCCTCTGCCTCTCTCCCCTGCTCGCATGCTCTCCCTTTCTCTTTAAAATAAAAATAAATAAATAAATAAAGTGTCTGCAGCTCCCAGAGCAAAACGTATGCGTCTTTCCCCTGGATACCCACAGCCTTTTGGGCATACTGCTACCAGAGCCCTCAGCCCATGGATTCTGTCTCGGCCTGCTGTGCTGTCTGGCTCTGCAAAGCACTGGGAGCTGCTGGAGGGCAGGTCGCAGGTAGGACTCCTGCGGCAGCCCCAGGCTGCAGCACGGTGTGGTCCAGGCTGTGGGTAACAAGCAGGCGCATGGACACATGCACACCCATGTGTCCTTCCGGGCGCCTCAGGCTCGGATGGGTGTCCTCAAGGAACTGGAGCTCTAGTGCTGCAGAGGGCTCAGGCATGAACACCGGTCTTGGGCATATCTCTGTGTTCTGAATGTTATGGATGTTGGCACGCAGGAGGTGGCATTGGATCTGGGAGGGGAGAGGTAATGGTGGGTGCTCATGTCAACAGGGGTGAGGAATTGAGGTGTGGGAGGGAGAGCTGGGCAGCAGCGGCCTGAATAGCAGCTTGGGGAAGCTCATGCAGAGCCTCGCAAGCCATGTGAGGGCCTTTGTACTTTACGCCCTAGGCAGGGCAAGCATGGAGCAACATACTGAAGTTGGCATTTTTGGCAAGGTGACTCGGGGGTTCTGTGGTGGATGGGTTTGGAGGGGAGAGGCTGGAGGCAGGGAGACCAATATGGAGACTGTTGCAACAGCCCCAGGATGGCAGGAGGCTGGCTTGGAATGACAGACGGCTCACGTGACTGTCACTGCCAGCCCTGGAGGGACCAGTGCATGGTCTAGGAATTCGGGAGGAGAGGCGGTAGTGGGGATGGGGTCCCGAGTGTTCTTCCAGAAGGAGGGGGGCCACAGCCATGTCTTGGAGAGGCTCTCATGGATGGAGCCCACATCTGCCTGGCCCAGTCTGATGCTGGGAACTGGGTCACCCTGCTGCCCGGGGAGGGATGCGTGGGAATGTATGGGTACATTCCTGAAGTGCTTTTAGTACTTTTATGAATACAAGATGCTGAATTATCTGAAGAAATAGATAGGGAACGCACAGTTGCTTCTTACGATTGCAACATGGCAAAACTGCCCTCGGTCTTTCAGGGGCCCAAAAAGAGGATTAGATAGAGTTCAGTTTCTCCCACATTTCCCATTGGCTTTCTTTGCACTTGGCTTCCCCAGTTCAGCTCTTGCTTACGGCCGCTCTGTTTGCCCTACTTCGGGGCTCAGCGTGCTGGCTCTGGCCGGCCCATGTGCCGAGCTGGCCCTCAGCGTGGGGTGCAGCAGGGCCACGGGGCCTCCTGCATTGCCGAATTCAGGGCGCCTGGGTTTCCTGGGCTCCGCAAGAGCCGTACTTTTCAAGGCCTAGAGTGCTGTTCGTTTCTGCCCTGCTCCCTGCTGCCTTAGGAAAATCAACTTTAATGGAAGCTCTTTCCAAGTGAGGTCGCTTGGGCTTTTGTCGATTTGTTCTTTAGTTTGTTGAAGTGGTTTGCTGTGGTCCAGCCTGATGGATTGCTGAGTGCTCTCTGCTCCTTGGCACCTTATGAGTGGGAGCGTTGCCCAGCAACCAGGCCCAGGGCCCAGCCTCCTAGCATTTCACGTGGCGGGGGCTCCTTCTCCCGCTCCTTCTGCCCCATCCCTTTTTGGCAGAAAAGTTGGCTGCCTCAGTGAGTCTTGAAGACAGGCAGTGTAGCTGAGGCCCTCTCTCTGCTGTAGTCCTGTGGTGTGGGGCCTGGGACCTCAGGTTCAGGGTGGTCCCACCAGCTCCCAGGGACCCAGTGTTGTCAGGGCAGGTGTGGCCTGGGATGCAGGCATTCGTTCGGAGGCATGGCCCCAAGGATGGAGAAGTGAGCCCGCTCCATGGAACAGCTGCCCTGCGCTTTCCTACCACGCAAAGTCAGCAGATCCCTAGGGCCGGCAGGCCACCACACCATGATGGCAGAGTGGGGTCCCTGTGGAAAGAGCCTCTTCATGTTTCTGTGGGCAGCCTGGCCTGGCAGCCAGCTCCTGAGGCTCCCTGGCAGGCAGGTGTTAGTCTCCGCAGCAGGAGTGATGTCCCCGCGGCCTTGGTGCCGTGCTAGGCCTTGAGCTAGGTGCTGGGGGTGTAGTGTTCACACCGTCCGCGCTCATGGAGGAGACTCGGTTGGAGGGGGGGGCCTGAGCTGTGTGTTGCTTACAACGCCTGCCAGAGGATTGTAGCCCTTACTGCCCTTGGACGTGGTCTGTGTCTAGAAATGGTTTTGCCCCTCAGCTCGGTGTGTTAAGGCAAGATGCTCCTGAGTGGCCACTCATGTATCTATCTGGCATCGTCAAGGCTGGGGCTCTGCTGGGCCTAGTGGGGCAGCTGGGATTGCCGTCTCCCAACCCAGGGGGCTGGGGCTGTGACCCCTGGAGCCTATCACACTA
The DNA here is from genome assembly GCA_030068075.1 of Paguma larvata. Lineage (NCBI taxonomy): Eukaryota > Metazoa > Chordata > Mammalia > Carnivora > Viverridae > Paguma > Paguma larvata. The sequence continues at coordinate 120,898,487 of CM057830.1, read as the reverse complement.
GGAGTCCCCAAATGGTTTAAAGCCTTGAACTGGAGTAGCATAATCTCCTGCTGACTTAAGCTTTTCAAAAAAGAAGATGTCCTTCTGTCGAAAGAGCTAAGCATGGGCATTTACTAATGGTAGATCATTCCATGGCAGGAGGCCCCGATCATTCATTCGCTCATACACACCGGCTGCTTTTTCTGTGCTGGCTGCCTTGGCCTTGGAGCCCAGCCGTATCAAGTGGAAAGTCGGCTCCTGGCCTCCATGGGCCTGCGGTCTGGGAGGTAGGAGCTCAGCGGGAAGACGGTGCCCAGGTCCTGCTGTGATGGAGGGATGCCAGGGTGTCTGTGGGCCTGGCCCTCCCCCAGCTTCCCTGGGGAGATGGTATCCGCCCTGCGCTGCTCACCACTTGAGTCGGAACCAGCGTGCCTGGGCCAGGCGGGAAGCAAGCGCTACAAGCCGAGGACAGCGAACGCGCGTGTGTACATAGCCGTGTGAGGGGACGCCCAGGTAGGACTTCAAGGACGCCCGGGAAGGAAGGGCCTTGGTGGACGTCCTTGAAACGAGCCTGCAGCACGGTTGAAAGAAAAGCCAGTGCCTTGCTTCCTTCTGAGAAAGAGCTTTGGGCTCTGAGGAATTCAGGAATTCAGGAATTCCTCTTGGGCAGTCATTTTGTTTATCGTGAGAATTTAAATTTCAGTTTTCAGATCCACGTTTCTGAGGTACACTTTCAGAAATATTTTGTGGTTTTTTCCCCTGGTAATTTATGAAATCGAAACTCACGTCACATAAACCCATCCATTTCAGAGTGGACACTTCAGTGGCGTTTAGCACATGCACAAGTAATTCACTTTTTTGGAGCACGTGCGGGGAGAGGTCATGAGGAGCCTCTGTGGCCCGCTCAGCACTGACTCGTTCTGCTCTTTCCCCGCAGGGTCTGCCCCTCCTGGCAGGACAAGTTCAGCTCACTAAAGGGGGCCCCAGTCGAGACGAAGATCCAAGGTGAGTGTGCGTTGCGGGAGTTTGGAGTTGGAGGGAGGATTCTGGACAATTCTGATCTCCTCCTGATGTGTGTGGCCTCCTTAGCAAGCTGGAGTGAATTTCCCATTGGACTGGTGTTTACTTCTGGTCGGTGCACACCCTGGAGATCTTGCCAGAGCCTTCTAGAATCAGGGCACACTCACATCCTGTGTGTAGGCAACTGGGAGAGTTCCTCTCATAGGGGCATGGGAATGAGACCAATAACGTGTCACCCGGCCAGCCCACCCACCCGGGCACTGGAGGCAGGGACTGGTTCTTGCCGATGCCACCGGTGGTTCCATCCCTATATTTCTGCCGTGTGCACACTGGGCAGCTCTCCCTAGGGCTTGTCTTGCAACTGTTTCTTTTCAATCCTTTGTTGGCAGAAACGGTTCTTAATCTGGTAATGAACATTAGGTAAAAGCGGGTAAGTTACGGTCCTCACAACGGTATCTCTGAAGGTCAGATTTTCGTGGGCCTGCATTTGACCCATCTACTCTAGGGTGGGTGACCTGGATCCTTGAAGCCCTAGTGCAGGCCCTGGGTGTCACTGCCAAACTAATTATCCAGGGAAAGTTGTCCCCGAGGCTGAAATAGGCCAGAAGAATAGGGTGTCGTGTCTTGGAGCGTGCAGGACCAGCCTGGGCTGCGCGGAAGTGCTGCCCTCTCCCCAGTGTGTTATGTCTGGCATTTTCCTACTGATGGGACCACGTCAGTGGTCTGCATCTGAATTCTTTCACGCACACCCACACACAGCTATTAACCATGCTCTTAGTCCAGCCAAAGCCTTGACCTCACCATCCCCAGCCTTAGTTTCCTCTTCTGTAGAGCTGGGGTGACAGCCTCACCCTCGCCCACCCGTGGAAGTGTGCCAAGTGTCAGAGCAGGTGGTAGGACATAAGTGCTTGTCAAAGGGTATAGTCCTCCAAAGAGGATTTGGACAGTTCCTGAATTCCCTTGACTGGTATTTGTGCAGTGTCTCCCACGCACCTGGCATCGCTTCAGGCGCTGGCTGTGCAGCAGCGAACGGTGCTGCTCACGCGGCACTTATGTGCCGGCTGGGAGACACAGGTGATAGATGGAGGCAGCAAAATTCCGTGTCGCATGGTGAGAAGTGCCATAAACCTAGCCAGGTGAGGGCACAGCGGTGCGTGGGAGGTGAAGGGTGCTACTATGTATATACGATGGTTGGGGAAAGCCTCTCTGTCTCTCTTTTTGAAAATATTTATTCACTTATTTTGAGAGAGAGGGAAAGAGTGAGTATGAGTCGGGGAGGAGCCGAGAAAGAGAGGGAGAGAATCCCAAGCAGGCTCCACGTTGTCAGCGTGGAGATGGGGCTCCATCTCACAAACTGAGATCATGACCTGGGCCGAAACCTAGAGTTGGACGCTTACCCAACTGAGCCACCCAAAGCCTCTCTTTTAAACATAGACCTGCAGGAAGGAAGGTAAGTGGGCCAGGCAGATCGCAGGAAGAGTAGTGTTCAGGGTAAGAGAACAGCGAGTGCAGAGGGCCTGAGGTAGGCTCGTGTGCTCCTTGCAGCTGTGAGGAGCAGCAAGGAGGCCAGGGCGGCCCCTGCAGAGTGGAGAGCAAGGGAAGAGTGGTGGGGTGAGGACAGAGGGGCAACAGGGCCAGGTCAGGCTAGGTCTGTGGGCCATGGAAGGACAGCTTTTATTCTGAGGAAAGCTGTGGCCTGACTTAAGCTTAAAGCTGTGGTTTAACAGGGGCTTTACGGCTGCCGAGCTGAGAACAGGAGGCCTGGGCAGAGGCCGGGAGACCCCTGGAAGACTGTCGCGGTGATGCAGGCAAGAGATGGGAGGGGGGCAGTGGAGGTAGAGTGTTGGCTAGATCCTGGATTTATCGTGAAGGGAGGGTTGGCCAGACTCACCAAGACTTGGGCGCGGCCTAAGCAGGAGAGGAGCTGTGGAGGACAGGAAGATTTGGGGTTAAGGGTTGTGGGTAGAGTAGGCATGCTGGGGGGTATAACTGGCATTTGTACTGTGTTTCCAGGGTTACTAATGCTTTCACATAGATGCTCTGCTTGTTTCTTGCACCAAGCCTGCCAAAGCAGATGCCAGAGTCAGGCCTGTTGTGCCACTGAGCCGCGTGGGGGTAGGAGTTGGGCCTTGCCTATGAAGGAGTAAGGGCACTGCCACAGGGCTAGATCGGGGGTTCAGAGCTGGCACTGGCCCCAGGCTTTCTAACTCCAAGTCCCGGCCTTTCTCTGTATGGCAGATGGTTGCTTAGAAAATGCCTAGGGCGCCCTGTAAGATGCGGCTGGGCACCATGCAGTGACTCAGTTTCCCAATCTGTAAAATGGAACCGAGGTCCACCTCTTCGAGTTGCCGGCAAGGTGAAAGGAGATGATGGTGATAAAGGCCTGTAGGAAATTGACATATGTGAGCCAGGGCTCCTTTTGCTCCGGCCAGGCAAAGTCTCTGAAAGGGTAGCATACAGTGACTTTGGAAGGTTCCCTGACCTCTGTCAGCTCCTCGGCAGGCTGGCCGGCTTCTCCGAGAAGGCAGAGTTCCTTATTTGGAAGAACATCAGATGTGACTCCCTGTTTTCAGCCCAGAAAACTGATGCAGGTCACACAGCCAGAGGCCTTCCCGGGCATGCTGTCCTCCCACCTCCCTGTCCACCCAGGCCTTCCGGGCCCAGCCTGGCCTCTTGGACACCGGCCCACCCATGCTGCAGCGGGAGCACTCTCCCCGGCGCGCTGCAGGTCGGCGCGCCCCCGAGCGCACGGCGTCCTCTCCCGCCTGGGTGGGCGTCTGCAGTGACAGGATCTTTGTGTTCTGACAGAGATGGTGAGACTAGGCCAGGAGCTGATGCTGTGTGGGCCGGACGACCAGGAGCTCCTAAAGGTAAGAGAGGGTCCTCTCTGTCCCCACAGGCTGGGGGCCTCGGTGAGGCTGGATTAGGGGTGGGAGAAGTTTTCTTCTCTCTGGCCTTCGCTCCTCAGGCCAGGGAGCCAGCATCCCCAGCCACTGTTCCCAAGCCCCGCCCCCACCCCCCCCCCCCCGCCCCGCCCGGGGCAGGAATCTATAGGATTCCCTTGCATAGACCCCAGCCACCCCTAGGGCTAAGGGGGGGAACGCAACTGAGGAGGCCTGAGGCAGATCTCTGGTTACATGACTGAAGGGACAGAGCACATCCTGTCCTTGGTCAGTGACTTCATACACACAGGCACTGTGGTAGGTACTTTATATGCCAGTAGCTGTCACTCCCACCCTTGACAGTAGGTATTTGTCTTAGCCCCATTTCACAGGGGAAGTGTCAGACAACTTGCTCTAGGTCACCCAGTGACAGAGCCTGGCCTCAAACTCAGGCCCCTGGTCCGAGCCCTTGCACTTTCCCTGACTCAGTGCCCCCCTGCAACCTTCTATATAGAGGTGGCCCTAATCCACACCCACATCAGTCACAGGAACCTACCCCTGCCCTTAAAATCTTGTCAAACTTTTGAAATAATTATTTTCACACTTTGGCTGTTAAATAATAATATGAATGTCAGTGTATATGTTTTTAACTGGAGACATGTTTTCAGTTCTCTTGGGGTAGATAGCTAGGAGTGGCATGGATAGGTGAGTGTAGTAATTGTGCATTTAACTGTTTGAGGAACGTCGTGCCAAACAGGTTTCCAAAGCGACCGCACCATTCGACATGCCCACCAGCAGCGTGTGAGGGTTCCGCTTTCTCCGCATACTCACCAACATTCGTTCATCTTTTTGATCCCAGTCATCCCGGTGTGGGGAAAGGGCTGTCTCGTCGTGGTTTTGATTCGCATTTCCCTGGTGGCTAATGATGTTGAACTTCTTCTCATGGGCTTATTGGCCATTTGTAGATCTTCTGTGGAGAAATATCTATATTCCATTCTTTTGTGCACTTTTTAGTTGGGTTGTCTTTTACTGTCGAGTTGTAAGAATTCTTTGTATATCCTGGATACGAGCCATGTCCGATATTTGATTTACAAATATTTTCTCCCATTCTGTGGATTTTCTCTTCACTTTTCTGAATTGTACTTTGGAGCACAGAAGTTTCTAGTTTTGATGAAGTCCAATTTATTTTTTTTTCTTTTATTGCTTGTTCTTTTGGCATTATAGCTGACAACTCATTGCCAAATCCAAAGTCATGAAGATGGATACCTATCTTTTCTTCTACGAGTTTTTAAAAAATTTTTTTACAGAGAGAGAGTGCAAGCCAGGGGGATAGGCAGGGGGAGAGAGAGAATCTTAAGCAGTGTGGAGCCTGACGTGGGCCTTGATCCCATGACCCTGGGATCATGTCCTGAGCCGAAATCAAGGGTTGTATGCCCAACCGACTGAGCCACCCAGGTACCCCTCTTCTAAGAGTTTTATAGTTTTTAGTTCTTACATTTAGGTCTTTGATTTCATCTTGAGTTAGTTATGTGTGGCGTAAGGTGTGTCTCCAACTTCATTCTTTTGCATGTGACTAGTTTTCCCAGCACTGTTTACTGAAAAGACCATAATTACCTCATTGAATTATCTTAGCATCCTTGATGAAAATCAATTAACTATAAATGTGAAGGTTTATTTCTGGATTTTCCATGTCTGTCCTTATGCCACACTGTCTTGATTAGTGTAGCTTTGTAGTAAGTTGTAACATGTGAATCCTTCAATTTTGCTCTCTTTAGAGACTGCTTTGACTTTTATTAGTGATTCCGTTGAATTTCCACATGAATTTTAGAATAAGCTTGTCAATTTCTACAAAAAAGCCAAGTGGAATTTTGATGGAGTTTGTGTTGAATCTGTGGATCATTTTGGGCAGTATTGCCATCAACTATATTTGAGTCTTTCTATCCATGAACATGAACTATCTTTACATTTATTTAGGTTTTCTTTAATGAAAAAAATTTTTTTATGTTTTGTTATTTATTTTTGAGAGAGAGAGAGACAGAGTGCGAGCAGGGAGGGGAAGAGAGAGAGGGAGACACAGAATCCGAAGCAGGCTCCAGGCTCTGAGCCGTCAGCACAGAGCCCAATGCAGGGCTTGAACTCACAAACCATGAGATCGTGACCTGAGCCGAAGTCAGATGCTTGACTAACTGAACCACCCAGGCCCCCCTATTTAGGTTTTCTTTAATTTCTTTCAAAGCTGTTTCGTAGTTTCCAGTGTATACATCTAAATTTGTTCCCAAGTATTTTTTTCTTTATGATGCCATTGTAAATGGAATTGTTTTCTTAATTTCATTTTTGTATTACTCATTACTAGTGTGTGGAAATACAATTGATTTTTGCATATTGCTCTTGTATCCTGCCACATTGCTAAACTTGTTTATTAGTTCTAACGATTTTTTAGTGGGTTCCCTTAGGATTTTTTATATATAAGTTTGTGTCACCTGCAAATACAGATAGTTTTATGTTTGCCTTTTCAATTTGTGTGTTTTTGATTTCTTTTTCTTACCTAATTGCTCTGGCTAGCACTCCCAGTACAATGTTGAAAGTGGCAAGAGTGGGCATCCTTGCCTTGTTCCTGATTTAGGAGGAAAGCATTTGGTCTTCACCACTGAGTATGATGTTAACTGTGAATTTTGTATAGATGCCCTTTTTCAGGTTGAGGATGCTTCCTTCTATTCCTAGTTGTTAAGTGATTTTATCATGAAAGGGTGTTGAATTTTCGTAAATGCTTTCTTTGCGTCTACTGAGTTGATTATGTGGCTTTGTCCTTTATTCTTCCTTTATCTGTGATGTTCCAAGTTTCCTTCTGGTATCTTTTCACCTCTGTCTGAAGGACAGCCTTTAGCAATTTTTTTTTGTATTAAAAAAATAGATCTTTTTTTATTTTTTTTATTTTTTATTTTTTTATTTTTTTTATTTTTAGTGTTTATTTTTGAGAGAGAGAGAGAAGCATAGAGTGAGAGAAACACAAAAACTGAAGCAGGCTCGAACTCACGAGCTGTGAGATCATGTTCTGAGCCAGCAGACGCTTAACCAACTGAGCCACTCAGGTGCCCCTAGCAATTCTTTTAGAAGTGGTCTGCTGGGTCCAAATTCTCTTAGAAGTTCCCCTTTATTCTTGGTGGGTGCTGGGTACTGGGTACTAGGTTGGCAGTTCTTTCTCTCCACAGGTTCCAGTGCGAAATCTGCAGTCATTTGAATCATTTTTCTCCTATGGGTCATGCATTGTTTTTCTCTTGCTACTTAAAAACATTTTTTTTCCTCTTTATCATTAGTCTTCAGCAGTTTGATTATGTGTTTATGGGAGTATTTCTTTGGCTTTCCTGTTTGTATTCATTCTGCTTCTCAAATCTGTAAGTTTGTGTCTTTTTCCAAATTTGGCAAGTTTTCAGCCATTATTCCTTCAAATATTTTTTCAGCCCACACATTTGTCTCCTTTCTGTATGGACCTCCTGTGACACACATATTAGACCTTTTATTATTGTACCACAAGTCCAGGATGCTCTTAAATGGTTCTCAGTGTTTTTTCCCCTCTTTGTTGCTCACATTGAATAGTTTCTGTTAATCCGTTTTCAAGTTCACTGACTCTTGTCTTTGTCCCCTCCATTCTGCTGTAGTGTTCATCAGTGAGTTTTTATTTTAGTTATTATTCTTATTTTCCAGCTCTAAAAAAGATATTTCTTCTTTTGTTTTGTTTTTTAGTTGTTTCTTGGGGCGCCTGGGTGGCTCAGTTGGTGAAGGTCTGAATTTGGCTCGGGTCATGATCTCACGGTTTATGAGTTCAAGCCCTGCATTGGGCTGTGTGCTGATGGCGTGGAGCCTGCTTGGGGTTCTCGGCCCCCCCAACCCTGCTCTGCCCCTTCCTCACTCATGCTCTCTCTGTCTCTTTCTCAAAATAAATTGAAAAAATATTTTAAAAATTCGGTTCTTTGCTGATATTTTCTATTTTAACTTTCGTTTCAAGAGAGCTCATGATTACTTATTTAGCATTTTTATAATGACTGATTTAAATTTGTCAGGTAATTCCAACATCTGTGCCATCTCGTGGTTGGCATCTGTTCATTGTCGTTTCTCTTGCAAGTTGAGATTTTCATGGTTTTCTTCATGTGCCAAGTTGTCGTGGATTGCATCCTGGACATTTTGCCTATGACTTTGACTCTGGGTCTTGTTAAATTTTATGAAGAATGTTGGTATTTGTGTTGTAGCAGACATTTGACCTGGTTAGGTGTAAGCTGCACGTTCTGCCTCCTTCTCTGGCCTGCGCTTCCAGCGTCAGCCTGGTTTCCACAGCCTTCGCGCTACTGTTTGGGCCCTTCCTGCATGTGTGCCGCCCGACGGCCAGCGTGGGCTCTGGGTGTTGGTCTCCCCCCTGTGATCGTTCCTCGGTATGCTCCTGGAGAGCAGATCTACCCTGCACACGCTGGGGTGAGCCCAGGCATTCATAAACAGATTTATGGGGTCACTTTCTCTATTTTGTTGCTCCCCGTCACCTCTTCGATACTATCTAGTTCCTGGGGAACGGGCTGTCCTCTGCTGCCCTGCAGCCATAAGCCATCCACTTTCTGTGACTGCACCACAGTGACAGGAGGACAGAGAGGAAGAAGCAGTAACAGGGTTTGCCCCCCCTCCGCCCCACTCACAGCCGCACTGAATGGAGAGGAAGATTACTTGCTCCAAGAGTACTGGCTTCTGTAGTTTTCTTTTAGTGGTCACCTTTGTTGCTGCAGCCACCGCTGCCATATTACCTGGGGTCTGGGGTCACAGAACAGAAGGAGAGAGCAAAGGCTGGAGATTTCCCCTACTCTGAGTGTTAGGGGTTCCCTTTTCTGGAGTTCTGTGTCTGAACCATTGTGCTCCCTTCTGGGTTCGAACTGGGCTGAGTGCAGGTCCAGAGAGACCAGATGAGACCAGACGAGACAACATGCTAGCTCATCACCAGTCTCAATCGTAAGCTGGGATTCTGGCATGCCTCCTTGACATGCCTGCTGATACTTGCCCTTCCGAGACTATAGACACCTGCCACACGTATGCGTCCCGCTCTGAGAGGTGAGTATTCAGTGGGAGAGGAAGCTGGTCCCTCCATCTTACCTGGAACTATAGCTCCTCCCTTCCTTTTCATCTTTAAAGATTGTTTAATTGTGGTAAAATGCTCATAGCATAGGATTTACCATTTTAACCATTTAAAAAAATTCCCAGCAAGCTCCAAAGGGTTCTATTATTTTTTTAAAAAGTATTTTTTATTGTGGTAAAATACACATAACATAAAATTTACAATCTGAACTACTTTTAAATGTACAGTCCAGTGGCATTAAGTACATTCACATTGTTGTGCAACCATCTCATGCTCTATCTAGTTCCAGAACACTTTTATCACCCTAAAAGGGGATCCCGTGCCCATTAAGCCGTCACTCCCCATTACCCACAGGCCCTGGTACCCGCTCCTCTCCTGTCTCTATCTCATAGAAATGGAGTCATACGGTACGTGGCATTTTGTGATGGCTTCTTCACTTAGCATGATATTTTCAAGGGTCATTTATGTTGGAACATGGATCAGTACTCCATTCCTTTCTACGGAATAAAAAATAAAAACAAAATAATTTATGTTAGCATTGTTGAGAGCTGAGAGTTGGTGGGGGGCATGGGAGAAAGGAGATATGGGTATAAGATAATTAGTTTTGGTGATACCCTGTAGTCTGGAATTTGAATTGGGAATATTAGCATGAGCTCTTAATGTATTTTAACTTAAAAACGTGTGTGTGTGTGTGTGTGTGTGTGTGTGTGTGTGTGTGTTTCCTTGCTTTATCCTCTTAAAAGGGCAAGAACAATGACAGTCCAGTTGTAACAACGGCCTGGGGCAGGAAATGTACCAGTTGAGTCAGGAACACTTTGTTACACAAGAGAACAAGGCAGGCATCCAAGACTTTACAGTTACATCTGAAGGACTCAGCAGGCAGCTAGCAATAGAAGCCCTCATTGGCCAGAGAGGGAACATTGTGGGAATGATGAATGCATCGTGAAGATAGTGCCTGCAGTAGACTGAGGCCCGGCACAGTAATTCAAATCCGTGGGTTCATATTTTTAAAAAGCCGTTTTGATACCAAAAGCACAAATTAAAAGAAAAACATGGATCAATTAGACTTCACTGAAATGAGCTACTCTGGTCCTTTAAAGGACATCAAGAAATTGCAGAGAATCCACAGAACGTAAGAGAATCTTTGTCAATCACGTATCTGATAAGGGTCTGGTATTCAGAATCCATAAAGAATTCTTACAACTCAATAATGATAAAACAAGTCACCCAACAGAAAAATGGACAAAGGATCTGAATACATTTTTCAAAAGAAGAGAAACAAATGGCCAATGAACTCACCATCCGTAGTCGTCAGGGAAATGCAGATTGAAAACTCGATGAGATCCCAGTTCATGTACCGTGGGATGGCTGTGATTTAAAAACAAAGAAGGAAGATAACAGGTATTGGTGAGGATGAGGACAAGTTGGAGCCCTCATTAATTGGTGAATGGATAAACAAGCTATTTATTATCATATAGAATAAACAGTAAAGAACAAACTACTACATGGATGAACCTCGAGTGGTTTATTCTTTGTTATTTATTAAATCTTACGCCTCGTGGATTCTTTTCAATTTCTTGATGTCCTTTGAAGCACCAGAGTAGCTCATTTTGATGAAGCAAAGGAAGCCATATACGTAAGATTCCATTCATAGGAAGTGTCCAGAAGACGCAAATGCATAGAAGCAGAAAGGAGATCAGTCGGTGCTAAGGGCTAGGGCCGGGGGTGGGGGGTGTGGGGAGTGACTGCTCATGGGGATGGGATTGCTTTTGGGGGTGATGGTAATGTCCTGGGCTTGCCTGGTGGCAAGGGCTGTGCAACTCTGTGACTGTCACAACAAGCCCCGGAGTATGTACTTAAAGCGGGTGAGTTCATGGTGCGCGCATTGTATCTCAGTACAAATCACCAGCGCAGCTCAATGGAATGGAGCACCTCTGGGAGAGGAGTGCCCCAGGACGCTGGAGTGTGACCAGGGAGCCCGCGGGACACACAGGCTGGGACTGCCCAGCGGGCCCAGCACCACAGTCCCGGCCCTAACCCATGCTGGCAGAGCCCGGGGCAGGGATAGCTATCTCTTCCCAGGCATTTGGGAGGCTATCAGAGTCAGTCCCCAAGCCCTTCCGCCACGGTCTGGGCCCTCCGTGCCCACTGTAAGTGCAGGTGCGTCTTGGAGGGCTCTATAGCATGCGGGCTGAGCACGTCGCTCTGTTGCGTCCCTGAGAATAGTGGGACTGCCAGGGCAGCGGCAGCGGAGATCTGAAATGGAGAGGCAGGCTCGGCTTGCTTTCTGATACCGTGGCTCACGCAAGGCTCTCGGGAGCAGGCCGGGCCTCTCAGGTTGTAAGCGTTGGGGTCCTGTGAGCCTCCTCTCCTTCTTGAAGCCTTGAGCCCCTGGCCACGTGGGTCCCTGCTAGGAATCCCAGCTGCCTTCAGGCCAGGGGACCCTGCCAGCTGCGAAGTCGGCCACGTGTCCTTCTCATGAGGAGAAGGGTCATCACAGCCCATTCCTGGCTGCAGAGGTCAGGTCACCAGGGAGAATAAGCCTCCTCCTGGGGGTATTCCTGAGGAACAGAGCGGCTTCAGTCCCTGCGGGCCGTGCTCTGCCTTTGGCAGTTCCTGCTGCGCTCCACACACCCACCCAAGACACTGCGCCGTGGGATGCGTGATGGGCATGTGCGCTTGTATATTCCTTTCTTTTTTAAAGTGTGTATGTATGTATGTATGTATGTATTCATTTATTTTTGACAGAAAGAGAGAGAGAGCAGGGGAGGGGCAGAGAGAGAGGGAGACAGAGGATCCCGAGCAGGCTCCGTGCTGTCAGCATAGAGCCTGACGCGGGTCTCCATCCCACAAACTGCAAGATCATGACCTGAACCCAAATCAAGAGTCATACGCTTAACTGACTGAGCCCCCCCCCCCCCCCCCCTGCCACCAGGTGCCCTGCTCCTGTGTATTTCTACTGCACTTCCTAGCGTGTGGTCCCAAGCATCGTTGCCACCTGAGGCTGGGAGCACGCAATGACAGCAGCCCCTGAGGCCGTCCCCAAGCCGGTCCAAAATGCTGCCGGGTGGGGAGCAGGGGGTTGCTGGTGCAGGCCACTCCTTTCCACAGGCCCCAGCAGGGCAAGGTGTGGGGAAGAGGCCCCCTCTGCCGGCATGTCTGGCCTAATGAGTGTGTGCACCCTTCCCTGCCCAGGGCCAGGCCTGCGCCCAGAAGCAGTTGCACTTCATGAACCAGCTGCTGGATGGGGTCCAGAGCCTGGCTGCCGGATGCGTCAGCTGCTCCAGGTAAAGGCTCAGGGTGGGCTCTCCACAGAATGGCCGGTAGGCACCCTTGGAGCTCTATCTGAAGGTGGTAGGGCTCGGGGGCCCACTGGGCACCCAGGCTCACCACTACGTTCATCTCCAGCTGGAGTCTTACTCGCTACTCTGGTGGTGGCAACTGCACACCGGTGCAATGAGGTGTGAGCCCAGGAGGACGTCCCCTTGGGACAGTGCTCACAGTACAGTGCTCACAGTACCGGGCTGTCGGTGTGAAGGTGCTGTGCAGGCCTCGGAGAAGACAGGCCGGCCTGCGGAGGAACGTGGGCGCCCGTGCCATCCCTGCAGGCAGGCGGGCTCTCACAGGACTGGGGCTTGGTCCTGGCCACCAAAGCGGGGCAGGGACTGGGGGAGACATCATCTCCCGGCCCCTCTGCCTGGTCTCGTTTGGGGCCTGGGGTCTCCCGTGGGGGCCCGAGGGCTCCTTTGGCCAGGGGCCTCAGCAGATCTGCCAGCACGGTGCCTGGAGGCCGTGCTGAGGCCAGTGACAGCGTGGCCTTGGGGCTGCCTCAGCAGTGTGAAGGAGCACTTAGAGGACACGCGAGAGAAGAATGAGGTGCTTCTGGGGGAGCTCTTCTCCAGCCCCCACCTGCAGACGCTCCTGAGTCCTGAGTGTGAGCCATGGCCTCTGGATGTTCAACCCTTCCCCGGGCAGCAGAGCGGTGACTGTCAGAGGTATGTGTCCCACTTGGTTCCGTTAGCCGGGACAGACCCTTCCCCGTGTGGCCTGCATGTGCTCCGATGCCTGCGATGGCACAGAGCCGGACATGTCCTCTTTCCTCTCCCCGCAGCGCCACCCCCTCTCTTGGGTTGGAGGAGGAGAAGGTGATGGAGCTGGCCAGGCAGCTGCAGGAGAGTGCCGCCAAGCTGCAGGAGCTCAGGGCGGAGGTGAGGGGTGCCGGCTCCTGGGGGCTGCGGGATTTGGGGGCGAGGGCCCGACCGCAAGAGCCCCACTTTGTGCTGTAGGGCAAGGAACATTACTTCCCCAGCCTCAGGGGCCCCATCTTTACAGCGAATGTGTTGTGAGGGTTAAGTGAGGTAGCGCATGCGCAGAGCTCGATGGCTTCTAGAATGTTGTGGGTGCTCACCCCATGCGAAGGGGAGAGGCAGACAGACTTTGGGCAGATGTGGGGAGGCTTTCCGAAGAATGGAAGGGATCGGCCTCACGCAGGCTGTGCACCGCGTCCTGAGATCTGAGCTTTCACGGCCTGTCTTGCACGTGGCCTTCCTTCCCAGCAGTCCTTGGCCTGTCCACCTGTTCCCCGAGGACGAGACTGAGGCCCACACAGGCAACAGTGTCAGGGCCGAGGCTGGAAGCCAGGCGGCTTTGCCAAAACCGAGTTGGTCTTCTCTGCCTCTGATCTTCTATATCTGAGGTGGGAAAAGACTTGGTGCCCCAGAGGCAGGCAGGGCCTCAGGGACCCCTCTACCTCTGGCTTTGCTGTGCTTTGCACAGCACAAGCAAGGGGGCGCTGTGAGCGGGGCCGACACCAGCACCCTGGACCAGAAGCTGCGCCTGGTCATCTCTGACTTCCACCAGCTCGTTGTGGCTTTCCTCCAAGTCTACGATGACGAGCTGGGTGAGTGCTGCCAGCGCCCGGGCCCCTACCTCCACCCATGTGGCCCCATCGTCCAGGCTGTGTACCAGACCCTGACTTCATGCAGCCAAGTAAGAATCACCCCTTCCTGCCCTGCTCCCCCTTCCCTTCCAGCTGCTTCTGCAGTCCCCAGCCGCACACACGCGGACTGGGGCCTGGGCCGGGCTAGGCACGGCTGGGCTCCGGCCCTCAGCCCGGGGCCTGGGGGGGCTGGGGAGGGCTGATGTGGATGTCCCCCTGAGAATCCTACTGCACTTCAGGGCGCCGTTAGCCGAGCCAAGGCCCTGGGGCCAGAAGAGGTTTGTGTACTGCCTAGGCTGGGTCCTAGTTGACCATATGGGACCCTTAGCCCAGCCTCTAGCTTTTGTCCCTGTATTGGGATCACTCTGTCTTCACAATATACCCAAATGTATCATGGCCAATCGTTCTTGTGTGTGACCAAGAACTATGCCAGCCAGATGTTTGTCTGTCTGTGCTTTTGACCCAGCTCAGACAGATGGGAAAACGTGGTCTCATGCTGCTCAGCTGACTACATGAATATTTACGTAGTCATTTTGCTGTTCTGCATTTTAGGTCCCCAGAGTCCAACTAAAACACTGGGTTGGTTGTGATTATGAGTGCAGTTGCCACACGTGAAACTCTGACATTGACTCGGGGCTTCTACAACATTCGTCTTGGTTTTTCCCAATTTTAGCTTAAGTGCTGCTGAAGTGAGCGCTGTGTTGGTTTTGTCACACAAAGACTCCTAGAGTTTCCCAGCCTCCGGTCAGCCTGTCCTCTGCAATTCTGCTGACGGGGCCTTTTCTCATCGGAAAGGCCCTTCTGTTATCTTGGGACATGGATTTTCCCACCATGCCACTGGCTTTGCTCGGCCTCTAGTGTGGGATGGGGCACGTAATAGCATGGCATCCCCCCTGGGCGTGAAGAAGGGAGTGAGGACAGAGAACTCTGACTGGTGACTCTCCCGCTGTCCTTGGGGGTGAAGGCCACATGCTTCAGGGTCTAGGGAAGAGCACGTGCCCCATGTGAACCTGGGGGGGGAGCAGGAGACACCTTCTGCGGGTCAGCTCAGCAGCACTTGATGCCTCCGCGCCCCCCTCTCTCCCTCACAGCTGCTGAGGGCTGTCATGCAGGTCGCTGACACCTCGGCAGAAGCCGTGGAGATGGCGAAGCAGCAGCAGGATGAGCGCGTCTGTTGGGGCGGCAGTGGCTCCCTCATGAGTCTAGGTATGTGGTCGCCACTTTGTATGGCTGTGTCCGCCCGCTCAGTGGTCAGGGGTGGGGTGGCCCGGTGCACCTCGGCCTCACGCCTGCCTCATGTGTGGCTCCTTCCTTCTCGACCAGCATTTGGGGAATAGTTGGGAACTGCCCCTTGCTTTCTTCTTCGGATGCATAAGGTTTTCCTTCCCTTGGCAAAAATGCTTTCTATAGATTATAAAATAAAAAAAATTAATTGTGGGAAATTGGGATAACCCAAAGATGCGCGGAGGTTTAATACAGTTTGTAGGGGCGCCTGGGTGGCTCAGTCGGTTGGGCGTCCGACTTCGGCTCAGGTCATGATCTCGCAGTTCGTGAGTTTGAGCCCCACATTAGGCTCACTGCTGTCAGCCTATCAGCGCAGAGCCTGCTGTTCCCCTCTCTCCGCCCCTTCCCTGCTTATGCTTTCCTCCCAAAAAAACCAAAACCAAAACCAAAAACAAAAATACAGTATGTGACCTGATGACCCTGAGATGACTGATGTTAGTATTTTGCTCAGTATATCTCTTCTTTTTTCCGTCATCATTTTTTATTTCTTTGTGTAAGTGTAACCACAACACATATACACTTTCATTTATTTATTTGTTTGTTTAATTTATTTATTTTAGCGTTTATTCATTTTTGAGAGACGGAGCATGAGCTGGGGAGGGACACAGAGAGAGAGGGAGACACAGGATCTGAGGCAGACTCCAGGCTCTGAGCCGTCAGCACAGAGACTGACACAGGGCTCGAACTCACAAACTGCGAGATCATGACCTGAGCTGAAGTTGGATGCTTAACTGACTGAGCCACCCAGGCGCCCCACATACACACTTTTATATTATTTTCTTTCCCTGGGACCATTTTATAAGCATTTTCCTAGGATGCCCGGATGGCTCAGTGAGTAGAGCACAGAACTCTTGATCTCAGGGTCGTGGGTTCAAGCCCCACAGTAAGCACAGAGCTTACTTTAAAAAAGTGTTATTGGGGCACCTGAGTGGCTCAGTCAGTTAAGCTTCCAACTTCGGCTCAGGTCATGATCTCACAGTTCATGAGTTTGAGTCCCACGTCGGGCTCTGTGCTGACAGCTCAGAGCCTGGAGCCTGCTTCGGATTCTGTATCTCCCTCTCTCTCTACCCCTCCTGCACTCAAGTTCTATCTCTCTCTCTCTCTCTCTCTCTCTCTCTCTCTCTCTCAAAAATAAATAAACATTAAAAACAACTAAAAATGCACATTAAAAATGTTTTAAACATTTTCCCATGTTCTTGAAGTAACATTGTTTTAAGTTTATTTATTATTTTGAGAGAGAGAGAGCACTTGTGAGCCAGAGGGGGCAGGGAGAGAGGGAGAGAGAGAATCCCAAGCAGGCTCCACACTGTCGGCTCGGATCCTGATGTGGGGCTTGAACTCACAAGCCATGAGATCATGATCTGAGCCAAAATCAAGAGCTGGACACTGAACTGACTGAGCCACCCAGGCGCCCCTTGAAGTAACATCTTTAATTGCAAAACACTATTCTATTCATGTATTTGCTGTTGTTTGCTCAACATTTTATATTATTGAGCCTGTAGGTCATTTCCAGCTTTTTACATACATATAAAGCTCGTATAAGATTTACAATAGTGAAAACTGGAAACAATCCAAAGTTGTAACGTTGGGTACCACTTGGGTAAATCGCGGCGGGATGGCATTTGCTGTTGGCTATGATGACATGAATGGTAAAGGGAGGTGCGGGGCAGTGTGAGGTTTTGAGAGCACAGAAATGTGGAAGGGCCCCTGTCAGGGAGCGCGCGGCGCGCAGACGCTGGGGCAGGGGCGGTCTAGTTCACTCGTGGCCCCTGCATCCTGCTGCCCAGTCTTCAGACTCGGCCTCATGAGCACGGCTCACTTATGTGGCCCGCCTCCCTCCCACTGGCAGTCTGTTCAGGAGATGCAGGAGACGTGTGGACGCGGAGTGTCCCCATGTTAGATTGTGTCCTTAGGACGCGGTTCTTGGCGTCACGACAGCAAGGCCTGTCTCTGTCGCTAAGGCCAAGCGGTGCCCGTCTTCCTGCATCCTCACCAGTGCTACATTGGGCCCTTCTGGCATTTCTGTTATTGGACGGACCAAAACGTGTCTGCATTTAGTTTCAATTAAAGTTTTTGTCGAGTACATTTATTGTTTTACTATGGAAATGTGCATTCAGAGAAGATCTTTTTTTTTTCTTTTTTAATACAAAATACAATGTTTAGGGAGGAACCTGAACTCATGGGGATGGAAATATGAAATAGTCGCACCCCCCACCCTTGCCGTGCTCAGGCGCCCCCTTGTCCCAGGGCACGTGTCTCCTCCTGTCTACAGCTAACTGCTATCCTGCTCAGTGATAATTAGTCTCTGTGAGATGCATCTACCACGTAGGTCTCTGTAACTGGTTCGTTTTCGTCGCCATGGAGCTGAGGGTGGCGAGCTCGGTTTGTAGAGAGCCAGGTAGTACAGTCGTTAGGCTTTGTGGGCCACACAGTCTGTGTTCCGGCCTTCATAGCTTGCGATGTGAGACCAGCTGCCGATCTCATGGAGACCTTTTTATAGCCCCTCTTCTCTTGGTCTCGAGATCATCCTGGTCTCTGGCTTTGGACGGTTTCATCTGTCATATAATCTGTCTTGGTGCGAACTGCTTTGACTTTATCCCCTTTGGATGTGTAGCTTCAGTTTTCATCAACGCTCAGCCGGATAGTTCACAATGTTTACTTCTTCACTTCCTGCTGGCTCCGAGCCTCAAGGTCAACCAGAGGCGATCGCGCGAGTCCTTGTCGGGTCTCTCCTGGGTATGTGCACAGCCGTGGGCACGCACGAGGCTTCTATGCTGCCAGGACTGTCAGAACTCCTCACTCCCCAGCCCCTCCTCTCAAGCAGCAGCTCTTAGCCACTGCCTCGGGCTGAAGCATTTGCCTATAAATGTCTCCCCCACAGCACAGCCCCAAGGAGCGGCTCTGGGTCACAGATCTTCTGAGCTGTCCCTTTGCACGGACTCTCCAGCCAGCTCTCTCCTCGGGCAGCTGGCATTGGCCTGGGCACGAACACTTGCCACATGTATACCAGGCACTCAAAGGTCTCTCTTTTTTCTGACTGACCCCCACAAATTTTAAAATTTGTCCTAACGTGTTTCCTCGTCACCACTGTCACCGTGACGTCCCCCTGCACTGCGCGTAATTGCTGTTTATAAAATGCTTCTGAACCATGCTATTATTAATAGAACAACGGTCACTAGCGCCCGTTGCCATGTGCCATCTCAGCTGAGCACAGGACGGCTGGGTGCACTGCCTGCCCACCCTCGAAACTCTGCCCCCCTCAGTAGGTCTGGACAGTGCGAGGGAAAGCACCGCACCCAGGGCGCAGGGGCAGGGCTCGGCTCTCATCGCTGCAGCTTCTAGATTTTGTCTGAGATGAGTTCTCAGGCTGCAGACGCACCAGAGAAGCAGTCCATGCCACCTCCGTGCCAGGGCCAATCGGAACAGCCTTCCCGCCTTCCCTGTTCCCACCGGACAAACTAAGGGCCTCGGCCTCCGTGACCTCTTCCCTTCCCAGTATAAGAAGCCCGAAGTGAGGGGCTTGAGTGAGGGGCTGCATGTGCCTGCTGGGCCTGTGTCCTGAGCCGTGCCCTTGCGTGCACAGAGAGGGCCTTGGTGATGTGGGGTGGGCAGCCCACCCTGTCGTCATTCACCACTCACCGTGTCAACTGGGTGGACCCGAAGCCCCATTTGATTCGGTGCTGAGAGCAATGAAGGAGAGTTGACAGCACCAACATGGAGGGGTGGATGGTAGCGACTGGTTGTATGCAACGGGTGGAGAAAGGCACAGCCCGGGGGAGAAGGGGGAGCCCGTCCGCTAGAACTGCCACTGTCCCAGGACCCTGCGGCCATGGTGAGCCGGCTGGAAACAGAGCGCAGGCAAAGCAGGTGGGTACGGGTTGGTGCTGCCAGCGAGGCCTTAGCCTGCTGTTTTGGACAGAAAATGATTGAAACGGATGGCACTCCGGGCCCCCGGTGTGGCTGGCAGCTCAGGAGAAGCCCGGCTTCGTCCGGCCGGAGGGTCCACGGCATGAAGGGTACTTCCGTTGCCTAGCGCCCCACAGAGCTCCTGCTGGGGAACACCGTGGGAGCCAGGTGTTGCCCCCAGAGTGGAGGGGGGGCGGCCTCCTGCACCCAGCCTTGACCAATGACATAGAAGAGAGAAGAGAGACCTGGAAAAGCAGGTCTAAAGGGTCATTCAGAGAAGAGAACTTTTCAGCAAACCCTAACCTAGAAAACTATGAAAGACCAACAAAGAGAAAAACAAGCAAACAGTCTTAGAAGTTAAAACATCGAGGGAAAGAGTTCTGTGGGGGGGTGGGACAGCTGGAGCAGCAACAAATCTGTAAGAATAGAGAGAAAAGAGACAGGTAAACAAAGTGACAGCAAGCATAAGCAATCTCAGAGGCCCGAGGCCAGCAGGCCCTCCAGAGAAAGTGAGGAAGGAACATATAGGGTGGAGGAACCAGAGGGATGAGTCTTTGGATTCCAAGTGCAGAGCAGGTGGAACTGGAAATACGCATCCCTAGGTCCAGTGACGGGGTCCAGGCTTGCAGAGAGAGAGCCGGCGGCCTCCAGAAATTAGTGCCGGGGCTTCCAGCCCGAAATCGGAGCCCAGGCAGCTCTGAGCCATGAGAGCTCAGGACAAAGGGGAGAGGTGTGGACCGATGGAGCACCCAGGGTGGAGGCGGCCTGCAGAGGGCAGAGTGGGGCTGGAGTGGGGCTCGAGGTGGGGATGGCCTGAGGGGTCGGGAAAGGCGGATCACACCCAGAGGGACCTAGGAAAAGCCCATCTGTGGAGAAGTGTGATCAGGACGGTAAACCGCTCCCAGTGGGAGCGCTGCTGACAAGTGGGGAGGGTCTTGGGGGCCCATGATTCCTGAGCCTCAGAGTCCCCCTCCAGACAGGCAGGAATAAATGTCAATGAAAGAGCTTGCCACGTGGCAGGGCAGAGGGCAGCCCAGGAGGCGGAGGAAGGAGTAGGCGTCTATTTAAGTTAAGGCAGAGCCCAGAGTGCTGTCCAGAGCCCCCAGGGTGGGGGAAGGGTGTGAGCAAAAGTCCCAATATGTCATGCCCAGTGCTCACTATCTGAAATTGGCACCTCAAAAGGCAGGCGTGAATTATGGTGGCGTCCCCTTTCCCTGAAAGCCAGGAGGCAGGTCGTGGCAGTTGCCTGCAGGGTGGAGGGGCAGCTAAGGCGCATGTCATTTGATTTGCTTGTGTGCCTTGGTTACTGTTCTGACCAATATGGAACACACCATTAGGATCAGAGCAAGCCCCAGCTCCTGGGCTCTGGGGTGAGGGTGGGGACAGGCATGGACACAGCCCAGTGAGTGGAGCCTGACTTGGGGCTCCGCCTGGCACCCACAGGGGCAGCTCCTGGCTTGGTAGTGTCTGGGGCACGCTGCGAGTTGGGTGCCCGGGCTACAAGCCCTTTGAGCGCCAGGTGCAGGCAGGCCTGGGGCTGGAAGAGAACCAGCGAATGACAGTGTAGACCTGGCTGGGGTGGGGAGTGGCCTCTTCTGGGCTGGGAAGCAGAAGGAGTCACTTTGCTGTTTGTATTTTGTTTTCTCTCTGCAGTCACCAAAATGGAAGAACTAACTGAGAAATACAGGGTCTTCAATGACAGATACAAGATCTTCAGTGACAGTCTAAAACACACGGAGTAGCCTAGGGGCAGGAAGCTCTGCCCTGAGGAGCCGGCGGGGGGCAGGTGGGGTGCAGAGCCGGCCCGGGCAAGAGAAGCAGTTACAGCCCCATGCTCTGTGTGCGCAGCCCCATGCCCTGCGTGTGCAGCCCCATGCTCTGTGTGCGCAGCCCATATTCTGCGTGTGCAGCCCATCAGTGGCTTGGGACAGAAGGAGGGAGAGGGCAGACTTGAGCTGGACGGAAAGGAAAGCTCAGGTTCCAAGAAGCCACCTCCTGACTGCCTCCTTCTCTCTGCTGTCTGGCTGGGGCTGAGGGGGCCGTGGCTCCCCATTGCTCAGTCTGCCCTTCTCCCCGTGGCGGTGCCCCAAGTCCTGGGCCGTGGGCTTCCTGCCGTCCCAGAGGGCCTTGGCTGTGCCCTCTCCTGCCTTATCTGCCTCGAAGCAGCTCCTGTTGCTTCCGTTCCTGCCTGGTGAAACTTAGGGACACCAAGCCCCAGAAGTCTCCACCTCGCCTTGGCACCTGACTACCCCACTGCCATCTCCACTGTGACTGGCCTTGGGGTCCCATGAGAAGACTCCCTGCAGACCCTGGCCCCAGCCACGGGCACCCGGCACCCAGCGCGTCTGGAATTGAGTGGGCGGGGCACGTGTTTCCTCCTCCCTCCCCAGGGCTCCCTGCACCAGCCTGGGAAATTCTTGCCAGTGGCCTGACTGGTTGTCCAGGAAGCTGCTCTCTGGGCTTCCCAGGATGACCCAGTATCTCCCTGAGCAGTGTGCCTGTCACCACCACCTCCCTCCCTCCAAGCATGGGAACAGGCACAACTGGTGGGGCCTCTGCCTTCCTCAGCCCGGCAGCAGGCCAGAAGGGACTTGTGGAGGGTCCTCCCTCTAAACGCTTGGCCCACTGCACAGGCCTACCCTGGCTGCGAACCTCCCCTGCTCCTGTGCCTTCTCTTCCTCAACCTCCCTGTGGCTGCCCCAGACGAGGAGGCTGCTGTGGGAGGAAGGAGGACAGGCGGGCCCAGGGTCACCATAGTCCATTTGCACCAGCAGCTTCGCGGTCCAAGGGGCTCACGAAGGCCTCTGGCAGGCAGGCCGCAGCCAGCGTCTTGGTTGCCTCCCCGTGCCCCTGGCGGGAGGCCGGGCCCACAGGCACCCACCATCAAGGGCTGGCATATCTTGCTCCGGAACGAGGTCCTCAGGATGGTGCCACCCACTTTCTGGCCAGGGAGGGCCTTCTTGCTTTCTACCCATCTTGAATGTGCCCTTGGCCCTGGACAGGGCCAGGTGGTTTGGGCAGGCCCCGAACTTGGGCTGGGAGGCGCTGGGCTTCACTTCTACTCCCATGCTCCCGGGGCTGGGGTCGCTGCTGAAGCGGTCTCGTACCCCGCCTCTCACGTCGCTCATCCTTCATCGCTTAGTGGGGCCACATTGGCTCAGCTGGAGCCCACCTGGCTTGCCGGGTCGGGCTTCGCCTCTCTTCCTCCTTCCTGGCAGCCTCTGCTGAGGGTCTCTTAGATACTATGGGTCATTGCACCTGTGAAACAGCTACCATCTCCCCTTCCTGGTGGGGATGAGCTTGCGAGATGTGTGAGGCACAGCCAGGCAGCACGGGAGCTGCCCCAAGATCACTGGGGTGACACCAAGGTCCCATCCTAAGTGTGCCCTTCCCTTTACTGGCTGAGCATGGCTTGTGCAAGAACCTCTTTGCCGCTCCCAGGCTCACTTTAGCCTCACGAGGGGCCGCTGGGTCCCCTGTGACCCAGGTGGAGTGGTGCCCTGGAGAAGAAGGCTTGCCACCTTGGTGGGAGGGGCCTCAGCTCGGCTGCTGTGTCCTGGCCCTGCTCAGACTTGGAGGCAAGGCTGTGTGGAAGGCTTGCATTTCCTCCTCATGCCTGTGATGACACGTTCCTCCGGCCCATGGCCCAGCTTGTGGGGAGCCTTGCGTGTGGCCCGGGAGCCTGCTTTCCAATCTGTAAACATGGGGCGTATGTCTCAGCAGCTGTGAGTGAGCGCGAGGGGGTGGCAAGCCGGCCGCACAGGTCCTGCGGCCTTAGGCCTGCTCGTTGCCCAACAGGCGGCTGGGGGCGGGCCATGGCCACTGATTAAAGGCCGCCTGGAGCGGCCTGTGTGGAGACAGGTGCCCAGCAGCCCAGGAAGCCGGCCAGCACCCACCCCAGGTAAGCCGGCCAGCAGGGTTGGTGAGCTGCTGGGGGCCCAGACGCAGGTGGCCAGGTTGGGGAAAGCACCTGTGTCCAAGGGAGAAGGCCAGAGGAGGCCAAACCAGGGAGGCTTGGCTGCCTGCTTCCTGACACCTGACCTTACGGTTGCAGGCCCGGGTGCTGTGCCTAAGGCTCCTAGCTAAGGTGTCTCAGTGAAGATGACATGGACCTGGCGCTCTTGCCCCTCCTGTACCTGGAGGCAGGCAGAAGAGGCCTCTGGGCTGGGATCTGGGCACGTGAGGCCTGCCTTTTGCTGTTTACTAGCTGGTAGTAGTTATGATGGCCACGGAGGGACTGGGGCACAGAATGAGAGGGTGACGAGGCCCTAGGAGGCCTCACCCTCGACAAAGGGTTGGAGCACTGGCCATGGGGTTGGCTATGTGTGGCTGGGCCCAGGCATCCCCGTCGCTTTGGCCCTCAGGTTTTGTGCCTCTTGCTCCGGCAGCTTCAGGCTTCACTGTCCCCGTGAGCACATCACCATGTCCGAGGTGCCCCGGGCCGAGACTTTCATCTTCCTGGATCTGGAAGCCACTGGGCTCCCCAGTATAGATCCCGAGGTGGCCGAGATCTCTCTGTTTGCTGTGCACCGCTCCTCCCTGGAGAACCCAGACCGAGATGAGTCTGGTGTCCCTGTAATGCCCCGGGTCCTGGACAAACTCACGCTGTGCATGAGCCCAGAGCGTCCTTTCACCGCGAAGGCCAGCGAGATCACCGGCTTGAGCAGTGACGGCCTGGCCCGGTGCCGGAAGGCCGGCTTTGACGGTGCCGTGGTGCGGACTCTACAGGCCTTCCTGAGCCGCCAGGAGGGCCCCATCTGCCTTGTGGCTCACAATGGCTTCGATTATGACTTCCCCCTGCTGTGCACAGAGCTGCGGCGCCTGGGCGCCCACCTGCCACCGGACACCATCTGCCTGGATACACTGCCCGCGCTTCGGGGCCTGGACCGCGCCCACAGCCATGGCACCCGGGCCCAGGGCTGTAAGGGTTACAGCCTGGGCAGCCTCTTCCGCCGCTATTTCCAGGCCGAGCCGAGTGCAGCCCACTCAGCCGAAGGTGATGTACACACCCTGCTCATGGTCTTCCTGCACCGCGCCACTGAGCTGCTTGGCTGGGCAGACGAGCAGGCCCGAAGCTGGGCCCACATCGAGCCCATGTATGTGCCACCTGATGGTCCAAGCCTTGAAGCCTGAGTGCCAGGGGTCGGTGATGCCACTACCCAGGGGCATGAGGCCCACTCCCAGCACCATGGGCAGCACCAGCTCTGACCGGTCAGTCGGGCTCTGGGGCCTGGAGCTGGTGGTGGACCGATGTCCCGCTGTCCCTCTCCCCATCCTCTGAGCCGGCTAGCCCCAGGCCTGCGCGCCTGCCAGGCCTCCTCCTGGTCCGGACCCACCTAACTTTGTAGCCCCAGAGCTTCCTCTCGGCCCCAGCCTCGGCATGTGCCCCAGGGACTTGCGGCTGCAGGCTCCTACTCCTCACCTGGCCTCTCAATAAACATTGACGACTACTCACCACCCGAGCTTCCAGTTTCCCTCTATGCCTTGCCCAGAGGGAGCAGGCAGGGAGCTGGGCCAGGGGCCGGAGCAGAGCCCCCTGGGACCGCCTCCTTGTGTCCTCCCCTTGCTGTGAGCCCGGTGGGTGGGTGGCTGAGCAGTCGGAGCTCACGGGCTCGTCCAAGGGGCTGACAGGCAGGGGCTGTGGTCTCGAGCCACGGGCCTCCTCCCTGGCTGGTCTACTGTTGCCTCGGGTATCACCCCCTCCCTGCGTTGTCACCCTGGAGGCCCAAGAAATGAGTGAACAGGGCCTTAGGAACATGTGTCTTGGTCCCAAGTCTGTGCTGGGGAGGGAGATGGAGGAGAGCCTCCGGGGAGCTCGGGCTTTCTCAGCTCGGGGAGCTGTGTCCACAGAGCCACGCGCCTGCCTAGGTGCAAAGCCCGGCTCCAGTACTCGCCCCCTGTGGACCCTGGGCAACTCCTTCCTCTCCTGGAGCCTCTGTCCCTGCTCTGTAGGGTGGCAACAGGATGAAACAAGATGGGCATGCAGAGCAGCACAGTGGGTGGCATGCGCTGGGTGCTGGAGAATACAGAAGTGCCTGCATTCGCACGCAGGCACGTACGCAGAAAGGGCCTTACATGTGCAGGTCAAGCTCCAGGAGGGCCCGCTGCATGTGGGGTGCGGGGTCCCTGCAGTGCGTAGCAGAGGGGGGGTGGCGGGCGCAGTGGGGGCAATACCCAGGAAGGAGTTTGTCCTGGGCCCTGTGTCCCCTGTGGCTTGGCCTGAGAAGGACCAAGAGGCTGCTCAGCGAGGAGGGCAGCTTCTCGGCAGCTGCTTCTGCTGGGCTTTGAGGAGCCAGCTAACCTGCCTCTGGGGCCCCACCTGTGTGACCAAACGATGGGGCAAGGTGGGGCGGGACGTCCAGGAGACAAGGAGAGCGGGTGAGAAGGGGTGGGGTGGGTGGGGCGGCCACGCCCGAGTGACTCGCCTGAGCAAAGCCTTGAGCCTTGAGCCCTTTCAGGATGCTCTAACTAGGTCAGAGTGACTAGAGCCACCGCAACGTGGAAGGTAGAAGAATGGTGAGGTCAGAACACAGGCAGCGGCCATTTCGGGTCATTGCCACTGCCCAGGCCAGGGTGGCTGGACTGACCCTGAGGGCAATGAGGAGGCGCAGAGAGTTGGTAGGCAGGAGAGGGGCAAAATTTGATTTATGTTTTCAAAGTGCCTCTCAGGCTGCTTTGTGGAGGATGGACTAAAGCAGGCCTCGGAGGGGGAAGGTGGCAACCGGAGAAGAGAGGAACAGTGGGGTTGGGGGTCTGTTGCAGGGACAGCCACTGCCTGGGCAAGGACAGAATGGCAGGGGTGGGGGAGGGTACACGGCAAGCGAAAGACCTGTAGGGGGCTAGTTGGGGAGTGTGGTCTGTGCACCACCGAGCTTCCCGAGGAAGGCTGGTTGGCTCCCTGCTCCTGCAGACTCCCGCCCGGAAGAGCGCCCCAAGGCCAGGCCAGAGTGGGCCCTCAGTCCAAGAGCCTTCACCAGGCAGGAGCTGAAAGAGTAAGGGACACCACTAGGATCAAGGCAGCCAGGAACCCTCAGGTCCTGTGGTGCCCAAGCAGGTCCAGGTCCCCATTATCTAGCTGGCCGGGCTCTAGGCCACTGACTCACTGAGGCGGTGATGCCACGAGGTCCCTTCTCACTGGCTGGTTAAGTCAGGAGGGGCGCAAGTCCAGGCCCAGAGTGGTCTCTGGGCCCAGATGCCTCTCTCTCAGCACTCTGGGCTCACCTGGCCTCTTGGTGGCCTGGCCTCAGGCACCCTCCCTAGGCCCATGCTTGATGCACCAGACACACGGGCTGGGGCTGCCGCCGGGAAGTGGCAACGTGTTCAGAGGTGGGTGACAGCAGCTTTCCCAGAAAGTAAATGTAAACCCATGAATGTGTGTATCTGCATATGTAGGTATCTCTCTCTCTCTCTCTCTCTCTACACACACACACACACTTATATTTCTCTATGTATGTATATACACATACATAAATATGTTTATTGTAAGTTTTATCGATATGAAGGATGTGAACACACAATTTACAAATAATAAAATACATACACATGCAAAATATACGATAAAAATGCACAATACACTGTTTATAACTTCCATATGGCCAAAGTTTTACAAAATCTTTTACAAATCTTGCAAAAATCTTACAAAATCCCTTCATTGACTTTTGCTGAACTTTTGTATCTATACCCAACCCATGATTGCAGCTGGTGAATGAGTGTGGTTCCCACGTAAATGTCGGTTGCTATTTTCATTCATCTTCATGAGTAAGAGGAAGTGAAACAGCAGAGATGTACGTATGTGGGAATGTCACTCGTTCATTCGTGACACGAGCAATACCTTTGCTGAATTGGATAATAGTTTTTGGTATTGGAAGAGTATTTCCTTTTTTTTTTTTTTTCCTGGCTGCTCACGATGTAGTGGCTACAGACACGAGTTTACACAATCAACACTAACCACGGATCAAGCCCCGGTCTGTAGTTTATGCTGATCGCCATGGTGTGAATATGCCCACCAGGCCAATTTCAGCTTACCACATGACGTCATCAAATGTGGAGTTGGGAAGAGATTGGCCGTAGCGTACTGTAATGTACGTCCCTACCAAATGGATGTCATTGCATATATAGCAGTAAACTGTGGTGAAATAAGACATTATGGGTTTTGAATATCTCCTTTGTTTTTAACATAATGTAAGTGGCAGTTCATATAATTTCATTTCTAATAATAGTAGTGTTTACCAATCGGCTTCCCAAATTCCCGAACATTTAACATCCATGAGAATGTCTAAAATATAAAAGACGCCCATGCCAAGTGTTGGCGAGGATGCGGAAGAAGTGGTGGCAACGTAAGATGATACGACCACTTTGGAAGACAGTTTGGCTGTGTCTTAAAATGTTAAGCATGCACCTCCCATAATGTCCCAGTGATGCCATTCCTAGGCATTTGCTTACCCAACAGAGATGACTTTATGTGTCCACACAGAGACTCCCATGTGACTGTGCGTGGCAGCTTTATTCATAGCAGTCCCGGACTGGAAAGAACCCAAGTGTCCCTCAGCGGCACCTTGGTACCATGGCACCCCGCTGAACAGTGACAGCGAGCGCTTGAGACACGGCAGGTTGAGGGGGGTACTCACAGTAATTATGCTGCCTGAAAGGGGACAGGCCTAGAGAAACAACTCCAGCTCACCCTGGCCAGCCACCTGCCTGTCCTCAAGATGTGTCACTGGCTTAGAAGCCACATCAGTGTGTGCCACTGGGGATGTGTCTGTGATCAGGAGCATAGCTGGGAGACACGATGCAAGCCGACTGAAAACGGAATTATCCACGCAGATGGGTGAGAACCCGAGTAACAAGGCCAGGAGTGTTTTCAGCTTGTCTTCGTGCAGTGGCTTCCCTGTGTTTTCCGTAAACGATGCCTGGCCTCGTACGGGATTCATACAGGGCACACGAGTGTGTGGAAAAGAGATTCATATTGTGGGTCCCTGTCTCTGAGCGCAGTGTTGGCACTGTGGGGACCCTGCTTTCTGCACATGCACCCCCCCACGTTCCTCCCCGTTCGCAGCACACACCGACTCACATGGGTGTGCAAAGACACCCCCCACGTATTTAGATGCGCCCCATTCACGCACACGTGCTTATGATTCTGCATAAATGGGATCTCATTGCTTGTGATATTTGTAAAGTCGGTTTCCGCTAGGGGTTCCGGCGCATTGCCATAATTCTTCTCGTTTCTTCAGTGTTTGCAGTGATCTCTCCTTTCTCATTTATACATTTCATTGGGCTTTTCTATTTTTTGGGTTTACTTTTGTTCTTTTTTTCTAATCTCTTAAGAGGAAGACTCGTATCTTTGTCATCTTCTACCTTGAATAACTAAGGCCAAAGACTAACTTTTCCGGGAGTGAGAGCTTCTGTGTCCCACAGGTTGGCTATGAAACATTCCTCTTTGCTTTGTGTTACGAATGTTTCTCCTTCCGTTTTCATTTCTTCCCTGACCTAATGCTTGCAGAGTAGAAATTATCTTAATTTCTGAGTTGTCAAGACTTTGTGACCATCTCTCACTATGTGTTTCTAATCGTCTGAGGATGTGTTGCTTAAGGTTGTTTGGGGGCTGTACGAGTTTCCTAGGGCGGCTGCAACAGCACTACACGCTGAGTGGCTCACACAAGGGAAACCCTTTGTCTCTCGGACCGGGAGGCCAGCAGTCCGAGGTCCGGGGGGGGGGGCGGGGTTGCCTCCTTCCGGGGGTGTCCGAGGTTGAGTCCGCTCCTGGCCTCTCCTCCGGTTTCTGGCTGTTCCCGGCCCTGTGCGGCGTTGCCTGGTCTCTGGAAGCATCGCCCGGTTCTCGGCCTTGAACTTCACGTGACCTTCTCCCCGTGTGTGCGTGTCTCTGTGTCCAAACTACCCCTTTTCGTAAGGACCCAGTCCTACGGGATTGGGACCCGCGCTAACGACCTCATTGTAACTTGACCATCTGTGTGCAGACCCCGGCTCCGAATAAGGTCCCATTCACAGGTACTGGGGGTTAGGACTCCGACGTGTCGTTTTCATGGGGGGACACAACTCAACCCATAATGGGGGCCGAGCGTATTATTAATAATAATATTAATATTAATAATAATAAATATAATAATATTAATATTAATAAATAGTAATAAAAATAGTACTATTTGACTCCTTCCCGTCATGAGTCGTTTTTGTCCATGACATCGATCCAGTTTTATGACATTATATGAAAAGATCCCGTTATAATGGCATGTTATTGACATCTTCCTGCCCGCCTCCTAGCTTCTCTGCGTGTGGTCGCTGGAGACGCGGGGGAGAGCTGCCGCTCAAGTCTCCAGGCCACGCGGAGGCAGAATGCCGTCCTCTTCCCTCCTAAGGCCTTCGGCTGATTGCTTGCAGCATGGAGGCTGCTCTGCTTTCTTCGGGGTCCACTGATTTCCGTGTCAATCCATCCCAAAGAATCCCTTCACGGTGACATTTACGGTGACACTTGTCCAGAAAGTGGGTACCCTAGCCTCGCTCGGCAAGTTGACACAGAGAATGAACCGGCGCAATGCCTGTTCTCAGGGCTTTGTTCTCTGGGCCTTCTGTCACTCACTGAGACAGCACTGCCCGCTGTGGTGGCCCGCCACTGCTTCCGGAGGCCTCTGCCCCGTTTCGTCTAGCAGCTCTTCTTGTAGGATATGGTTTCCGAATTGTTGCTCCCCTCCCCTGCTCGGTGAGTGACTTCGGCTGGGAGTGGGGCGCACAGACCGCAGTGCACCTGGCTGCAGACACTTCCCCAGTTTCTGGCCTCTGGAGTTGCGGGGGGCGGGGGGGGGGCGGCTGGCTTACCTATATCCGGCTGCGGCCGGTCTCTTTTGTTTGGAGGCTTCGGAGATGTTCCCGCCATCCGAGGCGTCCAGCCATGTTCACCAGGCAGCGCCTGCTCCCCGGGCCCGGGCCGGAGCCCGGCAAGCCCACGCGATGTGCAGCCGAGGGGACTTTGTTTTCTCAGTGCGGTTTTCTTTACCCAGTTGTTACCTTGCTTCCTTCTGGAGCTGCTGCTTATTTCTTGTCTTCTGGCTGCCGTCCCGGGCATCTGTCTTTTAATTTAATTTAAAATGAAATTTTGTTTTTCGTCCCAGTTTTATTGGGGTATAATTAGTGTACAAAACCTTGCATGTGATTAATGTATGCGCTGGTGGGTTGGATATATGTATACCGAGCCTCTGCATTTCCATCTCTTTGTTTTTGGCTGCCCTCGGGACCCGCCCCCAGCTCTTGGGGTCCCTTAAGTGGAGACGCTATAGTCCCAGGAAGGCCAGGGGGTCAGGTAGAGCCACCTGCCCCTGGGGGCCTCGACCGTCCAGTCCCAGGCCCCAGATCTCTGTCCTCCCACCTCAGCGCCCTCCCCCCGGAGCCTGCCCGTTCTGGGGAAAACTAAGGGTCCCGCCCACCCAGAGTCCTCCCCACAAAGTGTGGAAAAGAAAGCAAACGACTTCCCTGGTGAAGAAGCATTAAGCGGGACCGCCTACCGTGCCCTGCGGAGACTTCTCAAGATGGCCTTCCCAGGCCGCAGCCGCGTCGCCTAGTAAGCAGGGTGGCCGTCCGGGCCGGCGCATAAGTGAGGCCCAGGAAAGCTTTCTCTCGGCGGGGCGGCCGGCAGGGGCCTGCTGTCCTCAAGGTTTGCCCTTCAGAGGGGCCCCTAAGAAGAACGTTCCTGGGCCCGAAGGCTGGCGAGAGGCCCATGTAGGGCTCCCGCCCAAGCGCCCTGGGGCAGGGACCAGAGAAAGGGCTTCCCGCGCGGCATCTCGGGCCACATTTGATCCGCCTTGCCGCCCCCGCAGGCCGCCCCTGCCCGGACCCTCGGGGGGGGGGGGCCGCTCTCCGCCGGCCGAGGTGGGTCGCCCCTTCCCCGGCAAGCCCCCCTACCGGCTCCCCACGGCCCCTCGCTTCCGCCAACCCGGGCGGGCGAGCGCGCTCTGGCCGCTCTGGGCCCGGAGGGGGCGGCGGGAAGCGGGGGGCCGCCGCCCGGGAGGAGGAGGCGGGAGGAGGACGCGCGTGACGAGGGCAGGGCGGGGCCGGCGGGCCGGGACGAGGCTGGGCACGGGCTTCCGGGCCGTTTCTCCCGTCGACGGCTGGAGACCTCTGTTCTCCGATCCCGGCAACTTGGCTGTGTGGAGCATGGTACCTGCCCTCGGGGGCGCGTGAGGCTCACGGAGAAGGCGGGGAACGAGCAAGGAGTCTCCGGCCTTTCCCCCCCGCGTGCCTACTCTGGTCCGGGTCCTGCCCCTCCGCCCCCTGTTCCCCGATTCCGTGACCAGCGGGTGTCACCCGACGACTCGGCCTCGGTTTGTTCATCTGTAAACTGGAGCCAGCACAGTGGCGCCGGAAGGCTAGACGGCGCGCGGAGCCCGGGCGGCCGAGAGGCGGTGCGATCACATGTCCGCGCTGAGAACCTAGGGCCCCGCGCTTTCGCCTTCGTCCCTTCTTCCGGCTCCTCGAGCTCCAGCCACACGGAAGAACGCGGCAAGCATGTTCCCATCCCTGGTGGGCTGAACGGGCGCCATGCACAAGATCTGTCCACCTCCGAATTCCTGGACCCCGCGAATATGACCTTATTTGGTCTTTGCAGATACAATCACATGAAAGATCCGGAGATGAGATCAGCCAGGCTTACCCATGGCAAGTGCCCTTCTAAGAGACAGAAGGGGAGGGACATAGACACGGAGCAGGTCAGGTGACATCGGAGGCAATGATTGAAATGTAGCCACAAGCCAAAGAATGCAGGGAACCAGCAGCAGGCAGAAGAGGTAAGGAAGGAGTCTTCCCTAGAGTGTCTGGAGGGAGTATGACCCTGCTGTCACCTTGATTTTGGACTTCTGGACTTAGAACTGTGAGAGACTAAGTATCTCTTGTTCTAAGCCACGTGGTTTGTGGCACTTGCTACAGCAGCCCCAAGAGTCCAACACACTGCCTCAGGACCTTTGCACTGCCTGTGCCCTCCTCATGGACTGCTTTTTCAGACACTCACCTCAACCAGGTCCCCGCTTAAACATCTGCTCCCCTGAGCCGCCATTTCTACCATCTCGCACAGTCTCTCCCCTGTTCCCGGCTATCTTCCAGCCCGCCCCCACCCTGCACACAGCAGTCCAGTCACTGGAAAGAAGGCTGGCTCCGAAAGGGCACGAGGTTCTCTCGCTCGCTGTGGCCTCAGCGGAGGTTTGTTGGCTGAGCGTACACAGGCTCGCTTCACCGGTATCACAGCCCGCATGCGTGAAAGAACCTCAGTTTCACAGGAAGAAAAGTGAGTTGCATAGCCCACAGCACGACCTGTCGTTAGTGACGGAGGAAACCGCAAGCAACCATCCCCAAGGGGGAAAAGGTGGGAAACTGAGGCGGCCAGCCTGGTGCCCTCTAGTTTTGAGAGCAGCGTTGGCCGCAGTGCACAGAGCCGTGGTGCTGTCGTCCTGGGGCCTGGGGCCCGGATGGCGCCCACTAGGGCAGCAGGCATGCGGGGAGGGGACTCGGGGAGGGCTGCCTTCCCTCCCGCTCACTGCGGGCAGAAAGGAAGGGGTCAGCGGGACCGCACGCCCTCCAGAGGCTCTAGAGTGGGATCGTTCCTCACCTCTTCCACCTGCCGCTGGCCCCAGAAATTCCTTGGCTTGTGGCCGTGTCACTCCAGTCTCTACCTCCAACCTCAGACGGCCGTTTTCTCCGTGTGTCTGTGTCTTCACATGGTGTTCTCTTGTAGGAGGACACCAGTCAGATTGAATTAAAGGTCCACCCACCTCCAATATGACCTCATCTTAACTAATTATATCTGCAAAGACCTATTTGTAAATAAGGTCGTATTCTGAGATACTGGGGGCTAGGACTTCGACATACCTTTTGGGGGGACACAATCCAACCCGTAACAGCACCCAATACCCATTCCAGCCCTCGTCTCTGGGGATAAGTCCCCAGTTTTGTTCAGGGCATCAGTGGGCTCAGCCTCAAGTGACAGGTCATGACAATCCTGTACCCAGCTTTCTCCAGCCTCTCGTCCAGCTACGGAGGGCCATGTGATCTGCTTGTGGCTGAGACCTAAGTGAAAGTCTGCTGGGAAAGTATTTGGAGAATCTGTTGCTTTCTTGATAAAAGGGGACAGATGTGGTTATCCTTGCCCTTTTCTCCTTCTGTCCTTGAATGTATATGTGATGGCTGGAGCTTCAGCAGCCATTTTGTGATCGTGAGGCAAAGCTAAGCTAATTATACACTGAGCCTCGCCAATGCTCTGTGGCTGAACCAGCAAGCTACCCCCCATCTTTCTTACAGAAAAATTAAACCTGTATTTAATCACTACAGTCAAGTTTTCTATTACAGATGACCCTCGAATGGCATGGGAGTTAGAGGTGCTGACCGCCTGCGTAGTCAAAAATCCATGTGTAACTTTGACTCCTCAGACCCTAGCTTCTAATAGCCGACTTTTGACCAGAAGCCTCACCAATAGCATAACAGTCGATGAACACATATTTTGGATGTTTTATGTATTATATACTGCATTCTTACAAAAGAGTAAGCTAGAGTAAAGAGAATGTTATTAAGAAAATCATAAGGAAGAGGAAGCACATTTGCAGTCCTGGATTGTATCTAACACACAGAACCTCCACGCAGAGGCCACCGTACTTGTGGCCACTTTCCCGACCCCGCCCCATAGTCTGAGGAGAGAGCTGAGATCTCCTCTACTCTCCTCCTCGACCTTGCTTTCCCCTTTCCTCCTTCATCTTTCTCTCCCCTCCTCTTCTCTGCCTGCCGGACTCATCCTCTCTCCACCTCCTTTCACCTTGTTCCCACTGAACTAGCCAGAATATGGAAGAAAGTACGTTATATATAAAGCGAGAATATTTTCACTGAAGAAAAAAAAAGATTATTTTGATTCTTACTTCCTTATTTTGATTTGATTTGATTTTCCTGTTAGAAGCCTTTGCCAGAAAGTTGTTTTTGTTTTTTTTTTTAAATCGTGGAACAATGAGTTCTCGGAACCATGACCATGGGACACACGGTTCTGTTTTATGTTATAGCTAAGGCTATTATCCAATGTGGGCTGGGGTACGCAAAGGCACCACAGGAACAGATGCGTGCTGACTCTCAAGGCAGGCGAGACGCGTGTCTCCGGCGTCCCGTCTCACAGCACCGTCGGATGCTCGGTGCAGGCCTGCAGGACGAGTGAGCGACCACGCAGGAATGCAGGGCTAACACATGTGCGGGGCTGGGACACTGAAGCCACAGACGCCGTTAGGCTCAGGGGTGTTTAGGTGTCAGTCCTCCCCAAAGGATGTATAGATAGATTCAATCCCAATCAAAATCCCGGCAGGCTTCCCATCCAACCCCCCGCCCCCGAAACGGGCAAGGTATTTTACAACTCCTGCAGAAATGAGATAAACTTACGATAGACCAGATAAGTTTGAAAAAGAGGATTCACGTTACCCGATTTTGAGACTATTTATAAAGCCGCAGTAACCAAAAAGAATGTGACGCTGGCATAAAGACAGACAAGCCAGCTGATGGGGCACCACGTGAGTCCAGAAGGAGACTTTCACGCGGCCAACTGGTTTTCAAACCAGATGTCAAGGCAATTCAATCGGGGAAAAGATCGTCTTTTGGACAGACGGTGCTGGAGAAACTGTCCAAACTATGAAATTAAAAAAAAATCCAGAAATTGGGCTTCATCAAAGAAACCAACTTCTGCTCTTCAAAAACATACTGTTATGAAAATAGAAAGGCAAATCCCCAGTCTGGAAGAAAATGTTTGCAAAACATATCTGACAAAGGACTCGTATCTAAAACTCTTAAAACTAAATGATAAGACAAACAAGTTGATTAAAAACGGGCAACAGATTTGAACAAGACCCTTTACCAAAGAAGATACGTGAATGGCTCCGAAGGACATGAAAAAATTCTCAACATCATTAGCCAACAGGAAAATGCAGATCAAAACTACAATTAAATGCCATTTCATCCCCCCTCCCCCCGCCCAGGATGGCTAGAAGGAAAAGGACGGACAAGCGTTAGGGAGGGCGTGTTGTTACTGGAACCCGCAGACGGTGCCGGTAGGGAAGGGAAACGAGGCAGCTGTTTAGGACAACTAAGCGTGGCGGCTCCTCCGCAAGTGACACGTAGAGTCACCAGAGGACCTAGCACCCCCCCCTGCTAGCTGTGCGCCCAGGAGAAATGAAAACCCGTCCACACAAAGAACTGCAAGCGAATGCTCACAGCAGCTTCATCGGTCATGGCTCCGGGCTGGGAACAACCCACATGTCCACCAGCAAGCATTCAACAGGTCTTGTGGTCCGCGCACAATTGTACCTCTACGTAAGGCCATCGGAGAAAGATGAATCGGTGACCTCCAAATCCTGGATGGCCCCCAGGTTGTGACGTCGTAAACGCATCAGTAGTAGCGTGACGGCAAACAAGCCAGTGGTCCCACAGCAGGTGGCAGTTCCTGAGAATGTCATTCGAGGCGCTCATGTCAAAGCGCCATGAATCCACACCTAACGAACATCAGAAGCATCTGGCTGACTGTAGCGTGTATACTTGGAGGCCATCCGTCAAATTCATGTGCTCTAGGAATTATACTATGCACTAGCATCCCCTCCTCCAGTCTTAGAATAATTCTTTCATGCTAAAAGAACATTGCTCCTCGTCAGGAAGCAGCTAGAGGTGAAAGTTCTTTGGCTGGTACCCCAAGATTTCTGCATTTTGCTTCTCATGACCATCTGCCCCACAGCAGTCCTACAGAAATCCGTCTGCCCCTCGAGGGCTCCTGACCACACCACAGGCTCCCTCTTCTTCCCTCTGCCCTGCCTGAAATCCCTCGACCTCTCCTTTCTGTTTCAAGAGCTCCCCTGCTACTTACTCTTGCTCTGGCCTCAAGATACCACTTGTCATTTCTGCTGCCTAACGAGACAGACACTTAGCATCCCCAGCCGAAAGCCCACTGTGCTCCTGCAGCCGAGGAAAGGAGTGATGTGCCCGGCCCGTCCTGGAAAGTTCACGGAGAAGCAGCTATGCCATAGGCATCCTGCTGTGCCCATGTCACCATACCACCAGCCAGAACCAGCCCCCAGGAGCGAGAGTAAACCGAACATTTAGAAGCTAAGGGTTTTTGGCGACGATGGCAACAATCCCGAGAGCCCCCTTCCGAGGCCCCTTTTTTTTCCTCCCTTGGGAGCAAATCTGGGATTATAGGCACACAGTCCGGAGAACACAGCTTTTGCCTATCTCTTTGTTTAGAGCAGCTGCCAGGTTCACAAAGCAGAGCGAGTCTTGCAGGCAATCTGAGCGAGGTTCCAGACACAGTCCGGGTTTGCAAAGAGCTATGTTCCCAGGCCTGTGTAAAGCCCCAGACGTGGATGCTGCTGTCAGTCAAGTGACAACTGCATGGACCGCCCTTGCGCTCAATCGTGGCTGCATGCAGGCAGGCGCAGCTGGGACAGCCATAATGGAGAGCAGACAGGATCGGGTGGCTCAACGACTGTCAGAGATGAAGGACCGAGGAAAGGACCGAGGAAGGACCTCAAACATGGCTGGGGAAAGAGGGAGACGGAGGGGTCGCTGGACCAGGGGAAGGGGCTTCCAGGCCTACAGTACAGACAGGTGCCCACCCTGGAGTCCCTCCACAGACGGAGGCCAAGAAGCAAACCACGGAAGGGTGACGGCGGAGCCGCCTTCTGTACAGGCCCGCATGGGGCTGCACAGGGCACCCCCTCGAGTGCGTGTGCTGCCATGTTGCCTGAAGAAGCAACTGGAGGGAAGATACAGCTGTGTTTCTCAGGGGACCGATGTGCTGCTGTGCCCTTGCTGGTCTCTGGTCACGGTGTCCCACGGGCCTGGGGTGGCTGCCCTTGATTCTCATGCGTCTCGCCCCCCAGGGTTTCTGCTTTACCTTTGCCCAAACATAGTGTCTTGGCTTTCTCCCACATTTCCACACTTAGAGTCTCTCGTGGGACCTGTAGCCTTCTAGTTACGTCACACCACAAGAGGGCTCCTTTTAAGGCCAGCACTCTTAGACCCTCGTTTGTTTGCACCCAAAGTAAATGAATGCAGTCAGGCAATTTTCTGGTTCCCTGGAGGCACTGCCACCGCATTTAAGCGGCTCGTGAAAAGTCTGCAAATTTCACAGGGCAAACGGTCTGAAGGTCAGATGCACTATGCACCGACCCGGCGCCTTACGGGGCCGTCTCTGAGGCAGACCGGTCGAGACGTGCGAAGGGGCCGGCGTCCAGGGAAGTTCTTGCGGGAAGGGCACTCCCCTTCACTCCGGTGGTGTGAGCTTGTGTGGGCCGACAATGCTGTCCCCACGCAGAGTGTGGGACCTGGTTTCAGAGCACATTAGAAGGAAAGACACAAGCACCCTCTCTGGACACTCCGACTTTTATTCTATGCA
Organism: Paguma larvata; assembly: GCA_030068075.1. NCBI lineage: Eukaryota > Metazoa > Chordata > Mammalia > Carnivora > Viverridae > Paguma > Paguma larvata. The sequence goes on along the minus strand of CM057830.1, from coordinate 120,860,961 downwards.
ATACGCGTTCGGTTCATGTTGCACACCCGATTACCGCACAGAAAGGAAAGGATACTCATGACTGCACTGCAGCGCAAGTCTCACGATTACACAGAGAAGCGACGAAAAGATGCGTTGCTATCTTAAGTGTCATTTATCTGGGTAAGCATGTGAGGACCCCGGCGCCTCTCAGGGCACTTCAAAACCAGAGCACGGGTGTCCAGCATGTCTCCCGGCAAATCCGCTTTCTGCTGAGAACACCTGTGCGTTAGCCCCCTGCATCTAGTCATCTTTGGGAGTGGGTCCCAGGGTGAAAAAAGGAACCGATGTTGAAAATCAAGGTGGCTCATCCAGTAGAACCAATGGGATGGCATTCCACTGGGGGCTAGAACTCTTCCTTAGCAAAGCCGGGTACTGACTGGCCTGCAGGAGTTGAGACTGTTCACTCACTACAGTGGTGGGAACAGACATCGGAGCCTATGCCTCTGATCTCTTTCTAGTTCCCACCACGTGGCAGTTGTCATCCCAATGCCGGTCCGGCCATGGTTGAATGAGACTGGAGTCCAAGTCCTCCCACTGTCCCTTGTTATACACTGGGACTGGTTTCCCGAATCTGCCCCAGCCCTGGCAAAGACTGTCTGCACCTCATCAAAAAAACATGGACTTCAAAGACAGTGTCCCTAATATTTCATTTTTCTGAAGTGCCAACAAAGATGAATGTGACACAAAGAGCAGAAGGCAATCGAAGGACAAGGAGATAGAGACCCCGTGAGAAGGGCTCTGAGATGAAAGCAAGTTACAAGAACTCTAGAACTTTCCATAAGTCATTAGTGTCTAAAAATCATTTTAATATAGCTATATAAAACTTCTCTGTCGATATGTTCCTATATGTATCTCTTACTTCTGGAGTCCTCCTAGTGATTAGAGCTCCAGGAAGCATGCTCGGAAGGATTCCTGTATCTCCAGGTCTTCCCCACACTCTCCTGAGGGTGCTTGGAGCCTCCAACTGTGTGGCCGGGAGGGCATGCACGATCGTTGCGGGCCCACTGGGGGCATCCAGCATACCTACCAGTTGCCCGCCAGAGGTCCTGGCAGTGCAGACGGCTGGAAGGAGGTGGCAAGCCAACCAGGATGCTGGGCTGAGAGCACCCAGGGGCCGAAGTCCTGAGCCTGGCTCTGGGGATGGTGTGGACAGAACAGGGCAGAGCCTGCCAGCAGCCGCCATCCCTTGGCCAGCAGGAGGCTGCAGTAAAGTGCCATTTGAAGGGGCCACCCTGTCTCCGTGGGGCTAAGGGGGAGGAAGGAGAAGAGGGGCCGGGCTCGCCACCACACCAATCGGGTGTTTGTTTCTCCTGCCTGAGGTCTTCTCAGAGGGTCGATGGGACTCTTATTTAAGGAGCAATTCACCAACACCCCCATATGGCAAAAATATCTAGCTTACATTACTCCTGAATGCAAAAATCTTCAAAGCAACTGAACCTGCAATATTATAGGAAATGCCATACGACAGGTCCAACGAGAGAGCCAGCACTGGGCACGCTCTGTGCAAATCGTTAACTCATCTTGTTTTCTTCCTGATCAGCACCAGCCACGGGAGGTGGCTGCATGAGGGGGAGCAGCTAAGTGTGAAGCTTTAGGCACTGAGGGTGGGGAGGGGGGACAGAGACGCCAGGGTGGTCTCTGCTGCCGGAGCGCGAGGGGCAGATGGCAGTGAGGAGGGCGAGCAGGGTGGCTGGTGCTGGGTCTTGCCTGTAGCCCCCTCCTGTGAAGGACCACGGTGTCCCCCAACTCCCCCGCCCCACCCCAGGGCTCCGAGAAGATGGAGTGCTGGGTGCTGCTTCTGGAAGGAGAAGGCCATGCCTTTCCGGCACAAGAAAAAGAGTGGGCCCATCTGTTCCTTCCCATGGAGCAGCAGGCTGAGAGAGGACACATCGCTTCCTGCAGCTTGACCACTGGGCACGAGCGGCACCTGAATGTGTGCGCCCAAGTCCATTTTCAGGCTGTTTCTTGATGAATTTGAGGTGATGCCCCGGTCTGGCCACAGTCTGGTTGTAGAATTCTGTCACGTCCCCTCCATTGACGAGCTCTGAAAGGATTAAAGTGCTTTTAGTGCTTGTACCTGGAAACACCAAGACGTCTTGGGGCGAATGGAATGGTCCCACGCCAGGAAAGAGACGACTTGTCCCTCGCTGGAGGCAGCCGTGCCCATGACAAGGCCCCGCTTGTGCCCCCGGCGCTGACCCGAGTGGGGTGGGGGCACTCTGAGCAATTCTGGCACAGAACAGCAACCTGCTCCAGCATCTGCTCTGAGGTCTCCCTGCTTCAGTCACGTCATCAGCAACCCAAGGGAGGGGAGCCAGAGGCGCCAAGCTTTAAAGCCGACCCTGTCCCAGATGAGCGGCGGCAGGCTGCACTGTGGCCCCGGACTTTCTCTCCCTCACGCCCAAGGAGGCCGGTGCCTTTTCCCCGACACTCTTCTCCGAGGACTTCCCTCCAGCACGGCTTCTGCGGGGGTGGCTGAGGGACACATGCCCTTCACAGGCTTGGCCGCGCTGGCCGCGCTCCAGGGGCTGCTCGCCGCCGCGGGCGCGCTGGTGCTCCAGGAGCGAGGCGCGGCTCCGGAACACCCTCCCACAGCCCCGACACCCGCAGGCCCTCTCCTCGCTGCCGCCGCCGCTGCCGTGAGTCGCCTGGTGCTTGAGGAGGTTGGAGCGTCGGCTGAAGGCCTTCCCGCACTCGCTGCACTCATAGGGCCTCTCGCCGCTGTGCGCCCGGCGGTGCTGGCTGAGACCCGAGCGGCCCCGGAACGCCTTCCCACACTCTTGGCACGCGAAAGGCTTCTCGCCGCTGTGGATGCGCTGGTGGTGGATGAGCTGGGACACGCCCTTGAAGGCCTTCAGACACTGGCCGCACGCGTAGGGCTTCTCGCCGCTGTGGGTGCGCTGGTGCTCGATGAGGTTGGAGCTCCTGCTGAAGGCCTTGCCGCACTGGCCGCACGCGTAGGGCCGCTCGCCGCTGTGGATGCGCTGGTGCTCCAGGAGCGCGAAGCGGCGCCGGAAGGGCTTCCCACACTCGGAGCACGCGTAGGGCTTCTCGCCGCTGTGGATAATTTGGTGCTTGATGAGGTTGGAGCTGCGCGTGAAGGTCTTGCCACACTCACCGCACACGTAGGGCTTCTCGCCGCTGTGGATGCGCTGGTGCTCCAGGAGCGCGAAGCTGCGCCGGAAGAGCTTCCCACACTCGGAGCACTCGTAGGGCTTCTCGCCGCTGTGGATGACCCGGTGCTTGATGAGGTTGGAGCTGCGACTGAAGGACTTCCCACACTGCTGACACAGGTGCCGCTTCTCGGAGCCCGTGGAACGCTGCGGCCTTAGACCCGAATCCTGCCGAACGCTGTGGTGACTTCTCTGCCTCATCTCTCTTCCCTCACTTGAGGAGTCGCTTTGACCTCTCTTCCTGGGATGGTCACCCCCGCTGGGACCTGTCTGTGGGGAATAAGCATGTTTCCCTGTACGATCAAGTGTTTCCCTGGGTGGCCGGGCCACCTGGCTCTTGTTACTGGCCTGAAGATCACTCCTTGTGAGCTCCTTTGGGCAATGTTCCTGCTTTGAAATTGACGTCCCATTCTTTATCCTGTCACCTATAAAGACAGATAACACCAACCAGTGTCACCCTCTCCCTGGAGCTCTATGTAGGGTCTGTTGTTCATCCTCACCCTCACACCGAAGCCGAGAAGGAATGAATCAGGAGACGAGGATGTGGGGGAAGAGGCCGGATGACCATGAGGAGACAGGACAGCAAGAGGGGAAACGGCGGGAATGCGCTGGGAGTACTGGAACTGGTGTGACGCGGCAGGAGGCCACAAATGGGCATTTCCCACCTCGGGTGGCTGCACTGCCCTCCTCTGGCTGCTGCTCTTGCTAAACGGCTCAGCCGAGGTGGCCAGGCGGCCCTCACTCACCTGCGTGCGCCGCTGCGGCAGCCCGTGCCCTGCGGACGTCTGCTGCCTGGGGCCCCTCCCCTTGCTCTAGCCAGGAGACCAGGCGAGGCTTGGAGGCTAAAAGTCCTGTCACGGAAATGAAGCAGATCAGTCACTCCTGAACTCAGCTCAGCCTTGGTATCTTCAAGAACAGAGAACAAATAACTCTCTAGAGAGTGCCACTGGGAAGGTGCAGATAAAGGGCAGAGTCCCTTCGAGGAAGCAAAGGACTTTGGATGTCCAGGGGCCAGGCGGGCACGGGGAGCCTCAAGCAGGTGGTGATTGGGGCCAGGAGGGTAACAATGCTATTACTCTTTGGCCTGCAGGGAGGTCAGGAGGCTGGTGGGACATGTGGCATCAACTGATGATTCCAGAACTCCCCTGTGAACCCTGGATCTGCCCAGCGAGGGTAAGAAAGAACCAAGGGGAAGAAACTAGTCTCCCTGTGTGTGGTTAGATTATAGAGTTTCAATCTGGAGAGAAGAAATGGAGCAAACAGGCCCCCTGCAACCCCACAGGTGGTGAGGTGCAGTGGGGGAGCCCACCCCAGCTCATTTCTGGACTTATTCAGGCTGGAAAATCAAATGGACATCTTCTCTTGGGCCTCCGCTCCTGGCTTGCCACAAGGAACAGAAGCTGCTAAACCCCATAGCATGAAGTGACTGCACAGTGCAACCTTGATCAAAATAAGTGAAGTCTCAAATAGCATATAAATATTCAAGGATAATTTGCATCCCTCTTTTGGAGAGAAGAGGTCTAGTTAACCCATGACTTTATATGCAAAAGAACTCTGATGGAGGCCCATGTGTTTACCACTTACAGGTCAAAACATGTAGCTAAAAACTGTTCTGAGACAAAAGCTGAGCTACAACGGACTCCTGAGATGGGAAGATGCACTTATGCTCGGGCTCTCTGAGCAATTCAGCTCAGAGACAGAGTAGGGGCAGCTGGATGCGTGAGAGATCCTTACCCAGTGACACCAAATGGCGGTAGTTCTCCAGCATCACTCTCTTGTAGAGGATCCTTTGTCTGAGGTCCAGAAGCTTCCATTCTGTCTTGGTGAAGTACACGGACACATCTTCAAAAGATACTGGCACCTAAAACGAGCCATTCCTGTGGCTGCAGGGGAATTCATCCCCATGGGCCCTAGGATGAACAGGCAGCAACCAAACATGGGGTGGGGGGGGGGACTCAGAGAACTCAGCAGCTAAAGGGAGACTCAAGGTTGCAAGAGTTGTGAGGCTGAGGCATGATGACATGGCAGATGGAGACAGTCAGGGAGCCCTACTCACCTCGGGTCTGGCCTTTAATAAAATGGCTGCCATCGTAGGGGTGCAAAGATTCTAAGGGGATTGGAAAAAGCAAGTGTGAGATGAGGCCCGCCCTACTCCAGCACCACCTCATCCAGGTTAGGTCCCATTCACAGCTACTGGCAGCTAGGACTTGAACACATCTTTTTGGGGGGACACAAGCCAACCCATAACACTTTCCCAAACCGAGCTTCTGTCCTCTCCCCTCACCTGGGCGATGCGCTGCCAGACAGGGAGGCCTGCCCATCTCCTGCAAGGCTTGGCTTCCTCTTTCTCATTCCCTTGTTCCCATGGGGGCAGTACCCCTCGTCCCGACCTTCCAGCTATCCCCGGAAGCTCTACTGCTGACCCCCGTTCCTCCCAGGTCAGGGTCCTTACAGAAAAGTTCCAGACACACACACACCACTCTACCTGTAAACAACCTCACTCTCAAGGAAAAGAGAAAGACCAGGCTAGCGAAGTGTGCTATGGAGGGCCCCGTGATAGCTAGGGGAGGGGTGCTCTCTGAAGGAGTCACATTCAGGCTGAGAGCTGAAGGCTGGGGGTGAGCAAAGAGAGTAGCAAGCTAAGGGTATGGTTCATATCTGGCCTTCAGATGGGCCCAGGCTCGGCGGTCCTGGGGTTGAAAATGGGGCTGGAGTGGGGGTGCAGAAGGTGAGGCCATGTGTGCGCCCTGGGGACAGAAGGGAGCGGGGGCTCACACCAGGGGCAGGAAGAGCATGTCATTGACAAAGTGGACAGAGTCTGATTCCTCCACAGCGGTTTTCGATGCCAGAAAACAGCGGAGCAAAAGAAAGTTTGCTCCGAGGATGTTATCCCCACCCAACTGGAGACCACAGTGCGGAACTCCCCGGTGGCAAAGCGGAAGAGCCGGGCAGTGGCTGGCAGGGGAGTGCGTCGAGAATGCTTTTGTTGTGTGGAGGACCACAGCTTATTCATGCCACAGGAGAGAGAGTGAGGGAACGGGGTCCTGGAGCGTTTAAATCGCCGCACAGTCCCTTATCGCCGGGGATGAGCGGTCAATCAGCACTAGCCCAGAATAAATAAACTCGTGTCCGATGAAGACATTTATATTAATCAGATAGAAAGAATCCCTTAAGGTGGAGTGGACACAAAAACTGTCGGGTGAAAGACCTAGGAAATGTGGATAGTTGCATGATGTCAAAATGTCTTCCCCTGCTTACTGCCGGTCACATGGCAGAAACCCAACCGAATGGCTGGACAGAGGTTGGACATGCCTGCTGTGACAATGCCACCATGGGGAGGAGACAAGACTCTTGCCAAAGCTTGACCCAATTCTAATGCAGCCTTGTGCCCCCACACCCAGTTTATAAAGGATGTTGGGGACAGAGGGACCACTTAGAGACACCACAAGGAAGCAACCAACTCAGTCTAGAAGGCGGGATGTTCCCGGTCTCCTCTGCGTACCAGCATCGGGGAAAAGACAAGGCTGGGGAGAGAGACAGCTTTAGATGAAAAGATACTCAAACAGCCAATACTCAAGTGTAATGAAGCCCTTGATGAGATGCTGGCGTGAAGGAAAGAGGGCATTGGGGGCCTGCAGAGTGACTGTGGGACGGGTCTCAGAGGACAGCAGGGGCCAGCGCTGCTCATGTCTTCGACGGGCAATGGCGCTGGGTCATGGAAGGAAACGTCCTTCCTTCTCGAAGCCCTTATGGAGAAAACGGCATGTACGCTTTAAAAAATTTCAGCGAAAACAAAGGAACGGGAAAAGGAGAGCAAGAAAGAGAGTGAGAGACCGAGAAGAGCAGGGGAGGGAAGGATGGGAGGGCAAAGGAAGGGAAAAACAGAGAAAGAAAGAGACAGGCACATACAGCAAGCTGGAGGCCGCTGCCAGCCCCGGGAGGCGGGTGCCTGGCTGCCTTAGACTTTCTCTTTATTCGTCTGTTTGCTTGACGCTGTTCAAAATTAAAAGGGAAAACAGTTTGGTGGTTCCTCAATAAGTAAACATAGTTCTGTGACTCAGCTATTTCACTCCTGGGTATATGTTCAAAAGAACCGAAAACAGGTGTTCGCATAAAAACCTATGCACCCAAATTAACTGCATGCAGCCTGACTGCCAGGAGCCCAAATGTGGAAACAACCCAAGTGTCCACCGACAGACAATGAACAAACAAAACGTGGTCTCTAGGCATGATGGAGGTTATTTGGCCATAAAGAGGAACGAAATGCTGATCCACACTCTGATGTAGATGAACCGGGGAGACATTACGCTAAGTGAAAAAATGCAGACATGAACACAAAAGGCCACGTACTGTATGATTCCATTTATGTGATGTAATAGAACATTCCACAAGAGCTCTCTTGACCTAGTTTTGAAGTTATGTCTAAAAACTCTCTTTTCTCTGCCTTTCTTGGGCAGTTTGCTAAGCCCCCACTCCCGGCATCTCCCTTATTGGGGCCTCTCTCTGGAACCACTGAACACACACCCCCGGTTCCCCCTTCTCACGCTCCCACACTGTGAGGCCAGGTACCAGACAATTAGGGACAGCCCCCACCCCCCAGAGCCTGGGCCATCATCCAATGCACAGGAGTCCTACCCCTACCCCAGGTGCACCCCCCACGTGGCCCCACGTGGCAGCCTCCTCTCCTTTGGAGCTGTAAGCAACAGAGTTCTGCCTTTCGTCCCTCTGAATGTCACTGACCTGTGATTTGCCAGCAAAAAATCTTTAAATCGTATAAAACATATGACACCCCCAGCACAGGTAAATCCAGAGAGTCAGAGAGCAGATCACTGGGTGCCAGAGGCCGACGGGGAGAGGGTCGAGAGTGACTACTTCCTGGAAGGGTTTCTCTCTGCGGTGATAAAAAGGTTTTGGAACTAGATAGTAGTATGGTTGAAATCCAGAGGTAAATCCAGAGAGTCAGAGAGCAGATCACTGGGTGCCAGAGGCCGACGGGGAGAGGGTCGAGAGTGACTACTTCCTGGAAGGGTTTCTCTCTGCGGTGATAAAAAGGTTTTGGAACTAGATAGTAGTATGGTTGCACAAGACTCTGAATGTACTTAATGCCACTGAATTGTTGCCTTTAAAACGGCTAATATTAGGGGCGCCTGCGTGGTTCAGTGGGTTAAGCGTCCGACTCTTGATCTCGGCTCAGATCGTGACCTCACAGAGTGTGTTTGAGCCCTGCGTCAGGCTCCGTGCTGACAGCACAGAGCCTGCTTGGGATTCTGTCTCTCTTTCTCTCTGCCCCTCCCCGCCTTGTGCTCCCTCTCTCTCTTTCTCTCAGAATAAATAAATAAACTTTAGAAAAAATAAATAAAATGGCTAATTTTTATGTTATGTGAACCTCATCTCAATAAAAAAGGTGGGGGCAAAAAGCGTCACCGTCAAGTAATCATTCTGATGCTCACAGGTCACATGTTCCATTATGACACACTGTCAGCCACTGAGCGCCCTGCACCAGCTAAGGGTGTCGGGTGGGGGAGAGAATACTGATCACAGCAAGGGTTTTCAGAACCGCCTCAAAATTGTTTGGAAAAACAGCACATTTTTCAATACCACGACTACCACCAGGTCATGATACATTTGGGAAAATACACAAGTCAAAAGGAAGAAATGTTATCTCTAGCCACGTCCCCTCGCCTCCAACATGCTGGGCTCCCTTCCAAGTCCCCGAGAGAGGAGAGATTGTTGAGCTGCGCGACTGCCTGGGAGGAACGCCCTACGAATAGGGTCAGCCTGTCGGCAGAGACCAGCACTGAAGTTTGACACCACAAGATGCGTGCAGGGACCAGCCATGCGAAGTGGACACACACAAGTGTCCATCCTTGAGACCTAGTCCCCCAAAGTCAGCCTGCTTTCAAATCCTGGAAAGGAAGATATGACAAGCTCTCCTCACAGGGCCTAATGCCAAGTAACCCCCAGGTAGGAATGACATTCTTGAGCACGTGGATAAGGAAGAATCAGGAAGGAGACTGTGAAGTGGACAGTGGCTTCTCCTAAGACCCCGGTGGGCCGCCGGAGCACAGAAGCGAGAGGATGATTCCAGACCCTGAAACTCAGTCTCCCCGAAAGCGGACACCAGGCATATGGGTGAAGGTCCCTGAGACGGCGATGCTTCAGGTGAGAAGCCAGGAAGGTGCGGTCAGCCTGGGTAATCAGGTGCCATCCACCAGTCTCCTCCAAGGCTGTTCCACCCTAAGGAGGGGAGCAGAATCCCGCCAGGCTTGCTGACTGGCTCAAGTAAAGCTACGTTATGTGGGGCCTCCCCCTCCCCCCCCACAGGGGGGACCAGAGGCGCAGCGCTGCCAACCGAAATGAAATCACCGCTTAAAACGGGGAGACGCAGCCAGTGGGCTTCGGCGCTGGTGCCTGCAGAGGACCACGAGATGGGGCTATTTCCCCAGAAAAAGAAAACAGAAAACAAACAAACACCAGGAAAGGCAGGCAGCGATCCCACACAGGCGATCGGAACTGGGGCTTCTGCATCTGTGAGGAGGAGTGGGGCAGGGCCTCTGCAGTCAGGCTTCTTCCTCCCTGGCGGGGCTGCCTCTGAGGCCTGGCACTTCGAGACCCTGGCTGCCTCCTCCTGGCTCCGCAAGCCTTCCCTGGGGACCACAGTGCTTGCAGCCCACTTGGAGGAAAGGCCTGAGGGCCCTGGGCCTAGGGAGGCCACGGGTCACCCCAGGGCCCTCCATGCTGCTTGACCCCACAAGCCCTCTGAGGATCAGCCTTGCAAGTGGGGTCTCCCCTGCCCTGGGGTGTGGAGGGCACAGGCTGAACTGATCACAAACAGGGCCACCTCCTAATGGGGTTCTGTCGTTCCCTGCTCACGGCTCTCCCCAGGGTGCCCCTCTGACTCAGAGTAAACCCATGTGGGCCCCTCCTGGCCTCGCCCTCCCCTCCTCCCACCTGTTTGCTCCCCCTGCTCCTGCCACACGGTCCTCAGCATTCCCTTCCACACACCGTGCAACTCGTACCTCAGGCCCTTTGCACTGGTCATTCCCTCTGCCTGGTGCACTCTCTCATCTCCTTCAAGTTTTTCAGAAACACCATCATCTAACCACACTACTTAAACTTGCAACCCAACCCCTCACCTTTGGTTTGCTCTATTTTCCCCATGGCGATTACCACCATTGGACACACTAATTCTTAATTTAAGATGTTTGCTGTCTATCGTCTGTGCCCTGCCACTAGACCTGGACCCACGTGGGGCGAGTTTTGCCCTGTTCTTCCCTGCCATGTCTCCAGCGCCTGCAGCAGCCCGGCCCACAGTGGCCGCTGGGCACATATCTGTTGGACTGGAGGACTGCTGGAACCAGTTCCCCGCTCAGCTCTGCTCGCTCCCTCTCTTGTTCTTGCGGGCCTTCCATCCCACCCCTGGCTGCTGCTGCTTCTGCCTTCTCCGGGTGTGCTCCTCACCGCCAACGGTCTCGCCAAAAAGGGGCGCCACCGCGCCCTCCCCTTGATAGCGGCCAGAACGCGTCTGGGACCCTTACTGCTTGTACCTGCTGAGTTCGCCAGGTGCCCCTGAGCAGGAGTGCCGCGACCTGGACTCGCCGGCCTGCCTAGCGCTCCCACCCAGCCGGGTGCTCCCTCCTGCCAGCTGCAGGATCAGAGGCGAACCGCAGTCAATAAACAGGCTGCTTTTCTGCTTTCCCGGGCCCGCTCTCTCGCCCCCTCGCCACCTGCCGAGACGCCCCCTCCCCCGGACCCCTCCACCCGCTCTGGGCCGCCGCCGCAGCCGGCCAGGCCCACGTACTGGGGCTCCGCGGGCCGCCGGGCTGTCCGTGCCCCTCCCCCCGCCCCCCGCAGGCCCGAGGCCAAGGCTGCCGCCTCCGAGAAGCCCTCGGGGACAGCGGCCCCAGGAGATGGCAGGATTCCCCGCCAGGTCTCGACCTGGTCCCTGGACGCCGCTCTCAGGAAGCGCGTTCTGCGAAGCCGTCCGTTGTCGTCTGTCTAGAGCCGACAAGCGGGACCGGGACGCGGGCCGGGAGCGGGCGGGGCTGGGGCGGCGGCGGCGTGGGAACCCGGCGCGGGGGGGTGGGGGGCATGGAGCATGCGCGTCGCAGCGGGAGGGCGGCTCGGCCCCGCGCGGGTCCCAGCGCGCCCCACGGGGGTTCTGGCCTGATTGCCAGCACACCCTGGGTCACTTCTGTTTCCCATCTGTGCTGCTTTAAGGACTTGCGTAGCCGGGGCCAACCCGCCGCGGTCCCCCAAGGGGCCAGGGGAGGGGCAGCATTGGCCGAGCACCTCCCATGGGTCAGACTCCGGGGTTTTACGTCCATGCAGTCATCTGTTCATCCATCTGGGATCCATGGGACACTGTGGGGGCACCCAGTAAGAGACCAAGGCACTTAAGCCGGGAGGGCAAAGGTGCACTGAGGGGGGACCTTGGGGGAGTCGGTGTGCAGACAGATGAGGGAAAGAGAATAGCAAGAGGTGAAGAGCTGCAGTCGCCTTCCGTGTGCCGCCCCTGCCCCCAGACCTCTCCGTGACCATTGGGCTGGTCGGAAGGTCGGGCACTGAGGTCTCCATTTTCCTACAGGTCACCATCCATGTGGCAGAACCGGGATTGAAATCCAGAGCTGACTTGGAACACATGCTTCACTGATAATGAGTTGCTTGAGGTCGGGACTATGAAAAAGGCTGTCAAAGAAAAGCGACAAGAAGCAGCAGCGTTCAGCATGCCTCGCCCACCCAGTCCGGTCGGGGGGTTGGGAACAGTATAAGGTGGGCACCCTCTCCACCGTTGAGCTGTACGCCTCCTTACAAAACCAGAGCCCACGCATCTCTTTTTTTCAGATGGCCCCAGGCCCTGGCCAGGGGAGACTTGGTCTGCAGTGAGACGCCTTCAGCACGCCCGTGCTCCCGGCAGCTACTTGCCCCTGGCCTAGGGGGACAGCTGGGACACTCACTTAGGCTGCCTCTGGGTGCAGGGAGCAAGCCTCGCAGGAGGCCAAGTGCAGCACAGCTTTGGGGACCCTTCACTGGAACAGAGGCAGAGGAGTCCCCTGTGGTCCTTCACTGGGGGCTCTGATGCTGCATCTTGTCCTCTCGCAGGGAGACTGGCTGGGCAGGCCTGGGCCTGGGCTCTGGAGGTCTAGTTGAGTGCATGGTGGCCCCCGAAAAGATGTGTCACATCCTAACTCCTGGAACCTGTGACTGTGATCTTTTTTGGAAAAAGGATCTTTGCAGGTGTGATGAAGTTAAGGATCTTGAGGTCATCCTGGGTTCTCCAGGTGTGCCCTAAATCCAATGACACCTTATAAGAGACAGAAGAGACACGTGCAGAGAAGCCGGCATGAAGGTGCAGGCAGAGGATGGAGGGGTTCGGCCACAAGTCCAGGAATGCTTAGAGCCCCACGAAACTAGGAGAGGCAAGGAAGACGCTCCCGCACTCCCAGCTTTTGGAAGGAGTGCAGCCCCGCTGACACCTTAAGTTTGGGCTTTGGCCTCCAGAGCCATGACGGTGTATATTCCTATAGATTTAAGCCCCTTGCTTGTGGGAATTTATTGCAGCAGCCCCAGAAAACTCATACCCAAGAGAATGCGCTGACCCTGCTGAGGGAAAGAGGCTGGGCCTTTCTGCCCCACACCAGCTAGCAGTAACTGGATGGCCGAGCAGGCCGACTCAGATAAGGCAGCTCCTTTGGCCTGGAACATTCAACCTTTATGGAAGGAGGGGATTGAGATCCGCAGGCCAGGAGCACGTTCTGGGAGTGCATCCCAGCGTCCGCTGTAGAATGGTTGTAATAAGGCTATAAAAACAGAGAAGAGAGAGACAATGCGTAATTGTGTTCAACTGTTTTGGGTTATCATGTAGGTGGTGGTAGCATTACTACAGTTAGTCTGGAGAGCACCAGAATGCCTAAGGCAGAAGTGATAGACCCACAAAGAGAAATTGATAAACCCACAATTGTATCAGGAGAAAAATTTCCCTTCTGGAATTTTTTCAATTTTTTTTTTTAATTTTTTTTAATGTTTATTTATTTTTGAGAGACATAGAGATAGAGACAGAGCATGAGCGGGGGAGGGGTAGAGAGAGAGGGAGACACAGAATCTGAAGCAGGCTCCAGGCTCTGAGCCGTCAGCACAGAGCCCGATGTGGGGCTCGAACTCACAGACCGTGAGATCCTGACATGAGCCGAAGTCGGCCACTTAACCAACTGAGCCACCCAGGCGCCCCCAATTTTTTTTTATTATAAAGAATTGCAAACACATGCCAAGCCCAGAGAGAGAAATATAACAGAAGTCTGTGGATGCACCAGTCAGCTCCACAGCGATCTGCGCAGGGCCGTCCCGCTCCAGCTCTCCTCCCATCTAGCTCCCCTTCTCATGGGAGGTGACCGAACCTTCCTTGAGAGAGGCAGCCTCACCCACTGGAGGCAGGGGACGGTGCCTGAGGGCAGCAAGCCCCGGACTTGGCCACTCTGCAGCAGGTTCCAGGGACCCCCGTGGGGAAGGGGGCTGAAGAAGGAATCCAGGGGAACCCAAGTCATCAGTGGGAAGCGAGTGAGCCTCTTGCTGGAGAGAGAGGGGCCTGAGCCAGGTGTAGGAAGGCCAGGCCCAAGAAGGCCATGGGACAAATTTGCAGGAGGCTGGCCTGGGGTGGTGCCTGCAGGAGGATGCCACCCCTACCCCCCATGCCCCCTCTGCTGTGACCGGCTTGCTCTGCCGGCCATTCATGGAGGAAGGCAGTCTGGGGCATGTGCAGAGCCTTGAGTGGTGTCCTCCCAGCCCCAGACACTAACTGAGGGTTACAGCCAGCCCAGGATGGACATGTGAGGTGAGCTTGTTTGTGGACAGATGGACGACGCAAGCTGTTTCTATGCAGGTCCCCGCACCTCCGCACCCCTGTGGTACCCAAACTGTACTCTTGGGAGCCGGGGGCCCTGGGGTGTGCAGTAGCTGGGAGTGCACGTGGTAATCTGCTCCAGGTCACATGGGCTGCTCCTTACCCTGCGCGAGGGTCAGAACACTGAGTGGCTCGTGCGGTGGAAGATGTTATGTCACATGTGGGGCCAGTCCTCCTACCCTTGGGGTCCCTGATGTTTGATGGGGCACTCATAGCGAGGATGGCGGGGCCAGTGGTGCTGGGCTTGGGTGCCAGGAGGGAGCAACACCCTCTCTTCCGAACAGCCCACCTTGGCCTTTGTGGGCCCGAAGCTCAGCTGGAACTGGGGCTTCTCTGATGACTGCAGTTGCTGCTCTGGCCCCTGAATTTCCCAGAGGGGAGCCAACACTGTTCCTTTGCTGTCCTTCCTCACTGTGGCCACCACTGTCCCTCAACTGTCCCTCCCAGTGTGGCCACCGTCTCCCTTCACTGACCCTCCCAATGTGCCTACCACTGTCCCTTGATCCCTCCACTATGTGTCCCTAGGCGCTACACTGCCCCAAGACCCAGCCTCTTTCTAGCATCAAGTCTTGGCTCTGGAGTCAGGCTGTTCTCTGTGTGCTGGGGAAGGTGTGTCAGCAGTAATCGGGACCACACACTTCCTTGATCCTGCCCAAAGAGAAGCCCTCCTCCTCAGACAGAATGTGAATCCTTCGCTTCCACCCTGCTGGGCCATTTGGGTGATGGGCTGCCCAGACCACTAATAGTTGCCCTGGGAGTGCCATGCCCAGCTGGCCTTGGACCAATCAGATCTGCCTCTGGATTTGGGGATGGGGGGGTTGCCATGCCGTGAGCTGCATGGGGGGAGACAGACACTTAAACAAAAAGGGGGGTCCTTGGAGCAAAGAATAAAGGGGGAATCATAGGGACTTTCGAGAGCTATCCAGCTTTTCCAAGATGTCTTGGTGGAGGGGAGGCTCACCTTCCAGCAGCTTAGGACACCTACTCAGCCTGAGGCCAACCTGCAACCAGCTGTACCTTGCTCTCCACTGCCTGTTCCCACTGGTGGCCCATCCCCAGGCCTATGTCCACACCTGGGGGGAGGGCCAGGTGAGACATGTCTATATGTGGATTCACCCCTGGGCCACCTGGAGCTTTCCATAATGCCCCACTCTGTCCCTAGCCCAGACCTCTCCTCAGAGCCCCTGCCCCTTATATCCAGCTGCATTCTAGACATCTCCACTTGGATTGCTTCCAACTCACATGTCCAAAATGCAAGTCATGATTTTCTAGCCAGGCCGGTGCTCTTCCCAGCCACAGTGAATGGAATCCCCATGTCAAAGGCCAGACATTGAGGATGTATCCCTTGTTCACCTTCCGCATCCGATTTTTCGTAGTGTTTGGCTAGTTCTCCATGTGTTTTAGGTCGGTTAAATCTGCACTCTCAGTTCGATGACGCTGCCACCACTATTGTTCAGGTCACCATCGTCTCTCATGGGACAGCCCCAACTGCCCCTCAGTAGGCTTTTTGCGTCCACTTCATTCCCTCCCCTCATAATTCTTCCAAAAGAAAGCCAGATAAAGCCCCTAGGAATATACTGTGATCGTGTCACACACGAGTACACTTGTACTTGAAGTGGCTTCAAACATTTCAATGGGTTTCCAACTTCTTTAGGTAAAGAACCTCTCCCTAAGGCCCATAAAGACTGTGTGGTCTGTTCTCTCCAGCCTCAGTGCAAGGCATCCTTCTCCCCCCGCCCCCGGCCCTTGCCTCTCTTTCTCTCTGCTCCTGCCACACTGGTCTTTTTTCAGTTTGATACTCACCATATTTATTTCAGCCCCAGGACCTTTACACATGCATTTCCCTCAGCTGATGTGAAGCCCATCTCCCAGAAAAGGATCAGAAAATGCCAGGTCTGCGGTCTCTTGGCTTCCCTTGCAGCTAGGGCATGGGTACATGGCCTGGCCCCACCAATCGGATGCACCTGCTGCCAACTGAATCCAGGGCCAGAGATGGGAAGAAGCAGGGGCCACACATATTCCATTAGGGTAGGTGGGTGGCAGCAGGGGCAGTAAGACCTGCTCCTCGAGGAGCAGCGGCAGCTGTGGTTCTCACGACAGCACGTGCATCTTACATTAATGGCACAAACCAGTATCTGTGCCCAGTTTGGGGAGGGAGCTTCAGAGGTGCCTTCGCTAGCCCAGCACTGCGGTGTGGATTTAGACCCTCGTTCCTCTCTGCAAAGTCCCCGAGCCTGGCTCTCCAAACGTCTAGGGGACACCTGCCATCCTTCAGCTAATTCCTTTTGTGCTTCCACCAGCCGGTCTGCTGCCGTTGCGTGCCCTGAGAACTATGGCGAGCTGGGTTTCTGCAGAGGCTGCAGGGTCTCCCCTGTGCTGGGCGCTCCCTGCCCGGGTGGCCGCGCTCTCGGAACTTGGCAGGTCTTTGCGCAGTCCTTTACTGGCTCCTCTTACACCACCCCTTTTATTAGCATCGGTGCCTGTTAATCGTTACGACTATTTAGAGGCCTCATAGTACTCATTGGAAAAAGGTCAGTAGCCATGATCCATTCTTAGAAACTGAGAGGAAAAACGATTTTAAAAAGGAAAGAAGGGGCGCCTGGGTGGCTCAGTTGGTTAAGCGGCCGACTTCGGCTCAGGTCATGATCTCACGGTCTGTGAGTTCGAGCCCCGCGTGGGCTCTGTGCTGGCGGCTCAGAGCCTGGAGCCTGCTTCGGATTCTGTACCTCCCTCTCTCTCTGCCCTTCCCCTGCTCATACTCTGTCTCTATGTCTCTCAAAAATAAATAAAAAAGTTAAAAAAAAATTAAAAAGGAAAGAAAAGAAAAGAATAGAACCTCAGTGATCTATGAAACAGCATGAAAAGGTTTAACACGTGTATTTGGGATCCCAGGAGGGAAGAGAGAGAATGGGGGGAAAAAAACTACTTAAAGAAATATGACTGACATTTTCAATATTTGGAGATAGACAAAATTTGCAGATTCAAGAAGTTCTGTGAAACCAAAGGGGAATACATACAAAGAAAAACCACAGGTAGAAGAAGCATAGATTACTGAAAACAAGAGATAAAGAGAAAACCTTAAAAGCAATCAGGATTAGATGAAGCACTACATATAGGAGAATACTAACAACGCCACCGAGTTCTCATCAGAAACGATGGACGCCAGGAGTGAGTTCAACAGCATTATACAGTGCTGAACAATACAACACAAAACAACTTTCAACCTAGAATTCTCTATACCTGGGGAAAAGATTCTCCACAAATGAAGGTGAAATAAGGACCTTTTGAGATAAACGAAAGCTAAAAGAATTTATCAACAGACTTGCACTAACAGAAATAATGAAGGAAGTCTTTCAGTCTAAAGAAACATGAGAGTAGAGGGAAATTTTAATTTTCGGTTAGAGATGAAGAACACCAGAAATGGTAAACATATAGGCAAATATTAAAGATTACTTATTTGCTCTCAATATCGTTATAATACATATGGCTATGTAAAGTAAAAATTATAATAGCACATTGTAGGGTTTACAATAGAGGTAGACATAAGATATATGGCAACTACAGCATAAGGGATGAGGTAGAGGGTGAGTGAATCTATATGGTGGAAAGGTTCTTACATTTATGTAAAGTGGTGCAATACTAACCACAAGCAGACAAGTGAACAGTTAAGGATATATATTATAGTCTCTAGAGCAACCACTATAAAACAGTGCAAAATGATAATTGCCTAAAAAAGCAACAGATAAATTAAGGTGGAATTTTAAATAATTATCTCAGGCAGGAAAAGGGGAACATAGGAACAAAAATGGATGGACAGACAGTGCTACAGACTGAATGCTTGTGTCCTCCCCCAAATTCCCATGTTAAATCCTAATCCCAGTGCATTGGGAGGTGGAGACTTCGGGGGTGATTAGGTCATGGGGAGGAGCCCTTGAATGGGATTAGCGCCATTATAAGAGAGACTCCAGAGAGGTCCCTCACCCACTTCTGTGGACATGGTGAGAAGACGGCTGTCTGTTAACTGGAAAGTGGGCTCCCACCCAACACAGAATTTGCCAGTACCTTGATCTTGGACTTCCTAGACTCCAGAACTGTGAGAAATAAGTATTTTGTTGTTTATAAGCTACCCGGCCTATGATATTTTGTCATAGCAGCCTGACGAACAGACTAAAACGGACGGTAAGAGGATACACCTAAATCCAACCGTTCAAAAATTATACTCAATGTTAACAGGGTAAACACTGCAATTGCAAGGCAGAGATTGGCAGAATGGAGGAGGAGCAAGGATTTTGCTGTCTAGAAGAGATGCAGTTTAAAAATAAAGACTCGGGGGGCACCTGGGTGGCTCAGTTGGTTGAGCGGCCGCCTTCGGCTCAGGTCATGATCTCACGGTCTGTGAGTTCGAGCCCCGCGTCGGGCTCTGTGCTGACAGCTCAGAGCCTGGAGCCTGCTTCCGATTCCGTGTCCCCCTCTCTCTCTGCCCCTCCCCCGCTCATACTCTGTCTCTTTGTCTCTCAAAAATAAATAAACGTTAAAAAAATTTTTAAAAAATAAAGACTCGGATATGTTGACAGCGAGAGAATCCCAAATTATATACCATGCAAATGCTAATCCTAAGAGATGGGAATGGCTATATTAGTATTAGACAAAATATATTTAAAGACAAAGACTATCACCTGACATAAAAGGTAATAATGATATAAGCATCGATTTATCAGGAACGCAGAATTTATAAATGTACTTGCGCCCAATGAAAGAGCTGCAAAATATATGAAACAAAAGTTGGCAGAATAAAGAGAAAAACAGAATTTTCCACAATTATAGGTGGAGAGTTTTACACTTCTGCCTCAGCAATTGATACAGCTAGCTAAGAAATCAATAAAAATACAGAATATCTTTGTGACGTTCCCAAGCACAGTAGAAAACAAACTCTAACGAATCTGACCCATTTGCCACACGAGCTCTCCCTCTGCAAGTCCACTCCTCCGACTCCGCTGCCTCGCTGCCAGGCCAGAGTACTGGCGGAGAGTCAAGGCGCCCTGGCTTTTGCTTCTGGAGGCTCCAAGCCTCGCAACATCGAGCCGTGACCCCGCGCGCCGCCCAGTTGCTACAGTAACACTTCGCATCCTCACGTGCTCTCCTGGTCCAATCATTTGCTCCGTACGGAGCGCGCCGAGAACTTTCTCGCTTCTCCGCCCCGGGGGCTTCTGGGAGAGGTGGAAGCCCACGTGGCCTTCGCAGCGAGTCGCTTGGGAGAGGCGGCCACGCGGGTCCCGGCTGTGCGGCTGAGGCGAGTTCTTCAGAGCCTACTGAGTGGGAGCGTGGGGTCGGCCAGCGAGCGGGAGAAGGTAAGAGGGTGGCGGACACGGGCTTTGCCAGGGCCGGGACTTCGGAGGCCCCGGCAGGGTTGGGGTGCGGCGGGGTTGGGGTGCGGCCGGTAGCTGCCCGGGCGGGAACCTGGGGTGGGTGAGAGGGCTCCGCTCGCTCGTGGGTGGGAAGGTGGCCGGAACAGAGGGCTTGTATATGGGGGGCCGGTGGGGAGGGCTCCCGGGAGAGGGGAGGTCCGAGGGGAGAACTAACGCGGACGCGCGTGGGGGTGTGGGAGCGGGAGGGGGGGTGCTCTGGGACAAAGGGAGGGCGGCTGAGAGAAAGGTTCCACGGCGTTGGAGGCCCGAAAGAAGGCCTACCGACAGAGGGGGTCTGGCGGGGCGCTCCGTTGGGGGCTAATAGCTAAGCTTGTGAGGAGCCAGAAAGGAGGGCCGCCACGCTGGAGGCTGGAGGCCTGAGGGGAGCATCGCCGGCTGGGGGCGAAAAGATGGCGCGGACGATTCCCTGGTGGGGTGGCGAGAGGGCAGGGTTGGCCGCCGGGTGGGTAGCGGCTAGCTTCGGGGGCCAGGGGGAGAGAGCTACTGGCCGCGGGTATGCGGGGGTGCAGGAGAGGAAGGGCGCCCGCCCGGCGTCCCAGACACAGTGGGAGGGCTAACGGCTACTGCGGGGGGGGGGGGGGGGGGGAAGCGAAGGGGGAGGGGAAAGGGCGCCATGCTGAGGTGGGGGGATGGGGAGGATCTAGGACGTGAGAGCCGTTGGGGGGGAGCTAACCCCCCCCAGCGGAAGGCGGAGCCGGAAAAGAAGGGCGCTGACTGCCCCTGGCAAGAAGGGGGGATGGGGAGGGGAGGGCCCCCTGCCGGCAGGCGCTAGTAGGAGGACTCCTTGGTGTGGGGAGGCTAGAGGGGACGGCTCACGTAAGAGCAAGTGCGGGCGAGGACGCGGGGTGCACGAACTCGGAGGGCCACAACGGAGGGTGACTGGCTGCAGATGTGGAGAGCAGGGGAGGGAGGGGTAACGGCTGGGAGGGGGGACGGAGAGCTCCTCGTTGAGAGAAGGTGGGAGAGGAAGCCTAGTGTCTAATCCTGTCGGGGCGCCCTGCGTCTGGGGACTGGACGTGCGCCGCCAGCCGGTGGGGCGCGGTACTGAAGGCGCTTTGCTGTGCGCCTAAAGCATGGAGCCTGGGTGTCGGGAGGTGGGCGGGCTGGAAGGTACTGCCACTGGCAGAGGGTATGGGGGGGGTAGGGTTCCCGAGGGGCTTCCGGTCGCCTCTGTGGGAGATGGAATAAGGGTTCCAGCAGTGGGAGGGGCAAGACTTGGTCTTCCACAGAAAATACAGGTTCTTTACAAAAGTCCTTTGCAAATTCACCCAGATACATCGTATGTTGGGCCGTAAAAAAGTCTCGGCAAATTTAAAATTTTTTTTAAATGTTTATTTAATTTTTGAGAGACAGAGCACGAGCGGGGGAGGAGCAGAGAAAGAGGGCGACAGAATCGAAAGCAGGCTCCAGGCTCTGAGCTGTCTGCACGGAGTCCGAGGCGGGGCTCGAACCCACAAACTGTGGGATCATGACCTGAGCCGAAGTCGGATGCCCAACCAACTAACCCACCCAGGTGCCCCGGGCAAATTTTAAAGGATTGTGCTTTTACATAATAAGTTTTCTGGTCACAGGGGAGTTTTATATAAAATTAGTAAAGATAACATATTTTTAAATATTTGGAAACCCATAGCTCAAAGAAGAAAGCGCGAAGGAACTTAGAAAGAATAATAAAAAACCCTACAACTTACTGAAATGAGTGGCAGCTAAAGAAGCAATCAGAAGAAAACGTATTGTTCTAAACACTTATATTAGAAAAGCGGAAGGGCACAAAGTCAGTGACCTAATGGTCCATTTAAAGAAACTGTAAAAAGAAGAATGAAGTAAATGCACAGTGGGCTGGCTGAAGAAACACTATAGCTAAGAGAAGAAATCAGTAATAGCAAACAATAGCGACATTGAACAAAGCCGTATGTTGGTTTTTTATTATTTTTTTTTTTTAGAGAGAAACAAGGGGAGCCTGGGTGGTCACTGGGTTGTGTCTGACTCTTGTTTTTGGCTCAGGTCATGATCACAGGGTTTGTGAGTTCAAGCCCCATATTGGGCTCTGTGCTGACAGTGCAGAGCCTGCTTGGGATTCTCTCTCTCTCTCTCTCTCTGCCCCTCCCCAGCTCTCTCTCTCTCTCTCGCTCTCTCGCTCTCTCACTCTCTCTCACACTCAAAAGTAAATAAATAAACTTAAATTAAAAAAAGCCTTTTTAATGTTTTTTTTTTTTTTTTTTTTTTTTGAGAGAGAGGGAGAGAGAAATTGGAGGAGGAGCAGAGAGAGAGAGACAGAATCCGAAACAGGCTCCAGTCTCTGAGCTGTCTGTCAGCACAGAGCCAGACATGGGGCTTGAACTCATGAACCATGAGATCATGACCTGAGTCAAAGTCGGAGGCTTGGGGCGCCTGGGTGGCTCAGTCGGTTAAGCGTCCGACTTCAGCTCAGGTCATGATCTCACGGTTTGTGGGTTTGAGCCCCGCCTCGGGCTCTGTGCGGACAGCTCAGAGCCTGGAACCTGCTTCAGATTCTGTGTGTCCCTCTCTCTCTGCCCTTCCCCTGCTAACGCTCTGCTTTGTCTCTCTCTCCCCAAAATGACTAAACATTAAAAAAAAAATTAAAAAAAAAAGAATTGAAAAAAACAAAAAAAGTCAGAGGCTTAACTGAGCCACCCAGGCGCCGCCTCCCCCCCCCCCCCGCCAAATTTTCTTTAAAAGAGAAACAAAACTGATAAAGCTCTATTGAGACTACTCAAGAAAAAAGGAAAGGAATACTGCCAATATCAGGAATGAAAGAAGGCTATCACTATAGCTCAGACACATATTAAAAAGAGAAGGGAGGGGCACCCGGGCGGCTTAGTCGGTTGAGCCTCAGACTTCGGCTCAGGTCATGATCTTCACAGTTCAAGAGTTCAAGCTCCGTGTCGGTATCTCTGTGGTGACAGCTCAGAGTCTGGAGCCCGCTTCGGGTTCTGTGTATCCCTCTCTCTCTGTGTTTCTCGTCTGCTCACACTCTGTCTCGCCCTGTGTCTCAAAAATAAATAAACGTTTAAAAAAGTTTTTTAAAAAAGAGAAGGGAGGGAATATTATGGAAAAACTTATGTCAAAAATTTGAAACCTTGACATATTCCTTGGGAAAAAAAGGCAACTTCCTAAAAGTTATGCCAGAAAAAATAGAAAATATGACTAGATCTGTATGTAGTAAATAAATTCGTATAGTATCAAAAAAGTTTTTGAGAAATCAAACAAAACGGAAGGAGAGGCACAACAGGCCACCATTGTGAGGAACAGGGGGCTTTGGCTGCGTGATGGGGTGGGCTGTGTGGTGTGAATATGCCTTTCATGCCTTTGCTCTCACAGGCTGAAGCCCACACTGTGGCAGCCCGTGTGCCCCTCTCCACTCATTTCTCTCCACCCTCAGGTTCTCAGCAATGGCAGCGGCACTGGAAATACTGCATGACTGGTGCAGGTGGATGGGCGTGAATGAACAACGTTCGCTGCTCATCCTGGGCATTCCCGACGACTGTGAGGACCAGGAATTCCAGGAGGCCGTGCAGGCTGCCCTATGGCCCCTGGGCCAATACCGGGTGCTGGGCAAGGTTTTCAGAAAGGAGCTCGGATCCAGGGTCGCCTTGGTCGAGTTTGCTCAGTATTTAAACCGAAGTTTGATCCCCCAACAAATACCAGGCAAGGGAGGACCCTGGACTGTGGTCTTCCTGCCCCAGGCCCCAGAATCGGAGTCACAGGAAAGACCCAATTTCCCGGCACAGGCCGAGAAGCAAGCAGGGGTTGGCCAGGCAGGCGAGGCAGGAACTGGGAGTGAGGCAGGAGCTGCAGACGAGGCAGGAGCTGGAGGTGAGGAGGGAGCTGGGGGTGAGGCAGGAGCTGCAGGCGAGGCAGGAGCTGCAGGCGAGGCAGGAGCTGGAGACGGAGCTGCAGGCGAGGCAGGAGCTGCAGGCGAGGCAGGAGCTGGAGACGGAGCTGCAGGCGAGGCAGGAGCTGCAGGCGAGGCAGGAGCTGGAGACGGAGCTGCAGGCGAGGCAGGAGCTGCAGGCGAGGCAGGAGCTGGAGACGGAGCTGCAGGCGAGGCAGGAGCTGCAGGCGAGGCAGGAGCTGGAGACGGAGCTGCAGGCGAGGCAGGAGCTGCAGGCGAGGCAGGAGCTGGAGACGGAGCTGCAGGCGAGGCAGGAGCTGGAGACGGAGCTGCAGGCGAGGCAGGAGCTGGAGACGAGGAAGCAGCTCCAGGTGAGGCAGGAGCCGGAGGTGAGGCAGGAGCCGGAGGTGAGGCAGGAGCCGGAGGTGAGGCAGGAGCTGCTGGCGAGGCAGGAGCTGTGGGCCAGGCAGGGGCTGAAGATGAAGCAGGAGAGTCAGATGAGGAGGGAGCTTCAGGTGACACAGGAATTGCAGGTATGGCAGGATCAGTGATTATGGCGGGAGCTGCAGGTGAAGCAGGACCTCCAGGGGAGGAAGGAGCTGTGGGTGTGGCAAGAGCCATACATGAGGCAGGATCCTGGACCCAGTACTGGAGCCAGGCCTGGCAGCCTTTGCAGGAAGATATGGCCTATGTGGGGTTGAGATACTTTTCTGGGATGGAAGAGCCAGGCCGAGAGGAAGAGCCCTTTGAGAGCTGGCTGGATCACGCCAGCGACGTGCTGTATCTGTGGTGCCGCATATCAGAAAGGGAGAGGAGGAGGAGGCTGGTGGAGAGCTTGGGGGGCCCCGCCCTGGATGTCGTGGGCAGCCTCTTGGCAGAAAATCCCGACATCCCTGCACAGGATTGCCTGGCCGCCCTGGTTGAGGTGTTTGGGGACAGGGACGCCCGCATGACCGCACGGCTGAAGTTCCTGACCTGTGCCCGGTGGCCCCAGGAGACTCTCTTTGCCTATGTGATGCGCCTGGAAGGCCTGCTGCAGGCGGCCGTGGAGAATGGGGCCATCCATCCCACCACTGCAGACCAGTTACGTGCCCGGCAGGTGCTGATGCGGGCCCACCCCAACGAGATGCTCCAGAACAAGCTGAGGAGGATGCGGCTGGACAGGAGACCACCTAGCTTCACGGGGATGCTGCGGCTCATTCGGGAGACCGAGGCATGGGAGGCCACCTCAGCTGGGAGCGAGCAGTTCCAAGTGGAAGAAGGGGCCCGTGTGGGCGCCGGAGGCCTGGCCGCTGCCTGGGCCGCCCCGGCCAGTGAAGAGGTTGCCGAAGCCTCCTCGGCCAGGGAAGATGCTTCCCAGGCCACCCCGGCCAACCTAGGGGCCAGTGAGGCGGTTCCTGGGACTGCCGAAGCTGATACGGCTGCTCCTGAAACCCGCGATGCTGCCAGGGCAGCCCTTGCCCCTGAGGAGGCCCCCAAGGTCTTCCCTGCCACTCGGGAAGAGGAAAATGCTCCCACCTCTGTGGGCCTAGGTCAGGCAAGACCCTCAGAGGCTCCTGGGGGCCCCACCCCTGCCCAGATGGGCAGCACTTCCAGGGAGGGCCCAGGAGGTCCTGGCTGTGAGCCAGAGGGCCTCGCCCAGGCGGGAGAGCAGGAGGCTGGGGAGCCCCTGCAGGAGGGGCTCAAGTCCATCCCAGAGGAGTCGGGAAACGAGGACGGGCCTGGGGAGATGAGCCCCCCCAAGTCCTCCTCGGGCTAATAGGCTCAGAAGGCCCAGGGCCCTCCTCTCCTCAGGCAGCAGAGCTCTGGAGGCAGGGCGAGGCCACGCCAGGGCAGCAGCCTCACCCCACGTGGAGGGAACAACCCACCCAGCCCAAAATCCCAGGACCCTACCTTCCCAAGGCACCCTAGCCACCACCACCAGCCCTTCCAGCTGGCCACGATGACCATACTCGACGTAAAATGGGGCAGGGAGAGGTGCCCCCTCCCATGGCAGCTCCACACCCAGCCCCAGCCCCAAACCCTGCCAGTTCAGGCCGCCAGCCTGGGAAGCACCCCTGAGTGGCTGGCCCTAGCCCACTCAGGTGAGGAGCACCTCAAAATGTCTGCCACCCACTCTGGCCTGGGAGATGTTAGGGGCCGCCTCGGGCCTCCCAAGAGGGGGCCCTCATTCACTGGCCCCTGGAGCATGTTGCTCCATGTTCTGGGAAGCCTGCTTGTGTCTCTGTAGGCCCCTTAGTGACCCCCGTGTCACATTGCACACCCCCCTCATTCCCCTACGCACACACTAGTTAACCATTCCTGTGCAGAGCCTTGAGGTGTGCAGGAGCCCGCGGTGGGTGTCCTGGCACCCTCTCAGGTGCAGCAGCCACCTCTCAGCCCGGGTACGTGCCACGAGCTTCAGTGGGAGCCCAGGCTCTACTCGCTCTCGTCCAGTGCCGTGAACTCAACCTCTGCTTTCTCAGAAATGGGTGTGTGTGCTTATCTGAGCAGCCATCCCCACCCATCCTGGAGACCACGGTGGGAAGGACAGGGGAGGGTGCAGCTGGTGCTCAGCCCGTGACCTCAGGAAGAAAGAACTGGACCAAGGACAGAGGTGGCCTGTGGGAGTCTCCATGGAAACCGTGCTCTGATGTGCCACTCTCTTGTTACTTGTGACTCAGTGTCTTCGACTTGTCCGAGTGTCTCTTGCTGCGTTTTCCAACGTCCTGTGACTGTCCTGTGCAGGCCATAGGGCAGGACCAGGCCCCAGCATGTCAGCCAGAGGGGAGGGTGCCCTAGAGTGAGGGACCATGGCCAGCGTCCACCATCCTGGCCAGAGGCCGATCGTGGGCCCCTCAGGACAGGAGACTATGGCAGGAGGGCCACGGTGTTGGGGGGGAACAGAGGCACCTCGTTTGGGACCCCAAGAGGAGGGGGGGGCTGTGACCTGTGAACAGTAGTGGTGGTTAGACGTTCCTGTGTTGTTATTCCTTCTCTTCAATGGTTTCAGTAAACGTTTCTGTTCAATAAAGTTCGTTGAATGTTTCAGCTGAGTCTTGCCTCTGCTGTGGGAAGTCAAGGGAAGGGTCACCTGGGGTTGGGAGAGGGAGCCAGAAAAAAGATTCTTGTTCAGCACCCATGGGAGGTTTCTCCAGTGACAGGGTAGGGTAGGCACTTTGACAGGAAAACTAGGATATGATCAGGGCCTTTCTTGTATTTTATAGGTGAGTTATAAAGTTTTGGGGTTCCATCGGTCCTCATCTTGGGATGGTCCTGTGTCCTCTTTGAAACTTCATGGGTGTAGTCATGGTTTTTTCCTTTACTAGGCTAAAGAGGCCACTGGCATCCAGTTCCTGGGATTGAATATTGTTTAAGGTGTGTGATGCATGGAGTGGAGCCATGCAATCAAGAGCTGTCATGCCTCCAAAGCCTATAGCATCCTTGGTGAGAGTGCCAACATCAAAAATGATAAGATTTTTGAAAAAAACCCAAATGTATTTTAATTTGAGGTATTCTAAATGTGAAAATCTCACCATGGAACAACATCGACAATACTTACTGAGCAACTGATTAGACACTTGGGGGTTTCTGGGAGAATGGGTGCATTTTCATACCCCCTCCACCTATAAAAAGGCTTGCTCTCAAAGCAAAGAAAAAACCAGGGCTACTGGCATGCACAGTGAAGGAGGACCCACAATAGCTGGGGGAGGGGAAGGTTTGGTCTCTGAAGGGGTAATGTTTAGGGATGGGGGTGTAGTTGGGTTTCACACTAAGGGCAGTGGGAAGCCGTCAGACCATTTGGGTGAGCCCGGTGGACACTGCTCATTCCTTCTGTCCCAGGATTTTGCCACTTGTCGATACCACCTATGAAAGGAGCAGAAAATGCCAGGTTGGCACCTTCCAGCCTCCCTTGCAGCTAGGGCCTAAGCACATGAGCAGGACCCATCAGTCAGATGAATCTGGGGCCAGAGACAGAAAGAAGTAGGGGCCCCGTAGATTGCCCTCAGATGGGCTGGTGGCAGCAGGGGCAGTGAGACCTGTCTCCCGAGGAGCAGCTGCAGCTGCAGTTCTCACGGCAGCATCCATGTCCTGCATCAGTGCTGCAAGTGACAGTGTCTGTGCCCACTGCCATAGGAGTGCCTTCAGCGCAGCACAGCCGTGTGATTCAGACCCTTGTTCCTCTCTGCAAAGCCTCCAGGCGTGGCTTTCCAGCCCTCCCCATACAGCTATGCGACACCTGCTATTCTTCAGCTAATTTGTGCTGCCATCAGCTGCAGTGAGATGGCAAGTGCTAAAGACGCCACATGGTACAGGAGTCCCCGAATGACACCTGCTGAAAGAGCATCCACTGTGCACACAGGGGCAGGTATTTGTATTGCAGTTCCTGCTGGGCGGCAGGGAGTTGGGGCCATATCTAGTGCCTCCAGGGAAGGTTGGGGGTTAGCAGGCTGGGGGAACTCAAGGTGTTGGCGCCTGGGGTATGGGGCAGCGTGGGTGGGCCTTTGCCTCTTCTGTCTTGGGATTGAGTGCTACAGCTGTAGTCCGAGGGGGGAGTCAGTCTGGTGGAGAGCGTGGAGCTCCCAGTCTGGGGTCAGCAGCAGGGCACACGTCCCTGCCTGAGAACCCCTCCCAGGCCCAGGTGAAGTTGTGTGTGAGTTAGAGGAAGAACACATTGGCTGACACCAGCCAGCTGAGGGGGCTGTGCAGCCTGGTTTCTGGGGGAGCTCCTGACCCCAGTTCCCCAGAGCTTCTGGTGCTTCACTCATGTCCCAGATGAGCGGGTCAGAGACCTCCTCGCAGGCCTTGATAACATCTTCCACATTTCCTTCTCAGTTTCCTTCCTGTGCCCTCTGTCTGGCCCACAGTGCAAGTCCATGTCAGTCTAACCCCTTCCTGTCCTTGCCTGTACTCTGGGGCAGCTGGTAGAGTCCTGAGGAGCGGGGCGGGGGGGGGGGGCGGGGAAGGGGGAGGGAAGGGGGGAGGGGGGCCCTCTACCCCACCGGTCACATCCTTTGCAGTGGGTGGGGCCAGATCCATGGCTGACAGTTGGCTAAGGGGTGGCAGCTTGGAGAGAGAACTGCCTTCCCCGAAGCCTGGGGCAGATGCCGTGCAGTGCTGACACCCCCACTTGGCCCCATGCCTGTTCCAGTCCCAGTCCAGCTCTTGTCCGTAGAGGGGGTGACTGTATTCAGCAAAAGATCAATAAGACTCCACTACGGAGTGCCCTGAATAAGGAAATAGAGGGAAGCCTGCTGGCTGCTTGGGGAGGGGGCAACTTTTTGCCCTTGGAGGGCACTCAGGAGCAGGCCTTGAGCAGCTCTCCAACACGGGGGGCTGAGTCTTGCTCTGGAGACACATTCTGATGGCCACACTGGGCTTCAGGGGACAAGTCCATCGGGGTAGGGCTCCAGAGACTCTCCTAGCGGCCAGGTCCCCAGGGAGCCAACAACTTCTGGGTAAGCAGGGATCTGGGCTCAGGGTGGCCTTGAGGGAGACCTTGGTGAGCCTGTGCCCCAGTGGCCACCTTGTGGGCCCCACAGCTGTCTTTTCGAAGGTTTAGTGCTGAGACGCAGTGCATGCCTGTTACCAAGGTGGCCAGCTTCCATCATTGTTGTGTTCAGTTGCCGCTCTTGCCATCTGATGCATTCCAGATGTGCTGGGATCCCGGTGAACTCAGGAAGCTTGCCAAGAGGGCTGCACCAGGTGCTCAGGCTTGCGCTGGCTCCAGCACTGCTGCAGGGGCGGTGCTTCCCCGCCGGCTCTCCACAGGACTGGCCCTGGGATGTTTCCCCTCAGTGGGCCTCTCTCCCAGCCCTGCCCACGAGCACCCACACCCTCGGACACAGGTGCCGACAGCCCCGTGGGAGGCTCTGGGAGCCAAAGGCACACGTGCTTCCGAAACAAAATGGATGACCCCTCACCTCATAGGGGGGTGTTGGGGAGGGGCAGAGGAAGCAGGAAGCAGGGAGGCAGCCCCAGATAGAGGACAGCATTTATCAAGTATACCGCGTCCACTGGGCTAAGCTGCAACTAGTTCTCCCAGAATTCCCTGTCCTGTATGGGTCACAGTTAGGGTTGGCCACAGGAGAAATCTGCATTAGAATTGGAAGGGAGAGATGAAGCAAGGGTTATTTACAAACAGACTCAGGAGGTCAGTATAGCAGTGTTATTGACCTGCTGCTGCCACCAAATTGCCTCCTTCCACTTCTTCAAGTGCTGGTTGAATGTGGCTCCATGGGGACAGTCATCCATCTCCTGCAGGTCACCTGCCTTGTCCGGGTGTGAAGTGGTGGGACACAGATGTGGCTTCCAGTTTGTTCTTACCCCTCCAGTTCTCACCATCTCTGCTTCCCTCGTGCCAGCTCTGCTGAAATCAGGCCCCAAAGGAGCAGTTCCCCTGACCGAGAGTGGCGTACTCCCTGTGCTACATCATCCGTATCCCTTGGGAGTGAGTTCCTATTTCGAAGGAACCTTAACCGGCAGGCACACCAGGGCCTAGCCTTGAACCAGGCCCTTATCCACCCTGCTCACAGAGACCTCCCCGCCTGGGGGCTGCCCTGCCCTGGCTGCCCCCCACCCATGGCCGCGGGCTCCTTGTTGCCCCTTGCTCCACTCTGTCCTCCTGGGGCATGATGTCATGCCTTATAGTCCTTATTACTTTTGCCTGTCAGGGGCTGCTTCGGACCACACTCTCTTTTAACTTACTCCGAAGCGAGTGAGAAGGTCCACAATCTAATGCCCTGCTGGGTCATGGTTTAACAACAGCTCAGACTCAGGAATTGCCCACGAAGCCTTATCTTGCCCAGCAAAGAGGCCAGAGCCAGGTCTAGCTCCCTAGGGAGGGTGGAGCTAGAGGCGCTCTGCACTCATGCCTCAGTATCAGCTGCCTGCAAAAGATACCTACTTCGGAAAGGAAATTCCTTCAAGGCTTTGGGCTTTTTTCCTCTCTAGTCGTACAGAAGAATGATGGGCTGGCTTTGCTTCAAAGACAGCTTCAAAGAAAGAAAACAGCGTTGGGAACTGCAACAACTCCAAACCACAAATTAGGATGCTCTCCAGCCAAACACTGCTATGTCTGGACAGGGGTAGGGAGCCAGCTGGGTCAGCAATGCCTCCTCAGGAAGGGAACAAGAATCAGACTGCTCACAAGTCAAGGATCACAGTCTGCAAAGTCATAGGAAAACAGAAAACGAATCTCTTGTTAGACTGATGAAACCTAGGGACGGGCTGCAGGAGCTGGAGAGCATCGCTGTGGAGACCCAGTCAGGTAATGTGGAAGCCAGAGCCAGTGTGGCTGTGTTGGCAAATCGAGCATGTTCACGACCCATCGTGGGTCCTACACATAAACTTGCAACGGCAACAGTTACACACGAGGAAAGGAACAGAAGCAAACAGCAGATGAAAAGCACATCACAAGGGGAAATTGCACAAAAAGTACAATAAGAATCTAGACAAAACAAACAAACAAACAACAACAACACAAAAAAACTTCCACAGATGCAAAGCAATTCCAGAAAACATGATTTCTCAAAAGAAAAGAGAATGTTATTTATTTATTTATTTATTTATTTATTTATTTATTTATTTAGAATCCCAAGCAGGCTCCATGCTGTCAGCACGGAGCTCCACAATGTGGGACAGATGCCACGACCCTGGGATCGTGATCTGAGCCGAAATCAAGAGCTGCACGCTTAGCCGACTGAGCCACCCAGCTGCCCAGAAAAGAGAATTTAAAGAAGAGATGATGAGAAAATAGAAGTAAACGAGACGAAGGTCGCAGTACTCAGGAAAGAATTGGAAGACAGAAATACGAATATTACTGAGATAAAAGCCACACTAAGAGCAATTCACACTTTGAGTACATATGACCAAGGAGATCACATACGTAATGGCCATCTGGGGACATATTTGTCTTGTACAGAGAGAGAGAGAGAGCAGAGGCTTAGAGAGAAGCTAGAAAAGAAAATGATATATACATACACACGTACATACACATATATGTGTGTGTGTATATACACAAAAAATTGGTATTCCTGTAAAAGAGTACAATAAAGCGAAGAAAGAGTCCCATCCAACTTGTCTGTCAAGTCGAAAAGCATAAAGTCTGAATGACCGCTGGACAATAAAGAGAAATATAAACCAAGAACATAGAGATGGAAGGGCCAAAGCTGAAGCAGTGTACGTGCAGAACTAATATGACACAAGTGTGGGATTATGCAGTCATACCTGTCCCGCTCTAGGACACAATGCAAATCTTAGAAATCTTGACAATACAAAAGTCGTCATGTAACACAAACCAGAGGTGGAAAACTGAGGGGTGGGAGGAAGAGCCTAGGACGATTCCTTTATTTCTTGGAGCGGAGTCACTGGATACTGTGTTGGAACATGAAGGCAAGTGTAATGTTTCCAGTATTTCAAAAAGCTTAGTTTTTTTCAAAGTTTCATTCCTTAACTTTTGTGAGATCTTTTAAGAACTAAGAATTCCTTATTTTGTAGCAACATGGATGGAATTGGAGGGTATTATGCTAAGTGAAATAAGTCAGTCAGAGAAAGATAGATACCATATGTTTTCACGCATAGGTGGATTTTGAGAGACTTAGCAGAAAACCATGGGGGAGGGGAAGAGGGGAAAGAAAAAAAAAGCCATAGAGAGGGAGGGAGACAAAACATAAGAGACTCTTAAATACTAAGAACAAACTGAGAGTTGATAGGGGGTATGGCGGGGAGAGTGGGTGACAGGCACTGAGGAGGGCGCTTGTTGGGATGAGCACTGGGTGTTGTATGGAAACCAATTTAACAATAAATTGTCAAAAAATTAAAAGAACTAAGAATTCCTGTAAAGAAACATGTATTACAATTTCAACAATTCTTTTCGTTTTCTGTTTTTTTCTTCGTTCACAAATCCTTGTATATTTGTGTGTAATTATTTATTTATTTATTTATTTATTTATTTATATTTTAGAGAGAGAGAGAGCATGAGCAGGAGAGAGGGAGAGGGAGAGAGAATCTTAAGCAGGCCCCATGCAAACTCTGGAGCCTGACACAGAGCTCCATCCCATGGCCCTGGGATAATGACCTGAGCTGAAATTAAGAGTTGGATGCTCAACTGACTGAGCCACCCAAGTGCCCCTCGTGTGTAATACTTTATATTAAACAGTGCATGTGGCATGACTCCATTTTTAATGAGGTATAATACACATACCCTTTTAGTGTACAATTCAGTGTATTTAGTGCTGTGTATTCACAAAGCTGTATGGACATTATCACTGTTGACTCCCAGGACACTTCCGTCGTTCTAAGAGGAGACTCTATGCTCTTTATCAGGCACTCCCCATTCCCTGCTTTCCCAGCCCCTGGAACTCACTGATCTCTTTTTGCCACTATGGATTTGCCTGTTCTGGACATTTCATATCAATGGAATCATACACTATGTGGCTTTTTGAGTATGGCTTCTCTCACGGAATATACTGGATGATCCTATTTTGGGGAAATAGTTTTGTCTCCCCTACCTCTTCATGTATCTGTCCATCTTTCTATCATTGCACATCTGGGGCAGTGTTAATGATGGGAATTTATGGGTTCTGGGATTTGGGCTGGATGCAATCTCATCTCTAGACTTTGCTGGGACACTTGGCTTGTTCCACCATGAATGTATCCACTTGTTTCCTCTCCTTGCTAGTTGCCTCATTGTGATCTCTCTCTTGCTTATTTCTCTGGGAAGTATTTCCTATATCGCTTCTATATGCAGTTGTCAATTGAGTGAGGACAGAGCTTGGGATACAGAAAGAATCAGGGAGAATGGAGAGGGGTAGGTGGCTGGACTGGGAGTCTGCCAAAGTGCTGAAATAACATCACTTCCTGATAGATTGTTGAGGGATGCGAGCTTGCGGTTGAGAAAGAGAGAGGAGTGAATGTCCTCCTAACCTGGGCTTTTCTCAGATTGTGAGAGGGAAGGGCCCTGGGCTAGGGGCACCAGGAAGCCATTGGGCCAGAAGTCAAACAATGCCTTACTCAGTGTGCCCTGCTGGAAGTGGCCTCTGCCACCACAGCAGCATGTGTGGCCACAGGCTCATAGTATTCCTCCTTGTAGGGTCCTTTCTAGATCAAGGTGGCTTATGTGGCTGGCTTGGGAAACCAGTTCTGAGGGCACACATGGTTTATGCGGGGAAAGAAAGAGATTGGAGTCTCAACAAGCTACTCTTGTGTCAATCTACGTTTGCTGTGTGTGTGTGTGTGTGTGTGTGTGTGTGTGTGTGTGAGAGAGAGAGAGAGAGAGAGAGAGAGAGAGAGAGAGAGAGAAGAGAGGGAGAGAGGAGAGTGTGTGGGAGCTTCCCATAGATAGATCCAGGCACTGTCTATGGGAAATCAGCACTTTCCAGGGCCCAGTGGGGCCCACCCACGGTATCACGCCTCCTCAGCTCTGGAACTACATTGGGTGACAGAACAGGCAGGAGGCCAGAGTTATTATTGCTCCATTCCCCAGCAGCCTCCCAGTAAGAGACAGGAGAGGGCACTGCAAGCCCCCTCTGCTTCCAAACAACAGCTGCAGAAGCTTGGCTTGGCTTGAAAATTCCCAACATGTGCAGAGGGAAGCTAGCTCTTGCCCTTTATTTTTTCTCTCTGTCTCTCTCTCTGTTTCTGCCACACACACAAATACAAAGCCTAGAGGCCCTTGAGGAAAGCTGAGACCCCACTGGGTATAAGGTAACCCTGTGTGGCTTCCAGTCAAAGCCAAGAATGATCTAGCCCTTCCTGTTCTGTTTCCTAGACAACGCATTTTGTGTAATCACGGTCAAGGCAACGTACATTTCTGTTCAGAATCAAGGTCGCAGTATAACACTAATTCACCACGGCAACAGCAGACTACTCATCTGACATGGGTGGTGGGATTTGCAAGGGAAACCATATGCAGAGAGCTAGTTCCCAGCCTAGTGATCTAGCCTTTAGGTACAATGAATCTGCACCACGAAATAGGCTTTCCTCCGGTGGAACCTGGTATCCACAGCCTTAAAAGGCACAGAATCCCTTATAAGTTCAACACAAGTAATTTGCCCAAGAGAGCCAGCCAGGCAGATGTTGCCACTGGTAACCAATGTGTCACACCAGGAGCCATCCTACCTAACCTGGCTTTAGGGGTTTAGTTCCATCTGCAAATTCATACAAGTTACCTCGGCCTTTGTAAACAAGCCCTGTGCTGTTTCTGGTCAAGTTAAGCATTTGATGAACTCTGACACTAGCTCATTGTAGGACTAAAGGCGCCTGCCCTTTGTGGGTCTCGAAAGAATGAGTTCTGACAGACAGCGGTTCTAGAACAAAACGTAGCTTAAGATTTGATCCTGCTCTTAATTTCCTGGCCCAAGACCAATTGTCAGCACCCTCTAGCTCACTCTTCTCTCCTCTGGCAAGTGTGGGTCTGGGGCCATTATGCAGTCTGTGGGCCACCTGCTTGGATGAGGGAGACAAGGAGGAGCCGGGGAGTCCCACAGGCCTGTGCAGTCATGAACATCATCTATAATGGTCTCCTGTGGATATGCCTCAAGCACGCCCCTGCCCCAATGGGGAGACCTCCCTCCCAGGCCCTAGAAGTAAAGGCTGAAAAGAGAACACGGGAGGAAGGAGGGACCCTGGGCATGAAGCTGGCCATACTAGGGGAGGACTTGGGGACTGCAGTTGATGTGCATGCAGTGTTGCATGTTGGGGGATCTGGTACAGGAAGTGGGTGGACTTTATGTACTCTCGATGTTGTTGATATTAGAACTAGGGATAGCAATTCTACGTCACTTCTCCTGTCTGTCCCAAGGCGGTTCCAGGTGTTTGAACTATAACAGGGTCCTATAGCAGTGGTATTTTCTTTCCTTTCCTTTCCTTTCCTTTCCTTTCCTTTCCTTTCCTTTCCTTTCCTTTCCTTTCCTTTTCCTTTCTTTTCTTTTCTTTTTTCTTTTCTTTTCTTTTCTTTCTTTCCTTTCCTTTCCTTTCCTTTTCTTTCTTTCTTTCTTTCTTTCTTTCTTTCTTTCTTTCTTTCTTTCTTTCTTTCTTTCTTTCTTTCTTTCAAAATGTTTTATTTATATTTGAGAGAGAGAGAGTGTGTGAGTGGGGTAGAGGCAGAGAGAGGAGAGAGACAGAGGATCCAAAGCAAGCTCTGCACTGATAGCAGTAAGCCCGATGTGGGACTCAAACTCATGAACCTCGAGATCATGACCTGAGCCAAAGTCGGATGCTCAACCAACTGAGCTACGTAGTTGCTCCAGCAGTGGCATTTTCTTAAAGACCACCAGGACAAAAGGTAAGATGAAGCATAACACCAGGTATCTCCCCCTACCTCTGTCTATTGTGGCTAACGAAAACGCTCAGGTAGCCACGTTGAATTAGTGCGCCCTCAAAAATACACGTGCACCGCAATCCACAAATACCAGGGTGGGTGTCCCTTCACCCTGATTCAAGTTTGGATTTGAGGGATTGAGGAAAGCCATTTCTCGGGTGCCTAGGGCATGACATGTTTCTCAAAACTGCACTACCTGAAGATTAAGTGAAATGTAGAGGATAGCGGGGCTCCCACGCAGCAGCATCCAAGAAAGGGGGATTGTGAGGGCAATCTTCTCATGGCTCCTGGGGCCCTGGGTCCTGCCTGAGGCCATGAAGTCCAGTTTTAAGTCCCCCTCCCAGGCAAAGGCAGGTGATGGAGTATCTGAGGGACCTTTGGAGGCAGAGAAGTAATAAGAAGGATGGCTGTCTTCTGTTTGAGTCTCCAAGTGCCCCAACTGGAAAGAAGGCTGCCCAGAGGAGGTATCCAGCATATTTTGTCAAAATAATCATACAGCCCAGCAAGCTGGCAGCTCCAGTGGCCACCGGTACCCTTGCCTCCTCAAGCTGGATCATTTACCCACATTTGGGGCTGCTTCTGCCACAGACACCCTCTCCAAGTGTCTCCCACCTTGCCTCTGTTAATGCCTGCAACCTCATGGGCCACCTGTGTCTCACTCGCTGTCCTTAGCCTCTCTTGGGAGCTCCTCAGAGCCCAGGTGATCTCTCTTCCACCTGAAGGCACCATTTCAAGAAGCCTTGCCTTGGTGGTTTCTATTTCAGGACCCTGAGGCCTCAAGGTTGAGAACTGGCTCTCAGTCAGTGAGCATAGTTCCAAAGGTAGGGGGTGGGAGGGTGGCCAGTGGTGACAAGATCTGTCTTCGATCAGCAGCTTGGCTGATGGAAACATATGTTCTAACCCAGAAAGTCCCGTGACTCAGACCAGGGTGGCCCAGGAAGGGCCAGAGGCAGCTTCTGTGGCCATATGGTCAAGTGATTAAAGCCACCCTGCTGGGAAACGCTCTCAACTCCATTGCTTTGGTTACCAACTTTCCGAAAGTTACATTCCATTCAGATCTCAGTTCAAGGAAATACCAAAAGCACTTTGTAGCACTTTTCCACATTTCATTTTTACAAGCCCTCCCTTCACTGATTCTGCCCATGGGTGGGGCTTAGAGAAGGCCTCTGAGCAGTTGACCTTGAATCTGAAGCCTGAAGGATGAGTAGTAGGGGCAGGAGAGTATCCCATAGAAGTGGGATACATGTGTCAAAGCCTCATGGGGTACACGTGGCCAAAATGAGGAATACGTTAGGAAACTGAGGCTCATGTTGGTGAATGCTGTGCCCAAGATGGCACCATCAGGGAGTGGCTCTGCTGTGTTGGATTTTGTGACAGGGTCCTGCTCTGCTCAGAGCTTCTGTCGCCAGCATCGTTACTTCATGACCCCACTTCCTTCCTGGAGAGATACCCCTTTTCCTTTTGTGACTCTAAGCTCTGTGAGGGCAGGGAATGCATGGCTCCCTAAGGCACCCCCAGCTCCTAGCCATTTCCATCCTCAGGCTGGGTCACATAGTAGGTATCACTCAAAGACACTGACATTTGTGGAGCATCCACTCTGGCCAGTCTGGGTTAGGGGTTTGGGGCATAGACATGGTGCTCAGAGTTTGGTGGGAGAGAAGGAAATGTACCTACAGACCTGGACCTCTGTGAGTGGGCCACCAGTGACTGCAGAGGTCCATTGGGAAATCTTGCCTGCAGTTGACCGTATCAGTGTCACCCCCTGACTCCTGTTGGTCGGCACTGAGATTCTGGGCATTCGTCCTTTCCCCATTCCCTCTCTTCACGAGACCTACACCATCTCCCTTGCTCTTGTCCTCCCCAGGCCTTTTGCTGTGCCTGTTACCCTTGGCCCTTGTACTTCCTTCTCCTCACCTTCTGCCTCAACTAAGGGGCCACTACCTTATACTCCACATCTTGCCCCACATACCATGGGGGCAAAAGAAGGGGCTGGTATCCTCTTCGCCGTACAGTGTTACTTCCTGTAGCTGCATTCCTCCACCCAAGTGTAAAATCTAGCTCTTCTAGGTTCACCTCATCTAGTCAAATCCATCTCGAGTGTCCCTGTTGTTTGTGTCTAACCTCTCTTCCCACAGCTACCTTGGTTCCCTGCTGTAAATGGCACAGCCCTGGGTCTGCCGACCTTCCCCCACGCCCTGACCTCTTCTGCCTAGGTACCTTCTCTGGGCCCATGCCCCTTCCCACCCACCCTTGCTCTTCTATAATCCCTTGACCTTGATGGGAGACAGTGCTGGTCCCTGCCTCCACCCACCTTTGCCCAGCCATTTCCAGATTCCCTTTCTTCACTACCTGGGATTCCAGGACCGCTTCTCTGACTACTTCTTCAGCATCACTGCCTCCCATGTGCCTGGTCATTCATCCCAATTATTGAGCATCAGCTGTGTGCCAGGCGTTCTGCTAGGTGTTGGGATACAGCTGGGACCCAGGATTGATCAGCTGTCTCTGGCTTTTCAAGAGAGAAGGAAGGAGCAAGGGAGGGCAGTGAGTGGACTCAGTAGAGAATGGGGAGTGAAAATTTACAAAAAGTGGGAAGGGAGTGCGGGTCATATGAAACTGACTGAGTTTTCTAACTGGTACTTCTCGAAATTAGGCTTCTGCTCTCCCACAGAGGCTGAGAGACAGGAGTCCTATCTTTAGATATCGGCTGGAACAAAATGGAAATTCTTTGGGCAGCCTTGAATTTTCTCAGGCAGACACTTTACAGGGGCTGGAGTCATCCCAGAGATACAGACTTGAGCTGTTAGAAACTATGTTTGTGTTTTGTTCAAGTCTTTATAGGCCAAGGTTGGTGCCTAGTAGCTTAGTCAGGAAGTGGGCTCTGAGGAGCCTGGCTAGAATTTGATCAAGGAGAAAGTCTTTGTCAGGGCCATTTTTTTTTTAACTTTAACATTTTATTTTATTATTTTTTTAACTTTAACATTTTTTTAATTAAAAATTTTTTTTAGTTAGTTAACATACAGTGCTATATTGGTTTCGGGAGTAAAATTCATCACTTACATACAACACCCAGTGCTCAGCCCAACAAGTACTCTTCCTAGTACCCATCGTGCATCTAGCCCATCCCCCCACCCACCTCTCCTTCATCAGCCCTAAATTTGTTGTCTATTGTTAAGAGTCTCTTGTGGTTTGTTTCCCTTTCTTCCCTCCTCCCCCCACTTCCCTTATGTTAATCTGTTTTGTTTCTTAAATTCTTCATATGAGTGAAATCATATGGTATTTGTCTTTGTCTGATTGACTTATTTTGCTTTACATAATACATTCTACATCTATCCATGTTGTTGCAAATGGCAAGATTTCATTCTTTTTGATGGCTGAGAAATATTCCACTGTGTGTATATATATATATATATATATATATATATATATATATATATATATATTTATATTACATCGTCCTTTATCCATCCATCAGTCGATGGACATTTGGGCTCTTTCCATAATTTGGGCATTGTTGATAGCGCTGCTATAAACATTGGGGTGCATATGCCCCTTCGAATCTTCATTTTTGTAACCTTTTGGTAAATACCTAATGGTGCAATTGCTGGATCATAGCGTAGTTCTACTTTTAGTTTTTTTAAGGAACCTCCAGACTGTTCTGTAGAGTGGCTGCACTCGTTTGCATTCCCACCAACAGTGTAAGAGGGTTCCCCATTCTCCACATCCTCATTAACATCTGTTGTTTCCCGTGTTGTTAATTTTAGCCATTCTCTCAGGGCTGTTTTGGAATGTTGCTGACACAGGGCACTACTCATGAGGGTCTCGTTTGGTTTGCCAGTGGGTGGTTTAGGCATGGGTTGGGTGAATCCATGGTTTGTGGAGTCTAAAGCTTATGCAATTTGGAGGGCCTTCTTCAAGAAAAAGAATGTAAAATTACAACTACAAAATTGCCCTGGCCCGTCTCAGGACCTGGAGCTTATACAGTCAGCAGTAGAGGTGGGGGTTCAGTCTTACTAGGCCAAGGTCAAGGTGTTGGCATGGCTGTGTTCCCTCTGTAGCCCCTAAGGAAGAATCTATATCCTGGTCTTTTTCGGCTTCTGGAACCACATTCCTTGGCTTGTGGCTCCTTCCTCCATCATCAAAGCCGCTGGCAGAGCATATTCAAATCTCTCTCTGCTTCCATCACATCGCCTTCTTACTTCTCTTTCAAATCACCCTCTTCTAAAGTGATACACATGGTTGCAGTTTGGGCCCACTCAGATGATTGAGGATCACTTCCCCATCTCAAGTCCTTAACTCAATCACATCTTTAGTGCATTTTTTTGCCATCTAAAGTCACATTCACAGGTTCCAGGGAGTAGAACATGGGCATCTCTGAGGGGGGGCATCACATGTTTACTGGCCTTGGTCACATGGACCCTGAGCAAGCAGTACAGGGGGGACGGAACTTGGGAGCACAGCCAAGGCAGAGCCTGCCCCCTCTGGAAAATTCTGCTCTCTGCCAGGATTTACAGCACAATTCAAAAGGAATGCAAGAATTGGGGAAAAGGCCTAGAAGATTTAATTCCTATAACAGCTGAGCCCCATGTACCTAGAAGTTAATTATGCATATTGGGGAACAGGGAAGGATTGGGAAGGCCCTGGCCCAGCTGGAATCCAGTGACCTCAAAATCACAGCCCATGGAAGGAAAGGCCACTGCAGTCACCAACGGGGATGAAGTTGGTGAATTGATTAGTCCACTGGGGATGACTCAGGGGCTCAGACAGGCTTGGGGGAGGCCTCTCATAACTAGCTTGTTTCCTGTTTTAGTTGCTTTTCCTGCTTCTTTGGGTTAAAAAGCATTAAGCAATGTCTACTTTGGTACAAAAATTGAGGCCCCTCTTTGGTCTCAAAAGTGTTCTGTGCACACTCTACATTTTGTCCCTCCTGTCAGCTTCAGGTTCTCTCTGTCACCCTGGTTCAAGGCCTGAGGATCTTTTTTCCTACCTCCTTTCCTCTTGCCATTTGGCTAATTCAACTTTCCTGTATGTCACCCTCTCCATCTCACTTTGTTCACACATTCCCCTTCTCTCCCCTGGACCACTGTGATGGTCTCCTCTGGCTTACCTAGCCTCCAGGTCGGTCTCCTTCAAACCCTTCGCCACCCAGAAGCAGAGAGGTCCTAGACAAGTGTGAGTCGCATCGTGCCCTCACGCTTAAAACTACTCAGTAGTCCCTTGCTGCCCCCAGTGGAGAGGCCAAGGCTGGCAGTAGAACTGGCTCCAACTCCGCAGCTCTGGAGGCCAGAAGTCTGAGATCGACATGTGGGAAGGTTTCTTCTGAGAGCTCTGAGGGAAAGTCCGCTTCTCTGTGTCTGGGTGATAGCAGCAATCTTAGACGTTCTTTGGTTTGTGGCCATTTCACTCAACTCTCTGCCCCCATTTTCACATGGTCTTCCTCCATTTCTGTGCGTATCTTTCTCCTTTTCTACATCTTATATGGACACTGGTCATAGGGTTTAGGGTCCACCCTGATCCAGAATGATCATATATTGTTATCTTTTACTTAATCACATCTGTAAAGACAGTTTTCTCAAATAAGCTCACATTCACAGCTTCCATGTGGACATGCCTTTTGGGGGACCACCATTCAACTCTGTAACAGGTTTATTAGTTTTCTAATGCTGCATAACAAATGACCAAAAACTTGGCGGCTTAAAAAAACGCACATTTATTATCTCCCAGTCTCCCCAACATACGAGTGTGGGCTTAGCTGGTCCTCTGCTCGGGATACCACCAGGCTGTGATCCACCTGTTGGCTGGCTGTGTTTTCATCTGAATGTACAGGGCTCAGTGCTCCTGGAAGCAGCCCCTAGGTAATGATGGATGGAAGAAAGTCTGAATTTTTTTAAAAAATCACCATTAAGGTACCGAAAGCAGTATTCAAACATTTCCCAGAAAAAAATAGTCTCCAGGTATTAAAATTTTTTCCCTTAGATTTCAAGGATTTCCTAACTTATACAAACTGTTAAAGCTACAAGAAAATGAGGAAAATCTACCAAATTTTTTAATGTTTTATTTTATATTTGAGAGAGAACGAGAGAGAGAAAGAGAGCAGGAGAGGGACAGAGAGACAGAAACAGAATCTGAAACAGACTCTAGGCTCGGAACTGTCAGCACAGAGCCTGATGTGGGGGTCGAACCCAAGAGCCATGAGATCATGACCTGAGCCGAAGTCTGATGCTTAATGGACTGAGACACCCAGGTGCCCCCCTTTTTGTGCCAATACCATACTGTCTTGATGATTACAGCTTTGTTGTAGAGGTTAAAGTCTGGGATTGTGATGCCTCCCATTTTGGTATTCTTCTTCAATATTACTTTGGCTATTTGGGATCTTTTGTGGTTCCATACAAATTTTAGGATTGTTCTAGCTTTGAGAAGAATGCTGGTGCAATTTTTTTTTTAATTTTATAATAGTTTATTTCCAAATTGGTTTACATATAACACCCAGTGTTCATCCCAACATGTGCCCTTTTTAATGCCCATCACCCCCTCTCCCCCCTCCCTCATCCCCCTTACCCTCAGTTTTTTCTTAGTCTTTGAGAGTCTCTTATGTTTTATCTCCCTCCCTCTCTGTGTCTTTTTTTCCTTTCCCCTCTTCCCCTCCCCCTGGTTTTTGCTTAGTCTCACAAAGTCCACCTATTCGTGGAAACATATGGTATCTGTCTTTTTCTGACTGACTTATTTCACTTAACATAATACCCTCCAGTTCCATCCATGTTGCTACACATGGCCAGATTTCATTTTTTCTCATTGCCACGTAGTAGTCCATTGTATATAAGTACCATAACTTCTTTATCCATTCGTCAGTTGATGGGCACTTGGTCTCTTTCCATGATTTGGCTATTGTCGAAAGTGCTGCTATGAACATTGGGGTACACGTGCTCCTATGCATCAGCATTCCTGTGTCTCTTGGGTAGATTCCTAGCAGGGCAATTGCTGGGTCATAGGGTAGCTCTATTTTCATTTTTTTGAGGAACCTCCACACCGTTTTCCAGAGTGGCTGCACCAGTTTGCATTCCCACCAACAGTGTAGGAGGGTGCCTACTTCTCCACATCCTCGCCAGCATCTATATTTTCCTGATTTGTTCATTTTAGCCACTCTGACTGGTGTGAGGTGGTATCTCAGTGTGGTTTTGATTTGTATTTCCCTGATGCTGAGTGACATTGAGCATTGTTTCCTGTGTCTGTTGGCCATCTGAATGTCCTCTTTGGAGAAGTGTCTATTCGTATCTTCCGCCCATTTCTTCACTGGGTTGTTTGTTTTTCGGGTTTGGAGTTTGGTAAGTTCTTTATAGATTTTAGATATTAGTCCTTTATCCGATATGTCATTTGCAATGATCTTTTCCCATTCCGTTGGTTGCCTATTCGTTTTGTTGGTTGTTTCTTTTGCTGTGCAGAAGCTTTGATTGGGATTGTATTGAATGCATAGATTGCTTTGGGTAGTATTGACATTTTAACAATATTTTTTCTTCCAATCCATGAGCATGGAATGTTTTTCCATTTCTTTGTGTCTTCTTCAGTTTCCTTCATAAGTTTTCTACAGTTTTCAGCATACAGATCTTTTATATCTTCGGTTAGGTTTATTCCTAGGTATTTTATGGATCTTGGTGCAATTGTGAATGGGATCAATTTCTTTATTTCTCTTTCTGTTGCTTCATTGTTGGTGTATAGAAATGCCACCGATTTCTGTACATTGATTTTGTATCCTGCTACTTTGCTGAATTCATCTATCAGTTCTAGCGACTTTTGGTGGATTCTGTCCGGTTTTCTGTGTAGAGTATCATGTCATCTGCAAAAAGTGAAAGTTTGACTTCTTCTTTGCCAATTCTGATGCCTTTTATTTCTTTTTGTTGTCTGATTGCTGAGGCTAGGACTTCCAACACTATGTTAAACAACAGTGGTGAGAGTGGACATCCCTGTCGTGTTCCTGATGTCA
Organism: Paguma larvata; assembly: GCA_030068075.1. NCBI lineage: Eukaryota > Metazoa > Chordata > Mammalia > Carnivora > Viverridae > Paguma > Paguma larvata. The sequence continues at coordinate 120,817,315 of CM057830.1, read as the reverse complement.
GGGGGAAAGCTCTCAGTTTTTCCCCATTGAGGATGATATTAGCTGTGGGCTTTTCATAAATGGATTTTATGATGTTTAAGTATGTTCCTTCTATCTCGACTTCCTCGAGGGTTTTTATTAAGAAAGGATGCTGTATTTTGTCAAATATTTTTTCTGCATCTATCGACAGGATCATATGGTTCTTATCTTTTCTTTTGTTGATGTGATGTATCACGTTGATTGACTTGTGAATATTGAACCAGCCCTGCAACCCAGGAATGAATCCTACTTGACCATGGTGAAAAATTCTTTTTATATGCTGTTGAATTTTATTTGCTAGTATCTTGTTGAGAATTTTTGCATCCATATTCATCAGGGATATTGGTATGTAGTTCACTTTTTCTGCTGGGTCTCTGTCTGGTTTGGGAATCAAAGTGATGCTGGCTTCATAGAATGAGTCTGGAAGTTTTCCTTCCATTTCTGTTTTTTGGAACAGCTTGAGAAGGATAGGTATTAACTCTGTTTTAAAAGTCTGGAGAATTCCCCAGGGAAGCCATCTGGTCCAGGACTCTTATTTGTTGGGAGATTTTTGATAACTGATTCAATTTCTTCACTATGTATGGGTCTGTTCAAATTTTCTATTTCTTCCCGCTTTAGTTTTGGTAGTGTGTGGGTGTTTAGGAATTTGTCCATTTCTTCCAGGTTGTCCAGTTTGTTGGCATATAATTTTTCCTAGTATTCCCTGATAATTGCTTGTATTTTTGAAGGATTGGTTGTAATCAATCCATTTTCATTCTTGATTTTATCTATTTGGGTCCTCTTTCTTTTCTTTTTGAGAAGCCTGGCTATGGGTTTATCAATTTTGTTTATTTTTTCAAAAAACCAACTCTTGGTTTCATTGCTCTGTTCTACTGTTTTTTTTTTTGGATTCTACATAGTTTATTTCTGCCATGTTCTTTATTATTTATCTTCTTCTGCTGGGTTTGGGGTGTCTTTGTTGTTCAGCTTCTAGTTCCTTTAGGCGTGTTGTTAGATTTCATATTAGTGATTTTTCTTGTTTCTTGAGTTAGGCCTGGATTGTAATGTATTATCCTTTTAGGACTGCCTTTGCTGCATCCCAAAGGCTTTGGATTGTTGTATTTTCATTTTCATTTGTTTCTATATATTTTAAAATTTCTTCTCTATTGCCTGGTTGACCCATTCATTCTTTAGTAGAATATTCTTTAACCTCCATGCTTTTGGAGGTTTTCCAGTGGTTGATTTCAAGTTTCATAGCATTCTGATCTGAAATTGTGCGTGGTATGACCTCAATTCTTTTATATTTATTGAGGGCTGCTTTGTGACCCAGTATGTGATCTATCTTGGAGATGGACCATGTGCACTTGAGAAGAAAGTGTATTCCACTGCTGTCAAGTCCATCTGTGCCAATGTATAGTTCAGGGCCATTGTTTCTTTACCGAGTCTCGGTTTAGTTGATCTATCCATTGCTGTAAATGGAGTATTAAAGTCCCCTGCACTTAGCACATTCTTATCAATAAGATTGTTTTTGTTTGTTATTAATTGTCTTATATATTTGGGTGCTCCTGAATTCGATGCATAGACATTTATAATTGTTAGCTCTTCATGATGAATAGACCCTTTAATTATTATATAATGCCTTTTTTCATCTATTGTTAAAGTTAACTTTTTTGTCCCATCATCGCTTATTGAGGACCCTCTCCTTTCCTACCTGTTCATGATGCCTCCTTTGTCAGGTACTATATATGTAAACATAAAAAATCATTTCCAGAGGAGTTAAATATATAAATGTGAAAAACGAAATTCAAAGGCCATTAAAATAAAATACAAGACAAATGGCCTTGTAGTAGGAAATTTTCTGAAACTTTCTTAAATAAGACATAAAAACCACAAAGTCCAAGAGATCCATTTCACTACATTAAAATTAAAAATTGTATTAACAAAAGTCACCATTAACATGGCTTATAACCAAATGACAGACTGGAAGAAGACATTACTAAAGTATAAAACAGACAAGGAATTCATTTCGAGACTTTATGAAGAACTCCTACAGATCAGGTGGAAAATGACAAATCATACAACAGAAAAAATAGGCTAAGATATAAGCAGAAAAGTCATTGAAGAAGAAATGGAAAAGAAGAAATGAACCAATCAATACATCTGTGAAAAGATATTAGGTATGATTAGATATCATAAAAATATAAGTTAAAATATAAACAAGTTACCATTTGTATTCACCAAGTGACCAAAGAAGTTTCTTTTTTTTAATTTTAATTTTATTTATTTATATTGAGAGAGAGTAAGCACAAGCAGGAGAGAGGCAGAGAGAGAGGGAGAGAGAGAGAGAATCAGAAGCAGTCTCCTTGGACTATCAGCCCAGATCCCTACGCAGGGCTTGATCTCATGAACTGCAAGATCAGGACCTGAATTGAAATCAAGAGTCTGCCAGTTAACTGACTGAGCCACCCAGGTACTCTGACCAAAGAAATTTCAAATGCTGGCCGGGTGCATGGAAGATGATATTTTCTTACCTTTCTGAGGGAAGATGTAAATTGATAGAGTCATTTTGGAGAACAATTTGACAATAAAAAGTAAGATAAGAGGAAATGCTATATGATTCATACTTGAGAAACTCTTGTCCATGTACACATAGAGACATATGCATTTAGATTTTCACTAAGGCATTTTTAAAATAAAAGGGGGGCACCTGGGTGGCTCAGTTGGTTGTGTGGCCGACTTCAGCTCAGGTCATGATCTCGCGGTCTGTGAGTTCAGCCCCATGTAAGGCTCTGTGCTGAGAGCTCAGAGCCTGGAGCCTGCTTCGGATTCTGTGTCTCCCTCTCTCTATGCCCTTCTCCTGCTCACGCTCTGTCTCTATGTCCCAAAAATAAATAAACGTAAGGGAAAAAATAAAAAATAAAAAATAAGCAAAAAAAAAAAAACTAAAACTCTTCTAAAAAAATAAAATAATAGGGCAAAACTGAAAACAATCTAAACATCCATCTGGAGGAGAAGAGATAAATAAGACATGTTTTAATTATATGATGAAATGCTGCACAGCGATCCATTCTTTCAACTATATTCCAGTCAGCGAATAGAATAAAATAAAGTCTGTGTCCTCATGAAGCATATACTCTAAAGGGAGGAGGCAGACAATAATCATGTATGTACAGATTTTCAGACGGTGCTAAGTGAGAAGAGGTAAGATGAAGCAAGTGTGGGGGATCGAGTGTGTGAGGGAGGAACCAGTAACAAACAGTAATTTAAGTATATATACATACATATAAAGTTTATCCTTCAAAGCAGCAATCCCACTTCTAAGGATGTACTCTTAAGATTGGCTTTTAGCGATATGAAAATACATATATGCCATGTTATTTATTGCAGCTTTATTGTAATTGAAAAATATTGGAAAGTTGGAAACTGCTCACGTGTCTAAATATAGAAGAGCGATTGAACAGGCTATGGTATATACGCTCAATAGAAAATGACGAAGCTGTAAACAAGAATGAAGAAGCTCTCTGTGAATTGATAGAGAGTAGTTTCACAGGGGTCATCGTTGAGTGGAAAAAGCAAAGTGGAAAGGTAATATACAGTGTGGTATCTCTTGTGTAATAAAGAAGGTAAAATAAGGAAAAACAAGCACATCTGCTAATCATTACAAAAAGTAACACGGAAAGGATAACCCAGAAAACAAAGAAGTTGGTTACCTACAAGGGGTGGGGGAAATGGAGTTGTATTTCTCTGAGTATGCTTTTTTGATTAGTTTTGGCTTTTGTGATCATGTTAATGCTCTTCATATTCAGACAGAAAAATCAATAGGAATGGGAAGGGAAAAAAGCTTAAAACCAAAAACAAACGAACCTAATTATATATCAAGTGCATACTATAAGCACATTGAATGGGAAAGAAAATACCAAATAACTCATAAAGACTATTTTTGAAAACTTTTTTTAATGTTTATTTATTTCTGAGAGTGGGGAGAGGCAGAAAGAGAGAGGCAGACAGAGGATCCATAGCAGGCTATGTACTGACAGCAGAGACCCTGATGCGGGGCTCAAAAGTGAGATCGTGGCCTGAACTGAAATCAAGAGTTGGACGCTTAAATGACTGAGCCACCCAAGTGCCCCAAACTCTTTTTAAAGCTTATTTGACTATCTACTCTCAGTCTTGGGCAAGGTTGCAGAGGCAAGGGGGACTGCCCAGAGATCCCTAGCTCTTAATAGATTTGTTTTTGGTTTGGGGAAGTTTGAAGCAATTTTGAAACTATCTCTGATGTATTAGAAGATTGGGCAAATGAGTAAAAGTGTCGTTGTTGGGAGCCAGGGTTCTCACTGTGGAAGAATGGAGATACAAATATGAAATGGAGGAAGACAAAAAAGAAGCCTGTGGACATATATGTTAACTAACTAGAATTTAAATAAAAACTTGAAAACAAAAAGAAGCCTGTGGGGTTGGCTGTGGAATGAAGGGATAGATGTGTATGCGTGGATATGTGCATTTGTATATGTATATGTAAATATATACGTGTGTATACTTTTAAGTACATGCATATATTTTGTAGCTCCTTCCACTTAAAAAGCCCACCCAGCAATCACATCTTGGTTCCTGTTACTATTCCTCGCTGAAAGAAACCAGGGTTCCTCAGAAAAATGGGGAGAAAGCAAGGAAGTGCTCAAAAAAATGACAGTGGTGTGCAAAATGGACACTGGAGCTAGCTTCAATGAGCTTACACTAGCTAAATCTGGGACGATTTGAACATCAAATAAGTGAGGACAGTCATGAATTATAAACCACTGAAAAATGGAAACTTCTGAGTGCAAATCAATAATAAAAAGATAAATGAATAAATGAATGTTTATTTTTGCTTTTGTTTCCCCTGCCTCAGGAGACATATCTAGAAAGAAGTTGCTGTGGCCTCTGTCAGAGAAATTACTACCTGTGCTGCTCTCTTCTAGGAGTTTTATGGTTTCAGGTCTCACATTTAGATCTTTAATGCATTCTGAGTTTATTTTTGTGGATGGTGTTACAAAGTGGTCCAGTTTCATTCTCTTGCATGTAGCTGACCAGTTTTTCCAACACCATTTGTTGAAGAGACTGTCTTTTGTCCATTGGATATTCTTTCCTGCCGTATCAAAGATTAATTGGCCATATAATCATGGGCTTATATCTGACTTCTCTATTTTGTCCATTGATCTGTGTGTCTATTTTTGTGCCAGTACCATATGTTTCTGATTACTACAGCTTTGTAATATAGCTTGAAGTCTGAGATTGTGCTATCTGTAGCTTTGCTCTTCTTTCTTAAGATTGCTTTGTCTGTTCAGGGTCTTTTGTGGTTTCATACAGATTTTAGGACTGTTTGTTCTAGTTCTCTGAAAAGCGCTATTGGTATTTGGATAGAAATTGCATTAAATCTATAGGTTGCTTTAGGTAATAAAGCCATTTTAACAATATTTGTTCTTCCAATCCATGGGCATGGAATCTTTCCATTTCTCTGTGTCCTCTTCAATTTCTTTCATCAGTGTTTTACAGTTTTCAGAGTACAGGTCTTTCACCTCTTAGCTTAGGTTTATCCCTAGGTATTTTATTATATTTGGCACAACTGTAAATGGATTGTTTCCTTAATTTATTTTTCTGCTTCTTCTTTGTTAGTGTATAGAAATAAACAGAAACCTGTATATTGATTTTATATCCTGCATGTTGTCACGTTTTTTTTCTTTCTGCTTTGTTTGCTTGAATGAGGAGCCAATTGGGGTTCATATGTGGAATGAGATGTTTTTAAGAGTCTTTTAATCTGCAGGTTCTCCCTCTAGCTCTACTTTTTTCTTGCAACTTATTTGTTGAGAAAGTTGTGTTGTTTGTACTATAGAGTTCCCACAGTCCGGATGTGGATGAATGCATCTCTGTGCGTGCAGAGTTCCTCTGAACTTCATATTTCTTATAAATTAGTAGTTGGAATCAGATGGCTCATCGGATTTGGGTTCAGTTTGTTCTGTAGCAATACTAATTCGTATGTGGAGTTGGGAGACCTTAACATACCTCTCTCAATAATTGGCAGATGAAGCACACAAAATGTCAGTAAGGATATGAATTTGAACCATCAGTAACTTAATCTAATGAGCAAGTTTAGAACACTGCACCCAACTGCAGACTGCACATTCTTTTGGGCACAAATGGAAACTTTCAAAAAACTGACCATATACTGGAACCTGAAGCAAGTCCTAAGATGTTTCAAAGGATCAAAATTATTCAGAGCATGACCTCTGACCACAGTGTAATTAAGCTAGAAACCTATGAGAAAGGAGGGAAGAAGAACAAAACAGCAGCTTCTGACATTTGCAAGCTGGCCTGGTGCTCACAGCTAGACAGTGTTGTTCTCTTACTGGATATAAACAACCTCGCACGATATCGAACCTGAGACAATATTGCTCTGAGACCAAGATGAAAAGAGATGAAGCAAGGCTACTTCATAAATTTTTCTAAGCACAGATAAAGCCAAGGTCAATGTGCATCCCACAAATACCAAACATCTCCCTCTTGGTTGGCTAATATGGGTGCCTGCTGCTGGTTTCCCAATCACAGCTTTAGCCTTGCTGTAATCTGCTCTCCCTGTAAAGGAGATTTATTGAGAGCTTCAGTCACAGAATTGCCTTTGCTTTCTGACAGCATCAGAGCAAACCCTTGTCTCCTTGAACTCTTCCCAAGATCACACAAAGCCCAGATGTTACCGTAGGTTCTTTCTAAAACACTCTTTCTAAGATATACCATGGCTCTGCATGGTGTGATCTCTCTCAGTGCAGAGTAATTGGCCCAACTTGTTCACGTATGGATGGGTTCCCCGGGGATCTTTGGCAGCAGAGAATTGACATTCATAACAAAAAGATAACTAGAAAACTCCCCACATGTTTAGAAATGAAGAAATACATGTTTAAATAACTTATGATTCAAAGACAATAACATGATGGAAATTAGGAAATATTTTATTGAATGATTAAAAAATTACTACACATCTGAATCAGTAAGTGGTCTGACAGAAAGCAGATGGCACATGCAAGCTAAGTAATTTGAGGAGAGTTACATAAAGGAGTTGGGGTGGCTTTGTAATGTGTCGACTTGACTAGTCTGAACTACATTTCCCAGAATTCCCTTTCCTGTAGGTTTCAGTTCAGGTGGGCCATATGAGAGATTCTGATGGAAGATTTGGAGAAGAGAAGGGAAATGCATGTAACTGAGAATGTTCTCATAAATAGAAGCTAGAAGGAACAAAATAACAAGAAAAATACAAACAATGCAATCTGACAAATGGATCAAAGTCATGGACAGACTTTTTTTTACAGTAGAAGAAACTCAAATGGTCTACAAATATAAGTACTCAGCTTCATTAATCATTACAGAACTTAATGCTACCATGAGATAGTACACACCCACCAGATTGGTGGAAATTAAAAAGTCTGACAATTCTAAGAATAGGCAAGGCTGTGGACCAATGCAAGCTTTCACGTACTGCTGATGGGAGTGTGTGTTGCAAAACTGGCTGGCATTTTGTAGAAAAAATGAAGGTGTGCTTCTTCTAGGAGCCAGCATTTCAATACCAAGTATACAAATTCTGGAGAAACCTGTGTACACTGGCACCAGGAAGCAAGTGTAAATGGTTGTGATGGGTTGAACAGTGGCCTCTCAAAAGATTTGTGTACATCCTAACCCCTAGAACCTGTTAATGTGATCTTATTTGGAAAAAGGGTCTTCACATTTGCGATTAAGTTAATGATCTTGAGATGAGATTATCTTGGAATATGTGGGTAAGCCCTAAATCCGTGACAAATGGATTCCTCACAAGAAAAAGGCAGAGGGAAATTTGAGATAGAAAAGGAGAAGGCAGAGATTGGAGTGATGTGGTCACAAACAAAGGACTGACCCCCACAGCAACCAGAAACTGGAAGAGGCAAGGATGGATTTTCCCCTAGATCTTTCAGAGGGAGCACAGCTCTCCTGACACTTTGATCTTGGACTTCTGGCCTCCAGAACTGAGACAATGAATTTCTGTTGTTGTAAGCCACGACGTTTGTGGTGCTTTGTTATGGCAGCCACGGGGAACTAATACAATGGTTTGCCGGAGCATTTGTGTGCTGAAAACAGCCCAAATATTCAGCAGGGATAGAATGGATAAACACACTATGGTAAACTTATGACATGGAATACTCTACTAGAATGAAAAGGAATAAACTCCCTATATGCTACAGCAAGTTTAAATTTTAAGCACATACTACTGAGTGAAAGAAACAAGACATAGAAGGATACATATATTAGAATTTTATGTAAAGTTTAAACGCAAGAAAAATTAAACCATATTATTTATGCATGGATGGATGTTTCGGTGGCAAGACTCTGATGAAAAGAAGGAAATGGTTATCATAGAAGTTAGGGAGTTGATTGTGGGGAGACACGCTGGGGCTGGAGAGTGGGACTCTAATTCTTGATCTGGGGATGGTTACAAGAGTATGTTCTTTTATGGAAAGTACAGGAAATGAATGTAAGACATATAGGATTTACACACTTCTCTGCGTCTGTGCTGTAGTTCACAATTTGTCAGGTTAAAACATTAAAAGGCAGAATTAAAATGATGGCTATTTGCAGACGATATGCCTCCTATATCTGGAAAATCCAAGAGAATCTACTCTTAAAAAATGTTACAAGGACTTGTAAGAGGAATACAATAAGTAGGCTGGTACAAAATCATTTAGACAAATGACAAGTTAGAACATAATAAAAGAAAAGTCTCTGTTTAACAAAAAAGAAATAAAATATGTAGAAATAAATTTAATAAATATGCAAGATTTATGTACAAAACATTAAAATGTTCCTCAGAGACATAAAAAGGTCTAAATGAATGCAAAAGTCTACTCTGTTCTCAGAAAATTGTAGCTTTATAAAGGTGGAAAATCTCCCAACATCAATCTATAAATTAAATATGATTTCAAACATTTTATGACAATAGAGTTTTTGGGAACTTTTCAAGATGATTCTAACATTAATATAGAAAACTAAAGGAGTGAAAATAGCCAGGAAGACTATGAGAGAAGCACTGGTCCTATCAGATATTATAGCATAATAAAGGGACAGTAATTAGAAAACAGTGTGGTACTGGCGTATGAATCGAATGAAAGAATAATAGAAAAAAATAGATACTCTAAAATACACCTAAATACAAACAGGAACTTAGTATATGATAAAATGTTATTTCAGTTCCCTGGAAGAAAAATGGATTCTCAATAAATGGTGTTGGGACAGGTGGGTGGTCACCTGGAAAAGTATAAAGTTGAATCCCTATTCACAATATGCAGCACACTAAATTTCAGATAGATCAGACTTAAAGATTAAAAACACTGAAACTATAAAAATCCTAGGAGAAACCATGTTAGATTTAAAATATGATGTTGAAGGAGGAAAGACTTTTTAAAGTACAATTTAGGGGCACCTGAGTGGTTCAGTCAGTTAAGTGCCAACATCGGCTCAGGTCATGATCTTATGGCTGGTGAGTTCAAGTCCTGCATCGGGCTCTGTGCTGACAGCTTGGAGCCTGGAGCTTGCTTCAGATTCTGTGTCTCCCTCTCTCTCTGCCCCTCTTCTCCTCGTGTTCTGTGTGTCTCTCTCTCTAAAAAATAAATAAACGTTTAAAAAAATAAAGTGCAATTAAGACCTCAGAAGACTAAAAACCAAAGCTTGGTTTATTCAATACATAAAAACAAAAAGTTTCTTTAATACAAAGATTACTGTCGAAAGGCCAAGGAAAATGACAAATCAGGAGAATTATTTGCAACTCATATCAGAGACAAGGGGGCTAAGTTTTCTATTTTATAAATAGCTCCTACAAAGTAGTGAGAAAAATGCCAACAACTCAATAGAAAAATGGGCAAAAGCTATGAATGCAGCTCACAGGAGAGAAATACAAATGACTTCTAAATAAGAGAAATCAAAATTAAAATCACAATGAGATATCCTTTTTTCATTTATTAGATTGGCAAAAGTAGAGCCATTTGCTAGCATATGTTATTGGCAAAGGTGTGGACAAACAGGCACTCTCTTGCACTGCTTCTGGGGGTTGGATCTGGCACAACTTCTATGCAGATACTTCTATGCAGATAACATCCATCAAAATTACAAATACATTCACCTTTTGCCCCAGCAACTCCACATCTGGGAATTTATCCTACAGATATAGTTGCATACATGTGAAATGATAAAGAAATACTGATAGACATTAAAGAGAATGAAGAAACAATGTACTAATATGGGACCGTCTCCGTCATACACTGATAATTTTAAAAAGGAAGGCAATGGTGGGGTGCTTGTGTGGTTCAGTTGGTTAAGTGCCTGACTTCAGCTCAGGTCATGATCTCACGGTTCGTGGGTTCCAGCCCCGCGTCAGGCTCTGTGCTAAGAGCTCAGAGCCTGGAGCCTGCTTCACATTCTGTGTCTCCCTCTCTCTTGCCCCTCTCCCACTCATTCTGTCTCTCTCTCAAAAATTTAAAAAAAAAAATCTCATTAAACAGGGGTGCTTGGGTAGCTCCATTGGTTAACTGTCTGACTTCAGCTCAGGTCATGATCACACAGTTCGTGAGTTTGAGCCCACATTGGGCTCTGTGCTGACGGCTCGGAGCCTGGAGCCTGCTTCGGATTCTGTGTCTCTCTCTCTCTCTGCCCCCTCCCGTTTATGCTCTTTCTGTTTCTCTCTCGAAAAAAAAAAAAACACATAAAAAGGAAGGCAATGGAGAATGTGAATAATAATAGGCTGGCATTTGTATAAAACAAGAATGTGTGTGTGTGTGTGTGTGTGTGTGCGCGCGCGTGCACATGTAAATGCATAAATATTGATAGATAGTTGAAGCTGGGTGATGGGTACATGGAGGTTAATTATACTATTTGTTGTTTATGTGTATGTCTGAAAATTTCCATAATGTAAAGGAAAAAATACACTTAGAATAACAAAAACAAAAAGAAAATCTCTAGAAGGGTACATAAGAAGTTAATGACACTGGTTACCTCCATAGGCATTACAACATAGGAACAGTGTTGATGGAATAACAGACATGGCAACAGTGGTTGTTTAAACACAAAGAGTTTATTTTTCTCATGTATTGAGATGTTTGAAAGTGGACTGGTTTTGGTTAGTTGCTCAAGAGTATCAAAAGAAGTCTTTATGATTCTTTTGGTATTTTCCTTACTGTAACAAAAGAGTTGCTGAAGCTCCAGCCATCAAATATGTACTCCAGGGTGGGAGAAAGAAAAAGGGGCAGAAGAGGACCAAAAGGGGGAAACTCCCACTAATTCAGCTCACTGTAAAACAACTTTCCAGAACCTTACCCAATGACTTCCACTCTCATTTCATTGGTCACCCTTAGCTAGAAGGGAGACTGGGAAATGTAGTTTTGAATCTCAGCACATTGTTACCCCCAGCAAAGTTAGAGTTTTGTTACAAAAGAAATCATGAGAAGGGTCAAAATAAATAGATTAAAAATGCTAGGAAAATACTAACAGAAAAAAGCAGGTAGAGCAATACTATCATATAAAATAGAACCCAAAGAAAAATGCTTCCAAAGAGACAAATACAAATATTCTTGTAAATAAAAGACATAAGGCCAAAGAAGTTATGACAGGGATAAAGTTTTGTGTCCAACATGGCTTCATAACATATGAAGCCAAAAACTGAAATTCAAAAAGAACTGGACATAATCAGAATAGAAGAGACTTACTGTACTCCTGTCAGAAATTAACAGACCAAGAAGACAAAATATAAGTAAGACTATGGAGGATTTGAGTAACAGAAGTCATGAGTTCCATGTAACAGATATACAGTGTGTGTATAACTGCCCTTACAATCAGATAATCCAGATTCTTCTCAGATGTATATGGAACATTATCCAAGAGTGATTACGCATTTAGTCACAAAGAAAATCCCAAGTTCAGAAGCAGAAATCATGTTAATTGAATTCAAAACATTAAGATTAGAAGTTATTAACCAAAGGAAAGCCCCGACACTGAAAATAATGACTAATGAAATAAATATACAGAAAAGGCTGAGAATAGTTAAGTAAGCAAAATTTAAAAATGCACAGACTCATGGTAATTTTGGTCAAGAGAAAAGAATGTGAAGAAATGAATAAGTGTCGTGAGAAACAGGGTGGGTTATAACTTTAGATGCGGATACAATTTTTCTAAAAAATTGGAAGAGAATACCATATACATACAGCTTTATATAAATGAACTGGAAAATGCAGATAAAATGGGTAACTTCTAGGAAAATAGAAATGATAATAATCGGTCAAGAGGTGTAAGATCAGAATAAACCAGTATCTGTAGAAGAAATTTAAAGACAGTCAAAGATCTATCCTTCAAAACTGCATCCTTCAAAACAGATGGTTTTGTTAAATTCTACTAAATCTAAAAAGAAATAGGTAATTATATTGTCCAAACTCTTCTCTGCACTGGAAAATATGAAAAGCATCAAAACACATTTTTTGAGGCTATCATAATCTTGATTCTCAAACTGGACTGAGCTAGCAGAGTAAAAGCTCCCTGTAGACCAATGTTTCTCATAAAAAGACACTCGTATCCTTTATCATGTCCAAGTAGGGTTTTCCCCAGGAATGCAATGGTAAACTAAAACTAACAGAATCGTTAATGTAATTCACTCTATTACTCGTTAAAGAGGAAACATAAATGTATTATCTCAGTTGATGTAGGAAAAGCTTTTGATAAAATCAACACCAATTCACACTATCCTTGCTACTCTCCCATAAAGCAGTCATCCTGATCACTGTGAAACAAGATAGAAATACAGAATAGATGTATTGATGGAGAAAAACCTAATTATTCAGAGATGTTATCCTCATTTGTCTAGAGAATCTAAAAGAGGGACCTGGAAATCATTAGAGCTCATCTAAGAGCTTTTCACAAGTTCTGCCTTTCCAGCAATTAGCAATTGACAAATATATTATATAAAAAAACTCCTGATCCCATGAGCAACACAAACTATTGAATGCTTTGGACTAAAATGTATTAAAACGTCTAAGACTGATGGGAAGAAGAATATAAAAACTCACTATAGCAAGCCTTAAGCAAGCCTCAATAAAAGATGAGATATATCATGTTCTTGGAAAGAAAGACTTAACTTTGAGAGAGGTCAGTTCTGAAATTAACGTATAACTTCAAGGCACCCCAATAAAAATTCCAAGAAAACTTTAATGGAAACTGATAAGTAGGTTTGTAAATCTACTCTGAAGAGAAATGCACAAGATAGGCCCCAAAATCTGAAAGAAAGATATCAAAACATATTATAATGTTAGAGTAATTGAAATAGCATTGATGCAAGAATCAGCATACTAATTGATGGAATGACAAATTCTAGAAATACACTGAAGAAAATTTGGCAATTTAGTATTCATCCATCCATCCATCCATCCATCCATCCATCCCTTCATTCATTTGACAAACAGTGATTGTCTATGATGTGTCAGATACTGTTTTAGGGGTGAATAAAACAAGGCCTTTGTTCTCATAGAAGTGTGGAGCTTATATTATACATAATTAATTGGGCATTTCAATTAACAGGGGAAAGGATGGTGTTGGGCAAAGCAATAGATTCTAAACATATACCTTAGATGAGAAGAGAGTCCTAAGTGATTAAAAAATCTGAAAGAGAAAAACTATGAAAATAAAACTATAAAAACAAATTTATAAAAAGAAAACTAGAGAAATATATCTTTCTAGTCTTTGGATAAAGAAGATGCTGAACTGGATACCTTAAAGAAAAATGCGACACATTTGACGGCATAAAGAGGAAAAATACAACTTTTACATCACAATAAAAGCACTATAAATTAAGTTAAACAGGGTCGCCTGGGTGGCTCAGTTGGTTAGGCATCTGACTTCGGCTCAGGTCATGATCTCACCGTTCCTGAGTTCGAGCCCTGCGTTGGGCTCTGCGCTGACAGCTCAGAGCCTGGAGCCTGTTTCAGATTCTGTGTCTCCCTCTCTGTCTGTGCCCCTCCCCTGCTCATGCTCTGTCTGCCTCTCTCTCTCTCTCTCTCTCTCTCTCTCTCTCTCAAAAATAAATAAACATTAAAAAAAAAGATATTTAAAAAAATTAAGTTAAACCTAAGTGACAGTGTGGAAGAAAGCATATGCAACACGTATAACAGATGAAGGGCTAATGTCAAGCATGTAAAAGGATCTACAAGTCAATATGAAAAAATGACAAAGAATAAGAATGGTTTGTGGAAGTGTATGAATGACCTATAAATATCGGAAAAGATGGTCAAACCAACTACACTAGTAATCATGAAAAACACCAATGATAACAAGGAGATATCATTTCTGGCAATCAGTATTGGCTACTGTGGGGGGAAATGGAAACTCTTGTACAAGCTTGGTACATACTCTTGGAGAGAAGTTTGACGGAATTTATTTTTTAAATGCCTGTACCCTTTGAACCCGGTTCTGGGTATTTATAGGGGAGATTGTTCATTGTCTCTGTCCAAGGCTGTTCTTCCTGGGTGCTGGGTGGCTCAGCTAGACTGTTTCCCAGCCTCCCTTGGGGGTAGGTGTGGTGGCCGTGTGAGTAAGAATTCACCAACAGAATGCAAGAGTGGTGATGTGTCCAACTTCTCCCTCACCTGGTCAGAGGACAAGTGGTCACCCTGGATGTGCACCATTCTCCTTCCTGCACTTCACAGGATCCAGAGCACAGACGCACCTGTGCGGGAGCTGACCCTGAAGTCAAGGCAATGCCCTCGAGCTGAGCTCCTGCACATGGTTCCTGGACCACTGCTCAGCCACAAGCCGCCCTTAGGGTCCAGGATGAGGCTGCCCATAAGGAGGAAGCGTTGTGAAGTTTTTATAGCAACCAACATCACCATGATATCTTTATCGTATTTTACAAAAGCCTTAGTCAGAAATGGATTGGGGTGGTGGTGGATGTAAACTTACACCACAAATTACACCACAAATAGTTGGAGAAGCACTGCACCAAGGGAGAGAGGAGAAACAAGACGTAAGGAGCTGGGATTCCTGAGTGACCGTGTAGAACAGAGCTATCCCTTCAACCAGGACTGCTCTGCTCAGACTTACGTGAGCGACTAATAATCTTCAGTTTTCTCTAAGCCACTAGCTGCATTATTGCTGGTCTGCTGGTCGAAGCCATCTAGCGCTGTCTTACCTGACTCAGTCTCACAGCAATGTTCGTGTGTGTGTGATGGGGCATTGGGAGTGTTCACGCAGCATTGTGTCCATTAATGAAACCTCGCAAGACACCTAAATGTGCACCAAGGAGGGAAAGCTGGGAGCCAAGTCTGCTATATCTATGCTGTGGAATACAGAGCTTTAATTAAAAACTCTCTCCCAGACATTCTTCTTATGCGAAGAGCAAGTTGCAGAATGAACATATAGTATGATGCCGGGAGCCATCTTGGGCACACAGGTTGGTCCTTTCCCTGTGTGAAAAGGTGGATGTTGCAAGCCTCCTGCCGCAAAATTGGCATCCAAAACTATCTCCTTCTAATATGAATCTTTCAGGCTTGGATTTCTTGAGATACTCTCGTTGGCCCCAAGGAATGTAATGCTCTTTTGTTTTATGGCATTTAGATAAAAGGGAAGGACCTGGAGCAGGATGCTTTGATGGATTACATCTGAATGAGAGTAGCCTGGCCAGAAGTCATCTTAAAGTTGCATCTTGAAGTTAGGTTGCACAGATTGATAGCAGTTATGAGCTGGCTGGGTATTGGTGTAAACATTGGGCCCCTATTATGTAAATTCACTCATTCACAAGCAAAGGACAAGCATTGGGAATTCTGTCCTTGCCGGATGGGTTGCACCTCCCCCATTGTAGTTGGAAGAATAGGCAGCATGACTCCTGGCCTGTTTATAATCAACATAGGCAGGCCTAGGTAACACCCTGTTCTCTCCCCCCGCCTTAAATTCATATGCTAATTAACTTGAAAACAACCTGCAAGATTGAGGAAATCAATCAGCAGCTTTGCTGATAAAAACACATTATTGTTCAAACTATGCTTACTGATGGGATGTCACTCACTCATTGCTGTAATGTCACTCACTACTTTTAAATAAAGACACTGAGACCAGCAGAGCAGAGATGCCAGAATTGCCAGAGATGCCTGCTCGGTGACCAGACTACCTCTCGTGGCTCTCTCGTTCCTTTCGCCGACCGTCCATCCTTTGGGGACTCCTGGACTCGCCGGAGCAGGACTCCGGCAGTATGAGAAACTCCAGTGTGCATGTACATACAGGCATGTAAACAGGCAGGAAATGTTGGGAAGGATCTTCCGGGAAAGGGGGAATTGGGAGGGGCCTAGAGAGTGGCTAAAAGGGGCTTTTATTTTATTCCTATTTGTTTAATATTTAAAAATGAGAATTATATTCATGTTTTGCTTGTGTAATTAAAAATAAAATTTAAAGAATATAAAATAGAGAATGTTTCTATGTTGTTAATAATAATACAACACAGAATAATTCCTCACTCGCTGCTTTGGTAGACTCCCATAGTGATTTGGGTTTCCGGCTTTTTAATGTGCCTCTCGGTTTCTGGCCCCCTTGCTCCTGCCCTCCGCCCCACTCAGCTGCTCTGGGACCCTCCACTTCCCTGAGGACCTCATTGTAGCTCTGAGCACAATGACTTTAAGAATGGAATGTATTATTCAGTTGTTTGATTCCATGTAGGCTGTGAGTGTTTTCTGAAAAAATCCTACGGAGAATTCTCATTTTGCCAGAATGAAATAAAGCAGACTTCTGGGAGGAGAAATCTCCCAGGTTGTATACAACAGTTTCTTTGATAAATCATCTCTGATCTTGAAATGATAAAGAATGTAACACATGAAAAAAAGAACCAAGTTTCAGAGGAAAGCAAGGTTCTTAAAACACATTTGATCTCGACTAAACACACTTCAAACCAGACTTTATAAAGTGTTTTAGGGAAATGATTGCTGAAAATTTTATAAGAAATCTTTGTCACAAGGACTGCTATAGTAGCTAAACACAAAGATTTTTTGAGATTTAACCAAACTGTTAATCCTAGGTACAAAAGTTCCTTCTGGAAAACATGCTACTGAAACTTTTCTTCTGGAATCCAGTGGGCTGTTTGAGAAGCATCAGGTCTCATGCAGCCACGGGGGTAAAGCCTGCGAGTGCGTGGGAACCCGAGGAGCCAGCTGCAGGCAGCTGAGACCATGGCTCCTGTAGCAGAAGGCCAACCCTGACGGTCGGAGGGTGAAAGTGGATGACAAAAATTATATTAACAGTTGCATTTGGAGACAGATTTCGCAATTCTTATTGAATTTTAGAAGTTCTCCCTGATAGTGACATTTGGCCAAATGCATCTTCCACACCTTTCCATACCCAACTTATTGCTGTGAGGCTTCCTGAAATTCATCCTCCAGGCACCTGCCAAGTCCTGACATCGCCCACCAGGATATCCTGCCACCACCACCAAAGTGGCTGTCCTGGAACACGCAGAGGCCTGGAAGGACTTGGATCTGGTCGGGTTTCCTGCTCCCTCTAACATGCCAGGGGCTCTGGCACCCTCCCTCCTGCCCTTGGCCTTCCCGCCCCCCCCCCCCGGGCTCCCCTGGGCCCTCCACCTTCCCCAACGTGTAGGGTCCTGAGCTTCCCCGCCCTCCGCGTCTCCCCCATCTGTAAAAGGGTCCATCGGGGCCCAGCCGGGGTGGGGGTGGTGAGTGTGGGTGAAGGAGGTGCTGCGGGGGGTGGGGAGCGTGGGGGGGTCCCCCACGTTCCCCAGCCGCCCCCCCCGGGCCCGTCTGGCAGCCAGCGCCAGCCTCCTGTCCCCCGACGCGCCCCCCACCTGGACATGCTGCAGGATCCTCTGGGCGCACCAGTCCCCCAGCTCCGCGTAGTTGCCCGCCAGCTCCTCGTCCGCCTCCCCGAGCTGGCCCATCAGGTTGAGCAGCATCATGGGCACCCCCAGGGACTCGGAGGCCGGGGCCCCCGGGAGCCGGGGCCGGCCCAGCCCCGATGGGTCCTCCCGCACCCAGTACAGGATCTGATCCATCATCTCTACCGCTTCGCTCTGGGTGGGGAGAAGGGAGGCGAGCAGAAGGTCCGGGCTGAGGTCGCGTCCCGACGGTCCGGTCCCTGGGGTCCCGACCCGGGGTGACAGGGCCTCCTCTTCCCACCCACTCATAGGACACCTTCACCGAGGGCCGACTCTGGGCCCCTGCCCTGGGTCCTGCCCCGCCCTGCCCCGGGGATTCCCAGCGTGTGATCGCAGGCCACTCCCAGGCAGCGGGGTCAGATCCGAAAGCACAGGGGGGGGGGCTCCAGGGAGGAGGGAGAGCTCCCTCCTGGCCAGGGCAGGGTGTAGAGGTGGAGGTGTGAAATCAGCAGGACCTGCAGACAGAGGAAAGGGGTTCATTTGCTAATATTGAGCTTCTGTGTTTAGGTCTGTCATTTTTCTAAGTGTAACCTGCATCAACTAAAGTGTACAAATCCTAGGAGCCCAGCTTCGTGAATGAAGGTCCCACGTGTGACATTTTGGCTAAGTATCTCTCTTGCTCTGGTGCTCTGTCTTTGAAGGGGGGGGAGGATTGTGTTATCTGCCTTCAGAGCTTAGCATGTATCAGGTGCTCAATAAATGCTTGTTGAATGAAGGTTAGAAAACAGGTGTGGGGGTGAGGGAATGCAAGAATTTTCTGACCTGTCTTCCTTGAAAAAAAATTGGGGACCGTAATTTTTACTATATATTTAAAAAATATTTTAATCAAAGCAATAACATGGGCTCAGGGGGAAGAAATGGAAACAGCTCACCAACGTATAAATCAAACTAATAAGTGCATAAATCCAAGATTAGCCCAAGCACCCTCTCCTTTGAATGTCTGTATCCCCCTAAATTCGTACACTAAAATCCTAACCCCCAATGTGATGGCATCAGTTGGTAGGGCCTCTAGGAGGTGATTGGGTCATGACGGCAGAGTCCCCATGAATAGGATTCGCACCCTGATTAAAGAGGCCCTAGAAGGCACACTCACCCTTCCGCCATGTGAGGACACAGCCAGATGACAGCCATCTGTGAAGCAGGAAGCAGGTCCTCACCTGATGCTGGCTCTGCCAGCATCTTGGTCTTGGATTTCCCAGCCTCCACAACCGTGAGCAACAAATGTGTGTTGTTTATAAGTCACCTTTATGATATTTTTATGATAGCAGCCCAAACGGACTACGACAAGGCCAACGGCCCCTCCCAGGTGGGTAGAAGCGAGCTGGGGCAGAGGGCCATGGGCGTGAGCCTGGCCAAGGAGGTGTGGGTCCAGGGACTGTCACCTCCCGGGTAAGCAAGAGTTCTTGGGGGTCTCAGAACTGGAGCTATGGGGGCTCCAGAAGGCAGGGGCGCTAGGAGAGGGGCAGAAAGGAACATTCTCGACCCCCTACTAGAAGCCCACAGGACCCCTAGAGAGAAGCCCCAGGACATCCCCTACCCTCTGGGCCTGGTATTAGCTGTCCAAGCAGACCTGTGGCCTTGGCTTTTGCACAACCGGAGTTTGCCTGAACAGAGCTTGTGCATGTTTGAAAGAAAAATAGGTGGACTTCTCTGTGGCAAGTACATCATGAAACCAGCAGAGTAGATGAATGGTTCTCTCCAAACAACTGGCTTGCGAGCAGAGATGGCTGGGCTGGCAGTGGGGTGGGGGAGTATCACACTTGCCTAGAAGCTGCATTTGGGGTAGAGTGATGAGGATGGGACCCTGGAGGAAAGATGACATGGGCCTTGCCTGGGCACCTCCAGGGAGACTGGGATGGTGGGGGAGAGCGTGCTCCTTTCCGACATTTTGCTCCTTGCTGTTGCGGCACATCAGGGCCCTTGAGATCCCAACCCAAGCACTCATGGGGCCCTCTGGGTGCTTGCCTTTCTGGGACTGGGCAGCTGGCTCCACAGCGTGTCCTCACTACCTGCCTTTCTGGAGGCAATGATCATCAGAGAGAGGGCCAGCCACTGGCCAAGAGGACTGACCTCCTCACTCCCACCCTCACCTAGCCCAGAGAGGTTAGCTGATCCTCGAGTCCCAGTAGCCACTTCTGTCACTCTATTTCTGGTCCTTAGGGGAGGAGCTCAGGGTCCAGCCTGGTGTTCTGCTCCCGCCCAGAGAATTTAGACTAGGGAGAGCCCTAGCCAGGGTGGGAGAAGGGACCTGGCTGAATGACAGGCCTCTTCTGCCAAGGGGTAGCTCACATTTCCAGGGAAACCAGCCCTTCCTCATCAGGGCACCTCCTGTCCCCTCCAGGGATCCAGTAAGTGGGGGAGCCAAGAAAACACCTGGACCCCAGGAGGGGGCATGGACTTTAGAGCATAGAGAAAGGAGCAAGGGAAGAGCTGTTAACCTGAACTGACGAAATAAGGCAAGGAAGACCAATGCCATTTAACATATATTTATTGAAATCTACTTGATGCAAGGCACTGTGCTAGATCTGGTAGGGGAATCAGACATGAAGGGTCACCCCTGTCTTATGAGAGCTCACAATCTAACAGGTGGGGGAGGGTGGGGAGGGCGAAGCTCTAGTGCAAGGCTGAGTATAGTAAGTGCCATAAAACAGACAGGTTAAGGAGATCAGGGAGGGATGAGAAAAAAAGCGCCAACAAATGAAACGTGGACTGGGGAGAACACAGCTACTGTTCATAGATATGCAAATAACATTAAAGGCCAAGTTAAAAGAGACCATTGCTAGTTTCCAAAGTAAACAGCTAAACCAATACCATGAGAAGTACAGAGTGTTAAGTGTACTAGTAACAGAGAAATTCTCAATTCCCCAGTCTCACAGATTTTTCTGGAAGTAGCGAGACACTTCCAAAATAAAGAACAGGGTGGGTGTTGACTTAACTCATTTCATGGGACACACATGGGATCCGTACAAGAACACCTGGACGGAGGCATTGGTCAAACTCACTGAGACTAAAAGGCATAGGTTTTCCCCATCTGAGTGAACCGAGTACCACATTTAAAGAGGGGTCTACAATAGTCAGGTTGGAATTGGGCCAGGAACTCAAGTCGGGTAGAACATGAGGAAAACCAGCCATGTGATTCTTCTCAGGAAGCAGCCAAGTGATAAAAGGCAATTGACTCTTGACAGATTGCAAAAAGCAGAGACTCACTCAGGCTGGCTCAGGTCAAGGGAGTCTATGGCGGGGACACAAATGAACTGGTAAGGGCAGTGGCCAGAAATCCAAGAACATAATAGGGCCCAGACTCCCTTGGGGTGCTGGATTTGAGGCGGCTCCGGAGTGCTTAGCAGGAGCTCACAGATCTTCAAGCTGGTGCCACCCATCGGGTCAACTCCTCTAAATACCGGGTGGTTCCCTCTTCCTTCCAACACCAACGAGAAGCTTCTTTCTCGTTTTTCTTGTTCGCACTTCACAGACAGAGAACCCGAAAGGCCCAGCCTGTCGTCTCCAGCCAGCCCTGATGACCAGTTGCTGCCCTTGAGTCAGGTGTTCAGTTCCGGTTTAATTAGTGTGGCCTGGAAGGGGAGTGAGGGTCACAGGGCACGCAACAGGGCTGAGGCCCGGAGCACGTGGAATGTCAACGCTGTGAGAGAAAGGTACCCTCTGTGATTGGGTGGGGCTCATTCTGGAAATGCAAAAGTGGGTACGACACAACTAATCAACACAGTTAATCTTAATAAGCAGCAAAAATGGTAAACAGGAACTTTCGTTTAAAAATTTTAGCAAGTATTCAAAACTGTAATAAAAGCAATGGAAGGTTTCTTTCAGAATATAAGAAAAGGATATATTTCTATCGCGATTCGGCATTCTATGTAACCCAACTGCTCGTTTCCCTTGCAAAAGAAATGCATGTGATTAGAAAGAAAAAACGAAATGAGGTAGATACACAAATGCATAGACGAGCCCACACAATAGGAAGCTTGATCACATTTTGCATCTGACATAGCAGTATACCTACAGAAGCCAAGGAAATCCACCCCCAAGTCATCAGAGGCAAAAACTGAACTTGGCGCAACTACAGGACACACGTTAAAGCCACAGACTGCTTGCGCCAGAGAGAGCACAGACTTCACCCGCAAATACAGTGACAGAGAAGATGCGGTCTTTAGTGTTAACTCTAGAAGAGGGCTTGGGAGAAAATTATAGAATGGAGAATGGAAAAAAGTCAAGGAGGGCAGGACAGGCGGCCAGGATGCCAAGATGCTGTGTCCCGGCTGGGGAGAAAGGGAGCGGTGACGACAACGCTAGGCTCTGAGTTAATACTGTGTCTGGATCCTTCAGAAAACCTGACAGATGGCTAGTGAACAAGCAAGAAATGGCAGAGCACTTCCAGTGAAAGCTGCCAGACTTGCCCCCTGTGAATGTCAAATTCCTTCCCGAATGACAGTGGTGTCAAACATGTCCTGACAGCCTGGAAAGAGAAAACTGATGCCGAAGGAAGCGGTGACTGCAGACACAGTTTCACAACTACTGCGAGAACTGAAGCCCACAAGTGCTGTTGGCTTCTCTCCAGCCTGAGGGTCAGGGTGGAGACGTCACGGAGAGCCACTGTTGTGGCCTGGGGGGAGGGGGGCATTCCAGAGGACCTTCTGGCTAAGGTCGCAGGGGTCACCACGGGACCCTGCTTCCCAGGATGGGGACCTGAGGAGCTCTTCCAGATGTGCCTGCCGGGAAGCTCTGCCTCAGCCTTGGCGGGCCCATCAGAAGCCTGCACTTCCTCCGCGGGCCCTCGCGAGGCCCCCAAGTACCGCTGCTGGGAAGTCATACCACAGCCCCAGCGTGGCTGGCTTCTACCTGCAGGTTCTGCAGGCCACAGGGGGCCAGGTTTCTGGCCAGCCCTTGCTGCTGTTCCTCCTGTGGGGAGGCTGTCGGAAGTCACAGCCTGGCCCCAGGATGACCAGCTTCTATTTCTATGCCACACGGGGCATCAGAAGGGCATCGGTGCCCTCCAAACCCTTGTTTTATCACCCCTCCTGGGCATGGCTGCTGCAAGACACAGCCCAGGCCTGTGGTGGCTGGCTTCTATCACCATGCCACACGGGGCATCGGAGCGGCACGGTTCCTCTCCGACTTTGCTCTGTTGCTCCTTGGGTGTGGCTGCAGAAGGTAACATCAGAACACGTGGGTGAATTTCCCCCTAGTTGCCCAAAGCAAAAGCCACCAAACTGACCTCTTTCTAGTTCCAGAGTCACTCGCTAGGAGGAGGATGCAATCCACATGACAGCATCGGTCAAGTGAGTCTTCTTGTGTTCGAGGAGATGTGTCTCGGGTGGGTCTGCTGCTCAGGCACTGAATCCATGCTGGGCATGGCCAAAGCTCCCGGGAGCTTGGAGGACAGCCAGCTGCAGCCAAGACCACGTTTGGACCGCCCCATTGATCTAGTTGAGGCCCAGCCCTGCTGCTGCCAGGTAGGGCTATACTGAGAAACAGTCAGAATGTTGTGGCCAATCCAAGATGGAAGTTTCTCTTGCGTGTCTGAGTGGCCAGGTTGGATAGTCAAGTACTGCCCACAGACATGCAGAGTCCGCATCGTGGATGAGGAGAGCCTGCTTCTGTGGCCCATTCCCATCCAGCCTGCCCACCTGGTGCATCCACCTCCTGGTGGGGCAGGGCTTTCAACTTTTCACTTGTAATTAAAAATTCTAGAAGAAAACATCATCATATCTAACTACTGAAGCGATGAAAGTTACGGCTTCACGGACAACAGTGAATGCCCGAATGTGTAAAAATTAAGAGCTCGCACAACAAAAATGTAGTAAAACTGCTCCAAAGAACAAAGCAATAAAACTGGAAAAGAGATCATCGCAATCGATATAGAAAGGACTGCTGTAAAGTCAATAATGTCCAAAGGTAACTTGATAACTGGTCAAAGGAGATGAACGTACGGTCTGCATGCAAGGAAACAGGAACAGTATTTAAGTCATTGCACGAGAGAAAGAAGATGAGACTAGGAGTCAGGAGGCCTGGGTCCATCCCCAGTTCTGGTACTAATGAGCCATAGGATGACGGCAATAATTATGGTGATGACGGGAGATGACCTTCACTGAGTGTGTGCCTTCGGGCCAGGCGTGGCATCACAGTTCCCACGATAACCTTAGGGGTAGTCCTGGGATCACCCCCGTTTTATAGAGCCCGAAACAGAGGGCTGGCTCTGTATGAGAGGCTACTGTTTCCGGACAAGAGGCATCACCTTATACTTGAGTCCTGGAGACGTCCCTGTTACGGGGGGGGGGGTGCCCTCGGCTATTTAATTCTGAAGAAAACAGTGCGGCTGGAGGACAAGACCTATTAGCCTGGAACAGACCCCGACCGATGCTAGTTTCGGACACACGTGGAAGTCACCGGAATGAACTGGTTCAAGAAAAATGGATGCAAAAGAAATTTAACCCAGATTCAGTACTTATTCCTAAGAGTATGACCTCACAACGACAAGTTATAGATGCTTCAAAAAAGTCTTTTAAAGGTCATTTTGAAAAAGCAAACACATTGAGTGGTTATGTTATAGGGCTACAGGACAAATTGAAGCAAACAATTGTCCTAACGTTATGTGAACAGGTACTTATGGCTTGGGAGGAAACTTCTAGCGAGAGCTTTGTGCAGGGATTGTCACAGTGCTACATGGCACAGAGCTTGGATGAGTTGAAGCCACTGGATGCGCTTTGAAACTGCTGGATGACTCAAGAGGGGGCCGTGAGGTTGGGCAAGATGGTGAGGTCAGAGTTGCACGTGAGGCTTTAGGATAAAATGATCTTGTGGAACGGAGTGAGGGGAAACAGGCGACTTTTCTAAATTAATATATTATTCTATGTAGTATGTGATTTACAATATGTATGTATAACTGAATTAATAAATTAAATATTATAAGACATTTGAGTATTCTATTTACATCCCTAAAAATTTATAAATTCAAGTAGGCCAAACGACTCGGGCCACGTTCTCTCCAGGAGAGCTGGGGTCACGTCACACTGAGGCTGTCATCCAGTCCCCCCGGTGGGAGCGGCCCAGAGAAGAGGACCTGCAGCCCCTCCGCCCCCGCGGGCAGGTTTCTCTTCTCTCCTTCTCCTGTTTCAAGGCCCGTGGATGTAAAATACCTTGCGGGTACTTCCTGCCAGTTAAACTAGTCAAAATAAATTAGAATGTTGTAGAAGCAACTCTCCATAGGCAAAATGGGAAACGTGTGCACTTATAAATTGCTGGTGACGGTAGAAACCGGTTTCAACCTTCTGGACGAGAACGTACATAAGCTCTACAAAACTGGTCATCTCCTTTGACTCTGCCCTCCCCTCTGGGGACTCGCCCCTGCGGGAAGCCGCTGCCAGCCGCAGGGGCCGCGGGCCTCGGGGGCTCATCTAGTCATGGTGGGTTGGCTGATGCTTCTGCAGCGCCGACCGCCTCTTGAACACGCGGCCGCACTCGCTGCACTCGCAGCGTCTCGCTCCGCTGTGGGTCCTCCGATGGCGACTCAGGCCGGAGCTCCGCCGGAAGGCCTTCCCGCATTTGTCACACTCGTAGGGTTTCAGTCCGCTGTGGATCCGCCGGTGCTTGATCAGGTCGGAGGGCCCCCGGAAGGCCTTGCCACAGTCGCCACAGCCGTAGGGCCGCTCCCCGGTGTGGATGCGCTGGTGCTCCAGGAGGCTGGAGCTCTGCCGGAAGGCCTTTCCGCACTGGCCACACTCGTAGGGCTTCTCGCCCGTGTGGATCCGGCGGTGCTTGGTGAGCTCCGAGCTCCTCCGGAAGAGCTTGCCGCAGTGGGGACACCCGTACGGCTTGGCCCCGCTGTGGATGCGCTGGTGTTCGGCCAGGCCATTGACGCCCCTGAAGGACTTGCCGCAGTCGTCGCAGTCGAAGGGCAGGTGGCCAGTGTGCACGCGCTGGTGCTTGAGGAGCTCCTGGCGGTCCAAGAACTCCCTGCTGCACGCCTTGCAGGCGAACGGCTTCTCCGAAGTGTGGAGCTTCTGATGGCGAAAGAGGTGGGTGCTCACCTTGAAGGACCGCCCACACTCCTCGCAGTCAAACGGCTTCTCTCTGCTGTGGACGCGCAGGTGCTGACTGAGGCCCGCATTCTTCTTAAACCTTTTCCCACATTCCTCACACTCGAAGGGCTTCGCCTCCCTCTCCATCTGCTCCCTTTCCTCCATGGCGTCTTCCAGGGCTCTGCTGGGCCCCGGCTGGGGCTCTGCAGCCACATGGCTCTTCCGGTGCTCGTTGAACTCCGAGACGCCCCTGAAGACCCTCCCACAATCGCCACACTCCCAGCCCTTCTCCTCACTGTGAATTCTCTGGTGCTGCACAAGGAGGACCTTGAGCCGAAAGGCATCCCCACACTCTTTACATGCAAAGTGATGTTCTATAGGCAGGCTCTGGAGGCTCCCCCCGCTCCCCTCAGAGTCTCTGTTCTGTTTGACCTCAGGGCTGGGTGCGCTGGCCATCGGGGAGCTTGTGGACGCCATCTCCTGCGGCTGAGCGTCTTCACCCATTCTCTGCTGTTGCCTCACCAAGATGCTCTCGGAGGCAGGAAGCACAAGACCCTGTACTCTGCAGAGGAGGAAGGAAGGAGGTTACTTTCCTTTGTCAAGAATCACATTCCTCCTGAGACGGCTGCTGAGCACGGGGCCCAGACACCGCACGGCAAGGTGGCCGGTGCCCATCCAACCAGAAGCAAGGACTATAGGGGAAACTGGCAGAAAGGCGTCATTGCTGCACGCTCCCTACTAAAGGGGTGCTGAGGAGGTCTCCCCTTATATGATGGAGAAGCAGCCACACCCCTCTCCCCAAAGGCTCAGCTGGGCCTCCTCCACAGGTTCTTCGCATTTTCCAGGGTTCCGTTTCATTCAGCAGAACGCTTACCTCAATCTGTATTCAGTGATGGCTCAGGTGCCAATACCACGTGTCCTTGCCCCAGGTGAGGAGCCAAGCGGAATTCAAAACAGGAACTCCTGCTCGTGGAAAAAGAAAAGGGTTTTGGTGGCAGCCAAGGATGCCATCAGAACATAGCCAGAGGGGGGCAGGGCCTCTGAAGATGAAAAATCCACAAAGTGTAGCTTGGCTGTGCCCTCAGGCAAGTCATTCATCCATGCCAATCGCCTTCCCCAAGGGCTGGCTCCCACCAGGGACTGGATGAGGCAGAGTCTGGGCCCACCTGGGTGGAGTGCCAGGGGCTCGTCCTGAAGAGCTGGTCCTCCCTTTCCCCCTGGTTCACACTCCTCGGTGCCCGTAAACGAAGCGCCCTACTGTTCTACAACTCCTAAACCTGACTCAGCAGTCTCCTGTCTTGGGAACCCCTCCCCCTACGTGCAGCCTTCAATAGGGCGTAAGGCCTTGCTGTGCCAATCTTTCTCTCAACAACAAGCTGTAATCAAATGGCCATGCAATTTTCGTGTAATTTAGGATTAAAAAAAAAAAAGTTTTCTAAATGACAGCGGCCACTTTGTTCTAATTTCTTTCCCAGTAAAAAACCGAGGGGGCTTCTTTCCATGCCCTTAGGAGTTGGGAGGGAGCCCTGCCAATTTGAAATGGTGAGGGTTGGCAGACTCTTTCTGTTTTCTTACAGCCGATCCCTGGGGTGGAGGGCATAAGCTGCCGGAAGGCAAGCTCGTGCAGGGCTAATCCAGGTGCCCCTCATCCCACGCTCGGCTGCATAGGACCATGAAGCTGTGGGGAAGCTGGTGGAAGGGCTGGGGGCATCCTTACCCACGCAGGTCACATTCCTGTAATATGCCAGTGTCCTCTGCTCAGTGTCCAGTCTCAACCATTCCCTTTTTGTGAGGTACTGGGCCACGTCATCAAACGTCACTGAATCCTGTAAGAATTCCCAGGGATAAGCAGTCCTTCTATGCATTCTAGAATGAGGCAGGGGCGCCACTAGTAACAGCAGGGGTAAGAGGTGAGGGTCTGGAGTGGATGTGCATCGCTAGCATGGAGATCTAAGCATGAGCCTCGACAAATCCTGGAAAGCGAATCTAACCAAGCACCAGAAGATCTGGGCCATGGCCTTGGCGTTGGCTTCCCGCTGTCTTCCCAAGAGACCCCAGTTCGATCACTTTCCTGGATTGATTGAAATGCAGCTCCCCCATCAGCATAATGGGAATTACAAGCCCGGCAGGCACCCATTTCTTGGTAGACTCTGAGGAGGACAGCAGAGGGACGGAAGGCAGCAGCGGGGGTTCAAGTCTTGTAGTGTGTCATGCTGGGAAAAGAGGTAGAGGCTAAGGCCGGACTCAGGGAGCAGTGACAGATTCCCAAGCCAGGCAGGGGAAGTGCAGCTCACCTGGGCCTTGAGAATCTCAAGAGGGCCTGCCAGGGGGTTTCCTGGGGGTCCATCCTGGGGAAGGGCAAGACCCTGGGGGAGTGGCAGGCAGAGCTAAGGAAAGTGAAAAGAGCCATGAGTGACAACAGCCATGTCTCTGGGTCACCTAGGAGGAGACTAGTGATTTCCTTTACCCTGGTTTTAAATCTTATTCAGTCTTCTCTTGCACAGCGGCTGAGTGACAAGCCGGAGCCATGGGTATGCCTAAGAAAACACAACCCAAACAGTGGAGAAAATAGGGTAGCAGAGAATACAGGCAGGGCAGAGGGAACCCAGACAGAACGAATGAATGCTGGCCTAGGAACAGCCCAGAGAATATAGACACAGATGGAGAACCAGTGGTAGTGACACCGACTCTCAGAGACAGGCCGGCCACAGGTCTCTTAGCAGCCAGCCTCGAAGAGGTCGGTGCTCACACTGCCCAGGAAGGAAGCGTCCCCAAAAGATTATCAGAAGAAATAACTAAGTGAGAAGTG
Organism: Paguma larvata; assembly: GCA_030068075.1. Lineage (NCBI taxonomy): Eukaryota > Metazoa > Chordata > Mammalia > Carnivora > Viverridae > Paguma > Paguma larvata. The sequence continues at coordinate 120,788,520 of CM057830.1, read as the reverse complement.
AGAGATCTTTGCAACTTTGTAGGGGCAACAGAAAAACCAGATTGGGCCACTGGAGGCAAGAGAGGCTACCTACGTCTTCTTGACCAGAAGCGAGGCCCTTTAGAGGCCATACCCCACTCGCCTGAAACAATGACCGGGTGACAGTGAGACAGATGCAGGCAAGACCATTTCTGTGGTATGTCTGACAAAACGAAAAGTCGAACAAAATAGCTGGAAAAAGAAACCTCAAAGAAAAGATCTTCAAACACCAAGCTGCTAAATAAAAGATCTGAATGAGACGTACAATTTACCTTTTTCTCCCAGATTGCAAAATATGCAAAATATTGGAATTAAAATACCACAAATGTGTATGCATCACAGGCCTCCCATTTCAGTGAGTTCAAAGAAACAGGATCACAGTTTCTGTTCTGATGTCAGTTCAATTCAATTCAATCTAGTCCTGACTGAGGAGGCATTTTTCCAGTAGCTCAAGGAGTAGAAAACCGAGAGACTCCAGAAAGACTTTTGCATCAAATTATATTCAAAGGGATAGACAGAGACTCCCACTTTTGGCCATGGATAGAATAACAAGGAATAAACAACGTCCTGCATAAACAAGCAGACAACCGGACAAAATAGCTGTGAAACGAGTTTTCAGACGCTGGACAGCGGGGAAGTGCGGGATCCTGATCCCAACAGAAGAACAACAACGGAGACGAGCCTTGCCACGGCCCCGGCTCTGCCCGGAGGCGACTGCCAGACTGAGAGTGTAGGGAAGGGGGACTCAAGCAGAGCTTGGTGGCTCCATCAAGACACAGACTAGCATTTGGGGCGGCTGACGCAGCTACAAGCTGCAGAACAGAGTTCCAGAAAGGAGGGAGCTATGCAGAGAAAAAGAGCTCCAAAAACTCAGCAGAAGGCTCCCCTTGAGCTCTTCCTAACTCCTAAGGCATGCGTGCGTAGTAAGACGCCCCAAGACTAGGAAAAGAATGACCAGGAAGCTTTAAGCTGAGCAATTTCCAGGACACACAAAGGTAGGGAGACGTTCAGGGTCCAACCAGCCAGGGCAGAGAGTCGTCAGTGATCGCCGGGGGCTTTCAGTATGGAATCAGAGTGGCCCCACCTTGTAGAATGACTGACCGACCCCTGGAGCCACACCTACCCTGAACCTGCTTTAGAAAAGCTTAGAAATAGGCTTCAACGTGATGAAGCTATTCCATAAGTAACTACCTCCCAAAAGGAAGTCCAACACTTCTCAAAGTGAAACAACAAAATCTAGACACTCAACAATATAATAATCTCTATGATGTCCAACATCCAAGAAAAAAATTACTGAAATCCCAAAGAAGAAGGAAAATATGACCCATGGCAAGGAAAATCATGTCAACAGAAACACTCAAAAATGAAACTTCCAGATAAGGATAACAGCTAGTTTAACTATGGATAAGTATTGAAAGAAAAACAGAAACACAATGAAAGCAATGGACAATATAAACGAGATCCAAATGGGACTTCTGGAGGTGGAAACTATGATAGTTTAAATAAAAATTTCATTGGATGCGATTTACAGCACTGATTTCCCTCCCCTCCGATATTAGGAAACTCGAGGACATAGCAATAGAAACTATCCCAAATGAAGATCAGAAAGAAAAAAAGATATTTAAAAACCAGTCTCAGTGACCTGAGGATAACAGAAAATTGCCTAACACATATGTAACTGGAATCAGAGAAGATGAGGAAAAGATGGAAAAGGATAAAAACATAGTTGAAGAAATGATGGGTGAAAATTTTTTTCCAAATTTAATGAGAACTAGATCCAAGAAGCCCAACCAACCCCCGTGCAGACTAGACACGCAAACGACAAAACCAAAACACACACACACACACACCAAAACACATCATAATGCAATTGCTGAAAACTAATAATAAAGAGAAAAAAAATCTTAGAGCAGCGGGGGGTGGGAGGGGGGGATGACATGTTCTTAAAGAAGCATAAAGGTAAGAGTAACTTCTTATCAGAAAATTTGCAAACCAGCAAACAACTGAATGTCATTTTTAAAGTGCTAAAGGAACAAAACCCTGTCAACCTAGAGTTCTGTATTCAGGGAAAATACCCTTCAAAAATGAAGGCAAATAAACTTTTTCAGATAAAAAGCTGAGAGAATTGGTCACCAGCAGACCTGTACTATGAGACATATTTTTAAAAAATGTTTTTATTTAATTTTGAGAGAGAGAGAGAGAGAGCATGCGAGCAGGGAAAGGGCAGAGAAGCGGGGGGGGGGGGTCGGGTGGGTAGTGGTGGGGAGGGGAGAGAGGATCCAAAGCAGGCTCTGTGCTGACAGTAGAGACCCCCATGTGGGGCTGGAACTCACAAACCATGAGATCTTGACCTGAGCTAGTCAGATGCTTAAACCGACTGAGCCACCCAGGCGTCCCTGTACTATGAGACATATTAAGGAAAGTTCTTCAGGTGAAGGAAAATGATACCAAATGGAAACCCGGATTTACTCAAAGGAACGAAGCACACTAGGAATGCAACTACGTGGGGAAGTAGAAAACACTTTTACCTTCTTCATTTTTATCTATATACATTTATTTATTTTTTAAAGTTTACTTATTTTGAGAGAGAGAGCAAGTGGGGCAGGGGCAGAGGGAGAGGGGAGAGAGGGAATCCCCAGCGGGCTCCCCAGTGCAGGGCTCAAACTCACGAACTGTGAGATCATGACCTGAGCCGAAACCAAGAGTTGGATTCTTAACTGACCAAGTCACCCAGGCGCCCCCCCCCACTTTATTTTTAAATCTTTAAAAAACAACTGATCATTTAAGACAATAATAATTTTGAGGCAGTGTGGGGTTTTATAACATATGTATAAGTAAAACATGTGCTCGTGCGCTTTAGGAAGCCCTCCAAGACTCTGATGCACGCTAATAAGCCAGTAGTGGAGATAAAATACAATTCTAAAAAAAAATCCGAAAGAAGAAAGGTAAAGAAACAAAGGAAAACGAACAGATGGGATAAAAAGAAACAAACAGCAGGATGGCAAACTTAAATCCAACCACATGGATAATCAAGTTAAATGTAAATGGACTAAACACTCAAATTGAAAGGCAGAGGGTATTAGACTGCATTAAAAAACAATACTCAACTCTATGCTGTCTATTAGAAACTTTACATATAAAGGCCTTAAATCTAAAGATATAGATCGGTGAAAAGTAAAACGATGGAAAACAATATACTATGGGTCTAAATGATCCCAGTGACCGAAATAAGAGGAGTGGGTGAATGGCGAAAGTGGCGCAGCGTTCAGGAGACCTTACTGAAGAGTCCTAGAGCTCGGAGCAGGAAGAAAAGTGGAGAGCTTGAACATAAAATCAACAAGTGGTAGAAAGCAAGAAAAAAATGCCAAAAACGTCAACAGGTGGCCAATATGGATGACAAGTAGATGACAAAAACACAAATCCTTCATAGAAGATACAGGCAGACAGCAACTGTTTACTAAAAACTCCAAAGAGAGTAGGGGAAGGGAAGTGACTAGCTCAGTATATATTTGCATTTTAGGAGAAGAAAAGGAATAAACGGAGTGACTTGTAGCTGGAATGAGCACACCTATAGTGTAACGTGTGCCACACTGGGGTAGAGTCTGGGTGTAGAAAGTTCTGCTTTCTGTTTCTGCAACATGTGAATTTTTAGTGACCAAGCTGTATTTCTTTGGTAATCAGAAAAGAACAATTTTAAAAGATTTGGGTAGACTTTAGATAAGAAAGATGCTCCGCATGCAAGGGGGCAGGGTTGAGGGCCAAAGATACAATGGGGGATGGCCCTGAAAGCTGAGCAGCGTCCTGAGAGACTCACATGGTCCAGGTGGACACAGGGGAGAGGGCAGACAGGAATGTGTGGGCAGTCCCAGAGAGCTTAGAGACAGGACCATGGGCCTGGGACTTCCCGGGCTCGTCTCCCCACGTTCTCAGCGCCACGGGTGGGTGTGAGCAAAAGGCCTCCTGTGGTCTAAGCATCCACAGCAGCCCCATTTCCATGTTTCACCCACTGCCCGGCACAGGTGCTTCCTTGGTGTGTGAGTGAAGCCCTAGGCACCCAGCAGCCAAGCCCTTCGTATTCCACGGTCAACTAGGTAGGCCCCCTCTGAGCAGTTGGATTCTTCCTGGTATATATTTGATGTCTGCTTTGACTTTGGCTTCCAATACAAAACAAACTGGTCAGAGATTACTTATAGAAGTCATTAAAAAAATTCACTTCCATTGACATGGAGCTTTTGCTAACAAGTGGAATAGACAGAACATCTCACATTTACCTTCTGAGAAAGATGGCCTGTTATAAACTTGTCTCACTGTCCTCAAGCCAAAGACCTAAGGCTTTAATTCCTTACGAAGACCCTGGCCCAGGCCACCAGGCCCATATCCTGCATCCCACATCTCGGTCATTCCTTCCAGACACTCTGGCATTCATTCTGTCCTAAATACGCCAAGGCGATGCCCCTCGGGGCTCTGAACATGCCACAGGAGGTTCCTTCTAAGAATTTAGGCCTCATTCAAACGTCACCTCCTCACAGTGTCTTCACTCTCCAGCCCTATCACGGTTTGCTCATAACACTTTTCACCACCTAAAAATCCTCCTCTGAAATTGTTTTTACCTGACTCCCCGAGAGAAATGTCACCTTCCACAGGGTAGAGTCCTGCTGTTTCTTGGTCACCCCTGGAACCCCCAGCATCTCTAGAAGCCCCTGGTACTGAGTGGACACGGGAAAAACTGTGGGGGGGAGGGGTGTGTTCAATGGCGTAAACTTCCAGTTACAGAGCACCTACTTTGTGTTTGCTACTGTGCTTCTCCCTTCACATAATTTCACTATTGCAACCTACAGTTGTTACCACCTCCCTTTCACACAGAAGTGACGCATGGATCCAAGAGCTCAAGTAACTTGCTTCAAGTCCAGCTCCCAAGATTTAAGACTTTTTGAGCCATATCAGAGAAAAGAAATACGCAGCCCTCTAAACACCAGGCTGCATCCAGAGAAGAGGCAGTTACTGAACGTCCTCATAGCCTAATGCTATATATGGGTTTTGGGGACTGGCTTTATAATATATTTTTAGGGGTGCCTGGGTGGCTCAGTTGGTTGAGCGGCTGACTTCGGCTCAGGTGGTGATCTCACGGTCTGTGGGTTCGAGCCCCGCGTCGGGCTCTGTGCTGACGGCTCGGAGCCTGGAGCCTGCTTCGGATTCTGTGTCTCCCTCTCTCTCTGCCCTTCCCCTGCTCATACTCTGTCTCTATGTCTCTCAAAAATAAATAAAGAAAAAAATTATAATATATTTTTAATACAATATAATATATAAATGTTATTAATATTAATATATATTTTATATACTTATTTATCTATCTGAGAGAGAGGGAGAGTGAGCACATGCAGGGGAGGGGCAGAGAGAGGGGAAGCAGAAAGAGAGAGAGAGAAACAATCCCAAGTAGGCTCCACGCAGTCAGCACTGAACCCGATGCAGGGCTCAATCTCATGAACCGGGAGATCAAGACCTGAGCTGAAATGAAGAGTCAGATGCTTAACTGACTGAGCCCCCCGGGTGCCCCGGGAACTGTCTGTAAATCATCCTATTGATAGGGCATCACAGACCCTCACTGTGCAATAGACACACACACCATTCTCTCCTTCACACACGCACTTACACACAGTTCTTCCAAGTCACCTATGTTTAATTGAGCAAATCCTCCCGATGTGTTCCATGTAATCGAGCAGATCCTACCAAAGTGTTTTTACTTAATTGGCACGATTAACTGTTGAAGTCCTAAAGCCACAACCCCCAAGTGAATGATTAATTATCCTTTCCCATGTAGTAACGGGAGTGGCTGGCCCTTCCTGTACCAGGCTTGCCCAGGGGACCTAACCTGAGAGAACTTCAGATCACTGCTCACGGTAACAGAGCTCATGGACATACAGAGATCATTTAGAAAGTGCTCATAAAAGCAGGATGGAAAAAGTGAGCCCTGCTTTCACAAAAGGAGCTAAATTCTGTATAATAAACTAAGTGTAGTGGGTAAAATCATTAGGAGAAGGAAGGGAAGACATAAAAAACAAAAAACAAAACAAAACAAAAAACAGGGGCGCCTGGGTGGCTCGGTCAGTTAAGCAGCTGACGTCAGCTCAGGTCATGATCTCGCGGTTCGTGAGTTCCAGCCCCGCATCGGGCTCTCTGCTGTCAGCACAGGGCCTGCTTTGGATCCTCTGTCCACCTCTCTCTGCTCCTCCCCTGCTTGCACACTCTCTCAAAATAAACAAATAAACTTTAAAAAAAGATAAAATACATATTAATCCCCACTGCAGTTAAAAGTAAAATTATGATCCAAAGATCATCTGATCGTTTAGAAGCTCTGTTGTACAACTACTCTACTTTGAAATGGTAGAACTAATCTGTACCAGAAACCAGACACCGTGACAAAAGTGACAAATACAGATGTCCACTGCCTTCCAAAAGTGGACCTTCATAGGTCAAGGTCATATTCAGGAAGAATATGAAAACCATAGAAATGCGCCTGATGGATACAGAGGATGATGCTGACCTTGACTGTAAGGCATTTTCACTCACCCAAATCGTACAAGGTACACTTCTATACCCACCTGGGATACGGCAGTTTGGAGAAAGATTATTGGAAAACAAACCTCTGCCTCTTAATATAAATAATATTATCTTCCTTCTTTAAGTGGGATCTGAAGTGTAGTCTAATGACTATATGCTCCCCGAGAGTGAAGGCCCTATCACAGGTTGACTGCGGATTCTACCCTAGACGCTGCAGCCGCTTGATGAACACTGGAAAATCCCCTTGATGCTAACCTAGTGCCTGACAATCTGAAAAATCATGTATTCTACAACATGAGAGCTCATGTGAGTGCAGAAATAGCCCCGATATGTGCTTAGATGGCAATGTAAATTTTAATCAACTTATTTAAATAGAATTTTCTGTATAGAAACAGAAACATTCAGAGAACCAGAATAATCATTCCACTTGATATGAAAGAACAGAAATTAAGAGCTGAATTCAATGGAGACAAAAAACAACCATGTCCCCCCCCCAAAAAAAAAGTAGTGAATAATTAGGTGTCTTCTGGTTGTGTTTGAGCTCAGAGCCCCTCCTCACGTCGTCTGGCTACTAGTAAAAGTTGCCTCTGAGCCTAAAAGATTAGTGTTTGACCAAGTACGTGGCACAAACAGCCATGCGACTCCCCAGCAGTTACCGCTTTTCCCTGCGCAGTGGAGCAGGAGTGAGGTAGCAAGGCCACCCAAACTAGATCTATCTGGCAGCTTCCAGAAACTTCTAAGGGGTGCCAGAAATACCTGGACTCCCTGGAACATCTAAATAAGGACCTGTAGCAGAATGTCCTCAGGCCCTGGAAGACAATAGGTAGCTCATGGTGTTCAGTTCACTTCCGGGCCAGAGCGAAAACGCCCTGGAGGGTGTCTTTATCCGTCAGACAGGAGACCTCACTCTTCGGCATCTAAGTCAGATGGGTGCCTGCAGCTTTTTGTCCCACTCAGATGATTACCTAGATTCCCAATTCTCCTTATTAGATACCTGTTTTCCTTTGAGTCTTGTTGCTTAGATTGAGAACTGTCTCTGGGCAAAGCCGGTTTAGTGACATTGACATATATGAAAATACAAGCACTTCTACAATGGAAAGGATATTTTGCACCATCTTGCATCCTCACCTGTGGGGCCTTCTAACAGCATGACCAGCTTTAAGGCCAGCAGACGTGGTCTGTAAACACCCAGACTTACCCAAAAGAGACATACAGAGATGGCTCATTGTGTCTTGGGACAATTCTGAGCGATAAGTCAGGCAGGAAAGGTCCCACCTGTTGGACTGAAATAATTTGGGGGGACAGAAGCAAACTTGGATGCACCTTCCGGAACATGTCTCTCTGGGTCATGAGTACTTAAGCAAAGGACAGACCGAGACGACACACACTGCTGAGATCCTGATCCACCCCGGCCAGGCAAGGCCAGGACGCTGACCTGAGCCTCTGGGCTGGAGCTGAGCCTGGCCTTCATGTGCTCTCATCTGGTCTCGTCAGGATGTGACCATGAAGGCCTTATTTGGGCCCAGCTGGTACCGTGCAAACGTGCTGCTGCTGGAAGCGGCAGAATCCTAAAGGGCCAAGAGAGGCTGTTTCACCAGGAAAGTCTGTTTCTCTTGGGATGTTTGTGTCTGTGTGTGTCTTTTTCCATGTGTGTGGGTGTGAGGCATCTGTCTCCATCTTCCCCAGTTTTCCTCTCTCACTTTGCCTGGGCACCTGTCCCTCTCTGTTTAGGTTTCCGTTTTCTTTCCCTTCTATAAAAAGCCAGAAGGTAGACCAGAAGGGGATTTTGTAGTGTTTGTTGTACTGAACTGAAGAAAGGTTTATGTTGCCCTTTCCCAAGAAGATGCATGGCATCTTACTAAAAATCAAAATAAATTGTGAAGTTTAGATTCATTTAGGTCACATTGCCCCGGATATGAGAGATTATACATGGGTATGGGGTCTGCTCATTTGGGGAGCCCAGGCAGGTTACGAGCAGGGCTGGATCAGTGCATTAGAACCTTGCCTTGGGGTCTGCTAAGAACTCAAAAGGATAGAGTAGCGGGTGTGGGTGGGGCCAAGGAATCTGCATTTTCAACTAGCACTCTGGGGACCTGAACGTGGAGCTGCACTGTGTTAGTACTGGGCCTGTCTAGAATCTGGAGTCTTCCTCACCTCCAGCACTCAGCAGACAGGATTCTGGCCTGTGAGCCTCCAGTCTGGGATCCCACTGTGCTGATTGTTAGACTTCTGGGGAGAGAATTCACACTTTCTAGTGATTTTCCAAGGGGTCTCTCACCCAAAGAAGGCTGCAAATCACTGTTCATCAGGATTCTAAACATAGATCCAGAGACATTTTTGGGGAATCAACCGGACTGTGCAAGGCCCCGTGCAAGCTGCTTCTACTTAAAGGCTCAGTGGAGGAGGGAGGATGGGGAATGGGGTGAGGCAGCATTAGTACCCAGAGGGGGTGCTGTTCTGGCAATCTCATCTGAAATCCTTTGGTAAAGGAAAAATGTCGGGTCTGAGGTTTAAGAGAAAATATTTCACTGACCAAGGAGACTGGAGGGGGCTGGCAGCCAGGCTAGGCCAAGGCTGGCTGGAGGGCGTCAGTTGGAACAGGGTGGGACCTCCGGGAAGAGGGCCAGGATTTTGGGGGGGGGGTGTTTGAATGGGACCAGGGGCTTTGGGCCGCAGGCAAGCGTGTGTTTTTTGGGGTAGGATGTTAAAAGACATGTAATTAATCACCCAAATATAGACTAGAGAAGGCAGCAAAGGAGTTTAGGGGGGGGCACAGAAGCAGGAGATGTGGCCCCCCAGAAGGGCGACAGAAAAAGCCCTGTTCGGACCCAGAGCCTGGAGCTCATCTTCACCCAGCAAGGGCTGCCCCCCCTTGCGCTCCCTCACAGTTCTTGGGCTCTGGGCTATTCACCCATTCCTCCCCGCTACCCTAAGGCTCAACCCCCACCCAGTGCCCCTGACCGCGGCTCAGCCCCTCCCCCAGACCGGGAAAAAGCCCTTTAACCTTCCCAACGCCCCCTCCCCCTTAGCCTCCAGTGCGCTGGGGCTGGGGTCCGCTCCTTCCCATAACGACCAGTTCCCACTTCCTAGTGTCCCCTCAAAAGCAGCGTAGGCCTCAGCACATCCGTGATTCCCGCTCCGACCGCCAGCCCCCGCGAGAAGGCCTTCGGGCCTCCTCGTACCCGCCATCTGGGACTCGTCCTTCACTCTGGATGGCCTCGGGGCCGAGCGGGCCCAGAGACGCCCCCCAAAAACGCATGGCCGCCCCCACCGCACACTCTGCGGAACACTCACCCTAGCTCCGCGCACTCTCCCAGGCCGCCCCCCTGCAAATCCTCCCGTGGCCCAAATGATTAGCCCAATCCTGCACACCCTCCCCGCGCCCTGCGCACATCCTCCCGTGGCCCTCACGCTCACCCCAGCCCCGCGGCGGCCGACGCGCGGACCTCGGCAGAGCGGCGTTGGCACGGCCCAGGCAGGCCCGGCGTGGCAGGAAACGCCACGGAGCCGCCCGCGCCCAGCTGAGCCCAGCAGCCCCGCGGCGCGTTTCCGGAGCCACGGGCGCAGCCGGGGGTAGCGGGGGAGCAAGGCCCCGCCCCGGCTCCGGCCCCGCCCGGCCAGCCAGCCCCAATTGGCCCGGAGAGGGGGCGGGGCGGGACGTGGGCGGGGCTCGGATCCAGGGGGAGGGTCAGGCGCGACTGCGGGGGGATCTGCGCGTGCGGGCCAGATGCCTAGGTGGAGGAGGGAGGCGTGGAATGAATGTAGTAATAAGTGAATGAATGAATGAATGAATGAGTGATCGAATGAATCAACCAGCCCACGAAAGAAAGAACGAAGGAATGGAAAGGTCTCCGCCCCCTCGGGTGCCTTCTGGATGCTAGTGAGGGTCAGGGGACGGGAACCAAAAGCGAAGCAGAGCAAAGCCAGATCTCACGCGAGGGATCAGAGCGCCTTACTGAGTCACCAATGCCGTTGTGAGCCCCTGCTGTGTCAGGCAGTAAAGAATACAGCTGTGAGAAAAACCAAGCCGAATCCTTGCCCTCAGGGGGTGCGTATTTGGCGCCAAAAACTCGTGTGTGTGTGTGTGTGTGTGTGTGTGTGTGTGTGTGTGTGTGTGTGTGTGTGTGTGTGTATGCGCGCACCCGTCTGGGAATAGGGGTAGAGGGGAAAGGCATTTGTGTTAATTTCAAACTAGGTCATACTATGAAGAAAAACCAACAAGATTCTTCGATGGGGGCGGGGGAGGGGGACGTTGCAAGTAGTGACAGCCAGTTCCAAAAGAATTTGCTGCCAGTCATTAGAAACCTAGGAAGCTGCCCCTGCCCCACAGTATGCTAAGCCCGTTAGTGCTTTCTTGAAGACTCCTGTTTCCTAAGGAAGACTGTAATAAACAAGGATCAACATACAATACATAAGAGTGAGAAGAACTGTAAAGAGCATCAATTCCGGTGATGTTTGGGAGTGATGGGTGGAGGAATTGGGTAAGCCTACCATTGATATGAGGCTTCAATGACAAGGACTCAACCGTGTGAAGAGAGGAAGGGCATCTGCAGGCAAAAGGAACAGCAAGTGCAAAGACCATGTGTCAAGAACAAATTGGGTATATTCTAGGATCAAAAGGAAAATGCTGGAGTGTAGTAAGCCAAGGGGAAAAAGAGCCACACTGGTGGGGTGTAGCTGGGCACTGAAATGGAGTCTGAACGATATGGTTTAACATTTTTCTTTATTCTTTATTAATAAGCATTTAATGTTTTATTAGTGATGACAACCAACTTCTTTTTAAAGTTTATTTATTTTGAGATGGAGACAGAGAGAGAAGGGGGGGGCAGAGAGAGGGAGGGAGAGAGAGAATCTCAAGCAGGCTCTGTGCTGTCAGAGCCCTTACGCAGGGCTCAAACTTACCTGACCAGAGCTGAAATCAAGGGCCACATTCTTAACCAACTGAGCCACCCTGGCACCCCAATGATAGCCAACTTCTTAAATATTCTTTAAAAATTTTTCTCAATGTTTATTTTTGAGAGAGAGAGAGAGAGAGAAAGAGAGAGAGAAAGCAGAACGTGAGCAGGGGAGGGGCAGAGAGAGGAGACACAGAATCTGAAGCAGGCTCCAGGCTCCCAGCTGTCAGCACAGAGTCTGACACAGGGCTTGAACTCACGAACTGTGAGATCATGACCTGAGCCGATATCTGACGCTTAACCAACTGAGCTACCCAGGTGCCCCTTAAATATTCCTGTAACAATTTTATCCATTAGATGTTAACGACTTTTTTCTTATTTTCCTTCAGATTTTATTATGAAAACTTTGCAACATACCGATCAATTCAAACGTGTGTACCCAGGTACCAATCACCAGTAGTCTACAATTAACCTTATGCCCTACTTGCTTGATTGTAAGGTCATCCTTATTCTACAGATACATTTCAAATAAGCTGCACGTGTCAGCATGCTTCACCTCTAAATACTTCAGCATGCATAGCATTAACTAGAGATGGATGCCTGTTTACTGTTTTTCGGAGGTAAAATTTACTACAGAGAAACACACAAATCTTAAGTGCCCCATGTAGTGAATTTTGACAAATGCATACTCCAAGCCCCTGTCAAGATACAGAAGATACAGCACCCTAGAAATTTCCCTTGTGCCCATTTCCAGTCAGTCACCACCACAGTCCCACACAAAGGCAAGCATAGTTCTAATTTTTCTCCAGCATAAGTAACTTTTACTATTTGAAAACTTCATATGGATGGAATCATACAGTATGTACTGTTTTGTGTCTGGATTCTTTCATTCAGTATGATGTTGAGATTTTTCTATGTTGTTGAATGTGTTATTGCTTCTTTCCCTTTATTACTGAGTAGTATTCAATTGTCTGGATATATCCAAGTTGGTTTATTCATTCACCAGTTTATGATCTGGGCGGTTTCCATTTTGGACTATTATAAATAAGGTTGCTATGAACATTCATCTACAAGTTTGTGTGGACATTTGCTTTCATTTTACTTGGATAAGTACCTAGAAAGGGAATTGCCACGTCATAGGATAGTCGTTTTATAAGAAACTGCCAGAATATTCTGTAAAGTGGTTGTACAATTTATGTTCCTACCAGAAATGTACAAGAGTTCCTTTTCTTTCCAATCTTCCTTAACGTTTGGGGATGTCAACCTTTATTTTTAGCTACTTAAGTGGGTGTGAAGTGGCAACTCATTGTGATTTTAATTATCATCTCCCTGATGACTAATCATGTTGAGGATGATGTTTTTCTGTGCTTACTGGCCATTTCTATACTTTCTTTTGTAAAGTGTCTATTCAAATAGATTTCCCACTTTTATAAGGTCGTTTGTCTTTTTATTATTTACTTATAGGTTTTTTTTTAAAACAGATCTTTTGAGGTGTATTTGACATATGATAACCAGACATGTTTAAACTGCACTATCTGATGACGTTTGAGATATATATATCTCCAAGATATATATATATATATATATATCTTGTCTTACTCTTGTCTTCAAGCAACCACTGCTCTGCTTTCTGTCACTATAGGGTAGTTTGCATTTTCTAGGGTTTTATATAAATGGAATCATAAAATTAATGTTTTGTTGGATGTACCATAATGGGTTTATTCATTCATTGGTTGATGGACATTTGGGTTGTTTCTAGTTTAGGACAACTACAAATAAAGCTGCTACAAACATTTGTGTATATTCCTTTATACCTACACATATTTCCTTGGATAAATACCAACGGTAGTATGACTGGATATTATAGTAGAGGTATGCTTAACTTTAAAAAAAATTAACAATTGCTTTCCAAAAAGTAGTTGTACCATTTTACATTCCCACTAGTACTGTAGGAGTGTTCCTGTTCCAAATTCTTGTCAGTACTTGGCACGGTCAGTCTTTTTAATTTTAGCCTTTTCAGTAGCTGTATGGTAAATTTCATTCTGGTTTTAATCTAGATTTTCCTGATTAGTGATGTTGAGCATATTTTCATGTTCTCATTGGCCATCACATATCTTCTTTGGTGAAATGTCTGCTTACACGTTTTGGCCACGTTATTAATATTGGGTTGCTTTTCTTATTATTCAGTTACAACAGTTCTTTATATATTCTAGATACAAGTCTTTTGTCAGGTATATGCTTTGCAAGCATTTTCTCCCAGTCTGTGGCTTGTCTTTTCATTTTCTTAACAGTGTCTTTTGAAGAGCAGAAATTCTAGTTTTGATGAGGTTAACTTTATCAGTCTACTCTTTCATGGATTGTGCTTTTGGTGTCACATCTAAGATACCTTTATTTATTATTAAACTTTTTTATGTTTATTTTTGAGAGGGAGTGAGAGAGAGAGAGAGAGAGAGCATGCACATGCATGCAGCGAGTGGGGGAGGGGCAGAGAGCTAGGGGGAGACACAGAATCTGAAGCAGGCTCCAGTCTGAGCTGTCAGCCCAGAGCCCGACGCGGCCTCGAACTCATGAGCTATGAAATCATCGCCTGAGCTGAAGTCGGATGCTTAACTGACTGAGCCACCCAGGTGCCCCTAAGATATCTTTATTTAATCCAAGGTCATAAAGATCTTGTTTACTTTTAGAAGTTTTATGGTTTTAGATTTTATACTTATTTAGGTTTCTCATCTATTTTGAGTCAATTTTTGTATGTAGTGTGAGATATGAGTCAAAGTTCATTTTTGTGCCTGTGGATATTCAATTATTCCAGCATCATTTGTTGAAGAGACTATCTTTCTTTACTGTCTTTTTTGGTGCCTGTATTAAATATCAGTAAATGTGTAGATTCAAGACTCTCTTTGCTATTTTGTTGATGTATTTTCTGTCTTTACAACGATGACATACAGTTCTGATTTGTGTAGTTTTTTAATGTTTATTTATTTTTGAGAGAGAGAGAGAGACAGAGTGTGAGTGGGGAAGGATCAGAGACAGAGAGGGAGACACAGAAATGAAGCAGGCCCCAGACTATGAGCTGTCAGCACAGAGCCCGGTGCGGGGCTCAAACCCACAAACCATGAGATCATGACCTGAGCCGAAATCGGATGCTTAACCGACTGAGCCACCCAGGCGCCCTGATTTGTGTAGTTTTACAATCTTTGAAATTAGGTAATTTAAGTTCTACAAATTTGTAATTTTCAGTGTTGTTTTAACTAGTCTAGGTTTTTTGCATTCCATATAAATTTTAGAATCATCTTAGTTTCCAGGAAGAAAAAAAAAAGTCTGCTGGGATTTTGATTAGGACTGGATTAAGTTCTATAGATTAGTTTGGGGAGAACTGACATCTTTTAAAAAAAATGTTCATTTATTTTTGAGAGACACAGCATGAGCAGGGGAGGGGTAGAGAGAGAGGGAGATACAGAATCCAAAGCAGGCTCCAGGCTCTGAGCTGTCAGCACAGAACCCAATGTGGGGCTTGAACTGGCGAGCTGTGAGTCAAGTCTGACACTTAACTGACTGAGCCACCCGGGCACCCTGGGGAGGATTGACGTCTTAACAATATGGAATCTTTTGACCCCTGAACAAAGTCTCTCTCATTTTGGTCTTGAATTTCAGTGGTCAGGTCTTTTATATCTTTTGTCAGATTTATTCCTAAATATTGCATATTTGTGATGCTATTTTGAGTGGTATTATTTAAAATTTTTACATTTCTGACTGTTCATGGCTAGTATATAGAAATAGAATTGGTTTCTGTATTTTGATCTTATCTCCTAGAAACTGTTAAACTCAAATATTAATCCTAGTAACTTTTCTGACAATTCTATTGCATTTTCTACATAGACAATCTTGTCTTTGGTGAATAAAGACAATTTACTTCTTCCTTTCCAGTCTGGATGCTGTTTTTTTTTTTTTTTTCCTTGCCTAATTTCCCAGGCTCGGCCTTCCAATATGACGTTGAACAGAAAGTGTAAGAGTGGACATCCTGTCTTGTTTCTGATTTTGGGGGGAAAGCACAGTCTTTCACCACCAAGGATGGCATTAGTTGTAGCTCATAGATGTTCTTCATGAAGCTGAGGAAGTTCCCTTCTATTTTTAGTTCTCTGGGAGTTTTTTTTTTTTTTTTTTTAACGTTTATATATCTTTGAGAGACAGAGATACAGAGCACGAGCAGGGGAAGGGCAGAGAGAGAGGGAGACACAGAATCTGAAGCAGGCTCCAGGCTCTGAGCCGTCAGCACAGAGACCGACGCGGGGCTCGAACTCATGAACAGCGAGATCATGACCTGAGCCAAGGTCGGAGGCTTAACCGACTGAGCCACCCAGGCCCCCCTCTGGGAGTTTTTATCAGGAATGGATGTTGGATTCTGTCAGATGCTTTTTCTGCATCTATTGAGAAGATTGCTATAGTCTGAATGTATCTTTCCAAAACTCATATGTTGAAATCTTAGCCCCCAAAGGTGATAGTATTAGGAAGTGGAGCTTTTGAGAAGTAAGTAGGTCCCAGTGGGATTAATGTGCTTACAGAAGAGGCTCCAGAGATGCCTTGCCCCTTCACCATGTGAGAACATAGCAAGAAGATTCTGGCTATGAATCAGGAAGAATGTGACCATGCTGGTGCCTTGATTTTGGACTTCCAGTCTCCAAAACTGTGAGAAATAAATTTCTGTTGTTTACAAGGCATCCAGCTTATGGTATTTTGTTATATCAGCCCAAATGGACTAAGACATAAATCATGTTTTTTTTTTAATTTTTAGTTTGTTTTGGGGCGCCTGGGTGGCTCAGTCGGTTGAGCGTCCGACTTCGGCTCAGGTCATGATCTCTCGGTATGTGAGTTCGAGCCCCACGTCAGGCTCTGTGCTGACAGCTTGGAGCCTGGAGCCTGCTTTGGATTCTGTGTCTCCCTCTCTCTCTGCCCCTCCTCCACTCATGCTCTGTCTCTCTCTGTCTCAAAAATAAATAAACATTTAAAAATAAATAAATAAATTAAAAAAATTTTTAGTTTGTTTAGTTTATTAATATGCTGAATTACACTGATAAAATTTCAAATGTTTAAACCAAACTTGCTTTCACATGATAGGCTACTTATGTTATCATTTTTGTATCTTGTTGAGCTCAATTTGCTAGAAATTTGTTTAGAATTTTTGCAAGTATGTTCATAAAGAATATCATTTGTAGTTTTCTTTTCATGTCTTAGTACTGTTTTGATATAAAGGTGATGCTGGTCTCATTGAATAAGTTGGAAGTATTCTTTACTCCTCACTTTTCTGGAAGAGTTTGTGTGGTATTGACATTATTTCTTCCTCAAAAAATTGGTAGAATTTGAGTTTCCTGGGCAGGCCACAGAGGTTGCCAAGCTGCGTGGCTAAAACTCACAGATCCAGGGGACAGAGTTCAGGGTGACCATTTCAGAGGGAAAGCAAGAGAAAAAAATCCTGGAGAGGAGAGGGCCACAGACAGGGAACCCAAATTTGGCATATACACTTTGCCCAAATCTCTGATGATCCTTGGGTGTATGCATAGGGCAGCCTCCAAGGAAAGAACGGAGCAGAAATTTCAACCGATGCCCTACACAGGAGAGACAGAGTTTGGAACTTGTGTTTAGCTAAGTTAATTGCCTGCTAAAGTAGCAGCAGCAACAACACACCTCTCTGTAAAAATATAACAGAAAACAAGAAACCAGAGCCACTAGAAAACATTATTGACAATGTTCAGGATATGATGCTTAATTACTGGGGAAAAAAACTAATCCGATGTGGGTACACTTAAGAAAAAAAATGTTCAAGGGAAACTGGCCCTCGAATGACCCTGACATTGTGATTCACAGACAGCGTTTTCAAAGCAGCTGTTATAAATATGCTTATGGACATAAAGCATGCTCATAATTAAATTTTTACAGTGATATATGTACTTCATCATTAACAGATAAATTAACAGTATCTAAAATGGTCTACCGAGTCCCTAATTTTGCAGTAATGCTATTTCCAGTAAGCATTTCTAGATCTCTCCAATAAGTCTAATGTGATATAAAAATATTTCTGGTGGTGACAAAGTCACATGTATTGTAATACTATCATGGTTTATTGTCTACATTCATAATTGAAGGAAATTCTAAATTTTATTTAGTTTTGTAAAGATAATGCATTTTCCCCCATTCAAGTTTCAGATCCCTTGCCTTCTTAATGTTAGGTTAAGATCTTAAGGTCACAGATACTACTTTTCCAAGTACAGCAAAAAACCATGCCTGGAATATAGTAGGTACTCAATAAACATTTCTCGAATAAATGAGTGCATCTGTGTTCCAATCTAGTGGTAAAGAAATTAAAATTTGTTCCTAGTCTTTCACATCTATTTTATTAATGAATTGATAACAATAGCTACTATTTGATTGATATGTGCCAGGCACTGTTTATAAATCTTGTCTTATTCTTACAATGGCCCTGAAGCAGGTACTATTGTTACTCCCATTGTATTGTTATAGAAACTGAGCCAAATAGAGTGTAAGCAATCTGTTTAAGGCCACACAGCTGACATTACAACTCAGATCTGTCTGAGTCCAAGGTCTGTGTTCTTAAAGTATTAAGAATAAATTTACTCTGAACATCTCAGGCTTGGAGATCGGTCCTCAGTTCCAACACAATCTGCTCCAGTCTCCTGATTGACTAAGGCTCAGACCAACTCTATTTCACCTTTATCTTCTTAGGCTGCCTGTCATCCTATCTAGGGGAATCTTGGCCATTCCCTCAGCCTCACCAACCACCTCAAAGCTATAGACCACCAAACCTGGATATCCAGGACCAAATTCTCTTCTGCTTTTCAAATCCCAATGTCCATCTGACCACCGACACTTTCCTGCAATGTTCTTCAAGCTCCTCTATGCCAATACAAGGGTCACTCCCTATGTAAGGGCTTTTATGACTCTCCCAAGGTAGATTGGCTCACCTGGTATCCCTGCTATACTCTGTATACACCCTACCACCACTCCGCATAATATCATATTAGCCAGTTTATTTATATGACTGCCTCTCCTTACCATTCTGGGAGCTCTTTGAGAACAGGAACCATTTATAGTTTGTTTCCAAGTTCTTAGGAATTAGAACAATGCCTGACACAGTAGGTACACAGTAGATGCTTTTTGAATGGATTAATACATGAATAAATGAATGAATGGATTATATGCACCAACCTATTAACACTTTTGCTCTTGTGTTTATTATGATTTACACATAATAAAGTGTGTAATGTAAAATGTAAATGTATGGTGTAATATGTAAAATGTAAAATGTAAAAATGTAAATGTAAAAAAATACATGCTCCAAGGGAATAATAATGAATTTATAAAATGGGGGATTTTTAACAGGGAAAAAAGAAACTATTGAAAAAACACTGTAAATTCTAGAATTGAAAAATACAATGTCTGGAGTGAAAAATTCACTGGATGGTCTCAATAACAGATTGCAGATGACAGAAGAATCACAAACTTGAAGTTACATCAGTAGAAATGATTCATTCTGATACACCAAAAGGAACAAAGATCAAAAAAAATATCAATGCTCTGTGCGGTAATACAAAAAGTTCTGGCGCATGGGTATTTAGAATCTCAGAAGAGGGTAGAGACAATGGAGGAGAAAAGCTACTTGAAGGAATTAGGGGTGAAAATTTCCAAAATTTGGAGAAAGATTATTTATAGGTTTAAGAAGCTCAATGAACCCCAAGGAGGATAAATACAAAGAAAAATCACATCTAGGCACACTGCAGTCAAACTACTGAAAACAAAAGATAAGGAGAAAAATCTTTTTTTATATTTATTTATGAGGTATTTATTAGAAATAATAAAATCTTTATAAAGGGTCAGAAAGGTCCATAAACTTCCAAATAGATTTTTTTTAGAACTGAAAAAAATGGAAAACTGATTATTATTTTAATTCTTTATGAATATTACAAACCTTTCTTAATACATTTGCCATTTCAGTTCTTAGATGGGTCTGTTGTAGAGCAAATAACTACATGACTACAGGAACAATTCCATAATCACAATATCTTTTTCAAATAAAATCTATAAATCCAAATGACCTATAACAAAATTATTTTTCTTTCTCTTTTAATTTTGAGGGCTCTAGAACTTAAAGTTACACAAGTATATGCTTGACTCTAAACTCAATTTAAGTACTGTCATAAAAACTATTTTACTCTTAAAAACACATATTTATATTTATATATTTTTTAACAATTTATTGTCAAGTTGGTTTCCATACAACACCCAGCACTCATCCCAAAAAGTGCCCTCCTCACTGCCTGTCACCCACTCCCCCCCCCCACCCCCCTCAACCCTCAGTTTGTTCTGAGTATTTAAGAGTCTCTTATGTTTTGCCTCCCTCCATCTCTGTGGCTTTTTTCCCCCCTCTTCCCCTCCCCCATGGTTTTCTGCTAAGTCTCTCCAAATCCACCTATTCGTGGAAACATATGGCATCTGTCTTTCTCTGACTGACTTATTTCACTTAGCATAATACCCTCCAGTTCCATCCATGTTACTACACAAATAGATTTTTAAAATTAAGTCAGCAATCAAAACCAATAAATAAAGCATCTTGCCAGAAAGGTCAGGGTCCATGAGCCTCAGGGTCTGAACATGTTTTCTAGTCACATGCACGCATCAGAAAACAACAGAAAAATCTTTTCTATTTCAGTGAAGGCAGACATACACAACTGAGTTTTGAGGTCACATTCAATTGCTGAACACATCTGCACAGCCAGAGCCCAATGTATATTAATAACTTTTAATAGCTAGGGCACAGTGTGAGAGGACTTAAATCCCAGACTATCACTACGGCAGTGTGGCCAGGGCAGAAATCTTGATAGAAGTCAGAGTAAAACTGAAGCGTTACATATAGGAGAACACTAACAAGACTTTTCACTGCACTTCCCTTAGAAACAGTTGAAGCCAGGAGACAGTGGAACAACATCTTCATTTTTATTTTTAAAAATTTTTAATATAATTTATTGTCAAGTTGGCTGACATACAATGTATACAGTCTGCTCTTGGTTTTGGGGGTGGATTCCCATGATTCATTGCTTACATCCAATACCCAGTGCTCATCCCAACGAGTGCCCTCCTCAATGCCCATCACCCATTTTCCCCTCCCCTCCCTCAACCCTCAGTTTGTTCTCTGTATTTAAGTGTCTTATGGTTTGCCTTCCTCCTTCTCTGTCTGTGACTATTTTTCCCCTTCCTTTCCCCCATGGTCTTCTGTTAAGTTTCTCAAGTTTCACATATGAGTGAAAATGTATGATATCTGTCTTTCTCTGACTGACTTATTTCACTTAGCACAGTACCCTCCAGTTCCATCTATGTTGTTGCAAAAGGCAAGATTTCATTCTTTCTCATTGCCAAGTAGTATTCTATTGTGTATATGAACCACATCTTCTTTATCCATTCATCAGTTGATGGACATTTAGGTTCTTGCCATAATTTGGCTCTTGTTGATAGCACTGCTATAAACATTGGGGTACATGTGCCCCTATGAATCAGCGTTCCTGTATCCTTTGGATAAATTCCTAGTAGTGCTATTGTTGGGTCGTAGGGTAATTCTATTTTTAATTTTTTTTTAAAATTTTTTAATGTTTATTTGTGAGACAGAGAGAGACAGAGCATGAGTGGGGGAGGGGTAGAGAGAGAGGGAAGAAACACAGAATGTGAAGCAGGCTCCAGGCTCTGAGCTGTCAGCACAGAGCCCGACGCGGGGCTCGAACTCACAGACCACGAGATCATGACCTGAGCCGAAGTCGGACGCTCAACCGACTGAGCCACCCAGGTGCCCCTATTTTTAATTTTTTGAGGAACCTCCACACTGTTTTCCAGAGAAACTGCACCAGTTTGCACTCCCACCAACAGTGCAAGAGGCTTCCCGTTTTTCCACATCCTCTCCAGCATCTGTTGTTTCCTGAGTTGTTAATTTTAGCCACTCTGGCGTGAGGTGGTATCTCAGTGTGGTTTTGATTTGTATTTCCCTGATGATGAGTGATACTGAGCATCTTTTCATGTGTCTGTTGGTCATCCGGAGGTCTTCTTTGGAAAAGTGTCTATTCATGTCTTTTACTCATTTCTTCACTGGGTTATTTTTTTTTGGGGGGGTGTTGAGTTTAGTAAATTCTTTATAGATTTTGGATACTAACCCTTTATCTGATATGTCATTTGCAAATATCTTCTTCCATTCTGTCGGTCGCCTTTTAGTTTTGTTGACTGTTTCCTTTGCAGTGCAGAAGCTTTTTATCTTGATGAGGACCTAATGGTTCATTTTTGCTTTTATTTCCCTTACCTTTGGAGACATGTCAAGTAAGAAATTGCTGTGGCTGAGGTCAAAGAACTTGTCATCTGCTTTCTCCTCTAGGGTTTCGATGGTTCCCTGTCTCACATTTAGGTCTTTAATCCATTTTGAGTTTATTTTTGTGTATGGTGTAACAAAGTGGTACAGTTTCAATCTTCTGCATGTTGGTGTCCAGTTCTCCCAGTGCCATTTCCTAAAGAGACTGTCTTTTTTCCCTTTGGACACTCTTTGCTGCTTTGTCAAAGATTAGTTGGCCATACACTTGTGGGTTCAATTCTGGGTTCTCTATTCTATTCCATTGGTCTATGTGTCTGTCATTGTGCCAATACCATGCTGTCTTCATGATTACAGCTTTGTAGTAGAGGCTAAAGTCTGCGATTGTGATGCCTCCTGCTTTGGTTTTCTTTTCCAACATAATTTTGGCTATTTGGAGTCTTGTGGCTGCCATACAAAAATTTTAGGATTGTTTGGAACAACATCTTTAAAGTGATAAAGGAAAAAAAAAAGCTTCAACCCAGAACTCTATATCTGAGAAAAATATTCTTCAGAAATGAAGGTGAAATAAGAATATTTTGAGATAAGTGAAAGATAAGACAATTCATCAACAGCCTGCACTAACGGCAGTGATAAAGGAGGTCTCATCTAAAAAAACAAAATAGTAGAGGGAAATCTTGATCTTTGGGTAGAGATAAAGAACATCAGAAATGCAAATATGTAAGTAAATATTAAAGAATGTTTTATCTTAATTTCTTTATAGTACAAATGACTTTTAAAAGTAAAAATGTAATAGTGCATTACAGGTTTTATAACATATGTAGGTGTAATACATACGGCAATTATAGCATAAAGGATGGGTTAGAAGGGGGATTGAATTTATATGGTGGAAAGATTCTTACATTTATGTACAATATTAACTCTAAGTAGAGAGTGAAAATTTAAAGATATATATTAGTGTCTAGAGCAATAAGTAGAAAACCATGCAAAGAGGTGTAGCTTAAAATATAACAGATAAATGGAAAGCTAAAAAAGATGTGATTAATTCAGGCAGGAAAGAGTGAACATAGGAACAAAATAGAGGGCACAGATAGTAAAAAGACCAATTTGGGTCCAACCACACAAAAAATTATATTCAGTGTAAATGGGCTAAACACTTTTAAGGCAGAACTTTTTAGAACAGATAAATGGGCAATGTTTTGTTGTCTATAAGAGATGAAATTTTATTTATTTATTTTTGTTTGTTTTTTGTTTGTTTTTTGTTTTTTTAAGATATAATTTATTGTCAAATTGGTTTCCATACAACACCCAGTGCTCATCCCAACAAGTGCCCTCCTCAGTGCCTGTCACCCACTCTCCCATCAACCCTCAGTTTGTTCTTAGTATTTAAGAGTCTCTTATGTTTTGCCTCCCTCCCTCTCTGTGACTTTTTCCCCCCTCTTCCCCTTCCCCATGGTCTTCTGTTAAGTCTCTCAAAATCCACCTATGCGTGAAAACATATGGTATCTGTCTTTCTCTGACTGACTTATTTCACTTAGCATAATACCCTCCAGTTCCATCCACATTGCTACAAATGACCAGATTTCGTTCTTTCTCATTGCCATGTAGTATTCCACTGTGTGTGTGTGTGTGTGTGTGTATACCACATCTTCTTTATCCATTTGTCAGTTGATGGACACTTAGTCACTTTCCATAATTTGGCTATTGTCAAAAGTGCTGCTATGAACTTCAGGGTACATGTGCCCATATGCATGAGCACTCCTGTATGTCTTGGGTAAATTCCTAGCAGCACTATTCCTGGGTCATAGGGTAGTTCTATTTCCATTATTTGAGGGACCTCCACACCATTTTCCAGAGCGGCTGCACCAGTTTGCATTTCCACCAACAATGTAAGAGGGTGCCTGTTTCTCCACATCCTCGCCAGCAAAGAGATGCAATTTTAATAGAAGACACAGATGGTTGATAGTAAGAGGATGCAAAATGACTTAACATGCAACAAGTAGGCATAAAAAGTGAGAATGGCTATATTAATACTATACAAAGTAGAATTAAAGACAAAGATTATTATCTGAGATAAAAGGTAATAATAAGATAAGGGTCATTCAGAACCACAAAGAAATCCTAAATTTGTATGCACCCAACAGCAGAGCTTCAAAATATGTAAAATTTGACAGAACAGGGAGAGAAATTGATTTTTCCAAATTATAGTTGGAGATTTCAACACCCTCCCCTCAGCAGTTGATATAGCTAGACAAGAAATCAGTAAACATATAGAATATCTGTATGACATTATCAACCATCTTTACTTAATTTATATTTATAAAATATCATACATAACAACAGCAGAATATACTCTTTACAAAGGCACATTGTACATTCACCTGGATATATCAAATCCTGGGCCATAAAACAAGTCTCAATAAATTTAGAAAATCTGAAATTTTACATAATAATTTTTTGAGTCCACAATGGAGTTCTGTTATAAATTAATAGCAATAATATTCTCCAAATATCTGAATTTCACATTACATTTCTACGAAAACCTATGGGTCAAAGAAGGAAACACAAAGAAACATAGAAAATATTTCATATAGAATAACAATAAAAATAAAACATCAAAATTAGTGGGAGGCAGGTAAAAAAGTGATTTGAGGATGATTTATTGCTTTAAATGTTTACATTAGAAAAGACGAAAGGCATAAAATCAATGCCCTAATGCTCCATCTAAAGAAGCTAGAAAAACAAGCAAGGTAAATCCAAAATAAGTTTCAGAAAAGGAAATAATAGAGATAAGAACAGAAATAAATGAAATAGAAAGCCATGATGAAAATTAGCAAAGCCATACATTTTTAAAAGAACAATGAATTATATAACCCTTAGCAAGATTAATTAAGAAAAAAGAGAAAGTATACTAATCAATATCAGGAATGAAAGAGGGATAGCACCATAGATCATATAGGTATTAAAAGAATAATGAGGGACTATTAGGATGATCCTTATGCCAATAATTTTGATACCTTAGATAAAACTGACAAATTCCTCGGAAGCAAAGCAATTCACTGAAACTGGCAATAGATTGAATAGAAAATATAAGTAGCTCAATTTCTTATAAATAAATTTAATTTTCTATCAAAAACTTTCCTAAAAGCATAACAAACACAACAAAAGAACAATCCAGGCCTAGATGATTTCATGGGTGAATTCTAGCAAATATTTAAAGAATTAAAATCATCAACCGTCACACAACCACTTTCAGAAGATAGAAGAGCAGGGAACAATTTCCTAGTCATTTTTGTGAAGCTATGAGAAATCTCGATAAAATACTATGTAAAAAGAATTACAGAAAAATAACCCTCAAGAACGATATAGCAAAAATCTTTCACTATCGGCAAATCTAATCCAGCACTATATAAAAGGAGTTTTTCTATTGCTTATTTACAGATTCAGAGCACAAGTGCTCAGTGACTCGCCAACCAGCTGTTAGGTGAATCTATCGTTTACATGATACTGTGCCCACACACTTTCCAATGCAATGGCTGCCTGGGTGGTTGAGGGCTGGCTTTACAACGTAAAAAGGTGTGGCGGGGTTCCTGACAGGAAACACCTAACCTGTGTCTGCTGTGGAAATTCCAGGCTTAATGACGGAAGGCTGTGAGTGCAGAGTGGTACTAGGGACATGTTCTTAGGTTCCTCTGCCCCCTGACGCCTGGTTTGCAGCCCCCACACATTGGCCACAATTATTGATGGGGGCTATTTTGTAGGTGGAGGGCCGATGGGTGTGCCTGTTGCTTCTGGAGGCTCCAAGCCTTGTCACATCAAGCCCTAACCAAGCAGGTCCCGTTGCTACGGCAACATGGATGCCTCCTCTCTTGCTCTCCCGATCCAGGCATTTGCCCTGCACTGAGATACCGAGATCTTGCTCCCTCATCTACCTGGGGCTTTCGGGAACACCGGGAAGCCCACGTGGCCTTAGTACCGAGGACTTGGGAGACCCGCTGGACTGTGCAGTCCTGGGCAGTGCAGCTGAAGCGCATTCTTCTGATCCTCTCGCTCCCGGGCTTTGAGGTGGCCTCCAGAGTCGCCCCGCAGCCCGCAGGCGGTGTGTCCCTGTTCAGCAGGGTCTGCAGAGTCCGAGAAAGTGAGCCAGAGCTTTGCTCGAACGGGACCCTGGAAGTACCGAACGCCTTGGGTAAGGGCTGGAGGCAGTGGGGCAGGCAGTGGGGCAGAGGCGGATCCCAGTCGGCGCTGGAGGGGAGGGGCGGGAAGAGCTCCTAACTGCGGAGGGCGGCTCCAGTTGCAGAGGGGCAGGTGCTGGTGGGAGAGGGCGGGACCCGGTGTCTAGGTTGCCTGGGCAGAGCAGGGATGCCCTGGGTCCAGCCTTAAGAAAGAGAGGATGGGAGGGCTTCTGTCTGTGGGAATCCGGAAGGGAGGGCTCCCTGCTGCTGGGTTGCAGACGATGGGGGTGGGAGGGGCTCCGGCTGCAGTGGCCCTGGCGAAAGGGGATCTCCTTTTGCAGAGGTGAGGCGCTGCATGGCGGGGGTTCTGAGTCGCGGCATGGAGGATGTGAACTGGCCAGGGAGGAGATCCAGGTCGCCGTGGGGGGCGGCGGGGTGGGCTATCTGGCACTGATGTCCCTCTGTCCCCTCTGCACAGGCCGCCACTGCAGAGACTGCGACAGTCTGCGCGCCCCTGTGCGATCGCGCCCCCTCTCCCGCAAGCATCTGCGATGGCACTGGCAATGCTGCGCGACTGGGGCAGGTGGATGGGCGTGGACGCGCAGCATTCGCTGCTCATCCTGGGCATTCCCGACGACTGTGAGGACCGGGAGGAATTCCAGGAGGCCGTGCAGGCTGCCCTATGGCCCCTGGGCCGATACCGGGTGCTGGGCAAGGTTTTCAGAAAGGAGCTCGGATCCAGGGTCGCCTTGGTCGAGTTTGCTCAGTATTTAAACCGAAGTTTGATCCCCCGACAAATACCAGGCAAGGGAGGACCCTGGACTGTGGTCTTCCTGCCCCAGGCCCCAGAATCGGAGTCACAGGAAAGACCCAATTTCCCGGCACAGGCCGAGAAGCAAGCAGGGGTTGGCCAGGCAGGCGAGGCAGGAACTGGGAGTGAGGCAGGAGCTGCAGGCGAGGCAGGAGCTGGAGACGAGGAAGCAGCTCCAGGTGAGGCAGGAGCCGGGGGTGAGGCAGGAGCCGGGGGTGAGGCAGGAGCTGCTGGCGAGGCAGGAGCTGTGGGCCAGGCAGGGGCTGAAGATGAAGCAGGAGAGTCAGATGAGGAGGGAGCTTCAGGTGACACAGGAATTGCAGGTATGGCAGGATCAGTGATTATGGCGGGAGCTGCAGGTGAAGCAGGACCTCCAGGGGAGGAAGGAGCTGTGGGTGTGGCAAGAGCCATACATGAGGCAGGATCCTGGACCCAGCACTGAAGCCAGGCCTGGCAGCCTTTGCAGGAAGATATGGCCTATGTGGGGTTGAGACAATTTTCTGGGATGGAAGAGCCAGGCCGAGAGGAAGAGCCCTTTGAGAGCTGGCTGGATCACGCCAGCGACGTGCTGTATCTGTGGTGCCGCATATCAGAAAGGGAGAGGAGGAGGAGGCTGGTGGAGAGCTTGGGGGGCCCCCGCCCTGGATGTCGTGGGCAGCCTCTTGGCAGAAAATCCCGACATCCCTGCACAGGATTGCCTGGCCGCCCTGGTTGAGGTGTTTGGGGACAGGGACGCCCGCATGACCGCACGGCTGAAGTTCCTGACCTGTGCCCGGTGGCCCCAGGAGACTCTCTTTGCCTATGTGATGCGCCTGGAAGGCCTGCTGCAGGCGGCCGTGGAGAATGGGGCCATCCATCCCACCACTGCAGACCAGTTACGCGCCCGGCAGGTGCTGATGCGGGCCCACCCCAACGAGATGCTCCAGAACAAGCTGAGGAGGATGCGGCTGGACAGGAGACCACCTAGCTTCACGGGGATGCTGCGGCTCATTCGGGAGACCGAGGCATGGGAGGCCACCTCAGCTGGGAGCGAGCAGTTCCAAGTGGAAGAAGGGGCCCGTGTGGGCGCCGGAGGCCTGGCTGCTGCCTGGGCCGCCCCGGCCAGTGAAGAGGTTGCCGAAGCCTCCGCGGCCAGGGAAGATGCTTCCCAGGCCACCCCAGCCAA
The DNA here is from genome assembly GCA_030068075.1 of Paguma larvata. Classification (NCBI taxonomy): domain Eukaryota; kingdom Metazoa; phylum Chordata; class Mammalia; order Carnivora; family Viverridae; genus Paguma; species Paguma larvata. Next base: position 120,760,547 of record CM057830.1, on the reverse strand, counting down.
CCTAGGGGCCAGTGAGGCGGTTCCTGGGACTGCCGAAGCTGATACGGCTGCTCCTGAAACCCACGATGCTGCCAGGGCAGCCCTTGCCCCTGAGGAGGCCCCCAAGGTCTTCCCTGCCACTCGGGAAGAGGAAAATGCTCCCACCTCTGTGGGCCTAGGTCAGGCAAGACCCTCAGAGGCCCCTGGAGGCCCCACCCCTGCCCAGATGGGCAGCACTTCCAGGGAGGGCCCAGGAGGTCCTGGCTGTGAGCCAGAGGGCCTCGCCCAGGCGGGAGAGCAGGAGGCTGGGGAGCCCCTGCAGGAGGGGCTCAAGTCCATCCCAGAGGAGTCGGGAAACGAGGACGGGCCTGGGGAGATGAGCCCCCCCAAGTCCTCCTCGGGCTAATAGGCTCAGAAGGCCCAGGGCCCTCCTCTCCTCTCAGGCAGCAGAGCTCTGGAGGCAGGGCGAGGCCACGCCAGGGCAGCAGCCTCACCCCACGTGGAGGGAGCAACCCACCCAGCCCAAAATCCCAGGACCCTACCTTCCCAAGGCACCCTAGCCACCACCACCAGCCCTTTCAGCTGGCCACGATGACCATACTCGACGTAAAATGGGGCAGGGAGAGGTGCCCCCTTCCATGGCAGCTCCACACCCAGCCCCAGCCCCAAACCCTGCCAGTTCAGGCTGCCAGCCTGGGAAGCACCCCTGAGTGGCTGGCCCTAGCTCGAAGTGGGTGTCCTGGCCTAACGCAGCAGCCAGCTTTCAGCCCGGGTACCTGCCACGAGCTTCAGTGCGAGCCCAGGCTCTCTGCTCGCTCTCGTCCAGTGTCGTGAGCTCAACCTCTGCTTTCTCGGTGTAGATTTAGGCCAACCGCTGCTTGTTCTTGTGGAGATGTGTGTGTGTTCTTATCTGAGCAGCCACCTCCACCAATCCTGGAGACCTCTCGAGCCCAGTTCCAGGAGATGGCAGGAAGAATGGAGGAGCGCATGGCTGGTGCTTAGCCCGTGACCTCAGGAAGGAAGGACTGGACCAAGGACAGAGGTGGCCTGTGGGAGTCTCCATGGAAACCGTGCTCTGATGTGCCACTCTCTTATTACTTGTGACTCAATTTCTTCGGTTTGTCCAAGTGTCCCCTGCTGCATTTTCCAGCGTTCTGTGACTGTCCTGTGCAGGCCATAGGGCAGGACCAGGCCCCAGCGTGTCGGCCAGAGGGGAGGGTGCCCTAGAGTGAGGGGCCATGGCCCGCGTCCACCATCCTGGCCAGAGTCTGATCGTGGGCCTCTCAGGAAGGAAGACTATGGCAGGAGGGCTACAGTGTTGGGGGGAACAGAGGCACCTCATTTGCGACCCCAAGAGGAGGAGGGGGCTGTGACCTGTGGGCTGTAGTGGCCGTTAGACATTCCTCTCTGTGTTGTCATTCCTTCTCTTCAATGGTTTCAGTAAATGTTTCTGTTCAATAAAGTTCATTGAATGTTTCATTGGAGTCTTGCCTCTGCTGTGGGTCTTTGAGGTAAGGGTCACCTGGGGGTGGAATGGTGGACTAACAGTGGCCTGGTACCTGCCATTGGCATTGCGTGTGGCCTGGGCAGGATCCAAGAGGTGCTTGTGGACCTCTGGGCTGGACAGAGCCAGGTGACCTGAACTTTGGGCACAGGAAGTATCCGATTGTGTCCCCATAAATCTCAGGGAGCCCTCAGGAGTAAGTGGGGTAGATATTCAAGTGAGGGGGAGCGATAGCAGATAGGGCCTGAAGCCCATTATTTTGGCAGGGCTGAGTAGCTCAGGGCATCCAGATGGGTCAGAGAGATCACATGTATAATCCCAGAGACCTGCTGGGCACAGAAGGGCCTGCGCATGAGGTCAGACACCCCTGCCAGAAGCTGCATGCAGGACTCCAATTGGGGGCTATTACTTACATTTGTGATCAGCCTATCCCTGCCAGCTGACAAATGGGGCTTCATGGTCTAGCCACTGATGGATGTTGGGGATACTTGGAGTCTGTGACATCAAGGGACAGTGGGCAGGCCAGGCTAGGTTTCTACAGTGCTTCTGCCTTGCCAGGAGGGAGGACAGGTAAGGAGAGCTGTCCTCCACTCTGAATCCTTGGCAGGGTTGCCCCCAAAGAGGAAGAAACACCCTCTCCCTGTCCCTACTCCCCTTCCAGCCAACTCTCAGGGCACCATTCATGTGTCCTGGGAGCAGGAAGGGGGCAGTGGGACACTGCAGTACGGGGCTGTGGATGGGGCCTGGAGAGTGGCCTCTTCCTTCTTGGAGGTGAGCTCTGGATCTCTGCTGCTCACAGAGCTCTTGGTGCCACCTGAGGCAGGCACCCATCCAGGGTGGAGGGCACTGCTGATCTGGGATCCCTTCCTTGCATGCTATAGCTGGAGGGGCAGTCCTTAGAGAGGGCCATCATGAAGATTGAGGAGTCTGGCCCAATCCTCTAGGGCCCTGCCTTCCACAAATTGAGGGCAGCCCTCCATCTACCTCTGAGCGGCCATCTCCTGACAGAAGGAACAATCAGGTTTCCTCCTTCAGGTGTTTTGGGGGAGAGCACAGTACTATTGATCTGGAAATGATGAGGGCCCCTTTGGGGCTCACTCAGTCTGTGCCCACAGGTGTTCTCCAGCTGTTTTGAAGAGACAGGGGCTCTGACCACCCCCATGGTACAGGTGAAGAACATATTCCCCAAAGCAGTCAATGACCATAAGTGAGGACCTTGCAATGAGCTGAGGCCCAGGACTGCAGATGCTTGACCAGCCTGCAGGAACCGTGCATCTAGGGAGGCCCATGGCATGTGGTAAGAGCTGCAGACACTGGGGCTGCAGGGGGGCCCCTGGAGATGCTAGGCAATGAGACAAATGGACAATGGAATGAGGGTTATAGGGGGTTGTTAAGAAGGGGGTCATCAGGGCCATGCCTGCAGCCTCCTTGGCCTAGTGGGCTTGACCCCGTGTTGTGGGGACCCTTGGATGTGGCCCATCAAAGTGTGCTTCAGGATTGGGGTGAGGTCCCCAGGTGGGCTCTGTTCTCCTTGCTTCTTCAGGGAAGGCACCATCCTAAGCACATCTGTCCTGGGTGTCTTAGCAGGGCCATGAAAATTGGCTACTTTCCATCAGCCCCTTAGGATTTGGAGGGCAGGACAAGAGGAGAGAGGATGGGAGTGGGACTGATCCCTTGTCTTTCTGTCATTCAGAGCATACTTGGGCATGTGTATTCCCTGAGCAGATGTGTGTGTGTGTGTGTGTGTGTGTGTGTGTGTGTGTGTGTATGAGTGAATGTCAGTGAATGAGTTGTGAGTGTGCGAGAGTGTGAGTGAATGTGAGTGAATATGGGAGCGAGTGAGAGTATGTCTGTGTATGAGTGTGTAAGAGTGTGAATGTGCAAATAGGAGTGTGTGTCATGGAACATGGGTTGGTGTGTGTTGAGTTCTTCTAGGTTTGAGTGGGGCAACCACTTTCACACCTGTCCGGAGGACAGGAGGAAGGCTGGGCCCCAGGCAGGCTGGCCCAAGTCTGGCCCTGGGAATCTGCCCTCCTCCTCCTTGGGATTGGTTTAGAAGAGTGAGGCCCCTGGAGGCCACCCTGGAACACCCTAGCCTGGCCTTTCATCATCTCTCCCCTGTAGGGAGAGAACTTGGAAAGAGATGAATGTGCCTTTCTCTCTTTTCCCTTTGCCTACTCTTCAGGATCACCATGTCAAGGCCCCTGGGCCCTTCACCTAGGGCTAGGAAGGCAAGTTCGAAGCCTAGGTGCCAGCCACTTCCCCAGGCTAGCCCAGTTCTTCTGTTGATGGAGAACCCACAGAGCTGTGCACTCTGCATTTCTCCCCAGCCAGGCTTGCCCTAGACCCAGGAGCCTGTCTTACCCTCTGAGCTGTTCCATGGCCAAAGCCCCATCATTTGGGATGCAGCCCCTCTCAAGCCCACCATCCTCCCCTAGACCCCAACCTTGTCTCATGGATCCCAGAGCACGGCTTATTTCCAAGCTGAGACTGCTATTCCTGAACATGGGAATCCCTCCCATGAGTGCTTTGGCTGCTGCCAGCATTTCTGGCTGCAGTGCTCCTGGCCCCAGTTGACCATCTGGACTCAAATTCATGATTCCCATTCTCACAGTGGAAATCCATAGGTTTCTATGTCTGTAGCATCTCCTTGCAATTCATGGTCCACATTACAAAGAAGAAAGATCAGCCCTCTAAGCAGATTGCTTTCCCATGCCAGGGTGTGGCTAGGGTAGATTTCTCTCCAGCAGGGCTGACAGCCAGCCTAGATTATCACTGAGTACCCTTGGAGCCTCTGGCCTTGTTTCAGGGCATGTTGTGCTGCTTAAGACTGGGTTCTGATATTTTCCCTGAGCCCAGACGCAGGTGTTCTAGCACATGCCCACCTGGACTCTGCACAGGATGATCCCCACACTGCATGCCTTCCATGCTGTGCTTTCTGTGGTACTGCTCATGCCAGTGTCTTCCATGGCACCCCCACACTTTGTTTCTAGTCCTACTTAGCAATCTGAGAGCCATGATACCACCTAGCTAAACAAGGGACAGCAGAAACCTAGCACTAATGGCCCTGCACACACAAACCACTTGCTTCGTGTCATTGTGCTACACTCCCCATAGCTTTGCCCAGTTTTGGGTCTCTTCCAAATGCTCCTTGGTTCTTTTCTCTTCACTGACTGTGCCTTTCACATAGCTGCTAGTTACTTGGTTCGCTTAAGACCTGTAGACCTTTTAGTGATTGCCTTCTAATAATTGAATGTTGTCATCAATGGGGCAGCTCAGAGAGTAAATTCTGGGAGCTGTGGACCTCAGGGTTGTATATTTGGAGGAGGGAGTTCCTGCCTCCTTGCCTGAGTTTCCTTGCCAAAATATGGTACAAAACTGAACTCTATTCATTAAAGCAAATTAACACCTAGGTACTAACACAATACCACCTTAGGTTATCTTCCCAATAAACTTCATGTTTACAAATTGTTTTTCATCCATTTTTGCCTGTGGTTCACTTGATACCAAAATTTCACACTTCTACTAGTGCTACAACATAGAACTCTAGACTGTAGAGTCATCAAGTCACTGTGGCATGAAAGTAAACAAACAAATGGATCAGAAAGAGACTGCAGGTGAGATACACACGCACACCTATCTATGCTATAAATGAAGGAAACAGCAATCATCACCATGGAAAGATGATTCAGAGATGGTATCAGAACATTTAGCAATTAGGAGGAAAACAGAGCAGATCGTTAACACATGGCACATTCTAAAATACAATACAATATAATAATACAAATAAAATACCAGTGAGTACTTATATCCACTCTGGATAGGAAAGAATATTCTTAGCTTAAAAACAACGAAAGCAGGGGTGCCTGGGTGGCTCGGTTGGTTAAGCGTCCGACTCAGTTCAGGTCATGATCTCACAGTTTGTGGGTTCGAGCCCTGCATCGGGCTCGGTGTTGACAGCTCAGAGCCTGGAGCCTGCTTCAGATTCTGTGTCTCCCTCTCTGTCTTTCCCTCCCCTGCTCACACTGTCTCTCTCTCTGTCTCTCAAAAATAAATGAACATTGTCGGAGTCCTGCTCCGGCTGAGTCCAGGGGTCCTCAAAGGATGGACGGTTGGCAAAAGGAACAAGAGAGCCATGAGATGTAGTCTGATTACCAAGCAGTCAGCTCTGGCAATTCTGGCATCTCCCTGCCCTGCTGGTCTCAGTGTCTTTATTTAAAAGTAGTGAGTGACATTACAGCAATGAGTGACATCCCATCAGGAAGCATAATTTGAACAACAATGTGTTTTTATCAGCAAAGCGGTGATTTCCTCAATATTGCAAGTTGTTTTCAGGTTAATTACCATATAAATTTAAGGCGGGGGGAGGGGGAGAGAACAGGGTGTTACCTAGGCCTGCCTATGTTGATTATTTATAAACAGGCCAGGAGTCATGCTGCCTATTCTTCCAACTACAATGGGGGAGGTGCAACCCATCAGGCAAGGACAGAATTCCCAATGCTTGTCCTTTGCTTGTGAATAAGTGAATTTACATAATAGGGATCTACTTCTTTCACTGATTACCAAGGGGGGTGGTCTCATGCCTAATGCATTCTTCTCCAGGAGATGAACACCGGGAGGTCCTGGAAGGGGTGGGGGGGGTGCATCCGTGGGGTCTGTTGCCCGCCTGTTCACTCACATCTCCAAGTGACCGTTTTGTTCAGTCAGGCCAGCCCTTAGGCCAGCATTGGGCATACAGAGAAGGGGAGGGTTTTGCCACCACCATAAAGCTCTAAAGAGGTCGGGACAGACTGGGCCCAACGAACTCTCAAAACTTCCCCTGAGGAAGAGCTGCTGGGAGCAGAATACAAATCAAGCAAGACAGGAATGGTAGGGGCAACGAAGAGAGGTTCAGATAAAAGTGAGGGATGATCACAGAAAGTAAATGGACATAGTTTAACAGTTCTCAAAATCATCAGAAGAGGGCACTCTATATGTGAAATTAGAAAATCTTTTTTTTTTTTAACCTCCCTCTACAATTGCAGGAAAATTAATTTTGGGTAAAAATGATGAACAGAAGAATATCAAAGGCAAATCTCACACAAAGTTATTAAAATAAAAGAGAAAATACAGAACATCCATCTAGACATTAAAAGTGTTCTGGAAAGAAATGTTCACAAAAAGATAGAACTATAATCCTTTATTGTAAAGCAAGCTAAAGGCATTAAAAAAAAGATTCAAGACATGAAAGAACATAAATCAGAATAGAAAAACTCAGAAGTAAGATGATAGGAAAGAATTAGAAATAAAATGTTTTAATTTTTTAATGTTTATTTATTTTTAGAGAGAGAGAGAGAGACAGAGCATGAACAGGGGAGAGAGAGACACAGAATCAGAAACAGGCTCCAGGCTCCAAGCTGTCAGCACAGAGTGCAACATGGGGCTCGAACTCATGGACCGGGAGATCATGATGTGAGCCAAAGTTGGATGCTCAACTGACTGAGTCACCCAGACGCTCTTAAAAATAAAAGATTTTTAAAATTGCTTTAAATTTCAGTAATTAAGAGTAAAGTAAAAAGAACCCAAGAATGAATAAAGGCCACATAATGCCTTAGGAGAAATAGAAGAAAATAAGGGAATATTTTAAAGAGGAAAAATGAATAAAGTGAAGAGCATTTGAAAGCAAATGACAAATACAGGAGATAAGCAAGAAAAAAAGATCTAACATACATATAATAGGAGTCACCAAAGATTCAAAATCAAATCAAAGGAAAAGTAGAAATACTAACATGTATAATTCAAGAAAACTTTCCTGACAAAAAACTAGATTCAAAATTACAAACTGACAGATTACATCAGGTACCCAGGAAAATCACCCCAAAACAAGCAAAACCAAAACATATTCTAGTAAAATTATTGGCTTAAAGAAAGAAAACTTCTTCGGCGCCTTGGTGGCTCAGTCGGTTAAGCGTCTGACTTCAGTTCAAGTCATGATCTCGCAATTCCTGAGTTCAAGCCCCATGTCGGGCTCTGTGCTGACAGCTGAGTCTGGAGCCTGCTTTGAAATCTGTGTCTCCCTCTCTCTCTGCCCCTCCCCCGCTCACACTCTGTCTCTGTCTCTCAAAAATGAATAAACATTAAAAAAATTTAAAAAAAAGAAAGAATATTTGTTTGGATATCTAGGGGAAAAAAGATAAGTGTGTAATGGCAAGAAAATGAGATCTCCTCAAAGTTTTCAACAGTGATGCTTTGCACCAGAAGAAAATTTAAGATAATCATCATGGGAAAAAAATCTGAGCCCAGAATTTTACACCCGACCAAACTCTCTTTCAAGTATAAACAGCTAATTCTCACCAATGTGAAAACTTGGAGAATGATATGTTGCCATGTCTCCTTTCTTACAAATCTATTAGAGAATGCACTTCAGACAACCAAATAAATGAAGGAACACCAATAAAGGCTGGTGTTAAGCATTAAATATATTTTACATGTAGAATAAGGCATAAATGTGGGACATGGGAAGAGAGGGGAGTATATAGTGCCTGTATGTCACAACAGCTCCACATAGTGCAACTGGTATACGAAGAATGGGGACAGTGGAAAGAATAGATGCACAATATTTTAAACTCTTTTCTATAATTATGGTGATGAAACAGCTGGCCTTGTTATACTGAGCATGTTTTTAAAATCAGTAGTAGTTTTATTTCTTTATTTACTTATTTATTTAGTATTTAGTATTAATTATTTAGTGTTATTATTTATTTATTATATAAAATTATAATACCAAAATATTGGTTTTGCAACTTATAAGTTTGTGTTGTTACTCATATATAAAATTACTTTTATTGAAGCACCTGGGTGTCTCCGTCAAAGTGTCTGACTTCAGCTCAGGTCATGATCCCATGGTTCGTGAGTTTGAGCCCCGCATCAGGCTCTGTGGTGACAGCTCAGAGCCGGGAGCTTGCTTTGGATTCTGTGTCTCCCTCTCTCTCTCTGCTCCTCCCCGCTCATGCTCTGTCTGTCTCTCTCAAAACTAAATAAACATTAAAAAAATTTTTTTAAGAATTACTCTTATTAAATTGTATTAATAATAATAAAGTATTTTAAAGTAAAGAGGGTATATATTTTAGTACGATTAACTGAATCTTTTTTCATTATTTCTTAAAACATTATTTTATTGTGGTAAGAACGCTGAACATTGAAACCTACCCTATTAACAAATGTTTAAGTGTATAATAGATTATTGCTGATTATAAATACAATGTTGTACAACAAATTTCTAGAACTTACTTATCTTTATTAACCAAAACTTTATGTCTGTTGATTAGTAATTCTTCCATTTCTTCCACCCCTCAGCCCCTGGTAACCAGCATTATCTTCTTTGATTCTATAAATTTGACTATTTTATAGAACTCATATAATTGGAATCATGCAATAAATGTCCTTCTGTGACTGTCGTATTTTACTGAGCATAACGTTTTCAAGGTTCATCCGTGTTGTCACATATCGCAGATTTATTTTAAGGGTGAATAGTATTCCATTCTGTGTATAGACCACATTTTCTTTATCCATCCATCTGTCAAAGAACATTTAGGTTGTCTCTACCTCTTGGCTACTGTGAATGCTGCAATGAACATGGGACTGCAGATATCTCTTCCAGATCCTAATTTCAGTTCTTTTGGATAAATATCCAAAAGTGTAATTGCTGTATCATATGGTAGATCTAGTTTTAATTTTTTGAGGAAGCTATACTTTTTCCTGTGGTGGCTATACTATTTTACATTGCACCAACAGTGTGGAAGGGTTCAGTGTTTCCACATCCTTGGTGACACTTGTTATCTATTGTGGATTTTTTGGTTTGTTTTTGATAGCCATCTTAACAGGGGTGAGATGAATATGTGAATATGTGACCTTATGCAGTATAATGGACTTTGTAGATTGATTCAGGTAAGAGTCTTTTTTTTTTTCACTTTTAAATGTTTATTTTTGAGAGAGAGAGAGATACAGACAGAGTGCGAGCAGGGGAGAGGCAGAGAGAGAGGCAGACACAGAATCCGAAGCAGGCTCCAGGCTCTGAGCCGTCAGCACAGAGACTGATGTGGGGCTCCAACTCACTAACACACGATCATGACCTGAGACAAAGTCAGATGCTCAACAGACTAAGCCACACAAGCACAAATTAAGGATTTTTAGATGGGGAAATTATCCTGGAGTATCCAGGTGTACCCAATCTAATCACATGGGTCTTTAAATGGAGAAGAAGGAGGCAGAAAGCTCAGAGCTAGAGAAGAAGATGTGACCACAAAAGCAGAGTTTGGAGTGATGAGGCCATAAGCCAAGGAATGCAGGTGGCCTTTAGAAACTGAAAGAGGTGAGAGGCAGATTCTCCCCTAGAGCCTCCAGGAGGAAAGCAGCCCTGCCTGCATCTTGACTTTAGACCAGTGAGATCCATTTAAGACTTCTGGCTTCCAGAATTAAAAGACATTTGTGTTGTTTTAACACACTATATCTGTGGTCACTTGTTACGGAAGCAAAAGCAAGCGAATACAGGGTCTATTTAAAGAAGTGTGTATTTGTCTTCTATTTATCTCTAGATGTATTAGATTATCATCTGCCTGAGGGGAGGGACTGAATTGGTCTTTGTGGTCTCTCCCTGGCACCTGGTTCAGTGCCTTACACTTTACCTGCATTTAATCAAGTTCTAAGAATATTGTAATTAAGATGTGTGAAGAAGATTGCATTAAAATAAAGTAATAGATATCAGTGAGAAGTATTCTTCTATTTTCCCTAGGTGTGATTATTATTATTATTACTACTATTATAAACTGCCTTGTGAAGCCTCCTATTGTATCATTATTTAAACTTGATAATGAGTTTTAATTTCCTTCGTGTTCATTTTAAATCCCCAATGGATTGACCACTCTCTGGCGCAGGAATTATTGCCTAGACTTCTCAGCACTCTGGCAGTACATGCACATCTTGCTCAATGGGCCTCTGTATTAGTTTGCTAGGGCAGTTGCAACAAATTAACACAAAGTGGGTGACTTAAACAGAAATGTCTTGTCTCACAGTTCTGGAGGCCAGAAGTGGGAAATCACGTTGTCACAGGTTTGGTTCTTTCAAAAGGTAAACAAAGGACGGATCTGCTCCAGGCAACCTTCCTTAGCTGGAGATGACCATCTTCTCCTTGTGTCTTCACATTGCTTTCCCTTTATGCATGTTCATGGCTATGTCCAAGTGTCCCCTTTTTATAAGAACACCAGTCATATTGGATTAAGACCCATTCTAATGAACTCATCTTAACTAATTACGGCTGCAGTGACCTTATTTTCAAATGACTTGACATTCTGAGGTACTGGGTATTAGGACTCCAATATATATTTGAAAGGAGACACAATTCAACCCACAACAGTTCCCAAACACCCGCTAATTGTAATCATCTCACATGGGTAGTATGATGATATAATTATTCCCTCCCACATTGCAAACCAGGTTCTATTCCCAGCCACTTCCTTTCCCAGGACTGGAATCATGTCAAGGGAAAAGGGGGTCCTCACCGAATCTCCCCACTAAGCCAGAGGGTGGGCAATGGGCAGGGGCTCAAGGAATGACTGGCATATAAGAGAATTAAGTCTGTTGTTTTTGAATGGTAATGACTGGACACCCAAGGTCACTATTGGGCTGGGATGTGAAAAGTTTACCAAAATGTTGAGCCCTGAGATGAACATCTGTGACCTGTGCACAAGAACAGGCCACAGGACAGATAGAAGGAGGCAGAGCCTGGGGCCTTCTAGCCTGGGGACACAGAGAGGCTATGCTAGAAGTGGGAAGGCTGTGCTGGGGAATGTAGGGTCACAAGCCCCTTTGAGAACCGGATGGATTCTGTGGGCCAGAACCTAGAGACAGGAACATATGCACACACAGATGCCTCCTTAAGAAGGGCATGCACAGGCACCCTGGCAACATTCATAGCTTCCGTTTGAGCATGACTCTCCTGACATTCAACATTGGTGAAACTGAGCTGAAGGATGGAAGAGAAAGGAAGTTCTATGCTTTTCCCATGATAATACATTGTTATTGAAGTAGGTCCTGAGGAAAAAGTAAGGCAATTATAATCAATTATTATATATATTAAAAGAATTTTAATTTTTATTTCAAAGTTCAGGAGAGTTTTGGTTGTTGTTGTTGTTTTTTAATTAATGTTAGCACACATATGGTGGTTCTTCAAAATATTAAACATCGAATGACCATACAATCCAGCAATTCCACTTCTGAGTATTCACACAACAGAATTGAAAACATGGTCTCAAAGACGTAGAGTTGAACCTTAAATAATGTGGGAGTTAGGGGAACCAACTCCTGACACTGTCAAAAAACTCAGTCCCCCAAAACTTAACTACTAGTAGCTGACTGTTGACCAGAAACCTTACCGATGACATAAAAGGTCGATTAACACATACTTTGTATGTTATGTGTATTATATACCATATTCTTACCATAAAGTAAGTTAGAGAAAAGAGAATATTATTCAGAAAATTATAAGGAAGAGAAAAGACATTTACAGTACTGGACTATATTTACTATAAGTGGACCCGTGCAGTTCAAACCTGTGTTTTTCAAGGATCAACTGTATTTGTACACCTATGTTCATAGTAGCATTATTCACAATTAGTAATACATAGAAGCAACCCAGGTGTCCACCGATGGATAAATGGACAAACAAAATGTGGTCTATCTATACAATGAAATATTATTTAACCTTAGAAAGGCAGGAAATTCTGACACCTGGTATAATATGGATGAACCTCGAGGACATTATGCTGAGTAAAAAAAGCCAAACACAAAAAGGACAAATAGTGTACAATTCTACTTCTTTGAGGTCCCTAGAGTTGTCAAAATCATAAAGACAGAAAGTGGGATTGTAGTTGCCAGGGGCTGGGGGAGGGAGACGGGGAGTTGTTTGATGAGGACAAGGTTTCAGTTTTACAAGTATGGCAAGTTTTGTAGTTTTGAAAAAGTTTTGTAAATCGGTTACACAACAACGCAAATATACTTAAACTAATGAGCTGTACACTTAAAACGATTAAGATGGTAAATTTTATGTTATGTGTATTTTATCACTGTTAAACATTTTTTAAAAGAAAAAGAAAAGTTAGCTAAGCATTTTTAATTTTAGCACACTGAAGGTCCATTTTACAAGTAAGGACAAGCAATTTCAATCACAGAGATTTGAGAAGTTCTGAAGTTGCTGACATCCAGTTAGAACCACCTTGTGCCAATATTTCTCATCCACAGCCTATCTGAGAGGCAAGCTTTTCAATATCCAGTGGTGTCTTGTGGAGGAAGTACCAGCTGGGCTTGCAGCGCCACAGCCAGCATCCTGAAACCATGGGATGAAAGCCCAGGACAAGGGGAAGGAGCCTCAAGAAATATCTCCACTATTGCTTTTATGGACAGTTTTATGGACAGTGACATCACTGACCTGTTAGAAGTCTACTAAGTAAATATAGTCCTTGGCAATTACTGAAAGAAGAGTCTTTTCTTCCAATGTTCCCAGAATGCTTAGCCTGAGTAACCTGACCTGATGTAGCCTGCCGAGGCTGCAATGGGTGGACTGCGAGCCTATAGAGACTGGTTCTACTAGCAGCATGGGCTCACACACCCACTCTTAACTCCAACCCCCACCCCTACCCCTGTCCTGCTAGTATGTGTTTGCCTAGACTCCTCCCTCCTCTCCAACTTGCCAGAGTATTAACAAGGCCCCATCCCCTAGTCAGTGCTCTGTGCTGAGTAAAAATATATATATACACATGTAGAGGGCAAAATATTTTTGTCCTTTGGATTGATTCAGTCTAGACTGGAAAAAGTGAAGGTTAAGGTCAGTAGGACCATTGCTCTTTCTTTTCCAGTCTCTGAAAAAGCAGGAATGTAAACTGAGTTATAGCAGTTGGCCACAAAGTTGAGTTGTAAAGTTTATGTAACTGAAAGACTATTTAATTTTAGCACAGAGACACATTCATCCATTCAATAATCACTTTTGGAGCACCTATGCTGTGCCAATGACTGGGCCGGGAATTGGAGTGACCACACACCGTCAGCACAGCACACACACACCAGTACCTAGTGGGGGAGATGCTGAAACATGCACTTATAAGGCAGGGGATGTGTGCTGCTGAGATCCAAGAGGGGGGACACCAGGAGACAATAGAAAGTGGTGACAAGGACACCTCCCCTTACACAGCCAACAGGGAAGTCTTCCAGGGGAACTCTAAGCAGAAAAAGGGTAGGAGTTAGCCAGGCCAAGGATGTGGGAATACAAGGCAGTGAAAAGCACTTACTGGCAAAAAGGAGCACAGTGAGTTAAAGGTAGGGATGGCAAATTGTCACTGTAAAGGGCCAAAGGGTAAATATTTTTGCCTTTGTGCGCTCAACTCTGTCAGAAATGAATTGGCATGGCTGTGAGCCAGTATAACTTTATTTATGGGCACCAATCTTTGGATTTCATATAATTTCCAGATTCACAAGGTATCTTTCACTTTTTTCAACCATTTAAAAATATTAAAACCATTCTTTTATTTATTTATTTTTAATAATTTATTGTCAAATTGGTTTCCATACAACACCTCGTGCTAATCCCAACAAGGGCCCTCCTCTGTGCCCATCATCCTCTCTCCCCCCTCCACACCCCCCTCACCCCTTGGTTTGTTCTTAGTCTTTCAGAGTCTCTTATGTTTTGTCTCCCTCCCTCTCTGTGTCTCTTTTTCTTTCCTCTCTTCCCCTCCCCCGTGGTTTTCTGCTAAGTCTCTGAAAATCCACCTCTGTCTTTCTCTGACTGACCATTCTTAACTTGCCAGTTATTCAAACACAGGCAATGGGGCAGATTTAAGAGAGAAAAAAGACATACTGCATACGATGCACATTGTTCTGCACCCTGCTCCTTTCACACATTCACACAATTTGGAATCCTTTCCATACCAATGTAGATGTCACCTCAATCTTTTTGGACACTGCATGCTAATCCATTGTGTGGATGTGCCTTAATTATCTAACCTCCTTGTGGACTTTTAGGGGGTACCAGTCTCATGCTATTACAAACTATGCTGCAATGAGGATCTTATATATACTTCTTTCACCCATGAGAGGTTTATCTATAGAATAAATATTCCTGATAGTATGATCATGTCATCAAAAGTTTTGTACCTTTGGATTTTTAGTGGATTTTGCCAACTTGCTCTCCATAGGAGTGGTACCAATTTCTACTCCTGCCAACAACAAATGGGGTTTCTATATCCCCTCAGCCTCACCATTATTGTGTGACCTGACTCTCAGAATTTTGCCAGTTGGATTGGTGAAAAATAGTATTTCAGTGTAGTTTCTCTTTGCTTTTCTGGGAGTGTGCATCGTTTCACATATTCAAGAGCATCTCTTATTTCCTTTCTAATTTGACAGTCTGTTCATATCCTTTACCCATGTTCCCACTAGGTGGTTCACCTTTTTCTCTGTGAGAGCTCATCACATACTGCAATGTGATCTGAAAATAGATTTTTCCTATTTTTGATTTGCTCTTTGACTTTGTTGATGATGTATTTTGCCATTCTCGATTTGGTTTTATACTTTTCTGTGGCAGAAGAGACCTTCTAAATCTCATTAAGAAACATAGATTTGATCCTAAAGGAATGGGGGAACTGAAGCATCTTCAGCAAGAGAGTGACAAGGTCAGGAGTCTGTGTCATAAAGTTCCCTTCAGCTACAGAGTGAGGGATAAACCTGAAGTGGTGCAAAGGGACTCAGCTGGAACCAGAAAGTCCAAATTGTAGCTGGGATCAGGGTGTGGACCATGGATATGGGCCAGTGACCATTTCTGAGTGGGCAAGTGCAGTCAAGGAATATGCTAGACAGGTCTTGTCCAGTTGGGTCACTGTGTGGAGACCAATAATCAAGATGGGGGATATAAAAGGAAGAGAAGAGCTTTATTTTCTTCCCTTATTTTATTGGGATGTGAGGGAGATAATGAGTTCTACAAGGGACCTGTGTAGTTGATGGCACGTCCTACAGGAGCCCTCCCCTCAATCCACACATGCAGCTGAGGGCCACACCTCTGTGCTCCAGTAGCAGTGGCCTGTCCACTGTTTGCTTCCCTCAAGAGTCTTTTCCAAGGACAGAGATGATGCTTTTGCCATATGTGTACCCCTAGAATGTAGCATAGTGCCAGGCAACAAATAAATACTTAAAAATATTTAGCCAGAGCCAGAGAGTGAACACAGCAAAGATAAATCTAAGTTGCTGTTAACAACTACCTAGACGGAAGAACAAGAGCTCTGGAGTTGGTACCATAGGCCCATACACAGTGCTAAGGCTGAAGAATGAATGAATGAATGAATGAATGAGGTTCCAGGCAGGGAAGAACCTTTCCTATACCTTATACCCAGGCTTCTTTCCTTGGCTTGCTCTTCTCAACATGCTCCCCCAGCTCCAAATGCTGCTTACTAAACTTATGCCCAGTCTTCAAGGTCAGTGGTCTACAAACCAGGTGGCAGGCCCAGGTGGGTAGGGGCAGAAGAAGAGGGCATACATTTCGAATGTCTAGTTTGTAGATATTACTGTAGTAACATGTATGTAATTTAGAAATAACTGAGTACACACCTATTTAGGAGAGGGGGATGTCAGTTGAGTCCCCCAGGGACACTGAGAAAGCCAGACCACCTGCACTCGGCCAGTTCCCCTTCATGCACCTCAATCACCCTGGGGACCTCTCAATTTGATGGCTATGACTGTAAATAGCATTGTGTGGTTATTTGGGCAATGTAGCTTCCCCCACTTTGTGAGGTAAGGGGCTGTGTGAGTTGGTGCTTACTGTGGTGGTGTCTTCAGAGCCTAATGATGTGGATACAGAGTAGGAGCTCAATAATAAATACTTAAATGAAAGTAAGCATGCAACATCATCCATTTGTTCTAGCTCTCTGACAGCACTGAGCTCCAGAATATGCACTCAGGGAGGAGATACTCATGAAGCTAAACTTGGGAAATCATATATATTCTAAAATGACTCCAACGTGATTAAGCTCAAGAAGTAATGACTACAAAGGGAAATTATGGTGATGGAATACATGTAAGAAGCAACAGGTCATTGATAGGACCGGGAATGCAACCCATGTCCTCTTCCTCCTTACATGTGCTGTGTCACCATAATTTTACCCTTTGTAGTCATTACTTCTTTGTTGTTGTTGTTGTTATAAGTTGGATTCATGATAGTCATTACTTCTTGAGTTTATTCACGCTGGAGTCATTTTAGAATGAAGCCTTGGCACCTGCATCTGCATAGGCCCTCTGAGGGTCTGGAGACTCGAGTGACCGCAGTCCTACTCTGTGGGAGTCCAGCCCTGCTGTCAATCAGAGTCTTGGTGCCGGGAAGGTGCAGGAAGCACACCTTTCCTACTTCCTAGGTAAAACCCGAGATCACTTGGCCTGGCCTGTTTGCCTCCGTGGCGACCCCACGGATCGCCGCAGGCCACGCCTCCGAAACTTGGTTACACCCGGCGCTCTCTGAACTAGAGGAGTGCGGTTAGTGTGGCTGAGCCTGCATATCAGGAGGTGGGTCCGTTCCAGTGGTGGGTGCTGGTAGGGCTTTCAGATGTTCTTCTGGAAAAACCGCAAGGCTTGTTCCCACTGTAGCCCTGAGCACCGCGGGCGTTGTACAGCGTGCAAAGAAGTGGGGGAAACTGCCCGGCCCCCAGGAACTCTCCTGCTGAAGAGTGATGCTGAGGACATGCAGAAAGAAGGACGCTACCAGCAACGAAGAAGACCGAGAGAAGGTTGGCGGCCAGTGTGCCAGAGAGACCCTCTCCTGTAATCCAGCTTCCCTGCTTCACCCTCAGAGAGCCTTTCATGATCTCCATTCTGAGGAATGGATGAGGAAACTGAGGACCACAGAGGAGAAGAGAAATGGTGTTTATTGGGGACAAAATAGGTAATCATCAAGAAGCAACTCATCTGAGGAATGTAACATACTTGAGTGCGCCTGGTTTCATGTCAAGAGAGAGTTCCCCAGTCTGTCAGCTCATACATGGACAGTGCTCATAGAAGCAGCTGAGGGCTGCATCCAAGACCAGCCTGAGTGCTGTATACACACTGTTCCATCCAAGCCTTCCTGCATGCCTGTCAGAGAGAGATCGTTATAGTCATAGTTGTAGAAACAGGTTCAAAAAAGTTGAGAGTATTTCTCAGGGTCACAAAGCTAAACTAAGAGGTGGAACTGGGCTTAGAATCAAAACAGTCCACACAAAACCCTACACTGTTAACCCAGTGCTGGGCTAGAGTGTTTCTAGAACTGTCTTCCCTGTCAGAACCACCTGGAGAGCTTGTTAGAACTCAGTGCTGGGCTCTGCTCCCAAAGTGTCCAGAGTGGGGTGAGACCTGGGAATTTGCATTTCTGAATGTTCCCAGGGGATGGCGATACTGTGGTTCCCAGGCGTCCACCTTACCTCACAGCCCACCTCCAGCACTAGCCCAACTGTGACCTCAATACTGCCTGCTTTGGGACAGGTTCTTTGCCCTTTCTGGAATGTTCCTTCTAGGGTCACCCTAGGAAAATCCCGAAGATCTGCCAGTAGGAGGTGTCTTTCTCTGATCCATCCCTTGCAACATCCTCCCCGACATTCTATTGCTACTCCATGGAACAATGATCTTGTGGTTTTGCCCATAGTTAACTTTTGCCTTTTTCTTTCCCCCGTGCTGGGATCTTACTTTTTCTTTTTTTTTTTAAAGGAAGTGACCTTGTTCTATTTGTCTATTTATGTCCAACAGCAAGTACAAATTTGTAGAAATGTTTGTTGATGAATGCATGACTCCATCCTGCCTTTCAGGTCCCTTTACAGCCCTAGCCTAACCACTGTTTCATTTTTTTAAACGTTTATTTATTTATTTTGAGAGACTGTGCACTTACATGTGTGCACACACATAAGCGGGGGAGAGACAAAGAGAGGAGAGAGAGAATCCCAAGCAGGTTTATCACTGTCTGCACAGAGCCCAACATGGGGCTCCATCCCACAAACTGTGAGATCATGACGTGAGGAGAGATCAAGAGTTGATCACTTAACTGACTGAGCCCCATTCTACCACTTTCATTCTTATCTTTCAACATTCCTTTGACTCACCTGCAGCTCCAGATTGCTTTCATGCAGTAACATCAGACAGGATAGGTGGAGTGAACATCCACGAACATAACATGTATAATTAATGCTAACAGTGACCAGGGTGCATTAAATACATCCCAAAGACCTAGAAAGTATGGAATAACACTAGAGTTCTCAAAGCAGAGTCTGGGGAGCCCTAGGGGGTCCTTAAGATCCTTTCAAGCAGGGGTCCAAAAGATCAAATCTCTTTTCATAATGATGCTAAGATGTTTTTACCTTTTGAACTCTCTTTCTCAAGGGTAAAGTGGGGTTTTCTAGAAGCTATCTAAGTGTGATATCATGGCAGACTGAAGTCAGAAACAGATATGATTACTCAGCTGTCTCCTGTTAATCCAGACAACAAAGAAAGTTGCAAAACATAAAACTCTTCCCACCAAATTTCATTTGTTTTGTATAGATTTTGTTCATAAAATATTTTATGTTAACATATAATGGTTTTATTGCTGTCATCTTTAAATGTGTGAATTTCTTAAATTTCTCACTTTATTTTTTCCCACTAATTTGTTAAATTTCTCACTTTAAATTTTAATACAGTAAATATTGATATGTATAACTCACATAAACAGAAGCTCTTTGGAGTCCTCAATAAATGTTAAGAGTACAAAGGGGTCCTGAGAACAAAAATCTTAAAAACCTGCTTTGATGCTCCACATTGGAATGAATAAAAAAATCTCATGGTGTATTAAGTCATGGGGGAAGATCTTCACTTTTTTAAAGATGACTTTATGTTTTGTTTCCCTCTTGATGATGGTGCAGGTACCACAGAATGCAAATTTAGAAGGGCAAGCACGGGAGATTTTTGTAATCCATGCAAAACACCAGATATTTTCACTAACAATTTCTATGCCTTAATTTAAATTTTTTTCTTAATTTGTTTTTATATGGGAAGGGTATATAAATGGAGTACAAATAAGGAATTATGGCTTAAGCTCGAAAATTCCCTGAGATAAAGAAATGGGTTGCATGAGTTT
The DNA here is from genome assembly GCA_030068075.1 of Paguma larvata. Taxonomy (NCBI): domain Eukaryota; kingdom Metazoa; phylum Chordata; class Mammalia; order Carnivora; family Viverridae; genus Paguma; species Paguma larvata. The sequence goes on along the minus strand of CM057830.1, from coordinate 120,740,922 downwards.
GCTAGAGATGTTGTAACAAAGTACCACAAACTGAGTGGCTTAAAAAATGGAGATTTATTGACTCAAAGTCCAAAGCCAGAATTCCAAGATCAAAGTGTTGGTAAGTGCCTCTAATGGCACTGGAACAGGACATGCTCCAGGATGCTGTCCTAGCTTCTTCGTTTATGGAAGTATTACTCTGATCTTTGCAGAGTGTTCTCCCTGCTCACATGTGTGTTTCCAAATTTCCCCTTTGTATAAGGACACCCCTCCTATTGTATAGGGTCCACCCTAATGACCTCATTATAACTCAATTATCTTTGTGAAGACCCTGTCTCCAAATAAGGTCACATTCTGAAGCACTGGGGATTAGGACTTCAACATATCCTTTTAGGGGGACACAATTCAGCTGGTAACAATGGACAATGATAAAAGTTAGAGAAATTATAAAAGAAAGAGGTATGAGTCAAAATCATGGGGTTCAAATCAAGGAAGCAAATTCCATATTTCGGTCCATGGTAATGAAGAGATGAGGTTCCCAGGTCCAAACCTTAAATTTCCTTGTTGTATTGTTATTTGTCACTATGTGCATGGGAATGTTATTTGGTAACTGGGTCTTCTGCTGTTAAGCTCCTTGCTGGGTCTCACAGATGCCAGGAAGTTCTGCTGGTCTGGCAGAGAAAGTTCACATTCTTTTAAGTCATTCCTGCTCAGGTGACTTAGGTAGGGGGGATGATCTGGACTTGCAAGTTGTAGAGCCAATTCTAAAACCTTTCCATCAAAAGTCTGGGAGCAGAGGAGGGCATGGAAAAGGAGAAAGACAAAAAAGAAAAGTCTTATAAAACTCTAAAATATTCTAAAACTTGGGACCTCATGGCCATGTAAAGATGCAACATGTGATGAGCAATGTCCCTAGGAAGGAAATGAGTTTAGTCCGTGACTGTATGGAAAGAGAGCTTGTAGAGAAAGACAAAATAGGCAGAAACCCCTGCTGAACTGTGCATTGTTGCAACCACAGTAGTGAGCTGAACCAGGAAAACAGTTTAAAGTTGACTAAAGGGAACCAGAAGCCTGAGGGACACTGAGGCCAGCACCTACTATTCCTGAGGGCCTCATCAAGGAGGAGAAAGCCACACTGATGGGCCACAAACATTGGAAGGATCTGAATTTCCAAGAGGGATGCCATGCTGACTACCTAATACAGCCTCATGGAATCAACCACTACAAATTTAAAAGCTTAAAATAATGCCTATTTATTATGCACAGTTGCCCTGGGTCAGGAGTCCAGGCATGACCTACCTCCCAAGGCTGCAATCAGAGAGTCAGCCAGCTGGGGTCTTTTCTAGAGGTTTTGGGGGAGAATATTTCCAGGTTCACTAAGGTTGTTAGCAGAATCTAGTTCTAGGTGGTTGTCAATTTGGGGTCCCGATTCCCTTGCTGACTGCCATCCCGGAATCACTCTTCACCCCTAGGGGCCACTCACATTCCTTTGCACATTCGTTCCCCTCCATCTACAAACAAGCTTCAAATCTCTCTGAATTCCACTGTGCCTTTAGCGGGGATAAGGCTTTGCTTGTAGAAGCCCTGCCAGAGAATCCTAGATAATGTCCCTATTTTAAGGACAACTGATTAGTAACCTTAATTACATCTGCCATGCACCATTGCATATTCATGAGTGTGATACCAGGAGGTAAGGGTCATGGGACCAAAAGCCTGTCTACCACAGAGGGCAAGCCTGTGTCTCAGGGAATGCTATCTTTGGAGTCCATATTTTTCATTCATCAGAGTATTATTTTGGTTCTGTCCTCAAAATCTCTCTATCCTTCCAAATTGCTTGCTAGCCACTTTTAACTTGTATTCATTGCAGTTCCCTTAGCAGCAACTGGAGTTGGCCACCTCTTTCTTGATGATAACCACCCTCGTGTATTTTTCCACAGAATGCAGCTTTCAAAAGAGTGCTCTACCTGTTATAAAAAACTTAATTGTCAGTTGCTGCTTGCTGAAGAAGCACCCTAAGATGTGAGTGAACAGGCGGGCAACAGACCCCACGGATGCACACCCCCACCCCTTCCAGGACCTCCCGGTGTCCATCTCCTGGAGAAGAATGCATTAGGCATGAGACCACCCCCCTTGGTAATCAGTGAAAGAAGCAGACCCCACAGGATGTGTCCTTGATCCCTCCTCTGAGCAGGTGTGTCCCACAGAGGTGGAAGGCAGTTTCACCCCTAGATCTGCTGGGGCCCTGAGTCACCATGGAAGCCACCTACAGGGAAGGCAGGATGTTGCTTGCCTCTCAGCCACTCCCTCTGTCCTTCTCTCCTTCTTTTCTCCTGGCCCTTCTGGCCCTGGCAGTCCCCTCAGCCCTCCAGGCTTTCCCTCTTCTGTTGGGGGTGGGGTGTCAAGAGACCTACACCAAAGAGACTTTGCCACAATCAAAGCCCAGGGCCCCAGGTACCAGAAAATTTTTGCCCCTACCCAGTGATGCCTTGGCTCTTCCCTGACCTGCTTCCTGTGTTGCTCCTTCCAGGCCTTCCCAAAGGCCTTGTGGGCCACTCCACCTCTTGGCCATCACCCTGTGTTCCCACCAGGCCAAGGAGTTCAAGAGAGGCAAGCATATCTCCCACCCTCCTCGGGGGCCCTTTCCCACATGACCAGCCTGCTTCTCCATGTGTTCCCTGGGGCCTTCCCTCCCAGTGCAGCTCTCCTCTGGGAGGATTCAGGACCTGATCCTGAAACTGGAGCCCCGCATGGGCGGTCTCCTTGTCAGTCAGACCGGGGCTGCGGGAACACAAATAAATACACATATGCCCCAGCCCACTAGCACCAGGGTAGGGGCCTGTTCAGGGCATGGAGCAAATAGGCCAGTCTGACTTCCCCCAGCAGCATCTCAAGCCAAGCCCAGGGCAGCTCCCCATCTGCAGCGCCTCATGGCAATTCTAGACATGGCTCTGGATCCCTGAGATCACGCCCACAGAGCTACCCAGAATGTTTGCACATTGGTCCTCAGGAAGGCATAAGGAGGGGTGACGTGAAGGACAAAAGGAGGGGAGCTGAACTGATCGAGGGTCCATCTTACTTGTCAGGACTCATTCTCTACAATCTGTCTTACCCCTGCCTCTTGCCAAAATGTAGTTTTAGGCTTTGTTTGGTCAGGTCTAGAATAGTCCTTTCTCATGGTCATGGTCCTCACTCCTGACGTGTGACCTTTCTGGTGTCTTAGCTAGATTTCTGGATTTGATGAGGAGTCTAGGTAGAGTTTCTGTCACAGCTGTGCCTCATGTATTCCTGTCCTGCTCACAACCCCTTAGGAAGCATAGCTTCTTTGCCTGGTGTCCACTGCCCTTTTGCATGTGCAGCCTTGTCTTGGGCCAAGGACTCATGAGGAACTGCTGTGCAGACATTGAGAAACCACTATGCCCCCTGGTTTTGCACAGCTTCCTCCTCATATGCCCGCCTGTCTGACAGATCCTAGCCCCTTCTCAGGGAGAGGGTTGTAGCAATGGTGGGGCCTATGGTAGGTTCCCTTCTCTCAGTGGTGTGGTCTGGGTTGCCAGTGGGAAAAACGGTTACTTCATGTCCTTGATCCTGCTTTATAGTGGTGTACGATGAGAGGGCAGTCACTCCGTCAGAATTAGAAGCTAAAGTCCAGTTCTTTTTTGAGCCATATCCAACTGGCTACCATATCTATCTACATCTTTTCTTCTAGAGTAGACATCTCATGTGTTTGGTTTCTCACTATGACTCTACTTGGTGCCCCTTTGCCATTCTGGTCACTTTCCTAAGAGGTCTATCATCATGTCTGTACTACTTTCCATTAATGGCTGAGTGTTGCTGGGACACTAAATCCAGACACATTTTGTGAGACATAGGACTTCTCTGAGGACTGACTCTGGCTTGAAGACTTTCCAACATGAGTAGTACAATTTCCATTTAAAAAAGAAGAAAACGTGAATTATTTTTGACAGTATCTTTTCAGATTACTAGGCTGAAAGACTTGGATTCTAAGAAGTTGAATCACATAGATCCTGGTCAGCAGGGCCTCTGCCCAGGTAAATTGGAGAGTGGGCAGGAGCACCTGACAAAGTAGGACTGCATCATCACTTTGCCTGGGAGATAGGTAAAAAAATGTGATTGTAATGTCCCAGAAGGCTGGGGAAGAGAGTTTGAAAAAGGCAGGAGTGATCAACTACTTTGAATGTTGCTGAAGAGTTTGAAAGCTGAGGAATGAGAAATGATATGGATTTAGCAAGAGAAAACTCATTGGTGATTTTGGCAAGAACCATTGCAGTGATGGGTATGGATGGAAGCTTAATACGGTGGTTAAAGAAAGAGTTGGAGGGGAAGAGGTGGAAAGAAGGTATGGCAACAGATCTTTCAAGGAGTGTGTCTGTGCAAAGGGATGGAGAAATGGGATGGAAGCTGGAGTAGAATTTGGGATCAAGAGAAGTTCTTGTTTTTTCAAGGTGGGAAATATTATCATGTGCTGGTATGATCAGCTGAGATAAGAAGGAGGAAGAGTGGTAGTTTTGAAGAGAGGAGATGCTGTGAAATAGCCAAGTGGGAGAATGAACAGACTAGGAAAATGTAGTGGGTTGCTGGGTGGTATTAAGGAGTGACATGATATTAGGGGGGATCCATTTAAAGGGAAACCAATTGGGATCATTGTGTTGGGGTTTGACCAGGTGAGTGTGATGTGAAGAGAGTGGAGGAGTGATAAATTTGCTGGTCTCTGGAGTTTAAGCTGGGCAAGAAGAATGTGAAGACATGCAGGTTTGGAGCCAGTGGGTAGGTGGGAGGGACAGTGGTGGGGCTGAACAATTGTTGGTGAATCAGGTGACTGTGGAGGTAAGATGAAAGGGCTGGGATTCTTGGTATCAGTTGTTGGTTAGCAGGAATAAAAGTTGTGACCATAAAATTGGGTTACTGAGGCAGCACAGTTGAGATGATCTCAGAAGGTAAGAAACACAAAGAATGGAGAGATCAGGGTATTGGATAAACCACCTATGAGAATTCTGGAGTCCTGAGGAGCCAAGAGAGAAGTTGTAGTGGAGAAGATAAAGGATGGAAAGTAAGAGGGACATGATCAGATGACTGCAATAGGGAGAATCATGTGGCCTCTAGTCAGATGGTGGGTGTTAAAAGAGGGTGAGGCTTGGGAGCAAGGAGGGCACCAACTCTACCTGGAGGATGTAAGTACTTACCACCTGCCTGACAGGGCTACAGGGGCAAAAGTGCCATCAGTTAGTATAAGAAGGTAAAGAGCACAGTGGAGGGTGAGAATTGAAGATTTTGCTGCTGGAAGACCCCCAAAACTCTCCAGCACATACATGTGCAAGAGGAAGTGGGAGTTCAAGTCACATTAGGGGTTGGATACGCAGAGCATTATGCAGATGAGAGTCTGGGTTATGAGGAACAGCCTGTGGCGGGGAGTGGGTATGTAGAGGGGGGCAGGGATTCTGGGCTTTTATGGTGCCTGGGCATGTAAAATATGATGACCTTAGCCTTGACCTTCTCTTGAAAAAAGTAGACAATCACCTGAAATTATTGATTCCTTTTCTGGGTGGTGTTAAATGCAGGGAGAAGTGAGGTCTCTGTGATTTATATGTTTTTTTTTAATGTTTATTTATATTTGAGACAGAGAGAGACAGAGCATGAGTGGGGGAGGGGCAGAAAGAGAGGGAGACACAGAATGTGAAGCAGGCTCCAGGCTCTGAGCTGTCAGCTCAGAGCCCGACGCGGGGCTCGAACTCACAGACCGTGAGATCATGACCTGAGCCAAAGTCGGACGCTCAATCGACTGAGCCACCCAGGCACCCCTGATTTATATGGTTTTAAAAAGAAAGAATGGTGGTGTGTTTGGGGACTGTACTGTCATTCTAATGTCCAGGCACCCCTTATGAAAATAATAAGACTATGGTTGTTGTAATACCTTTAAGAGGCTTTAATGCTTTGGGGAACTGAGGGTCATGGCCCTCGGTATTGGGAGTTTTTCCTTGTACAGGGTCTTTCTACCTGAGTTCAGAACATGTAACAGAATCAGCATGTCAGAGTGACTAGAAACTGCAGTCAAGGTAGTCTCAGTTTCTATTCTGCATCATTTCCATGGCTTGTGGGTCTGACTACTTACAGAGGCCAGGGTATGGAGTGCATATTTGGCCCAGAGAAAGGTTATACTCTTCTAAACTTATGAAAATCAGCACAGGACCTGAAAGTAGGTGCTCAGGAGAGGTCTTTGGAGTGAATGAATGATCCCCATTTACTGGGGCCCCTAAGACATGACACTGTCAATTCCCTCTTTCTCTTCTAAGATATTATGCTCACTTGTTTCTCTACTGTACATGTCCAAGACTTCCCACTCTCCTTTTCTGATGAGCTCCAACCTCTACTTCTGTCTAGATCTATCCTTGATCTCCAGACATGTGTGACAACCAACCTTCCAGTTATTTCCATCTGGAGTATCCACAGTGTTTTAGTCTACTTGGTTTCCTATAAAAAATACCATAAACCAGCTGGCTTAACAACCTCCCTAAGTTTCCACCTCCAAATATCATCATATTGGGCATTAGATTTCAATATATGAATTTTGGGGGGATGCAAACTTTGAATCCATAACACACAGGTCTTCTAATCTGGAATTTTCTCCCTCATAAAAGAAAAGGAGAGAGATGAGCCTTTTCCTCACCTCACCCTTCCTATTCGAGGACCTTGTTTGGAAGGATGTGATGTCCAGGATGGCAACAATGATTAGAAGCCTAAGGATGAAAATCAAGTCCCTGAACATGATAGATTAATGGATGGATGCATGCATGCAGGGATGGATGCATGGATGCATGGAAAAATCACATGCTAGAAACTATTATAACAGCTTCCTAGTTTTTGCATTGTTTTAGCCCATTCTTCATATAACTGCCTGAATAATTATTCAAAAATTCATATATGATCATGTCATGCTGCTGCTTGGAATTCTGCAGTGGCTCCTTTGGAAACACTGGCCTCCCAGATATAGGCTAAAGGGAAAGGACAAGAAAGTTGACGTGGCTACATTATTTTTAGACAAAAGGGATTTTACTGCAATTAGCATTTCTAGTGACAAGGAAGGTCACTCTATAATGGTAAAAGATTCAGATCATTAGAGGCTAAAGCAATTTAAAACTTGAATCATCTGACAACATAACTTCAAAATATACAAAACAAACTTAACAGATATGCAGGGGAAAGTGGGCAGAACCACTATCATATTGGGAAAATTTAACACATTTCTATCAGAAGTTAAGACATTAACTGAACAAAATATCAGTAACATACACTGAAGTAAAAATACATAGTAAGATATACAGAAGATGAATAGCACAATTGACAGGTTTAATCTCATGGACATATAGAACATTGTACCCCACATTTGGAGAGTACATATTTTTTTCAAGTACACATAGACCATTAAAAAATTATTGATCACATAGTAAGCCATGAAATAAGCCTCAACAAATTCAAAAAATTTATATTATACCACTTTTTCCAAATACTGTGAAATTAAGGTAGAAATCAACACAAAAAATAAAATTAAATGGAAAAAAAATTTTCATATGACCTTTTGTCTATGGTATTAAAAAGTAATAGCAGTCCTTGAATTTCTTTAAGACATTTTTAATTTTTTAACGTTTATTTATTTTTGAGAGAAAGAGACAGCATGAGCAGGAGAGGGGCAGAGAGAGAGGGAGACACAGCATCCAAAGCAAGCCTCAGACTCTGAGCTGTCAGCACAGAGCCTGACGCAGGGCTCAAACTCACGAGTGGTGAGATCATGACCTGAGCTGAAGTCAGATGCTTAACCGACTGAACCACCCAGGCTCCCCTCTATGTGACCTTTTTAGACTTGAGAACTTTTTCTAATGAAAGAACAAGAAGCACAACACAAAATCCCTCTTGTAAAATGGTTACTGTTACTTTGCCAAAGAAAGCTCAAGGGAAGAAAACCTTTGAGTAAGTGAGTTGCTTAAAGAATGGTGTTTATAATTCTACTCCAACCTTATCTCGCTTTTATTAAGCTAAAATATTTAGCAGGTCTAAAGTCTAGCCGAACTGAATTTGGTTTGTTGAAACAAACAAGCAACCTAGTTTTGCCTCTGATTTTAAGCTAATTATGAAATTTCTTAATAAGCAAGCCTGCACTTTCTGTTTTTCTAAGAAGTAGCAAAGTTTTTCACTGGAGTAAAATCAAGATGTAACCATTTAGTAAAGTAACCCCAAGTGGATAAAATAATTAGATATAAAAATGAAACCATATAAAACCTAGTAAAAATAGGTAGATATTTCTCTGAATTGGGGTAGATAGGGCTTTTTAAAGCATAAATGCAAGTGAAGAAATTATAAAGGGAAAGTGATAGATTTGGGGCTATAAAAATGTGCAACTTACCATAATCAAAAATCCAATAACAAATTGGGGAAATAATTTGCAAAATATAAGACAAATGCTTAAAATCTTTAATATATAAGGAACTCAAAAAGCAAAAGATGATCATATTATAAAAATGGGCAAAGTACTACAGTAAGATATGCAGAAAATGAGCAGCATAATGGACAGGCTTGATCTAATGGACGTATAGAACCTCGCACCCCACATTGGAATGTGATTTCACCAACAAGGAAAGATGAATGGTAAAGAAGGAGAAATCATGTTGAATCCCAAAAATGATCAAACAAAATAAAATTAAGACACAGAGAGAGCATTTCTCTTGCTAAATTGGTAAAATACATGGGTTTAGGATAATAATACTCTCTACTATTGGGAGGGCAAAGGGAAATAGTGTCATAGACTGCTCTGCTAAATTGGAACAACCTTTCTGAGGGGCAGTTTTATACAACATGTCGCAGGCTTTAAAAGTCCTCATTTACTTTGACTCCACAATTATACTTCTAGGACTTTATCCTAAGGAAACAATTAGACATGTACAAAAATATTAAAACAGAAGAATTTCAAACATTGTTTGTAATAATGGGAAGTTGCAATCAAATCATATAGCAAACAGCAGAGAATAATATGTTAGGTGAGCACATATTATATGTTGATTAGAATAAATACTTTTGAATGATTTGAGAAAATAGTTGATACTACCTCGAAGTATCTCTCAAATGCACCAAGTTTTACTTCCTCTTTTTTCATCACAACTTTTGAAGTCCTCCCCCCTCCAAACCTGCTCCTTCCCCAGCTCTTTCTGTCTTACAAAAGGCACCACACTGCACTGGAGGCTGGCTCCTCCTCCTGTGCCCAGTCTCTAAGTGTTGGATCTCTTTGTCTTCTCTCTGTATGCAACCCTATGATGTCATCCTGTCTGTGGTTCAAGTATCACCCATATGCTGGTGACTCACACATTCCCATCTGTAGCCCTGACTACTCCTCTGAGTTCCACACTAATGTATTTAACTTAACATCTCCACTTGGGTTTCTGACCGGTGTCTCCATATATTTGTGGCAGAAGTTTAATTGTGCACCACTATTAGTTCTTGCTTCTCTTAATAGTAGCATTCTTGTAGGTTAGCTGTGCACAAGTCAGCCCAGGAAGAAACTACATGAAAAACCCAACAGAATCCACCGAAAGCCTACTAGAACTGATCCATGAATTTGGCAAAGTTGCAGGATACAAAATCAACGTACAGAAATTGGTTGCATTCCTTTACACCAACAATGAAGCAATAGAAAGAGAAATAAAGAAGCGAATCCCATTCACAATTGCACCAAAAACCATCAAATACCTAGGAATAAACCTAACCAAAGATGTAAAAGACCTTTACGTGGAAAACTATAAAAAACTTATGAAGGAAATTGAGGAAGACACAAGGAAATGGAAAAACGTCCCATGCTCATGGATCGGAAGAATAAATATCATTAAAATGGCAATACTACCTAAAGCAATCTACACATTCAATGCAATCCCAATCAGAATTGCACCAGCATTCTTCTCAAAGCTAGAGCAAACAATCCTAAAATTTGTATGGAACTACAAAAGACCGCGAATAGCCAAAGTAATTCTGAAGAATAAAACCAAAGCAGGAGGCATCACAATCCCAGATTTTAACCTCTACTACAAAGCGGTAGTCATCAAGACAGCATGGTATTGGCACAAGAACAGACATATAGACCAATGGAATAGAATAGAGAACCCAGAGATGGACCCACAAGCAGATAGCCATCTAATCTTTGACAAAGCAGGAAAGAGTATCCAATGGAAAAATGACAGTCTCTTTGGCAAATGGTGCTGGGAGAACTGGACAGCAGCATGCAGAAGAATGAAACTGTACCACTTTCTTACACCATATGCAAAACTAAACTCAAAATGGATGAAAGACCTAAATGTGAGACAGGAAATCATCAAAACCCTAGAGGAGAAAACAGGCAACAATCTCTTTGAACTCAGGCACAGAAATTTCTTGCTAGACATGTCTCCAGAGGCAAGGGAAAAAAAGCAAAAATGAACTTTTGGGACCTCATCAAGATAAAAAGCTGCGCGGCAAAGGAAACAATCAGCAAAACTAAAAGGCATCCGACAGAATGGGAGAAGATATTTGCAAATGACATATCGGATAAGGGGTTAGTATCCAAAATCTATAAAGAACTTATCAAACTCAACACACAAAAACAAATAATCCAGTGAATAGAAATGGGCAGAAGACATGAATAGATATTTTTCCAAAGAAGACATCCAGATGGCTAACAGACACATTATCAGGGAAATACAAATCAAAACCACAATGAGATACCGCAACACACCTGTCAGGCAGGCAACAACAGATGTTGGTGAGGATATGGAGAAAGAAGAACCCTTTTGCACTGCTGGTGGGAATACAAACTGGTGAACTACAAACCAGTTCTCCTTTTTTGTGGGATCTCTCTCTGGTTTGGGATTCAAGGTAATGGTGGCTTCATAGAATGAGTCTGGAAATTTTGTTTCCATTTCTATTTTTTGGAACAGCTTGAGAAGGATAGGTATTAACCCTAGTTTAAATGTCTGGTAGAATTACCTAGGGAAGTCATCTGGTCCAGAACACTTATTTGTTGGGAGATGTTTGATAACCGATTTGATTTCTTCACTAGGTATGGGCCTGTTCAAATTTTCTATTTCTTCCCACTTGAGTTTTGGTAGTGCGTGGGTGTTTAAGAATTTGTCCATTTCTTCCGGGTTATCTAGTTTGTTGGCATATAATTTTTCATAGTTTTCTCTGATAATTGCTCGTATTTCTGAGGGATTGGTTGTGATAAATCCATTTTCATTTGTGATTTTATCTATTTGGGTCCTATCTCTTTTCTTTTTGAGAAGCCTGGCTAGAGGTTTATCAATTGTGTTTATTTTTTCAAAAATCCAACTCTTGGTTTCATTGATCTGTTCTACTGTTTTTTTATTCTATATTGTTTATTTCTGCTCTGATCTTTATTATTTCTCTTCTTCTGGTGGGTTTGGGGTTTCTTTGTTGTTCGGCTTCTGGTTCCTTTAGGTGTGCTGTTAGGTTTTGTATTTGGGATTTTTCTTGTTTCTTGAGATAAGCCTGAATTGCAATGTATATTCCTCTTACAACTGCCTTTCCTGCATCCCAAAGGGTTTGGATGGTTGTGTTTTCATTTTCATTTGTTTCCATATATTGTTAATTTTTTCTCTAATTTCCTGGTTGACCCATTCATTCTTTAGTAGGATGTGCTTTAACTTTCATGCTTTTGGAGGCTTTCCAGACTTTTCCCCGTGGTTGATTTCAAGTTTCATAGCATTGTGATCTGAAAGTGCATGGTATGATATCGATTCTTTTATATTTATTGAGGGCTGCTTTGTGACCCAATATGTGATCTATCTTGGAGAATGTACCATGTGCACTCGATAAGAATGTATATTCTGCTGCTTTAGGATGGAAAGTTCTAAATATATCTGTCAAGTCCATCTGGTCCAGTGTATCATTCAGGCCATTGTTTCTTTGATTTTTCTGTCTAGATAATCTGTCCATTACTGTGAGTGTAGTGTTAAAGTCCCCGGCAATTACCACATTATTACCAATAAGATTGCTTATGTTTGCGATTGTTTTATATATTTGGGTGCTCCCGTATTTGATGCATAGACATTTATAATTGTTAGCTCTTCCTGATGGATAGACCCTATAATTATTATATAATGTCTTTCTTCTTCTCTTGTTACAGCCTGTAATTTAAAGTCTAGTTTTTCTCATATAAGTATGGCTACTCCAGCTTTCTTTTGACTTCCAGTAGTATGATAGATGGTTCTCCATCCCCTTACTTTCAATCTGAAGGTGACCTCAGGTCTAAAATAAGTCTCTGTAGACAGCAGATGGATGAGTCTTGCTTTTTTTTTTTATCCATTCTGATACCTTATGTCTTATGATTGGAGCATTTAGTCCATTTACATTCAGTGCTATTATTGAAAAATGTGGATTTAGAGTCATTGTGTTATCTGTAGGTTTCATGCTTGTAGTGTCCTTTGTGGTCCTTGCAGCATTTCACTCACAGAGTCCCCCTTAGGATCTCTTGTAGGGCTGACTTAGTGGTGATGAATTCCTTCAGTTTTTGTTTGTTTGGGAAAGCCTTTATCTCTCCTATTCTGAATGACAGGCTTGCTGGATAAAGGATTCTTGGCTGCATATTTTTCCTGTTCATCACATTGAAAATTTCCTGCCACTCCTTTACGGCCTGCCAAGTTTCAGTATATAGGTCTTCTACTACCCTTATGTGTCTAACCTTGTATATTAAGGTCCGTTTATCCCTAAATGCTTTCAGAATTCTCTCTTTATCTTTGTATTTTCCCAGTTTCACTATGATATGTCATACAGGAGATTGATTCAAGTTACTTCTGAAGGGAGTTCTCTGTGCTTCCTGGATCTCAATGTCTGTTTCCTTCCTCAGATTGGGGAAATTCTTGGCTATGATTTGTTCAAGTACCCCTTCAGTCCATTTCTCTCTCTCTTCTTCTGGAACTCCTATGATACGGTATTGTTCCATTTCATTGAATCAGTTCTTTAATTCTCCCCTCATGATCCAGAATTTTTTATCTTTCTTTTTCTCAGCTTCCTCTTTTTCCATAATTTTATCTTCTATTTCACCTATTCTCCCCTCTGCTTCTTCAATCCTTGCTGTGACTGCCTTTATTTTATTTTGCACCTCATTTATAACATTTTTAAATTCATCATTACTATTTTTTAGCTCCTTGATCTCTGCAGCAATAGATTCTCTGCTGTCTTCTATGCTTTTTTCATGCCCAGCCATTAATCTTATGACTATTATTCTAAATTCTTGTTCAGTTATATTGTTTATATTTGTTTTGAGCAATTCTTTAGCTGTAATTTCTTCTTGGAATTTCTTTTGAGGAGAATTCTTCCATTTCATCATTTTGGCTAGTTTTCTGTCCCTTATGTATTTTAAAAGCTTGTTATGTGCCTTGCACTGTGAGCAGTACTATATTAAAGAGGGGTTATACACCGTCCAGGGCCTGGCCCTTCAGGAGGTGTTTTTTTTTTGGAGAGTGTTACTTGCTCTCTGTTGTTGTGACTTTGGTTACAGCATCTCCCTACCAGTAGTGATGTTTTGGACCCTCCACCAGGTGTGCTTTGATTTATTCATTGAAGTAGCTCTGGGAAAGGAAAACAAACAAATAAACAAACAAAAAACAAACAGAAAACAAAAACATGTGAACACACAAATAAATTTTAAAAACCCAGAAACACTAACTACGAGTAAACAACAGGGTGGAGGCGGTGCTGATAGAAGAGGCCATATCCCATACAAATGACAGGGGCATGGAAAAAGAAAAAAAAACATTGACCAGGTAGAGAAACTATATAGCTTAATCCAGAGAGAGAGAAAGGAAAATAAAGAAGGAGGCAGGGAAAAAGAAAAGAAGACGAAGTTGTGTAGACAGAGAAAATATATGCCTTAAATATACCAGAGAGAGAGAAGGAAAATAAAGAAGGAGATGTTGAACATGTATCAAGAGAATGGATTAAATATGTCTGCTTAAACAAACCAAAAACCAGAGTAACCAGACTAGAGGAGAGAAGAGATAAGTAGGAGAAAAGGAAGGAAGAATATATTTATATAATAAGAATTATCTGAGAATTAAACCAGGCAATGCATCAGTGCTGGTCTGGGGGAGGGGCTGTCTCGTTCCTCAGTGTCTCTCCTGCTCCAGTAGATATGCAGGCACCAGGCATGGAGGGATGTTGTTTGGTGTAGACAAGACCCTCCTCCACTGTGGGCCCCTGCGGTCCAATGCCTGAGGCCCCACCTTGGTGGTGATGGGTAGAAAAATGGCGACACTCCATTATCTCCTCCACTGCCCAGTGCCCCAAACCACTCTGTTTGAGCCGTCCTCGCTGTGCCAAGGGTACAAACGAGATGGTTTGTTCTGCTCTGCTGACACTCATGCCCTGGCACTTGGCTAGGATTTAAACTCTCACTCCCCGTGCCCAGTACTGGGGAAGCGCCGCTCCTTGCTGCCTGATAAGTGGCCTCTGGCTGGCAGTCGCAGGCAGGCTTTGTCCTGTCCCACTGCACTCCAGGGAGGGGATTCCTTTCTCATATTGTGGACTGTGACCTGACCTAGCCACTGAGACTGGGACTGGCTCCCCTCCTTCCCAGGTGTGCCATCAGGGCAACTGGTCCCAGTCCGGAGAAAGTCCCTCCGTTAGATATTGGATCTTTCTCTGTCTTGGTCCAAGGTTTTTCTCTTGTCCAGATACAGTCTTATGCTTCCCCAGCCTCTCTTTCTTGTCCCTTTGTTGCAAATGCAAGAGTTCATTCTTTTTGATTGCCAAGTAATGTTCTATTATATATATATCATAAATTATATATAATTATATAATTTATTATATATAATTAATACATCTAATTTATATTATATTATATATTTTATATATCTTCTTAAAATTAACAGTCCAGAAAACGACAGATGTTGGCAAGGACGTGGAGAAATGGCAACCCTCTTACACTGCTGGTGGGAATTCAAACTGGTGCAGCCACTCTGGAAAACAATGTGGATGTTCCTCAAAAAATTAAAAGTAGAATTACACTATGACCCAGCAATTCCACTAAACAGAAAGAGGGGACAGATGATCCAAAGCGGGCTCCACGCTGACAGCAATGAGCCCGGTGTGGGGCTTGAACTCACAAACTGTGAGATCATGACCTGAGCCAAAGTCAGATGCTCAAACAACTGAGCTCAACCCCAGTGCCCCAGGAAAATTCCCTTCTAATCCTAGTTTTCTGGATGTTTTTTATAATGAAAGAGTATTGGATTTTGTCACATGTGTTTCCTGCATCATTTTGTGATAATCATGTGATTTGTTCCCTTCATTTATTAGTGTGGTGTATTATGTTGTTTTCTCATATGTTGAACCACATTTACATTCCTGGGATAAATCCCACTTTGTGATGATGTATAATCCTTTTAATTATATTTCTTCTAATTAAGGAAACCGCTGCATTTGGTCTGTTAGGATATTTATTGGTGTTTTTGCATTTATATTGTTAAAGGATATTGGTCTGCACTTTTCTTGTGGTGTCTTAGTCTCAAGTTGCTACCAGGGAAATATTGGCCTCATACAATGAGTTAGGAAGCTTCCCCCTCTTCTATTTTTTGGGATGAGTTTGAGAAGGATTTGTAATTCTTTAAGCATTTGGCACAATTCACCAGTGAGGCCAGTGAGGCCTGAGGGTCCTGAGCTTTTCTTTGTTCTGAGGTTTTTGATAACAGATTCAATTTATTTAATTTTTCATAGGTGTATTGGGAATGTCTATTTTTTATGAGTTGGTTTTGCTAGTTTGTATGTTTCCAGGAAATTGTCCGTTTCATCTAACTTATTTAAATTTGAGTGTGCAATCATTCATAGAATTCACTTATAATCTTTTTTTTAATCTCTGTAAAGTTGATAGTAATGTTCCCACTTTCATGTCTTTTTTTCTTGTTTTTCCCCAGCTTTATTGAGATTTAATTTACAAAATTTGTATATATTTAAGGTATACAACTTGATGATTTAATATACTTACACATTAAAAGAATCACTACACTACACACTACAGTTAAGCTAGTGTAATCAATAACTACAGTTAAGCTAGTTAACCTATCCATCAACTCACAGTTACTTTTTTTTCTTTTGCTTGTGAGTAATCTGAGTCTTCTCTCTTTTCTTCGTATAGAATCAGTATTTCTTTTATTATCTTATATTGCAGGGAGATAGCAGCTTCATAGGCTTCCATGTGTGCCTTTCCATATAATGTCAATTGTGCTAATATGAAGACTCTGTCACCTACCAAGTACATTATTGCCAACTATATACAGAGAGTCTGGAGAAAAAACCCTGGGTGGATCCATGGAACCATTGAATGCCCTGTCAGAGGAAAATGAGACAGAACTCCATTATTGCCTAGACTTCATAAGTCCCTTTATAAGCAGAGAACTCATATTCAATATTCTTTTTTTAAATGCAAGTATCCTCCTTACCACCATGCACAATTACCTTGGTAAATAGATAAGGGTTTTTGGGAAAGGCTTGGTTGGATTTTTCTGACCTCCACTTCAATCAGAGGGCTCTGTCTGGGCCTAGGGGCTGACTGAAACCTGGCTACTTGGTGGATACAGTTTTACACTTATCAGCTTTCTGCTTGCCAGCTCTCAGTTTGTTTTTGATTTTTTTTAATTTTACAATAGTTTATTTTCAAATTAGTTTACATATAACACCCAGTGTTCATCCCAACATGTGCCCTTTTTAATGCCCATCGCCCCCTCTCCCCCCCTCCCTCACCCCCCTCACCCTCAGTTTGTTCTTAGTCTTTGAGAGTTTCTTATGTTTTATCTCCCTCCCTCTCTGTGTCTTTTTTTTCTTTCTCCTCTTCCCCTCCCCCTGGTTTTTGCTTAGTCTCACAAAGTCCACCTATTCTTGGAAACATATGGTATCTGTCTTTTTCTGACTGACTTATTTCACTTAACATAATACCCTCCAGTTCCATGCTGCTACACATGGCCAGATTTCATGTTTTTGATTTTTTGTTTCCCTTATAAAAAGCAAGTAAGAACTCAGCTAGCTGTACACACATCTAGATCCTGGAACACTACTGTTTATAACATTGCCACACATTCCGGTCGTCACGTAAGACTGACCCCAACTTGGCCTTGCTGCCCAGTATGGTAATGATGATCACCTTGCCCATGATAGTTTTGTGCCACCATTGGGACCCTGCCTTTTGAGAATCCTGTCTTCTCCATTGATTACCAAATCCATGCCAGCTTTGCTTGCTTCCAACAATGGTTTGCAGAGGAGAGTCAGCACTGAGTTTCACAAAGATGCCAGTGCCACTTCACCAGCACATTCCTTATTTGAGCAGTGATTTCTCTGCCCTCCAAAGAAACAGAGGCTAGAGGTAGGACATCTGATCTCACATTACAAATCACAGCCATAACCTTCTCCCCTGGACCTTCTCAACAATTCCTCAATTTTTCAGTATTTCCATGTCATTTACTGTATACATGCATATAATAATAATAATAATAATAATATACATATTAGTAATATGCATATTAGGTTGCTGGACTGGCACCTTTAAGGACCTCAAACCCTGAGTCACAGCTCTGTGCTCCCATGTTAATAAGTTCTCCTGCATACTGACTTATATTCTGTTTCCTGAATTGTGGGCTCACTATTCTCAAAATCCATTGCACATATATTATCTCAATTCCTGCAACTACAGATGAGCCACGTCCTACTATTTTTCTGAATGTAAGGCATTTCCCACCCAAACAAAACTGTATTTTTTCCCCTGCGCTGTGATCTTACCCAGTCTTACCTGCCCTTGTTATTAGTCTGACAGCAATGAAAGTTGGCAGATACTGATGTTGAATAAGAGAACATCTGTTCAGGCAGCTGCCTTAGATGAGGTCTTTGCAGGGTCTCCAGGAACAAGGCAGCTTCTCTCCAGTAGCAAGCGTTAGGGGGTTGAAAATGCCCAGGTGAGGTTTCAGAGGATTCTGGGTATACAGTGTTATGCTGGCCAACTTAGCGTCTCAGGGTTCCACATTTTCTTTGTCAGATTCATTCATAAATATGGAGACCTGTAAATTCTGTGCATGCCATCTCCATTCAGCTCTGTCAACCAACATTTAGGATGAAGACCTGATGTTCCACCATCTGCCTTATGACTGGAGGAGAGGAGGTCTCCTTAATCCAGTAGGTTAGGGTGGGTGACACGTTGGGCTATCCCTTGAGACACACACACCCATGATAGAGAACCAGTTTAGGGCAATCTTAGAGCCACCTTAACAACTGCAACTGTTCAGGTTGGAAGGTATCTCAAGAGTCTAGGGGCACCTGGGTGGCTCAGTCGGTTGAGCGTCCGACTTTGGCTCCAGTCATGATCTCACGGTTTGTGGGTTTGAGCCCCGCATCAGGCTCCGTGCTGACAGCCCAGAGCCTGGAGTCTGCTTTAGATTCTGTGTCTCATTCTCTCTCTGCCCTTCCCTTGCTCTGCTCTCTCTCTCAAAAATGAATAAACATTAAAAAAAATTAAAAAAAAGAATCTACACAACCAGCCCCAATCCAGCTGCATACCCCAAATGTGATCCTGGTTCAAAGTGGAGAAGAAGAGATGTATGTCCTACGCATGTCTTTCTTCTTCAGTGACTGCCTCAGGCATAAATGACACCCCAGAAGGGACCAGGTCCTCTCCCTTCATCCCCAACCAAGAGACACGTATGATCTTACAAGTATGGAAAATCTGGGGTTCTGGTTTCAAATGTAGGTAGTCAGTCCATGATGCCAGTCTTCATTTTATAGCATCTGAAATTTAACCTCAGAGCAGTGTCTTAAACCACATCTTACTCTATTGACTCGCAATGCTATGAATGAATGGATGGCTGAATGTATGAATGAATGAGGTGGTGAAGAAAATATTATAATGTAGAGCCAGATATGACTATATGAGAAAGCTGAAGTTGAGTGATATATTTGACTCAGAGCAACACGATGTTTATAGAGGAACTAAAGTGTGTGGTTTCAGTGCACAGGGTCCACATAGAGTGTGGGGATGGTGTGTTTCCAAGTACTTTCCAAGACCATGAGAATTCCATATGGATTAGCTCAGGCAGAATGACCCAGGAGTCATTGGTGTCTCTCAGGCAGAGTCCCAAGAAAGTTCTGTTGGGCCTGACGCTTACACAATTTGGAAGGCCCTCTTCTAAAATTATGAAAACAAGCATGAAAGTGAATATTTACAATGAGAAGAAAATTCATAATGAACTATAAAAGTGGTGACTAAATCACTAAAATTCCAAAACACTAGGTCTGTCATCTATCTATCTATCTATTCATCTAATATATTTATCTATATATATAATTATGATGAAGCAAAAGTTCAAGGTGAAAGATACAGTGGTTTTATTGTGAATCAAAACAGATAACTCTTGAAAATTTTACACACGAACAAATCACATGGTCATGTGAACACATAACATGGGCCTGTGAGTGACAGTTGACTCCCTCTGAGAATAAAAATGCAATCAGGTTTGTGTTAAACCTTTAGTGTTTATTTTCACAAGTTTTAAAAATAACCAAGCTTTTGTAACACTTTTTTTGTCTCAAAACAAATCTTGTTTCAAGTTAGGATAACAATTCATGGGCTTCAGAATTTATCTTTCAGTTACATATGTTTCATTGTATTCTGACAACAGCCATATTTAGCCAAATGGAGACTTTTCTGTAGCCCATTTCCAAGTTCCCAGGTCCTGGGCCGTCTATTGCTCAAGCAGCCTGGAATCACTTACCAGCCTGCATTTATAACTATTGGAACCTGTCGGAGCTAGTCAAAGAATTCAAAAGAGAAAGCTTGAATGGCTTGAGAGGAATGACTGCATTTTAGGGGACACAGGTCCAGAACAAAGTGTATGGTTTCCTACAATTTGTGCCAATTAGATGGGCTCTTAGCAGTGAGCCTGGACTCCTGGGTCTGAAATGGATAAACGGGTGTGTTCGATTACTCTAGCTGTGTTCCACATGGGGATAAACCACTATATGCAAAGGATCTAGTCAGTTAAGAGGACAGCCAGGAGCCCGTCTGCTCTAGGAAACCATTAAGCCATTGAACGAGAGCTACTTCCATAACTGGAATCTCAGGGAAACGTAAAGTTTAACAGTCTTGCACAGGCTGGCAAAATGTTTAATGCAGGTCGAGATTTCACTCACCCACATGTGGACTCCATGCAAATGATCCATTAACTTTGGATTCTAGACTGCCTTTCCAAGAACCGTTTGAAAGTAGTGATAATGTATAGAAAACATCTCTGTCATTGGTTTCACCTCTCAGGGCTATTTTTCCAAACAAATAAGCGTGGCAGAGCAAATTCAGGAATTATCTTAAGAAGGAACCCAATCATTTATACTGAGGTGTCACAAAAAAGAATGAGAGATCCACAGGCTGTTTCTGTAAAAATTTATCTTGGGTTTTAAAAATGATTGTTGCTTAATGCCTGATACCAGTGCTCTTTCATGTAATAAAATAATGTGTGTACGCTATATTAAAATATGAAGTACAGTCAAAAGCAACGTTAGGAGAGCATCTGGACAGTTACACCAGTTACGCATCCAAGCCAGTAGAGGGAAGTACAACTGTTTGCAATATTTTAACAAATTAGTTTGTGAGGCGTTTGGGAACTAGAAAAGATGATGACTGTGCTACCCACTAAGAGCTAGAGATGGATCCAAAATGAATGCAGCATGTTCCCGAGGTCTCAGATTTCCAGAACATATTTACATGACATAGAGAATGGAAGGATCACACATTTCATACAGACAGGGTAATGAGAGGTCTCCCTGCTAAAGCGTGGGCACAGGGGGAATTATTTAGCCTTGCTCCTTGTTGCTGATCTCTTTCTCATTTTCTTTAGGATGTTTTTATCAAATAGCTCTTTTTCCCTGTAATGCACAGGTGGCCCCTGTAGGTACTTTTTTTCTGCCTCCTGGTAATCTAACCCATCAACTGCAGCAATTGAACAAATGATTGCTTCTGGCAGAAGAACTTCCAGAACAAAACTCACTTTGTCGTCCCTTACCAGATTCAGTGCTTTCTTGTCTATTTGTTTGTAGATTTCTTGTAAATGTCTTACCACCACATCCAACTGGTCTTCATCCTCCAAGTATGTTTCAACGCAGATCACATACCTGCTTGAATTCCTAAATGATGCCAGCCACCTGGACTCTTTCCTGCCTTGGACAATGTCCAGGAGATGGTCATCGGCCCCCTTTTGTTTCACGATGAAATCCACTAGCTTCTGGTTGGCTCGGTCCCAAGCAGCCTTCATCCGGTCCGGGAGAATTTTCTTGCAGGGCCTCTTCCCATACAGGGAGGTCTCCTCCTCAGAATCTTCCAGGTCGGCATAATCCACCTTTGGAAAATCAATATTCAGATCACTGTCTTGGATGGCTTTCCTAATTGGGTAACTGATGTCAGCAGCATAATAGTCCAGGAAAGAGCCTGCAAAAGAACCGCACCTGAGCTTTTCTCTGTAGTGGGCAATCAGGGAGAAGCACCAGTTCACACTTTGCTCGTACACTTTCTTGGCTCTCTTTATTAGTTTTTCTTTCTCTTTACAATCCAGGTGCTTCAATCTTCGAAGAGGAACTTGAATGCCACTCATTTCACGGTGCATGTTTGCCTCAATCAAAAGCACCCTTGCAGTCTTCTCTGTTTGGCTGACACTCTTTACCACTGCTGGCCAAAATGGGTGATTTTGAAATTTAAACCAGACTATCATTCCTCCTTCAATGGGACAAGGCTCCTGTGGGAAATCCATGCTTCCCACTCGTCCCATTTCTTCACTGACATTGTTTTTAATAGCGGTGGTGGGGTTAATAGCCTTCGAGTTGACTGAAGGTTGATGTTCTTGCAGCCCTTTCTCAAACTCTGTCACCTGCAGCTTCCTTTTTCTATTTGCAAGACAGAGTGAATAACACAGCCTCTGGTTAGGGGCACTGGAGGATGCTGCTGCACCTTCCAAGCTTGGCTTCCAGACACCGTCTCCATGGTCTTCGACATTCCCCAAGAAGGCAGAGCATTCAGAGGAGACAGGCAGGATCCTTGTGCAGGTTTCGTGTGCCTCTTCCTTCCGAGCTTTGGGCACAGTGACGATGATGTCTGGTGACAAAGGTGGAAGGACACCTTCATCCTTAGCACTTGTACCCTTCTCCTTGACTGTGTGATGTAAGGACATAACTCTTGAAGCGACCTTCTTTCCTCTGCCTCCTTTCTTATAGTCATCTTGTGATACTGTAGGGAAGTTTGGGAGCACACTGCAGCTTTGCAAAGACATTGTTAGCTTTTCCTTTAGAGTTTGAGTGACAGTGGTGTGCCCCCGTGATTGGTCTCCTTTCTTATTATGATCTTCTGAAAGTGATGGGAACTTTGAGGACAGGCTGCAGCTTCGCGAGGACTTTGCTCGCCGTTCCCTTAGTGTACGAGTGACGGTTGTGTGCGCCTGCGAATGGCCTCCTTTCTTATCATCATCTTCTGAAAGCAATGGGAACTTTGAGGACACACTGCAGCTTCGCGAGGACTTTGCTCGCCTTTCCCTTAGTGTACGAGTGACGGAGGTGTGTGCCTGCAAATGGCCTCCTTTCTTATCATCATCTTCTGAAAGCGATGGGGACTTTGAGAACAGGCTGCAGCTTCGGGAGGACTTTGCTCGCTGTTCCCTTAGTGTACGAGTGACGGAGGTGTGCGCCTGCAAATGGCCTCCTTTCTTGTCATCATCTTCTGAAAGGGATGGGGACTTTGAGAACAGGCTGCAGCTTCGGGAGGACTTTGCTCGCCGTTCCCTTAGTGTACGAGTGACAGTGGTGTGTGCCTGCAAATGGCCTCCTTTCTTATCATCACCTTCTGAAAGCAATGGGAACTTTGAGGACACGCTGCAGCTTCGCGAGGACTTTGCCCGCCTTTCCCTGAGAGTAAGACTGATGCTTGTGCGCACCTGTGATCGCCCTGCTTTCTTATGACCATCTTCTGTAAGAGATGGGAACTTTGAGGACACGCCACAGCTTCGCGAGGACTTTGCTCTCCGTTCCCTTAGTGTACGAGTGACAGTTGCATGCGCATGCGAATGGCCTCCTTTCTTATCATCATCTTCTGAAAGCAATGGGAACTTTGAGGACACACTGCAGCTTCGCGAGGACTTTGCTCTCCGTTCCCTTAGTGTACGAGTGACGGTTGTGTGCACATGCGAATGGCCTCCTTTCTTATCATCATCTTCTGTAAGAGATGGGAACTTTGAGGACACGCCACAGCTTCGCGAGGACTTTGCTCTCCGTTCCCTTAGTGTACGAGTGACAGTTGCATGCGCATGCGAATGGCCTCCTTTCTTATCATCATCTTCTGAAAGCAATGGGAACTTTGAGGACATCCTGGAGAATCGGGAGGACTTTGCTCGCCTTTCCGTTAGTGTATGAGTGACGGAGGTGTGCGCCTGCAAATGTCCTCCTTTCTTATCATCATCTTCTGAAAGCGATGGGGATTTTGAGAACTGGCTGCAGCTTCGCGAGGACTTTGCTCTCCGTTCCCTTAGTGTACGAGTGACGGTTATGTGCGCATGCGAATGGCCTCCTTTCTTATCATCATCTTCTGAAAGCGATGGGGATTTTGAGAACTGGCTGCAGCTTCGCGAGGACTTTGCTCTCCGTTCCCTTAGTGTACGAGTGACGGTTATGTGCGCACGCGAATGGCCTCCTTTCTTATCATCATCTTCTGTAAGAGATGGGAACTTTGAGGACATGCCAGCAGCTTCGCGAGGACTTTGCTCTCCGTTCCCTTAGTGTACGAGTGACGGAGGTGTGCGCCTGCGAAATGTCCTCCTTTCTTATCATCATCTTCTGAAAGGGATGGGACTTTGAGGACAGGCTGCAGCTTCGGGAGGACTTTGCTCGCCGTTCCCTTAGTGTACGAGTGACGGTTGTGTGCGCCTGCAAATGGCCTCCTTTCTTATCATCATCTTCTGAAAGGCAATAGGGAACTTTGAGGACACAGCTGCAGCTTCGCGAGGACTTTGCTCTCCGTTCCCTTAGTGTACGAGTGACGGTTGTGTGCACATGCGAATGGCCTCCTTTCTTATCATCATCTTCTGTAAGAGATGGGAACTTTGAGGACACCCAGCAGCTTCGCGAGGACTTTGCTCTCCGTTCCCTTAGTGTACGAGTGACAGGTTGTAGTGCGCATGCGAATGGCCTCCTTTCTTATCATCATCTTCTGAAAGGATGGGGACTTTGAGGACAGCCTGCAGCTTCGCGAGGACTTTGCTCTCCGTTCCCTTAGTGTACGAGTGACGGTGTGTGTGCCTGCGAATGGCCTCCTTTCTTATCATCATCTTCTGAAAAGGATGGGACTTTGAGAACAGGCTGCAGCTTCGCGAGGACTTTGCTCTCCGTTCCCTTAGTGTACGAGTGACGGTTGTGTGCGCCTGCGAATGGCCTCCTTTCTTATCATCATCTTCTGAAAGGATGGGACTTTGAGGACAGCCTGCAGCTTCGGGAGGACTTTGCTCGCCGTTCCCTTAGTGTACGAGTGACGGTGGTGTGCGCCTGCAAATGGCCTCCTTTCTTATCATCATCTTCTGAAAGGGATGGGGACTTTGAGAACAGGCTGCAGCTTCGGAGGACTTTGCTCGCCGTTCCCTTAGTGTACGAGTGACGGTTGTGTGCGCCTGCAAATGGCCTCCTTTCTTATCATCATCTTCTGAAAGCAATGGGAACTTTGAGGACACACTGCAGCTTCGCGAGGACTTTGCTCTCCGTTCCCTTAGTGTACGAGTGACGGTTGTGTGCGCATGCGAATGCCCTCCTTTCTTATCATCATCTTCTGAAAGCAATGGGAACTTTGAGGACACACTGCAGCTTCGCGAGGACTTTGCTCTCCGTTCCCTTAGTGTACGAGTGACGGTTGTGTGCACATGCGAATGGCCTCCTTTCTTATCATCATCTTCTGTAAGAGATGGGAACTTTGAGGACACACCACAGCTTCGCGAGGACTTTGCTCTCCGTTCCCTTAGTGTACGAGTGACAGTTGTATGCGCATGCGAATGGCCTCCTTTCTTATCATCATCTTCTGAAAGGGATGGGGACTTTGAGGACATCCTGGAGCTTCGGGAGGACTTTGCTCGCCTTTCCCTTAGTGTACGAGTGACGGAGGTGTGCGCCTGCAAATGGCCTCCTTTCTTGTCATCATCTTCTGAAAGGGATGGGGACTTTGAGAACAGGCTGCAGCTTCGGGAGGACTTTGCTCGCCGTTCCCTTAGTGTACGAGTGACGGTTGTGTGCGCCTGCAAATGGCCTCCTTTCTTATCATCATCTTCTGAAAGGGATGGGGACTTTGAGAACAGGCTGCAGCTTCGGGAGGACTTTGCTCGCCGTTCCCTTAGTGTACGAGTGACGGTTGTGTGCGCCTGCAAATGGCCTCCTTTCTTATCATCATCTTCTGAAAGGGATGGGGACTTTGAGAACAGGCTGCAGCTTCGGGAGGACTTTGCTCGCCGTTCCCTTAGTGTACGAGTGACGGTTGTGTGCGCCTGCGAATGGCCTCCTTTCTTATCATCATCTTCTGAAAGCAATGGGAACTTTGAGGACACACTGCAGCTTCGCGAGGACTTTGCTCTCCGTTCCCTTAGTGTACGAGTGACGGTTGTGTGCGCATGAGAATGGCCTCCTTTCTTATCATCATCTTCTGTAAGAGATGGGAACTTTGAGGACACGCCACAGCTTCGCGAGGACTTTGCTCTCCGTTCCCTTAGTGTACGAGTGACAGTTGTATGCGCATGCAAATGGCCTCCTTTCTTATCATCATCTTCTGAAAGGGATGGGGACTTTGAGAACAGGCTGCAGCTTCGCGAGGACTTTGCTCTCCGTTCACTTAATGTACCAGTGACGGTTGTGTGCGCATGCGAATGGCCTCCTTTCTTATCATCATCTTCTGTAAGAGATGGGAACTTTGAGGACACGCCACAGCTTCGCGAGGACTTTGCTCTCCGTTCCCTTAGTGTACGAGTGACAGTTGTATGCGCATGCGAATGGCCTCCTTTCTTATCATCATCTTCTGAAAGGGATGGGGACTTTGAGGACATCCTGGAGCTTCGGGAGGACTTTGCTCGCCTTTCCCTTAGTGTACGAGTGACGGAGGTGTGTGCCTGCAAATGGCCTCCTTTCTTATCATCATCTTCTGAAAGGGATGGGGACTTTGAGAACAGGCTGCAGCTTCGGGAGGACTTTGCTCGCCGTTCCCTTAGTGTACGAGTGACGGTTGTGTGCGCCTGCAAATGGCCTCCTTTCTTATCATCATCTTCTGAAAGCAATGGGAACTTTGAGGACACACTGCAGCTTCGCGAGGACTTTGCTCTCCGTTCCCTTAGTGTACGAGTGACGGTTGTGTGCGCATGAGAATGGCCTCCTTTCTTATCATCATCTTCTGTAAGAGATGGGAACTTTGAGGACACGCCACAGCTTCGCGAGGACTTTGCTCTCCGTTCCCTTAGTGTACGAGTGACGGAGGTGTGTGCCTGCAAATGGCCTCCTTTCTTATCATCATCTTCTGAAAGGGATGGGGACTTTGAGAACAGGCTGCAGCTTCGCGAGGACTTTGCTCTCCGTTCCCTTAGTGTACGAGTGACGGTTGTGTGCGCATGCGAATGGCCTCCTTTCTTATCATCATCTTCTGAAAGCAATGGGAACTTTGAGGACACACTGCAGCTTCGCGACGACTTTGCTCTCCGTTCCCTTAGTGTACGAGTGACGGTTGTGTGCACATGCGAATGGCCTCCTTTCTTATCATCATCTTCTGTAAGAGATGGGAACTTTGAGCACAGGCTGCAGCTTCGCGAGGACTTTGCTCGCCTTTCCCTTAGTGTACGAATGAAGGTTGTGTGCACCTGTGATCGGCCTCCTTTCTTATGACCATCTTCTGAAAGTGATGGGAACTTTGAGGACCTCCTGCAGCTTCGCGAGGACATTGCTCGCCTTTCCCTTAGTGTACGAGTGACGGTTGTGCGTGCCTGTGACTGGCCACCATCTAGGGCATCCTTGCTCTGTGAACATGCCAGCAGCGATTTGAGGTGTTTGCTTTTCATAAGACCTCTCAGTAAGTTTCCTTTGGGCCTCCGGTACTTTTTACGAGATCGCTTTTGTGGTCCCCTTTGAGATGCTGTAGTGGCATCTAGACCATCTGATGCTTTTGCAGGACCCAAATTTGCTCTCTTATTCAGGATCTCCAATGCCAGTTTAAGAGCGTTTTTGTAGGCCACTTTCTGTCCTGGTGGGACACTGGCCTTCGACTGGGCCACTAGCAAGGAGGTAATGGATTCAATTTGAGACTCATTTAGGATCTTTATGTCTGTGCTTTTCACCTTAATTTTCTTACCTACTGAGAGTATTTGAACTTGTTGAGAAAGTGCCCTTTTCCTCTTATATTTTGGTGGGATCCCAGGTCTGGACAAAACCTTTGCTGGCCACAAGAGGCCTTTCCAATTGCATAGGATATACTCAGCAGCCATCATGATTTGAGTTTCCTCTCAAGGGGGAATTACTAGAGGTTGACGGGTCTAGCCGTCATACCCACAGCCACAGCAGGTCTTCCCTAAAACAATGTCCTTCGCCACACCTTTTGGCTTAAGACCACAGAGGGTTTACACCTTGTGTGGCCTGTCCTTCTTCTCCTGAATCTCCCACGGTCTGTGAAGCCTGTGTTCTGAATGGACTATACTGGAGAATACTGAAATGTGGAAAAGGAAAAGAAGAAAAGTATTAGAAAAAAATTCTTCTCGTGTGAAAGTAGAACAACAGTGGTCAATGAGAATTGATAAGACGTAAAACAAAGAAATAGGGACAGTGTGTATCAGACAGGGCTGTGTGTAAAATACATGGCAAGTATCAGGGAAAAATACGGAAGATACCAGAGGGGTTTTATAGCCCTCCAAACCCAACTTCTTGCCCTGCTTGTTACTACTGCATATTAAAGAGCATCTGTGTGGGGAGGTGGGTGTCATTTTCCAGATCTCATCTGTGGTATTGGACATCCTGTGTCTTTTGTGCTCCCCGGGCCGGGGTTCGTCCTGGGGGAATGCTTCACTTTTTATTTTCTGGGGTGCAGGTGCCAGGCCACCCTGTGCACCCAGGGAAGCCAGAGGTTATCTCCAGCCTATGGACACCGAATGTCAGCTCAATGTTGTGTTCAAGAGCACGAGCCTAAAATCCAGAGGTTCACAAAGATCATCATGGTGGTTACTGGTACCATCTTCATAAGAGTTGCTGCAGGCATGGGGCATTGGCTGTGACCTGCACTTTTACATTTCTCTATGGTGGTTTACAAGGCTATCCCCCACCCCACCCTCCCCACTCCAAGCACTTAATTTGTGTAGGGAAGTGGCTGTAGAGCGAGGAACAAATTAAACCATACACACTTCAAATGTGAACATGAGATGACTGCAGATGAGATGTTGAGTAAAATGAGAACGTCTTACCGAATGCCACGTAAATCCTGGGAGATGCGCTTCTGTGAGCTGAATCTGTTGATTCGCACGCTCCAACTGCGTCCGGCAGACCCTTTACTCTGCTCTGTGCTTCTGAGGTGCGCTGTCCTTCCAGAGATCAAATGACATCAAATGTAGTTAGATACCCAAGACCTATGCACCTCTAATGTCAGTCTAGAAAAGCAGAAAAGCAGACGGGAAATGAAGCCAACGAAATGGGGATGGATTCATCATTTTCCCTTCCTCAGCTCTGGAGTGCAGGCCATTCGGAAACAGAAATGTTAGTTAAGTCTCATTTAAAATGTAGACATGTCTATTTTCTTCCCTCTTTTGCATTTCAAAAATATCTCCATGCAAAGCTACTTAGTTTATCCTAGTCCTCCTATTTCAGAACAGTGGGAAGGACTGCTTTCATAGTAGCCTTTGCCTGTCTTGGATGCACAGAGATAATGATAGTAGTGGCCTGTGTGTGTGTGTGTGTGTGTGTGTGTGGGTGTGGGTGTATGTGTAACAAAAACAGGGTCTATAAAGTAAGTGTGTTTTTGGTGTTTCTAAAGTAACACTAGGGGTGCCTGGGTGGCTCAGTCGGTTGAGCCTCCGACTTCGGCTCGGGTCATGATCTCCTGGTTTGAGAGTTTGAGCCCCATGTCGGGCTCTGTGCTGACAGCTCAGAGCCTTGGAGCCTGCTTCACATTCTGTGCCTTCCCTCTGTCCCTGCCCCTCTGCTGCTCACTTTGTCTCTCTCTCAAAAATAAATAAACATTAAAAATTTTTTTTAAAAATAAAGTAACACTAAATGTTTGTGGAGAACATAAAACGCGTAGAGAGATATATACAGGAGGAAATACATTATAGACACTTCATGTAAATATGATGGTGTATGGACTTCTCACACATTTCCTATGTATCCATATACATATGCCTGTGCATATTACCTAGAACTGTATTTCTTCACTCAAGAGCATATTTGATCACTGTTTCATGTGAACTCTGACTTTTCACCTAATTTTTGTGAATCTCTTTACAATGTGACATTTAAAAACTTTCTTTAAAGTACATTGCAAATACTCAGATGTGCGTAATGCAGAAAATGCAACTGTTCTCTCGATCCCTCCCCCCTTAGAAATTCCCTGTTAATGGGTTCCACTTTTCTGTATACACTGTACAAATATGTATAATAATTCTTTTTAGCTCATCTATTATCAGTTTCAAACGATATGTTTCGTTATACAAAATATTATTTCCCTAATAAATGTGTGTATGCATGACTTTTTTCACACATACTCATAGACATAACATGAAATGTATGACTAATTATACATACTTTGGGCATAGCCCACACAAACTTTTTCTTGCAGAGTGTACGATCATGCAGGTATTGTGTCCTCTGCTTCAGAGAACTCAGTGTACCGGCTCTCAGAACACAAGTGTCACATGAGGACACAGAACAAAAGGGAGAAGGAAAAACAGGTGACTCAGCCACTGCAATCTCCCTGCAGCAGGACCTGCCAGCCCGTCACACAAAACAGGAGTGCCTGAGTCACCTCAACTCCAACCAGATAGCTACCCACCTCCAAGACACACATACACACACTTACACACATACACATACCCTCTGAGTATGTACACACACTCAGAGCGATGATGTCAGGGACCCAAGATGCCTAGTATTGATGCATTTAATCCATGCTTTCTGCTCTACACATGCATACAGATGTTTCTGCTTCCAGTGTAGATGTTATTTTCAGCTCCTTATTTTGAAAATACAGGTGGAAAATCTAAAATGCTGTTTAAAATTATAAAGTAGGAAAAATGTTAAGCATCAGTAATCTGATCACCTAGGAGAAATGCTAACTGCAAATATGTGAGTCCACAGACTCTAGCATCTTTACTCTATTTATACATATTTTATATAAGATACTAAAAAGGGTGTTAAACACCGTACTACCAGGGCGTGCCTGGGTGGCTCAGTCGGTTAAGCATCTGACTTCGGCTCAGGTCATGATCTCATGGTTTGTGAGTTTGAGCCCTGCATCGGGCTCTGTGCTGACCGTGCAGAGCCTGCTTGGTGTCTTTCTCTCTCTCCTCTTTCACTGCTCGTGCTTTCTCTCTCTCTCTCTCTCCTCTCTCTCTCTCCAAATAAATAAATAAACTTAAAAAAACCCCCGCAGCACCTGTTTGAATACTCTCTCGTATTCACATTTATGTGTATCTATTCAAGTATAAAACACTTTAATGGAGTAACTTTCAGCGGACAACCAAAACAGCAATTTCAGTTGTTTTTTTCATTACTAAAGCAATGCATGCTTGACAGAGGCAATCGGAAGGGAAGGGTGTTAAATGAAAATATTAAATCCTAAGTGGCCTTCTCACCATATGCTTTGGCCCATTGTCCAAATTATCTTCCATGAAGGGTTGGTACATAATCTTGCAGAGGGTTTACTTTTATTTTTCATACTAACAGGAGCTCAGCTATCTTCTTTCCCTCTAAAGATGTATACAGGTGGGTGCATAAACAGACAGATGATAGATAGAAAGAAATAATATGTAAATATCGATCCTATTTTGCACACCAGGGGCAATGAATTAAAAATAGAATCTTGGATGACACTAAAGTAACTTTTCAAGTAACCCCCAATCCTCAGAGGCCTTGGATATGAAAATGTATCCAGAATTTTAGTTTACTATGATCTATCAAACATGCCTGCCCAGTCAAAATACGTAGAATAAAACAGAAGTGGAACGGTATAAATAGCAACTCCACAATCTATAACTTCACAGCCAGTTCCGGACCATCAAGAAGTAGAGCCTTCAGATGGACCAGCTTCAATTTTTAAGTCCTGGTATACCTTTTGTTCTATTCCATTTGCTCTTTGGTTATGGAATGAAAGAACCTGATGGCAGTATTTATTTATCCAATCAGCGGCCATGAGTTTTAGAAGAATTGTTTTGGAAGCTTTATTCTTTAACTCCTTTCCCCAGGGAGGGCTGTGATCGCTTCACTTCCAAAGAAAAAAGGAAAGAAAACAACCCTCTGAAGGTGCTGTCTCAAAGTGAGGGCACTTGCCTTGCTATGACCGCCCCCACCCCACTCCCCAGATGCAGGAATTCTCTTGTCTTTACCCCAATGCCCCGTCCCTACAATTACTGCCTATTTGTTGGAGCTTCTTTCAAGCTGTAGGTTTCGTGATTTTAAACTGTCCCCCAAATATGTATTTCCTTAAATGGATGAGTTGGCAGTCCCCCTTTTTTATTATAAAGGCACATTTTATGTAATTTCAGTTATGAAAGAAAATACATTCTTGCCTATTTTTGTACCTTTCCAGTGCCAGATGAATTCAGCATGAACTTTCACATGTAAAAGTTGTTAATCTTTCACTGGGTTTGAATTCTATTTGTAGGATAGCTGAGTGAGATCTTCAAACCTTTCCTTTATGTTGTTCACTAGTGTCATAAATTCTTAGAGGTCATGCCTATTCGGAAATGTGGGCCATTTTTGTACAAACATTTAAATGGCAAATGTTACAGACTGAAAAATCATGAACTGCCCTCAGTTTTCTCAAAGAAGTGAAAAAATTAGGCTTGTTTCGCATCTACAAATGATCAGCTATGACACTAAATACACATACACCTTCAAATCGGTGAGGTCTGTGTCCCAAATCTCCATTAACAAAGAAGGACCAACGGGGCCTAGTCTTGCAGGCACACACCTTCAAGAGCTATCTACTCAGAGAAGGGAAAGCAAGAGCACTTGAGCAAAGAACTCTACAAAGTTCAGGGTTTCCCTCAGGGCCCTATTTTAAGACTAGAGTGACTTCTCTCCCAGTCCTCCAGCAAACTCAGGTGGTTTCTCCCTTCCAGTAGGCTAACTTTCTTCCAAAGGTGTTCTGTTACCCCTTTGGGTCCCTATTACCTGCCACGAGGAGACCTCCACTACCCTCTATAACACTATGGAAATCATGCATGGCATTAGGGTTAAAACAGTCAAGGGCAGCCTCCATAATTACTAGTACCTAGGTGAGTGGACGAGGTGCATGTTTCAGAACCTATTGATTGTCCTGTGTCGTGCACAAGGAGAAAAATGTGCCCTTGTTCACAAGATAAGTCATTGCATCGTAGTTTGGCACACCAATATTGGACATGTGCCAGGTCCTTGCTACCCATGAGGAGAGACTAACAAACCTATAAAGTAATCTGACAAGGGCATGTGATGTATCCAACATAAAGACTGATGTACGCCTTCATGTACTGACACAGGAAGAAAATTCAGACAAAAAAAAAATCTAACTAGGGGCCAATTAAGCACAAATAATATGCTTTACGTAAAACACACATTCACATGGAGAACAATGGTATATACTTTATCTTAGGATACAAAAGACATGTAAATGCAAGAGGAAAGTCTAGAATGGTAAACAGAAATGTTGTGGCATGGTTGCATTGAAAAGAGAAGAGGAAAAAGGATGGAAGTGGGTATTGAGGGTAGACATCACTTTTCTTTCTTTTTTTAAAAAGTAGGCTTCACCCCCAGTGCAGAGCCCAATGCAGGGCTTGAACTCATTGACCCTGAGACCTGAGCTGAGATCAAAAGTCGGACGCTTAACCGACTGAGCCGCACAGATTCCCCTACATCAGTTTTCAAATCATGTTTCAAAATATTACAAGAAGGACACCTTTATGTGTACATAGGCACCAAAACCTTACTTTATAAGGACTCTAAGGAGATATGAAATGAAATACTGGATGTAAGTGGACAAAAAGAAGGCAAGCAAAACTGTACCATTGCATAGAAAGCAATGAGAATACATTTGAAATGTCTTTGAGGTGTATTTTACATTGGTCAGAGGAAAAATTATTATTAAAATGTATATTTTTGACCACATAAGAGATATTGTACTTCACTCCAAGAAGAGAGAAAGGGACTGCTGAATGTACGAAGGAACAATCTTCCAAAATAAACAACAATATCAGGTGGTATATTTGATGTGCCAAACTGAAAGCGTAATACATTCCATCCCTCCTTCCCTCTCACACACACACACACACACACACACACACACACACACATACACACACACACAGAGAAACACACGAAGACATATACAGACAGGTGTAGGCTCATCATAGTAAAACTTCTAGAAACCAAAGGGAAAGGAAGGGCCTTAAAAACAAAGAGGGAGAAAACAAACATGACTATTAAGCAATATTCTCTTATTATTTTATTTAGAGAGAGCTTGATAGAATTCTTTAGAGAACAAAAAAGAAAAAACAAATAAAAAAGGGAGAAATGAGACAAGAGTGCCATGATAGGAAGAGTGGGCACTTGTTCTAGAAAAACCAAGTGAAGGTATGGTGCTTCCGAGAAGCCATGACCTCTGAGGAGGAGACCTCAGAGCTTGGGCTCACACTTTGTCTTTTAGACATGTTTCTTAGTTTGTGTGTGTGTGAGCTGCTCATTGTGTCATAACACTCACAATATTATCCTCTAGGTTTTACAAAGTAACACTAGATCTTCCAACCCTACCCATTTGCCTCCTTTACTGACTTCAAATTTTCTCTCATATCATACACACAATAACTTTAAGTAGATACAAATGAGTAAACTTACATCTTTAAGGGTTCATGGGACAACCGTTAAGCAGAGGTACACAATGAGAAATACTTGGGGACCTCTGCTTTCAAGAACTTAGGTAACAATTCCCTCGTGAAGTGGTGTCACTTTAGGACAGCAAAAGATGGCTGAGGTATGACAGGTTACTCAATCACTCTAGCCCTCCACAAGAGGAGCTGCCGTCCTCTCTTATAAAACAGGAGGGATTAGAGTTCTTAATGTCCAACTAAAGACCACACACTGGCAACATTCGCGCGCGCGTGCGCGCACGCGCACACACACACACACACACACACACACAACTCACATTGATAGCAGACACCGACTAGTCTCGATGTTTCTACAGTTACTCCATCTCTCCAGTCTGTAAATATCCTTGTTAAATGTTTCTGTCTCCAGGAAAGAATGGCTTACCCCAGTTGTCATGGAAACCAGAATGTCATCAAAATGTTCTCCTGATGTTAGCTTTCTATGGAAACCAGGAAGTACTAATACATCCTCAGATGCAGAGCGTTGATCTCACTCTCAGTCAATTACACCCTGACCAATCCAATGAATGAATAAAATTATTAGAGACAGTACTCGATGTTCTCATGGAAAAGGGATTGAGGGCAGGGGAGTTTTCACAAAATGGATTATAGAGGAAATAAAGTAGAAAGATGACAGCTTCTGTTTTGCCTTCACACACACACACACACACACGCGCGCGCGCGCGCGCGCGCACATACCCCACACTTAGAATCTAAGTCCTGTTAAGGACCTCCTTTCAACCTGCCAGGACACATGAAACCAGGTGCATTTGTGTAGGCGGAATCCAAGGACTCTCACTCAATTTAAAATGACCCAAGAGGAGAAAACATGTGAGGATAAAGAATCTAGGTGCCAGAGGAAGGCAAATTAGAAAGTCAGGTTGCAGCAGGACCAAATGACCCTGAGTCTACACTTGGACAAAAGTATATTGACAGGGTTTTCAGGACACCAGTGGTTCCTGAGAAGAGACACAACTTCCCCAAATGTCCTTGATCTAGGACATTAGGGAGGTAAAGATGAACCTCTCACAGTTGGGACCTGTGCTCAGCAGTATATCCTGCTGCAACCATGCTGCTGATGAATACTATGCTCGGAGATGGGGCTCCTATCATCAGGGCACACAGCACATACTTCCTCTCTCATAGTCATTATTTTAGGGGACAGAGCTGCCATGTGATGAAGCTTTTCCTCCTATTAATGAATTCTAGGTGATTCTTCTCTGGCCAGTCTTGGACAGTGATGTGCTGGAAACCGGTCTTTGGGAAAGGAGAGTGCAGTTCTGATTTCCAGGGTTTTTCTATTTCCATGATGTGAATACTCCCATTATGGCTGACTTTAAGCCACCAACATGATGTCACTGGATGCTGAGTTGGCAAGCGATGCCTCAAATCATCCCTCATGAGGTGATAGTTCCAGACCCAGCCACAGATGCTTCAGCACAGCCCTGGACCCCAGATTCTGGAGCAAGACAAAGCCCTCCCATTCTACATACAGCCCACAAGAGAAGGGCAAGCTAGGCCTTTATATAACCAACTGAATGAAGACTTTCAATAGGAGAAGGAGAGAGATATCAAGACACCCCCTCCCCACCGCTCGTGCAGCCTATGTAGTTTTGGGGGAGGGAAAATAGTGGGGTGGATTCATGGTCTATCTTTTCAAATCAGAGGTACTTTCTGAAAGACAGACGTGGGTTTGAGTCTCAGCTCTGCCTCTCCTCGGCTGTGTGACTTTCACATTGTGCCCTAACATCTCTGTTCCTTAGTCTCCATTTTTGTCAAATCAGCTAATAGTGTCTCTGCTCTCAAAGGGTTGATTAAACTTTACGAAAGAACACTGGGCTCCAGCAGTGCCCAGTGGTCATTCCAGAACCCCGGGGTGGGGAAGGCTCCCTGACATCCCGCTGGAGGGCCGGTGAGGTCTTCCTCTCCCTACTCAGTATCACACTTTGTCTTTAGACATGTTTCCTAGTTTCTTAGAAATCTGGATTTCTTTGTTGCCTTCCATTGAAACAACAGACTATAAGAGGTGAAGAGGCAGGTAAGAAAATCGAGGTCTTTCCTATTCAGGTAGGTATTGAATAGATTTGCAAAGAGGTAAAATAATGCCATACTTTTAATACTTTTGTTTGCTTTCAAAAATGTAGTAATGTTTTCATAAAGCATATTTACAAGTAAGCAATAATGGGCTGAATATTACTTTTAAAAGAATACATTAAAATAGACTGCTTAGGGGGCGCCTAGGTGGCTCAGTCGGTTCAATGTCCAACTTCGACTCAGGTCATAATCTCACAGTTCGTGAGTTTGAGCCCCAGGTCGGGCTCTGTGCAGCCTGGAGCCTGCTTCGGATTCTGTGTCTCCCTCTCGCTCTGCCTCTCCCCACTCGTGCTTTGTCTCTCTCACACTCAAAAATAAACACTTAAAATTTTTTTAAAAAAGGAAAAAAATAAAATAGACTGGTCCATCTTTTTCATAATACTTGAATATTTTATTAAATAGGTCTAAAAAGCATTATTTTTTGAAAAAGTATATGTTTAAATTCAAGTTAGATAACATACACTGTAGTGTTGGCTTTAAAAAGCATTATTTTCTCCTTTTTTAAAATTTTATAATAGTTTATTTTCAAATTGGTTTACATATAACACCCAGTGTTCATCCCAATATGTGCCCTCTTTAATGCCCGTCACCCCCTCTCCCCCCTCCCTCACCCCCCTCACCCTCAGTTTGTTCTTAGTCTTTGAGAGTCTCTTAGTATGTTTCCACGAATAGGTGGACTTTGTGAGACTAAGCAAAAACCAGGGGGAGGGGAAGAGGGGAAAGGGAAAAAAGACACAGAGAGGGAGGGAGATAAAACATAAAAAGCATTATTTTCTAATTAAAAGTTTAAAAAATTTTATTGAATTGAAATTCATATTTTTTTATTTTTTATTTTAATTTTTTATTTTATATTTTTATATTTTAGTTGGTTAATCTACAGGGCAAAGTTTGTTTCAGAAGTAGAACTTGGTGATTCATCACTTCCATGTAACACCCAGTGCTCATCGCGACAAGTGCCCTCCCTAATATCCATCACCCATCTAGCCCATCTCCCGTCCACCTCCCTCCATCAACCCTCTGTTTGTACTCTATTGTTAAGAGTCTCTTGTGGTTTGTTTCCTTTTGTTCTCTTCTGCCTCCCTTCCCATATGTTCATCTGCTTTGTAAATTCCACAAATGAGTGAAATCGTATGGTATCTGTCTTTCTCTGACTGACTTATTGAGCTTAGCATAATATATCTAGCTCCAACCACGTCATTGCAAATGTTAAGGTTTCTTTTTTTTTTTTTTTTTTTTGATGGCCGATTAATATTCCATTGTCACATTTTAGAGTATACCATTCGGTGGTGTTAGGTAAGTTTTCAATGTTTTGAAATCATGACTTCTATCTTCTTAACAAAACATTTTCATAAGTTCTAAAGGAAATCTTATATCCAGACACCCTCATTCCCACATGCCCCTACCTCCTGGGAACCACAAATCTACTTTCTGTCTTTATGGGTTGTCTTATTCTGAATATTTCCTATGAATGGAACCACACAACATGTAACCTTTTGTGTCTAGCTTACTTCAAGTAGAATAATGATTTTAAAGTTCATCTACACTGCAACGTTCCTTGTAACGTCTACATAATATTCTGTTTTATGGATATTCCACCTTATGTTTACCCATTCGTCTGCTGATAGAGGATTGGGTTGCTTCCACTTTTGGCTGTTTTGAATAGTGCTACTATGAACATACATGCTCATGTGTTTTTTAAATGCCTATTTTAAATGGGGGGTGGTGGTGGTATATATCTCTAGGGGCAGAATTGCTGCGTCATATGCTAATCATATGTTTAAGCTTTTGAGGAACCACCAAGCTGTTTTCAACAGTGGCTGTACCATTTTAAATTCCCACCAGCAGTGTATAAGGCTTCCAACTTCTCCACATTCTCAACAGCAATTTTGTTATTTTCCCTTTTCCCCTCTTAGTTTTAGACACCCTAGTGGATATTAACAGCTATTGTTAGGTTTTGATTTGCAATTCCTCATGACTAATTATGTTGAGCATATTATCATGTGACTGATGGACATTTGTATATCTTCCTTGGAGAAATATGTATTCAGATCCCTTTCCCATTTTTGTTGTTTGTTTTGTCCTTTGGTTGGAGTTGTAAGGGTTCTTTATATAATCTGGTTACTAGACTCCCACCAGACATACGATTTGCCAATGTTTCCTCCCATCTTGTAGGATATCTTTTCTCTCTCTCGATAGTGTCTTTTAATGCAAAAATATTTTCATTTTGATGAAGGCCAGCTTACCTATTTTTTTCGTTTGTTGCTTTTGGTCTAATATTTAAGAAACCCAAGGTTATGAAGGTTCATTCCTATGTTTTATTCTAAGAGCTTTATAAGTTTAGCTGTTATATTTAGGCCAGATTTATAGCCTAAATATAAACATTTATATTTATGGTGTGACTATAGTGTCCAACTTGATTCATTTGTACATGGATGTACCATTGTCCCAGGGGCACTTGTTGCCAAGATTATCCTTACTCCATCGAATGGTCATCATCGATCATCCCTCACCCGACACACTGGTGTGTGCTTATGAGAGCCAAAGAAATGCTGAGCATTATAAGGAAGAGAACTGGAAGTAAAACATAAATCACTGGCTTAGCATGAACCTGTTACTTGAAGTAGGCAGTATGAAAGTGTGATCAGACTGAATAAAATATTGAAGCTTTGCTTCCAAATCTTAGATGAAAGAAGTAAAATGTGTGATTAAAAACAGAAAAAAAAATACATAGCTTGTACCAAAGTAAGGCAGGTACAAAAAAGCGATTATGTCAAAAGAAAATAATATGGGAGGAGAGAGAGAGAGAGAGGGAGAGAGGGGAAGGGAGAAGGACAAAAGCAAATAGTATCCCCCAATTTCAAATTGTATGGTATATCTGAATGGTGGAATGAAGTATGAATTTCATTTCCTCCATAAATTTTATATTTTGTAAAAATTATTTTACCATGAATGCTTATTGCTTTTGTAATTAGAAGAAAGGCTTCAGAGTAGAACTGAATTGAACTAAGAGTGCTCCATATTAAATTATTTTTGGAAAGTGGAATGTTCTTTATTAGCTAACTTCTAGAAGGGTAACTTGAAAATCCTTGAAATCTCTTGGAACCACCGTATGAAACCAAAACGTGGTGTAATGATCTATACATAACAGTCGTCCAATACCTGTGTTTTTGTGTAGTTGGATGACAACTGAAATGCAACAATTTGACTTCCCCTTAAAAGTTTAATACAGATAAGTTCAACTTTGGTATTAGAAAAGTCAAAAGATGTTATAACTCAATCTTGGTTATTCATGGAGCAGATACTCCACTAAAGTCCTTCGTTCCTATTTCTTTCCTATTTTTCAGATTTTTAATAGTTTCCTAACACCCATGGACTGCATTTGCAAAACAAGGACAATGGTGTTAGGAAGCCACAAGATGGAGATGTTGAGCTGCCATTGTTAATGACAGTCAGGTCCTCCTTGAAAATATAGTGGTTCCAACTTTAGTGGAGTTGAGAGCAACCTGGAGAATTTATTTAAAATGCAGATTCCCAGGGGCGGCTGGGTGGCTCAGTAGGTTAAGCGTCCGACTTTGGCTCAGGTCATGATTTCATGGTTCATGGGTTCGAGCCCCAGTGTCGGGCTCTATGCTGACAGCTCAGGGCCTGGAACCTGCTTCAGATTCTGTGTCTCCTTCTCTTGCTCTCTGCCCCTCCCCCACTCAGGCGCGCGCAAGCAGGAGCTCTCTCTCTCTCTCTCTCTCTCTCAAAATAAACATAGAAAAAATATAATAAAATAAAATGCAGATTCCCAGTGCCCACCCACACAGTTGATTGGGCAGGCCTTGGATAGATCCAAGGAATCTGAACGCTAACACTCTTCTTTCTGTGACTTTGATATAGGTGATCCCATACACCACACTTTGAGAAACTCTGAAGTAAATGGTAATTGAAACCTAGCTTTCCTAGGAATGACATATAGGGAAAGGGTATAAATTGAGAAAAGAGCCCAGTAAAACCAAGTCCTGAGGAACGCCATCATGTGACCGCTCATTTGAAAAGAAGGAACTTGTAACGGTAATAAGAAGTTGCAAGAGGGGCGCCTGGGTGGCTCAGTCGGTTAAGCGCCGGACTCTTGCTTTTGGCTTAGATCACGATCTCACAGTTTGTAAATTTGAGCCCCACATCGGGCTTTGACAGTGCAGAGCCTGCTTGGGATTCTCTCTTCTCTCTCTCTCTTGCGGCCCCTCCCCTGTTTGTGCTCTATCTCTCAAAATAAATAAATAAACTTAAAAAAAAGAATAAAAATGCCCTGCGACATTTGACACACCCTAAATAATTCATAAAGCTGAAATATATCGTATTTCCCGTCCCAAATCTACATTTGTTAATAAAATGTTATATTTAACCCTGATGATCAAAACATTCGTTTTCTAGGCTTTGAAATATATAGCAGGTGCTAGTTTGCATTCCATGTTTGATGTTCAGGAAATTGTATACCAGTGGCTAAAAATGTGGCCATAGTAATGACAATATAAAAATTATTATAATATAATCACAATTGTGCTATAACTAATTATAAGCATTAATATCATTATGCTGTTATTAATATTTGAGTGCTTGCTTTATATTATTGAGTGCCCATAAGAGTTTTTATGCACGATTTCACTTAATTTCATCCAAAATACTATGAGACCAGTACTACTGTTATGCCTTTAAGATCGTAAGAAAGTCATTGAGGCTTAGAGAGGTCAAGAAATCATCTCAGTGTCTCTCACAGTCTGTAAGAGGGATGGCCTCATTTAATTTCACGCTGGACTTTCAGTTCATGCTTATAGGATTTTTGTGAGTTTCCGTTTAACGAAACCCAATGTAGTCAAGTTTTACATCAATTTTAGAAAGGCATAGATTGCGGGGACCACCAGCTCCCCACCTGCGTCCTGGCTCTCCTCGTGTTCCTGGGCCCCTGTGTAGGCATCATTTCCCAGCTTTCCATGCTGTTAGATGTGACTGCCTGAGATCTAGGCAATGAGGTGTCAGTGTAAATGGTGTGTACCATTGCCAGGCCTAACTCTGAAAAATAATCCTCGTACTTGGTGCACCTCCGTGCTCTTTTCCCTGTCTAGGAAACTGCAAAGGAGGCCACCTCCAGGGCACCCATGGAAGCCACATGTTGCTTGTGTCAGACTTTC
This sequence comes from Paguma larvata, assembly GCA_030068075.1. Lineage (NCBI taxonomy): Eukaryota > Metazoa > Chordata > Mammalia > Carnivora > Viverridae > Paguma > Paguma larvata. Next base: position 120,699,509 of record CM057830.1, on the reverse strand, counting down.
TGACAGCCTGGGTCTCTGTAGAATTGCATGGATAATGCCCACCCACCATGAGGACATACTGACTTTCCCGGTTACATTACAGGAGAAATAAACGAACCAGTTTTGAGTCATTATACATGTTTGGGTTTAAATGTCACAGTAATAGTGTACCACACCTGATGTAAGTTGGGTAAAAGTAAATTTCAGGAATGCACTGTTCTACCATTATGAATTGCATTTGCCTGCATTTCGAATAGCAGCCTAGATAGATACGGGGTTCACTTATTCCGGGTAACACGCAGTAGGAATACACTGTTCAGGGCTGGTGCTACAGCTCAAGGAGCCAGGATCTTCTCTTTACTTTCCCTTCTATCCTTAAATGTGGCTTTTGTCTCCAAGGTCACAAGCATTGCATCTATATTACTGGCAGGACAAAGGGTAAAGATCAAAGGGGGAATCCAGCATCATCTTTCCAGTTCATGAAGCTTTCCTAGGAATGCCACCAGTGTCATCTGGGACATGTATCATGGCCAGCCCAGGGGCTGAACTGGGCCGTGTGCTCACCTCTACGTGCAACGGGGTCAAGGTTCTGTTAGCAAGGATGAAAGGGTGAAGGACAGAATGCCTAGGTAGATGCATGGCCTGCCATAGCACTTACGTTATATTATCTTTATTAATTATCCAAATCCCTTGTGGTAGCTTGTTACAAATCCAGATTCTGTCCTCGTGCCACCCACAAAGAATCAGAATGTCCCTGAAAATTTGGATGCCCACTACTTTTGGGTTGTGGAACTGCTGATCTTTGCTCTATCGAGGAGAGTCCTTTTGTCTTTTCACCTGGTCTGGTCTGCATGAACTCTTCAATGGGTTTATCATTTCATAACGGTTAGGTGTATTCCAAAATGTTAAAGATAGTACCTTCCTCAAGTTACTTGTTTTTAAATTTACATTGAAAACGGCAACTTTTTAAAGGACTTCCACATCTACAGTCACACTCTTCAGACCATTTTCTGTATTACTGGAAGGTACAAATACTGCTAGATATCATGATTTACAGCTGAAGATGTGGTTTATTTCCAGAGGGGCAAAGTAAGGCAAAAACGGTCACAGGTGCGGGCCAGGGGAGAGCAATGGGCCAAAATACTAAAGGTCTGGTCCTAGCTCTACTGTGAAGCTCTGCAAACTTGGGTAAACATTTGCGCTCTTTGATCCTCATCCTCTTAAGTTATAAACTGGCCTTCTACTAATTCATCTTCCAGAGGGTTATTAAGATAATTAGATGAGTCACGGATATGTATACCTTCAAAGGGCAGTAAAGCTTACAGAAATGTTGTTTTTATTTATGGGCAAACACTAACCAAGTTGAACTGTAAGTCCCAAATCTGCTCGGTCGATTTATTCAGGCTTCCAGTATGGTCAACGTGAGGCACAATAGTACAGTCTCATTAGCACACAGATGAGTGGATTACAGTGTAGCGAGAGGAGAGAGGAGGCACAAATCACAGTATCAGGCAAAGGAAGGAGTGTCGACCAAGACTCGACAGAGAAGTCGACCGAGCTTGCTCAAAGGCCCAGTGGGGGGAAACAGCAATGGTGTGCCTGAGGAAACTGCAAGAAGTTCAGGATGGAGAGGGTAAAAGGAGGGTTAAATGAGTCAAGATGCTAAGGGTTCTCATATGTAGGGTAGACCCTCTCGTGGAGGCTCTGAGGAATCACTGAAGGATCTTAGGCATCCTAGTGTCGGCTAATATCTGAGGATTCAGAGTTAGACAGATCTGACTTAGAGTCTTCATTCTACTACTACAAGCTGTGGTTTGGGCACAGGATAAATGAAATGACTGGCGGAACAGGATAGAGAAGCAGAATCAGGGACAGAGCAAAACTTGACACGTTATAGACATGGCATAGTTAGCTGATAGTAGGGAAAGTGTGCGCCATTCAGTAAATGAGGGTGGTGGGATTATTTCTTCCTGGGAGGAAGAAAGCAATTAGATCACTACCTGACAGCAAGCACAAAGATCAATTCAACATCATCAAAGACTAAAAAACAAAACAAAACAAACAAAAAAAGAAATACAAGATCACACCTTAAAACGTCTATAAGAAACAGGAGAAAACTTTTATGACCTTAGGGTTCAGACAATTTTATTTGAAAAGCCCCGGGAGGCAAGAAAACAAATAGATGAACTGGACGATATCAAAATTTAAAACATTTGGGTGTTTTAAATTGAAAAGAAAGGATGTTCTCAACAGAGTGTCCAGGCAATCCATGGAATGGATAAAAATAATTGCAAATAATCTCTCTGATAAGAGATGAAAATGCTGAACATATAAAGAGGTCGCACAAATCAACCACAATCACCACCACAACTACAGTAAAAAAAAAACAAAAAAACATCTGTTTAAAAAATTGTCAAAGGACCGGAATGGACATTTCTCCAAAGAAAGTATACAGATGGCAATAAGCACATGAAAAGATGCTCAACATAACTAATCATTACTGAGATGCAAATCAAAAGCACAAGGAGATAGCACTTCACACTCATATGGATGCTCGTTACCCAGCAAACAAAATACAAACACAAAACAAAGACAAAAATCCCGGAATAACAAGTGTTGGCATGGATGTGGAGAAATAGCAACAATTCCACATTGTTGGGGGCATTGTAAACTGGTACAGCCACCATGGAAAACAGTATGGAAGAACCTCAAAAAGTAAACAACAGAACTACCATACAATCCATTAATTCCATGGCTGGTATATACCCAAAAGACGTGAAAGGAGAGAATCAAACAAGATATAGAGTGTCAGAAAGATATTTGTGTACCAGTGCTCATACACAAATTTCAAAATACATAAAAGTGGAAACAACCTAAGTGTCCATCAGCAGATTACCGGATCCCCCCCAAAGTGGACTACATGGGGAAATCGCCTCAGAGGTCAGTACAGCCTCTGCCACCACACACTGCCCTCGGGGGCCTCGTCCTGTCCTGTCCTGTCCTCTCTTGTCCTGTCCTGTCCGAGACCCCGGAGGACTCCGTGAGGACATCACCTCTGAAGTCGGCCCAGCCGCCACCACCCCATAATTGCCCTCGGGGGCCTCGTCCTCATCCGGTCCTCTCCCGTCCTGTCGGAGCGCCCGACGACTCTGTGGGGACACCACCTCAGAGGTCGGCCCAGCCGCCACCGACTCACATCGTCCTTGGGGTCTTGCCCTGTCCTGTCCACTCTGGTTCTGTCGGAGCCCGGAGGACTCCGTGGGGATATCATCTCAGAATTCAGCCAAGCTGCCGCCGCCCCACAATTCCCTCAGGTGATTAGTCCTCGTCCTCTCCTCTACTGTCCTGTCCTGTCCCAGTCCCGAGGACTCCGTGGGGACATCACCTCAGAAGTCAGCCAAGCTGCTGCCTCCCCACAACCTGGCCCCTGATGACTGAAGGCATGACACCCTCCCACCTCCCATGGCCAGACAGGGCCACTGGGCCCACCTCCCCACCCACCTGGCCTCCCTGAGGGTTCCTATGCCCCACCCCCATCCTCCGTCTCCCTGTCCCTCCCTCCAGCCCCTGTACCTGAGTAGCGACCTCCACACCGAGTCCTCTGCGACGCTCCTCTGAGGGCCTCGGGAGAGCAACGAACTGCGCAGACTCGCTATGTTATGAGCGTCATTGATTGGTTGCCTAGGCGCACGTGCCAGGGGTGGGACCTTGGCCGGGACACGCCCCCTGGAAGGTCTGCCCTCCACGTGACCAGTGCCAAGGGTGGACGGCCCGGGTCCGGGTTTCCAGTTCTACTGCCCGAAGATATTTCACAGGCCATCTTTCTGGGAAATCACAAAAGGAAACCGAAGTGTGGAACAGGTGCTCAAGCGTCCGCCTTCCCCATGTGGGGGAATTTAACCATTCCTTCTCCGTCTCCTCCCGGGACCCTGCCCACCCACTGCTTCCGCTTGCAGAGGAATGGCCATCCCCCTGAGTGTTTTGTGTAAACCACACCCCTCCCTCGTCTTGGTCTTTGGTTTTGTTTGGTTTTGTGGAAGGCCCGTGTGTGTATCCTTGAATATCTTTGCTTCCTGGTGCGTTGCCTGGGTATTAGGATAAATTGTATCACATTCTGCATAGTATTCGGCCACATTCTTTCTCACCCAACATTGTGTCCTAACAGAGTCTATACTATTCCGTGGGGCACAGTGCTTTCATTTTTCCCCATGGTAGCCGATGCCATTGTGGAACCACTACTCAGTTCGTTCACCCATTTTCCTGTCCGTAGACGCGTGGATACTTTCCACTTTAGAGCCTTCAAAAGCAGTGATGCTAGAAGTGTTCTGACGCCTGGCGTACGTGCAATATGCTTTGCAGCGTTGAAAGGAGTCAAAGGGGTTAAAGCTGCTAATGACCTATTCCTACATCATAGCCTAGCTGAGTGTTCCGCAGAGCCAGATTGTTTCCAACTTCTATGACTCCAGCAGCAGATTGGGTTGTGATTGTTCCATATACGCACCAATACTGGGTGTAATCAGATCACGATTGAGTGGGTGTGGCGGGGGGAGATGGCAGCGGTGGCGGTGGCGGTGGTGGCGTTTGCTGTGGTGATGGTGGTGGTGGTGGTAATCCTATTTAGCATTTCTCCCCCACTAAGAAGAATGAGCTCTTTTTTATGCCCATTGGCCAATGCAATTTCCTTTTCCGTGACATTTATCTATGCAGGTGTTATGACGTTTCTTCAACTGGGTAGTATGAGTTGTTTACAGTTTCGTAGAAGTAGGTATCAATCGATAGCGGCGTTTCCCTCTGCCTTTTAAAAATAAGAGGATGCTTTCATTATCCTCCTTTCCTTTTTTTGTTTTTTTAATTTTTTTAATGTTTATTCATTTTTGAGAGAGAGAGACAGACCTGAGCATTAGCAGGGGAAGGGCAGAGAGAGAGGGACACACAGAATCTGAAGCAGGCTCCAGGCTCTGAGTGTCAGCACAGAGCCTGATGCGGGGCTCGAACCCACAAACAGTGAGATCATGACCTGAGGCGAAGTACAACGCTTAACCGACTGAGCCACCCAGGTGCCCTTCCCTCTGCCTTTTTATTGCAATAAAATAGATACGATGCAAATTGTACCTGTTCGGGCTTTTGTAGGTGTACACCTCAGTGGCATTAAGTATATTCTTATTGTATAACCATCGCTGCCATCGATCTCTAAAACGTTTCCATCATTCTGAACTGGAACTCTGTGCCCATCAAAACCTATTGCCCATTCCCTCCTTCTCCCAACACCTGGCAACCACCACTTTACTCCTTTTCTCAATGAATTTGAGTACCTCGTACATAAACCATTTGTCCTTCTGAGACTCCCATATTACACTGAGCATAGTGTCTTAAATTCCCCCACATCAGGAAGGGAGAGGATTGAACACCTGTTCCACACTTCGGTTTCCTTTTGTGATTTCCCAGGAAGATGGCCTGTGAAACGTCCATGGGCGATAGAACTGGAAACCCCGAGCCGTAGCCCCCACCCTTGGCACCGTCACGTGGAGGGCAGTGCCTCCAGGGGGCGTGTCTCGGACAAGGTCCCACCCCCGACACGTGCGCCTCGCCAACCAATCAGCGACGATCTAGCCCAGGCGCAACCGGCTAGCTCGTCGCCATCACGAGGCCCTCAGAGGAGCTTCGCAGAGGACTCGGTGCGGAGGTCGCTGTGCCCGTGGAGGGATGGAGGGAGGGACAGGAAGACAGAGGATGGGGGTGGGGCATAGGGACCCTCAGGGGGGCCAGGCGGGTAGAGAGGGGGGTCCAGTGGCTCTGTCCGGCCATGGGAGGTGGGGGAGGTCCTCTCCTCACGGATGAATGGGGCCGGGGTGTGGGGAGGCCCGGCACCCCTCTGAGGTGATGTCCGCACGGAGTGCTCAGGGCCACCAACAGGACACGACAGTAGAGGAGAGGAAGAGGACGGGGCACCTGAGGGCAATGTGGGGTGGCGTCGGCTGGGCTGAATTCTGAGGTGATGTCCTCATGGAGCCTGGCGGGGGGAGGGGCGGGAGACAGGACGGGCACAACAGGGCCAGAACCCGTGGGCGGTGTGGGGGTTGCGGCGGCGGGGCGGAACTTTGAGGCGAAGTACACATGAAGTCCTCCGGGCTGCGGCAGGACGGGAGGGGCAGGACCCGAGGAGAACCCGACCCCTGAGGACTGTGTGGGGTGGGGGCGGCGGAGCTGACCTCTGCGGTCATGTCCCCATGGAGTCCTCCAGGCTGCGGCAGGACGGGAGGGGACAGGACAAGTTGAAAACCTGTTCGTCAAGGACTCTGTGGGGTGGGGGCGGTGGGGCTGACCTCTGCAGAGATGTCCCCATGGAGTCCTCCGGGGCTGGGGCAGGACGGGAGGGGACAGGACACGAGGAGAACCCGACCCCCGAGGACTGTGTGGGGTGGGGGCGGCGGGGCTGACCTCTGCGGAGATGTCCCCATGGAGTCCTCCGGGGCTGCGGCAGGACGGGAGGGGCAGGACCCGAGGAGAACCCGACCCCTGAGGACTGTGTGGGGTGGGGGCGGCGGGGTTGACCTCTGCGGAGATGTCCCCATGGAGTCCTCCGGGGCTGCGGCAGGACGGGAGGGGACAGGACACGAGGAGAACCCGACCCCCGAGGACTGTGTGGGGTGGGGGCGTCGGGGCTGACCTCTGCGGTGATGTCTCCATGGAGTCCTCTGGGGCTGCGACAGGACGGGAGGGGCAGGACACGAGGAGACCTGACCCCCGAGGACTCTGTGGGGTGGGGGCGGCGGAGTTGACCTCTGCGGTGATGTCCCCATGGAGTCCTCCGGGGCTGGGGCAGGACGGGAGGGGACAGGACACGAGGAGAACCCGACCCCCGAGGACTGTGTGGGGTGGGGGCGGCTGGGCTGACCTCTGCGGTGAAGTCCCCATGGAGTCCTCCGGGCTGCGGCAGGACGGGAGGGGACAGGACACGAGGAGACCTCGACCCCCGAGGACTGTGTGGGGTGGGGGCGGCTGGGCTGGCCTCTGCGGTGAAGTCCCCATGGAGTCCTCCGGGGCTGGGGCAGGACGGGAGGGGACAGGACACGAGGAGAACCCGACCCCCGAGGACTGTGTGGGGTGGGGGCGGCTGGGCTGGCCTCTGCGGTGAAGTCCCCATGGAGTCCTCTGAGGCTGTGGCAGGACAGGACCTAGCAGGAGAGGGCAGGACAGGTCAAAGACGAGGTCTCCAAGACACATCGGGGTCTCGATGGCTTGGCTGACTTGTGTGCTGATGTCACCACGGAGTCCTCCAGGCCTCCGACAGGAGAGGACAGGACAGGACGAGACCACGAGGACAGGGTGGGGTGGGGGCGGCTGGGCTGACCTCTGCGGTGATGTCCCCATGGAGTCCTCTGGGGCTGCGGCAGGACGGGAGGGGCAGGACATGAGGAGAACCCGACCCCTGAGGACTGTGTGGGGTGGGGGCGGCTGGGCTGACCTCTGCGGTGAAGTCCCCATGGAGTCCTCTGGGTCTCCGACACGACAGGACAGGGCAGGAGAAGACAGGACAGAATGTGAACGATGCCACCAAGGGCAGTGTGGGGTCATGGCAGCTGGGCTGACCTCTGCGGTGATGTCCCCATGGAGTCCTCCGGGGCTGCGGCAGGACAGGAGGGGACAGGACACGAGGAGAACCCGACCTCCGAGGACTGTGTGGGGTGGGGGCGGCTGGGCTGATCTCTGCGGTGATGTCCCCATGGAGTCCTCTGGGGCTGTGGCAGGACAGGACAGAGCAGGAGAGGGCAGGACAGGTCAAAGACGAGGTCTCCAAGACACATCGGAGTCTCGATGGCTTGGCTGACGTCTGTGATGATGTCACCACGGATTCCTCCAGGCCTCGGACAGGAGAGGACAGGACAGGACGAGACCACGAGGACAGGGTGGGGTGGGGGCGGCTGGGCTGACTCTGACGTGATGTCCCCATGGAGTCTTCGGGGGCTGCGGCAGGACGGGAGGGGCAGGACACGAGGAGAACCCGACCCTGGAGGACTGTGTGGGGTGGGGGCGGCTGGGCTGACCTCTTCGGTGAAGTCCCCATGGAGTCCTCTGGGTCTCCGACACGACAGGACAGGGCAGGAGAAGACAGGACAGAATGTGAACGATGCCACACAGGGCAGTGTGGGGTCATGGCAGCTGGGCTGACCCTGAGGTGATGTCCCCAGGGAGCCCTCCAGGTCTCCAACAGGACAGCACAGGAAAGGACAGGTCAAGGTCCTTGAAAGCAGTGTGCAGAGGTGGCAGTTATACTGACTTCTGTGGTGACGTCCCCACGGAGTCCTCTGGGACTCCGACAGGACAGGACAGGAGAGGACAGGACAGGACGGGACGAGGTCTCCAAGAGCAGTGCGTGGAGGCGGCAGCTATACTGCTATACTGTCCTCTCTGGCGATGTCCCCATGGAGTCCTTTGGGGCTCTGATAAGACAGGACAGGACAGGACAGGACTGGACGAGGCCCCAAAGGACAGTGCACATCGGCAGCAGCTGTACTGATCTCTATGGTGATGTCCCCACAGAGTCCTCTGGGACTCCAAGAGGACAGGACAGGAGGGGAGAGGAGAGGACGAGGATAAGGCTCCCACGGACAGTGTGCGGCAGCGGCATCTAGACTGACTTCTGAGGTGATGTCCCCATGCAGTCCCCCGGGGCTGCGACAGGACAGCAGGACAGGAGGAGGCCCCCCTGGGCATTTTGGCATGGTAGCGCCTGGGCTCCCCTCTGAGATGATGTCCCCACGTGCACCTCCGTGGCTCAGACCGGACAGGGCATGTCAGGAAGGGACCCCCATGGGCAGCGTGGGGTGGCGGCAGCTGTGCTGACCTCTCAGGTGATGTCCCAGTGGAGTCCCCCGGGGCTCCAACAGGACAGGACAGTGCAGGGCATGGGAGCAGAGGACAAGGCCCCCGAGGGCACTGTGGGGTGGTGGTGGCTGGGCTGATCTCTGAGGTGATGTCCCCACGGAGTCCTCCAGGGCTCCAACAGGACAGGACATGACCGGGCATAATGAGACCCCGAGAGCAGTGGGGTGGCAGCGACTGGGCTGACCTCTGAGGTGATAGCTCCAGAGAGTCTTGTGGGACTCCCACAGGACAGGACAGGACAGGACAGGTCAATGTCCCTGAGAGCAGTGTGCGGAGGTGGCAGCTGTACTGACCTATAAGGTGTCATCCCGACAGCGTCCTCTGGGGCTCCGACAGAACAGGACAGGACGGGACAAGTCAAGGTCCCCGAGAGCAGTGCGCAGAGGCTGCGGCCGGACTGACCTGTGACATGTTGTCCCCATGTAGTCCTCCGGGACTCCGACAGTCAGGAAGGGACAGGAGAGGGCAGAATAGGACAGGACGAGGATGAGGCAGGCGCCCGAAGGCAGCACGCTGTGCTGGCGGCTGTGCTGACCTCTCAAGTGATGTCTCCACGTAGTCCTCCAAGTCTCTGACAGGACAGGACAGGACAGGAGAGGATGGGGCAGGACAGGACAAGGCTCCTTAGGGCACCGTGAGGTGGTGGCAGCTGGGCTGACTCTGAGGTGGAACTAACCCTTAGAGTCCTCTGGGGTTCCAACAGGGCAGGACAGGCAAAGGAAGAGGATGAGGCCCCCGAGGTCAGTATGGGGTGGCAGCGGCTGGGCCGACCTCTGTGGTGATGACTGCGCAGAGTCCGCCAGGGATCCGACGGAACGGGACAGGAGAGGACAGGACAGGTCGAGACCCCGAGGGCAGTGTGGGGTCACGGTGGCTGGGCTGACATCTGCGGTGACGTCCCTACGGAGTCCTCCAGGGCCCTGACGGGACAGGACCGGACAGGTCAAGGCCCCTGAGAGCAGGGTGTGATGATGGCAGCTGTACTGACCTCGGTAGTGATGTCCCCACGGAATCTTCTGGACTCCGACCGGACAGGACAAGACAGGACAGGACGAGGTCCCCGAGAGCAGTGCGTGGAGACAGCAGTCATACTGACCTCTGCAGTGATGTCTGCATGGAGTCCTTTGGGGCTCTGCTAGGACCGGACAGGACCGGAGGAACCCCTCAAAGGCAGTGCATGGCGGCAGCAGCCGTACTGCCCTCTATGGTGATGTCCCCACGGAGTCCTAGAGGAATCCGACAGGACAGGACAGGACAAGACAGGACAGGACAGGTCAAGGCCCTTGAGAGCAGGGTGTGACGATGGCAGCTGTACTGACCTCGGTAGTGATGTCCCCACGGAGTCCTCTGGACTCCGACCGACAGGACAAGACAGGACAGGACGAGGTCCCCGAGAGCAGTGCGTGGAGACAGCAGCCATTCTGATCTCTGCAGTGACGTCTGCATGGAGTCCTTTGGGGCTCTGCTAGGACCGGACAGGACAGGACAGGACAGGTCGACGACAGGATAGGATAGGACGAAGACGAGGCTCCCAAGGACAGTATGGGCTGGGGACAGCGGGGCTGACCCTGAGTTAACGTCCCCATGGAGTCCTCCGGTGCTCCGATAGGACAGGACAGGACAGGATGAAGACAGGATAGGATGGGATGAGGACGACGCCCCCGAGGGCAGTGTGGGGTGGCAGTGGCTGGGCCGACCTCTGACGTGATGTCCCCACAGAGTCCTCTGGGGCTCCGACAGGACACGACAGGACAGGACGTGGCTCTGGAGGGCAGGGCTGGCAGGGCCAGCAGGCAGGGAAGCCAGTCCGACGTTCCCCTCTTCCTGAGAGGGCCACACCTGGTGAGGAGGCGACGTCTGCATGTCCCTCCTGCCTGGCCGGCCGCCCTGCAGGACAGTTTGGTTGTCCTGGGGTCCAGATGGCATGTCGAGGAGCCCCCTGACCTGACTGTCTCGGGACAGGCCCAGAACGGTTTATTCCCCATGCATTTGGAGGGAACACTTCTTTTGGTCACGGCCATGGTTGGGCCTCCAGACCAGCACGTTGTCCCTTGGGGACCGAGGGGCGGGGACGGCCGCTGTGCCGACATAAGGACATAAGGACATCTGGCAGGGGGTCCTGATGCTCAGGTGTCCTGGGGCAGGTCACAGCCGGTGGGAGGGGTCACAGCCACGGGGGCAGGGGTCTGCTGTCACCATCGTCTTTGTCCCCTCCTGGCCCAACAAGAGACACGAGGATGTGCACGCTCTGATCTGCGCAGAGGACCCTTGCCTGGCATCGCTCATTGTCCCTGTGCCCATTTCTCTCACGCGTGTTTGCGCTCACAAGGTGCAGGAGAGCTGTCTGTACCTGGGAAGACACCTTGGGATGGCGCCACGTGGGAGGAAGCGCCTGGGGAAAGCTGTGAAGGCCCCTGTGGAGGCTCGGGCTACGGCAGCCTATGACTTTGGGAGACAAGAGAGAAGAGAGCTGAGTGGGCCGGAGGCTGTTCCTGAAGGTACGGTCTATCTGACACCTCTGCAGACGCAGTGCTTGTAGATACCACACGCGGGGCAGGTCGCTGCTTCTGAGTCCTCGGCACTGTAGACAGTAAAACACGTGTGTGTTTTGTAAAGCACTTTCACGTACCGGAGGTTGCCCACTCGATCCTCCTATCCCAGACCAGGATTCCAGAAGCTTAGATGGCAGCACTTCTGCTCGCTGGCTGTTGCTCTTTCCAAAATGTCTCACATGTGCTGGGTGGTGTGCTCTGACCTTAACCCTGAAAGGTTTGCAACGCTGTCTCCAGAGCATGGTCCTCGTCCCTGATCCAGTTTCATCTGACCTTGCACATACGTGGTTCCTTCCGTTCATATGTCTGCCGTAAAGACTTTTGTTTGCAAGAGGCCTAAAAAACTCCACGGCGAGGCTACCGCTCCCTGAAAACCGATCAAAGTACCATACTTCCTTTTAAAATGCTTTCCACCTTTATTTCAATGCAGGAAACAATCCAACAACGGATAACCCTGGGGGAAGCAGTCCTTCTGCAGGAGCACTTGAGACAGATGTGGGGTAATGTGTTTAAAGTAGTTCGGCCTGACCCATAAGGTACTTTAAGAAAAACAAAGATTGGCTCAGGTAACAAGCATTGTGTCCAAAGCAGTTGGCATGATATACCTCATCCAAAACAAGCATGGTGTTTCAGGTACCCTTAACTAAATACTTAATGTAATTTCCTTACAGGAATGAATTACAGAATATGTTGGAACAATTTGAAGGTACGATTCAGGAGCTATTTCAGTGAAAGTAAATTGTTTTGAGCCGTATAGCACATGTTAACCAGAAATGTTAATCAATGGACAACAAGACTGTTTTTTAATGCCTCGTTCTCAGTAACAGGATTTCCCTTAAGTGTTTAGTATGATTTGGCTTCATAGATTTCCTTAGTTTCCCTTTTCATTGTGGATATGCAGAGGATGGTGCTGCCAGTGGTGAGGTAAGAGTGATGCTCTTATTTTATACATGGGTATATTTGATGGACTCTGGGGATATTACAACAATTTGCATGAAATAATCTCTCTTCCCCTTGGTGTCCCAGAGTAAGTGATAAATCAGTTTTGAAGATCCATTTTTAAGTTTCTCATTGTAGATATTTTCCCTGACTTTTCTACTTCTTTTCTTCAGTGCAGAAGTTTAAACTGTAGCTAATAAAAAGTTTAAAAAAATAAACTAAAATAAAACACACTAAAAAAATAAACTGTAGCTTATAAAAGAAGTCTTTGCTGTGATATTGACATTAATAAACTGTGCAGTGGAAAACTAAAGAGCACTTTGCTAGCATGCTAGCAGTGTATGATCAGAACCAAGAAACTTAAAAGTTTTCAGTTCTGTCAGATGTCACTTACATTAACTGGGTTACAGGATGAGACTCTCAGCAAAGAGTCTGAGTCAATTTTAGAGTCCTCTATACTGATCTATATGGATCAGTCCCACAAGCAGATATATGTTTTGAAACCTTTGCTCCATTTGGTGGTGTCAAGGTTCTCAGTTTGTAAGCTATCTCCTAAATTGATTTTTACACATGAGAAACTGGATATAGAAAATATTTCTGTAACTGTACACCTTTTCAGGATCCCTGGAAAATGACTATTGATGGCAGATCCATAACATACAATCAAATGCTCTGGAAAGCATTTTTCGAACTATTAAACATCTTACAAATTGCAAAGCTGCTTTTTAAAAATGATGTCAAAAACTCCCATTTATTTTTACTTAAAAAAAGCGTTTAGAAAGGGTTTTTGAGTAAATTATTTTCTTTCCTTGAACTCTCCATGGTCTTTTGTCTTTAACTCAAACATAGGTAAAATTCTCATTGACTAAATAAAACACACACACACACACACACACACACACACACACACACGCACACCTCCTTTTTGTCTCTTTTCATTTATTTATTTGTATCCCTTCTGGAGACTTTTCAAATAGAATGAGCAGGTGTGTTTTATATGTTGACTTCTAACAATAATCCATCTGAACGAGTCCTTTCTTTTGGAGGTTATTTTATAAACTTATTAAAGACTAGCTTCTATAACTATCTTTTCACGAGAAAACTAAAGCTGTCACTGAGACCCTTTATTTTCTTTTTTACACATTTTGGGAGATAGTAACTTTTGTGTATTAGTTCTTTTGCTAGGATCGGTTAAAAAACAAAAAGTCGTGCAGGCATAAAAATTAGAATTGAGATACTAGTAACCGAATGATTTCACAGGAAAAAAAAAAAGAAGCAAATAATCTTGACTTTTGATGTGAGGCCTTTTTTAAAAATGCTAATTGTCTCTCCAACACTGCTGAACCAACGTTTGCCTACATTGTGTTGAGTAAGCAGGAAAAAATAATTTTCAACATTAAATGTTAGTAAATACGTATGTTCAATATAGGTGACCAAAAATATATGTTCAATATAGGTGACATTAAAAAGGCTCTTTATGCAAACAGAAAAAGATTCATGATGAATACCAAAGCTGCTATCAAAAGCATTCACCAGAAAGTTGATGACGTTTGGATAGCCCAGGAAGAGCAAAGGTAACATTATTGGTTTTTAGAGCCAGAAGCTGGATGTCATTTCTTAGTATGTGTGATTACAAAGAGATTCAAAATAATACTGCTATCCTCTATTTGTTGGACCTCTCTATTGAAATAAGTTTGGTTTGATTTTTATCTAAGCGAATAGTTCCTTTAGTCCTATAAGTTCACACCTTAATTGAAAGGAGATGTATTATCTAGAGGTCAGTAACAATAACCCTTTTCGCTGCTTCCAAATTATAACTGAGCTTTCTTAGTATAAAAAAAAATATAGGGGCGCCTGGGTGGCTCTATGCGTTAAGTGATCGACTCTTGATTTCAGCTCAGGTCATGATCTCATGGTTGTGAGATCAAGTCCCGCATCTGGCTCCAAGCTGAGCGTGGAGCCTGCTTAATATTCTCTCTCTCCCACTCCATCCGTGCCTCCCCACAGACATCTCTCTCCCTCCCTCCCTCCCTCCGTCCCTCCCTCCCTCTCTCTCTCTCTCTGTCTCTCTCTCTCTCTCTGTATCTAAACAAGAAAGAGCATCATATTCATTCTTGGAGTATGCTAGCTGAATAAGGGACAAATGTCTTGTGGTAGCTGTATTGAATTATGTAGAAAAGGTTAATCTTATGTTTGAATAATTTTAAAATTTATCTCTATCGGGTCCACTGTTCTTTTGTACAAAATCTTTATTGTGCCACAGTGGGGAAAAATGAAATGTTATTGTTTGGTAAGGTTATATTACAAGTGGATGTGATACCCTCATTGAAACTATTTATCATTTCACAACCTACATGTTATTCAGCAAGCGAATGAAAAAAAAACCGCTTGTAGATAAGATGCATTTTTGTTGAAAATTTATAATGCAATAACTCTTCCTCAGTTTTCAAGAGTTAAAGCATACGAAATAGCATGCCTCTCAGACCGTTAGGAGTGAGAGTAAGTCGTCCATTTTGTTTTCCTGTTTTCCATCAGAAGATTTCAGCTGTGATCATTCCCTTCTCCCTTTATAGCATAATTTATGTCCAATCGATTTGGTTTTGAATGAGTTTAATTTTTTCCTAGCGATATGAAGTATGACACTATTCTTTATTATGTTTTACAGGCAGAAGCTTTATCACGAATATTCTCAGCAGTTTCTAACTTTGTTTCAAGAGTGGGATGTAGTTGCACAGAAAGCCAAGGAAGAAGAAGAAAAACTAACTGTTGGTATCAGGCTTAGCTTTATAATTAATCTATCGTAACCAAGTCTCAAGTAGGATGGCGAGCCTGGCCATATCTCAGACCCGTAGATAGGAGCTAGAGTCCTGTTTCCGCTGCTGGCTATGTGGTTGGGGCCTGATCACAGAAAAATCAGAGAAGTGCGGGCACACATCCTACTCACAAAAGCCCTTGGTCTTAACTTCCTCGCTTGGTTGGGATTCTTGCAGTTGCAAGTGAGAGACATTTCCCAAAGTACAAAAGAGAGATGTCTTGGTTTATCTGAAGAAGCCAAAGGGAGTTTTCCTCCGGGTACAGGTAGATGAGGCTGGGAAAAGGTTGCTTAGGCAGTGCCCTCTGGGCTCTGTCTCCATCTCCTAGTCGGTTCTCTCCATGGGGCCAGCCTGATAGCATCTTACATCCTTAGACTCACTACCAGGTTAGTAAGCCCAGTGGACTGCGATCACCTTTCTCCATAGGGCCGGCAGAAAAGTCCCCTGGAGTGCTATCGATAATCTAGTTCCAATCGTTCCAGGCTCATTCCCGAACGAGTCATTGAGCTCAGGGCATGGTTCACTCTTAATGGACTGGCCTGTATCACATTTAGGAGTGGGCATGGTGGAGGGGATGTTGCTTTTTGAGGGCCTGGAATTGTTTCCTGAGAGGGGGCCAGTGACGAGACAAGGGAAATGTCATTGCCAGGCAGCATTGCGGTCCAACATGGGTCAGTGTCCTAGCAATCATAAGTTTCCATGAGACTAGTGCTCATGGTTGCGGCTGAGCAGCTGGAGAGTTGGGTTTCCCAGGGTTGATGTTAGCGGTGCGTGTGGACAGAGTGAGAAGGGGGCAAGGTATATAAAGAAGCAAGGGCGTAGGTATGACCACTGTTCATGGATTTAGCTGGAAAGGAGGAAAATGAAGGCAGCGGGTCGAGACAGGGGACGGGTGAAAAGTGTTCCATTCAGTGGATGTCGGATCCTGTTAAGGTACAGAGCTGTAGTGTGAAAGGGAGTGAGCTACAACCGTAGGGAGGTCGAGGTTGAATGTTGGGGAAAATGGAGAAACAGTGTAGTACACTGGTCAAGAGCCTGGACACTGAAACAAGAATAGTGTTTGGGATCCAGTGCTGATTTTCCAGTTGCAAAGCCGTGAAAACAGGGACAGATTGCTTTTCTCTGAGCCTCAGTTTCCTCATCTATGAAAGGAAGTGTAATAAGAGTACTTACGGTTTTGTTTTTGTTTGTTGGGATATAAATGAGCTCCTCTAGAGTAAGCTTATTTGCAATGACTCAGAACAGTATCCAGACATAGTTCCCCTATAAGTCTTTGCTACGATTAACATCATGTAGATGTTTTAGTTACTGGGCTGACAAAATCCGAGGTGTGACTCTGTAAGCGAGTGGCTAAGTAGGGATATAACATGATTGCTGGTGGAAGAATAGGAGGACGGGCATTATCGGAAGGATCATGCATGTGGATGTTGAAATCAACGAGAATGAGATACATGCTTTGAATATTGTTAAGACGGGAAATTTCCTACCCAGTGACTGGCAGATGAGATTATTGTGGTGTTTTTATATACTACTGGTGAACACAAATGATGTAAACTAGGTCATAATATTTGATAAAAGACAAGATATTCAAACTATTTATTTAAAAACGATTCCTTTCAAGTTTAATATAGGCCTTTTTTGTTAACTGTTAAATTTTACCAAAATGGTCCTCACAGCTTTTTTTCTTTTATGTTTGTAGAATATATTTCGACTGCAACAAAAAGTTTGGCAACGTTCTAAAATTGTTCACGGGCAGAGAATGCAAGCAATTAAAAAGCTGTATGAGCAACTCTTAAAGGTCTGTTGAATTTGGTAACACAATATATTCTCGTAAAATATGCTACATATATGGGAGTAGAAAATGGTTGTTTTTCTTTCTTAATGCATGTTAAAAAAAACATTTTGGTTATACCTCTAAAATTAGTTGAAATTAATTAGGCATTTTCCATTTCGAATTCATTGTTCTGATGTAACATAAATGCTAAATGCACTTTTACTTTTCAGATTCATTAATGGTTTTGTGGGTGTTATTCAAAACAGGGAATGTTAGATTGGGAATTTCACCAAGAACTACGCATATCCTGCATGAAACTGATGGTTTATTAACAATTTAATCATGGCTCTTTGTTCCAGAATCAATTTTTCTTAGGAGAGCAGCAATCGATATATAGTCTGAAAGTAGGAAGTCTTTACATCATTTCTCAGCGTCATTTACTTTTCTTGATACTGCCAGTGTTTCTTCAACAGAAAGTTGCCAACTGTACTGAATTTCTAAAAATTTTTTAATGTTTATTTCTTTTTGAGGGGGGGGGAGAGAGACATAGCACAAGTAGGGGAGGGGCAGAGAGAAAGGTAGACACAGAGTCCGAAGCAGGCTCCAGGCTCTGAGCTGTCAGCACAGAGCCCGACGCGGGGCTCGAACTCACAGACCGCGAGATCATGACCTGAGCTGGGAAGTCGGCCGCTTCACCGACCGAGCCACCCAGGCGCCCCTGTAATGAATATTTTTATTTTCAATTGCACTTTATAAGCATTTCATGGCATATTTGCTTTCAGAATTATTAAAGTGACTAATAGTGGCCTTATATGCCAACGTATAATTGCAAGAGATGGCACAGATGTATGAGAGAATGAAAACAAAACAAAAAAAAAAAAGCCAGAGTAAGGCTCAGTTCAGCTTGTGAACTGAGATTGCCGTCTGTCATATTTTCACATTAGCAAATTATCCTCAGTGACATGGACCTCCTCTTCATGCCGATACATACTCGTTTAGGAGTGGATGGAATCCTGTACATTGCCTTTTTGTTTTTGGTCCGGGTGCTGCTGTTGCTGTCGTTTTTAATGTTGGAAGAACACTTAACATGAGACCTTACCCTCTTTTGTTCTTTTGCATGTGTGTGGATATTCAAGTTTTCCCAGCTTCATTCATTGAAGATACTATCTCTTCCCCGTTTTGTATCCTTGGCCTCCTTGTCTAAAATCAGTTGACTGTCTATGTGACAGTTTATTTCTGGGCTCAGTGTTCCATTGGTCTATACTTGTGTCTTTATGCTAGTACTGTACTGTTTTTATTACTGTAGCTTTGTAATATATTTTTCAAATCAAGAAGTGTGATGCCTCCAGGTGGTTGTTGTTGTTGTTGTTGTTGTTGTTGTTGTTGTTGTTTCTTGGGATCACTTTGGCTATTTGAGATCTTTTGTGGAACCACGTGAATTGTAGGATTGTTTTGTCTATTTTTGGGGAAAAAATAGCATTGGGTTTTGGTGGAGATAACATTGAATCTGTAGATTGCTTTGTGTGGTATGGGCATTTTAATAATATTAAGTCTTCCAACTCATGAACAGGGGATAATTTTCCATTTACGCATGACTTCCTTAATTTCTTTCATCGGTGCTTTGTAGTTTTCAGTGCACAAGTCCTTCACCTCCTTGGTTAAGTTTTTTCCTAAGTATTTCGCTTTTTTTGGCGCTATTGTAAATGGGGTTGTTTTCTTCATTTCATTTTTGGGTAATTCGTTGTTAGTGTATAGAAATACAACTGGCATTTGCATGTTGATTTCATGACTTGCAAATTCACTGAATTCATTTATTAGTTCTAACAGATTTGTGTGTGGGGGGGATTCTTTGGGGCTTTCTACGTATAAGAGTATGTTATCTGCGAAAAGAGATAATTTTGCTTCTTCCTTTCCAGTCTGGATGTCTTCTATTTCCTTTTATTGTCAAATGGTTCTGGCTAGGATTTCCGGTACTATGTTGAGTAGGAGTAGTGAGATTGAGCAACCTCGTCTTGCTCTTGATCTTGGAGGAAAAGCTTTCAGTTTTTCACCATTGAGTACGTTAGCTGTGGGCTTGTCATATGTGTCCTTTATTATGTTGAGATACATTCCTTCTGTACCTAGTTTGTTGAGAGTTTATAACATGAAAGAGTGTTGAATTTTGTCAAATACTTTCTCTGCAGCTTTCGAGGTGATCATGTGATTTGTTCTTTAAACAGTCTTGTTCAAATACATGGCAAAATGCTACTCTTCTAAATTAACTGGGATGTTCGAAAACTAGTAATATAATTTCAAAATAAGTATTCTTTAAAGAATTTTAGAATTACACATAGACGAAACAGTTATATTGTTTCCAAGTAGAGAGTGTGTTGCCCTAATGCTCTGTGAAGACCGCTTCTTAATTGGTATGGAGGTTTGTGGATAAAGTAACAGAAATTATTTCTTCTAAAGGCTGTTGCCCAGTGTTACCACATAGGGCTGGAAATTTAGTGTTTTCCTTGACTCCTGCATTTCCTTATCCTCCCCCCTCCCCCAGTTATTATTAAGCTCTGCAATATTTACCCCTGCAACGTTACTTTAAATTCTTTCTTTGAATTCCCACTGCTGTTGCCCTAGTTCAGGACCTTGCTTGTACTATTAAACTCTCATCTGATCTCTCCATTCTTCATAGTTCTGCAACATTATCTTCCTACAACATAATTCCTCCCTTCTGAAAGCCTGTCAGTAGCTTCCCCTTCTAAACTCTTAGATGTTCACCATAACCTGATGCCCTTTTTAGTTTATTTATTTGCTGCATTCTTCCTTTATTCCCACCATTCCTGATTAATGCTTTGTCTAAAACTAACCATTACTTCTCTGCTTCACATATGTCCTTCCCCTGGAATGTTCTTAACTTCTTTCTCTTTACCTGTTGAAATCTTATTCTTTTGCCGACTAAATCAGCATGAATCTCCCTTTTCTGCTACGTAACCCCAACAAGTTGTGCTTCTACAGCTATCATAAAATATTTGTATCGTTTCTGTTTCTCCTTGCTCTTGTCACTCGACCATGGAAGAGATTGTGTGTTCATTTTTAAATTCCCCCGCAATACTCAGTGCAGTACTCTTTTACGTGGTATGCACTATTTCACCACTTGTTGGGTGAAAACCAAAATTTAAAACGTAAGTTGCGTTTTTCCTAACTTTGAAAGGGTCACATCACGGGTCATTTTAGTCCCACCAAGGAAATCATGTTCCGTTGACTATTACTGATAGTAAATGTGTTATTACCTGGTGTTAGAAAGCTTATTATTACTGGATTTCAAAATTACAGCATTTATTGACATGGACTCCCCGGTCTTTGTCTATTCTTGGGGGGATCCGTTTTGACCTTGACCATAACCATTCTTGGACACATTGTTTTGAGTAAAGCGTACCAGAGGTGTGTCTCCTAAAATAATAGTAATATTTCACTTGAATCTGATATTTAAAATTTCTCTTTGCAAATGTTGTTGTGCACATGTGCGATTTAGAAGTTTTTTTTTATTTTATTTTGGAATAGATAGCAGCCATCATTGGAATATTAAAAATGAAGTACTTTTGAAATCTAATGTTGCACGTTTCGAACATAAGATGAGAAATGGTGGTTTGTAACTGGACTGGCTTTTTGTTTTAGAGTATGGAAGACTTAGAGAAGAATCAGGAACATTTTCTTACTGGTGAGCAGAGTGAACTTAGGAAAGAAATGGCTATGTTGCAAAAACACTTTCTGATGAAACGTGTAAGTAGCATAATATTTCAAAGTGAAAGCTAAAGATTGACTTATACATTTAAATAGTCTATTTGCTGTTATATATAACCCTTATATAAATAGTAAACAAGTGTATTCTCTCCTTTCATTTAACAGCAGCAAGAAGCGGTGGCAGTTCTTCGAAACTCTCTTAATGCTGTAATTATGATGGCATTTGAAGAAAGGACTTGAACTAAGTAACATGATACAGTTTTAAATATTAGCCACATCAAACCATTGTGATTTAACAATTCTAGTTTAAGCAGTTACACCTTGTTATCCTCTGGCTTGTTTAGGTGCAAGGCCCTCTTTCTGTGTAAACCCAAGTGAGACCAAAACAGTTATGTGAATAGCAGCAATTCCAAAGTTATATACATACATATAAAGGAAACATACAGACCTTTGGCCGTAATGGTGACTTTCTCTCCCTAACACTGTCAATTAAATTTTAGCAATAAAGATGATTTGTGTTTAAGTTGGCTTCAGTGAATCTGTATCGGTCCGAAAAGCTAGAAAGTACAATTATAGAAGGTTACGTTGCTCCTTCTAAAGGAAAAAAAAAATGAAAGAATACACCCTTTTGTATACACATTATACATTAAGCTACAGAATGAATGCTAATGAAAATAAGATTTGGAATACTATCTACTCCACGAAATTACAAAATTTATTGAAAGCAACTAAAGTTTGTGCCCAAGAATAAATGAAGCTGCTACAAGTCATTAAGACAACTGAATAAGATGTGTAAACACCACTTGTGAGATACGGAGTTGTGAATATGCCACTTCCACCAAAAAAGTTTAAATGTCATTTAGTTGACTTGGGTCCACTCTTAAATGACCCCTGTCCTTAGCACTGATTAAAAGTATTTTACTAGCATACACAGGTACTTAGTTACCTATAGTTTAAATATTTCATGCCTATCTTTAGAGATTAATTACCTAGAAAGTTTTGTGTTGCAAGTTTAATATTCAGTGAATATATGGAAAGGTGATTGTTCGCCTAAAAACGCGGACAATTAATTCTTATGCCTTGTCTTTTATGATGTGCATTTGACATACATGACCATATGAAATTTTCCATTGGAAACATTTGATTTCATAAGCATGAAGCTGTCTGAGAAGTAGTTTGGAATAAATCACTGAAATGTATTCTCTTTCTGAGTTAGTGACGTTCCTTTCATGAATCATTCAAAACAACAGCAGCAGCAGCAGCAGGAGCAGCAGCAGCAGCAACAAATACTCCCGTTTGGAGGAGAGGAGTGTCTTTCTCCTGTTTTTCTGTATGTTTAAAATTTTAATTATGGCCACCAGAGTCCACTCTTCTGTTTGTCTTATGGATGTCCCTATTTTTTTAAACTGTTTTTTTCAATTTTTTTTAATGTTTATTTATTTTTGAGACAGGGAGAGACACAGCATGAGTGGGGGAGGGGCAGAGAGAGAGGGAGACACAGAATGTGAAGCAGGCTCCAGGCTCTGAGCTGTCAGCACAGAGCCCGACACGGGGCTCGAACTCACAGACCGCGAGATCATGACCTGAGCCGAAGTCAGACGCTCAACCGACTGAGCCACCCAGGTGCCCCTGGATGTCCCTATTTTTAAAGTAAGCCAAACCTACTCTCTTTTCCTAACTTCAAACTTATTTATCTTATGTAGGAAGAAGGCAGTCCTCCACCATGAGTGAATACTTGACAACAAGGGACAGTTTACTCCTTAACTGTTGCATTTTTTGTGTGAAGGGTTTTCTCCTTAAGCCAAAATGTTAAGGCTTAAGTACTATTTCAAAATTCTCTTTTTCTCCAAATCCACCTATGCGTGGAAACTTATGGTATCTGTCTTTCTCTGACTGACTTATTTCACCCAGCATAATACCCTCCAGCTCCATCCATGTTGCCACACATGGCCAGGTTTCATTCTTTCTCATTGCCGTGTAGTATTTCATTGTGTATATATATACACCACATCTTCTTTATCCATTTGTCAGTCGATGGATGCTTAGTCTCTTTCCATGATTTGGCTATTGTCGAAAGTGCTGCTGTAAACATCGGGGTACACGTGCCCCTATGCATCAACACTCCTGTACCTCTTGGGTAGATTCCCAGCAGTGCTATTGCTGGGTCATAGGGTAGTTCTATTTCCATTTTTTCGAGGAACCTCCACACCGTTCTCCAGAGCTGCTGCACCCATTTGCATTCCCACCAACAGTGCAAGAGGGTGTCTGTTTCTCCACATCCTCGCCAGCATCTATAGTTTCCCAATTTGTTCATTTTAGCCACTCTGACCGGTATCAGGTGGTATCTCAGTGTGGTTTTGATTTGTATTTCCCTGATGATGAGTGACATTGGGCATCGTTTCATGTGTCTGTTGGCCATCTGGATGTCTTCTTTGAAGAAGTGTCTATTCATATGTTCCACCCATTTCTTCACTGGATTATTCATTTTTCTAGCAGAAAACCATGGGGGAGGGGAAGAGGGAAAGGAAAAAAAAACACAGAGAGGGAGGGAGGCAAAACATAAGAGACTCTCAAATACTAAGAACAAACTGAGGGTTGAGGGGGATATGGGAGGGGGGAGAGAGGGTGACAAGTACTGAAGAGGGCGCTTGTTGGGATGAGCACTGGGTGTTGTATGGAAACCAATTTGACAATAAATTGATTAAAGAATTCTCTTTTTCAAGGTTTTATTTGAATTCCAGTTAGTTAACCGAGAGCGTACTATGAGTTTCAGGTATAGAATTTAGTGATTCAGCACTTCCATGCAACCATCGGTGCTCATCACAGCAAGTGCCCTCTTTAATCCCCATCACCTGTTCAACCCATCCCCCTACCCACCTCCCCTCTGGTAACCATCAGTTTGTTCTCTGTAGTTAAGAGTTTGCTTCTTGGCTTCCCTCTCTTCCCCACCCCCATCTCCATTTGTTTTGTTTCTTAAATTCTACACATGAGTGAAATGATAGGGTATCTGTCTTTCTCTGACTGACTTATTTCACTTAGCATAATACTCTCTAGCCCCATCCACGTTGTTGCAAATGGCAAGATTTCATTCTTTATATGGCTGAGAAATAGTCCGTGTGTGTGTGTGTGTGTGTGTGTGTGTGTGTGTGTGTGTGTACTGGGACTTTCTATATACTGGGATTTCATCAAAATAAAAAGCTTCTGCACAGCGAAGGAAACAATCACAAAACCAAAAGGCAATCTATGGAATGAGAGAAGATGTTTGCAAATGACGTATCTGATAAAGTGTTGATATCCAAAATATATAAACCACTTATCAAACTCAACATCCAAAAAACCCAAACAATCCATTTAAAAAATGGGCAGAAGACACGAATCGACATTTTTCCAAAGAAGACATACAAATGGCCAACAGACACATGAAAAGATGCTCAACATCACTCATCATCAGGGAAATACAAATCAAAACTACAATGAGGTATCACCCCATGCCAGTCGGAATGGCTAAAATTAACAACTCAGGAAACCACAGATGTTGGCGAGGGTATGGTGGAGAAAGGGGGACCGACCCTCTGACACTGTTGGTGGGAATGCAAACTGGGGCAGCCACTCTGGAAAACAATCATGGAAGTTCCTCAAAAAGTTAAAAATAGAACTACCTCAAAATCCAGCAATTGCACTCCTAGGTATTTACCCAAAGGATACAAAAATGCTAATCTGAAAGGATACATGGACCCCGACGTTTATAGCAGCATCATCAACAATAGCCAAATTATTATGTAAAGAGCCCAAAAGTCCATCGACTGGTGAATGGACAAAGAAGTTGTGTGACATTTCAGACTTTTGAGGAGGTACTTATTATTTGAGAAGTTTTGCCACCAGGCACAGAGGCAAATGAAGCACTCCAATGCATTCTCTGTGCATTTAATTCACATATGTGTATTGTTTTTTCCTTTTACAGACTTCCTGGAATACAGACTTCCTGGCTTTTGTTCAAATATGCTTTTCTCTTGCTTAAGATAATTATAGTACGTGTTCACTACTCCATTATTTTTCCACACTGTTTCATTATGCAGCATATGGGCTATAGAACCTTGGATCAAATTAAAAATCAGATCAGATGGGAGGACCGATATCTCACCGAATGGCCCTTACTCATAGTGTTACGTGACATCTGTTAATAAGAAATAAAAAACTTTAGCAGAAATCTGCTTACTTATGTTTATTATCCATAGAAAGATATATTGTCTACAAAATTACTAAACTGCTGGTCAATGAATAAGACAGGAAAAGGTGTCTCCAAACTACCGTTCACTTTTAGTCCTGTGAGCTGCTTATAAAGAAGTAAAACAAATTGTTCATTTATTGCTTCGGATTAATATAATTTGATAAAAAATCACTGTATATTTTAATATTTAATGTGAAATCTTTCCTCTTTTATGTTCAGTACTGACAATTAGTTGTAACTCGAATTTGAGATCAAGACTAGTGACTTAATCTCACATTTGAGAAGGGAACACTGATTCTCAAACTTCTCAAATTCATCAGTAGGTAGCCTGTTAAAGTTTAAATATCTAAGTTGAATGCGATCAAAGTTGGAATGATAGTAAGAGTAATAAAGAGCTTCCAAGGTAGTTGGGAGGTAGTGGCCTCCCCACATGCAGCAGTAACTCATATTGCAATCTCATGGTTTCCGTGGAACACCGACAAAGCTAACCATTTATCAAGTGATGACACCGCAGAGGAAACCCGCCCATTGTGTGAGTCGTTGCCAGCCTTGTGCTCCAGGCTCTAAGGGCTTTATTTACATCATGAATCACCAGCCCAAATAATTTCTTACCGCCAATTGTGTGAGGCTTTAGCAAAGACACACTCAAATATTAGGGTGTAAAGATGAGGATGCTTTTCAAAAACACTAGTTGCTGACTTCTTGTAGCTTGTTCTTGCCGGAAGGATCTTTAGTCCTGTGTTGGAGTCCGGGTGACAGGACACTGGCACCCTAAGGGATACAGCAGAAGGTCAGCATCATACTGCGACATTTCATCTCTCCCACTGACTGCAGACAGTACGCAGGACCGTAGGAAGCTGGAGCACACAGCCTAAAGGAGTAGCCAGATCAGAGCTGTGCTTTCCAGGCTTCCGCAGAGCCTTGTGGTGTTACTCGGAGGTCTTACAGGGCCATGGAGGTCTGGGCCACCCTTATATACATGCAGTGACCAGCTAACAGACAACAATGGGATTTATCTTACGTACATTTTACTGTGTCAAAGGTCATCAAACCAACAGCATGGGCTATTGAGTTAATACGTTTTTTGGTGCGGATATCTAAGGTCATGGACGCATGGGTTATTGAGTCAACACGTTTTTGTACAGGTGTCTAAAGAATGCTTATCCTACCAATTCTGGAAAAACACACCACCGCTGATTGTGGTGTAACTCTGCCCTGGCGCTCTATTCACAAACACAGTGTTCTGCATTCTGACTGCAAATATATGAGATGTGAACTTGTACAAGGCAGCGCATTACATTTCTATCCACGTGACTCAGCAGTCTCTCAGCACTGCTGATCTAAAACAAACAATCAAATTAATTAAGTATCAAATCTTCTAAATCTAGAACCACCGACTTAAATCTGCGTTGGCTAAAACAGATTTGCTCTTGTGTATGCGTAAGATGGTATTTTTTTAAAAAATAGGGTGATTCTGAGAGTCGGATGAAGCAGTGATGGAGAAACCTGTAGGCACATACTAAGCGTTGAATAAAGTTTACGTGTTTAGTTGTCGACACCCTCATTCTCCTTCTTAACACCACGGGCATGTATTAGTCACATAGCTAGTGTTATGGACTGAGGCTGTTGTGGCAGACTGGTTTGTCCTCTCTGTGAGATTTCTTCCTATGCAAAGCTTGATTTGATTTTATCAAGTACGGAGGTCAGCAACCAAGCAGAAAATAAAACATCGTAGGAGGTTCAAATGTGAGAACCTTCACCTCGCGGCAGTTTCTTTAAAACGCAAACTGTTGACTTTTCTTTCCTAATATCGAGTTACAAGTTTTAAGTGTAGGATATTACATTGGATTTACTTTATAAAAAATGATTATTCATTTATTTTCAGAGAGAGAGAGAGAGAGAGAGAGAGAGAGAGAGAGAGCAGGGGGAGGGTCAGAGACGGAGGGAGGGAGAGAATCCCAAGCAGGCTCCATGCTGTCAGCACAGAGCCCAACACGGGACTCGATCCCACCAACCTCGAGATCATGACCTGAGCAGAAATCCAGAGTTGGACGCTCAACTGACTCAGCCACCCGGGTGCTCCATGGATTAATTTGTTTTAACATTTGATGTATGAGACCAATGTTATCCTGTAAAAGATAGTTCAACTATTGCCTTTAATTTCGTATTGGGGACCTGAGGTTATTTGCTCGTCCATGGCAATGTATTCATGCATAGGGGGAAAATGCACACAGTATATAGGATAATAAAATTTTTAAATGAAGATTAAAAGTAAAGAGATGGAATCAGCACAAATACGGTCCAGGGATTTTGTTTTGATTTGTTTTGAAGAAAACCTGCAATGCAGTATTGATTTCTGAATATTTAACAGGTTCTTAAAATAAATATAATTTTAAATGCTCATATTTACCATATAGCCCCACATTATTCCTCTTCAAAATGGAAATATTACAAAGATGATCACTGAACCTACCTGAATTTCAGTTACATCTAAAGAGGGACAGCAAACAATAGGTGCGGCTTTATAAATAAAATTCCTGAGTATGGAGGACAGCTACTCCTGTATTAAGCACCAAAGATGTAGATATATCTATTCGCTTAAAAATAATGTTTTTAACTGTAGTTCCATGATTAAATTATTGTCCGGTTGTAGCGTTCACTGAAGGATGCTAGAGAGCAACATAAGCTCACAGCTGTTGTGAGGTAAACATCTGTATGTAGAGGGGTGGGGAGGGGGGGAAACCCTTGAGTGGCATGAACCAAACTGCTAACAGCAGTGATTACTGAGGTGACAGAAGACGCTTACTTTCTACTTCATGTACTTCTGTAAAGTTCAAATACTTTTTGTACCAATCATAGATTACTCTTGCAATCAGGAAGAAGTTATAATAATCAAAATCATCTGGCTTAAGGCAAGGCTTAAGCACTCCCAAGTCAATTTACTTAAAAACTAGAGAAAACTCCCATAGCCTTCCTTATTAAGTTGCTAATCAGGTTTGGGTGTCCACAGACAAATCTCCGTATAAACACGCTTAAGTGTCTTTCAAAAAACCATTAACCAACCGACGTTGGTTCCTCTGATCTCTGTCTTCTGAAACCATCGCCCCTCCTCCCTCTCCTTTCCTCCACAATAGACAAGCTAATTGAAAAGTAGTCTACGTTTGCAATTTACTCCTGTCCTCGAATTTGCTTCTTAACACACTGATGTCTGGAGTTTGGCCACGTTATTCTACCAAACCTGTTTAAGGTAAGCAATGGCCTTCAACTGCATTTCACTAATTGTCTCCCATAGCTTCTCTGGGATATTTGACATGCTGATCACTCCCTCTTTTTGAAATGCGTGGCTGTGCTTTCATTTGGTCCATGCTCTTCCTTGCTGGAAACTCTTCTCCAGCTCCTTCGTAGACTGCTTCTTCCTCCCTATCTTTATTTTTCCAGAATTCCATCTCTTCTCCTTTTATATTCACTGAACAGTTTTATGTATGCTGAAGACTACCCTCTATACGCTAAAAACCGGTCCTGTACAACAAGGGGTGTGGAAGTACTGGTCAACAAATGCCTGCATAAGGGGCTGAACACCATGTTTGTTGTCTGGTGGATTGAATACCACATGGGAATTCTCAGGCTCCTGAAGGAGAGGAAAATTAACACTGAGTCTCTATAGTCACACGTAAAGAACAATATACACCACAATAATAACGTCAGCACCGGATTTGACCTTAGAATGATTGGTTGGGATTTTAAAAGGTGAGTTGTAAGCACTCTTTACTCTTCTGAATTACACAAGACCCTCGCCACGTGGGTTCGAACATATACACAAGACATGACTTATCTCAAGGCTAGCATTAATTAGTACAGGGGCAGATTTTAACTGGCCACTTGTAACTTTTTTCCACTAGGTACCTCCAGAAAAATACCAACCGATTTGCCTAAAACAATCTTTGGTTAGCAGTTGAAGAACGTGGTTAAAAATAGTGATTAAGTAATGCTTTGTGGCTTATGTGATCTAATTCGAGGTAACAGATTCACATTTGTACGGATATCTACCTATTTGAGTAGATAAAACATATAGCGATTAAAAAATTCACAAGTAAAATAGAATGTTTTTCTGTGTCAGTATAGAGCTCTATTTCTATATTCATAAGTAAAATAGAACAGTATTTAAATAGTCACTATCTTTCTTCCCTGTAAATTTTCACCCTATTATTAGCAAAGGCAGTCTGCCATGTGCCCTGAACGTCCTGGCTCGTTTCTTCTGGGTGCAGATCAAAGCAATGTATGTAATGTTATCTCTTAGCTAACAAATCGGGAGAGCATGTCTTTCTTTTTGTCTATCCAGAGCTAGCAGCTATCTATGATAGACAAAAATATATCGGAAGTGGTTACAAAGGAAGGACGTGGGTGGGGTTACAGAAATGGAAGCTACTTCTCGTAAAGTATCCTGTTTTTTAGTTTTGTTTTAGAGGCATAAGTGTTTCATGAAATGATGAAACGATTTAATTTAAAAAGCAAGCTCTAAAAATAAATAAATAAGGCATCACATGACATGGTTGTACAAGTTGTGTGTGTCAAATTGGTGGTTTAACCATACAGAATAGAGAACATTTTCAAATGACTTTAAACTATAGCAATCTTACTGTGTATCCCCAAAGGGATATACCTTCAGGATAAAAAAGAACAAGGCATCTTGAGCTACATGAAGAAACCATACTGCTGGTAATGATATTGCCTTTGTTATTGTAAAATACCATACCTACCCAGGTGAGCGTGCACACGTGTGCGCTCTCTCTCTCTCTCTCTCTCTCTCTCTCTCTCAAACAAAGACCTCCAATATCCCCCAGGTATTAAGGATCTTCTGATGGGATGTGGAGATTAGGTATGTGAAGCACCTAGGGCAATGACAGAGATAGGCCTGTGTTCAATAGGCGGTAGCTGCAATTATTGTAGAATTTAGATCAGTGTAAAAAATGGGCTAAGGCCTTCCTTCTGATAACCATCCATAGTTTTGGGCTTCTCCTGTCATGTATCATTTCCAGTCATTTGGGGCCGGGAAGCCTACAATTTCTCCTATGGGGCAATGGCCTGGAGCTAAAAAGAATCAGTAGACATAGGAAAGCAAAGCTGGAAATGAGCCAGTGGCAGAAAGTTCTTAAAGATTCAGGCAGAGAGGGAGCTACATGGGCAAGGAGAAAGAGATGACGTCTTCGGCTTTGTGCACTATTTCCTGGTGTCTCTTCTAAGAGAGAGATGTATATATCATCTGATGTTTACTCATTAGCATTCACAAGGTGTTTTCACCTTATGTTACCAATTGTTGCAGTGGAGAGTCTTCCTTCTGATCACCTCTTGTTGGTGACTGTTGTGAACAGGCAGCACCCCTTTTGACGCACAGGAATATTTCCCCAGAAAAAGATCCATAGACTTCTTATCACATTTATTATAACGTCAACTGCTACTTACTTAAGCAATGCATACCAATTTGTTCTATATTGCTTATGCCCGTTATTTCTGTGATCCTGCTGGATGTTGTAAGCCTAGCATTGGGGGTAAGTCACGCCTTTGACAATGGTCACCACCCGAAAGGCCATTGCTGGCGAGGATGTGAGAAGAGGAAACCATTGCGCACTGTTGGTGCGATTGTAAACTGGTACGGCCACTGTGGAAAACGTATGGAAGAACCTCGAAATCTAAACAATAGAACTACCATACAATCTATCGATTCCATTGCTGGGTATATACCCGAAAGACGTGAAAGGAGAGACTCAAACAGATATAGTTAGTGTGTCAGAAAGATATTTGTGTACCTGTGCCCATACAGCTCTTTTCACAATAGATAAAAGTGGAAACAAGGAGAGGGGGTGACGGGCATTAAAGAGGGCACATGTTGGGATGAACACTGGGTGTTATATGCAAACCAATTTGAAAATAAACTATTATAAAAAAAAAAGTGGAAACAACCTAAGTGTCCATCGACAGATGAATGGAACCCCCCCAAAAAAAAAGTGGCATGTACCTACAATGGATCATTATTTGTCCCTCAAAAAGGAAGGAAAATCTGAGACATGCTACAATACGGATGAACCTTGAAGACATTATGCTCAGTGAAATATGCTAGTCACAGGACAAATGGTGGATGTACGAGGTACCCAAATTCATAGAGAAAGGGAGTAAAGTGGTGGTTGCCAGGGGTTGGGAGGAGGAGGGATTGAGCAATAGGTGTTTGATGGGCACAGAGTTTCAGTTCAGAAAGACGAAAAAGATTTAGAGATGGATGGCAGTGATGGTTGTACGATAAGAATGTACTTAACGCCACTGAGCTGCACGCCTACAAATGGCTGAACAGGTACGATTTGCATTCTTTCTACTAGGTTGCAATAAAAAGGCAGAGGGAAACACTGCTGTAAAGATTGGTATCTAGAACATGTGAAATACTTCTACAAAACTGTAAGCAAGTCATCCTCCCCAGTTGAAGAAAGAGCATGACACCCACATAGATACATGTCATGGAAGAGGAAATTGAATTGCCCAATGAGCATATAAAAGAGCTCAATCTTCTTAGTGGTGGGAAAAAAGCTAGAGAAGATTACCACCGCCACCTCCACCACCATCACCATCACCGCCCTCATCTCGCCCCCCCACCCCCATCCCCGCCCCCCCCTCAATTGTAATCTGATTATACCCAGTATTTATGTGCGTATGGAACAATCAGAATCAAACCTGCTGCTGGAGTCATAGAAGTTGGAAATAATCTGGCTCTGCGGAACACTCAGCTAGCCTATGATGTAGGAATAGGTCAATAACAGCTTTAACCTTTTTGACTCCTTTCAACGCTGCAAAGCATATTGCACGTACGCCAGGCATTAGAACACTTCTAGCACACTGCTTTTGAAGGCTCTAAAGTGGAAAGTATCCACGTGTCCGCGGACAGGAAAATGGATGAACGAATTGAGGAGTGGTTCCACAATGGCGTCGGCTACCACGGGGAAAATGAAAGCACTGTGCCCCATGGAATAGTATAGACTCTGTTAGGACACAATGTTGGGTGAGAAAGAACGTGGCCGAATACTACGCAGAACATGATACAATTTATTATATACCCAGGCAAAGCACCAAGAAGCAAAGATATTTCAAGGATACACACACGGGCCTTGCCATAAAACCAAACAAAACCAAAGACCAAGACGAGGGAGGGGGGTGGTTTACACAAAACACTCAAGGGGATGGCCATTCCTCTGCAAGCGGAAGCAGTGGGTGGACAGGGTCCTGGGAGGAGACGGAGAAGGAATGGTTAAATTCCCCCACTGGGGGAAGAGGGAGGGTTAAGCACCTGTTCCACACTTCGGTTTCCTTTTGTGATTTCCCAGGAAGATGACCTGTGAAACGTCCATGGGCGATAGAACTGGAAACCCCGAGCCGTAGCCCCCACCCTTGGCACCGTCACGTGGAGGGCAGTGCCTCCAGGGGGCGTGTCTCAGACAAGGTCCCACCCCTGACACGTGCGCCTCGCCAACCAATCAGCGACGATCTAGCCCAGGCGCAACCGGCTAGCTCGTCGCCATCACGAGGCCCCCAGAGGAGCTTCGCAGAGGACTCGGTGCGGAGGTCGCTGTGCCCGTGGAGGGATGGAGGGAGGGACAGGAAGACAGAGGATGGGGGTGGGGCATAGGGACCCTCAGGGGGGCCAGGCGGGTAGAGAGGCGGGTCCAGTGGCTCTGTCCGGCCATGGGAGGTGGGGGAGGTCCTCTCCTCACGGATGAATGGGGCCGGGGTGTGGGGAGGCCCGGCACCCCTCTGAGGTGATGTCCGCACGGAGTGCTCAGGGCCACCAACAGGACACGACAGTAGAGGAGAGGAAGAGGACGGGGCACCTGAGGGCAATGTGGGGTGGCGTCGGCTGGGCTGAATTCTGAGGTGATGTCCTCATGGAGCCTGGCGGGGGGAGGGGCGGGCGACAGGACGGGCACAACAGGGCCAGAACCCGTGGGCGGTGTGGGGTTCCGGCGGCGGGGCGGTACTTTGAGGCGAAGTACACATGGAGTCCTCCGGGGCTGCGGCAGGACGGGAGGGGCAGGACCCGAGGAGAACCCGACCCCTGAGGACTGTGTGGGGTGGGGGCGGCGGGGCTGACCTCTGCGGAGATGTCCCCATGGAGTCCTCCGGGGCTGCGGCAGGACGGGAGGGGACAGGACAAGTTGAAAACCTGTTCGTCAAGGACTGTGTGGGGTGGGGGCGGCGGGGCTGACCTCTGCAGAGATGTCCCCATGGAGTCCTCCGGGGCTGGGGCAGGACGGGAGGGGACAGGACACGAGGAGAACCCGACCCCCGAGGACTGTGTGGGGTGGGGGCGGCTGGGCTGACCTCTGCGGTGAAGTCCCCATGGAGTCCTCCGGGGCTGGGGCAGGACGGGAGGGGACAGGACACGAGGAGAACCCGACCCCCGAGGACTGTGTGGGGTGGGGGCGGCTGGGCTGACCTCTGCGGTGAAGTCCCCATGGAGTCCTCCGGGGCTGGGGCAGGACGGGAGGGGACAGGACACGAGGAGAACCCGACCCCCGAGGACTGTGTGGGGTGGGGGCGGCGGAGCTGACCTCTGCGGTCATGTCCCCATGGAGTCCTCCAGGCTGCGGCAGGACGGGAGGGGACAGGACACGAGGAGACCCCGACCCCCGAGGACTGTGTGGGGTGGGGGCGGCTGGGCTGACCTCTGCGGTCATGTCCCCATGGAGTCCTCCAGGCTGCGGCAGGACGGGAGGGGACAGGACAAGTTGAAAACCTGTTCGTCAAGGACTCTGTGGGGTGGGGGCGGCGGGGCTGACCTCTGCGGTGATGTCCCCATGGAGTCTTATGGGTCTCCGGCAGGACAGGACAGAGCAGGAGAGGGCAGGACAGGTCAAAGACGAGGTCTCCAAGACACATCGGGGTCTCGATGGCTTGGCTAACATGTGTGATGATGTCACCACGGAGTCCTCCAGGCCTCCGACAGGAGAGGACAGGACAGGACGAGACCACGAGGACAGGGGGGTGGGGGCGGCTGGGCTGACTCTGACGTGATGTCCCCATGGAGTCTTCGGGGGCTGCGGCAGGACGGGAGGGGCAGGACACGAGGAGAACCCGACCTCCGAGGACCTTGTGGGGTGGGAGCGGCTGAGCTGACCTCTGCGGTGATGTCCCCATGGAGTCCTCTGGGGCTGCGGCAGGACGGGAGGGGACAGGACACGAGGAGAACCCGACCTCCGAGGACTGTGTGGGGTGGGGGCGGCTGAGCTGACCTCTGCGGTGATGTCACCACAGAGTCCTCTGGGGCTGCGGCATAGGACAGGACAGGGCAGGACGAGAACAAAGCCCACGAGTTCAGTGTTGGGTGGGGGCAGCTGCAG
Source organism: Paguma larvata (assembly GCA_030068075.1). Lineage (NCBI taxonomy): Eukaryota > Metazoa > Chordata > Mammalia > Carnivora > Viverridae > Paguma > Paguma larvata. Next base: position 120,665,241 of record CM057830.1, on the reverse strand, counting down.
AGACCTCTGTGGTGGTGTCCCCAGGGAGTCCTCTGGGTCTCCAACTGGAAAGGACAGGGCAGGAGAGGACAGGACAGAATGTGAACGATGCCCCCAAGGGCGGTTTTGGGTCTTGGCGGCTGGGCTGACCCTGAGTTGCTGTTCCCATGGAGACCTCAGGGTCTCCGACAGGACAGGACAGAACAGGGGAAGACAGGACAAGTAAGAGACCCACAGGGACAGTGTGGGGTGGGGGCCGCTGGGCTGACCTCTGCGGTGATGTCCCCATGGAGTCCTCTGAGTCTCCGGCAGGACAGGACAGGGCAGGAGAGGGCAGGACAGGTCAAAGACGAGGTCTCCAAGACACATCGGAGTCTCGATGGCTTGGCTGACGTCTGTGATGATGTCACCACGGAGTCCTCCAGGCCTCCGACAGGAGAGGACAGGACAGGACGAGACCACGAGGACAGGGTGGGGTGGGGGCGGCTGGGCTGACCTCTGCGGAGATGTCCCCATGGAGTCCTCCGGAGCTGCGGCAGGACGGGAGGGGACAGGACACGAGGAGAACCCGACCCCCGAGGACTGTGTGGGGTGGGGGCGGCTGGGCTGACCTCTGCAGTGGTGTCCCCAGGGAGTCCTCTGGGTCTCCGACACGACAGGACAGGGCAGGAGAAGACAGGACAGAATGTGAACGATGCCACACAGGGCAGTGTGGGGTCACGGCAGCTGGGCTGACCCTGAGGTGATGTCCCCAGGGAGCCCTCCAGGTCTCCAACAGGACAGCACAGGAAAGGACAGGTCAAGGTCCTTGAGAGCAGTGTGCAGAGGTGGCAGTTGTACTGACTTCTGTGGTGACGTCCCCACGGAGTCCTCTGGGACTCCGACAGGACAGGACAGGAGAGGACAGGACAGGACGGGACGAGGTCTCCAAGAGCAGTGCGTGGAGGCGGCAGCTATACTGCTATACTGTCCTCTCTGGCGATGTCCCCATGGAGTCCTTTGGGGCTCTGATAAGACAGGACAGGACAGGACAGGACTGGACGAGGCCCCAAAGGACAGTGCACATCGGCAGCAGCTGTACTGATCTCTATGGTGATGTCCCCACAGAGTCCTCTGGGACTCCAAGAGGACAGGACAGGAGGGGAGAGGAGAGGACGAGGATAAGGCTCCCACGGACAGTGTGCGGCAGCGGCATCTAGACTGACTTCTGAGGTGATGTCTCCATGCAGTCCCCCGGGGCTGCGACAGGACAGCAGGACAGGAGGAGGCCCCCCTGGGCATTTTGGCATGGTAGCGCCTGGGCTCCCCTCTGAGATGATGTCCCCACGTGCACCTCCGTGGCTCAGACCGGACAGGGCATGTCAGGAAGGGACCCCCATGGGCAGCGTGGGGTGGCGGCAGCTGTGCTGACCTCTCAGGTGATGTCCCAGTGGAGTCCCCCGGGGCTCCAACAGGACAGGACAGTGCAGGGCATGGGAGCAGAGGACAAGGCCCCCGAGGGCACTGTGGGGTGGTGGTGGCTGGGCTGATCTCTGCGGTGGCGTCCCTACGGAGTCCTCCAGGGCCCTGACGGGACAGGACCGGACAGGTCAAGGCCCCCGAGAGCAGGGTGTGACGATGGCAGCTGTACTGACCTCGGTAGTGATGTCCCCACGGAGTCCTCTGGACTCCGACCGGACAGGACAAGACAGGACAGGACGAGGTCCCTGAGAGCAGTGCGTGGAGACAGCAGCCATACTGACCTCTGCAGTGATGTCCGCATGGAGTCCTTTGGGGCTCTGCTAGGACCGGACAGGACAGGAGGAACCCCTGAAAGGCAGTGCGTGGCGGCAGCGGCCGTACTGCCCTCTATGGTGATGTCCCCACGGAGTCCTAGAGGAATCCAACAGGACAGGACAGGACAGGACAGGACAGGTCAAGGTCCTTGAGAGCAGGGTGTGACGATGGCAGCTGTACTGACCTCGGTAGTGATGTCCCCACGGAGTCCTCTGGACTCCGACCGACAGGACAAGACAGGACAGGACGAGGTCCCTGAGAACAGTGCGTGGAGACAGCAGCCATTCTGATCTCTGCAGTGATGTCCGCATGGAGTCCTTTGGGGCTCTGCTAGGACCGGACAGGACAGGACAGGACAGGTCGACGACAGGATAGGATAGGACGAAGACGAGGCTCCCAAGGACAGTATGGGCTGGGGACAGCGGGGCTGACCCTGAGGTAACGTCCCCATGGAGTCCTCCGGTGCTCCGATAGGACAGGACAGGACAGGATGAAGACAGGATAGGATGGGATGAGGACGACGCCCCCGAGGGCAGTGTGGGGTGGCAGTGGCTGGGCCGACCTCTGACGTGATGTCCCCACAGAGTCCTCTGGGGCTCCGACAGGACACGACAGGACAGGACGAGGCTCTGGAGGGCAGGGCTGGCAGGGCCAGCAGGCAGGGAAGCCAGTCCGACGTTCCCCTCTTCCTGAGAGGGCCACACCTGGTGAGGAGGCGACGTCTGCATCTGTCCCTCCTGCCTGGCCGGCCGCCCTGCAGGACAGTTTGGTTGTCCTGGGGTCCAGATGGCATGTCGAGGAGCCCCCTGACCTGACTGTCTCGGGACAGGCCCAGAACGGTTTATTCCCCATGCATTTGGAGGGAACACTTCTTTTGGTCACGGCCATGGTTGGGCCTCCAGACCAGCACGTTGTCCCTTGGGGACCGAGGGGCGGGGACGGCCGCTGTGCCGACATAAGGACATAAGGACATCTGGCAGGGGGTCCTGATGCTCAGGTGTCCTGGGGCAGGTCACAGCCGGTGGGAGGGGTCACAGCCACGGGGGCAGGGGTCTGCTGTCACCATCGTCTTTGTCCCCTCCTGGCCCAACAAGAGACACGAGGATGTGCACGCTCTGATCTGCGCAGAGGACCCTTGCCTGGCATCGCTCATTGTCCCTGTGCCCATTTCTCTCACGCGTGTTTGCGCTCACAAGGTGCAGGAGAGCTGTCTGTACCTGGGAAGACACCTTGGGATGGCGCCACGTGGGAGGAAGCGCCTGGGGAAAGCTGCGAAGGCCCCTGTGGAGGCTCGGGCTACGGCAGCCTATGACTTTGGGAGACAAGAGAGAAGAGAGCTGAGTGGGCCGGAGGCTGTTCCTGAAGGTACGGTCTATCTGACACCTCTGCAGACGCAGTGCTTGTAGATACCACACGCGGGGCAGGTCGCTGCTTCTGAGTCCTCGGCACTGTAGACAGTAAAACACGTGTGTGTTTTGTAAAGCACTTTCACGTACCGGAGGTTGCCCACTCGATCCTCCTATCCCAGACCAGGATTCCAGAAGCTTAGATGGCAGCACTTCTGCTCGCTGGCTGTTGCTCTTTCCAAAATGTCTCACATGTGCTGGGTGGTGTGCTCTGACCTTAACCCTGAAAGGTTTGCAACGCTGTCTCCAGAGCATGGTCCTCGTCCCTGATCCAGTTTCATCTGACCTTGCACATACGTGGTTCCTTCCGTTCATATGTCTGCCGTAAAGACTTTTGTTTGCAAGAGGCCTAAAAAACTCCACGGCGAGGCTACCGCTCCCTGAAAACCGATCAAAGTACCATACTTCCTTTTAAAATGCTTTCCACCTTTATTTCAATGCAGGAAACAATCCAACAACGGACAATCATGGGCGGAAGAGGCCTTTTGCAGAAACACTTGAGGATGATGTTGGGTAATGTCTTCACAGTGTTTTCGCTTGCCAGCTCTAGTCAGCATGGCTCATACAATTATTCTCTGTAAAACCCTAGAATGAGACAGTTCTTCAGAAACAAATATGATCTTTGCTTATCCTTACTCAATAATGTTCCATGTAACTTCTTCGCAGGCATGACATAGAGAAGATGCTAGACACGCTTGGAGGTATGCTTAAGTGATATTTTCAGTCAAAACACCTGTTTTAATCCATACAACTTTTATAAATGGGAATGTTAATGAGTGGATTACAAGACTGGCTTTAGTCCCTTGTTCTAGTATACAGCATTTTATACCAGTATTTAGTGTGATTCAACTTTGTAATTTCTTTACTGACCTTTTGAATTGTTGATGTGGAAGAGTGAAAATGGTACTAACATTCATGAGGTAGGAATGATGCCATTATTTTATGCACATGTACACTTAATGTACTGTGTAAGACTGGGCGAGAAAAGTTTATACCGCCTTTTGTGTGCACAGATTAGGTGATGTATCAGCTTGTGATGTCAATTTTAAATTTTCTTAATTTAGCTACCTTTCATAACTTTCCAGTTTTCTTCTCTTTGGAGTAGCAGCACAAATTGAATCCTCTAATATAACTCTTTATTTTTATTTTTCATTAGTAAACTGTGTAGTTGCAAACTACAGAGCTCTCCTAGCTAGTGAGAAGTGTATAATCATATCCAAACTCCTACATTTTATGTTGTTCTGTCAGATGTCACTTACACCATCCGCACTAGAGAACAGCGCACTTAGCAAAGGGTCCAAGTCAATATATGGTTCTTCATAGAGATCATCCTTACAAGCAAGTATCTTTTGAAAGCTTTGCTCTGTTTGGTGGCGACAAAGTACTTGCTTTGTGAGTTGTCTAGTAAACTTCTTACTATAGATGGATTCTGAATGTATAAAATATTTTTATTGTAGTGCAGATCCTTCATGACTACTGGAAAATAGTGATGGACTGTAGATCCATAGAGTCAAATCATATGCTCTGCAAAGCGTTATTTGAAGTATTCAGATTCTGTGAGGTGCAGCGCTTCTGGATAAAAGTGTTATATAAAAAGCCCCATGAAAGTATTTTTTTTTAATGTTTTCGAATTCTTTTATTTAAACTAGAATCTTACACCCACGGCCTTTGTCTCTTTTAGTAAAATACAGTTAAAAGCATCACTCACTAGATTGCTTGAAAAATAATTTTTTAATGTGCGATAGAATTATGTTTACCCTTTTGAGGGCCATATTTGAGAAAACACTTTCGTGCATTTTATATAATGCATTCTGATGGTAACCCATCTAAACGTGTCCCTTGAGTTGGAGACTATTTTATAAATTTAGAAAAATATGCCTGTTAGCAAATTTTCAGAAGGTAATTAAAGTCTGTCTTTTGAGATTCTTTATGCACATTTTGATAATGAAAAATAGTTTGATTATTAAGCCCTTTTCATTATCTTTAAACTGAAAGGTGACCCGCAGTTAGAAAAATTAGAATTGGGGTAATAGCGCTGGAAAGATTTTACAGAAAATAGTGAGTAAATCTTGGTTTTTGAAATGATGCCTGAATTATAAATTTTATTTTACTTATTTTATTTTTTGAAGTGTAATTGACATACGATATTATATTAGTTCCAGGTATACAACATAGCGATTGGGCATTTACGATGCCTGTATAATAAATTGTAAATGTCTTTGCGTATTGCCAAGGCAACATTTACCCATACTGATTTGAATATATGAAAACGAACTAATTTTCAACATTACATTTCAATGAATATCTGTTTTCCGTACAGTTAACATTAAACAGGCTCTTCTCGCAAAGAGAAAAATGTTAAAAATGGATACAGAAGCGTCTATCAAAACCACTAATGAAACAATTGAGCGTGCATGGAAAACACAAAAAGAACAAAGGTGAAGTTGTTGGAGTTTTTTTGTTTTTGTTTTTGTTTTTGAGTCACGATGACATTTGTATCATTTCTTAGTATTCATTGGTGCAAATAACCTAAGACAAATTCTATTCTATTGAATTTTCCAGTGAAAAACATATTTTGCTTGATTTTTTCTAAGCAGATAAACTCCTTAGTTCTGTAACCTCACTCCTTCACGGATTTTGAGATGTATTTCCTAGAAGCCAATAAAGATGACCTTTCTTCCCTATCAAATAACAACTGAGGTTTCTTCCTATAACATTAATTTATATTCATTCTAGACGTATACTAGCTGAATTTCAAGTAAATGTCTTAAACCATTATTCTTGTGATAGTTAACTGTATTCAGTTATGTAGAAAAGGTTAATCTTATATTGTAAATAAGATTTTCATATTTTAGGTAAATTGTGTTCCCCGTTCTTTTTTTTTTTTATAAAGAAAACCATTGTTCCCCCCAAAGTGGGGATATATTTAAGTGAAATACTCCTCTTTGGAAATCTTCTATGATAAATGGATATAATATCCTCATTGAATCTACTGACCATATCAGAACATATATGCTATTCAGTACAAAGAAATGAAAAGTAAACTACTTTTAGATAAATTGAATTTTTCTGGAAAACTGATAGGACAGTAAATCCTCATTAACTTTTAAAAGGTAAAGCATGTGAGATAGGTTCTATGTTGTTCAGTTAGGAACAATACTTTTGGAATAAGAGTAAATCGTTCATGTCACCTTTCTGTTTCCCATGGGGCTGCTATTTCAGCTGCTATTATGCTATTACTGCCTTCACCTTTTATAGTGTAAATTGTGTCAAATCAATTTTGTTTTGAATACGGTTAATTTTTTCATGTCTTTATGAATTATGACAGTGCTCATCATTATGTTTTACAGGCAGAATCTTCATCTCAAATATTCTCAGCAGTTTCTGACTTTGTTTCGGGAGTGGAATATAGACATCCGGAAAGCCCAGGAACAAGAAGAAAAACTAGCTGTTGGTATCAGCTTTGGCTTTAAAATTGATTTATTTATTGTTTCAAAGTCTCAAGTAGCAATAGGTCATGCAAAAACACAGGAGAGAATGTAGGGACCGTGAGCCCGGATGGGTAAAGGTGGGTAGAAGATGTAGCGGTGGGAGACTGAATGTCCTATTTGAATTGCTTGTCTTTTTAGGGATATAGGAAGGTCACCAGTTAAGAGTTAGGGTGGTGGAAGAGGTGTTGCCTCTCAGGGGCAGAGAAGAAGTCCTGGAATTGTTTCTTGAGAGCAGGCCAGTAAATGGACTAGGGAAATGCCATTGCCAAGCAGCATTATGGGTCTAACTTAGGTTGGTGTCATAGTGACCATGAATTTAAAGCGAGACCACTCTGCATGGTTGTGGCAGAGCAGCTGGAGAGTTGGGTTTTCCAGGGTTGGGGTTTAGCCATGCAGATTGATTGACGGAGTGAAAAGGAGGTAAGGTACATGTGCAAGGGCATAGGTATAACGATTGACCATGGCATTTAGGCCAGGAAAGAGGAAAGGGAAGAATATGAGAGTGGCGGTCAGGGACAATGAAAAGTCATAGGATCCATGGGACGTTAATCCTGAAAGAGCGTTGGACCGTAGTAAGAAAAGGAGAGAACTACAAACAGGGCGGTAGAGGTTGAATATTGGGGGAAAAAATGGAGAAACAGTATACTACAGTGGTCCAGAGCCTGACTCTGGAACCAGTTTTTGGGATCCAATCCTGTTTGACCAGTACTAGCTGTGAAATCAGCGGCAAATTGTTTATCTCTGTACCCCACCCAGGTTCCTCACCTATGAAAGGAGACGTAATAAAAGTACCTGCCTCGTAGAGTTGTTTTGAGGATTAAATGAGGTCATATATAATATGTTTATTTAAAATGGTTCGGAACAGTACCTGACACACAGCTCCTATATGTTTTTGCTCTTATTAATATAATGTAGATATTGCAGTTATTGGGAATGACAGAATCCAGGGTATGACTATGTAAGTGAGTAACTAATATAGAGAAGAGGACAAAATTGTTGTTGGAGATCAGCTCAAGGAGTGGAGAGGCTAGGATCATCTGTGTGCATACTGAAATGACCAAGAATTAATACATGCTTTGAATGCTGTTAAGAAAGAATATCTCCTCTGTAACTACTTTTAGGAAAGATCATTGTATAGATTTTTGACTACTTGGAAGGGTCATTTGTGGATTTTGAAATCAAGAATTAAAACCTGTTTTCCATATTGGTGAGAAAGAAAATGTCCTACTTGATGACTACTAGGGAGGATCATCGTATTGTTTGTGTATATTAGTGGTGAGCACAATTATCTAAACTCGGTCATAAAAGTCGTTACAACAGGAAATGTTAACAAGTATTGACTTAAAGAATATTCTTTTAAACTTGATGTATAATTGTTTTTCTAAATATTAAATGTCACCCACATTTTGTCATCCTTTTCTTTTCTATTTGTAGGGTATGTTTCAAGAGCAACGAAAGGTTCTTCAACAAGCTAGAGCTGTTCAGAAACAGAAACTGCAAAAAATTAAAAATTTATATGCACAATTCTTAAAGGTCTGTTGTATTTGACAACATAATACATTCTTTATTATAAGTTTTTTATTGTCAGATTGGTTTCCGTACAACACCACCCAGTGCTCATCCCAACCCGTGCCCTGCTCAGTGCCCGTCACCCACTCTCCCCCCTCCCATACCCCCCTCAACCCTCGGTTTGTTCTTAGTATTTAAGAGTCTCTTACGTTTTGTCTCCCTCCCTCTCTGTGTCATTTTTTTTCCTTCCACTCTTCCCCTCCCCGCTGGTTTTCTGTTAAGTCTCGCAAAGTCCACCTATGCGTGGAAACATGTTTTACTCTGACTGACTTATTTCACTCAGCATAATACCCTCCAGTTCCATCCATGTTGCCACACATGGCCAGATTTCATTCTTTCTCATTGCCACGTAGTATTCCAGTGCGTGTGTGTGTGTGTGTGTGTGTGTGTGTATATACACACACATATATATCCATTCATCAGTTGATGGACACTTAGTCTCTTTCCATGATTTGGCTATTGTCGAAAGTGCTGCTGTAAACATCGGGGTACACGTGCCCCTATGCATCAGCACTCCTGTGTCTCTTGGGTAGATTCCTAACAGTGCTATTGCTGGGTCATAGGGTAGTTCTATTTTCATTTTTTTGAGGAACCTCCACAGAGTTCTCCAGAGCAGCTGCACCAGTTTGCATTCCCACCAACAGTGCAAGAGGGTGCCTGTTTCTCCACATCCTCGCCAGCATCTATAGTTTCCTGATTTGTTCATTTTAGCCACTCTGACTGGTGTGAGGTGATGTCTCAGTGTGGTTTTGATTTGTATTTCCCTGAGGATGAGGGATATCGAGCATCGTTTCAGGTGTCTGCCAATTTGGATGTCTTCTTTGGAGAAGTGCCATAATACATTCTTATAAAACATAGCATGCACACAAAAGTAGAAGATAGTTTGTTTCTTTCTGAATCTATGCGGAGGAAAAACCCAGTTAGGTTGTACATCTGAACTGTTAACCATTTTCCATTTGGAGTTCATTGCTCTGGATTTAATGTAATTAGTAAATGCATTTTGATTTTTGGGATTAATTAATAGTTTTGTGGGAGTCATTTAAAATGGAACCGTAAGCTGGGGATTTTACCTAGAAATATATGTATCGTGGAGAAAAGTGGTACTTTATTAACACTTTAGTCATACTTCTTTTGTTCAACAATCAGTTTTGAGGAGATCAGCAATAAATATATAGTGGAAACTAAGAAGCCTATAAATCACTTCTATGTGTCTTTTACTTGTATTGACGGTTTCCGTTAAAAATGAGTAGACAATCGTAATTGATGAATACTGCTTTTATTTCCAAATGTGCTACATGAGTGTTTTGTGGCATAGTTGCTTTTAGAATATTAGTGACTAATAATGACTTTATATGCAAACTTAAAATCATAAGAGAAGGTCTAAATACATGACAGAATGAAAAAGCCAGAGGAAGACTAAACGTTTGTAAATTGAGAATGATCTGCTGTGATATTTGCACATTGACCAACTGTCAGTGACACAGACCTCTTCTTCATACAGATATAGATGTATTTAGGAGGCAATAGAATCCTGCACATTCCCCTTCTTTTTTCTTGGTGTGTGTTGGGCGGAGGGGAGGTGTTCTTTACCTCTGCAACTGTACCTTAATATATTTCTTCGAATTCCAGCTGCTGCTGCTCTAGTTCAGGATCTCATCATTCCTCGCTTATGCTATTAAACCCTCATCTGAGTTCTCTCTTCTCCAGTCCATCCTTCGCAATTCTGCAATAAGATCTTCCAAAGCATAGATCTCCCCTCCTGAAAACCTGTCGTTAGCTTGCCATTTTAGACCCTCAGGTATTCAAAGTCTATACCCCTCCCTTTCCCCCATAACAAGACTCCCTTTGTAGCTTTATACTTATGTCCTTCTTTCCTCCCACCCCTCCAGATTGGTTGCTTTCTCTGAACTAACACACCATTACTTCCTTGTTTCTAGAATACTTTCAATTCCCTCTTTACTTTACCTGCCGAAATCTTACTCTTTTGCCAACTAAATCAGAATCAATCTTATTTTCCACTACATAGTCACAGCAAGTTGTGTTACCTTAATTGTTATAAAGTGTTTGTGTTGTTTTTATTTACATGTTTTTGTTCTCACTGGAATAAGGAAGGAAGAGATGGTGTATTCATTTCTAAATTCCTCCACAGCACTTTTTTACATAAGATGCAGTAGATCACTATTTGTTAGGTGAATAGTAAAGATTTAGAACATGTTTGTTTTTCATAGCTTAAAGAGGTCGCCTCACAGATCATTTTATTCCCTCCAATGGAATCATGTTACATTGATTATTAGTCATTACAAATGCACCGTTACATGGTGTCTAGAAAGCTTATTAGAGAGTTTTAAAATTATGGCATTTCATTCAATGGGACTGTCAGTCTTCTTCTTTTTTTCCCTCCACCTTGACCTTAACTGTTTATTTTATTTTATTTTTTTAATAGTTTATAGTCAAATTGGTTTCTATACAACACCCAGTGCTCAATCCAATGAGCGCCCTCCTCTGTGCCCACCACCCACTCTCCTCCCTCCCACACCCATCTCTCCCCTCAGTTCTTTCCTATTCTTTGAGAGTCTCTCATGTCATGTCTTCCTTCCTCTCTGTGGCTTTTCCCCCCACCTTCCCCTCTTCCCCTCCCCTCTGGTTCTCGACTGATGAATGGATAAAGAAGATGTGGTATATATATATACAATGGAATACTACGCAGCAATGAGAAAGAATGAAATCTGGCCATGTGTGGCAACATGGATGGAACTGGAGGATATTATGCTGAGTGAAATAAGTCAGGCAGAGAAAGACAGATGCCATATGTTCCCACGCATAGGTAGGCTTTGGAAGACTTAACTGTTTATTAAACCATTGTTTTGAGTCAAGCGTACTACTGTTGTGCTTCTATACTAATAATATTTGACTCAAACACAACATTTAAAAAATTTCTGAAGTGGGTATTTTGATCTCCATGTATTAGGTATAATATCTTATTTGGAATGAATAATGAGCATCCATTGCATATTATGAGATGTTACTTTTGAAATTTACATCTTTAGTGTGTGAGATGAAAGTAGTGGTTTATAACTGAACTAGGCTTTTTGTTTTAGACTATGGAGGACTTAGAGAAGGACCATGAACATCTTCTTACTAATGAACAAAGTGAAGTTAAAGAAGAAATGACCAAGTTGCAAAACAAAATTATAATGGAAGCTGTAAGTAGTGTATATTTAATAATAAGAACTAAGGAGGGATGTGACCATTGGGGTATTTTGTTTGCTGAAATGTATATAACAACTACCTAAGTAACATGTAAATGTTTAATATTTCCTTCCTTGAAACAGCAACAGCAAGATTTAGCAATTCTTCAAAAGTCTCTTCAATCCCTGTTATTCTGATGACTTTGAAGAAAGAACTTGAACCCAAGTGCTGTGATAGAAGCATTACATTCGCTACACTGAACCACACTGCGGTAGTTTAAAAATTGTACTTGAAATCAGTACATCTTGTTTATCTTAGCTTGCCTGTTTAGTGCAGAATATTTTCCTGTTAAAACCCCAAACCCTAAACAGTTATGTGGGTAGCAGCAATTCCACGATTATATGTATTACGCTTTCAGCCCTTCGTTAGTAATGATGACTTTTTGTACTTAACACTGTCAATTAACTTTAAGCAACAGGATGATTTAATTTGAGGCTTGGCCTCCGTGGATCTGTATCAGTCCCAAAAGGTTCAAAGCACACATACAGAAAGAAGGTTACTTTGCTTTTCCTAAAGGAAAAATAAAATGAAAGGATATAAAATCTATCTTACCCGTGTGCCCGCTTGTATTTTACCCATTAGTTTACAGAGCCAATTCCAATAAAAAATACGATTTCAGAAAATCTACTGCCTTCAGAAAAACACATAAGATTGTGTTTTTGAATAAATTAGACTGCCTAAAATCATTGGGAGAACAGAACTAGAGATATAAATATCAGTGCTGAGACATGGGTTTGTGAAAATGTCACTTCCACAAAGACATCAAAACGTCATTTAATTGATGTTGGTTCACTATTAAATGACACTTCCCCTTAACATTGATTGAAAGTATTTCATTAATATGTACATATACCTAATGACTTATGGTTTAAGTATTTCACATCTCTCTTTAAAGATAAACTACCTACAGTGCTTTGTTTTCAAGTTTAATGTTCATTGACTATGTGGAACGTTGATTTTATACTTGAGAACTAAGAACTTGAATAATTAATTCTTATACCTTTCCTTTTGTAATGGGCATTTTCTTTTTACATTTAATAACATAACACCATCTTCATTTGGGCACGTTATTTAATAAGCATGACATTGTTTCAGAATATATTTGGAATAAGTCAGTTAAATGTGTTTTTCTGAGTTCCTGAAATCGCTTTCATGAATCATTCAAAACAAAACATTTCCATTTGGAGAGGATTTATTTTCTCCTGTTTTTCCGCATTTTTTTAACGTTAATTCTGACCCCTGTACACCACCCTTCTGTTTGTTTTAAGGTTTTCCAAGTTTTTTAAAAAAAATAGGCCCATACAGAATCTCTTTTTCTAACTGCAATAATGTATACAGGAATAAATGAGTCCTCCACCATTATCCAGTATTTGACATTACAGGGAGAATTTAATTGCTCGATTTCACATATTTGTAAAGAACTTTCCTTAAGCCAAAGCATGTGTCGGTATATGCGTCTGAAGTTCTGTTCCAAACTTCTAAGAAGGTCCTTATTTGGGAAGTTTTCCAGTAGCTACAGAGACAAAAATAAGTACTCCAAAGGTCCTCGTGGAAGCTCTAATATTCATACGAAGCCATCTAATTTTATGTGAGAGTCCAGAGACAATAATCAGCACATAATGTACTAAGTGATCAAACAGTTGACATCTGTTTCCATCCCCTGACAACCTCAAATGAGTAAATACGTACTTGAGGCAACTTTGGCTGATATCCTAAAGGGAAGAAATATTTTTCCATTATAATTATTTATACGTAATTTGCCATTACATATCATCTGTGTAAATATTACAATTATATGTATGTTTTAAACAGTTTTAGGTTCGCAGCAAAATGGAGCAGAAGGTACAGAGATTTCTCATATACTCTCTGCCCCCACACACCCACAGAGACAAACTTAATCATTGACACATTGATATTATCCATAGTCCGTAAGCCTGTGGATTTAGGTTCACTCTTGTGTTACCTGTTTTTTTTTTCTTTTTTCTCTCAGTGAACAGTTTTCTTACATGTCACCTGTGCTTTAGCCACTTTTTATTTTTCATAAAAGGGAACATTTAATGTCCACTTTTTTTGTGGCAACGAAATTTTAACTCAGAATATCAGGACAAGTCACCCTAAAGCGAATGTAAAAGTTCATTTTTTTTTCTCCCTAAAATGGTAGGACAGGTTTCTTTTACTAAATACAAATTTCGGAAAATTGCAGCCGGGTCTTTGATTTTATTAAAAATTTTTTTTTTATTTTTATTTGAGGATAGTTGACATACAATGCTACATTAGTTTTGGGTGTAGAATATAGTGATTCAAAGAAGATGTGGTACATATATACAATGGACTACTACGTGGCAATGAGAAAAAATGAAATCTGGCCATGTGTAGCAACATGGATGGAACTGGAGGGTATTATGTTAAGTGAAATAAGTCAGTCAGAAAAAGACAGATACCATATGTTTCCACGAATAGGTGGACTTTGTGAGACTAAGCAAAAACCAGGGGGAGGGGAAGAGGGGAAAGAAAAAAAAGACACTGAGAGGGAGGGAGATAAAACATAAGAGACTCTCAAAGACTGAGAACAAACTGAGGGGGAGGGGATGAGGGAGGGGGGAGAGGGGGTGATGGGCATTAAAAAGGGCACATGTTGGGATGAACACTGGGTGTTATATGTAAACCAATTTGAAAATAAACTAAAAAAAAATAAAATAATAAAATAAAAAAAAACATCTCTATATGTTATGCTATGCTCACCACAAGTGTAGCTACCGCTTGTCGCCATAAAATGCTAGTGTAGTGTCACTGACTATTCCCTATGCTGTGTCTTTTATCCCCATCACTTATTCATTCCATAAATGGAAGCCATATCTCCCACTCTCCTTCACTCATTTTGTCCACCCCCCACCCCCCACAAAATGTCAGTTTATTCTCTGTATTTATAGGTCTGATTCTGCTTTTTGTTTGTTCATTTATTCATTTGTTTTGTATTTTAGATTCCAGATGTAAGTGAATCCTAGGGAATTTGTCTTTCTCAATCTGACTTATTTCACTTAGCTTAATACCCTCTAGGTCCATCCACATTATTGCAAGGGGCAAGATCTCATTCTTTTTTATGGTTGTGTAATATTCCATCGCCTGTATATACCACATCTTCATTCATTCATTCATTTACTGATGGACACTTAGGTTGCTTCCATATCTTGGCTATTGTAAATAATGCTACAATAGACGTAAGGGTGCATATATGTTTTCAAATTAGCGTTTTCCTTTTCTTTGGGTAAATACCCAGTAGAATTCTAGTTGGTAGACTAATGAACATATTCTCTTTCCTTCCATAGTAACTAAAGACCTCCTTTGAAAAATAGCTAATGTCAGGGAAGTCATTTCTTCTAATACTGTTTGGCTCAACAACTGCAGTATTATAAGCATGCACTTATGCGGTATCATGATTTAACATTTCAATTTATAGCAATCAAAGTACGCATCACCCTTGTAGCAATCAGAGTAAGCATGGCTAAAATCCTTCATGTCCAGATTTTTTTTTCTAATCCTTCAAAATGGGATTTTTCAGAGACACAGAGATTACTCTTTTGACTACAGTGGTTCACTTTCTTATCCTCAAGATTGAAATGTTTTTGGTTCTTTTTCGGGAGGGGTGTTTCTGATTAATGTACAGATTGCTACCTGTGAACCCAAATGTTGACAATTACAATGGGGATGTCTTCTCTTCTCCTACAGCTTCTATAAGTCACTAAGTTTGTGAACCTGGTCAGGTGTTTGGTGGCATGATGTCTTGAAGACATTAAAATGAAAGAGTCTTGGGGCGCCTGAGTGGCTCACTCGGTTAAGCGGCCGACTTTGGCTCAGGTCATGATCTCACGGTCTGTGAGTTCGAGCCCCGCGTCGGGCTCTGTGCTGACGGCTCAGAGCCTGGAGCCTGCTTCATATTCTGTGTCTCCCTCTCTCTCTGCCCTTCCCTTGCTCACGCTCTGTCTCTATGTCTCTCAAAAATAAAATAAAAACGTTAAAAAACATTTTTAAATAAAAATAAATAAATAAAATGAAAGAGTCTTGAAATTTGCAGGCAGGAAGCACTAAACATGTCATGGACCAAATGATGCAGTAACCATTAGAAGGATGGGAACAAACAATGCAGCTCTGTGTGTGTGTGTGTGTGTAATTATTTTATATATATGTATAATTATTTGGTATATATATGTAATTATTAGGTGTATATATATATGTATTCTTATTTGTCTTTCCTGGAGCAGGAGCTGTTTGCCTACTTATTGTTACTTTGTAGCAATGGGTTAAGAATAAAAAGATACCTAAGACTTGCTTTAAAATAATCGAGTGGAAATCAAACCCACAATGAGATGTAACCTTGTACCTGTCAGAATGACTAAAATAAAAAATAAAAGATGGGAAACCTGGGTGGCTCAGTCAGTTAAATATCTAGCTCAGCTCAGGTCATGATCTCGTGGTTCATGAGATCAAGCCCTAAGTCAGGCTATGCACCGATAGCACAGAGCATGTGTGGGATTTTCTTCCCTCTCTTCTGCCCCTCCCCCACTCATACTTTCTCTTGCAAAATAAATAAACATTAAAAAAATAAAAATAAATTTAAAAATACAAGAAATAACAATTGGTGAGGATGTGAAGAGATAGGTGGCATCATGCACTATTGATGGGAATGCAAATTGGTGAAGCCCCTGTGAAAAACAGTATAGAGGTTCCTCAAAAAATTACATAGAGAACCAGTGTATTACCTGAACACAATGAAAATACTAATTTGAGAAGTTATATGCACCCCTATGTTTATTGCAGCATTAATTACAATAGTCAATATATGGAAGAACCTTTGTGTCTATTGATAGACAAATGGATAAAAAAGATGTGGAATGTATGCATGGGCCTGAGCACACAAACACAGACACACATAGAATATTACACAGCCATAAAAAAGGATGAGGTTTGGCATTTGCAATAACATGAATCTATGTGGAAGGTATTATGCTAAGCGACCTGAGACTGAGAAAGACAAATATCATATGAGTTTTCTCATATGTAGAATCTAAAAATCAAATGAGTAAACAATTTCTAAAAAGCAAAATCAGACATATAAATACAGAAAACAATCTCATGGTTGCCAGAGAAGGGGTGAAGAGATGGACAAAATGGGTGAAGCGGAATTGGAGATACAGACTTCTATTTTTGGAACCAATAAGTCATGGAAATAAAAGGCACAGCATAGGCAATATAGCAATGACATTTTAATAGCATTGTATGGTGACAGATGGTGGCTACACTTGTAGTGAGTATGACATAACATATTGAGAAGTTTAATTATTGTGTGGTATACCTTAAACCAATATAACATTGTGTATCAACTAAACTCAAAAGATTCTACAACAAGGATGGAGACAGTCATCCTTATTTTACAAAACCAGGCACTGAGGACCACCAAATTTGGTGTTGACTAATATGTTCCACATTACCCAGTATTTGAGTCTAAGTTTGTCTGGCTCCAAAGCCCATTTGGTCCCCAGTACACCATATGGACAAAAAGATCCCGGAAGGTTTTCTGAGGTTTTGAGTATATTGAATAAGGGAATTAAGAGTGTTTTTAAAATATGTCAGACATGCACCTGAGTGATACAACAGTATGACAATCTTCATATATTCATCACCCAGCAACAATTATCAAACTATAGTTCATTCTGTTTTACATATATTACTTTCTCCAACTCTGCTACTGCTCCTGTCTCCTCTCGATTATTTTAAAGCAAATCCTAGATATCTTTTTATTCTTAACTCACACTACAAAGTGACAATATTATCAATATACACAATAACAAATTCATTAATGTTATCTGATATCTAGTCAACATATTTCTCCAATTATTTCATAAGTGTCCTTTTCCGTGGGCTTGTTTACATCAGAATTCAAACAGGTACTCCAAATTGCATTTCTTTAACATATTTTATAAATTTCCTTTCATACATATCGGTTTTTGCTTTTCCTTCATCTCATTTATTTGTGGAAGAGACTAGGTCATTGTGTCATTGAATTTTCGAAATCCTGGATCTGGCAGATCACACCCCTGTTGTGTTTCTCAACATATTATTCTATCACTAGCATGTACCCTGAACTCATGGAACTTGAGGCTTCATCAAATCCAGGTTTGGCTCCATGGCAAAAATATGTCATAGATGGTGCTTTGTACTTCCTATTGCATCTGCAGCCCAATAAGAGATAATGTCTCCGTGTCCCTTTTTATTGTGATGTTAAGATAGACCAGTGGGTCCAGGTGTTATGAGCCCTTCTTGTTCATTACAAGTCTCCTATCAGTAGGTTGATTATATGTCTTCCATATAGAGTCTGTTTTGTAGAGGGGGCAAAGAAAGGTGTAGTATTAGTAACGATGATAGAACAACCAATGTAAACCAGTACTTGTCCCGGGAAAATCATGGTGTATGTTCATCAGACATATCAACCTCCACATCATGGATTTAGCAGCCAGTGAGGGTTATTGCCTAGATCCATTAATTCATTAGGTGTTGCAAAATGGTGATTCCCCCCTCTACACACACAGGCACATACACGTGTGCACACGCACATACACACACATACATTTCATGGTTTTTCTGTTGTATTTACTGTCTGGAATTCTACTATAAAGCATAACTCTATATCTATTTGATTTTCCTAAAATATGGTTCATATAAGAAAGTTCTATCCCTTTCAGAGTGATGGGCTGGTGATTAAGCCAGGTCCAATCACTTAAAGTGAGCAAGAGTTGTTTGGGGATTTTTTTTTTTTTAGTATTATAATGAACTCATGAATGTCACTATACTTATGATTCAAATCATTGCATTTATTATTCCTTCAATGCTCACATATTTCTGCATTTGCCCATTAAGACTCCCTGTATCCTGCCTCCTGTGTCCTTTTGACATAACCTCAACTTATCTCCTAGCTTTTGGATACCATAAAATATTTCAGGCCTATCTTTTTTTTTCTTCCAAGATTTTACAGGCTTATCCTATTTACATCTGGAATCAACTATTTCCCCAAGGAGCTCTGGTTTGTTTTAGAGATCATAAAACGGGCTCCAAGTTACTCATTGCAACTGAATCATTGCTTCTAGGCCTTAGCAGGATATAAAGCTAATGACCAATGTTGGCAATTATTTTCCCAGTCTGATAAATGTAGAATAATCTCTGTAGGGATGGCTCCCCTTGTTGCTATTCCTTTTCAAGATTTTCCTGTTGGGGCAACTGAGTGGATCAGCTGGTTGGGTGACTGACTTTTGATTTTGGCTCGGGTCATGATCTCATAGTGCTGAGATCGACTCCTGAGTTGGGCTCTGAGCTGAGCATGGAGCCTGCTTGGGATTCTCACTCTCCTTCTCTCTCTGCCCCTCCCCCTTTTCAAAATAAATAAGTAAACATTAAAAAAAAAGATTTCCCTGTCCATTTGTTCTAATATCCCCCCGTAAATGGACTGCAAAACCAACTTTTCTAGTTCCAGGAAAAACAAAAAAGCCTGTACGATATTGGAAGTTCTGAACATGTTTTTCTTACTAGGAGTAAGTAACATTTTCATGTGTTTAAAAACCAGTTCATACTCATTTCTGTGAACTACTTATTCATAATTTTAATGTGTTCCTCTATTATGTTTTTGACCTCTTCTCAATTTTTAGTAGCTCTTCTAAATTAAAAGAGAATCCTAGATTGTAAACTAATATTTGCATGGTTTCATCTTCTACAACTGGATCTCTGACCCACTTAGAATTTATTCCGATACACAGTGTAAGGAATATATCCAATTTTATCTGTTTCCATATGGCTATTCAGTTACAACTCCCCCCATAACACATTTTTTTAAATTTTATAATAGTTTATTTTCAAATTGGTTTACATATAACACCCAGTGTTCATCCCAACATGTGCCCTTTTTAATGCCCATCACCCCCTCTCCCCCCTCCCTCATCCCCCTCACCCTCAGTTTGTTCTTAGTCTTTGAGAGTCTCTTATGTTTTATCTCCCTCCCTCTCAGTGTCTTTTTTTCCTTTCCGCTCTTCCCCTCCCCCTGGTTTTTGCTTAGTCTCACAAAGTCCACCTATTCGTGGAAACATATGGTATCTGTCTTTTTCTGACTGACTTATTTCACTTAACATAATACCCTCCAGTTCCATCCATGTTGCTACACATGGCCAGATTTCATTTTTTCTCATTGCCACGTAGTAGTCCATTGTATATAAGTACCATAACTTCTTTATCCATTCGTCAGTTGATGGGCACTTGGTCTCTTTCCATGATTTGGCTATTGTCGAAAGTGCTGCTATGAACATTGGGGTACACGTGCTCCTATGCAACAGCATTCCTGTGTCTCTTGGGTAGATTCCTAGCAGTGCTATTGCTGGGTCAAAGGGTAGCTCTATTTTCATTTTTTTGAGGAACCTCCACACCGTTTTCCAGAGTGGTTGCACCAGTTTGCATTCCCACCAACAGTGTAGGAGGGTGCCTACTTCTCCACATCCTCGCCAGCATCTATAGTTTCCTGATTTGTTCATTTTAGCCACTCTGACTGGTGTGAGGTGGTATCTCAGTGTGGTTTTGATTTGTATTTCCCTGATGATGAGAGACATTGAGCATCGTTTCATGTGTCTGTTGGCCATCTGAATGTCCTCTTTGGAGAAGTGTCTATTCATATCTTCCGCCCATTTCTTCACTGGGTTGTTTGTTTTTCGGGTGTGGAGTTTGGTAAGTTCTTTATAGATTTTAGATATTAGTCCTTTATCTGATATGTCATTTGCGATGATCTTTTCCCATTCCGTTGGTTGCCTATTCGTTTTGTTGGTTGTTTCTTTTGCTGTGCAGAAGCTTTTTATCTTGATGAGGTCCCAATAGTTCATCTTTGCTTTTCATTCCCTTGCCTTTGGAGACGTGTCGAGTAAGAAATTGGTGCGTCTTAGGTCAAAGAGGCTTTTTCCTGCTTTCTCCTCTAGGATTTTGATGGTTTCCTGTCTCACATTCAGATCTTTTATCCATTTAGAATTTATTTTTGTGAGTGGTGTAAGAAAGTGGTCTAGTTTCATTCTTTTGCATGTTGCTGTCCAATTCTCCCAGCACCATTTGTTAAAGAGGCTGTCTTTTTTCCATTGGATACATTTTCCCGCTTTGTCAAAGATTAGTTGGCCATATACTTGCGGGTCCATTTCTGAGTTTTCTATTCTATTCCATTGGTCTATGTGTCTGTTTTTGTGCCAATACCATACAGTCTTGATGACTACCGCTTTGTAGTAGAGGTTAAAGTCTGGGATTGTGATGCCTCCTGCCTTGGTTTTATTCTTCAGTATTATTTTGGCTATTCGAGGTCTTTTGTGGTTCCATACAAATTTTAGGATTGTTTGCTCTAGTTTTGAGAAGAATGCTGGTGCAATTTTGATTGGGATTGCATTGAATGTGTAGATTGCTTTGGGTAGTATTGCCATTTTGACGATATTTATTCTTCCAATCCATGAGCATGGGATGTTTTTCCATTTCCTTGTGTCTTCCTCAATTTCCTTCATAAGTTTTTCATAGTTTTCAGTGTAGAGGTCTTTCACATCTTTGGTTAGGTTTATTCCTAAGTATTTTATGGTTTTTGGTGCAATCGTGAAAGGGATTAGCTTCTTTATTTCTCTTTCTGCTGCTTCATTGTTGGTGTATAGAAATGCCACCGATTTCTGTACATTGATTTTGTATCCTGCAACTTTGCTGAAATCATGAATCAGTTCTAGTAGGCTTTTGGTGGATTCCGTCGGGTTTTCCATGTAAAGTATCATGTCATCTGCAAAGAGTGAGAGTTTGACTTCCTTCTTGCCAATCTTGATGCCTTTTATTTTGTTTTGTTGTCTGATTGCTGATGCTAAGACTTCCAATACTATGTTAAATAGCAGTGGCTAGAGTGGACACCCCTGTCGTGTTCCTGATCTCAGGGGGAAGGCTTTCAATTTTTCCCCATTGAGGATGATATTAGCTGTGGGCTTTTCATATATGGCTTTTATGATGTTTAAGTATGTTCCTTCTATCCCGACTTTCTCGAGAGTTTTTATTAAGAAAGGGTGCTGTATTTTGTCAAATGCTTTTTCTGCATCTATTGACAGGATCATATGGTTCTTATCTTTTCTTTTGTTGATGTGATGTATCACGTTGATTGATTTGCGAATATTGAACCAGCCCTGCAACCCAGGGATGAATCCTACTTGATCATGGTGGATAATTCTCTTTATATGCTGTTGGATTCGATTTGCTAGTATCTTGTTGAAAATTTTTGCATCGATATTCATCAGGGATATTGACCTGTAATTGTCTTTCTTTGCTGGGTCTCTATCTGGTTTGGGAATCAAAGTGATGCTGGCTTCATAGAATGAGTCCGGGAGTTTTCCTTCCATCACAATTTTTTGGAACAGCTTGAGGAGGATAGGAATTAACTCTGTTTTAAATGTCTGGTAAAATTCCGCAGGAAAGCGGTCTTGTCCAGGGCTTTTATTTGCTGGGAGGTTTTTAATAACTGATTCTATTTCTTCACTAGTTATGGGTCTGTTCAAATTTTCTATTTCTTCCCGTTTGAGTTTTGGTAGCTTGTGGCTATTTAGGAAGCTGTCCATTTCTTCCAGATTACCAAGTTGGTGGCATATAATTTTTCATAATATTCCCTGATGACTGCTTGTATATCTGAGGGATTGGTTGTAATTTCTCCCTTTTCATTCACGATTTTATCTATTTGAGTTCTCTCTCTTTTCTTTTTGAGAAGCCTGGCTAGAGGTTTGTCTATTTTGTTTATTTTTTCAAAGAACCAGCTTTTGGTTTCATTGATCTGTTCCACTACCTTTTCTGTCTCCATATGGTTAATTTGTGCTCTGATCTTTGTTATTTCTCTCTTTCTGCTGGGCTTGGGTTGTTTTAGTTGTTCTGCTTCTAGTTCCTTTAGGCGTGCTGTTAGAATTTGTGTTATTGATTTTTCTTGTTTTTTGAGATGGGCCTGGATTGCAATATATTTCCCTCTCAGGACTGCCTTTGCTGCGTCCCAGAGCGTTTGGATTGTTGTATTTTCATTTTCATTTGTTTCCATGTATTTTTTAATTTCTTCTCTGATGGCTTGGTTGACCCAATCATCTTTTAGTAGGTTATTTCTTAGCCGCCATGTTCTTAGATATTTTCCAGGCTTTCTCCTGTGGTTGATTTCAAGTTTCAAAGCATTGTGGTCTGACAGTGTGCACGGTATGATCTCAATTCTTTTATATTTATTCAGAGCTTCCCTGTGCCCCAGAATGTGGTCTATCTTGGAAAATGTACCGTGTGCAGTTGAGAAGAATGTAAATTCCTTTGCTTCTGGATGAAGGACCCTAAAGATGTCTGTGAGGCCCATCTGTTCTAATGTGTCCTTCAGGGCTATTGTTTCTGCGGAGATTTTCTGTTTTGTGGATCTATCCAATGCTGAGAGTGGAGTGTTGAGATCCCCTACTATTAGGACATTTTTATCGATGAGGTTGCTAATGTTTGTAATTAGTTGTTTTACAAATTTGGGTGCCCCCGAATTTGGTGCGTAGATATTTACAATTGTTAGCTCTTCCTGCTGGATGGTCCCTGAGACTATTATATAATGTCCTTCTTCATCTCTTAGTACATCGTTCATTTTAAAGTCTAATTTGTCTGATATAAGTGTGGCTACTCCGGCTTTCTTCTGAACTTCCAGTAGCATGGTAGATAGTTCTCCATCCCCTCACTTTCAATATGAAGGTGTCTTTAGGTTTAAGATGAGTTTCTTGAAGACAGCAAATAGATGGGTCTTGTTTTTTAATCCATTCTGTTACCCTGTGTCTTTTGATTGGCGCATTTAGTCCATTTACATTCACTGTTAATATTGAAAAATATGGGCTTACAGTCACTGTATTATCTGTAAGTTTCATGTTTGTAAGGCTGTCCCTGGCAGTTTGTGTTCTTTGCAGCCTTGCCTTCATAGAATGCCCCTCAGGATCTCTTGCAGTGCCGGCTTATTTGTGATAAATTCTTTCAGTTTTTGTTTGTTGGGAAAAACCTTGATCTCTCCTTCTATTCTGAATGACAGGCTAGCCGGATACAGAATTCTTGGTTGCATGTCCTTCTTGCTCATCACATTGAAGATATCCTGCCATTCCTTTCTGGCTTGCCAAGTTTCTGTAGGTAAGTCTGCTACTACCCTTATATGTCTCCCTTTGTATGTTAGGGTTCTTTTGTCCCTAGCTGCTTTCAGGATTCTCTCCCTATCTTTGTATTTTGCCAGCTTCACTATGATGTGCCGTGCAGAAGGTCTATTCAAGTTACGTCTGAGGGGAGTTCTCTGTGCCTCTTGGATTTCCATGCCCGTTTCCTTCCTCATGTTGGGGAAGTTCTCAGCAATGATTTGTTCAAGAACCCCTTCGACTCCTTTCTCTCTCTCTTCTTCCTCTGCAACTCCTATGATACGGATATTGTTTCTTTTGAGTGCATCGCTCAGCTCTCGAATTCTCCTTTCCTGTTCCTGGATCAGCTTCTCTCTCTTTTTATCTGCTTCCTCTTTTTCAATGATTTTATCTTCTAATGCACTAACTCTTTCCTCTACCTCTTCAATCCGTGCTGTGGCTGCTTCCAGTTTCCCCTGTATTTCTTCCAATGTCTTCTTTAATTCTTCCTGACCGTTTTTAAGGTCCTTGAACTCTGCTGCGCGGGACCCCTTGCATTCATCTAAGCTTTTTTCAAGGCCAGCGATTAGTTTTATGATTATCATTCTATATTCATGTTCTGTTATGTTGCTTATATCTGTTTTCATTAATTCTTGAGCTGTCACTGCTTCTTGTAGATTCTTTTGAGGAGAATTCTTCCGTCTTGTCATTTTGGCTGGATGTGTTTTGGGTTGTTTCTTGAAGTTGCCCTGGAAAGGAAAACAGACTGACAGACAAACAGAAAACAGAAATACTCAAACGTACCAACAAATGATACAGACAAGCGGTTCACAACAGAAAAAAAGAATAACAAATGACACTCTGAGGACAATGTCCTGAAATACCAGCTACACGGTAAGGACAGGGTATGTAGTGTGCTGGTGGCAGAGCGTCTACAGAGAGAATCATGACAGTTCCGGGGGAAAGAAGGAAATGGTCTTTGCCCAGGTAGAGTGACTAAAGAGCTTAATCCAGACAGAGAGAAATCAGAATAAGGACGGTTACAAGGAAAAAGGAATGAAGACAGAAATTGCTCAGATGAGATTATGTGGCCTGGTTATTCCAGAGAGAGAAATAGGAAAGTACAGAAGGAGATGAAAAACATGCCTTTAGAGAGTGGGTTAAGATTCTGTTTAAGTCAGCCAGCCCCCTGGATAGTCAGCTTAGGAGTGGGGATCAGTAAGAAGAATAACGAGGAGCATATATTTTAAAAAGAAATGACCTGGAGTTACTCCAGGCAGCGGTCTGGACTTGGCCTCTGTAGCTCCCGCCGGAGAAGTGTCACTCCTGTGCGGATGGGCGTGGTTTAGTGTAGGCGGGTGTTCTCCACTGAGGCAGGGATGGCTCTGGGAGTGACTTCTGGGGCTGGTGCTTGTGGGCCCCTAAGACAACAATGGCGTCCCTTCAGTCCTTTGTTCCCAGTCCCGGGGCTTCCACTCACCCCCTTGTTTCTGTCCTTACTCCGCTATGGGCACCGGCGCAGTGCGGTCCACTGGAAGGTGGGCGCCTGCCTGCCTGCCACCCCCCAACCTTCTGCAAATGTGTCAGGGTTAGAGGTGCTCCGCAGGCGACTGGGGGCCCCCCCAGCAGCTGGTCGCGCTGAGGACTCCCCGCTCGCCTGGCCGGAGCCACTTGTGCGCACTCCCCACTCAGGCGACAGTGGTGGCCGCAGTCCCTGCAATTGTTCGTACCCCATGGGGCCCTCGGCGGTGACTAGCGCCCAATCCCGGCTCAGGCGGGCAGTGGCAATGGTCCCAGGTCGCAGGCTTCCCACGGGACGGCGGCGCGACTGGCGCCCAATCCCGGCTCAGGTGGGCAGCGGCAATGGTCCCAGGTCGCCGGCTCCCCACGGGATGGCGGCGCACCTGGCACGCACTCCCCGCTCCCGCCGGCAGCAGCCGTGGCGGTCCTGCGGACGGTCGCTCCCCACGCTGCTGGCGGCTGAGCGACTCTGGGCCGGGCGGGCTGACTGTGCCTCCGTCCGCAGTCCGCACAAGGAGAGTTCTGCTGAGTTCTGCTGTTAGACACACAGCTCCTCCTCCTAAGCCCTGTCTTTAGGGGCTGGATGGTGGTGGTCTCCCCCTCTGGCCCTCTCCTTCGGATGTTGGGCATTTTTCCCGCTGTCCCCGACTCACCCTCCCCCCAGCTCAGTTTCCCGAGTTCGTTTTGTCCGTTCTCGATTAGACTCACGGTCCTAGGGTGCTGTCTATGTTTCTTGCGTTCCTTGTAGACTGCTATACCTTTTCTGCCAGGTTCTTGGAGTTGAGAATCTCTCTGTTTCGGTCCCTCTCAATTCAGAAAACAAGGGAAACTTCAGGCCTCCCTACTCCTCCGCCATCTTGGTCTCCCCCCCAGCCATTATTCCATGACACATTTTTTAAAAGTCCATTTTCCCCAACTGGTTTGATATGCCTACCATCTTTATTGTATGAAAAATTTCCATACCCGTTTGAGTCTATTTATTCATATTCTCTTTTGTTTAATTGTTTTATTCAGGCATCAATACTATGCTATTTTGTTATATAGATTTTGCAATAGGTTTTAGTATCTGTAGAGGTGGCTCCCCCCATTGGTCTTCTTTTTCAAAGTTTTTCTGTCTATGCTTGCACATTTGTTTCCCCTAAATCTGTATTCTAGCCTCAGAAAAAAAATATCTTATCGAATTTTTACTGAAATTTTATTAAACTAATAAATTTACTGCAGAAGTACTGACTCTTTATGATGTCAAGTCTTCTGATCCAAGTGCTTGGCATCTGTTTCCATCTGCTCAAGTCTATTCTTGTGTCTTTCAGAATGATTTTGTAGTTTTCCTTATTTATTTGTATTTTGTTGTTTGTTGTTAAAAGTATGGGGGCGCCTGGGTGGCTCAGTCGGTTGAGCGTCCGACTTCGGCTCAGGTCATGATCTCGCGGTCTGTGAGTTGGAGCCCCACGTCGGGCTCTGTGCTGACAGCTTAGAGCCTGGAGCCTGCTTCACATTCTATGTCTCCCTCTCTCTCAGCCCCTCCCCACTCATGCTCTGTCTCTCTCTCTACCAAAAATAAAGAAACATTAAAAAATTTAAAAAAAATAAAAAAAGTATGCCTAGGTACTTCATTTTTTGCCATCATTATTAGAATCTTCCTTCTTATTTTCTAGCATGGTTATCCTTCTATATACGAAAACTTTTGATTTCTGTATGTTAGTTATATTGCCTGTTACTTTACTAATATCTTCCACTTTTTATAGTGCTTATCCC
The DNA here is from genome assembly GCA_030068075.1 of Paguma larvata. Taxonomy (NCBI): domain Eukaryota; kingdom Metazoa; phylum Chordata; class Mammalia; order Carnivora; family Viverridae; genus Paguma; species Paguma larvata. The sequence continues at coordinate 120,638,316 of CM057830.1, read as the reverse complement.
ATTAATTCTCTCTTTCTAATTTTGTGTGGGTGTTTCCTGTCTTTTGTGTAATTATATCAGCACATAGCTCCACCACAAAGTTAAATAGTAATGAGATATTAGGCAACTCTTTTTGTTTCCGACTTTAGTGGTAGAGTCTATAGTTAATGTTAAGCAAGTTATTGGCTTTCGGGCTAAGATTTGTATATTTGATTAGTTAAGGTAGTTTATCCAGCTATATTATTTGTGAGCAGTCCCTAAACACAACACTTGCAAAATGCAATTCTGAAAAACAAAAAAGGTGGCTACTTTACAGGCATATGCTGTTCAATACCAACTTTTACTGATTAGAATACCTATATGAAAGAAAAAAAGTTGGAGGACAGGTATAAAGGGCATATGCTGAGCAATGCCATCACATTCACATCATATTTACTAGAAAACCACTTGGCAATAAATCTAGCTGGAGTATTATAGTTAAAATTCCTTTCCTTGGGCCATTAAATAATAGAATTTAACAACAAAGACATTTTAGTGTTAAGGGAACTTTTTTAAATGTGGAGCTAGAGTTTAACTGGGCCCAAACACTTAAGATTTTACTTATATTATTACATATTTGCTACTTATTAATTTTCCAATTTTCACATACCTTAACTGTAATTTATTAGTATCGATTCTGCTTAAGGATTAATAGTTAAACACACAGGCTCTGAAATCACATGGTTTGGTAGAATGGAATTCTGGCTACACATACCTGTTGAGTGACCGTCAGTAAGTCACTTACCCTCATTTTCTTCAGTTTCTTCACCTGTAAAATGAAGCCACAGAATTTCCACCTGGGTTCCGTGACTTTCAAGCTTTAACATTACATCCTAGTCCTTTACCTCTTGTGACTCAGTTTCTGTAATTGTGAAATGTGCTGCCTATTTCATACAACTCTGAGGTTCAAATATGACATACAGGAAGTACTCTAAAATGTAATATTTTCGGGGCACCTGGGTGGCTCAGTTGGTTGAGCATCGGCTTTGGCTCAGGTCATGATCTCATGGTTCTTGGGTTCGAGCCCCACATTGGGCTCGCTGCTGTTAGTGTAGACCCCATTTCAGATCTGTGCTATCGGTGCATAGCCTGACTTAGGGCTTGATCTCATGAACCACGAGATCATGACCTGAGCTGAGCTAGATATTTAACTGACTGAGCCACCCAGGTTTCCCATCTTTTATTTTTTATTTTAGTCATTCTGACAGGTACAAGGTTACATCTCATTGTGGGTTTGATTTCCACTCGATTATTTTAAAGCAAGTCTTAGGTATCTTTTTATTCTTAACCCATTGCTACAAAGTAACAATAAGTAGGCAAACAGCTCCTGCTCCAGGAAAGACAAATAAGAATACATATATATATACACCTAATAATTACATATATATACCAAATAATTATACATATATATAAAATAATTACACACACACACACACACACAGCTGCATTGTTTGTTCCCATCCTTCTAATGGTTACTGCATCATTTGGTCCATGACATGTTTAGTGCTTCCTGCCTGCAAATTTCAAGACTCTTTCATTTTATTTATTTATTTTTATTTAAAAATGTTTTTTAACGTTTTTATTTTATTTTTGAGAGACATAGAGACAGAGCGTGAGCAAGGGAAGGGCAGAGAGAGAGGGAGACACAGAATATGAAGCAGGCTCCAGGCTCTGAGCCGTCAGCACAGAGCCCGACGCGGGGCTCGAACTCACAGACCGTGAGATCATGACCTGAGCCAAAGTCGGCCGCTTAACCGAGTGAGCCACTCAGGCGCCCCAAGACTCTTTCATTTTAATGTCTTCAAGACATCATGCCACCAAACACCTGACCAGGTTCACAAACTTAGTGACTTATAGAAGCTGTAGGAGAAGAGAAGACATCCCCATTGTAATTGTCAACATTTGGGTTCACAGGTAGCAATCTGTACATTAATCAGAAACACCCCTCCCGAAAAAGAACCAAAAACATTTCAATCTTGAGGATAAGAAAGTGAACCACTGTAGTCAAAAGAGTAATCTCTGTGTCTCTGAAAAATCCCATTTTGAAGGATTAGAAAAAAAAATCTGGACATGAAGGATTTTAGCCATGCTTACTCTGATTGCTACAAGGGTGATGCGTACTTTGATTGCTATAAATTGAAATGTTAAATCATGATACCGCATAAGTGCATGCTTATAATACTGCAGTTGTTGAGCCAAACAGTATTAGAAGAAATGACTTCCCTGACATTAGCTATTTTTCAAAGGAGGTCTTTAGTTACTATGGAAGGAAAGAGAATATGTTCATTAGTCTACCAACTAGAATTCTACTGGGTATTTACCCAAAGAAAAGGAAAACGCTAATTTGAAAACATATATGCACCCTTACGTCTATTGCAGCATTATTTACAATAGCCAAGATATGGAAGCAACCTAAGTGTCCATCAGTAAATGAATGAATGAATGAAGATGTGGTATATACAGGCGATGGAATATTACACAACCATAAAAAAGAATGAGATCTTGCCCCTTGCAATAATGTGGATGGACCTAGAGGGTATTAAGCTAAGTGAAATAAGTCAGATTGAGAAAGACAAATTCCCTAGGATTCACTTACATCTGGAATCTAAAATACAAAACAAATGAATAAATGAACAAACAAAAAGCAGAATCAGACCTATAAATACAGAGAATAAACTGACATTTTGTGGGGGGTGGGGGGTGGACAAAATGAGTGAAGGAGAGTGGGAGATATGGCTTCCATTTATGGAATGAATAAGTGATGGGGATAAAAGACACAGCATAGGGAATAGTCAGTGACACTACACTAGCATTTTATGGCGACAAGCGGTAGCTACACTTGTGGTGAGCATAGCATAACATATAGAGATGTTTTTTTTTATTTTATTATTTTATTTTTTTTTAGTTTATTTTCAAATTGGTTTACATATAACACCCAGTGTTCATCCCAACATGTGCCCTTTTTAATGCCCATCACCCCCTCTCCCCCCTCCCTCATCCCCTCCCCCTCAGTTTGTTCTCAGTCTTTGAGAGTCTCTTATGTTTTATCTCCCTCCCTCTCAGTGTCTTTTTTTTCTTTCCCCTCTTCCCCTCCCCCTGGTTTTTGCTTAGTCTCACAAAGTCCACCTATTCGTGGAAACATATGGTATCTGTCTTTTTCTGACTGACTTATTTCACTTAACATAATACCCTCCAGTTCCATCCATGTTGCTACACATGGCCAGATTTCATTTTTTCTCATTGCCACGTAGTAGTCCATTGTATATATGTACCACATCTTCTTTGAATCACTATATTCTACACCCAAAACTAATGTAGCATTGTATGTCAACTATCCTCAAATAAAAATAAAAAAAAAATTTTTAATAAAATCAAAGACCCGGCTGCAATTTTCCGAAATTTGTATTTAGTAAAAGAAACCTGTCCTACCATTTTAGGGAGAAAAAAAAATGAACTTTTACATTCGCTTTAGGGTGACTTGTCCTGATATTCTGAGTTAAAATTTCGTTGCCACAAAAAAAGTGGACATTAAATGTTCCCTTTTATGAAAAATAAAAAGTGGCTAAAGCACAGGTGACATGTAAGAAAACTGTTCACTGAGAGAAAAAAGAAAAAAAAAACAGGTAACACAAGAGTGAACCTAAATCCACAGGCTTACGGACTATGGATAATATCAATGTGTCAATGATTAAGTTTGTCTCTGTGGGTGTGTGGGGGCAGAGAGTATATGAGAAATCTCTGTACCTTCTGCTCCATTTTGCTGCGAACCTAAAACTGTTTAAAACATACATATAATTGTAATATTTACACAGATGATATGTAATGGCAAATTACGTATAAATAATTATAATGGAAAAATATTTCTTCCCTTTAGGATATCAGCCAAAGTTGCCTCAAGTACGTATTTACTCATTTGAGGTTGTCAGGGGATGGAAACAGATGTCAACTGTTTGATCACTTAGTACATTATGTGCTGATTATTGTCTCTGGACTCTCACATAAAATTAGATGGCTTCGTATGAATATTAGAGCTTCCACGAGGACCTTTGGAGTACTTATTTTTGTCTCTGTAGCTACTGGAAAACTTCCCAAATAAGGACCTTCTTAGAAGTTTGGAACAGAACTTCAGACGCATATACCGACACATGCTTTGGCTTAAGGAAAGTTCTTTACAAATATGTGAAATCGAGCAATTAAATTCTCCCTGTAATGTCAAATACTGGATAATGGTGGAGGACTCATTTATTCCTGTATACATTATTGCAGTTAGAAAAAGAGATTCTGTATGGGCCTATTTTTTTTAAAAAACTTGGAAAACCTTAAAACAAACAGAAGGGTGGTGTACAGGGGTCAGAATTAACGTTAAAAAAATGCGGAAAAACAGGAGAAAATAAATCCTCTCCAAATGGAAATGTTTTGTTTTGAATGATTCATGAAAGCGATTTCAGGAACTCAGAAAAACACATTTAACTGACTTATTCCAAATATATTCTGAAACAATGTCATGCTTATTAAATAACGTGCCCAAATGAAGATGGTGTTATGTTATTAAATGTAAAAAGAAAATGCCCATTACAAAAGGAAAGGTATAAGAATTAATTATTCAAGTTCTTAGTTCTCAAGTATAAAATCAACGTTCCACATAGTCAATGAACATTAAACTTGAAAACAAAGCACTGTAGGTAGTTTATCTTTAAAGAGAGATGTGAAATACTTAAACCATAAGTCATTAGGTATATGTACATATTAATGAAATACTTTCAATCAATGTTAAGGGGAAGTGTCATTTAATAGTGAACCAACATCAATTAAATGACGTTTTGATGTCTTTGTGGAAGTGACATTTTCACAAACCCATGTCTCAGCACTGATATTTATATCTCTAGTTCTGTTCTCCCAATGATTTTAGGCAGTCTAATTTATTCAAAAACACAATCTTATGTGTTTTTCTGAAGGCAGTAGATTTTCTGAAATCGTATTTTTTATTGGAATTGGCTCTGTAAACTAATGGGTAAAATACAAGCGGGCACACGGGTAAGATAGATTTTATATCCTTTCATTTTATTTTTCCTTTAGGAAAAGCAAAGTAACCTTCTTTCTGTATGTGTGCTTTGAACCTTTTGGGACTGATACAGATCCACGGAGGCCAAGCCTCAAATTAAATCATCCTGTTGCTTAAAGTTAATTGACAGTGTTAAGTACAAAAAGTCATCATTACTAACGAAGGGCTGAAAGCGTAATACATATAATCGTGGAATTGCTGCTACCCACATAACTGTTTAGGGTTTGGGGTTTTAACAGGAAAATATTCTGCACTAAACAGGCAAGCTAAGATAAACAAGATGTACTGATTTCAAGTACAATTTTTAAACTACCGCAGTGTGGTTCAGTGTAGCGAATGTAATGCTTCTATCACAGCACTTGGGTTCAAGTTCTTTCTTCAAAGTCATCAGAATAACAGGGATTGAAGAGACTTTTGAAGAATTGCTAAATCTTGCTGTTGCTGTTTCAAGGAAGGAAATATTAAACATTTACATGTTACTTAGGTAGTTGTTATATACATTTCAGCAAACAAAATACCCCAATGGTCACATCCCTCCTTAGTTCTTATTATTAAATATACACTACTTACAGCTTCCATTATAATTTTGTTTTGCAACTTGGTCATTTCTTCTTTAACTTCACTTTGTTCATTAGTAAGAAGATGTTCATGGTCCTTCTCTAAGTCCTCCATAGTCTAAAACAAAAAGCCTAGTTCAGTTATAAACCACTACTTTCATCTCACACACTAAAGATGTAAATTTCAAAAGTAACATCTCATAATATGCAATGGATGCTCATTATTCATTCCAAATAAGATATTATACCTAATACATGGAGATCAAAATACCCACTTCAGAAATTTTTTAAATGTTGTGTTTGAGTCAAATATTATTAGTATAGAAGCACAACAGTAGTACGCTTGACTCAAAACAATGGTTTAATAAACAGTTAAGTCTTCCAAAGCCTACCTATGCGTGGGAACATATGGCATCTGTCTTTCTCTGCCTGACTTATTTCACTCAGCATAATATCCTCCAGTTCCATCCATGTTGCCACACATGGCCAGATTTCATTCTTTCTCATTGCTGCGTAGTATTCCATTGTATATATATATACCACATCTTCTTTATCCATTCATCAGTCGAGAACCAGAGGGGAGGGGAAGAGGGGAAGGTGGGGGGAAAAGCCACAGAGAGGAAGGAAGACATGACATGAGAGACTCTCAAAGAATAGGAAAGAACTGAGGGGAGAGATGGGTGTGGGAGGGAGGAGAGTGGGTGGTGGGCACAGAGGAGGGCGCTCATTGGATTGAGCACTGGGTGTTGTATAGAAACCAATTTGACTATAAACTATTAAAAAAATAAAATAAAATAAACAGTTAAGGTCAAGGTGGAGGGAAAAAAAGAAGAAGACTGACAGTCCCATTGAATGAAATGCCATAATTTTAAAACTCTCTAATAAGCTTTCTAGACACCATGTAACGGTGCATTTGTAATGACTAATAATCAATGTAACATGATTCCATTGGAGGGAATAAAATGATCTGTGAGGCGACCTCTTTAAGCTATGAAAAACAAACATGTTCTAAATCTTTACTATTCACCTAACAAATAGTGATCTACTGCATCTTATGTAAAAAAGTGCTGTGGAGGAATTTAGAAATGAATACACCATCTCTTCCTTCCTTATTCCAGTGAGAACAAAAACATGTAAATAAAAACAACACAAACACTTTATAACAATTAAGGTAACACAACTTGCTGTGACTATGTAGTGGAAAATAAGATTGATTCTGATTTAGTTGGCAAAAGAGTAAGATTTCGGCAGGTAAAGTAAAGAGGGAATTGAAAGTATTCTAGAAACAAGGAAGTAATGGTGTGTTAGTTCAGAGAAAGCAACCAATCTGGAGGGGTGGGAGGAAAGAAGGACATAAGTATAAAGCTACAAAGGGAGTCTTGTTATGGGGGAAAGGGGGGGGGTATAGACTTTGAATACCTGAGGGTCTAAAATGGCAAGCTAACGACAGGTTTTCAGGAGGGGAGATCTATGCTTTGGAAGATCTTATTGCAGAATTGCCAAGGATGGACTGGAGAAGAGAGAACTCAGATGAGGGTTTAATAGCATAAGCGAGGAATGATGAGATCCTGAACTAGAGCAGCAGCAGCTGGAATTCGAAGAAATATATTAAGGTACAGTTGCAGAGGTAAAGAACACCTCCCCTCCGCCCAACACACACCAAGAAAAAAGAAGGGGAATGTGCAGGATTCTATTGCCTCCTAAATACATCTATATCTGTATGAAGAAGAGGTCTGTGTCACTGACAGTTGGTCAATGTGCAAATATCACAGCAGATCATTCTCAATTTACAAACGTTTAGTCTTCCTCTGGCTTTTTCATTCTGTCATGTATTTAGACCTTCTCTTATGATTTTAAGTTTGCATATAAAGTCATTATTAGTCACTAATATTCTAAAAGCAACTATGCCACAAAACACTCATGTAGCACATTTGGAAATAAAAGCAGTATTCATCAATTACGATTGTCTACTCATTTTTAACGGAAACCGTCAATACAAGTAAAAGACACATAGAAGTGATTTATAGGCTTCTTAGTTTCCACTATATATTTATTGCTGATCTCCTCAAAACTGATTGTTGAACAAAAGAAGTATGACTAAAGTGTTAATAAAGTACCACTTTTCTCCACGATACATATATTTATAGGTAAAATCCCCAGCTTACGGTTCCATTTTAAATGACTCCCACAAAACTATTAATTAATCCCAAAAATCAAAATGCATTTACTAATTACATTAAATCCAGAGCAATGAACTCCAAATGGAAAATGGTTAACAGTTCAGATGTACAACCTAACTGGGTTTTTCCTCCGCATAGATTCAGAAAGAAACAAACTATCTTCTACTTTTGTGTGCATGCTATGTTTTATAAGAATGTATTATGGCACTTCTCCAAAGAAGACATCCAAATTGGCAGACACCTGAAACGATGCTCGATATCCCTCATCCTCAGGGAAATACAAATCAAAACCACACTGAGACATCACCTCACACCAGTCAGAGTGGCTAAAATGAACAAATCAGGAAACTATAGATGCTGGCGAGGATGTGGAGAAACAGGCACCCTCTTGCACTGTTGGTGGGAATGCAAACTGGTGCAGCTGCTCTGGAGAACTCTGTGGAGGTTCCTCAAAAAAATGAAAATAGAACTACCCTATGACCCAGCAATAGCACTGTTAGGAATCTACCCAAGAGACACAGGAGTGCTGATGCATAGGGGCACGTGTACCCCGATGTTTACAGCAGCACTTTCGACAATAGCCAAATCATGGAAAGAGACTAAGTGTCCATCAACTGATGAATGGATATATATGTGTGTGTATATATATACACACACAGACACACACACACACACACACACGCACTGGAATACTACGTGGCAATGAGAAAGAATGAAATCTGGCCATGTGTGGCAACATGGATGGAACTGGAGGGTATTATGCTGAGTGAAATAAGTCAGTCAGAGTAAAACATGTTTCCACGCATAGGTGGACTTTGCGAGACTTAACAGAAAACCAGCGGGGAGGGGAAGAGTGGAAGGAAAAAAAATGACACAGAGAGGGAGGGAGACAAAACGTAAGAGACTCTTAAATACTAAGAACAAACCGAGGGTTGAGGGGGGTATGGGAGGGGGGAGAGTGGGTGACGGGCACTGAGCAGGGCACGGGTTGGGATGAGCACTGGGTGGTGTTGTACGGAAACCAATCTGACAATAAAAAACTTATAATAAAGAATGTATTATGTTGTCAAATACAACAGACCTTTAAGAATTGTGCATATAAATTTTTAATTTTTTGCAGTTTCTGTTTCTGAACAGCTCTAGCTTGTTGAAGAACCTTTCGTTGCTCTTGAAACATACCCTACAAATAGAAAAGAAAAGGATGACAAAATGTGGGTGACATTTAATATTTAGAAAAACAATTATACATCAAGTTTAAAAGAATATTCTTTAAGTCAATACTTGTTAACATTTCCTGTTGTAACGACTTTTATGACCGAGTTTAGATAATTGTGCTCACCACTAATATACACAAACAATACGATGATCCTCCCTAGTAGTCATCAAGTAGGACATTTTCTTTCTCACCAATATGGAAAACAGGTTTTAATTCTTGATTTCAAAATCCACAAATGACCCTTCCAAGTAGTCAAAAATCTATACAATGATCTTTCCTAAAAGTAGTTACAGAGGAGATATTCTTTCTTAACAGCATTCAAAGCATGTATTAATTCTTGGTCATTTCAGTATGCACACAGATGATCCTAGCCTCTCCACTCCTTGAGCTGATCTCCAACAACAATTTTGTCCTCTTCTCTATATTAGTTACTCACTTACATAGTCATACCCTGGATTCTGTCATTCCCAATAACTGCAATATCTACATTATATTAATAAGAGCAAAAACATATAGGAGCTGTGTGTCAGGTACTGTTCCGAACCATTTTAAATAAACATATTATATATGACCTCATTTAATCCTCAAAACAACTCTACGAGGCAGGTACTTTTATTACGTCTCCTTTCATAGGTGAGGAACCTGGGTGGGGTACAGAGATAAACAATTTGCCGCTGATTTCACAGCTAGTACTGGTCAAACAGGATTGGATCCCAAAAACTGGTTCCAGAGTCAGGCTCTGGACCACTGTAGTATACTGTTTCTCCATTTTTTCCCCCAATATTCAACCTCTACCGCCCTGTTTGTAGTTCTCTCCTTTTCTTACTACGGTCCAACGCTCTTTCAGGATTAACGTCCCATGGATCCTATGACTTTTCATTGTCCCTGACCGCCACTCTCATATTCTTCCCTTTCCTCTTTCCTGGCCTAAATGCCATGGTCAATCGTTATACCTATGCCCTTGCACATGTACCTTACCTCCTTTTCACTCCGTCAATCAATCTGCATGGCTAAACCCCAACCCTGGAAAACCCAACTCTCCAGCTGCTCTGCCACAACCATGCAGAGTGGTCTCGCTTTAAATTCATGGTCACTATGACACCAACCTAAGTTAGACCCATAATGCTGCTTGGCAATGGCATTTCCCTAGTCCATTTACTGGCCTGCTCTCAAGAAACAATTCCAGGACTTCTTCTCTGCCCCTGAGAGGCAACACCTCTTCCACCACCCTAACTCTTAACTGGTGACCTTCCTATATCCCTAAAAAGACAAGCAATTCAAATAGGACATTCAGTCTCCCACCGCTACATCTTCTACCCACCTTTACCCATCCGGGCTCACGGTCCCTACATTCTCTCCTGTGTTTTTGCATGACCTATTGCTACTTGAGACTTTGAAACAATAAATAAATCAATTTTAAAGCCAAAGCTGATACCAACAGCTAGTTTTTCTTCTTGTTCCTGGGCTTTCCGGATGTCTATATTCCACTCCCGAAACAAAGTCAGAAACTGCTGAGAATATTTGAGATGAAGATTCTGCCTGTAAAACATAATGATGAGCACTGTCATAATTCATAAAGACATGAAAAAATTAACCGTATTCAAAACAAAATTGATTTGACACAATTTACACTATAAAAGGTGAAGGCAGTAATAGCATAATAGCAGCTGAAATAGCAGCCCCATGGGAAACAGAAAGGTGACATGAACGATTTACTCTTATTCCAAAAGTATTGTTCCTAACTGAACAACATAGAACCTATCTCACATGCTTTACCTTTTAAAAGTTAATGAGGATTTACTGTCCTATCAGTTTTCCAGAAAAATTCAATTTATCTAAAAGTAGTTTACTTTTCATTTCTTTGTACTGAATAGCATATATGTTCTGATATGGTCAGTAGATTCAATGAGGATATTATATCCATTTATCATAGAAGATTTCCAAAGAGGAGTATTTCACTTAAATATATCCCCACTTTGGGGGGAACAATGGTTTTCTTTATAAAAAAAAAAAAGAACGGGGAACACAATTTACCTAAAATATGAAAATCTTATTTACAATATAAGATTAACCTTTTCTACATAACTGAATACAGTTAACTATCACAAGAATAATGGTTTAAGACATTTACTTGAAATTCAGCTAGTATACGTCTAGAATGAATATAAATTAATGTTATAGGAAGAAACCTCAGTTGTTATTTGATAGGGAAGAAAGGTCATCTTTATTGGCTTCTAGGAAATACATCTCAAAATCCGTGAAGGAGTGAGGTTACAGAACTAAGGAGTTTATCTGCTTAGAAAAAATCAAGCAAAATATGTTTTTCACTGGAAAATTCAATAGAATAGAATTTGTCTTAGGTTATTTGCACCAATGAATACTAAGAAATGATACAAATGTCATCGTGACTCAAAAACAAAAACAAAAACAAAAAAACTCCAACAACTTCACCTTTGTTCTTTTTGTGTTTTCCATGCACGCTCAATTGTTTCATTAGTGGTTTTGATAGACGCTTCTGTATCCATTTTTAACATTTTTCTCTTTGCGAGAAGAGCCTGTTTAATGTTAACTGTACGGAAAACAGATATTCATTGAAATGTAATGTTGAAAATTAGTTCGTTTTCATATATTCAAATCAGTATGGGTAAATGTTGCCTTGGCAATACGCAAAGACATTTACAATTTATTATACAGGCATCGTAAATGCCCAATCGCTATGTTGTATACCTGGAACTAATATAATATCGTATGTCAATTACACTTCAAAAAATAAAATAAGTAAAATAAAATTTATAATTCAGGCATCATTTCAAAAACCAAGATTTACTCACTATTTTCTGTAAAATCTTTCCAGCGCTATTACCCCAATTCTAATTTTTCTAACTGCGGGTCACCTTTCAGTTTAAAGATAATGAAAAGGGCTTAATAATCAAACTATTTTTCATTATCAAAATGTGCATAAAGAATCTCAAAAGACAGACTTTAATTACCTTCTGAAAATTTGCTAACAGGCATATTTTTCTAAATTTATAAAATAGTCTCCAACTCAAGGGACACGTTTAGATGGGTTACCATCAGAATGCATTATATAAAATGCACGAAAGTGTTTTCTCAAATATGGCCCTCAAAAGGGTAAACATAATTCTATCGCACATTAAAAAATTATTTTTCAAGCAATCTAGTGAGTGATGCTTTTAACTGTATTTTACTAAAAGAGACAAAGGCCGTGGGTGTAAGATTCTAGTTTAAATAAAAGAATTCGAAAACATTAAAAAAAAATACTTTCATGGGGCTTTTTATATAACACTTTTATCCAGAAGCGCTGCACCTCACAGAATCTGAATACTTCAAATAACGCTTTGCAGAGCATATGATTTGACTCTATGGATCTACAGTCCATCACTATTTTCCAGTAGTCATGAAGGATCTGCACTACAATAAAAATATTTTATACATTCAGAATCCATCTATAGTAAGAAGTTTACTAGACAACTCACAAAGCAAGTACTTTGTCGCCACCAAACAGAGCAAAGCTTTCAAAAGATACTTGCTTGTAAGGATGATCTCTATGAAGAACCATATATTGACTTGGACCCTTTGCTAAGTGCGCTGTTCTCTAGTGCGGATGGTGTAAGTGACATCTGACAGAACAACATAAAATGTAGGAGTTTGGATATGATTATACACTTCTCACTAGCTAGGAGAGCTCTGTAGTTTGCAACTACACAGTTTACTAATGAAAAATAAAAATAAAGAGTTATATTAGAGGATTCAATTTGTGCTGCTACTCCAAAGAGAAGAAAACTGGAAAGTTATGAAAGGTAGCTAAATTAAGAAAATTTAAAATTGACATCACAAGCTGATACATCACCTAATCTGTGCACACAAAAGGCGGTATAAACTTTTCTCGCCCAGTCTTACACAGTACATTAAGTGTACATGTGCATAAAATAATGGCATCATTCCTACCTCATGAATGTTAGTACCATTTTCACTCTTCCACATCAACAATTCAAAAGGTCAGTAAAGAAATTACAAAGTTGAATCACACTAAATACTGGTATAAAATGCTGTATACTAGAACAAGGGACTAAAGCCAGTCTTGTAATCCACTCATTAACATTCCCATTTATAAAAGTTGTATGGATTAAAACAGGTGTTTTGACTGAAAATATCACTTAAGCATACCTCCAAGCGTGTCTAGCATCTTCTCTATGTCATGCCTGCGAAGAAGTTACATGGAACATTATTGAGTAAGGATAAGCAAAGATCATATTTGTTTCTGAAGAACTGTCTCATTCTAGGGTTTTACAGAGAATAATTGTATGAGCCATGCTGACTAGAGCTGGCAAGCGAAAACACTGTGAAGACATTACCCAACATCATCCTCAAGTGTTTCTGCAAAAGGCCTCTTCCGCCCATGATTGTCCGTTGTTGGATTGTTTCCTGCATTGAAATAAAGGTGGAAAGCATTTTAAAAGGAAGTATGGTACTTTGATCGGTTTTCAGGGAGCGGTAGCCTCGCCGTGGAGTTTTTTAGGCCTCTTGCAAACAAAAGTCTTTACGGCAGACATATGAACGGAAGGAACCACGTATGTGCAAGGTCAGATGAAACTGGATCAGGGACGAGGACCATGCTCTGGAGACAGCGTTGCAAACCTTTCAGGGTTAAGGTCAGAGCACACCACCCAGCACATGTGAGACATTTTGGAAAGAGCAACAGCCAGCGAGCAGAAGTGCTGCCATCTAAGCTTCTGGAATCCTGGTCTGGGATAGGAGGATCGAGTGGGCAACCTCCGGTACGTGAAAGTGCTTTACAAAACACACACGTGTTTTACTGTCTACAGTGCCGAGGACTCAGAAGCAGCGACCTGCCCCGCGTGTGGTATCTACAAGCACTGCGTCTGCAGAGGTGTCAGATAGACCGTACCTTCAGGAACAGCCTCCGGCCCACTCAGCTCTCTTCTCTCTTGTCTCCCAAAGTCATAGGCTGCCGTAGCCCGAGCCTCCACAGGGGCCTTCGCAGCTTTCCCCAGGCGCTTCCTCCCACGTGGCGCCATCCCAAGGTGTCTTCCCAGGTACAGACAGCTCTCCTGCACCTTGTGAGCGCAAACACGCGTGAGAGAAATGGGCACAGGGACAATGAGCGATGCCAGGCAAGGGTCCTCTGCGCAGATCAGAGCGTGCACATCCTCGTGTCTCTTGTTGGGCCAGGAGGGGACAAAGACGATGGTGACAGCAGACCCCTGCCCCCGTGGCTGTGACCCCTCCCACCGGCTGTGACCTGCCCCAGGACACCTGAGCATCAGGACCCCCTGCCAGATGTCCTTATGTCCTTATGTCGGCACAGCGGCCGTCCCCGCCCCTCGGTCCCCAAGGGACAACGTGCTGGTCTGGAGGCCCAACCATGGCCGTGACCAAAAGAAGTGTTCCCTCCAAATGCATGGGGAATAAACCGTTCTGGGCCTGTCCCGAGACAGTCAGGTCAGGGGGCTCCTCGACATGCCATCTGGACCCCAGGACAACCAAACTGTCCTGCAGGGCGGCCGGCCAGGCAGGAGGGACAGATGCAGACGTCGCCTCCTCACCAGGTGTGGCCCTCTCAGGAAGAGGGGAACGTCGGACTGGCTTCCCTGCCTGCTGGCCCTGCCAGCCCTGCCCTCCAGAGCCACGTCCTGTCCTGTCGTGTCCTGTCGGAGCCCCAGAGGACTCTGTGGGGACATCACCTCAGAGGTCGGCCCAGCCACTGCCACCCCACACTGCCCTCGGGGGCGTCGTCCTCATCCCATCCTATCCTGTCTTCATCCTGTCCTGTCCTGTCCTATCGGAGCACCGGAGGACTCCATGGGGACGTTAACTCAGGGTCAGCCCCGCTGTCCCCAGCCCATACTGTCCTTGGGAGCCTCGTCTTCGTCCTATCCTATCCTGTCGTCGACCTGTCCTGTCCTGTCCTGTCCGGTCCTAGCAGAGCCCCAAAGGACTCCATGCGGACGTCACTGCAGAGATCAGAATGGCTGCTGTCTCCACGCACTGCTCTCGGGGACCTCGTCCTGTCCTGTCTTGTCCTGTCGGTCGGAGTCCAGAGGACTCCGTGGGGACATCACTACCGAGGTCAGTACAGCTGCCATCGTCACACCCTGCTCTCAAGGGCCTTGACCTGTCCTGTCCTGTCTTGTCCTGTCCTGTCCTGTTGGATTCCTCTAGGACTCCGTGGGGACATCACCATAGAGGGCAGTACGGCTGCTGCCGCCATGCACTGCCTTTGAGGGGTTCCTCCTGTCCTGTCCGGTCCTAGCAGAGCCCCAAAGGACTCCATGCAGACATCACTGCAGAGGTCAGTATGACTGCTGTCTCCACGCACTGCTCTCGGGGACCTCGTCCTGTCCTGTCTTGTCCTGTCCGGTCGGAGTCCAGAAGATTCTGTGGGGACATCACTACCGAGGTCAGTACAGCTGCCATCATCACACCCTGCTCTCAGGGGCCTTGACCTGTCCGGTCCTGTCCCGTCAGGGCCCTGGAGGACTCCGTAGGGACGTCACCGCAGATGTCAGCCCAGCCACCGTGACCCCACACTGCCCTCGGGGTCTCGACCTGTCCTGTCCTCTCCTGTCCCGTTCCGTCGGAGCCCTGGCGGACTCTGCGCAGTCATCACCACAGAGGTCGGCCCAGCCGCTGCCACCCCATACTGACCTCGGGGGCCTCATCCTCTTCCTTTGCCTGTCCTGCCCTGTTGGAACCCCAGAGGACTCTAAGGGTTAGTTCCACCTCAGAGTCAGCCCAGCTGCCACTACCTCACGGTGCCCTAAGGAGCCTTGTCCTGTCCTGCCCCATCCTCTCCTGTCCTGTCCTGTCCTGTCAGAGACTTGGAGGACTACGTGGAGACATCACTTGAGAGGTCAGCACAGCCGCCAGCACAGCGTGCTGCCTTCGGGCGCCTGCCTCATCCTCGTCCTGTCCTATTCTGCCCTCTCCTGTCCCTTCCTGACTGTCGGAGTCCCGGAGGACTACATGGGGACAACATGTCACAGGTCAGTCCGGCCGCAGCCTCTGCGCACTGCTCTCGGGGACCTTGACTTGTCCCGTCCTGTCCTGTTCTGTCGGAGCCCCAGAGGACGCTGTCGGGATGACACCTTATAGGTCAGTACAGCTGCCACCTCCGCACACTGCTCTCAGGGACATTGACCTGTCCTGTCCTGTCCTGTCCTGTCCTGTGGGAGTCCCACAAGACTCTCTGGAGCTATCACCTCAGAGGTCAGCCCAGTCGCTGCCACCCCACTGCTCTCGGGGTCTCATTATGCCCGGTCATGTCCTGTCCTGTTGGAGCCCTGGAGGACTCCGTGGGGACATCACCTCAGAGATCAGCCCAGCCACCACCACCCCACAGTGCCCTCGGGGGCCTTGTCCTCTGCTCCCATGCCCTGTACTGTCCTGTCCTCTTGGAGCCCCGGGGGACTCCACTGGGACATCACCTGAGAGGTCAGCACAGCTGCCGCCACCCCACGCTGCCCATGGGGGTCCCTTCCTGACATGCCCTGTCCGGTCTGAGCCACGGAGGTGCACGTGGGGACATCATCTCAGAGGGGAGCCCAGGCGCTACCATGCCAAAATGCCCAGGGGGGCCTCCTCCTGTCCTGCTGTCCTGTCGCAGCCCCGGGGGACTGCATGGGGACATCACCTCAGAAGTCAGTCTAGATGCCGCTGCCGCACACTGTCCGTGGGAGCCTTATCCTCGTCCTCTCCTCTCCCCTCCTGTCCTGTCCTCTTGGAGTCCCAGAGGACTCTGTGGGGACATCACCATAGAGATCAGTACAGCTGCTGCCGATGTGCACTGTCCTTTGGGGCCTCGTCCAGTCCTGTCCTGTCCTGTCCTGTCCTGTCTTATCAGAGCCCCAAAGGACTCCATGGGGACATCGCCAGAGAGGACAGTATAGCAGTATAGCTGCCGCCTCCACGCACTGCTCTTGGAGACCTCGTCCCGTCCTGTCCTGTCCTCTCCTGTCCTGTCCTGTCGGAGTCCCAGAGGACTCCGTGGGGACGTCACCACAGAAGTCAGTACAACTGCCACCTCTGCACACTGCTTTCAAGGACCTTGACCTGTCCTTTCCTGTGCTGTCCTGTTGGAGACCTGGAGGGCTCCCTGGGGACATCACCTCAGGGTCAGCCCAGCTGCCGTGACCCCACACTGCCCTGTGTGGCATCGTTCACATTCTGTCCTGTCTTCTCCTGCCCTGTCCTGTCGTGTCGGAGACCCAGAGGACTCCATGGGGACTTCACCGAAGAGGTCAGCCCAGCCGCCCCCACCCCACACAGTCCTCGGGGGTCGGGTTCTCCTCGTGTCCTGCCCCTCCCGTCCTGCCGCAGCCCCCGAAGACTCCATGGGGACATCACGTCAGAGTCAGCCCAGCCGCCCCCACCCCACCCTGTCCTCGTGGTCTCGTCCTGTCCTGTCCTCTCCTGTCCGAGGCCTGGAGGAATCCGTGGTGACATCATCACAGACGTCAGCCAAGCCATCGAGACTCCGATGTGTCTTGGAGACCTCGTCTTTGACCTGTCCTGCCCTCTCCTGCTCTGTCCTGTCCTGCCACAGCCCCAGAGGACTCCATGGGGACTTCACCGCAGAGATCAGCCCAGCCGCCCCCACCCCACACAGTCCTCGGGGGTCGGGTTCTCCTCGTGTCCTGTCCCCTCCTGTCCTGCCGCAGCCCCGGAGGACTCCATGGGGACATCACCGCAGAGGTCAGCCCAGCTGCCATGACCCCACACTGCCCTTGGTGGCATCGTTCACATTCTGTCCTGCCCTCTCCTGCTCTGTCCTGTCCTGCCACAGCCCCAGAGGACTCCATGGGGACATCACCGCAGAGATCAGCCCAGCCGCCCCCACCCCACACAGTCCTCAGGGGTCGGGTTCTCCTCGTGTCCTGTCCCCTCCTGTCCTGCCGCAGCCCTGGAGGACTCCATGGGGACATCACCGCAGAGGTCAGCCCAGCTGCCATGACCCCACACTGCCCTTGGTGGCATCGTTCACATTCTGTCCTGTCTTCTCCTGCCCTGTCCTGTCGTGTCAGAGACCCAGAGGACTCCATGGGGACTTCACCGCAGAGGTCAGCCCAGCCGCCCCCACCCCACACAGTCCTCGGGGGTCGGGTTCTCCTCATGTCCTGCCCCTCCCGTCCTGCCGCAGCCCCAGAGGACTCCATGGGGACATCACCGCAGAGGTCAGCCCAGCCGCCCCCACCCCACCCTGTCCTCGTGGTCTCGTCCTGTCCTGTCCTCTCCTGTCGGAGGCCTGGAGGACTCCGTGGTGACATCAGCACACAAGTCAGCCAAGCCATCGAGACCCCGATGTGTCTTGGAGACCTCGTCTTTGACCTGTCCTGCACTCTCCTGCTAGGTCCTGTCCTGCCACAGCCTCAGAGGACTCCATGGGGACTTCACCGCAGAGGCCAGCCCAGCCGCCCCCACCCCACACAGTCCTCGGGGGTCGGGGTCTCCTCGTGTCCTGTCCCCTCCCGTCCTGCCCCAGCCCCGGAGGACTCCATGGGGACTTCACCGCAGAGGTCAGCCCAGCCGCCCCCACCCCACACAGTCCTCGGGGGTCGGGTTCTCCTCGTGTCCTGTCCCCTCCCGTCCTGCCCCAGCCCCGGAGGACTCCATGGGGACTTCACCGCAGAGGTCAGCCCAGCCGCCCCCACCCCACACAGTCCTCGGGGGTCGGGTTCTCCTCGTGTCCTGTCCCCTCCCGTCCTGCCCCAGCCCCGGAGGACTCCATGGGGACATCTCTGCAGAGGTCAGCCCCGCCGCCCCCACCCCACAGAGTCCTTGACGAACAGGTTTTCAACTTGTCCTGTCCCCTCCCGTCCTGCCGCAGCCTGGAGGACTCCATGGGGACATGACCGCAGAGGTCAGCTCCGCCGCCCCCACCCCACACAGTCCTCAGGGGTCGGGTTCTCCTCGGGTCCTGCCCCTCCCGTCCTGCCGCAGCCCGGAGGACTTCATGTGTACTTCGCCTCAAAGTTCCGCCCCGCCGCCGCAACCCCCACACCGCCCACGGGTTCTGGCCCTGTTGTGCCCGTCCTGTCTCCCGCCCCTCCCCCCGCCAGGCTCCATGAGGACATCACCTCAGAATTCAGCCCAGCCGACGCCACCCCACATTGCCCCGTCCTCTTCCTCTCCTCTACTGTCGTGTCCTGTTGGTGGCCCTGAGCACTCCGTGCGGACATCACCTCAGAGGGGTGCCGGGCCTCCCCACACCCCGGCCCCATTCATCCGTGAGGAGAGGACCTCCCCCACCTCCCATGGCCGGACAGAGCCACTGGACCCCCCTCTCTACCCGCCTGGCCCCCCTGAGGGTCCCTATGCCCCACCCCCATCCTCTGTCTTCCTGTCCCTCCCTCCATCCCTCCACGGGCACAGCGACCTCCGCACCGAGTCCTCTGCGAAGCTCCTCTGAGGGCCTCGTGATGGCGACGAGCTAGCCGGTTGCGCCTGGGCTAGATCGTCGCTGATTGGTTGGCGAGGCGCACGTGTCGGGGGTGGGACCTTGTCCGAGACACGCCCCCTGGAGGCACTGCCCTCCACGTGACGGTGCCAAGGGTGGGGGCTACGGCTCGGGGTTTCCAGTTCTATCGCCCATGGACGTTTCACAGGCCATCTTCCTGGGAAATCACAAAAGGAAACCGAAGTGTGGAACAGGTGTTCAATCCTCTCCCTTCCTGATGTGGGGGAATTTAAGACACTATGCTCAGTGTAATATGGGAGTCTCAGAAGGACAAATGGTTTATGTACGAGGTACTCAAATTCATTGAGAAAAGGAGTAAAGTGGTGGTTGCCAGGTGTTGGGAGAAGGAGGGAATGGGCAATAGGTTTTGATGGGCACAGAGTTCCAGTTCAGAATGATGGAAACGTTTTAGAGATCGATGGCAGCGATGGTTATACAATAAGAATATACTTAATGCCACTGAGGTGTACACCTACAAAAGCCCGAACAGGTACAATTTGCATCGTATCTATTTTATTGCAATAAAAAGGCAGAGGGAAGGGCACCTGGGTGGCTCAGTCGGTTAAGCGTTGTACTTCGCCTCAGGTCATGATCTCACTGTTTGTGGGTTCGAGCCCCGCATCAGGCTCTGTGCTGACACTCAGAGCCTGGAGCCTGCTTCAGATTCTGTGTGTCCCTCTCTCTCTGCCCTTCCCCTGCTAATGCTCAGGTCTGTCTCTCTCTCTCAAAAATGAATAAACATTAAAAAAATTAAAAAAACAAAAAAAGGAAAGGAGGATAATGAAAGCATCCTCTTATTTTTAAAAGGCAGAGGGAAACGCCGCTATCGATTGATACCTACTTCTACGAAACTGTAAACAACTCATACTACCCAGTTGAAGAAACGTCATAACACCTGCATAGATAAATGTCACGGAAAAGGAAATTGCATTGGCCAATGGGCATAAAAAAGAGCTCATTCTTCTTAGTGGGGGAGAAATGCTAAATAGGATTACCACCACCACCACCATCACCACAGCAAACGCCACCACCGCCACCGCCACCGCTGCCATCTCCCCCCGCCACACCCACTCAATCGTGATCTGATTACACCCAGTATTGGTGCGTATATGGAACAATCACAACCCAATCTGCTGCTGGAGTCATAGAAGTTGGAAACAATCTGGCTCTGCGGAACACTCAGCTAGGCTATGATGTAGGAATAGGTCATTAGCAGCTTTAACCCCTTTGACTCCTTTCAACGCTGCAAAGCATATTGCACGTACGCCAGGCGTCAGAACACTTCTAGCATCACTGCTTTTGAAGGCTCTAAAGTGGAAAGTATCCACGCGTCTACGGACAGGAAAATGGGTGAACGAACTGAGTAGTGGTTCCACAATGGCATCGGCTACCATGGGGAAAAATGAAAGCACTGTGCCCCACGGAATAGTATAGACTCTGTTAGGACACAATGTTGGGTGAGAAAGAATGTGGCCGAATACTATGCAGAATGTGATACAATTTATCCTAATACCCAGGCAACGCACCAGGAAGCAAAGATATTCAAGGATACACACACGGGCCTTCCACAAAACCAAACAAAACCAAAGACCAAGACGAGGGAGGGGTGTGGTTTACACAAAACACTCAGGGGGATGGCCATTCCTCTGCAAGCGGAAGCAGTGGGTGGGCAGGGTCCCGGGAGGAGACGGAGAAGGAATGGTTAAATTCCCCCACATGGGGAAGGCGGACGCTTGAGCACCTGTTCCACACTTCGGTTTCCTTTTGTGATTTCCCAGAAAGATGGCCTGTGAAATATCTTCGGGCAGTAGAACTGGAAACCCGGACCCGGGCCGTCCACCCTTGGCACTGGTCACGTGGAGGGCAGACCTTCCAGGGGGCGTGTCCCGGCCAAGGTCCCACCCCTGGCACGTGCGCCTAGGCAACCAATCAATGACGCTCATAACATAGCGAGTCTGCGCAGTTCGTTGCTCTCCCGAGGCCCTCAGAGGAGCGTCGCAGAGGACTCGGTGTGGAGGTCGCTACTCAGGTACAGGGGCTGGAGGGAGGGACAGGGAGACGGAGGATGGGGGTGGGGCATAGGAACCCTCAGGGAGGCCAGGTGGGTGGGGAGGTGGGCCCAGTGGCCCTGTCTGGCCATGGGAGGTGGGAGGGTGTCATGCCTTCAGTCATCAGGGGCCAGGTTGTGGGGAGGCAGCAGCTTGGCTGACTTCTGAGGTGATGTCCCCACGGAGTCCTCGGGACTGGGACAGGACAGGACAGTAGAGGAGAGGACGAGGACTAATCACCTGAGGGAATTGTGGGGCGGCGGCAGCTTGGCTGAATTCTGAGATGATATCCCCACGGAGTCCTCCGGGCTCCGACAGAACCAGAGTGGACAGGACAGGGCAAGACCCCAAGGACGATGTGAGTCGGTGGCGGCTGGGCCGACCTCTGAGGTGGTGTCCCCACAGAGTCGTCGGGCGCTCCGACAGGACGGGAGAGGACCGGATGAGGACGAGGCCCCCGAGGGCAATTATGGGGTGGTGGCGGCTGGGCCGACTTCAGAGGTGATGTCCTCACGGAGTCCTCCGGGGTCTCGGACAGGACAGGACAAGAGAGGACAGGACAGGACAGGACGAGGCCCCCGAGGGCAGTGTGTGGTGGCAGAGGCTGTACTGACCTCTGAGGCGATTTCCCCATGTAGTCCACTTTGGGGGGGATCCGGTAATCTGCTGATGGACACTTAGGTTGTTTCCACTTTTATGTATTTTGAAATTTGTGTATGAGCACTGGTACACAAATATCTTTCTGACACTCTATATCTTGTTTGATTCTCTCCTTTCACGTCTTTTGGGTATATACCAGCCATGGAATTAATGGATTGTATGGTAGTTCTGTTGTTTACTTTTTGAGGTTCTTCCATACTGTTTTCCATGGTGGCTGTACCAGTTTACAATGCCCCCAACAATGTGGAATTGTTGCTATTTCTCCACATCCATGCCAACACTTGTTATTCCGGGATTTTTGTCTTTGTTTTGTGTTTGTATTTTGTTTGCTGGGTAACGAGCATCCATATGAGTGTGAAGTGCTATCTCCTTGTGCTTTTGATTTGCATCTCAGTAATGATTAGTTATGTTGAGCATCTTTTCATGTGCTTATTGCCATCTGTATACTTTCTTTGGAGAAATGTCCATTCCGGTCCTTTGACAATTTTTTAAACAGATGTTTTTTTGTTTTTTTTTTACTGTAGTTGTGGTGGTGATTGTGGTTGATTTGTGCGACCTCTTTATATGTTCAGCATTTTCATCTCTTATCAGAGAGATTATTTGCAATTATTTTTATCCATTCCATGGATTGCCTGGACACTCTGTTGAGAACATCCTTTCTTTTCAATTTAAAACACCCAAATGTTTTAAATTTTGATATCGTCCAGTTCATCTATTTGTTTTCTTGCCTCCCGGGGCTTTTCAAATAAAATTGTCTGAACCCTAAGGTCATAAAAGTTTTCTCCTGTTTCTTATAGACGTTTTAAGGTGTGATCTTGTATTTCTTTTTTTGTTTGTTTTGTTTTGTTTTTTAGTCTTTGATGATGTTGAATTGATCTTTGTGCTTGCTGTCAGGTAGTGATCTAATTGCTTTCTTCCTCCCAGGAAGAAATAATCCCACCACCCTCATTTACTGAATGGCGCACACTTTCCCTACTATCAGCTAACTATGCCATGTCTATAACGTGTCAAGTTTTGCTCTGTCCCTGATTCTGCTTCTCTATCCTGTTCCGCCAGTCATTTCATTTATCCTGTGCCCAAACCACAGCTTGTAGTAGTAGAATGAAGACTCTAAGTCAGATCTGTCTAACTCTGAATCCTCAGATATTAGCCGACACTAGGATGCCTAAGATCCTTCAGTGATTCCTCAGAGCCTCCACGAGAGGGTCTACCCTACATATGAGAACCCTTAGCATCTTGACTCATTTAACCCTCCTTTTACCCTCTCCATCCTGAACTTCTTGCAGTTTCCTCAGGCACACCATTGCTGTTTCCCCCCACTGGGCCTTTGAGCAAGCTCGGTCGACTTCTCTGTCGAGTCTTGGTCGACACTCCTTCCTTTGCCTGATACTGTGATTTGTGCCTCCTCTCTCCTCTCGCTACACTGTAATCCACTCATCTGTGTGCTAATGAGACTGTACTATTGTGCCTCACGTTGACCATACTGGAAGCCTGAATAAATCGACCGAGCAGATTTGGGACTTACAGTTCAACTTGGTTAGTGTTTGCCCATAAATAAAAACAACATTTCTGTAAGCTTTACTGCCCTTTGAAGGTATACATATCCATGACTCATCTAATTATCTTAATAACCCTCTGGAAGATGAATTAGTAGAAGGCCAGTTTATAACTTAAGAGGATGAGGATCAAAGAGCGCAAATGTTTACCCAAGTTTGCAGAGCTTCACAGTAGAGCTAGGACCAGACCTTTAGTATTTTGGCCCATTGCTCTCCCCTGGCCCGCACCTGTGACCGTTTTTGCCTTACTTTGCCCCTCTGGAAATAAACCACATCTTCAGCTGTAAATCATGATATCTAGCAGTATTTGTACCTTCCAGTAATACAGAAAATGGTCTGAAGAGTGTGACTGTAGATGTGGAAGTCCTTTAAAAAGTTGCCGTTTTCAATGTAAATTTAAAAACAAGTAACTTGAGGAAGGTACTATCTTTAACATTTTGGAATACACCTAACCGTTATGAAATGATAAACCCATTGAAGAGTTCATGCAGACCAGACCAGGTGAAAAGACAAAAGGACTCTCCTCGATAGAGCAAAGATCAGCAGTTCCACAACCCAAAAGTAGTGGGCATCCAAATTTTCAGGGACATTCTGATTCTTTGTGGGTGGCACGAGGACAGAATCTGGATTTGTAACAAGCTACCACAAGGGATTTGGATAATTAATAAAGATAATATAACGTAAGTGCTATGGCAGGCCATGCATCTACCTAGGCATTCTGTCCTTCACCCTTTCATCCTTGCTAACAGAACCTTGACCCCGTTGCACGTAGAGGTGAGCACACGGCCCAGTTCAGCCCCTGGGCTGGCCATGATACATGTCCCAGATGACACTGGTGGCATTCCTAGGAAAGCTTCATGAACTGGAAAGATGATGCTGGATTCCCCCTTTGATCTTTACCCTTTGTCCTGCCAGTAATATAGATGCAATGCTTGTGACCTTGGAGACAAAAGCCACATTTAAGGATAGAAGGGAAAGTAAAGAGAAGATCCTGGCTCCTTGAGCTGTAGCACCAGCCCTGAACAGTGTATTCCTACTGCGTGTTACCCGGAATAAGTGAACCCCGTATCTATCTAGGCTGCTATTCGAAATGCAGGCAAATGCAATTCATAATGGTAGAACAGTGCATTCCTGAAATTTACTTTTACCCAACTTACATCAGGTGTGGTACACTATTACTGTGACATTTAAACCCAAACATGTATAATGACTCAAAACTGGTTCGTTTATTTCTCCTGTAATGTAACCGGGAAAGTCAGTATGTCCTCATGGTGGGTGGGCATTATCCATGCAATTCTACAGAGACCCAGGCTGTCAGAAAGTCTGACACAAGCAACATGTGGCTTCCATGGGTGCCCTGGAGGTGGCCTCCTTTGCAGTTTCCTAGACAGGGAAAAGAGCACGGAGGTGCACCAAGTACGAGGATTATTTTTCAGAGTTAGGCCTGGCAATGGTACACACCATTTACACTGACACCTCATTGCCTAGATCTCAGGCAGTCACATCTAACAGCATGGAAAGCTGGGAAATGATGCCTACACAGGGGCCCAGGAACACGAGGAGAGCCAGGACGCAGGTGGGGAGCTGGTGGTCCCCGCAATCTATGCCTTTCTAAAATTGATGTAAAACTTGACTACATTGGGTTTCGTTAAACGGAAACTCACAAAAATCCTATAAGCATGAACTGAAAGTCCAGCGTGAAATTAAATGAGGCCATCCCTCTTACAGACTGTGAGAGACACTGAGATGATTTCTTGACCTCTCTAAGCCTCAATGACTTTCTTACGATCTTAAAGGCATAACAGTAGTACTGGTCTCATAGTATTTTGGATGAAATTAAGTGAAATCGTGCATAAAAACTCTTATGGGCACTCAATAATATAAAGCAAGCACTCAAATATTAATAACAGCATAATGATATTAATGCTTATAATTAGTTATAGCACAATTGTGATTATATTATAATAATTTTTATATTGTCATTACTATGGCCACATTTTTAGCCACTGGTATACAATTTCCTGAACATCAAACATGGAATGCAAACTAGCACCTGCTATATATTTCAAAGCCTAGAAAACGAATGTTTTGATCATCAGGGTTAAATATAACATTTTATTAACAAATGTAGATTTGGGACGGGAAATACGATATATTTCAGCTTTATGAATTATTTAGGGTGTGTCAAATGTCGCAGGGCATTTTTATTCTTTTTTTTAAGTTTATTTATTTATTTTGAGAGATAGAGCACAAACAGGGGAGGGGCCGCAAGAGAGAGAGAGAAGAGAGAATCCCAAGCAGGCTCTGCACTGTCAAAGCCCGATGTGGGGCTCAAATTTACAAACTGTGAGATCGTGATCTAAGCCAAAAGCAAGAGTCCGGCGCTTAACCGACTGAGCCACCCAGGCGCCCCTCTTGCAACTTCTTATTACCGTTACAAGTTCCTTCTTTTCAAATGAGCGGTCACATGATGGCGTTCCTCAGGACTTGGTTTTACTGGGCTCTTTTCTCAATTTATACCCTTTCCCTATATGTCATTCCTAGGAAAGCTAGGTTTCAATTACCATTTACTTCAGAGTTTCTCAAAGTGTGGTGTATGGGATCACCTATATCAAAGTCACAGAAAGAAGAGTGTTAGCGTTCAGATTCCTTGGATCTATCCAAGGCCTGCCCAATCAACTGTGTGGGTGGGCACTGGGAATCTGCATTTTATTTTATTATATTTTTTCTATGTTTATTTTGAGAGAGAGAGAGAGAGAGCTCCTGCTTGTGCGCGCCTGAGTGGGGGAGGGGCAGAGAGCAAGAGAAGGAGACACAGAATCTGAAGCAGGTTCCAGGCCCTGAGCTGTCAGCATAGAGCCCGACACTGGGGCTCGAACCCATGAACCATGAAATCATGACCTGAGCCAAAGTCGGACGCTTAACCTACTGAGCCACCCAGCCGCCCCTGGGAATCTGCATTTTAAATAAATTCTCCAGGTTGCTCTCAACTCCACTAAAGTTGGAACCACTATATTTTCAAGGAGGACCTGACTGTCATTAACAATGGCAGCTCAACATCTCCATCTTGTGGCTTCCTAACACCATTGTCCTTGTTTTGCAAATGCAGTCCATGGGTGTTAGGAAACTATTAAAAATCTGAAAAATAGGAAAGAAATAGGAACGAAGGACTTTAGTGGAGTATCTGCTCCATGAATAACCAAGATTGAGTTATAACATCTTTTGACTTTTCTAATACCAAAGTTGAACTTATCTGTATTAAACTTTTAAGGGGAAGTCAAATTGTTGCATTTCAGTTGTCATCCAACTACACAAAAACACAGGTATTGGACGACTGTTATGTATAGATCATTACACCACGTTTTGGTTTCATACGGTGGTTCCAAGAGATTTCAAGGATTTTCAAGTTACCCTTCTAGAAGTTAGCTAATAAAGAACATTCCACTTTCCAAAAATAATTTAATATGGAGCACTCTTAGTTCAATTCAGTTCTACTCTGAAGCCTTTCTTCTAATTACAAAAGCAATAAGCATTCATGGTAAAATAATTTTTACAAAATATAAAATTTATGGAGGAAATGAAATTCATACTTCATTCCACCATTCAGATATACCATACAATTTGAAATTGGGGGATACTATTTGCTTTTGTCCTTCTCCCTTCCCCTCTCTCCCTCTCTCTCTCTCTCTCCTCCCATATTATTTTCTTTTGACATAATCGCTTTTTTGTACCTGCCTTACTTTGGTACAAGCTATGTATTTTTTTTTCTGTTTTTAATCACACATTTTACTTCTTTCATCTAAGATTTGGAAGCAAAGCTTCAATATTTTATTCAGTCTGATCACACTTTCATACTGCCTACTTCAAGTAACAGGTTCATGCTAAGCCAGTGATTTATGTTTTACTTCCAGTTCTCTTCCTTATAATGCTCAGCATTTCTTTGGCTCTCATAAGCACACACCAGTGTGTCGGGTGAGGGATGATCGATGATGACCATTCGATGGAGTAAGGATAATCTTGGCAACAAGTGCCCCTGGGACAATGGTACATCCATGTACAAATGAATCAAGTTGGACACTATAGTCACACCATAAATATAAATGTTTATATTTAGGCTATAAATCTGGCCTAAATATAACAGCTAAACTTATAAAGCTCTTAGAATAAAACATAGGAATGAACCTTCATAACCTTGGGTTTCTTAAATATTAGACCAAAAGCAACAAACGAAAAAAATAGGTAAGCTGGCCTTCATCAAAATGAAAATATTTTTGCATTAAAAGACACTATCGAGAGAGAGAAAAGATATCCTACAAGATGGGAGGAAACATTGGCAAATCGTATGTCTGGTGGGAGTCTAGTAACCAGATTATATAAAGAACCCTTACAACTCCAACCAAAGGACAAAACAAACAACAAAAATGGGAAAGGGATCTGAATACATATTTCTCCAAGGAAGATATACAAATGGCCATCAGTCACATGATAATATGCTCAACATAATTAGTCATGAGGAATTGCAAATCAAAACCTAACAATAGCTGTTAATATCCACTAGGGTGTCTAAAACTAAGAGGGGAAAAGGGAAAATAACAAAATTGCTGTTGAGAATGTGGAGAAGTTGGAAGCCTTATACACTGCTGGTGGGAATTTAAAATGGTACAGCCACTGTTGAAAACAGCTTGGTGGTTCCTCAAAAGCTTAAACATATGATTAGCATATGACGCAGCAATTCTGCCCCTAGAGATATATACCACCACCACCCCCCATTTAAAATAGGCATTTAAAAAACACATGAGCATGTATGTTCATAGTAGCACTATTCAAAACAGCCAAAAGTGGGAGCAACCCAATCCTCTATCAGCAGACGAATGGGTAAACATAAGGTGGAATATCCATAAAACAGAATATTATGTAGACGTTACAAGGAACGTTGCAGTGTAGATGAACTTTAAAATCATTATTCTACTTGAAGTAAGCTAGACACAAAAGGTTACATGTTGTGTGGTTCCATTCATAGGAAATATTCAGAATAAGACAACCCATAAAGACAGAAAGTAGATTTGTGGTTCCCAGGAGGTAGGGGCATGTGGGAATGAGGGTGTCTGGATATAAGATTTCCTTTAGAACTTATGAAAATGTTTTGTTAAGAAGATAGAAGTCATGATTTCAAAACATTGAAAACTTACCTAACACCACCGAATGGTATACTCTAAAATGTGACAATGGAATATTAATCGGCCATCAAAAAAAAAAAAAAAAAAAGAAACCTTAACATTTGCAATGACGTGGTTGGAGCTAGATATATTATGCTAAGCTCAATAAGTCAGTCAGAGAAAGACAGATACCATACGATTTCACTCATTTGTGGAATTTACAAAGCAGATGAACATATGGGAAGGGAGGCAGAAGAGAACAAAAGGAAACAAACCACAAGAGACTCTTAACAATAGAGTACAAACAGAGGGTTGATGGAGGGAGGTGGACGGGAGATGGGCTAGATGGGTGATGGATATTAGGGAGGGCACTTGTCGCGATGAGCACTGGGTGTTACATGGAAGTGATGAATCACCAAGTTCTACTTCTGAAACAAACTTTGCCCTGTAGATTAACCAACTAAAATATAAAAATATAAAATAAAAAATTAAAATAAAAAATAAAAAAATATGAATTTCAATTCAATAAAATTTTTTAAACTTTTAATTAGAAAATAATGCTTTTTATGTTTTATCTCCCTCCCTCTCTGTGTCTTTTTTCCCTTTCCCCTCTTCCCCTCCCCCTGGTTTTTGCTTAGTCTCACAAAGTCCACCTATTCGTGGAAACATACTAAGAGACTCTCAAAGACTAAGAACAAACTGAGGGTGAGGGGGGTGAGGGAGGGGGGAGAGGGGGTGACGGGCATTAAAGAGGGCACATATTGGGATGAACACTGGGTGTTATATGTAAACCAATTTGAAAATAAACTATTATAAAATTTTAAAAAAGGAGAAAATAATGCTTTTTAAAGCCAACACTACAGTGTATGTTATCTAACTTGAATTTAAACATATACTTTTTCAAAAAATAATGCTTTTTAGACCTATTTAATAAAATATTCAAGTATTATGAAAAAGATGGACCAGTCTATTTTATTTTTTTCCTTTTTTAAAAAAATTTTAAGTGTTTATTTTTGAGTGTGAGAGAGACAAAGCACGAGTGGGGAGAGGCAGAGCGAGAGGGAGACACAGAATCCGAAGCAGGCTCCAGGCTGCACAGAGCCCGACCTGGGGCTCAAACTCACGAACTGTGAGATTATGACCTGAGTCGAAGTTGGACATTGAACCGACTGAGCCACCTAGGCGCCCCCTAAGCAGTCTATTTTAATGTATTCTTTTAAAAGTAATATTCAGCCCATTATTGCTTACTTGTAAATATGCTTTATGAAAACATTACTACATTTTTGAAAGCAAACAAAAGTATTAAAAGTATGGCATTATTTTACCTCTTTGCAAATCTATTCAATACCTACCTGAATAGGAAAGACCTCGATTTTCTTACCTGCCTCTTCACCTCTTATAGTCTGTTGTTTCAATGGAAGGCAACAAAGAAATCCAGATTTCTAAGAAACTAGGAAACATGTCTGAAAGACAAAGTGTGATACTGAGTAGGGAGAGGAAGACCTCACCGGCCCTCCAGCGGGATGTCAGGGAGCCTTCCCCACCCCGGGGTTCTGGAATGACCACTGGGCACTGCTGGAGCCCAGTGTTCTTTCGTAAAGTTTAATCAACCCTTTGAGAGCAGAGACACTATTAGCTGATTTGACAAAAATGGAGACTAAGGAACAGAGATGTTAGGGCACAATGTGAAAGTCACACAGCCGAGGAGAGGCAGAGCTGAGACTCAAACCCACGTCTGTCTTTCAGAAAGTACCTCTGATTTGAAAAGATAGACCATGAATCCACCCCACTATTTTCCCTCCCCCAAAACTACATAGGCTGCACGAGCGGTGGGGAGGGGGTGTCTTGATATCTCTCTCCTTCTCCTATTGAAAGTCTTCATTCAGTTGGTTATATAAAGGCCTAGCTTGCCCTTCTCTTGTGGGCTGTATGTAGAATGGGAGGGCTTTGTCTTGCTCCAGAATCTGGGGTCCAGGGCTGTGCTGAAGCATCTGTGGCTGGGTCTGGAACTATCACCTCATGAGGGATGATTTGAGGCATCGCTTGCCAACTCAGCATCCAGTGACATCATGTTGGTGGCTTAAAGTCAGCCATAATGGGAGTATTCACATCATGGAAATAGAAAAACCCTGGAAATCAGAACTGCACTCTCCTTTCCCAAAGACCGGTTTCCAGCACATCACTGTCCAAGACTGGCCAGAGAAGAATCACCTAGAATTCATTAATAGGAGGAAAAGCTTCATCACATGGCAGCTCTGTCCCCTAAAATAATGACTATGAGAGAGGAAGTATGTGCTGTGTGCCCTGATGATAGGAGCCCCATCTCCGAGCATAGTATTCATCAGCAGCATGGTTGCAGCAGGATATACTGCTGAGCACAGGTCCCAACTGTGAGAGGTTCATCTTTACCTCCCTAATGTCCTAGATCAAGGACATTTGGGGAAGTTGTGTCTCTTCTCAGGAACCACTGGTGTCCTGAAAACCCTGTCAATATACTTTTGTCCAAGTGTAGACTCAGGGTCATTTGGTCCTGCTGCAACCTGACTTTCTAATTTGCCTTCCTCTGGCACCTAGATTCTTTATCCTCACATGTTTTCTCCTCTTGGGTCATTTTAAATTGAGTGAGAGTCCTTGGATTCCACCTACACAAATGCACCTGGTTCCATGTGTCCTGGCAGGTTGAAAGGAGGTCCTTAACAGGACTTAGATTCTAAGTGTGGGGTATGTGCGCATGTGTGTGTGTGTGTGTGTGTGTGTGTGTGTGTGAAGGCAAAACAGAAGCTGTCATCTTTCTACTTTATTTCCTCTATAATCCATTTTGTGAAAACTCCCCTGCCCTCAATCCCTTTTCCATGAGAACATCGAGTACTGTCTCTAATAATTTTATTCATTCATTGGATTGGTCAGGGTGTAATTGACTGAGAGTGAGATCAACGCTCTGCATCTGAGGATGTATTAGTACTTCCTGGTTTCCATAGAAAGCTAACATCAGGAGAACATTTTGATGACATTCTGGTTTCCATGACAACTGGGGTAAGCCATTCTTTCCTGGAGACAGAAACATTTAACAAGGATATTTACAGACTGGAGAGATGGAGTAACTGTAGAAACATCGAGACTAGTCGGTGTCTGCTATCAATGTGAGTTGTGTGTGTGTGTGTGTGTGTGTGTGTGTGTGTGTGTGCGCGCGCGCACGCGCGCGCGAATGTTGCCAGTGTGTGGTCTTTAGTTGGACATTAAGAACTCTAATCCCTCCTGTTTTATAAGAGAGGACGGCAGCTCCTCTTGTGGAGGGCTAGAGTGATTGAGTAACCTGTCATACCTCAGCCATCTTTTGCTGTCCTAAAGTGACACCACTTCACGAGGGAATTGTTACCTAAGTTCTTGAAAGCAGAGGTCCCCAAGTATTTCTCATTGTGTACCTCTGCTTAACGGTTGTCCCATGAACCCTTAAAGATGTAAGTTTACTCATTTGTATCTACTTAAAGTTATTGTGTGTATGATATGAGAGAAAATTTGAAGTCAGTAAAGGAGGCAAATGGGTAGGGTTGGAAGATCTAGTGTTACTTTGTAAAACCTAGAGGATAATATTGTGAGTGTTATGACACAATGAGCAGCTCACACACACACAAACTAAGAAACATGTCTAAAAGACAAAGTGTGAGCCCAAGCTCTGAGGTCTCCTCCTCAGAGGTCATGGCTTCTCGGAAGCACCATACCTTCACTTGGTTTTTCTAGAACAAGTGCCCACTCTTCCTATCATGGCACTCTTGTCTCATTTCTCCCTTTTTTATTTGTTTTTTCTTTTTTGTTCTCTAAAGAATTCTATCAAGCTCTCTCTAAATAAAATAATAAGAGAATATTGCTTAATAGTCATGTTTGTTTTTCCCTCTTTGTTTTTAAGGCCCTTCCTTTCCCTTTGGTTTCTAGAAGTTTTACTATGATGAGCCTACACCTGTCTGTATATGTCTTCGTGTGTTTCTCTGTGTGTGTGTGTATGTGTGTGTGTGTGTGTGTGTGTGTGTGTGTGTGTGTGTGTGAGGGAAGGAGGGATGGAATGTATTACGCTTTCAGTTTGGCACATCAAATATACCACCTGATATTGTTGTTTATTTTGGAAGATTGTTCCTTCGTACATTCAGCAGTCCCTTTCTCTCTTCTTGGAGTGAAGTACAATATCTCTTATGTGGTCAAAAATATACATTTTAATAATAATTTTTCCTCTGACCAATGTAAAATACACCTCAAAGACATTTCAAATGTATTCTCATTGCTTTCTATGCAATGGTACAGTTTTGCTTGCCTTCTTTTTGTCCACTTACATCCAGTATTTCATTTCATATCTCCTTAGAGTCCTTATAAAGTAAGGTTTTGGTGCCTATGTACACATAAAGGTGTCCTTCTTGTAATATTTTGAAACATGATTTGAAAACTGATGTAGGGGAATCTGTGCGGCTCAGTCGGTTAAGCGTCCGACTTTTGATCTCAGCTCAGGTCTCAGGGTCAATGAGTTCAAGCCCTGCATTGGGCTCTGCACTGGGGGTGAAGCCTACTTTTTTAAAAAAGAAAGAAAAGTGATGTCTACCCTCAATACCCACTTCCATCCTTTTTCCTCTTCTCTTTTCAATGCAACCATGCCACAACATTTCTGTTTACCATTCTAGACTTTCCTCTTGCATTTACATGTCTTTTGTATCCTAAGATAAAGTATATACCATTGTTCTCCATGTGAATGTGTGTTTTACGTAAAGCATATTATTTGTGCTTAATTGGCCCCTAGTTAGATTTTTTTTTTGTCTGAATTTTCTTCCTGTGTCAGTACATGAAGGCGTACATCAGTCTTTATGTTGGATACATCACATGCCCTTGTCAGATTACTTTATAGGTTTGTTAGTCTCTCCTCATGGGTAGCAAGGACCTGGCACATGTCCAATATTGGTGTGCCAAACTACGATGCAATGACTTATCTTGTGAACAAGGGCACATTTTTCTCCTTGTGCACGACACAGGACAATCAATAGGTTCTGAAACATGCACCTCGTCCACTCACCTAGGTACTAGTAATTATGGAGGCTGCCCTTGACTGTTTTAACCCTAATGCCATGCATGATTTCCATAGTGTTATAGAGGGTAGTGGAGGTCTCCTCGTGGCAGGTAATAGGGACCCAAAGGGGTAACAGAACACCTTTGGAAGAAAGTTAGCCTACTGGAAGGGAGAAACCACCTGAGTTTGCTGGAGGACTGGGAGAGAGAAGTCACTCTAGTCTTAAAATAGGGCCCTGAGGGAAACCCTGAACTTTGTAGAGTTCTTTGCTCAAGTGCTCTTGCTTTCCCTTCTCTGAATAGATAGCTCTTGAAGGTGTGTGCCTGCAAGACTAGGCCCCGTTGGTCCTTCTTTGTTAATGGAGATTTGGGACACAGACCTCACCGATTTGAAGGTGTATGTGTATTTAGTGTCATAGCTGATCATTTGTAGATGCGAAACAAGCCTAATTTTTTCACTTCTTTGAGAAAACTGAGGGCAGTTCATGATTTTTCAGTCTGTAACATTTGCCATTTAAATGTTTGTACAAAAATGGCCCACATTTCCGAATAGGCATGACCTCTAAGAATTTATGACACTAGTGAACAACATAAAGGAAAGGTTTGAAGATCTCACTCAGCTATCCTACAAATAGAATTCAAACCCAGTGAAAGATTAACAACTTTTACATGTGAAAGTTCATGCTGAATTCATCTGGCACTGGAAAGGTACAAAAATAGGCAAGAATGTATTTTCTTTTATAACTGAAATTACATAAAATGTGCCTTTATAATAAAAAAGGGGGACTGCCAACTCATCCATTTAAGGAAATACATATTTGGGGGACAGTTTAAAATCACGAAACCTACAGCTTGAAAGAAGCTCCAACAAATAGGCAGTAATTGTAGGGACGGGGCATTGGGGTAAAGACAAGAGAATTCCTGCATCTGGGGAGTGGGGTGGGGGCGGTCATAGCAAGGCAAGTGCCCTCACTTTGAGACAGCACCTTCAGAGGGTTGTTTTCTTTCCTTTTTTCTTTGGAAGTGAAGCGATCACAGCCCTCCCTGGGGAAAGGAGTTAAAGAATAAAGCTTCCAAAACAATTCTTCTAAAACTCATGGCCGCTGATTGGATAAATAAATACTGCCATCAGGTTCTTTCATTCCATAACCAAAGAGCAAATGGAATAGAACAAAAGGTATACCAGGACTTAAAAATTGAAGCTGGTCCATCTGAAGGCTCTACTTCTTGATGGTCCGGAACTGGCTGTGAAGTTATAGATTGTGGAGTTGCTATTTATACCGTTCCACTTCTGTTTTATTCTACGTATTTTGACTGGGCAGGCATGTTTGATAGATCATAGTAAACTAAAATTCTGGATACATTTTCATATCCAAGGCCTCTGAGGATTGGGGGTTACTTGAAAAGTTACTTTAGTGTCATCCAAGATTCTATTTTTAATTCATTGCCCCTGGTGTGCAAAATAGGATCGATATTTACATATTATTTCTTTCTATCTATCATCTGTCTGTTTATGCACCCACCTGTATACATCTTTAGAGGGAAAGAAGATAGCTGAGCTCCTGTTAGTATGAAAAATAAAAGTAAACCCTCTGCAAGATTATGTACCAACCCTTCATGGAAGATAATTTGGACAATGGGCCAAAGCATATGGTGAGAAGGCCACTTAGGATTTAATATTTTCATTTAACACCCTTCCCTTCCGATTGCCTCTGTCAAGCATGCATTGCTTTAGTAATGAAAAAAACAACTGAAATTGCTGTTTTGGTTGTCCGCTGAAAGTTACTCCATT
Source organism: Paguma larvata (assembly GCA_030068075.1). Classification (NCBI taxonomy): domain Eukaryota; kingdom Metazoa; phylum Chordata; class Mammalia; order Carnivora; family Viverridae; genus Paguma; species Paguma larvata. Next base: position 120,602,530 of record CM057830.1, on the reverse strand, counting down.
AAAGTGTTTCATACTTGAATAGATACACATAAATGTGAATACGAGAGAGTATTCAAACAGGTGCTGCGGGGGTTTTTTTAAGTTTATTTATTTATTTGGAGAGAGAGAGAGGAGAGAGAGAGAGAGAGAAAGCACGAGCAGTGAAAGAGGAGAGAGAGAAAGACACCAAGCAGGCTCTGCACGGTCAGCACAGAGCCCGATGCAGGGCTCAAACTCACAAACCATGAGATCATGACCTGAGCCGAAGTCAGATGCTTAACCGACTGAGCCACCCAGGCACGCCCTGGTAGTACGGTGTTTAACACCCTTTTTAGTATCTTATATAAAATATGTATAAATAGAGTAAAGATGCTAGAGTCTGTGGACTCACATATTTGCAGTTAGCATTTCTCCTAGGTGATCAGATTACTGATGCTTAACATTTTTCCTACTTTATAATTTTAAACAGCATTTTAGATTTTCCACCTGTATTTTCAAAATAAGGAGCTGAAAATAACATCTACACTGGAAGCAGAAACATCTGTATGCATGTGTAGAGCAGAAAGCATGGATTAAATGCATCAATACTAGGCATCTTGGGTCCCTGACATCATCGCTCTGAGTGTGTGTACATACTCAGAGGGTATGTGTATGTGTGTAAGTGTGTGTATGTGTGTCTTGGAGGTGGGTAGCTATCTGGTTGGAGTTGAGGTGACTCAGGCACTCCTGTTTTGTGTGACGGGCTGGCAGGTCCTGCTGCAGGGAGATTGCAGTGGCTGAGTCACCTGTTTTTCCTTCTCCCTTTTGTTCTGTGTCCTCATGTGACACTTGTGTTCTGAGAGCCGGTACACTGAGTTCTCTGAAGCAGAGGACACAATACCTGCATGATCGTACACTCTGCAAGAAAAAGTTTGTGTGGGCTATGCCCAAAGTATGTATAATTAGTCATACATTTCATGTTATGTCTATGAGTATGTGTGAAAAAAGTCATGCATACACACATTTATTAGGGAAATAATATTTTGTATAATGAAACATATCGTTTGAAACTGATAATAGATGAGCTAAAAAGAATTATTATACATATTTGTACAGTGTATACAGAAAAGTGGAACCCATTAACAGGGAATTTCTAAGGGGGGAGGGATCGAGAGAACAGTTGCATTTTCTGCATTACGCACATCTGAGTATTTGCAATGTACTTTAAAGAAAGTTTTTAAATGTCACATTGTAAAGAGATTCACAAAAATTAGGTGAAAAGTCAGAGTTCACATGAAACAGTGATCAAATATGCTCTTGAGTGAAGAAATACAGTTCTAGGTAATATGCACAGGCATATGTATATGGATACATAGGAAATGTGTGAGAAGCCCATACACCATCATATTTACATGAAGTGTCTATAATGTATTTCCTCCTGTATATATCTCTCTACGCGTTTTATGTTCTCCACAAACATTTAGTGTTACTTTATTTTTAAAAAAAATTTTTAATGTTTATTTATTTTTGAGAGAGAGACAAAGTGAGCAGCAGAGGGGCAGGGACAGAGGGAAGGCACAGAATGTGAAGCAGGCTCCAAGGCTCTGAGCTGCCAGCACAGAGCCCGACATGGGGCTCAAACTCTCAAACCAGGAGATCATGACCCGAGCCGAAGTCGGAGGCTCAACCGACTGAGCCACCCAGGCACCCCTAGTGTTACTTTAGAAACACCAAAAACACACTTACTTTATAGACCCTGTTTTTGTTACACATACACCCACACCCACACACACACACACACACACAGGCCACTACTATCATTATCTCTGTGCATCCAAGACAGGCAAAGGCTACTATGAAAGCAGTCCTTCCCACTGTTCTGAAATAGGAGGACTAGGATAAACTAAGTAGCTTTGCATGGAGATATTTTTGAAATGCAAAAGAGGGAAGAAAATAGACATGTCTACATTTTAAATGAGACTTAACTAACATTTCTGTTTCCGAATGGCCTGCACTCCAGAGCTGAGGAAGGGAAAATGATGAATCCATCCCCATTTCGTTGGCTTCATTTCCCGTCTGCTTTTCTGCTTTTCTAGACTGACATTAGAGGTGCATAGGTCTTGGGTATCTAACTACATTTGATGTCATTTGATCTCTGGAAGGACAGCGCACCTCAGAAGCACAGAGCAGAGTAAAGGGTCTGCCGGACACAGTTGGAGCGTGCGAATCAACAGATTCAGCTCACAGAAGCGCATCTCCCAGGATTTACGTGGCATTCGGTAAGACGTTCTCATTTTACTCAACATCTCATCTGCAGTCATCTCATGTTCACATTTGAAGTGTGTATGGTTTAATTTGTTCCTCGCTCTACAGCCACTTCCCTACACAAATTAAGTGCTTGGAGTGGGGAGGGTGGGGTGGGGGATAGCCTTGTAAACCACCATAGAGAAATGTAAAAGTGCAGGTCACAGCCAATGCCCCATGCCTGCAGCAACTCTTATGAAGATGGTACCAGTAACCACCATGATGATCTTTGTGAACCTCTGGATTTTAGGCTCGTGCTCTTGAACACAACATTGAGCTGACATTCGGTGTCCATAGGCTGGAGATAACCTCTGGCTTCCCTGGGTGCACAGGGTGGCCTGGCACCTGCACCCCAGAAAATAAAAAGTGAAGCATTCCCCCAGGACGAACCCCGGCCCGGGGAGCACAAAAGACACAGGATGTCCAATACCACAGATGAGATCTGGAAAATGACACCCACCTCCCCACACAGATGCTCTTTAATATGCAGTAGTAACAAGCAGGGCAAGAAGTTGGGTTTGGAGGGCTATAAAACCCCTCTGGTATCTTCCGTATTTTTCCCTGATACTTGCCATGTATTTTACACACAGCCCTGTCTGATACACACTGTCCCTATTTCTTTGTTTTACGTCTTATCAATTCTCATTGACCACTGTTGTTCTACTTTCACACGAGAAGAATTTTTTTCTAATACTTTTCTTCTTTTCCTTTTCCACATTTCAGTATTCTCCAGTATAGTCCATTCAGAACACAGGCTTCACAGACCGTGGGAGATTCAGGAGAAGAAGGACAGGCCACACAAGGTGTAAACCCTCTGTGGTCTTAAGCCAAAAGGTGTGGCGAAGGACATTGTTTTAGGGAAGACCTGCTGTGGCTGTGGGTATGACGGCTAGACCCGTCAACCTCTAGTAATTCCCCCTTGAGAGGAAACTCAAATCATGATGGCTGCTGAGTATATCCTATGCAATTGGAAAGGCCTCTTGTGGCCAGCAAAGGTTTTGTCCAGACCTGGGATCCCACCAAAATATAAGAGGAAAAGGGCACTTTCTCAACAAGTTCAAATACTCTCAGTAGGTAAGAAAATTAAGGTGAAAAGCACAGACATAAAGATCCTAAATGAGTCTCAAATTGAATCCATTACCTCCTTGCTAGTGGCCCAGTCGAAGGCCAGTGTCCCACCAGGACAGAAAGTGGCCTACAAAAACGCTCTTAAACTGGCATTGGAGATCCTGAATAAGAGAGCAAATTTGGGTCCTGCAAAAGCATCAGATGGTCTAGATGCCACTACAGCATCTCAAAGGGGACCACAAAAGCGATCTCGTAAAAAGTACCGGAGGCCCAAAGGAAACTTACTGAGAGGTCTTATGAAAAGCAAACACCTCAAATCACTGCTGGCATGTTCACAGAGCAAGGATGCCCTAGATGGTGGCCAGTCACAGGCACGCACAACCGTCACTCGTACACTAAGGGAAAGGCGAGCAATGTCCTCGCGAAGCTGCAGGATGTCCTCAAAGTTCCCATCACTTTCAGAAGATGGTCATAAGAAAGGAGGCCGATCACAGGTGCACACAACCTTCATTCGTACACTAAGGGAAAGGCGAGCAAAGTCCTCGCGAAGCTGCAGCCTGTGCTCAAAGTTCCCATCTCTTACAGAAGATGATGATAAGAAAGGAGGCCATTCGCATGTGCACACAACCGTCACTCGTACACTAAAGGAACGGAGAGCAAAGTCGTCGCGAAGCTGCAGTGTGTCCTCAAAGTTCCCATTGCTTTCAGAAGATGATGATAAGAAAGGAGGCCATTCGCATGCGCACACAACCGTCACTCGTACACTAAGGGAACGGAGAGCAAAGTCCTCGCGAAGCTGCAGCCTGTTCTCAAAGTCCCCATCCCTTTCAGAAGATGATGATAAGAAAGGAGGCCATTTGCAGGCACACACCTCCGTCACTCGTACACTAAGGGAACGGAGAGCAAAGTCCTCGCGAAGCTGTGGCGTGTCCTCAAAGTTCCCATCTCTTACAGAAGATGATGATAAGAAAGGAGGCCATTCTCATGCGCACACAACCGTCACTCGTACACTAAGGGAACGGAGAGCAAAGTCCTCCCGAAGCTGCAGTGTGTCCTCAAAGTTCCCATTGCTTTCAGAAGATGATGATAAGAAAGGAGGCCATTTGCAGGCGCACACAACCGTCACTCGTACACTAAGGGAACGGCGAGCAAAGTCCTCCCGAAGCTGCAGCCTGTTCTCAAAGTCCCCATCCCTTTCAGAAGATGAAGATAAGAAAGGAGGCCATTTGCAGGCACACACCTCCGTCACTCGTACACTAAGGGAAAGGCGAGCAAAGTCCTCCCGAAGCTCCAGGATGTCCTCAAAGTCCCCATCCCTTTCAGAAGATGATGATAAGAAAGGAGGCCATTCGCATGCGCATACAACTGTCACTCCTACACTAAGGGAACGGAGAGCAAAGTCCTCGCGAAGCTGTGGCGTGTCCTCAAAGTTCCCATCTCTTACAGAAGATGATGATAAGAAAGGAGGCCATTCGCATGCGCACACAACCTTCACTGGTACATTAAGTGAACGGAGAGCAAAGTCCTCGCGAAGCTGCAGCCTGTTCTCAAAGTCCCCATCCCTTTCAGAAGATGATGATAAGAAAGGAGGCCATTCGCATGCGCATACAACTGTCACTCCTACACTAAGGGAACGGAGAGCAAAGTCCTCGCGAAGCTGTGGCGTGTCCTCAAAGTTCCCATCTCTTACAGAAGATGATGATAAGAAAGGAGGCCATTCGCATGCGCACACAACCGTCACTCGTACACTAAGGGAACGGAGAGCAAAGTCCTCGCGAAGCTGCAGTGTGTCCTCAAAGTTCCCATTGCTTTCAGAAGATGATGATAAGAAAGGAGGCCATTTGCAGGCGCACACAACCGTCACTCGTACACTAAGGGAACGGAGAGCAAAGTCCTCGCGAAGCTGCAGCCTGTTCTCAAAGTCCCCATCCCTTTCAGAAGATGATGATAAGAAAGGAGGCCATTTGCAGGCGCACACAACCGTCACTCGTACACTAAGGGAACGGCGAGCAAAGTCCTCCCGAAGCTGCAGCCTGTTCTCAAAGTCCCCATCCCTTTCAGAAGATGATGATAAGAAAGGAGGCCATTTGCAGGCGCACACAACCGTCACTCGTACACTAAGGGAACGGCGAGCAAAGTCCTCCCGAAGCTGCAGCCTGTTCTCAAAGTCCCCATCCCTTTCAGAAGATGATGATAAGAAAGGAGGCCATTTGCAGGCGCACACAACCGTCACTCGTACACTAAGGGAACGGCGAGCAAAGTCCTCCCGAAGCTGCAGCCTGTTCTCAAAGTCCCCATCCCTTTTAGAAGATGATGATAAGAAAGGAGGCCATCTGCAGGCACACACCTCCGTCACTCGTACACTAAGGGAAAGGCGAGCAAAGTCCTCCCGAAGCTCCAGGATGTCCTCAAAGTCCCCATCCCTTTCAGAAGATGATGATAAGAAAGGAGGCCATTCGCATGCGCATACAACTGTCACTCGTACACTAAGGGAACGGAGAGCAAAGTCCTCGCGAAGCTGTGGCGTGTCCTCAAAGTTCCCATCTCTTACAGAAGATGATGATAAGAAAGGAGGCCATTCGCATGTGCACACAACCGTCACTCGTACACTAAGGGAACGGAGAGCAAAGTCCTCGCGAAGCTGCAGTGTGTCCTCAAAGTTCCCATTGCTTTCAGAAGATGATGATAAGAAAGGAGGGCATTCGCATGCGCACACAACCGTCACTCGTACACTAAGGGAACGGAGAGCAAAGTCCTCGCGAAGCTGCAGTGTGTCCTCAAAGTTCCCATTGCTTTCAGAAGATGATGATAAGAAAGGAGGCCATTTGCAGGCGCACACAACCGTCACTCGTACACTAAGGGAACGGCGAGCAAAGTCCTCCCGAAGCTGCAGCCTGTTCTCAAAGTCCCCATCCCTTTCAGAAGATGATGATAAGAAAGGAGGACATTTGCAGGCGCACACCTCCGTCACTCGTACACTAAGGGAACGGAGAGCAAAGTCCTCGCGAAGCTGTGGCATGTCCTCAAAGTTCCCATCTCTTACAGAAGATGATGATAAGAAAGGAGGCCATTCGCGTGCGCACATAACCGTCACTCGTACACTAAGGGAACGGAGAGCAAAGTCCTCGAGAAGCTGCAGCCAGTTCTCAAAATCCCCATCGCTTTCAGAAGATGATGATAAGAAAGGAGGCCATTCGCATGCGCACATAACCGTCACTCGTACACTAAGGGAACGGAGAGCAAAGTCCTCGCGAAGCTGCAGCCAGTTCTCAAAATCCCCATCGCTTTCAGAAGATGATGATAAGAAAGGAGGACATTTGCAGGCGCACACCTCCGTCACTCATACACTAAGGGAAAGGCGAGCAAATTCCTCCCGATTCTCCAGGATGTCCTCAAAGTTCCCATTGCTTTCAGAAGATGATGATAAGAAAGGAGGCCATTCGCATGCGCATGCAACTGTCACTCGTACACTAAGGGAACGGCGAGCAAAGTCCTCGCGAAGCTGTGGCGTGTCCTCAAAGTTCCCATCTCTTACAGAAGATGATGATAAGAAAGGAGGCCATTCGCATGTGCACACAACCGTCACTCGTACACTAAGGGAACGGAGAGCAAAGTCCTCGCGAAGCTGCAGTGTGTCCTCAAAGTTCCCATTGCTTTCAGAAGATGATGATAAGAAAGGAGGCCATTCGCATGCGCATGCAACTGTCACTCGTACACTAAGGGAACGGAGAGCAAAGTCCTCGCGAAGCTGTGGCGTGTCCTCAAAGTTCCCATCTCTTACAGAAGATGGTCATAAGAAAGCAGGGCGATCACAGGTGCGCACAAGCATCAGTCTTACTCTAAGGGAAAGGCGGGCAAAGTCCTCGCGAAGCTGCAGCGTGTCCTCAAAGTTCCCATTGCTTTCAGAAGGTGATGATAAGAAAGGAGGCCATTTGCAGGCACACACCACTGTCACTCGTACACTAAGGGAACGGCGAGCAAAGTCCTCCCGAAGCTGCAGCCTGTTCTCAAAGTCCCCATCCCTTTCAGAAGATGATGACAAGAAAGGAGGCCATTTGCAGGCGCACACCTCCGTCACTCGTACACTAAGGGAACAGCGAGCAAAGTCCTCCCGAAGCTGCAGCCTGTTCTCAAAGTCCCCATCGCTTTCAGAAGATGATGATAAGAAAGGAGGCCATTTGCAGGCACACACCTCCGTCACTCGTACACTAAGGGAAAGGCGAGCAAAGTCCTCGCGAAGCTGCAGTGTGTCCTCAAAGTTCCCATTGCTTTCAGAAGATGATGATAAGAAAGGAGGCCATTCGCAGGCGCACACAACCGTCACTCGTACACTAAGGGAACGGCGAGCAAAGTCCTCGCGAAGCTGCAGCCTGTCCTCAAAGTTCCCATCACTTTCAGAAGATCATAATAAGAAAGGAGACCAATCACAGGGGCACACCACTGTCACTCACACTCTAAAGGAAAAGCTAACAATGTCTTTGCAAAGCTGCAGTGTGCTCCCAAACTTCCCTACAGTATCACAAGATGACTATAAGAAAGGAGGCAGAGGAAAGAAGGTCGCTTCAAGAGTTATGTCCTTACATCACACAGTCAAGGAGAAGGGTACAAGTGCTAAGGATGAAGGTGTCCTTCCACCTTTGTCACCAGACATCATCGTCACTGTGCCCAAAGCTCGGAAGGAAGAGGCACACGAAACCTGCACAAGGATCCTGCCTGTCTCCTCTGAATGCTCTGCCTTCTTGGGGAATGTCGAAGACCATGGAGACGGTGTCTGGAAGCCAAGCTTGGAAGGTGCAGCAGCATCCTCCAGTGCCCCTAACCAGAGGCTGTGTTATTCACTCTGTCTTGCAAATAGAAAAAGGAAGCTGCAGGTGACAGAGTTTGAGAAAGGGCTGCAAGAACATCAACCTTCAGTCAACTCGAAGGCTATTAACCCCACCACCGCTATTAAAAACAATGTCAGTGAAGAAATGGGACGAGTGGGAAGCATGGATTTCCCACAGGAGCCTTGTCCCATTGAAGGAGGAATGATAGTCTGGTTTAAATTTCAAAATCACCCATTTTGGCCAGCAGTGGTAAAGAGTGTCAGCCAAACAGAGAAGACTGCAAGGGTGCTTTTGATTGAGGCAAACATGCACCGTGAAATGAGTGGCATTCAAGTTCCTCTTCGAAGATTGAAGCACCTGGATTGTAAAGAGAAAGAAAAACTAATAAAGAGAGCCAAGAAAGTGTACGAGCAAAGTGTGAACTGGTGCTTCTCCCTGATTGCCCACTACAGAGAAAAGCTCAGGTGCGGTTCTTTTGCAGGCTCTTTCCTGGACTATTATGCTGCTGACATCAGTTACCCAATTAGGAAAGCCATCCAAGACAGTGATCTGAATATTGATTTTCCAAAGGTGGATTATGCCGACCTGGAAGATTCTGAGGAGGAGACCTCCCTGTATGGGAAGAGGCCCTGCAAGAAAATTCTCCCGGACCGGATGAAGGCTGCTTGGGACCGAGCCAACCAGAAGCTAGTGGATTTCATCGTGAAACAAAAGGGGGCCGATGACCATCTCCTGGACATTGTCCAAGGCAGGAAAGAGTCCAGGTGGCTGGCATCATTTAGGAATTCAAGCAGGTATGTGATCTGCGTTGAAACATACTTGGAGGATGAAGACCAGTTGGATGTGGTGGTAAGACATTTACAAGAAATCTACAAACAAATAGACAAGAAAGCACTGAATCTGGTAAGGGACGACAAAGTGAGTTTTGTTCTGGAAGTTCTTCTGCCAGAAGCAATCATTTGTTCAATTGCTGCAGTTGATGGGTTAGATTACCAGGAGGCAGAAAAAAAGTACCTACAGGGGCCACCTGTGCATTACAGGGAAAAAGAGCTATTTGATAAAAACATCCTAAAGAAAATGAGAAAGAGATCAGCAACAAGGAGCAAGGCTAAATAATTCCCCCTGTGCCCACGCTTTAGCAGGGAGACCTCTCATTACCCTGTCTGTATGAAATGTGTGATCCTTCCATTCTCTATGTCATGTAAATATGTTCTGGAAATCTGAGACCTCGGGAACATGCTGCATTCATTTTGGATCCATCTCTAGCTCTTAGTGGGTAGCACAGTCATCATCTTTTCTAGTTCCCAAACGCCTCACAAACTAATTTGTTAAAATATTGCAAACAGTTGTACTTCCCTCTACTGGCTTGGATGCGTAACTGGTGTAACTGTCCAGATGCTTTCCTAACGTTGCTTTTGACTGTACTTCATATTTTAATATAGCGTACACACATTATTTTATTACATGAAAGAGCACTGGTATCAGGCATTAAGCAACAATCATTTTTAAAACCCAAGATAAATTTTTACAGAAACAGCCTGTGGATCTCTCATTCTTTTTTGTGACACCTCAGTATAAATGATTGGGTTCCTTCTTAAGATAATTCCTGAATTTGCTCTGCCACGCTTATTTGTTTGGAAAAATAGCCCTGAGAGGTGAAACCAATGACAGAGATGTTTTCTATACATTATCACTACTTTCAAACGGTTCTTGGAAAGGCAGTCTAGAATCCAAAGTTAATGGATCATTTGCATGGAGTCCACATGTGGGTGAGTGAAATCTCGACCTGCATTAAACATTTTGCCAGCCTGTGCAAGACTGTTAAACTTTACGTTTCCCTGAGATTCCAGTTATGGAAGTAGCTCTCGTTCAATGGCTTAATGGTTTCCTAGAGCAGACGGGCTCCTGGCTGTCCTCTTAACTGACTAGATCCTTTGCATATAGTGGTTTATCCCCATGTGGAACACAGCTAGAGTAATCGAACACACCCGTTTATCCATTTCAGACCCAGGAGTCCAGGCTCACTGCTAAGAGCCCATCTAATTGGCACAAATTGTAGGAAACCATACACTTTGTTCTGGACCTGTGTCCCCTAAAATGCAGTCATTCCTCTCAAGCCATTCAAGCTTTCTCTTTTGAATTCTTTGACTAGCTCCGACAGGTTCCAATAGTTATAAATGCAGGCTGGTAAGTGATTCCAGGCTGCTTGAGCAATAGACGGCCCAGGACCTGGGAACTTGGAAATGGGCTACAGAAAAGTCTCCATTTGGCTAAATATGGCTGTTGTCAGAATACAATGAAACATATGTAACTGAAAGATAAATTCTGAAGCCCATGAATTGTTATCCTAACTTGAAACAAGATTTGTTTTGAGACAAAAAAAGTGTTACAAAAGCTTGGTTATTTTAAAACTTGTGAAAATAAACACTAAAGGTTTAACACAAACCTGATTGCATTTTTATTCTCAGAGGGAGTCAACTGTCACTCACAGGCCCATGTTATGTGTTCACATGACCATGTGATTTGTTCGTGTGTAAAATTTTCAAGAGTTATCTGTTTTGATTCACAATAAAACCACTGTATCTTTCACCTTGAACTTTTGCTTCATCATAATTATATATATAGATAAATATATTAGATGAATAGATAGATAGATAGATGACAGACCTAGTGTTTTGGAATTTTAGTGATTTAGTCACCACTTTTATAGTTCATTATGAATTTTCTTCTCATTGTAAATATTCACTTTCATGCTTGTTTTCATAATTTTAGAAGAGGGCCTTCCAAATTGTGTAAGCGTCAGGCCCAACAGAACTTTCTTGGGACTCTGCCTGAGAGACACCAATGACTCCTGGGTCATTCTGCCTGAGCTAATCCATATGGAATTCTCATGGTCTTGGAAAGTACTTGGAAACACACCATCCCCACACTCTATGTGGACCCTGTGCACTGAAACCACACACTTTAGTTCCTCTATAAACATCGTGTTGCTCTGAGTCAAATATATCACTCAACTTCAGCTTTCTCATATAGTCATATCTGGCTCTACATTATAATATTTTCTTCACCACCTCATTCATTCATACATTCAGCCATCCATTCATTCATAGCATTGCGAGTCAATAGAGTAAGATGTGGTTTAAGACACTGCTCTGAGGTTAAATTTCAGATGCTATAAAATGAAGACTGGCATCATGGACTGACTACCTACATTTGAAACCAGAACCCCAGATTTTCCATACTTGTAAGATCATACGTGTCTCTTGGTTGGGGATGAAGGGAGAGGACCTGGTCCCTTCTGGGGTGTCATTTATGCCTGAGGCAGTCACTGAAGAAGAAAGACATGCGTAGGACATACATCTCTTCTTCTCCACTTTGAACCAGGATCACATTTGGGGTATGCAGCTGGATTGGGGCTGGTTGTGTAGATTCTTTTTTTTAATTTTTTTTAATGTTTATTCATTTTTGAGAGAGAGAGCAGAGCAAGGGAAGGGCAGAGAGAGAATGAGACACAGAATCTAAAGCAGACTCCAGGCTCTGGGCTGTCAGCACGGAGCCTGATGCGGGGCTCAAACCCACAAACCGTGAGATCATGACTGGAGCCAAAGTCGGATGCTCAACCGACTGAGCCACCCAGGCGCCCCTAGACTCTTGAGATACCTTCCAACCTGAACAGTTGCAGTTGTTAAGGTGGCTCTAAGATTGCCCTAAACTGGTTCTCTATCATGGGTGTGTGTGTCTCAAGGGATAGCCCAACGTGTCACCCACCCTAACCTACTGGATTAAGGAGACCTCCTCTCCTCCAGTCATAAGGCAGATGGTGGAACATCAGGTCTTCATCCTAAATGTTGGTTGACAGAGCTGAATGGAGATGGCATGCACAGAATTTACAGGTCTCCATATTTATGAATGAATCTGACAAAGAAAATGTGGAACCCTGAGACGCTAAGTTGGCCAGCATGAGAACACTGTATACCCAGAATCCTCTGAAACCTCACCTGGGCATTTTCAACCCCCTAACGCTTGCTACTGGAGAGAAGCTGCCTTGTTCCTGGAGACCCTGCAAAGACCTCATCTAAGGCAGCTGCCTGAACAGATGTTCTCTTATTCAACATCAGTATCTGCCAACTTTCATTGCTGTCAGACTAATAACAAGGGCAGGTAAGACTGGGTAAGATCACAGCGCAGGGGAAAAAATACAGTTTTGTTTGGGTGGGAAATGCCTTACATTCAGAAAAATAGTAGGACTTGGCTCATCTGTAGTTGCAGGAATTGAGATAATATATGTGCAATGGATTTTGAGAATAGTGAGCCCACAATTCAGGAAACAGAATATAAGTCAGTATGCAGGAGAACTTATTAACATGGGAGCACAGAGCTGTGACTCAGGGTTTGAGGTCCTTAAAGGTGCCAGTCCAGCAACCTAATATGCATATTACTAATATGTATATTATTATTATTATTATTATATGCATGTATACAGTAAATGACATGGAAATACTGAAAAATTGAGGAATTGTTGAGAAGGTCCAGGGGAGAAGGTTTATGGCTGTGATTTGTAATGTGAGATCAGATGTCCTACCTCTAGCCTCTGTTTCTTTGGAGGGCAGAGAAATCACTGCTCAAATAAGGAATGTGCTGGTGAAGTGGCACTGGCATCTTTGTGAAACTCAGTGCTGACTCTCCTCTGCAAACCATTGTTGGAAGCAAGCAAAGCTGGCATGGATTTGGTAATCAATGGAGAAGACAGGATTCTCAAAAGGCAGGGTCCCAATGGTGGCACAAAACTATCATGGGCAAGGTGATCATCATTACCATACTGGGCAGCAAGGCCAAGTTGGGGTCAGTCTTACGTGACGACCGGAATGTGTGGCAATGTTATAGACAGTAGTGTTCCAGGATCTAGATGTGTGTACAGCTAGCTGAGTTCTTACTTGCTTTTTATAAGGGAAACAAAAAATCAAAAACATGAAATCTGGCCATGTGTAGCAGCATGGAACTGGAGGGTATTATGTTAAGTGAAATAAGTCAGTCAGAAAAAGACAGATACCATATGTTTCCAAGAATAGGTGGACTTTGTGAGACTAAGCAAAAACCAGGGGGAGGGGAAGAGGAGAAAGAAAAAAAAAGACACAGAGAGGGAGGGAGATAAAACATAAGAAACTCTCAAAGACTAAGAACAAACTGAGGGTGAGGGGGGTGAGGGAGGGGGGGAGAGGGGGCGATGGGCATTAAAAAGGGCACATGTTGGGATGAACACTGGGTGTTATATGTAAACTAATTTGAAAATAAACTATTGTAAAATTAAAAAAAATCAAAAACAAACTGAGAGCTGGCAAGCAGAAAGCTGATAAGTGTAAAACTGTATCCACCAAGTAGCCAGGTTTCAGTCAGCCCCTAGGCCCAGACAGAGCCCTCTGATTGAAGTGGAGGTCAGAAAAATCCAACCAAGCCTTTCCCAAAAACCCTTATCTATTTACCAAGGTAATTGTGCATGGTGGTAAGGAGGATACTTGCATTTAAAAAAAGAATATTGAATATGAGTTCTCTGCTTATAAAGGGACTTATGAAGTCTAGGCAATAATGGAGTTCTGTCTCATTTTCCTCTGACAGGGCATTCAATGGTTCCATGGATCCACCCAGGGTTTTTTCTCCAGACTCTCTGTATATAGTTGGCAATAATGTACTTGGTAGGTGACAGAGTCTTCATATTAGCACAATTGACATTATATGGAAAGGCACACATGGAAGCCTATGAAGCTGCTATCTCCCTGCAATATAAGATAATAAAAGAAATACTGATTCTATACGAAGAAAAGAGAGAAGACTCAGATTACTCACAAGCAAAAGAAAAAAAAGTAACTGTGAGTTGATGGATAGGTTAACTAGCTTAACTGTAGTTATTGATTACACTAGCTTAACTGTAGTGTGTAGTGTAGTGATTCTTTTAATGTGTAAGTATATTAAATCATCAAGTTGTATACCTTAAATATATACAAATTTTGTAAATTAAATCTCAATAAAGCTGGGGAAAAACAAGAAAAAAAGACATGAAAGTGGGAACATTACTATCAACTTTACAGAGATAAAAAAAAGATTATAAGTGAATTCTATGAACGATTGCACACCCAAATTTAAATAAGTTAGATGAAACGGACAATTTCCTGGAAACATACAAACTAGCAAAACCAACTCATAAAAAAATAGACATTCCCAATACACCTATGAAAAATTAAATAAATTGAATCTGTTATCAAAAACCTCAGAACAAAGAAAAGCTCAGGACCCTCAGGCCTCACTGGCCTCACTGGTGAATTGTGCCAAATGCTTAAAGAATTACAAATCCTTCTCAAACTCATCCCAAAAAATAGAAGAGGGGGAAGCTTCCTAACTCATTGTATGAGGCCAATATTTCCCTGGTAGCAACTTGAGACTAAGACACCACAAGAAAAGTGCAGACCAATATCCTTTAACAATATAAATGCAAAAACACCAATAAATATCCTAACAGACCAAATGCAGCGGTTTCCTTAATTAGAAGAAATATAATTAAAAGGATTATACATCATCACAAAGTGGGATTTATCCCAGGAATGTAAATGTGGTTCAACATATGAGAAAACAACATAATACACCACACTAATAAATGAAGGGAACAAATCACATGATTATCACAAAATGATGCAGGAAACACATGTGACAAAATCCATACTCTTTCATTTATAAAAAACATCCAGAAAACTAGGATTAGAAGGGAATTTTCTGGGGCACTGGGGTTGAGCTCAGTTGTTTGAGCATCTGACTTTGGCTCAGGTCATGATCTCACAGTTTGTGAGTTCAAGCCCCACACCGGGCTCATTGCTGTCAGCGTGGAGCCCGCTTTGAATCATCTGCCCCCTCTTTCTCTGACCCTCCCTTGCCGACACTCTATCCCTCAAAAAATAAACATTAAAAAAAATTTAAAAGAAGAGAATTTCCCCCAACTTGAAAATGGGCATTGTGAAAAACCCACAGCTAATATCATACTCCATGGTAAAAGAATGAAAGCGTCCCACTAAGACCACAAACAAGATAAAATGTTCACTCCTGCCATTTCTGTTTAACATTGTGCTGAAAGTTTTAGCCAGAGAAATTGGGAAAGGAAAAGAAATAAAAGGCATCAAATGTGGAACGGAAGAAATAAACCTAACTCCTTTTGCAGATCATAGAATCTTATCTATTTAAAAATCCTAAGAAATCTATTACAAAAGCTTCAGAATACAAAATCAGCACACAAAATCCAGTTGTGTATTCATTCATATACTTGAACAGTCTAAAAAGGAAACTAAGAGAATAATTCCATTTCCATTTACAATAGCATCAAAAAGAATACTTAGGAATTCCAAAATACCTAGGAATAAATTTAGCTGAGGTGATGCAAGACTTGTACACTGAAAACTACAAAGCATTGTTGTAAAAAGTTAATGAGAACCCAAATAAATGAAAAGATACCCTGGGTTCATGGATGGGAAGATGTAATATTGTTAAGATGGCAACACTCTCCAAATTTATCTATAGTGTCAGTGTGACCCTCATAAAAATCCCAGTGCCCTATTTGGAGAAATAGAAAAAGTGATCCTCGAATTCGTATAGAATTGCAAGGGACTCCAACACTAAAACAAACTTGAAAACAAAAAACAAAGTACAAAGCTATGGTAATTAAGACAGTGTGGACATTTGAGTTCTTCCCATAATTTTTCTATTGTTGATAGCACTGCTATAAACTTTCGGATGCATGTGCCCTTCAAAGCAGCATTTTTGTATCTTTTGGATAAATACCTAGTAATGGAATTGCTGGGTCATAGGGTAGTTCTACTTTTAATTTTTTGAGGAACATCCACACTGTTTTCCAGAGTGGCTGCACCAGTTTGAATTCCCACCAGCAGTGTAAGAGAGTTACCCCTTCTCCACATCCTCGCCAACATCTGTTGTTTTGGACTGTTAAAGAAGATATATAAAAAATATATTACAATATAATATAATATGATATAAATTATATGTATTAATTATATAATAAATTATAACATATATAATAAATTACATAATTGTATATAATTTTATTATATACATATAATAGAACACTACTTGGCAATCAAAAAGAATGAACTCTTGCAATTTGCAACAATGTGGATGGAGCCAAAGTGTATTTATGCTAAGCAAATAAGTCAGGCAGAGAAATACAAATATCATATGATTTCACTCATATATGGAATTTAAGAAACACAACAGATGAACATAGGGGAAGGGAAGGAAAAATAAGATAAAAACGGCGAGGGAGGCAAACCATAAGAGACTCTGAAAGACAGAAAATAAACTGAGGGTTGCTGGAGGGGAGGTGGGTAGGGGGATGGCTAAATGGGTGATAGGCATTAAAGAGGGCACCTGTTGGGATGAGCACTGGGTGTTATATATAAGTGATGAATCACTGAGTTCTAGTACTGAAACCAACACTACATTATATGTTAAATAACTTGAATTTAATAAATTTTTAAAAAGATAGTATGTACTGTCACAAATCTAGACATTTAGGACCAGCAGACTATAATATGAGGGTCCAAAAATAAACACATACACATATGGCCATTAATTTTCAACGAAGATGCCAAGACTATCCAGTGGGAAAAGAACAGTCCTTTCAACAAATGGTGCTGGAACGATGGGTGTCCACATGCAAAAAAAGAAAGGTAGACCCTCTTCTCACAATGAACACAAAGATAGCTCAAAATGGATCAACGACCTAATATCATAACCTAAAACTATAACACTCTTTAAGGAAAACACAGGGGTAAATCTTCATGATCTTGGATTTGGCAGTATTTTCTTAGATATAGCAACAAATGCACAAGCAACAAAGGAAAAAATACATTAACTGGACTTAAAATTTTAGCATGAAAGGACACTTTCAAAAGAGGGAAAAGAGAAATTGTAGAATGGGAGAAAATATTTTTAAATCATATATCTGATAAGCGTCTAGCATCTAGACTATATAAAGAACTCTTACAACTCAACAACAAAAAGGCAACCATATTTTAAAATGGGTAAAAGACTTGAATATAGACATTTCAAGATAAGATCTACAGGGGGAGATGCCAACATGGCAGAGGAGTAGGAGGACCCTCTGCTCTCCGGTGTCTTTCAAAATAAGAAGGACTGAAACCGAGGGACTCTCAATTCCAGAGATCTGCAGGAAGAGGAGTTGTAGGTTATGGGGAAGAGAACGCGAAATCCAGAAAATCCTGGGAGACTGAGTGAGTGCAATCTGGGAGAAAGAAAGAGAGCCTCGAAGGTGCGGAGGAGCAGGGAACGGGCCCCAGGCCCCTTCCGCGGAAAGGCAAGGGGGAAGGGAGAGAGCAGTGGGGAAAGTTGCTCCAACTGGGGTGGAGAGGGAGCTTATCATTCAGTCCCTAACAGCGAGACTTTTGGAGAGAAGGCCCATTGCTCACGGCAGAGCTGGTGGAGTTCCCTTCTCTCCGGAGCTAGCGACGCTGACCCAGCCTTATGACACGGAGGGGTGCTGAGCCATCACTGGGATTGGTGCTGAGTCAGTGCCACAATTTATGTAGGGGAAACCGGGTGTGCAAGGGACGCTCGACTGCCCAACAGATTGCACTGGCCCTGCAACCCGGGCAGAATAAAGGCGGAAACAATGGGGTGATTTGAGACTCTAGGTCTGTGAAGAAGAGGCTGGGGGAATGCCATTGTGGGTCCCACTGCTGCTGAGTCCAGAGACACAATTTACATAAGGCGCAGCGGTCTGAGCAAGTTAAAGGAACTCAGATGAGCATGGGGCGTGTGATCCGCCCAGCAAATTGCACTGCACCTGCAACCCAGACAGAGTTGAGGATGGAAACAGAGTGATTTGAGACCCCAGGTCCCCTGAAGAAGAGGCTGGGGGGACGCATTGTGGTCCCGCCGCTGCTGAGTCCAGAGACACAATTTACATCCAGGCGCAGCAGTCTGAGCAAGATAAAGAACTCAGCATGAACATGGGGTGTGAGACCGCCCAGCAAATCGCACTGTGCCCTACACCCGGACAGAGTTTGAGGACAGGAACACAGAGGAGTGATTGAGAACTCCGGGTCCATGATAGGGGGGGCTGGGTGGGCACCATTGTGGTCGCCCATACCCACAAAGACAAACCTAGGGCCATTTCCCACCCGCAGTGGTGGAGGTGGGACCAACTACACCAGGCCATGCATCTCCTCATGAGAGATGCCTTTCTGCAGAAGTAATAGCCGCGGAGACAACAATACTGCAGCAATGCCTGGATTAATTCCAGGTCCAATTCTTCTGTTTTCAGATATATTCTCCCTCTTCCCTTCCTTATCTCTCCCACCTCTAAACCCAGTCACCTGGGGTTATGGATTGCTTAAAACAGACATTTAACCCACTCTCTCAATGCATGTTCTACACCTCCTCTTTATTTACTATCTCTCTCTATGTAACAATCAGGCCACATAGTGCATCTGGGTAATATCTAACTTCATTTCTCTTTCCTCACATCCTTCCTTATTCTGATTTCTCTCTTTCTGGATCAAGTCTTCTAATCTCTCAACCTGGTCAAAGTTCAATTTTCTTCTCTCCACACCTGTCACTACTCTCTGTATGCTCTGCCATCAGCAAAGCGCACCACCCTATCCTTAACATGTAGCTGGTAGATCAGGTCGCATGCCTCCAGAGTGTCGTTTGTTATTCTTTTTTATGTTGTGATTTGTTGGCCTGTATTATTGGTCGGTACGGTCGTGAGTTTGTGTTTCTTGTTTGTCGGTCTGACCCTTTTCCTTTCCAGGGAGAACTAGGAAATAAACCAATATACACCTGGCCAAAATGACGAAACGGAAGAACTCCCCTAAAAAGAATGTATAGGAAATAGTGACAGCACAAGAGATGATGAAATCAGATGTAAGCAACTTAACAGAACAAGAATATAGAATGATAAACATAAAAATACTCGCCGGGTTTGAAAAAAGCATAGAATAAAGCAGGGGGACCCTAGAAGCAGATTTAAAGGTCCTAAAAACCCGTCAGGAGGAATTAAAAAATGCTTTAAATGAGGTGCAAAACAAATTGGAGGTGGCCACAGCGCAGATTGAAGAGGCAGAAGAGAGAATAGGTGAATTAGAAGATAAAATTATGGAAAACGAGGAAGCAGAGAAAGAGAGAAACTGATTCAGGAACAGGAAAGGAGAATTCGAGAGCTGAGTGATGCAGTCAAATGGAATAATATCCGTATTATAGGAATCCAAGAGGAAGAAGAGAGAGAGAAAGGAGTCGAAGGGGTACTTGAACAAATAATTGCTGACAACTTCCCCAACATGAGGAAGGTAACGGGCATTGAAATCCAAGAGGCACAGAGAACTCCTCTCAGACATAACCTGAATAGACCCTCAGCAGGAGAAATCATAGTGAAGCTGGGAAAATTCAAAGAGAGAAAGAGAGAATTGTGAAAGCAGCTAGGGAC